>JACTTY020000033.1:1377995-2755990 GCA_014595695.2 Epargyreus clarus clarus
ACCGCCGAGAGGAGAGACAGCGAGCGTTTTAATTATGCTTTTTATTTATCTAATCCATATTCAAATTTTGTTCATACCCAACTATATTTCACAGCGGCCGGCAATATGTTTGGCTCACATACAAAAAAAGGGTCTTTGCTGTGAACCCATACTTGGTCTCGGATTTTACTTAGTATGTAAGGTGTACTAAATTGTGAAATGATATTGGCTATCAGCAGCTCATTGCCATATTTTTTCCGTTTCGTGTACCCCAAGCAAAAAAAAAAGACTAAAAATGTGGCAAGTAGTGTCTGACTTCATACAAGAAGAAGTAGCAAGTGGTTCTAAGCTAGGAATTCTAATTCCAAAGTAACCTATTTGTGATATTATATTCAATGTTCGTGGATAATATTGATATTGCACGAAATTGTTTCCCGTACAATAGTCTCGATGATCTTCAGTTGATAGAGGTTGTAGGAAAAAAACAAATAAGGAAAAATTCAAACATCTGTATTTCAATGACAGTTCAAATCAATGATTTAGTCGAAAACAAAATTATAACAAATTACTGCGTAAGTAATTTTAGAATTGATTGGATAAAGCCACCAGGTTATAAAAGTACCTAATATTATATTTTACAATAATAATAAAATATTATAAAATTTGTGAAATAAGTATAAACTTTAACGGCCAAAAGCGGGTGGCGCCGGTCGTTACTCTCTCCAATCAAGTTTCTACGCAGGTTACATTCTAGCAGGTCTACACTTAACATTATCTCAACATTACCATCTTTCAGCAATATAAAAGTATTCAAACTGATCACAATATTATGGCAGTTCCATGGAACCCCATGCAACACTTAACCAACACAGTTCAGGTCAGAAATATATGACATTTCAATTTCATACATCAGTTCACTAGTGCCCCTCGACAGTACACAGTACAAAGCGAATCTTATTCTTATCTCGTAACTACTATCGTTATGCGCTACATACACTTGAACCTCACAGAAAAAAATGTCACATATTGCCCTTAACAATCGTAAAAAACATAGCTTCATTCTTAATTAATGAGATGCGGTTTTTCCATCGTTGGTAAAAATGCAAAAACAATCACATAAAACAGACTAGTATCCGAAAACGCTATCGAAATTAACAACTCGTTTGTTTTTGTTGCGGCCGGCCGACATTTTGTGCGAGCGAGGCACCCTCATGCGACGAACATATTGTACATATCAATATTAATCTTAATTGCATTATTTTTATTTACCTGAAGAATCTACAAGCTGTTATTATGAATATAATAAGTAATTCGTCGACAGTATCAAAATTTCATTAAGTTAGCATCGCACATAATGTCGGCCGGCCGCTTTGTATCTTACTGCAAAGGATAGGCCACGAACAAAAGGCAATCACACAAAATAAGCTCAATTTCAAATTACGGATTTCATAAATCCAAAAATAATTATTCTTTTTAAAATATGTAGTCGATATAAAGTATGTAGATCAGCACAACTATTCTCAATATAATACGATTTTATCGACCGCTGGCGGTCTGCGGCGGCGAGGACCGCCACAACATAAACTCACAAATACTCTACATATCGATAAAAACTATTCAGTCGTTTTTATTTATCCATAAAAATATATCTTTAAAAGGCTCAAATAAAACTGTATCAGCTATAAGTACCGTTCACAGAAGAATTGCGATCGGATATCTATCACTGGAGGAATTATCCATTGGCACAGAGTCTCGCCGATGTTAACCAACTCGCTGCCACCATTTCGAACGGTGCATTTCGAACTCGCGAACTCCTAACCGCGCAATCGTCCAACTTAAATCTAAATTGTCAACCATAACTGAGATTTCTAGAGGACCAAGTCATCTTAATCACTTACAGGAACAATTAAATAACGAACCTAATTAAAACTTGAAATAGATTAAGTAAACAAAAAATAAATGAAACATGTGGATAAATTATTGCGAGACGATTGTGCTTTTAGCCAGTCGCAAGTGAAGCCCTAGGGGCCGGCTAACCGAGGTGGGTCCGTTGTACTGCGGCGCTCGGTGGAATGTGACCAACAACACAACTGGATACGACATCCATCGAAACAGCACACCGGAGACCGATCTTTCGAACGCGGATAGGGTGAACAATTTCGACAGATCTAAAGTTAGTTTGAGCGAGTCCGGACGTCACAGTGAGGGCCAAGTGAGGCACTGCCGCACAATGTTGCGTGGCGCAAATCGGCGGGTGTCTGGAACTCCGGCTTATACTATCATCTACGTAGCTTCACTAAGGTCCATTCTCGATTCCTTATCACCGACACAACGATTCACCGCGAGAGGCCCGCCGCGTGGTATCTTAGACCGTAGAATCGTTCCTGATCTACAGTTAAGATCAGCATTCGCTTAAGGCAAGGAGACCGGGTTTCGAAGGTTTGAGTAGTGCCGGATTTGGACTTGTGGCGTTTATAGGGATTGTTTTGCTTTGAATCCGGCACTCGCTAATGATATAACCCGGGGATCGGCTCGTACACGGGGAGCGGCTTCTCGGTGCAGGCGCCGGCGGAGTAGCTCCGACTCAGTGAGCGGCGATAGTCCGAGCACGCAGTAGTCTAGCATCACTCGACCGATATCCAGGTCGTCCTCGAATATCGCCTCGCGGTCGAGTCCCGGGCTTGGGTGGGAAAGTTTCGGGCAGTGCCGGATCAGGACTTGTGGCGTTTGTGGGGATTCTTTTGAGTTAAGATTAAAATTACTTCGCAACAATCCGCTACAAATTCTTCTTCTTCATGATTCTTTTGTTTTGAATCCGGCACTGATCGCTAATATAACTCGGGGAGCGGCTAATGCACAGGGAGTGGTTTGTCCGTCTGCAGGCGACGGCGGAGCAGTTGCGACTCGGTTGGCGGTGATAGGCCAAGCGGTGCGCAGTAATCGTCTAGGAGCGTCACGCGGCCGATATCCAGGTCGTCCTCGAGGATAGCCTCGCGGTCGAGCCCCGGGCTCGGGTGGCAGGACTTGCTGCACCGCAGCGCCGCCACCGGCCGCTCCATGTACGAATAGTTCATGGAAAAATGCTGCTGGATCACCCGGTTCACCGCCATCGCGGACTCCGCAAAGTTCGACAAGTTGCGCGCTGACATGTTGCTGTTGACAATAAAAAATATACGTTAATACTGATGTTTTCATTATTTTCTTTTAATACTTTAAAAACGGTTATCGTTGACTTAAAATTAAAACTAGGAGAGTACTAATAGATAATCCCCCTTACATATAGTTTCCTTATTATGTATATTGATGAAGTGGTTCTTCTAACCGGATTTGAAGCTGTGAAAATGAGATTTACAGACTGACTGCGATCTTCAGCGTACTTTAGGAAATTTGCCGTTTAATGTTCTCGTACCCTCTTCTGCACCAGCAGCTGCCGGACCTGGACCTTCATACATCACTCACCGTTTGATGTTGATGGGCGTCTGCAGCGGCGGGTAGTGCGCCGTGGCGTCCGCGCGCCGCAGCCAGGGGTGCTGCAGCACGCGCTCGGCGCTCAGCCGGTGCGACGCCTCGCGCACCAGCAGCTGCCGGATCAGGCCCTTCGCCTCGGAGGAGATGTGCGACCACTCCTCCTCCGGGAACGTGTACCGGCCCTCCTGAGAACGAAAAAACATTTATTATCAGATTGGTTTGAAAGTCTGTTAGGAAACCTGCTGATGATTGGTCTATAAGTACCAAGCGTAGAATAAATTCTATTCCGAAAACGAGTACCGGCTCACTTAGGATTGAATTTACAGGTTGAATTGTTCGTGAACTAAACTTATGTTTATCTAAATTTTTGTTATTGATTTTCGTTTTTTCCTTTTTTTGCAGACCAGCAAAAAAATCATCTGGTCTGAACGCAGACCACAAAATTCGTGCAAAGAATTTCACTTGGTTAGGTCTGATAACTTTTTTCATATAAAAGTTAAGTAGTAACCGAGAAACTGCAGAAAACAATTAAGAAGGCAAGTATTCTGATTAGTTTACATACCTGTATGGAAGTAAACAGGAGGTCCTGACAAGCGCGGCAGTTCTCGCCGCGCTCCCAGCCGCAGTCCGCACCACAGTCTGCTCGGAAGGGTGGGTACCCGCACAGCAGGATGTACGCGATCACACCCAACGACCACAGGTCGCACCGCTTGTCGTAGTGCGTCGCCGCCGAGCCCGCGAACAGCGAAACCACCTCAGGCGCCATGAACTCCGCACTACCCACCTGGGGACAAAAACAGAAGAATGTATAAAACACCAGGTGTATAAAACACCAAAATGTTTTGAAGGTGGTAGAACCCTTTGTGGTTCGACTCCGGCGGCACCACCGCCACACCTATTTCTACCTAATAACAGCAGTGTTAGGCGCTGCTATGTTCCGGTTTTCATGGCTCTCATGGCAAAATGATTTACTCTGCATTGTTTATTACTGACTGTCATAATATAGACAAAATAGGGCTAGATGTCTTTGTATTTCACAAATATTATATGAAAATACAATTAATTCACAAACAAAAGAATTGATATGTATTTTAACAATGGATTCGTTCCACTTTCAATTAGTTCTTTGAATTCATTTTGAATTATAAAAACGGATTAACATGTGTGCAATTTTTAAATTAATTATTGAATTGTTACAAGGATTAGATTTTATTTCTAATACAATACCCATACGGCATTTTTAGGAGGAAAGTTATTTTTTTAATACATCATAATGTTATTACAAAATTTACTTACAATTCAGTTATTTATAAGCAATTGAATATAAAATGCCTATCCTTGTTTACCAATGTTTAATTAGGAATTAGCAATTTAAATATAGAAATTGTAATATAGAAATTACGTATTCTGGTATTTCCGCCTACTTATTCGATTGTTCGACCTTATTATATTGAAGTGTTTATGTATCGTGATTGGCAAGATTTCTGCATAATTTATAACGACACTGTAAGAACCTGAATAGACACCTACTTACTTAGATGCCGACACTTCATATTAATTCAGTTGTTCCAACCAACAACAAACGAGTTTCGACAATAATCAAATGAAACTTCAAAATCTAGTTATCGGTTAAAAGTGATATAAGTTGTAATAGAAAGGTTTCATTCTTTTATAGCATCATGATTTAAGAAAACATTGGGAAGTAACGAAAGAGTAATAAAACATCACGGGTCCACAGAAAGTCCCTAATATAACGCACTGGGTGAACATTACAAATTTGAATATATTCAATACAAAAATTCGAAATTGGGAATGGGGCGAAACCTGATGAGAAATATAAACAATTATGTAAGGAGATATAAAAAAACTTACCGGCGTCATAAGTTGCGGCGTCGCCAGCGGGCTCGCGAGGCTGGAGGTGAAGCTGATGCCGCTCCCGAGATCGAAGTCGCAGATCTTGACCGGGCACAAGCTATCCCGGTTCACGCACAGGATGTTCTCCGGCTTGAGGTCCCTGTGCGCGACGCCCTTCCCGTGCAGGAAGTGCAATGCGTTCGCGATCTCGCGCACTATTTGTGCTGCTTGCGGCTCTGAGAAGTAATGATGCTCCTGAATACGCGAGAGGAGCTGACCGCCGTTGATCTGAAACAATCGAGAATTTACATCATTAGATTGAAAATTTAGGTTCGCATTAGAGATTAGCATCGATGTCTCCAGTCATTTGTTTCTCAGATGACGTGAGTAAAATAGAGCATTCAGTGTAGATATTCACTTACATTTAAGAAGCATTTAGATTATTTTATACTTTAAGTATTAACGTAACATTCTAGTGCCTAACGCTTACTACAGGTACATTAAAACGATCTCTCGTTCATCCTTGACCATTGACGTTCCAATTATCATCGTCTACTTCATCCAATCGCTAACATCAGCTTCGCTTAGTTGAATAATACTGTTTCTGATATTATGATCTATCTATATTATCTTTGTATCTGCTATTATATTATTTTCAATTTCTATTTATTAATTGATGTTGTAAAACATAACGTATGCCTGTTACGAGTACAATTTGTTTACAAACCGATCACGTCAATCATCTTTATGAATGTTTATTTCCGTTCACGACACCCGATCACTTGTTGTTTCAACATTTCCGTTCGCTCAATGTCATTGGTGATGGTGAATAAACCATTTAGACTTATTACGTAAAAATTTTCAAATGATAAATATAAATTAGATTAGGTTAGTTAGATTAGGTACCTTTACAAGTAGGTAATGTCTATTTGTGGGCATTCATTCATTATTCGACATTTCCTTATTAGTATTCAACGAAACGTTCGTAAACCCGCCCACAAACCTTGATTGGTGTTTACAAACAACCATGAAATATTTTCCATTATTTACACCGCAGTTATAAGGTAAAATCATTAAAATCAAACTGTTGGACATTGTAGTTACCTATTTGGTCTGTAACCGGCAAAAAGTAACGTTGGTCGTAATACACCTACAATGTAAATTGTATACTGACTCATTGTTATAAATACCTTCTAATTCGCAATTAAAATGCTAATACAGAAGTTAGAATACAAATTATGAAAATCAGATAAAAATGAATAATTCAGTTTGGATCAAAGAAAAAGACATTTTTAAAAATAAATCCGTCTAAAAAGAGCATGTAAGTATTGGAACCAAATTGCAATTAACGAATGGAAGGTTTTCCCTTTCACCATATTTAATTTCTTCCCAGTTTAAAAATAAAATATCTATAAACCAAGCTGAGACGTTTGCCGCCTTTTTCAATTCAATTATGTAATTACGTGTCGTCGATAAGTGAAATCAGATTGCTAATTACCAATGTCAACGTATGAGTACATAATAAACGTCTGCTGGCATATTTTATTTTCAACAAAGCGACCAAATGGAGTGTGGAAGCGTGACCAACCGAATGGAAACTATAGAAGTTTCTTGAATAGTGAATGAACTTTGCAATAAGTGGTTATACACGTATGTTAGATATGCATAATATAGCGCATAAAAAGTTACTTCATATGCATAATATCCTTTATCTTGTTTTTGAATTCATTAACGTTGATAAACAAAGTCATTGTTATATATTTCATACTTAATTTTGTTGGGAATTTTATGTTAAGTTTTCCATACAAGATATGATTAAGTAGGTATCATTAACTTTTTGTACAAAAAGGATTAAATTGTAAACACGGTTAATTCAAAACAAGACAAAAAGTAATTTATTCAGATTCTTCAGAAGCATTCGATTGCCCATCTATTAACAATAAGTCAAGAATTGGAAATATTGTTGTAAAAAATAATAATAGCATTACAAACAATTACAAATATTTTCAACAAAGGTGTTATGAGTATGCACCCTTTGTTTTGTAAGCTTGTGGTTACATTTACGTATGTGTGGTGTGTCGCGTTTATGCAAGAAACCGCAATGCATAGGTACGATTCGCCATGTCACATCAACAATGGAATGATGCAACTCTTGTGCAGCTTTGTAGGGCTTGATCTTTCACCGTTACAACAAGATTGATCAAGATTGCTCCCTGTTAGGCATAGATCTCTCTCTTCCATCTGAGCTTATCACACCTCGTAATTACAATACGCACATGGACGGTTTTATTTTGTATTGCCATAACCAACCTCGATTGTACCAGCACTGCTAGTCTGCTACTTTCCTTACTTCTGCATCATAGTACCAGTATTTGCAGTTTTCTCTACCATGTTTTGTATGAATGGTATGCTTTTAAAAAAATCCCTGTATGTTTGGAGTTGTTCCAACTTAGTGTCCTAAACAACAATTGTCATCGTCTTCAGATGAGACTGATGATCTATATTTTGAATATGATTTATTTATTTAAAATTTATTGCAGCGCCTCTAAAAAGAAATGTACAAAAGGGCAAACATAATGCCTGATGGTATGATTATGTCCATTATTATGAAATGCTAGTTACTGGGCGGTAACATCTATTTCGAACATATTTATTTGTTTATTAAGGATTCAGCCACCAATAAATAGAATCATTATGACCATATACTCGTTAAATACATTTAACACCAAACCAAGACAATTAGACAGAGAGGGGGGACGAGCATGCAATCAGGTGGATTGCGTGCTCGTCTGCTACTCCTATATTATAAAAGACTCACCTTTTCGAAGACAAGATAGAACTTGTCGGTGTCCTCAAAGAATTCAATGAGCTGGATTATGTTCGGGTGTCCCTGGCAGTAGTGGAAGGTCTCCACTTCGCGGAACACCCGGGCGCGGGCGTGCCCCGGCACTTTATCGATGATCTTCACTGCAAACTCTTGCCCCGTGTATATGTTTACGCACGTTTGCACCGAGGCGTACGCGCCCTCGCCCAATACCTCACCAGTCAGCTTATATAGGTCTGTGGACGAAATATATCTTGTTAGACCTTCGAATTCTATCAGCTCTATTATTAGATGTCATAGATGCATTTTATAGATGATAGACTAAATTTAATTAAAATTTCATACTGACATTAAAGTTTAAGATTTCGAGATCAGGTGCTTTCGAAGTTACTACTAAAGATTAATGACACAGATAGATTAAATGAAAATTGCTAAAATACTAGATAGATTGAAATTACAGCTCATTATACATTAGACATCATCCCCCACGGATTGGCATGGGTCTCTTCCACAGAGGAAAAAGTCTTTACGCTATACTATACTCTATACTCTATAGCGCTGACAAAGTACGAGTTAGTAGAACCAAATTTAGATTAGTCAACACTATAACTTCTCTAAGTTTTATTCCAAGGCACAAAATAATTCGGTAGAAACTTTGTTTTGGCCTCAATCACGCTCCATTACGTTAATTTCAATACGCACAAGCCGAGTAAAAACAAGAAACACGATCTTTATGTTTGCTCTTTGTTCGTAAATGTAGCTTTGATGGTGGTAAAAGATCAAAATAGACCAATAACACACTTTTAAATGTAAGCAAACCAAGTAATGTAGATTCAATAAACAATTTTACTACCATTCGATGTGGAATGACGTTAAATGTGCGTTTAGAATTGCTTGAAGTATTTTTATGCACAAATAGTGATAAGTTGACCTGAATTCAAACAGAAGCAATATTTTGCAGTGATAACGAAATTTGTGAAGTAAAAAACAAATTTGTTGTGTTCCGTCTTCTTGACGCAGAAGCGTATTCATGTCAGTAGATCTGGGTACTTGCATGAGGCTCATACTTCCCTCACAACAGTTCCGCCTTGTGTCTTTACCATTTACGTACAATCGATGGACAGATAAGAAGGATTAGTGTCACATCGGTCATTGCGATACAAATGCTACGTATGGATAGATACCAGACAGTAAAATGAGGACTGGAGATTGATATCGCAATTCTCTGCATGAAATACAAAATAACTATTTCAGTAATGTAAAGTACTTTTTTACAAATTTACTACGGCTAGTTTATTGACCTTAGAACGAATTTCCTGGATTCTTCATACAAACACGTGATTAGCAACAGTTAGCGACGAAGGTACTTGTATCACAAGTAATAACACACACCAAGTCGCATGAAATAAATGTTCTCGACAATTTTTTTAGGTTATTGTTCTTAAAGTACCTAATATTTTAACCACTGCAAACTAGTTCACTGAGTGTATTAACCCTGCTCCTCCTTCAATAAGTGAACGTCGACTTTACAAAATCCATACACCTCCATAATTATAGAACTATTATCCAAATTAGTCTATTAAGCTTGTGATGTCTTTCAGACATTTTACTGGAAATCCTATTCTATCTATGATTCAACCCCAACTGACCTTGGAAACACGACGTGACCACGGAGCTGCCGGAGCGCTTCTTCCTCCGGCGCTTCCTGCGCGCCTCCTCCTTGCGGCGCTGCAGCTCCTCGCTGTCGGGTATTGGCACCGGCGCTGAAGCCTCGGGTCCACGCGGTAACTCATCACATTCTCGCTCGCTGCCCGACTGACTACTGCCACGGCCAACGCCTGGAGACAAAGAAACACCATCTTTAGCACGACGTAACATTATAACTTTTGCAAAGATCTTCAAGACTTTTGGAAAACTCTTTCAAGAACTCTCGAAGCCACTTTCCTTTGTATTTCGTGTCATTCGTTTAATTCGGGAACGAGATTAAGCATAGAGTAATAGAACTCAACGTTAACTTGAAGAGATCCTTTTCAAGGAACTATGAAAAGGATAATTCAAGAGATAAAGCGACCTTCAAAGGATATTACTTGCTTGCTGAACCTCTAAGTTCATTTTGATTTATATGTACCAACATAGTTTAATAAGCAGGACGGTCTATATTAAAACCAATTGAAAATTCAGATATTTCGAGCTGTATACCAAAAAAGATATATTGATTGACAGCAAACGTGTCCAAACTCGAAGAAATATATTTATTGAGTGCAATAATATTGATTTCAAAGGACTTAACATAAAAGGAACTATTTCATAAATTCATGACTGGAGGTAACCAAGATAAGACCTTATAATTAATCACCATATGCATATTTTCGAATTCAACTAGCATCTAAACAACCTCTTCTGATTTTGTCGTTCACAGTAAGAGGGCCCGAAGTAAACTATGTTTCTGGTAAACGAATACAGCTTTCACCGTATCCATATCTGTCTTAGCGACATAGTTGCCTCTATTGACAATAAAGTTGCCATTGATGCTTATGCAAGATTTGTAGGTAACTTCAGTACCATTTGCATATTGGCTGGTAGGCCGTTTACATACTTTCTCGGAAAAAAATACTCTATTTGTTGATTATTCAATAGTACATGTTCTTGAAGTTGCTGTGGGATGGATGTACGATACATTACTTGATTTTGGATAATTTAGTTGAATTATAACTCGAACAAAAAATATGATTCCAGAAACATGTATAAAAGCTATTAGCTCTAATGATCATATTAGTTTCATATTACTAGGTGTATTAAATGGGAAATCATAATGTTAATGATAGAAGCTCTCAGCACTATAATCTACGAGTACATATGAGGTACTTATGCTTTTTCTAACGCGCTCATTATGCAGTGCGGATGTTGTTTCACTCTGACGGTATTAACTCTTTAGCACATTACATATTGCATTGGAAACAATAACTGACCCGTGTCGCTGACTCTCACTTCGCTTTCGGCACCAGCCCATTGTTGAAACGTTTTCACCGTGTTCGGTGTTTGAATTCGAATGTCATACGCCATTATCCGAAAAACGCCTTTGAAATGAGCCAGCCTACCGGGGCCTGCATTCGGAGTTAGAATTGTCATCGACAATAATATTATTCTGACGTGAGACGTGACTATGCAAGCTGAGTTGGCAAACAAAGCCGGTTCATCGACCTACATGGCCGCACCCACCGCTGCGTACGCGCCCACGTTACGCGATCATTCGAACTCCGACTCTTGGTCGGAGGCGAGCGATCGGGATGAAATCGACTATCAGAACTTAAATACATTTAGCCTCACATAAGAACTTCCGTTTCGCAGAATAAATACAGAATAATGACGAATCCTTTATCGCATTTAAATTGACACTTCAACAGGCAATAAATTTGCGACTCACAGCTGTTCTTATTGAAATGGCGGCTGTCAATTTTATCGTTTGAATTTCAATGGGCAAAGGCGCATCTGCATTGCTGCATTATGCCAAATCAGAATTACTGTACAGAAAATACTTGTTATATAAACATGACTCTAGCAATCGTACAACAGAAACACTGCAAAATTTAAGTCATCCAAAGTATTTTACATAAGTAAATCGTGCATATATTGTAAGCAATTTCATTTACAGCTATGTTATTATTGATAACAAATCATTCAAGACATTGTTATTAGGCTAGAATTCTCTTTTTTATGCATATAATGTAAGCATTGCTTATAATATTAAAGTTTACGGGCGGGTGTTGACATAACCGTAGACCTATAATGGCGCATAAAGGAACGAAACTTCATAGCTCGAGTAGTGCCAAGTAGTCGTCTCGAGTACTTCAGTGAACTGTGAGGTTAGATGCCGACTGTTCTTCCGTATTTTGTACCCGTGGTGTCATTATTCACTGATTGTGCAGCCTGAAATCTGACTGTATTATTTTTTGTTTAACTGCTTTTTGATCTAAATCATTCATAGATAATTGAATAAATAGACGATTATGCCGGATTGGCTATAAAAATACAGCTTAAAGTATTTTTTAACACCTCGAATCCCTGGAAATAGTTTAGACGTAATATTTAAATTAGTTTAGAAACATACATTAACATTACGACATAGATATAATTTTAAATACATAACATGCTTAAAGAGAGGTAAGATATAGTCTTATAGGTTTTGATTCGACTGACTCAATGCTTTATTGTAAAATAAATACCACTACAAATAAAAAATATTCTAGTATTTTCTTATCTGAAAATTGTAGTATCGATAATAATGTCATTGTGTTTTGCTGTATACGACGTATTATTCGACGCACTATGTAAATAATTCATTAGCTTCAATTGATCCTACTATAAAGTGTAAAGTAAATATATTATCCATCAAATTAAAATTATTTAACTTAAAACCATATTATGACACCGACGCGAAGTGAGGAAGATGAGGCTAAATAAGTCAAGATGAACATTACAGTACTTAGGAAGTTCTACGTGAAGAACAAAAAAACAACGACAAAAAACAATTAAACTCTTTGACCAAATTCTATGATCAACACAGCTTTTAGTGTTTAAATAGTTCATAGAACGAAGTAGAACTACAAAGTAATCTAATTAGTTTATGTGTAATACGTTTAACTAGTCTCTGTTGCTAAACTCATTCATAATGTTATTAACTTGTAGACGTACGTTATCTATAAAAATAATCTTTATTCCTTAACTAATTTATTCTGCCACTGTGTCCTCAAATTCAAACACCTCATTAAGCGACACGAAGCTGCAGGCACCATTATTACTTTCAATTACTTTTAATTGTTCGACATAAACTGATCTAGGGGTCTACGTTCTGTTGAGGACATTATGTTTACTCTTTTGCAATGAAAATTGTTGTTGCTAAACCAATACAAGGATTAGTATTGTTCTATTTGTTTATATGATTTGATTTTTCTTCTTTATCCAGTCTGTGTCTCTTTTTAGGTAGGAAATATGCTTAATAAAATGATCCTCGTACAAAAATAAATCACGGTCATATGTATGTAGTCATTAAGTATAATTGCTTTTAAATTGGTCACGTAGCAAGATTTTTAAATAATATATAGGTAGTCAAGTTATTACTGCAATGTTCTGGAAAACGATTATATGCAAGAGTTAAATGCCTTGCCATTGATACTGTATACAATATTGTTAAATGTACGCGTAGCAACTGTAAAAAAAAACTTTAGTTGCCATATGAAATCTTCAAAATCAACGTGTTTCAGTCTCCGTTAAGCTCTTAATGCCATTAATATAATGATATGCCATTAATATAATGATATGCTTAGGAACAGTATCAATATTTCTTGACATCAACAATATTTTCACTAAGATGATAAATAAAAACTATACGTAGTAAAGCAAAGTTTACTAATAAGCGTTGCCATAACAAAACTTCAGTGAAACTATAAGCTATTAATTACACGGATAACCTCGGCGGAGAACGAACAGTAGACCACACGCTATGTTTACAGCTCTGAATTCGTTCAGCCTAATTTGGTTTTATCTACCATGAGTAATAAGGATTGAAATCCCATATATTCCATAATAGGTGCTAATGCTAAAGCTTGGTATACAAAACACAGGATATACGAATAGCAACAGTAAATGCGCAGTAACCTAGCGATTGTAACAATCGACCAAAGGCACACCCACTCACAATCATACGTTTCAACATAGAAGTTTCCTGTTTTGAGTTGGTCTAGATATAAATATTAATATACTATCTAAGATTTAACGAGGTATTGTATAGCGAGCATACGTATTCGGAAGTAGGCAAAAACAAAGAAACGGTAGCGAAACCAAACAATGATAACCAATTCTGGTTGAGTCACTGTCTGATACGCAAACCCACATTTTAAGTCTCGTAAAGAACACAACCCACGTACCGTTGAAACAAATTAATGCACGTTTATTTGGGAAATGTCGCACACGACATTGTTATATAGAGTTAATACTGTGTTCAAATCAAATAAGTTGGTAACAATATTCAGTTCCGTACACGATGCGGATGTTTATCTAATTCATACTGAACTTGTTTTTCTTGTTAACTTATCGCTTTATATTTATGTTATGTTATTCGCTTATATACAGTATGAAGGCATTAACGAGTGTCACGTGTGATCTCAGCAATTGAAGGACTCAGTCACGCGACATTTGGTAGTACGTTCAAGTAGAATGTTCGAGATTATTTATCAATTGGTAACCATTAGCGATGTTAACAAAGTAACCGAACACCGATTGTCGCCGCATACACGTCGCGTGACATGGAGATCGTGGCACCACGTGGCGGAGCCGGCTCGCAACGTGGCCGGTGTCTTACGTAAGACTCTCAAACAAGAGGCAGCCGCGAACCGCCACTTTTAAACATACAAACGACAGCTGAAATCAGTCTCGTTGTAAATTTGGCACCCCTTTGCAAGCCTATTTCAAAGTATGACCCACACGTATTTTAAAACTGATTACATAAAACAAACAATGGTGGGCCCAAATAAAGCAACGAATTCTAATTAAGTTTTATAATACAGAAGTAGCGAAAAGTTAACTTTTGATTCATACATAAACATTATTAAGCTAAATCAACGCTCACATAATTACATATTTACATTTTAGTCACCAATTTATGCATGTATCGCACCTGAAATGAGTATCAATATCGACAATTTGTTAATGCTAAATTGTCGCCACCACATTGCGCCCTCAGCTTAGAAGTTTCTACTTTCTAATCTAGCTGGCATTAACGCTTGACCACGACTGCACTCTCTCGTTTGCCTATCACGGACCCAATACTTTTGTTGTGTACCCTCGAGCTGCAAAGAAACGAGCCACTTTCTAATTGGATGCAAATGCCCTTAGCATAATCTTTGCAGGCATAAAGCTATATCGGTCCGCTCATTCAATGTTACATGTGCACTAAATTACAATTACTGTTATGTAATTAAATATAAAAAAATGACATATTCGATCCGTGAGCAGTCCTATTGCTATTTTCAGAGATCAAAGGCGACTTAGTTACAAGTGGAACAGCGTGTAGATAAACTGCCAACGTTGCCTGGCACTGAACTCAGATAGTATCAGAGTGAAACTTCTATCAGGGCGTTTCAAACTACGTATTTATGCTGTCCATTGAACCGCTTTCACTGGCCACTGATTAAGTCCTATAATAATCAAGATTATTTAAACGTAACAAATCCGCCCGTACTTGTTCAATTAAAATATTTACATGTACTCGTAATTCGTAATATCAATCAAAGTGAAACCAGTTATTTGTATTTCGGCAAAATATTTCAAGTGAAATTAAACATGATTACAATTTGATGTCGTTGGAGATAGTGGAAGTTCTGCGTATTATCCACAGTATATGCAGAAATGTTTGAAAGAATGATTTTCTTCGTAAAAGATTATGTTTTCTCAGAAATCGATTTTCTTGGGTTAAGACGCAATAGTAAGATGTTCAGATTGAAGTGATCAGGCATGAAGTAATCATGGTCAAGGTCAGGCCGATTTGATTATATCAGTAGGCATTACAGTCAATAAAACGTCAAACTGATTGAACATCACTGTTTGACGTTCTTTGATTGACGTTCTTTATTTAACATATAATTTACTTTATGTCACAAATAGATGTCTCTGTACCAAAATTAGAACACGGTGACGAGATTTTTTACTGGGCATATATATACCCCAAAGAAATAAATATCAGTGCTCATTTGGAAAAGTTGTTTCATTGCGTTTGCTCCCCTTTGGACCCTTGGACATTATTTTGGTCCTTACGTGTCGGATATTAAGACTAGTTTTCCATGTCCGGGTCCAATTTTTGTTAAGGCACAGAAACCAGTGGCCAATTGTCACTGAAGTGCCTGAGTGCTGCACGAGTTGCAGCCTTACCCCAGCAGCGACCGCCGAAGGTGCTGCCGCGCGTCACTCCGAGCAAGGAGTCGACGGACTGTTCTGGCAGAGGGTGCCACTTGGAGGTGGTGTCCACTGTCTATCAAGGAAGCAGACGCAATAAGATGTGGAGTCGGATGAAGCCTTAAATGGAATATCAAGTGGAGTAAACAACAAAGGTGGTTACTTGGCAACAGCGTGAGTTGACTTTGAATAATTTGTGCTGTGCTCAAACAATTTTCAACTTTATCTTTTCGGTCAGTAGAGTCATTTTATTGTGTGTGTTCTTACTAAAGACTTGTAATTTTTTAGGTAGAAATTGGACTTAGAATATTTTCATTAAAATTGTTCAGACGTGGAATCCATGTCCAATTTTCTATTTCTTTAAAATTAATTTTAAAAACACTTGTAAAACTTGCAATTTTCTTTCCTTAATATGTTTGTGCTGTGCTGATTTTAGTTTAAGTCAAAAACACTTGTATTTTTTTCGGTTCAACGAAAATACAATATTTAAATTTAAAATAATTATACAATTATGGAGTCTTTCCTGAAGGTCCAGTTTGAGAACAAAAAGTTAATTGAGAAGGCGAGAATTAATTTTAAAAAGTCACCAAAGGATAGGCTTACTCAAGTCTATCTGGAAACGCGATTAGAATCACTTGAAGACCACTGGAAAGATTTCATGAAACTACATAAAAATATTATAGAATTAGCTACTGATGAAGGTTTAAATAATTCATATTTTACAAAGGAAATGTATGACCAGACAGAGGAATTTTATTTTGTATATAAGACTGAGTTAAAAGAGTGTATGCGTGGTAGCACGTCTGTAAGTAGTGAAGGTAAACAGGTTAAAATAAATAATAGTAATGTAAAGTTACCAAAAATTTCTTTGCCAACATTTTCAGGACAATACACAGAATGGACGACGTTCCGTGATTTGTTTCTGTCACTTATTGATAAAAATGATGCATTAGATGACGTTCAGAAGTTACATTATTTAAAGAGCCATTTATCAGGGGAAGCAGAACAACTGCTACGCCACACTCCAGTAACTGCTTCGAATTATAAAGAATGTTGGTCAATTTTAACAAAGCGTTATAATAATAAACGGTTTTTGTCTAACTCTATGTTAAAACGTCTTTTTAATCAACCAACAATTTCCAAAGAATCTTCATCAGCAATAAAAAATCTGTTAGATACTACTGTGGATTGTCTTCATGGCTTGCGCACACTTGATATTAATCTTAACTCTTGGGATACTATTATTGTTTTTATTATAAGTGCAAAACTAGATTTTGAGTCTCGTAAGCTATGGGAGTCACAGATTAGCGCAGGCGACGAACTAGCTACATTTGATGATTTCAAAGATTTTTTAGAATCTAGGTTTAGATCGTTAGAGTACTTAGATAGTAAGCCGGAAAAGCCTAATGTCAACCGATATAATACAAATTCGTTCCATGTAGCTTCTCAAATATGTATGTTATGTTCCGGTGACCATAAGTTATGCCATTGCAAGGACTTTGCAAAAAAGGACACTGACTCTCGTCGTGAGTTCGCTCGAGTTAATAAAATATGTTTTAATTGTTTGTCTAAAACTCACAATGTTTATTCTTGCCGCCAAGCCACTAGATGCCATTTATGTAAGAAAAGGCATCACACACTACTTCACCCTAAATCTATCACCACTGCTGCAACAATTAATACAAATAATTTTGTTGCACCAGTAGCCGCATCGTCCAACCAAATTGAGCCCACCGCTGGTGTATGTTGTTACGCAGATGTTCACAACCATGGACTGTTAGCCACAGCCTTGGTCGACGTCGAGTCAAAGACTGGATCACCTATTGTTTTAAGGGCCCTTATGGATCAGGGCTCTCAGGTCTCTTTTATTACAGAGTCCGCGGTTCAGTTGCTCGGCCTGAAGAAAACATCAGCTCACACTGACATTATTCGACTAGGCGATGATGAAGGTGCTACAATGCCCTCTAGATGGATAGTAAGTTTTAAAATACAATCACGCCTAGATCCCAATTTTGTTTTACCCGTCAGTGCTTATGTGTTGAGAAGACTCACATCACTTCTTCCTGAAAGGAAGATTATTCAGGTTTTACCATCATCGTTTGCATCCTTGGAATTAGCTGACCCATCGTTCGATACTCCTGGTAAGATTGATTTACTGTTGAGTACGCGTGTAGTGGGCGAGATTCTTCAGGAAGGTTTAGTTAAAGGTCCGCCTGGTACACCTATTGCGCAGAAAACTAAGCTTGGGTGGATTTTATCAGGCGAAGTCAGCAAAACGATGACAGTACCAGTATGTTGCAGCGTAGTCGCACGTACAAATGTTGACGAGCTTTTGCGAAAGTTTTGGGAGTTAGAATCCGACGAGTCTTCAACCCGACATCAGGTCATACTGACAGAAGAAGAGCAGAAATGCGAAGACTTCTACTCTAGCTCAACTATACGTGATGCTACCGGAAGATACATTGTCAAGCTGCCCTTTAAATCTAAAGAGCCGCAGAGTCAATATGGTAGATCAGAGGAGATAGCTCGAAAACGTTTCCACATACTGGAGAAGAAGTTTATGAAAAATCCTGAACTGGGAATGCAGTACAAGTCTGTCATTCAAGAGTATTTTCAACTGGGACATGCTGAGATTGTTCCCCAGTCGGAAATTGAGAAGATTGCGGTATATCTACCGCATCACGCCGTGGTACGCGAAGATAAGAGTACCACTAAGGTCAGGGTCGTCTTCGACGCTTCTTGTTCGGGATACAATGGAGTTTCGTTGAATGATGATTTGATGGTAGGCCCTACCTTACAACCCGATTTACGTCATACCATCATGCGTTGGCGTTGCCATCCAATATGTTTAGTTGCTGACATCGTGAAGATGTATCGTCAAATAAAAGTGTCCGACGAACATGTGGATTATCAGCGTATCTTATGGCGCGAAAGCCCAGATACTGAATTGCTACATTTGAGGTTATTACGTGTCACATTTGGTACGTCCTCAGCTCCTTACCTTGCAGTTCGCACTCTTCAACAGGTAGCATATGATGAAGGAAAAGATTTCCCTTTAGTGTCAGAACGAGTTTTAAAGGACTTCTACGTTGATGATTTTCTCTCAGGTTGTGAATCTGTGGCGGAAGGTGAACAGATTTATCATCAAATGAATGAGATGCTCGGTCGAGGAGGTTTCCAGCTTCAGAAGTGGTCGAGCAATAGCAACGATCTTCTGACTAAATTACAATCCTCCGAATCGAAAGATGACGAAACTCTTCATTTTGAAATAAATGCGTCTTTGAAAATTTTAGGATTGAAGTGGAACAGAAGTTCAGACGAATTCCAGTATGCTGTCCATCTCCCTCCACTGGAGACACCCGTAACCAAGCGAAGGGTGATCTCTGATATCGCACGCCTTTACGATCCTCTTGGTTGGATTGCACCTGTAATAATAACAGCTAAGGTGTTCATCCAACGACTGTGGCTCTCAGGCATTGATTGGGATGAAGAATTGCCTAATTGCCTATTAAGAGATTGGCTGGATTACAGAAGTAACCTTCATAATCTTCAGAGCTTTCGTCTGCCAAGATGGATTCATACAAGTCGTCAAGACAAGTCTCTTGAATTGCACGGGTTCTGCGATGCTTCTTTAAATGCATACTCAGCTGTGGTCTACACGCGATCTATTGATTCGAATGGCTATGTTCACGTCAGTCTAGTAGCCTCGAAAACTAAAGTGGCTCCCATCAAACAGGTTTCTATACCACGTTTGGAATTGTGCGGCGCTGTGCTGCTTTCAAAACTTCTGCTAGAAGTTTCAGACACTTTAGGAATTGTGAGGGATAATATACAGGCTTGGACTGATTCTTCAGTGGTACTTGCTTGGTTGAGTAGCCACCCCAGTCGTTGGAAAACGTTCATAGGCAATCGAGTGTCAGAGATTCTTAGAGTTATGAATAATAATCAATGGTTTCATGTCCAGTCAAAGGTAAACCCAGCAGACTGCGCGTCACGTGGGGTGAATCCGTGTGATTTAGACAAACTTGATCTATGGGTGTCCGGACCTAGTTGGCTTAGAAATGAAGTAATTGAGTATAAGAAGAGTTCATTACTTGATACTAATTTAGAAGAAAGAAAGTCAAATGTTGTAGTTAATTTAGCGAAACAGCAAGAGGAAAAAGCTGATTTTATATCGAAATTCTACTTTATATCGAGATTTTCGACTTTACATAGATTAACTCGAGTAACTGCTATCAGCTGTTCTGCAAAGGATCCATGTCCCTTAATCCCTTGACATTTTTTGGTTGGGGAACCTTTGTTACTTGTCCCTGATGCTAATATTGAAAACTTAAGCAACGTAAAACGGTGGCATTTGACTCAACGTATGGTCCAGGACTTTTGGCGCAGATGGTCTCGTGAATATCTGATTCAATTTCATCAAAGACATAAATGGTCACGCAATTCGCCTGAACCAAACGTGGGTGATGTAGTGTTAGTCATTGAGGATGACTTGCCTCCTGCAAGATGGCTTCACGGGCTTATTGTCGAAAAACATTGCGGTCCAGATCACATTACGAGAGTCGTGTCTTTACGTTGCAAAGGGTCTATAATAAAAAGACCTATTTCAAAACTAATTGTATTACCCATAGCATGTTAAAAAATCATATTTTCTTATTAGATTATTCTATGGTGTAATTTTAAGGCTATTATTTTTATTTCAATTGAATGTTTTTTAATTTAATTTAAGTTATTGAATTGTATACAGTCCGCTTATTTCGAAGTGCCCAATTGTCAACGTTTTTCATGGTGGGCGGTAATTTGGAGACATGATGTACTTAATTAACTTTAAGATTATGGACATTTTGTCCATGGTGGGCGGAATGTTTGACGTTCTTTGATTGACGTTCTTTATTTAACATATAATTTACTTTATGTCACAAATAGATGTCTCTGTACCAAAATTAGAACACGGTGACGAGATTTTTTACTGGGCATATATATACCCCAAAGAAATAAATATCAGTGCTCATTTGGAAAAGTTGTTTCATTGCGTTTGCTCCCCTTTGGACCCTTGGACAATCACATAAGGCAAAGTCAAGCCTAGCTATAACTATTTATAATCTTTATCGGATAGTAAATTTTAATTTAAATCTACGAATTTGCATCGCTGTCAGTATTTCCGCCCATAAAAAACTTAATGGGACTTTCTTCTTTCAATTTGGTGCATTATCATTTATTTATAATGTTCATTATAAATTATTTAAAATAACAATTAAGTAAAATACAGATCTTCTCGAGCTCTAACAGCAGTAAGATACAAACAACAAAATACTGAGGGCAAGGGAAAGCCAGTAAGAATAATAGAACACTGAAAGTATTCTAATTTAATTTGCATTGTATCGTTGTATAAAGATCTATGCAAGGAAATAAGTACATAGCAAGTTCAGTGCGCAGTTTGGTGTTATGAGGTGACCTTGACAATGAACGCCGTGGGGCGTCTCGCTTCAGCGGCCATGTTGAAATGTTACCGAGGAGAATAATGGAATTGCATTCAATTATCCACGCATTCTCGGTGAAATTAATTTTCACAAATATAACCGATAATAGCAATCTGTTATGAAACATTAAATCACGTAAACCAATCAACCTAATGTTAAACACGACTGTATCAGCTCCAAATAGCAGTTTAGGCTGAAATTGTGATCTAATAAGATGGAAATAGGTTGGAATGTACATTTTAATCGTATCTTATTCTGCTGCTGATAACTGCAATCAGGAAGGCCTAGTTACGCTTATGCTGAAGGTATTAATAAATATTAGTAAGACTTAAAACGCCATTTTTAACCAATGTTTTTCAGATGTATAATAATCTTTTGCCATAATAGTCATCCATGAAAGTATAGATCAAACTCCGAATCCACTTATATATTATTTTTATTACCTATTAAAAGTAAAACACGGAAATGATATAGGTACATATATTTTTTTTATTGTTATTACATAATATACTCTATGTAGAATAAATGACCCATGGTTATTTAACAAACGTGCCGTAATTATGAAAATTTCTGACACGGGGTTTCGTTTTAAAATTACGTGTAATTCTACAGATTCATTCATATAAAATTAAAATCACAGCTTGTCTCGCCAATTTACTTATTGAGAAACACTATTTAAGTATGTAATTTTATTTGCATACTTCTTTTATTTTAGATTTTTAGATATTTCGTAGCTTTCTTCTAATATTACAAATATTGCATTATTTCTCGCTAAGATATAAAAATGCACTGTCATTAAACTGAGCCACACATCATAAAATATTAGTAATCCACAATCAAAATATTTACTTAGCATGTTACTAATTATGCAAATATGCAAGAAATATACACAAAAACATCCAAACAATTTCAGCAGGTTTAATGTTACAAGTTTCTGTTAGTTAAGCTTTGTCAAATCATTAAAGTGGACATCAAGTCTTCGTATTCATTTACACATTCACACAAACTTCGGTGGCTAGTGACTTCATATCTGAAACGACTGACGTGGACGATCATCGACCTCCATTCAATTGACCTAATATTCCTCTCGGTTAATCGTTTATTTTGATCGTACAACATGATTTCTTAAAAAATATCGTTTGGTATATTTAAACATATTTTTATTTAAAACATTGACCACGTATTATTATTATTATTTTAAGCGAGTAAAGAAAAAGAAAGGAAATAAAGCAGTTTCGTTTAAATAACTTATCTTTAATGGATTTTCATATTAACCACAATATTTTGGTCTGAAGGTGTGGTTCTCAGGAACTATAAAGTGTCACATCATTGTTCGGTCATAAACTTATAAACACATGTGGTATATTGAGTGTGGTCAGTGTCAGTTATATAACAATTTGCAACAAATTACAATAGATGACTATGTGGTGATGTGATGAAAAGCTCCTTGTATACCTAGATATAATCTGTTACGTTTGAAATTGGACCATAATCTATAATTGGCAAAAGAGGACAGTTAAAAACAGCCTATAACCAGCGTTGTACCCTTAAATAAAGTTCTAAAATTTTAAATACCAATTTCAGTCGTACCATAAGGGACAATAGACCATTTCTTAAATTTGTTTCTGGTAAATGTTCAGAAATAAGGACTATTACTATAAAAATCAAATTATAAATCATGTATTAATAGAATGAAACACACAAGGCCTGCTTATTTCATCACTAGTATGGAGTTGGTTTCGATGCTAGTTTACAAACGCCGGTTAGATCAAGGTCTTTTTCGTTAGTGGCCGGTATTCTTTTTTCAATAATCTTCAAAGTTTCAAATTAAAACACATTTTCATGGATCACTATATGCCATCTGAACAGTATATAAATTATAAGCCATAAATTAAAAAGCCAAATAATTTCTAAATACCCTGTAAATATTACCCTCTCACTTTCTACAACTACAAATTTTGATTGACTTGGTTTAATAACGCCTACATTATAATATTTATAATCATAAAGATTTTGATCACGAATAATCTTTATATAACCAACCTCATGTTTACTTGTCCAACTAAAAGCCAAAGATTGCCGGCTTGACGTTGTTACAAAAAGCCGGTTGCGCGAATTCAATGAGTCGAAATAAATATACACCAAGTACACAAACTACGTTCAATTTACAAGCGTCATAAAAATACAACAAAATTTAACTTACCGCTATCTACACTTTCTTCAGAGATCTTCTTCACCATCTTGATGCTTGCTTGATGCGTTGTTACAGCGATAATAAAATACTACGAGTAGGTGGTACTACTCTTAAAAGCCGCTTTCAAACTTGTGCGGCTGCCTTCTCGACGTGAAATCGGAACGGCGCTCGGAGACAAGATAGTAGAAAATAAACGCCAAAATCAAAAATTATGAAGCACCACCAGGTCGAGAAGGATTTACGGAAATTGTGCCGGAAGGTATTAAACAAACACTGCTAGAAGGCGGAATGAAAAAAAACTACTGGTGTCGTTAGCGATCCATCCTACACACGCCCGCCCGTTCGATGTTCTGAAATCCAACTGACGAGACGAGTCGGTCGTCGGTTGCCGGCTCGCCCGGCGCGCTGCCCCCCGCCGCCCGCGCGCCACCCCGCGCCTAGTGCGTCGTAGTGTTCTCTCGCCCGCGCACGCGTACTCACTCGCACGGCTGACGTGTTTACATTTTTTGTCGCTTATGTTTTTTTCGTAGTTGCTATAGGCATCGATGTATAGTACTTCGTAGCATCCCATATGAGTGTGCACATAGAGACCAGATGTTTTCTTAGTTAGATACTTATTTCGAACGCAATGAAGACGTAGTTAAGTCCACTAATAGACTTTATAGCGCTAGAAATCAACATCCAAACATTGTTTACCATTCACGAATTATTGCATCATCCCGTCAACAAATTAAAGTAGAAATCACCTATTGAGTATAATATTATATATATAATATTGAGTCTGTATTGACATATTATTGTAAGTTTCTGGGTGGCTAATTTTAAAGCTAAATCTAAATATAAAATATTTCTCATAATGTAAAAGTAGATACATATTCATCGATAGACAATCTTACAAAAAAAAAAGGATAAGTAATTATTGTTATTTGATTTCCCCTTTAACAAAATAAAAATATGATCAGTGGATAAAATGGATTAAAATCATAATAATACCTAATTGATCGTTTTTACTGCTTTCTTTGTCAACAGCATTAATCATTACTGTCTATTCAATTGTTTTTGTACATATATGATATTACGGATATGGTTCAAATATTCTAAATTCCTTATTATACTAACCTACCTACTTATAAATAAAAATAAATATTCCCTATAAACAAAAATCCCAATTCTTATTCCTAATTTCCTGTTCCCACAATCAGGGTACCGTTTTCTTTCGAGTTTCTTTTGTTTGTAGTTATGCGGCGTTATGCAATACGAATCCTTTGTCTTCCCATCCCTTCTATGAATGACCTTCACAGGGCGTTTGTTGACAAACAATGTACGGGAGCGCCGCAGTACGATGTGCTACGACGCAATACCCACGTGGTACGGGGCAACCGGTTCGACCGGCACCCGGCACCGCCATGTTTATTGTCACGCCATATTCTCCTCTCGCTTACACACCGGGTTGTTTCCCTCTAATCAAACCTCTATCTATCTCACGTAGCACCTCTCTCTCTGTTGCCTACGTGACCGACAATAACATAAACCTAACAAAATTGAATACACCGCGGATTGTACAGCTACACATCTATCGAGCCGTTCTTTGAAACTGGTTTGGTTAAACGAAATTACTGCATACTAATCTCACGTATTATCATACATTTCAGTTATATACAAACTTACACATTGTATTGTAGGCAGCTTAGCGTTAGATCATCTGTTAAGTAAGTAAACAGTAGGTAAACATCGTATCAGGTGGTTTCGAGAATAACAAAAGATGTTTATCTCTAAAAAATATGTCCGATAACCGATAAAGCGTGACAGAGCGTCGCGATTAAACAAGAAACACGAAGGTGTTTTTTGTTAATTCACAAAAAGTTGAGGTAAACATCGTTAGGCAATCAAGGCGAGTTTTCGATGAGATTATAGGACGCTCGAATCCTATCCAATTACAGTTTACATGTACCTATATGACCATGGCTGAAGTTTATTGTATTTTTGTCAATGCCGCCCATGGATATCGCCGCCATAGTCACATATGAAAAGCTCTACCACTTAATACTCTACTTTTTAAGTATTGCATTAAGCGTTTTGGTAGAGACATAGAGTTGACGTCGATCTCAATGCATTCCGATACGAATATGAATATGTATTCCCCTATGCGTCCCTATTCTGTAAATATAAAATGGTATATACAAACAAAAATAAAGGGTTTCTTCCTGGTAACTTGGTAAATGCATGGTTTCTGGATTATCTCTTACCACTCCGCTTTATAATTTGTTTCTTTTTTGTCTTTCTTGTTATATTATAGAAGTATCCATAATCAACCCCAGATACCACTAGAGTAGAATCGACAAATGCGTTACTTCTAAGGCGAAAGTTTAAACGCCTCATCTTCATCTTCCTTAACACACCCCTCAAATCCGAACACAAAAGAAATTAACAATGTTTTTAGCAAACAGATACAAGTGCGGCGCTACCCGCGGAGTCAAACCACGTAGGAATCTACCACATAAGTAATATGTAACATTGTGGGTGTAGTCCTTGCCATGCTAAATAGGAATTAGTCATAATAAGATTAGAAGCTTAGTCAAATGTCAGATACAAGTTAGCTTACGTAATAAAGGTATTCTTTTATAAGAAGGGTATCATTTACATGTTTACTGTTATAAAACAGGTTGTCCATATATGTAGACACATAGGTAAGGATGTAATCTTTTATCTCACTATATATCTAACTATAATCTAGTAGTTTAATTGGTTCATGATTCATTTAATTGAAACAATATAGTGATATTCATAGATAGGTACTTCTATTACTATACAACTTATATTTGTGAGCTATGGCATTCCCGATTATGAAGAAAAACTTTTAATTTTTTGTTCAAAGTCGGGAGATTTCAATTTTTGTATTTAAGAAGCCCATGTCATTCAAGGACATTTCAGAAGGATTTTTGTGATTTACAGGTGCTTGGAGACCTGGTCTACAAATTCCTGGTCTTATTCTTTCCGATATTATTCTATCCGTCCTGGTATTATTCTTTCCGATACTCAGCTAATTTCAATCATCATTAGGTCTCATGGCGCCAACAATATCTGTAATATAGAAGCATTACACTTCTTGTATAACAGAATTCGAGACTACGTATTATTTCGCTAATCATCACTTAGCGCGTGAGAACTGCTGAGGATTCTTTAGGTATCGCTTTCGATTTCCACGAAATGGAAACACGGGAACAGCTAGCAACTAAACTGCGTAGCGACACCGTAACGAATTCCGGGAATCAGCTGAAACGAAACGCCAGTAATTTAGGGTTCGCACAATTACAGAAACCCTACCAACGTTGGCGATTATCCGTCTGTTCGATTCAGTCTCCAGTTGGCTGCAACCCTATTGAAGGCGGTGGAAACAAAGGCTCGACTGTGGTGACACCACTGCCAGACTTATTTTTGCCTTATGCTGTTATACTAATGAAACTATTGTTCTCCCAGAAAATATTTAGTATGTATGAAAATCGTTCCATTAGGAAGAGTAATAGTAGTATATTAGTCCGGTTAATCAAGTCTCTAGGTCTCTACTATAAGATGTTTTATTGTCAAAGAAAAACTTCAAGTATGATAAAATAAAATTGTTCTAAGAACGACTATGACAGCGCAACTAGTCGAAATACCCATCCTACCTAAAATCACCGTGTTACATAAAATCTACATAATCTTGTCATAATTCTAGCTTACTTGCGCAACTCGCATACAATGTGGAACCGAAATCCAATTAGGCAAGTCCATTATGTGAAGATATTAATTACTTTTGAAAAGTATTGAGTAGGAACTATGCATACTTAGAAAAATCGCCGAAACACTTGCAGCTGTTACGGTGTATCTATTTAAAACAATATGCTAGAAGTAATACCGACTTCTTAAAAGTATTCAGACTACCGACAAATAATAATCAGACTAGTGTAGAGTATTGTAGGATTACGTCTGAGGGCCTCCTGCAGTATGTCCTTCATTTCTCACTTTGATTGAATACATGTCTTCGTGTGTAATTTTGTCACTTACAACATGAAGAATCAGTTTTGCTGTAACTCTTTCGATGTTACACTGGACTCCAGCATTTCCAATTTTTAGAAAGAACTAAATGAAAAAATGATTTAACCATATTAGAGCTGGAAAAATATTGCAAAATATTTTTTGTTGGCAGCCCTCATAACAATAATGAGACAATATTAGATTTTGTGACAAAATGAAACATACTCGTAACTTTTAACTACGCACTCGTCTGTCAATCAATCAAGAAAGAATCTCGCGAGCTGGCAGCCGATCCAGCGATTGGGTAACATTGACCGGAAAATCGAAAAAATGAGCTCGCATTTTCTCATAATGAGCATGTGTTGACAAACATGTAGTACGCATTGAGACGTTCTGGAGAATATTCTAACGCTGAAGTCAGGTTGTTAACTCCTTCAGTGCCCTCAGTTCTGAGTGCACCATTATGTTTTCATTGTTTCTTGCCTTTGTAGACGTTTCGCTTAAAGTTCTTACTTCAAATGTCTGCGATTTGTGACGAATTTTTTCTTTGTTTTGTGTTACAATTTACCAAATATTTTTGAATGTTATATTTGTTTTCTTAGGTGGAACCTACCACCAATAGAAGGCTATTAATATTTAGAGCTATGGAAAAGTAAATTGAATACGTCATTCACTTAAAACATATCTACGCCTGACTATGTCTACAAGAAGACAATATTGCACAATTAACAGATATAAAGGTGTCCGGTAGAGAGACCTTTCTCTTAATTGTTTTTTTCTGTAGCTGAAGATTCAAGAATTGAAATTGAGGCGAGTGTAATTAACTATTCCCACTTCACTAAACTCATATCACCTCACAAAATTTCATCTGCTAAAATGTACCAATAGTAACTAACCAGTCAAAGTTACACGGCATTGCCTCATCCTGTCTTATTTCGTCATAGTTTCATAATCTACTCAATTATTCAGCTTGAGTTAGTTGATGTAACCTACGCCTATCTTAGACAAAGATAGAGACAAGTAATCGAGGTTATCATCAAAACCCTTTCAACAGACTTTAAAAATGTCCTGCTTATGAATTGAAAAATAACTATAAGTACAATTGAAGTGTATGGCTGTTTCAACTTAAAGAAGTAAAAGAACATGCAGTTCACCTGATGGTAAGTGACTCTGTTGCCCATAAACCTTTAATTGAGTAGAAAGAGTTTGAGGTAGACGACGGATATGTTATTGGCTCTGGATTCACATGTTACTCAATGTGTATTTTGGCTGGTTTATATTTTCAGAAACATTTTTAAATCAATCTTGATGGTTAAACCATACAGAGCAATGGAATGATACTACTTCTTACATTAAAAAGTAACACACAGGATTAACATAAATTAAAACAAACAGCTGAAAACCTTGGATACGAAGATAATAATGGTAGCGCAGATTTGAATCGTTGTCAAAGATATGTAGGCTACGAAATTATCATCCAGAAATGAGACAACAAAGATTTTGATTCTGGTAATGAAGGAAATCGCAATATAATGGCTCCGTCAAAATTTATTTTGAACACATGTTGGAACGCAGACAGTATTTTTAGTCTGTCGAGACATTTGTGAGACCATCCAAGGTGCAGTTTAAATAATGACATCATGTACCAATCCACACAATTAATATCAACATTGTTGTATCCGTCTAGACTCTAGGAGTAAAAGTATGAGACGCAGGCTAGAAGAGTGATGTTGTCATATGGTCTCAGAACGAAAGTTAGCCTATTGGCGAATGACCAAATATATCTTTGAACCCTTTTAAAATAGAAGATTTGAGCCCGACTGCTACTGCACTTTAGTAGTAACGTCGTTACTGCACACAGACGGATTTTTTTTTAATTTTTTTGCTGCAAGAACGTACAAGAACAGTCCGTTGCACGTCCATTAGCAGGACGATAGTTTACGATTGTCACATTCTACTATTTTGTAATCCGTATCCGCATCACATCTATGCAGTACGACAATTGTTCGGCTATGTGCGGCAGCAGTCCGACTCATTTTATAAAATACACCCTTTTTCTGCGTTTGTTGAGTTTTACGAGTTAGTAGCATAATCGTATGGGTATAAATAAATAGCGTAACTAATTATCTTTCTTGGATACAGAAAATAAACTGTAGGTGCGGAGCAGAAAATTTGATGAAATTCAAACAATTTTCTCACTCTTTCTACTCCTATAGCATTATATATTAATTATAGCTTGTGACGTAGAAAGTAATACTACTTGTATTAAAGTAAGATAATATTCTTTGTATCAATCTCGTTACGTGCAATTAAGCATATATCTTTATGATGTACATGACCTATCTATAATAATCAGATATTACGCATTCAAGCCATTCAGTAATGCTCTTACAGAACATAGATTGTTCTAGTACCATTTTATTGCACAACCATTGATAATACATCGGTAGTTGTGAAGACTGAAGATTTATTAGACGCTCCCCAAATTTCGTTTTGTCAAAGGACGATGAACCTTGTTACTTTATAATAGAACTCGCAATCGCAGGAAACAGTGGACGTACCTACTTTTATGATCCACGAATAAAGGGATCGTATTAGGGTTGCCAGCATTCTTTCAAATATTTGATTTCAGAATTAAATATAGCACTAAAAACTAAAAAAAAAAAATATATAACACAAAAAAATGGCATAAATAAATAGGTGAAGAGTTGAATAATTTTTGTAAACAATAAATCTTTTAATATGTTTTGTCGACAAAAACGTATCGCAACCTTATTAAGCATTTTTACAGCTTCAATGTTGAAAAATATTAAACTTAAAATATTATCTTGTTGACTTAAATATTTTTCTTGCTCAAAACTATATTAACCCAATTTATCATATATAAGTAATAGGTATTTTGCGATATTATGTAAATCCGAAATATGCTACAACATGTTTATAGCACGGTTGACAACCCTACTACAAAGGGTTTCCCTCGGATCAACATTTTTGTTCCTTTGTTCCTTTGTCCTGGCGTGGCTGCGCTTGGTCACGTACACCAAACCCACCTGATCCTGACAAAAAGTTAAGGAATAAGTCTACGGTTTCATAATAGCGAATAGAAATTAGGGACGTTACAATAAGGGCCCGGGGATGATTATTGTGAGCGAATTTCAAAGGGATTAGAATTTGAATAAATTTATGATCCTGTGCACGGTTTTTAACCCACTGCGGAGGGTAATGCTTTCTAAGCGGGTGTATGTTTGTACGTAAGTATGTATGTGTGTAATAGTATGTATGTGTGCCTCATTCTTTGACACAGCATGGACTCGAAGTGGCATAATGGATTTTATATGAAGTGTCCGAAGATTCGCACAAGTTGTAGGAGTCACATAGGCTTTATTTTTGAGCAGCGAGGTATATTGTTTTTATAATAATTCACTACTTGAATCTTTTGACTGAAGAATTCTAACTAGAATCGCTCGTGATTGCATACACACATGTATATATGCATGCATACATACGTCTAAGTATGGATCTCTTTATGGAGTGAAAATATAATCAGACTCTATATAAATATTCTCTTACTTCTACGTGAAAATTAAGCACATGAGACATTATACAAATCAACGTGGTTTCAACAACACACCAATTTCTGTTTTATGAAAGCAGTATCAAATACTTACTGTTGTTTTTAATAGACGAATCATTCTTATATAACCCTCAGGGGTAGAAATGCATAATAATATATGACCGACCTAGGATAGGACTCCGATTTTATTTCAAGTTGATTACAGATATCTACATACAGCAATGTCCTCTTAACGTCAAGTGGATTGCTTCCACTTCATCAAAATGAACCAAAAAGCGGTAGAAATAGGACTTCTTAATAATCAATTTGATACTACCCCATACATGAAGGTGGTAGAGCCCTTTGTGGTTCGACTCCGGCGGCACCACCGCCTCACCTATTTCTACCTAATAACAGCAGTGTCAGGAGCTGCTGTGTTCCGGTTTGAAGGGTGTGGTAAGGGAGAGAAACTTTTCCGAGGCGCTCCAGCTTAGTCCTCAGGGGTAGCGGCGCATCTGTGGCCGATCTCAGGTAGGAATTACATATGTCCATGGGCGGCAGTAGCCACTTACCATCAGGTGGACTGCATGCTCGTCTGCTACTCTTACATTATAAAAAAAAACATGTGAACTGCATTCTTATATAGGGATATGGTGCAGAAAACTAAGCATGAATCGGCATCATGTATCCGTTTCATTAAGTCTTGCAATAACAAGTTACATAACTCCTGGGTTTGCATTTAAAATTCTCCAAGTGATAACTGTTGATAATTGCAAAGCAAAGAACGGCGAGGATCAACAGACTATTTGTCATACACTAATATGTCGTGACGCGCTCATAGTTTTGTGGAACTGAGAAATTGCATCCGATTTACCGGAGTTACAAGGTTGTTTGTGGTTCAATCCGCCTTATCCTCTATCATGGGAATTGGAGCTGCTCTACGCCAAACTTCTAGACGACAATACAAGGTCTCTCTAAGGCAAAAGAGCCTTACTATTAAATACACGCCATGATAAATAGACTTCTATATAAGCTTGAAGTAGCAAATGAACATTCTGTCCACCTGTTAATAAGTGGTCACTATCGCCCATGGAAATCTGTAAGCTACTCTATATAGAACAGGAACTTTACCTGAAACCGATTACAGATGCGTTGCCATTGAAGGCTAAGATAGTCGCCTCGTATTAAATCGACCGGCCTTCACACCCTTCTTCCAAAACGCAAAGACTGCTTCACGTTAGAAATAGGTGTAGCGGTGGTACCACCACCGTCAAAATATACTCTTCTACTACTTTTCAATGATGTCTTACCGGATATCTCTTCTTTCGTTTTTTCAGTATTCAACAGGAATCAGAATAAGTATTTGCCTCATTGTGAGACAATAACTCGAGTGCGGTCACTTTCAGGTGACCGCTAGTGACCAGCTCTGGAACATTTACGTCATCGGATAGAACGTTGACCTGTCAGTCGGTCCTGATTTTATTGACATTTTCAAATTTTCAATTACAATATTTTTTATAAAACCTGAACGAATATCACCATAGCCTGCAACCCGTAATCTACAGCAATGATACTACATTACACACTTTATAATATTTAAGTGTTGATCGTTCTGGTCCAAGAGATAAAGCTCTGTGACAAATGGACAGGCAGGCAGACAGCGGAGGCTTGGTAGGACGGTTTTTTGGGTACGGAACCGAACAAAGTTTAAAATAACGGTTTACAAAGAAAAATGAAACAAGAATAATAATGTATGCTAAATATCTCATTGCAATTCAACCATCTCATAACATATTAGGACATAAGGATATTTTTCACTGTTTTCGCGATCATACACCGTGAGATCATCACACTGCATGTATTATTATAATTTAGTGATTCTTTTATGTTTTTCCTTACAATTGTATTTTACTAGATACAGGTTTACCTTAACTAAAAATAAATGGTAATTTATTTTAACTTTTCATAATATTAGGCAGTCCTAGAATGGGTATACGGCAAACTAGTATACCTATTTTCACAATAGTATCTAAAAGTAAATACACAATATATTTTTTAAGAATAGCCAAAGTTACAGTTATATTACACTAGCATAAATACTACAATTATATTTGTAATTGGAAATTACATTATTAGTAATACCAACAAGGTATCGTATTGTAAATTTAATTTGAATATAAATTGACTTTCAATTCCATATATGAACTCTTACACAATATCAAACATTATTATGTAGTAACACAATTTTAAATAGCTACTAGCTGACCCGGCAAACGTTGTGTTGCCATATAAATAAAAAAATGTTAAGGGTGAACAACCCTTATCACTTAGGGGTTTGTTATAACAAATAGATAGTAGCCGATTCTCAGACCTACTGAATATGCATATAAAATTTGATGAAAATTGGTAAAGCCGTTTCGGAGGAGTACGGTAACTAACATTGTGACACGAGAATTTTATATATAAGATAAACGTCTCACTCACCGTAAGAATTTCAAATAAATGTAGGTGATTTACTTTATAAAACACACACACGATAAACAGACAGTGCATATCATAAACTAGTGGATCAAGAAACATTAAAGTAACACCAGAGATTCATACATTACTAATATTTTAAAAATTGACTAAATATTAAATTGGGAATAAAAGTTCCACTATAAATTTAAATACCTACTATGTTATAAATTACTGAATTTTATATATAAGATTATCAGTATAATAAGCTTAAGTTTCTGCTGCTTGCCCATATAATGTAAGCGAAAACAATCTAAGTCTACGAGTATGTACTAGCCATAGGCCTCTATGATTGCCAATCCTCACCATCTATTCAGCCACAGATGCTAGAGGCACCTTTTTAGTAATAAAACAGTTAATCCTGCTTATAAACTAACAAGCATTCAACTGTCGAGTGTCCACGTCACGTCACTAACCACGCCTTCAAACCTTGAATTGTAATATCTGTTTATGTTTACTATTCTTAAACTAGCCCTTCAATGACCTAGAAAGTCAAAACCATCAGTTATAAATAGTAAGCGTATACCATAATGTCCGGAGTAGTTTTATTGTCGCTATCAAGGTTATGTTCGTGAGTTTAAATATTTGTTCTGACGTGGGCGAAGATTTAAACAAGAAAAAATGTGTTATAAAAATTAATACGACATCATTATTATGCAGACGATTCGCACACCTATTTCTGGATTGTAATAATCGTGTTAAGCACTACCGCGTTCTGGTTTGGAGTGTGTAGCTAGGTAAGTATGCAGAGAAACTTCGAGTTCAAACTTAATTCTCTTGGGTAGCAATATATTCCCTGTGCACTTTGATATATGGGGCTCTTCACGAACACTCTTCTTCAAAGCCGGCGATGCATTGGCGACAACTTTGTTGGTGCAAATGTCCATAAGCGACAGTGATTACCTTCCCTCAGGTAGTCCGTTTGCCTTTATTTGGGTTCAATTACGAAATAATACGTAAGTCACCTTCAGTCTACTCCTAATTGGGCAAGAATTCAATATCCAAATTTCTATGAACGACAGTACCACTACCACCGTCACCACTTCACTTAAAAGATTTTAAAACAATAGATTATTTGAAACTACTAGAAATACTTTCTATGACTAGATCTTAAAATGTATAAGTGTCTTAGCATACGGAAATGTTTGAAACCCTTAGTTTGAGAGGTCGTATGAGAATACACGTAGGCTGAGTGTCGGCTAGAACCACTTTCACTTCAAAATAGGATGTAAAGGGCAACGAGCCACTGTACACTACATAGAGTTCTCAACCTTAGAATGTTATAAATCGCATTAGAGAGTGATAAACATGTATGTATAAATGAAAATTTATTAGAAGCAAAGTTGTAAGAAGCCGTAGATAGGTTTTGTATTAACTGCCTATAATTCTATTATTTTGAACTAAATAAATAAAGTAGAATCCTTTTGTCTCTGATTTCGATATAACAAAAATATGTTAGTAAAGTTGCTGTCTATCGTTCTGAAAAAATCTTGTCAAATATTGATGGGACTTTACTCAAAGATTAGATTACGTTGAATTACATAAATGGGATTTTCCCCGAAAGCCAGTATTTGTAACACTTAGGGGTCCTGCGGGATATCTGTAAAACCTTGCACTTAAGACTGTAGGTGGAGCGATTGGTTCAGGTGGTAGAACCCTTTGTGGTTCGACTCCGGCGGCACCACCACCACACCTATTTCTGCCTCATAACAGCAGTGTTAAGCGCTGCTGCGTTCCGTTTGAAGGGTGTGGTAAGGGAGATATACTTTTCCGGGGCGTTCCAGCTTCGTCATCAAGGGTGGCGGCGCATGTAGCCGACCTCAGGTAGAAATATGTAATCCTATCTGGGGCTGATTACATATGTCCATGGGCGGCAGTAGCCACTTACCATCAGGTGGATTGCATGCTCGTCTGCTACTCCTATATTATAAAAAAGCAAGTATGGTTCGGTCGGGGAAATATTACCGGCACACCCGGATCACCCTGCACCACCCTTGCTGGTCTGTAGAAGATTGTGGACGCCAGCTCATATATCAGGCAATCAGTTTAATCCTCAAAAGCGTGAACGCTCCTATGATCGGATTCAATTATAGCCCTTCTTCTGCATCGGTATGGAGTTACAGATACATTGACGGCTGTTACCACTAAGTGGACAGCGCGCTCATTTGAAACTTCAATCTTATATAAAAGTCTAAAAATATCAGCGAAGTTTTTAAGAAAGACGTCATTCTACCGTCCCGCGGTGTATTGTATACGGTCACCCGATCCAAGGTTACGGAAAACATAATAGATTTGCATTGTTGATTCCAAGTTTTTGCGCGGTTGTGCCATGATGTTTAAAACATATGACATGAGGCTCGTTGAGGCAGTGCCGACAACCTCAGATATGTAAACATTACAATATTTTATTTATCGCACCCGGGATAAGGACGCACGAGGCGTTTTATATTGTTAGTTTGTGAGGGGTGTCAAGAATTTGTTTTTTGAAATTGAATAGCAAGTGGATGTGAGTGATTCAAATTCTATCACTTCTACGTAACACCGAGCACCAACGCCTTATGGAAAGCCTTTTTCATAAACAGTACCCTTACCATGAGTTTTTACGTTTCGACAAATATGGTATTATATAATTGGTATTTTTTTTACGTATTGGCCTATACAATTTTCAAGCTCTGGCACAATCCGCTTGGGGCGCTGATTGGAAATAGTGCGGGCAAATACGTAAACAAATACCAAAACAGTCATATTTGTCAAAACGTAAAAACTCATGGTAAGGGTACAGATCAGAACATAGCCGTGCTTATGGTAGAGCAAAAAGCTTTGTTGGTGGACCCGCCGCAGAGGAACCACGAAAGGTTATACTTTCTTAAATAGAAACCCAAAAAAATATGTTAAGTTGCAGAAGGTAAACTTTATTTTCAATATGAAGTACCTACATATTGGAGAAAATGGGTTGTGAGTTGTGACAGACAGTTGAACAGATAGATCGTCCCGATCCAGTTAGACAGGAACAGAGTTCCACATATAGAGTTGTGCCTTATAAAAATACAGAACCCTAAAAAAACGCTGATAATAATAACTACAATTAAAAATTACAATACTTGGCAAGTGTGTAATAAATTATAATTATCAATTTTGAGGTCAACGACTGCAGTGTAATAAAGTTGATTAGCTTGCATAATGAAAATAAACAATGAATATAGAATAACACAAACGCTATTAGCGTCAAACGCATAACGTTTTGTGTTTTAAAAAGTCGTTTTAGTAACCTTTTTGATTTTAATTTACAATCTACCATCGCTATTACGACTACTATTGCTTGAGTAGGTACTAGGTAGCACACTAATGCATGCTTATTTAGTAGCTTATATATTTATACAGAAACATAAAAAATCCACTGTTGAGAGATCTTTGAATAAAATCAATCATGTACCGTTTTTCGGTTGCTCATACAACAAATTGGTGGCCCGAGCGGCAGTGGCAAGCGAGTGTACAGTATCTTAAGCGTCAAAATGAAAGCATACGCAACTATTGCTAAAACTAGCCAATCAGTGGTCAGTCATAGATTTTTCAAAAAACATTAAAATCATTTGTAAGCGCCTTCTACATATTTTCTGCGGCAGATAATAATCGGAGAATCGTGCAAAATGAGCTGTGAAGACTCATTATAATTATGGTCGCTAATCAATTATGGAATTGGGTCATACGCGACCGCAGACCGCTTCGAACTCAACGCTCATCTCAGGCGTGTTGCGGTCAACATAATTATGTATTGTTATTTGAATACATGTAATACGAGATACACCTTTTCCAAATAAGTAGTTATAAATATATTATTATTATTATTAACACTTTTTGGTTCTGCGGAATTAATATTTCTAGTTTTTGTTCTTTGTTTTATTTTTGGCGTGTCTATGAACTACGGATGCACGAGCAACTAGCGTCTGTTTAAAAAACATTGAAAAGAAACAAATAGTTTTCTGAGTTCACTCGCTGCGTTTTTTTCGCGTATTTCTCATTTTACTGAAGATAATAAAGCATTCGTGTGCACAGGACCTGAGGGACGTAGTTGACTATTGTCACTAAGATTCTCTCTATATTCTACTCTATGTAGAAACCTATACCCAGGTTCTTTAAAACATGTTCTCAAAGATGTTTAAAACCTACCAATCGCAATACGCCAGCGCCTTGGACTATGGGCTAAGCCCCTCTAACTTTGAGAGAAGACCGATGCACAGCCGTCGAAATCTAATAGATTCACGACGTGACTATTTTCGCTACTTCCCTGCCACATTTTTACACATTTCATTTCACACATATCAAATATATAATCAATAATATAAGATAACATTTTCTGATTAAATTTTAATCGAGAAATAAAATTATTATTTATCACACATGGACTTAGTCGATTAGATTTGCGTTATGGAATCAAGTAACGCGTTTTCTGTAGTCTATGAATAGAACATAATTAAATGATTTCAAGAACAGATAAACATAAAGTAGGTATTATAAAAACTCTACGCAAGGTAGAGTTCTTAATTAATGTGATATATTATATGCGCCTTCACAAAGTATGTATGAATAAGTTCTTCGAAGTAAATTTTCTAGTCTTTAAATTATCCAAATCTTGCAGTATAAGTTTAAGAGTGGTGTGAACGCATTTACGTCCGACTTGAAAGGTGGTAGGACCCACCGTAGCTCTATTTCGAAGATGCCACCGTCACAACTATTCCTATTAAGTTTCTTCTAATTTAAAACGTGTTGTAAGAACTTATACGAGGCGGTTCAACAGTCCTCAGAAATAGATAGAATAGATCTGAAGGTGGCAGAACCCTTTGTGGTTCGACTCCAGCGGCACCACCACCACACCTATTTTTGCCTAATCACAGCAGTGTTAGGCGCTGCTGTGTTCCGTTTTGAAGGCCACTCCCTTCTTAAGGGAGATATTTTTCCGAGTCGTTTCACCTTAGTCCTCAGGGGGAGCGGCGCTTTAGTGGCCGACCTGTGGTAGGAATATCTAATCCTATCTGGGGTTGACAACAAATGTTCATGGGCGGCAGTAGCCACTTACCATCAGGTGGACTGCATGCTCGACTGCTACTCCTATATTATAAAAAAAAGAATAGCAACGCATCGATGGTCGACCTCAAGTAGGATCTAAATTTTATCCGGGGTTGATTTTAAATGTGAGCGGTAATGCCACATACCATTATGTGGACTGCTTACTACTGGGTTACTTCTACACCTTAGTCCAGCGTTATCGATGCATAGGAGCAATTGATCAGTGGTAATTAAATAAGTATTTTATATTTATTATATACACTAATTTGGATACTTTGTTCAGCATCCTTACATGTAAATTGGTCTAGTACACAAAATCTCCATCCTTGCAAAACACTAGGCGACATTCACCTGTATGCTTCTTCACAAGCCAAGGACAAGACGATTGGAAATTCAGATTGCCGAATATCACCATTCGCTGAGGGGAGAAGCTAATACATACGGGATCAATAACCCTGTTTAGTTAAACGGCGAACACGCGCAAACAGCCATGAAAACGACTACTATGAGTCCTTGTTAAGATTTAGTCATAGCTAAAGTACTTTAGATGGTAGAACCCTTCGTGGTTTCACTCCGGAGGCGCCACCGCCACACCTATTTCTGCTTCATAACAGCAGTGTTAAACGCTGCTGTGTTCTGGTTTGCAGGGTGTGGTAAGCTGGTTAAGAAGACATACTTTTGTAATGTAACTCGTCACCGTAACCATTTTCTTAACATTTTTTTTGTCTATTGGCGCGCCTAAAGAAGTTTCACAACAATGAACACATTCCGAAGTAGAGTCTTCGTATGTACATTCATAGAAAAAAAGAAAATGTGCATTGTAACAAAAAATAAACATACTTGAAATGTAGTAGAGTTCTTGTAGTTTGCCGACACCACCGAAACACCTATTTTTGAGGAGCAACGTAGCGTCGCTTCGATCTGGTTTGAAGGGCGTAGAAAGGGATGTACTTACTTACAAGAGCCATCGGGCTGAGCCGCACTTCACATCAGATGACTGCATGCAAGTTAGTACTTCTATCAGAAAAATCTTTCCCACATTTTTCTTTTTATTCATATTTAATTTAGAGTTATTGAGTTATTAAAGTTATTTTATTGAGAATCCTAAAAAACTTTTTACAGTAAATAATCAGAATGGTTTGGACAAATTTTAAGACTCTTGTTAAAAACAGCTTCATTCTTAAGTACTTGTTTATTAAACTTTTTATACACTAATATTATATAGAGGAAAACTTAGTTTGTTTGTTTGGTTGTAATAAATAGGCTCAAAAACTACTGGACCGATTTATGAAAATATTTCACCATTCGAAATCTATATTATCTACGAGTAACATAGGCTATATTTTATATGAAATATATTTGATAAATAGATTTTGAGGCGGTACAAAGTTTGCCGGGTAAGCTAGTATAGAATAATATCACATGTCGCAAGTCGCAAGCATGTCATGTGTGTATGTTTCTAGAAATACACATTTAGTAAGCAACTAAAATAAACAGTTTATCTTATCAATTACAAACTGACGATCGGCGATCGGCGCACAATCATGGCTGTCGATTGCGCAGGTCCTGAGTTTAATTCCCGTGGAAAATAGAAATAGTAGTGTCTTTAACTTAATCGTTTGGCTTACATATGAGACGTCATGTTAGTCCTCAAGGGTAGCATTGTATCTATGAACGGCTTTAGAACCTCTGGTCAATACCACTGCATAGGTACTATTTCCTACTTAAATCTTTAATAATTCCGTTTTCTGATTTTTCTTACGGAACCCTAAAAAAGCATTAGGAATGTTATGGGGTGGTATAGAAATATCTCCTGACCTACACCAACCAGCGGTGGGAAGAGACCAAGCCCAGCAGTTGAATATAAAATAAGTTGCAGTCGTAGTAGACTTGATACTCCAGCGTTCCTCTGGAGATCCCGGAGTCCTCTACGCAGCGCCGAGTGATTTTAGTGCGGTAAGAATTCCACATAGCTCCCACGGCACCGGGTACCTTTCGAAGGTTTCCCCCCCGAAAACAAAAAAAAATAGAAATCATCTTTCTCTTTCCCTCTCTACCCTCTTCCGCTCCACTTTAAAACAGTTAATGCTATTATTGTTTCTATAAAAGGCGTAACTTCCGAAAAACAACTAAAAGAAATCGTATCACAATAAATACCTACCAAAACATAAAATCTTCTTCCGAAATAAACATTTAGATTCACTGGAACAAAACATCGCGGCATAATAATATCATAACAAGTTTGGCCACATTAGCGAGAACATGATGTCATCGTCATTACATAAGTAAATATACGACAAGAAGCTAAACTCTGGATAATCAAATGATATTCTGACATGTTTAGTATATTTTGAACCTTGGATGGTTAACTTTAAACTCCTAATCGCGTTCCTTATACGAACCTTAGATACCCAAAGTAACACAGGCTAACAACAAAGGTTGCCCGTTTCATACGCTTCCATTGTGAATTTAGTTGACACAAAACTTTGGACGCAAAAGTTTACAAGCAATGGATGATGTGTAGTTCCAAATCCTCATAATCCTGATAAGGTATCCACTATCTTATAGATAATTCGATGTGCCGTGGAAATAAGTGGAAAGTTCCACGGGCGCTTCAGTATATGTTTTTAAAATTTAAATCGCGTCTCGTACCCACACTGACTATTGAGTAGATGTCTATTATAAAAGGAAATGAATGCCAACGAGCGAAATCCAGTTATCTTGCGAGGCAAACGCGTAGTTTTGTAGTGTTAGGTATTTTTGCTTTGCTCTATCGAAGTTGCACGTCTGCTCTACAAAATTTTGGCAAATTATTTCAAAATTATACCAAACCATAGCTAACAGACGTGATACTAACTGTCTTATACTGGCACAAAGTTATTTTTATATGGTCAAGATAATTATATACTTACAATATACATGTGGCGCTGATAAATAATGTTTTTAGGGACTTATAAGCGGTATGGTTTGAAGATTTTGAAAAAGTAGAGCCAACTGATATTGTCTGAATACAATGCAAATGCAAAGTATTTCGTAAAATTCAGAGATAAAATACCATCTAGAAATTTAAAAACACACCGATATAATAATATAATAATAGATAAAGCTAATTCAAAATACTTTATTCAATTCATCTTAAACTCTAAACTAAAAATTGTGCATTGCTTTATTTTAATTTAATCGATCGCAATAAATGATAAACAGTTACTTTATATCTAGTTCAGTTGTCCAACGGCTATAATAAATAAACCAATTTAAATTCCTTAGAATAAATATGGTCATAAAATCCACAAAATATTACCACGCACCTGTCATACTAGTTCCGTCGTCATTCGTCGATAAAATAAAAACACGCGGTAATCCGTCCAGATACGATCATACGGTCACGTTACTCATGTTTGTTTTTCGGTCAAGGTTGAGCAGCTATTTAAATAGATACAGATTAGGAAGATGTAAAAAGATTTTATAAACTCAGCCACAGTATAAAAAGTATAAATAGTGTTAAATTGAATAGAGAAAAAAAAATATTTTTGTGTCGTAGTTTATTTTAGTCTGCGAGTCAAAAAAATTTACGTTATAATTAAAATTGCTAAATTGAATCCTATTTACGTTATGCCTTTTGTATTATTTCAGTACGATTCTTTATTTACTGTTGCTTTAACCGTTGATTTTGTTGTAAGCTTTTAAACGCTTTTACACTACATTTTGTGATAAATTGAGAAAAAAAAAAAGTGTGTGTGTGTCAGCTACGACGCACGATTGGAGTTTACTCCTTACGAATATATATCGAATAGAAAAAAAGGGTAAATGAACGCATCTGCTAAAATGATAAGAGAAACAAACATATATCTGTAATTATTCGGATTATTTACATTACTTCAATAATGCGTATTACATAAAGTATGTTACAAAATAATATAAATAATAAAAACATAAAAACTTGATGGTTAGGTTGCTGTTTATGTACGTTGTATATAGATGTATACAATAGATGCTACTATATGCATTTATTATACAGCATGCATACCCTGTACTCGGCAGCAGTATACAAGTTGTGGCAGAACTTCGTAATACGCAGGCGCGCAACACACACGTACAAACATACGCACACATTCAACTCTCAGACTGGAGGTAGTGAACTATACAGTGAGACTACGAAGTATCGCGCAAAGAGGAGACCCCGAGAATGAGATACGCTGTGTAATGTATTCCATCTCATTCTTTTACACGTTCAATCCTACAGATATATATGTTTGTCTCTTTCTACGTTACGCCTCAACTTTTCGTGTTACACTTGATTTTACTCCTCATAAAATTTCCGTACCGGGCCTTATAACTCAAATCGTTTCTTAAGGAGTAAACTCCAATAAACTCCAATTATTTTAGTTTGATTTAATTTCTGTTTGATTAACACTAAAACTTTAATATTAATTAAACCTATTTTACTCACTATTTTATACGTCCCGTGATATGCAAAATCACGAGTGAAATTATACTATTATTATTATTATTTCGGGAAGATTTGAGTTTCAACTTTCTGTACTTAATTTTAATTTTTTTCAACATTTTTAACACTCTATAACTTTTTTCCTATTAGGCTGAGCAAAAAAAAGGCAAGAACTTTTTTGTAGAGAAGAGAGAAGAGAGTTAAATTTCCTACAAGATTATGAAAACGGAAATTAGGAAAAAAATATCTATGATTTAAGTACATTGAAAATTAAAAAAAGAAGTTTTGGCCCCCCATGCACCAGCTCAATTTTTAAGATATCAAGCTCAAATAGTAGGAGATTTTTTCGTCTATCAAAGTAACTTTGTACATATATTTACTCAAAAAAAACAAAAACAAATTTTTCTGACTCAGTCTAGTCTATATACTCGTAATTACTTACCTCTTTTATGATATCGAATAAGAACTGCGTATATTCATTGTATAATGTATTGTACGTTTCATAATCAGCTTGTGAAGTTAACAAAACCGTTACATCAGGTTGTATCTTATTACGTGGCCACAGTGGTTTAAAAACACCGGATCGTTTTTACGCTCTTACACTTCTATGTAAGTATATAATTACATTCATTATTTATAATTACGTATAAATTATATTTATGAGTATTGGAGCAACGCGGTGGAGCATCCCTCAAACCTTCCCCATTTCTAGGGAGAGACTGTCTTGTAGTGGGTCATGAAAAAAAATACGTGACGTATCGATAACCAATTTCTTTGGGAAGTCTGTTAAAAATGCATTACAAAGTACGGACAGACAAACACCATTTAGTATTTCGTCAGCTACTATAACGCTAGGACACATACTGTGTTATCAATTCACGTATTTTAAATTTCATTTTAATTTTGAAATTTAAAAATATTTTAAGATGAGAAACATTGAAGAAACATTGAGGATTTTTATAAATGACCTAAGTCATTTATAAAATTCCTGACAGCACCAAATAGTAGTGAGGGAGTAGGTTATCACTGCTTTTTGCCTCCACATTATTTAAAAAAAGGTTTCAAAACTAACACATTTTTGAGACTACCAATTCGCACTTGGCCTGCGTGGTGAACTATACCCAAATTCCTCTTACTCTGAGAGGAGACCCGTGTCCAGCAGTGGGAACTGTCGCGTTGCTGGACACGAGTCTGTTGTATGATGGGATGGAGATGACCTGTCATTTCACTCATGAGGAAAGTCAAGATCATTCACGAGAAAAGTCCACGGATAGGTATTAAATTAGTCGAGTTATCTTAAAATGCACGTGAGTTTACCTCACGTGCATTTTAAGATAACCTTTTGGCCTTTACCAAATTTTATTATTGTTAAAAAATCACATGTAGATAACGTGCCTACACGAAAAAGTTTATCAGTGAATTGTACAAAATAACATCCTACAAGGTATTTTAAATAGCATAAAGATAAAAATAACAAAATATAAACAGAATTGTGATTTAATCTTTAGTATTCCGTAATGCATAGGAAAAACAGAATAATTACAGATTTCTTCATTACAGATTCATGTCCTTCCATTCATTATAAGGCACTTCTTTATCAGAAATATTATTTGCTTGTAATATTCACAATTAAGTACTACATCACTGAGTGAAGAGCATCAGTCTATAATAAGACTAGGTATTTGTAAATTGTGCAAAATGGCAATAAACAGAGTATATAATTCATTCGTCCATATATTTAAATTCAAATAACATGTACGAAAAATTATTACGTAATCCCGACTCACACTTGCCGGTTCTTTGATGTTTATATTTGTATAAATAATTATTTTAATATAACCGTGATAACCGCGAGGTAATAATTACAGTTTATAACATTCAACACATATTGTGCGTCAAAAGAAAGAAATAAAGAGTTTATCGACAGTTCAAATGAAGAAAACAAACTATATTTTTAGGTATAAAGGAAAATGCGCGTTTACCTTTAACTATATAACAGAGAGACATAAATATATGTGCGTGCTTATTTCAGAATAAGCTCAATTTGAAAAAAATATTATTTTTGCTCTGAAGCGTCTTATATGCACTATTATTATATATTCAAACAGGGATCCTAAACAATTTTAAATAAAAAAGTAGATTAAATCAATTAAACAATAGTCTATACTTTTGCGTGGAATTAAAGTCTGTTAAATTAATCTGTTTTTAAAAGTCATATTATCAGCAAAAAATAATGACACGAAAAAATATTTAGGGCATATAAAATACTATTATATCGTACTTATTAGACTTAGAAAAGGTGTTAGAAAATTACATACGGAAATTTCAATTTTATTCATATTTATTGTATAGTTGTTGAAACATTTGTCACTGCTAGTTATAGGGAGGACTGGCCTCTTTATTGCCGACACTGGTATAAAATTACGATGTCATTTTTATATATTATGATGATAATAATGATATATTTTTATAATTTTCGTCCGTTCAGTTTTTCTATGTTTTGTGCGTATTTGCATATTGTAAGAGAGCTAGATTATGAAAAGAACATTCCAAACAAATCTGAAGTAAATTAATTTGTTTACTGTATCTAAGAATTTTAATTATTTTTTCCGCTACATTGTATATAGCGAGGAACTATAATAAACATAAATAATTTTAAGAGGCCCATATGTTCATTGTTCACGCATTGCGGATTCTTGACGTTAACGGAAGTAAAACGAATTTTGAAATCGTAATTTTACATAATCTTTGAATACTTATGTAATAGAATTATTTTTATATCTTTTTTTATTATATAGCGGTAGCAGACGAGCATGCTGTCCACCTGATGGCAAGTGGCTATTGCCGCCCTTGGACATCAGTAATCAACCCCATATAGGTCTAGATATTCCTACCTGAGGTCGACCACAGATGCGACGCTACCCCTGAGGACTAAGCTGGACGCTTCCGAAAAGTATGTCTCCCTTACCACACCCTTTAAAACAGAACACAACAGCGCTTATCGCTGCCTATTTTTACATATGTAGCCATATATTTCTACATTAAAGTAGCAATAAACTCGTTGCTCTATTCCAGTTTGAATAGTGTAGGAAGGCAGACTTATCGTCATGAAGCATTTCAATTTAGCTTTCAAGGGCATTAACATAATTGCGGTTGACTAGGTAGGTCTTCGGTTCTTTTACAAATGGTTGAAGATACTTCAGCTGCAGAGACGCTTTACGATCATCACTTTAAAAAAATATCACTTGCACACTTTGAGGAATCACACACCTTAGAGTATTTTAAATAAAATAAGCCATTAAAGGTGCATGAAGTCTACCAATTCGCAATTGTCCAGCGCATAGATCTATGATGTAATTCTAAACATCTCTCGCCCTGAGATAGTACTCTCGACCACTTTAATATTTAAGAAGCAAGCGAGCATGCAGTCCACCTGATGGTAAGTTGTCACTGTATCCAATGGATATCTGTATTCTGTAACCAACTCCATAAATAACAGGGATTCTACCTCAAGCCTACCGATCACAGCTACATGCGTTTTCAATGCTGGATTTAATTGCTTCATGTTTAAGTCAACTGGTATCCATTTTCTTCCACCGAAACGACTTCATGCTGGAAATAGGTTTGTGTCAAAAGTCCGCTAACTGTCCTGTGTATCCATTCTAATTGTTATCTAATTCATCGCTCAGACTGCTGATAACCTGTCGTCCGATAGCCCGCGATAACGACACAAACAAAAACAAGCGATTACGTAACAGAAACATATTATCAACACGTATCTGAACATAACAAAGTTATACATAATCACACAGATCCTCAGTCAAATTTCAGGAAAGATAAGCAAATACATATTGTTTTTCCGGAATTAGATTACCGAATTGTTATTCTCGTTGTTATTACTTATCACGTACATACATGATATAATATTTATATTTGGAATATTAGTGAACGATGAAATTAATTAAGTGATATGCACCCAAGGTACAAGCATTTGCAGCACCACCGCCAAATCCGAAATAATTTCTGCCCTTGTTGCATATAAATCCTGAACGTAATTAGACTAATTTAGGGACGAGGTTACATACTAGCTCCCATATCCATTATCATGAACTTATAATTATCCACTAATAAATTCGGGCTTTGTCCTGAACGCCAAGTGAGGAATGCACTTACTTGTCACCGTCATGCGATTTTTTGATGAATAACGAATATAATTACTGGATATTCTTTAACTTCTTCGTTACTCGCTAATACTGCGACTGTAAGAATAGAACGTGGGCGACGCACGTCACAACAGTGGCCAAGTGGATAATACCCGCAAAGGTTTCCTGACCTGAGCCTCTCTGCGGTAATACTCGTAATTGTTGACGTGACCGCTCCACACCGATTGTACATCTGTGACCTTGTGATACAATACCCACTTTAAATAGACTATTTCGAGCTAGCCTGGGCTTGAGTTAGTGCTCCTAACCAAATATATTTGTATTACTTTAAGTATAGCTTGGTTCGGGTTTGCAGTGTTCGGGCGCTGAACGGGAGGTTCAACGAGGTGTATGGTCAAACCATACTGGCTCTATCGTCTTTCTGCGGCGTTAGTAGGTACTTGTCCTATCGATACATACTTGCTCTTACGAAATTACTATATACATATAATATAATATTTTTGTGATCATTAATATACGGATGGTTATTAGTCAATTCTGCCCCTCATAATCCACTGAAATACCTCATGTTCCTTGTGTAAGAGGAGACAGTATTTACGCATTTAAATATCTACTAAACTACAAATATGGTGTAACCAGTTATATATAATTTGTGAGTAATTTATTTATTATTGAATAAAATGTGAAACTACAAACACGCCAACCGGAAAGCAAGTTTAAAGTGTATGCAAAATCTATTTGTAATTCACATGCGATTACGATTTGTTTTGACAGGTTATTATTTAACAGAAAGTGTTTGTCTACAAGTATATGCACTTAAACATTGACGCAGTTGTTACATAACCTAAGTACCTACCTGTTTAAATTAGTAAAGATTACTCGCACATAACAAGAAAATAACCTTTTGAAAATTGTCACTGTCAATTATTTTCAAGTTTGAAAAATATTAAAAAAATGTAGTTTTTAGATCATTTACGAATAAAACTATATTTCTCCGCACTTTTTCTTCCATTTCGTGTTAACTGCGCATGTCGGTATTATTCCGCGTAAATTACACCATGACAGCCATTAAACGGCTGACAGAATTGTCAGCAGTTTAAGTAATTTAATGGCTTCCTTCAATTACAAGGCGAAGAGATATCTATACTTATTTATGACATACACTGTAAATACTTTGCTGTATTTTCTTATTTATTTTCGTTAGAGTCACTTCAAATTAGTTGTCTTGTTAGAATCTTGTCAACCTGTTCAAGCTCATAGCACAATCAAATCTTGGCAACCAATCCGACCTCTCTTAACTCAAATTGATATGCTACGAAGAAGCATTTGATATATTAAATAATACATGTGACTGAAATGAATGAAAAATATGATTTTGCTTGTCAGCCCACATCTAGCACGTTAAATGTCTGAAGATATTATAAACCATAGAATAACAATAATACACATTATACTCTGAGTTATAAACAGGACGTTATGACATCTTTAATCCGAATTGGGCATCCTTAAGTGCACTGTAGAACATGCCCAAAACTATAGTCAAAACTTGAATTTAATATGTCTCAAATTTGAAAGAACTTTGGCATACATGCATACTCGTCGCGTTTCACATGCAAAGCTTTTAAACAGGTCCCAAATTGTATATTTACAATAACTTAATAACTTTTTCATACACTTGGAAATACATAAGCTAGCATCCGAGCGGCAACCTATCACACAAACGACAATATATTGCTCATATTTTAATTTTTGTCGCTCGTGTGTCACCTGCCTTAATTCGCAAACCGGTTAGTTTCATTACATAACAATGTCGTTAGTCATTGTACCTACTTGTTTACGTTTATTGGGTTACGAATATTGATTACTGATAGTTACCAATAAGCAATCGCGCAAAAGTAGTATAATACGTGTAACTATTATTAATATTGTGTTAGATTAATTAATTTGGCAGTATTTTTTTAATTACATATAATTACTCCACTTTAATTTTGTCATTATATGATTTCGTCAATGTTATCGCATATTAATAATGCTGAAATGTCCGTTTTGTCTTGAACCTAATTTGTATCAGTCTTTTTTTAAACATTATTTTGATTTTTTTGATGCTTATATACAATATGTTGATTATTTTTGATATCTATGCTTTTGTTTATGAAACATTTTTATGCATGGATGTACAACGTACACATTTCGTGTATAACACCCGAAGTGGACGATTTGTCTACGTAGTATTTCATTCAAACGCATTGTTAATCATCTGAAGTGTTCTTATATTAATGGCGCATTACTCTCGCGTCCGAAAATTATAGGCTGCGAACATTTTTTGCGAATTCCGTTAAATTGGAACAAGAATTTAAAATGCGAAACACTTTTAAAATTAAATTCGAATAATTTTCACTTGCAACGTTTATTTTCAAGTCTGCTTAATTACAGCGAAATATGGCCTAAAAACAATGTCTTTGTAAATTCAGCCCGATTTATATTTCATTAATGTTGGAGAAATTCCAAAAGAAATTCACCCATATATAAATCTCTACTAATATTCCAAAAGCTAAAGTTCAGTTGTTTGTTTAGTTTTAACAACATTACTTTAATCGGTTTATGCCATGTTTATACAATTTGACGTGTATTCTATGATGTCTATAAAAACATAGATTTCTATTTATTTTTTGTACAGATTTGTACTCGTCTTAATATCTCTCCTGAAAAAATATACAAACGCAGACACAGTCGCGTTCGGCCCTAGTATTACATTTTTATTAATAAATAGGTCGACAACCCCTCGAAAATTATGAACTTTAAAGTAAATATATTATCAGGAAATATAAAGGTGACCTCGCAAGTTGCAGAATTGTGCTTTTTATGCATATCTAATAATAGTTCAATAGGCCATGAATGCAGGTGGATACTTATTAACTTAAGGTATAAATCTCAGTTCAAAATAATCGGCCAAATGGGAGTTAAACTCGTGCACGGAGGGTTCCGTACCGCCTAATTTTCATTTGTTTTTATTTTCATTATTTAATATCATAGCAGCCATAGGAGTAATGCATTGTGAAAATGTGAACTTTCTATTTATTACGGTTCAAATTTCAATAGATAAAGAATACGAAAAATACTGTAATAGCAATTAATTGTACGGGGAGCCCGTTTTATTTATAAACTTTTTGTTTTTAATATTTACTGTTATAGAGACAACTGTGATATATACTCTGTCTATCTATCACAGTTCCAGAGATAAAACACCGTGACAGATGGACAGCAGTGGAGGCTTAGTAATAGAGGTAAGATCTAAGGTTCCGTTTTTACCCTTTGTGTACGGAACCCTAAAAATACACCGAACCTTCCGAAGAGAATATTGAAACCAACCATAAGATAATATTTGTCCCTGGTTTGTACATTAAATGTCTTATTATCTGTAGTCCTACCGTGGGCCTATGATCGGCTTAGAATCCGTCTACAACCCATATATGTGCTGGAGGCCACGAAACTCCCCTAACTGTAAGGCCTCGAGCCCATTACCTTCGTAACTTCAATATTTATGTAATGGTATTTTTTCTTTTAAGTTTTAAGTGACCATTTACCTCGTAAACGGTTTTACAGATTGAGGTCAAAATTATGATTCTTGTTCTGATATTACAAGTTGTGACTGCTACTTCGTTCGTATGGATTCAGTTCTTCGCTCCGCATAAACGTCGTATAATGTTAGAAAAATGTCTGCTGAGTTTTAAATTGTACATCTTTTGTTACAATAGCTCTGATTAATTTGAAATATAAAGCATTCTACTCACAACCTTAAATACCCGAACCATTTAGAGCTCTACATTAAAACATACACAAAATTGTGCATAAACCCGTGAATAAACATCGAGCACATTGCAAAACAGTGCGTCGTTGCCGTGTCGACTTGCACAAGTGCAGTGCTTAATGCGATGCACACGACCCATCGATCATTCGGTTGCAACGTTACACTCATAATCCAGTTTTATGCACATACTTCGCAGCGCGTAGGGTCGTAGTTTTCTGTCCCTGTAGTCCCGGGACAAGAATAGGGCTACGGTATCCCCTGCCTGTCGTAAGAGGCGACTAAAAGGGGGCCTCCACGGTTGGGGGTGGCACAAGTGGGAGCTCGAACCGTCCAGTAAGCGACCCCGGGAAGGACGACGGTATGTGTGGTCGCATAACGTCGTAAACACCTGGTGTGCGGGAGGAGCGTAAATTGCTCCCCCCAGGCCTGGGCCTGATAGGTCATCCTGCTTGGAGGACTCCGGTTGTGTTTCGCCGGAGATCCCTGAGTTCTCCACCCAGCGCTGAGAACAGCCACCGAGGGAGTTTTAATGCGGTAAAAATCCCACATAGCCCGGCGTCACTACCACGGAGTCGGGTACTTTTTAAAGGTTTCCCCCTCGTAAACAAAAAAAAGGTCGTAGTTTAGAAAAATACTTCACCCTTTCTTCAGTAAAATAAAGGTCGGGGCCAAATAGTTATCACTTCGTACAATAACCATTTTATTAAAAGTATTGGTTGACCAAAGAGTTATTAACCAATTGGTTTTAAGCTATTGCATAGCTTTTATCGCGGGCTTTGAGCGCGGCGACCGAATCGAGAAATTCCGTAACGAAAATAAGTAACACCTTTCAACAACTCGGTTGCCTGGAGACTTGATATCCAACTATCATGTCTCCAGGCAACCGAGTTGTTGACTGTCAATAGAAAAATATGGATATAATTGAATAAAGTATTATTTTACATTCCTTATTATTTTATTTTTTTTATAATATAGAAGTAGCAGACGAGCATGCAGTCCACCCGGTAAGTGGCTACTGCCGCCCATGGACATCTATAATAAACCCCAGATAAGATCAGATATTCCTACCTGAGGTCGGCTACAGATGCGCCGCTACCCTTGAAGACTAAGCTGGAACGCCTCGGAAAAGTATGTCTCCCTTACCACTCTTCAAAACGGAACACAGCAGCGCCTAACACTGCTGTTATTAAGCAGAAATAGGTGTGGCGGTGCGTCCGCGGGAGTCGAACCACAAACCTTTAAATTGTGTCCGTTTTTGTGTGGTTCCATATAATGTGTAAACGAGAAACGTATTTACACTAACTCACTCACTTTAGATTACTTTTTTTTCGAAGCATGTTACAACAAAATAAATTATGTTTTTAACTCGTTTACGAAAACATCTTATATTTAATCTTGTCCACTATTAAGTTTATCTTCAATTAGCTAAATTAAATTCAGCTGCCAAACTTTTATTGCCTTCTTTCATCACAACTCATCCGAAGACAAAAATCTCCCACGCCATTTTTCACCATATTTCTATTTTTTATAATTGCTTCGTATTCAGCCAGATAATATATGGCCAGAATTATCTCACGAGTGCAAGGTTTTTCTTGTCTTTTTAAACTTATTTATTTTTAACTTATAATTTATTGTTTGTTTTTTTTTTTATTTACTAAATAATTATTTTAAATCAGTCTTTGACACTTGGACGTCCGCAGTCCTAATTAAGATCGAGAAATGTATAAAACAGAACCGTGTATATCTCTGAATCTCTATCCATTTATTTCGATTGTAGAATTTGAGTTAAATTTAATTTAAAATTACTTTTTATATTCGTTCGAGAAATACTGTCCATCTATAAAACAAATAAGTTCTCCATTCTCAAAACGAGGCAAAAAACATATACAGACAGGAACAAAAATATTACATTACGTAACTTTTCCTTGGAGTCTTCGTATGTTTTGATCACCGCCAACCTAAGTGAAGTTAATTGCCGACTATTGTTTTTTTTACATAAAAGAAGCAGTATACGTTTTTTCAATCCAATAAGATGCTTGATCTCACTGACTTCAGCCTTTAATCTACAATAAATAACAGCACTCAACACTGCTGTTATAATGCAAACATAACCAGGTGTAGCCGTCCGGAAGACAAAAAGTCCTTACAATTGTTTTAAACGATTGTTCATTTCCTGACTGAACTCTAAGAACAAAATTGTTCTTGCTTCATCATTCTAGAACAAAGCTAGCAACCCTGAGCGGGTATGTTGTTTACAATCCATGACCCGCTTATCCGAGCCACATCGCCTCGTCATTGTTAACCGATACTATTTACGTCAGTTAATCTATACAGTTTGTTAATCTAACCATTCCAATGTTGGTTAAGTCCGTTGTCCACTTGAGTTGAGAACGGATGAGAGATGTGTTTCATATCGCTTTTATAATTGAAAACCATTTGATCTAAATCAGCTACATACGTACATACGTAAAACATACATTACATATATAAAATATGTACATACATGATACAAGTAAGTAGTAATTATGAGTGCTAGATAACCAATTTTACCTATCTATAAGATAATCGCGCGATTTACTCGAATTCTAAGCCTATTTTTTCATTCCAAAATGTCTGTTAGAATGTTTTGTGACGTTAAGACACAAATGCGCCGCCGCCACTCAGGACTGAGTTGCAAAACCTTCAAAAAGAGTTTTACCGACTCCTACTTTAAGGCCCGACATATATTTTGCTACTTTGAGAACTAAGTAGCAACGCTTCATGTGTCTCTGCTTTACCATACGCAAATCAGAACCCAATAGAATTTAACGCCGCTAATATAAGGTAGAAAGTCTCGAACCAGCTTCTACCTGTAAACCACTACTGGACACTGGCCTTTACCAGAAACATTGTGAATAATTTGTCCATAACGTCATCCATTTGCATAGCCGTGACACTGCACATTTATTTCATTGGCTCACCGTGTGCTGGAGGCAATTAGTAAATACAATCTTATTTACTAGTTAAACCTTCAGTACAAACTAATTTTATATTTTTAATTAAATGTGTCAGTTTATGATATTAGACATATGCTATGCTTGTACCTAGCTACCTAGATAGAACTTTATAATGAATAAATAAAAAATATTGCTATCTGTCGAGAAGACCAAGTACTACCTCTGATATACAAAGTTTAAATCTTTATGTCATAAGTAATTCTAAGTGAATTTTAACGATAAATAACATAATTAAGATAAGTTAATACTTGCCAAAGAAGAAGGCGGAGTCCCGAGTCCAGAGGCAAAATAATTTATAGAGTTCGCTATTGCGTTCGTGTCTGATTAAAATAAGGCATAAGGCATTGGAGATGGGTCATAAAATTCACAAAGATATTTCAAAAAAGTTTTTATCAAAATTATGTCACGCACATTTTCATTAAAGAACAAATTACGTGACCGTAACGCGGAATGTCCTGAACAACCTTATTAATTTTCCAGACAGATTAGCACTTAACAAGAAAATAAACAGAATTATCCAAATACTTACACAGTAATGGAAAACCAAACAGTAAGTATACTTAGGTCATTTGTAAAGAAAAACAAAATAAATAGGTAGTCATAACAAATATGAATAATCAACTACTTGCGTGATATCACGTTCACATTGAACAAGATTTTACATTGTACATTATATCTAAATGTAGTTATTTAATTGTTTACTGCGAGTTTCATACCGTTGCCTCATTTTGGAGAACGTTTTTATAACATGGAACTACTAAAGCAGCCTGCAGTCTACCTGATGGAAAGCGGTTACAGCCCATACTTAATCAACCTCTGAATCTTACCTGAGATAGGTCGCAGACGCAATACTACCCTTGAAGACTAAAAAAAATGCCTCCAATACGTGTCTACCTTCAAAGCAGAACACAGCAGCGCTTACACTGCCTATATTCATTTTCTTTCTATTTAAAATTTGACTTAATCTAGAGTAATCATAGTCTTCAGCTATTTGAATATCATTAGATCTTTCTTAGTTGGAATCGGGTATTTTTTGGCTTCCAATTCTTTCGCTTCTAAGCGCTAATTTCTCCAGCCTAGTGTTTAGATGAGTTTAAACGGTCGAGTGCGGAGTACCACAAACCTGTTGGGTTGTAGGTTGATCTGCTTTCTGCGGTCGCGGTGAACCGCGGACGGAAACAGCTGCGCCCTTCTTCACGCTTCGGTTCATAACTATCTCGGAAAAGCGAAATCTGGTGTTTGCGAATCATTTCGCATGTACCTAAATGGGTTAGAAATGCTTTCTTTATGTTGTTTCTAGCCTAGCAGATTTGCGTTTCGGTGGAAGTATGTGTATGCCGGCTGACTTATATTCAACGAGTGGCAAGGCATCCAGTCTTCAGTTAGAACTTTTTTCTATAAGGAGTTGATCAAAAATGTTTATGGGTGGTCGAGTACTCGTTACGTTATTATTATGCATACTATATTGGTTTCGAAATCTAATATCCTAGTAGTAAATAATGTTAACGTGAAGATATAGACGGTGTGCATCAGAAGATGCCTACAATGTTTTCACATACACATAAGGCCACGAAAATTTAACATTCAATGTCATGACTCTCATTAAAATTTCGTGTTATTTTAGTTCTGCGTCAAAATACAAATTAATTAATGGTTTAAATATTGTTTACATCCGGTTTTACCGAATTTTATTTTGTAGATGAATATTAATAAAATTTAAGTGTCCGACTGTCATTTTAATAATTATTTTTCCTGCTCATTTGCAAAATAAAAGTGACAACTTGGTTATTACAATTGCGTATAACTATTTGATTTATCGAAGGCTGGTTTCGCTTAAAGGATTTTATATGGGATGCGTTCCATTTAGTCCTAAAGGGTAACAAAGAAAACTGACGCTTAGGTATAGCAGGTATGACTGTAATCCATAATTTGTGGGTTTATTATGAATTCCTATGCACAGCAATAATCACTTATCATCAGGTGAATTGCATCAATTTAATTAAAAAAATCAGCGCCCCTAGCGGACTGTATCAGAAATGATTGGAAATGTATGGGAAACAAATACAAATACAAAAACAAATACAAAAACAGTAATTTGTGTAAAAACGTAAAAACTCATACTAAGGGTACTGTTTTAACGAATATCTTAAATTCTTGACCTGTTTTTATAGGTAATGCTTTATCCCATTTCCAATTGATAGCAAACCATGTATCATGAAACAAAAAATGTAAAGTACCTCCAAGTCGACATACTACGCAGAACCTAGAACTAGAAATTATAATGTTAACATTTTAAAATGTTAAACATGTCATTTATAATTTGATGATTTTGACATTTGTGTAATTACTACAATTATTATTACTGGTTTTTATATTTTGTAATCATTAATAATATTTATAATAATGTAGATATATTAACGCACCACATATAAATGTATAACTTTGTGACGACACTTTTTTATAATAAGAGTAGTAGACGCCGCAGACCGACAGATGCACCGCTACGCCTGACAACTAAGCTGGAATGCCTCGGAAAAGTATGTCTCCCATACCAATTTACCACACTCTTTAAACCAGAACACAGCAACGCTTAACACTACTGTTATTAGGTAGATTTGGCGGTGATGCCGCCGGAGTCAAACCACAAGGGGTTCTACCACCTTCAAAAGCGATGTTGCCACAGTGCAACTAATAAGACATTCCTACCTCAACCATACTGTAAGAAATAGATTCTTATACTGTGGCTCGACTAATAAAAGTTAACCATGAAATGTAAGCCGTAAACCATAGATTAGAAGTGGAGTCGCGACCTTGAATAGCATGTAAACATGATAAAATTAAATCAACTGTGAAACTCATTATGTAAATAATATACGGTACATAACGCTTATAGATAACACATCATGTAAATAAATACCTACTCAGTATAAAATTGAAAGTAATTGATAAAAATATAAAGTGTTTTGCCAGTTGTGAAAAGTGAAGCTGTCATCATACAAATGGAACACAAAGGGGTCCTAGATTCAATCCCCGGCAAGGCAAAAATCTATACATTGCATTTAGATTTATCTTCTGAGTCGCGATGAGAACACACACATACCATAACATATACACACAATAAAATGACTAATAACATCACAACATCGCAAAATCGTGTTACACTGACATATAAATTATATCACGTTGCCTCGGACGTTCCTTATTTGTAACATATTTTATAGCATTTATATAGCAGGCGAGCAGAATTATTACATATTTAGGAAATTTAAGTAACAAATGAACTTAGAGTATACATTATGACTCACGGATGAGTCACTGTCGCTCTACACACATCTAATTCAACTCAGTACCCTTACCAGGAGTTTTTACGTTTTGACAAATATGACTGTTTTGGAATTTGTTTACGTATTTGCCCATATAATTTCCAATCAGCGCCCCTAGCGGATTGTGTCAGAGCTTGAAAATAGTATGGGCCAATACGTAAACAAATACCAAAACAGTCATAATTGTCAAAACGTAAAAACTCATGGTAAGGGTACAGAAGTATAACGGGCCGGGGGCGGTCCGCCCTAGACGGCAAAGTTTGGGGGGCGGTAGATTATGGTTTGTCGTACATGTAGTTAATATAGCAACAGTTTGGAAAATCAATTTCTTGCACTTCGATACGTTTAGGGGGGCGAAAAATTTAAAGAAAACAAATTTTTATCACCGAAAAATTGCGGACAACTGTGTAGACTTCCATACACAGCCTTTAATTCGCTATCAAATTTCAGAGATACATTTTAGAGACTATTTATTAGAAACTTTTTGATCAAGAATGTTTTACTATTCCTGAAAACTTAGAATATCTTATGTGCTTACCTAACTACACATCTTTATATATATATTTCTTATGTGCGTGTGTATGTCACTGAACTCCTCCTAAACGACTGGACTGATTTTGATGAAATTTGTTGTGTGTGTTCAAGGGGACTTGAGAATGGTTTAGATTCACAATTTAGTCCGTGGGAAAAGGTTTTTTTAATTAATTTTTAATTCGTAAGTAGTTGTTGATTTTGGAATGTTTCACATTGGATTCGACAGACTTCGCTACCATCGCAGTTCCAAATATATAAAATTCTCGTGTCACAATGATAGTCACCGTACTCCTCCGAAACTGCTTTACCGATTTTCACCAAATTTTATATGCATATTCAGGAGGTCTGAGAATCGGATACTATGTATTTTTCATACCCCTAAGTAATCAGGGTGTTTCACCTTTAACATTTTTTTATTTATATGGCAACACAACGTTTGCCGGGTCAGCTAGTACAATATATATGTGTAAGCATAGAAGTGGCGGTGGTGCCTCGACAGTCGAATTACGAAGAGTTCTATCACCTCTATATCTACTGTCACGATCTGTTACTATGTACAGTGGACTGATTATAACGTGTGCTTACCTAGTTCCCTCCGTTATCAGTACACGTTCTAAAGATATCGTGATATGTTATTAGATATTTTGTTTCTTCCTGTTCAACTAGTATGAACTATTAATCATAGAAAATGTGTCCAATATGAACTATTATTTATACTGTTTACTTTTTTATCTGTGGTTGATTACAGATGTCGATGGGCGGCAGTAGCCATTTACCATCAGGTGGACTGCAAGCTCGTCTGCTACTCCTATATTATAAAAAAAACTAACGGAAATATCGTGTGCCCATGAAGTTGCATATTGCATCAGCCTTTTGAAATTAAAAACCTAATATTGTATACAAATCTTTTAACATTATTGGCAAATGATTTTATAGCAGTAACGGTTTATTACCTAACAACAACATAAAAGTATTTTAACAATTTGCGCTATTACACATTTGACAAGTCAACGCCATCTAATGACAACGTGAAACAGTATTAATGTTTGTAAAATTGCCTATGTAATCTGTAAAATATTGTAAATACGTATAACTTTTAACATTCGTTCATGCACACACATTTTTCTCAAAAGAGGAGGAGGAGGTTATTCAATCCGACCGTATGTATGTTTTTTTTATGTTTGTTCGCGGATAACTTCGTCGTTTATGATCATATCTCTAAAGTCGGCGCTCATATTGGACACGCTGTTTACGCCGTTATGAACTACTCGTATGTACTAAACCAACATTTATTTCAATCATTTTTTACGTTGTAGTGACATAGAAGTCAGTTGCATTTTTTTTTTTATAATATAAGAATAGCAGACGAGCATGCAGTCCACCTGATGTGGCTACTGCCGCCCATGGACATCTGTAATCAACCCCAGATAGGATTAGATATTCCTACCTGAGGTCGCCCACAGATGCGCCGCTACCCCTGAGGACTAAGCTGGAACGCCTCGGAAAAGTCTGTCGCCCTTACCACACCCTTCAAACCGGAACACAGCAGCGCCCAACACCGCTGTTATTAGGTAGAAACAGGTGGGGCGGTGATGCCGCCGGAGTCGAACCACAAAGGGTTCTACCACCTTTAAAACCATTTTTTTGTTAATATTTTTTGTCATTTACTTTTCACTTATAGACTTATTCGTAGTAGCACAAAATTCTCATAGATTACGCGAACTCATTATGCAATCGCTACATTTATTACACGACTCGAATGCCGTTCCTCAGGCGAGGTGAAGGTGAACGCGAAAGACTAGCGGGCAAAGACCTGGCCGTGAGTCACGTTGAAAGTGGTCAGCGGACCTTCGGTATGTCAACTGGATGTGACCTATTAAATAATAAATTACTAGGAATATTTAATACATTCATAAATCGTCGTAATCAAACCACTGCTGGATTCAAGTGTCTTCTCAAAGTGAGAAGGGTTTGAGTCAAAATTCACCGCGCTGACCAAGTGTGAATTGGTTAACTACGGAACTTATAGAGCTTTTTAAAAGAACAGTCGTGTAGATTTTCTTACGATTTATTTCACCGTTATTGTAAGTGATAATTTATATGACGCATATAATTTGAAAATATCAGAGGTGTGTCCGATAAAGAGGCCGAGTTTCTAACTATTATCACTGTTTGTAAGACTCGGTACTGATAGACCTCCTTGAAGAATTCTATTAAAAATTCATTATCAAGAATAACACGGTGGTGCAGCCGTTTTAAAATTTTGAATTTCAATATAAGAAGATACGTAAAGAATAGAAATTCACAAATAATTCCTAACAACATATTTCGAATGACTATTGTTCTTGTAATGCGTTCATTTTCGAATATTAATAATTCTAAAAAATAGGCATAAACGAAATAATGTACAACTTTTGGCGGTTTAGTTTTATATCGATCCTACTATAAAGCAGAGATAATGTTAACACGATAAAAGTAATGACACGAGCATAAAATGCAGTCCTACTGACACTAATTTTTGGTCTACATTCTATATTTTAAAGATAAGCCAAGCCAGGCGGGCCGGTTGAATACTAGGCACCAAACCTGTGTGGTTTGTCTCCGAAGGCACCACCGCCACACCTATTTGTAGTTAATTGTATCAGGCGTTACTTTGCGAAAATTCAAGTTAAGATTAAATCTACTACTACATACTACCACCAAACCGTATTGGTGGTGGTATGTATGGTGGTGTGTATTTTTAAGATTTTTGCATCTGCACGCATCCTTCGTGGGAGGGAGGTGGTACATACTGCATGGTTTAAAATATATACCATCATACATATTTGTAGCGGATTTAATCTTAACTTAACACCTATTTGTGCCTAATAACAACAGTGCTAAGCGTTGCTGTGTTCCACTTTACAGCGTGTGGTAAGGGAGACATACTTATCCAAGGATTTCCAACTTAGGTCTCAGGAGTACCAACAAATCTGTCACCAACTTCACGTACGAACTTAATCATATCGTGGGTTGATTACAGATGTCCCTGATTTACTATTTACTTACCATCCGATGAAGTCCCTTTGTACCTGAATATTATGAAGAAAGACTTGTTCATCTCGTTCATTACTACTTAATATCGCATTTTATGGTCATGATAATATCGTTACTATTTTAGTAACTTAACTCTTACTAAAGTAAGATACGACTAAGAGGTAAAATTATGTTTATTCCCAATTTACATATGAAAATATTTGCTATAATATTTAAAAAGATGATCAATCTTGAGTGTTCACGTGCTCTAGAAAGAAAATAGTCTGCCTTGCCTATTCTTAGTTGGAAACCAACAAAGGAGTTAGCGTTTCGCATTAACCTTGATTCACTTTCGATAACCGAAAATAGTTGTGACGTCAGTACGCGCCTCCAGACTCGTGGAGTGGACACGTGTACTAATGAATGGAAGTTTTATGTAATACGTTGTCAGTTTGTATCTGGGTCAAACGTGCGCAGCTGACGAGGTCAACGGCCTCTAGGGGCAACGACCCTCACCTCACCCCTCAGGTGAATGAGATCGGGGTCGTTGTTGGTACACTGAAGATGTGGGCCAAAACTGGTTCGTTATGAAAAAATCTTTATTTAAATAGAAACTAGTTTTATTACGAATCAAACATGTATTTATAATATTGAGCATTGTTAAGATCCCCATGTTGACTTAAATAGGCACTTGTCATTGTATAAATTATTGTTAGCAAACAATACATTGCATTGTTTGATTTAATTCCGAAAGGTTCAAGTGAACGAACAATAAGTAGTAATTATACGCTGAAACATAAATAAGCTCGTTGCAGCTTTAACTCTTGTGTTTTTATTCTGTTTTATTTATTTACAACTGTTATAACCTAAGTACAGGTATGTAAGCAATCAATCATGCATCATACATATATTGCTTATATATAATCTAGGTTGGTTTGCCTCATTTAAATCTGAGATAACAGTCTTCAAAGCCAGACAGTAACACTATTCAGCTGATAAAGCTGAAATATGAGTGACTCAAGTGCCGCAATCGAAACAAAAATCAGTTGCGTACCTATGATTTGTACCTAGGACCCAGCAATTGGTAGGCTGAGTTTCTAACCATCACACTATCACTGATTGTTTGAATCCTTGAATAAAAACAATAAAGCATTCACAAGAAAAACGGCAAAAGATATTCGATTATATATTCGAAATTCAAAATCGAATTTTCTTCAACGCTAACAGAAAAACTAGATCACTCGGAAAATACCCACGAAACATGTCGACGTTGATTTCGAAACTTACTGGAACACGTAAACTTTTCCTCATTTCTAAATAGATACAGAATATAATTAGATAACAAATTACAAAAGCAATTAAGCGATGCCCAACTATCAGCTGCGATGGCCACGCATTTCGTGTTTTAAGGATTTTAAGGACGACCTTACAAAAATCACGCAATTTAAAGCCATTGGGATTCATTCAATTTGTCTACATTGATGCATGGATTGAATTGATTGAATGTGTCGTTTCAGGTTTTATTGGTTATTGCAACACATAAACCAAAGGCGATGTTCCATAAATACTCGCTGCATTATAACAATTTTGAATTAAAATGTCTAATGTACTCATGCTTGATTTGTTTGTCGATACCTTTTTTGTGTGATATTGGTATAGTCTATATTTAATTAAAACGCAACAGTAATTTACAGCCAAATGCATGGATCAACAAAATCCTTGTTGTAAGCTTTCTATCCATATAGTTCTAAATATCCTTTAATTATTTATTTTTAGAATTTTTTGAAACAGACAAGGAACAGATAAAAATTCATACTCTTAATATGGTTTAATTTTGCCTCAGCACGCAATAAACAAGTAAAACTTCCTTCTGCTAAAATAGCACAAAATCGTGATAGATAAAAGGTATGGGAAACGTGCTTTAAAAGCATACCTTCTGCTACTAAATAATTTATCTTTGTAATCATTAGAATCGCCTTTGATCTGCTATCAATTCCGGGTATTCTTATCAGTAGAAACTAAAAATACACAACCTATCAACGATGTGATTACCTAATTTTCCTATTGATTTCGTCAGACACGTGACAATGCAAATGTGGTGCTAATTTAAAACAAACCAAGGAAACTTGGCTCGGATGTTAAGTCAATGCCCTGTTCCCAATGGTTGACGTGGCGGCCCTACACGCACGCCGCACCCAAACAACTGATTACAAAGGGCCTGCGTTTCTGGCCGCACGTACGCACTGCAGTGATTTGGCACTGAATAGAAGTTTTTTTTTGTTTTACAAGCAGTATATTGGTACGAGTATATGTACAATAGGTAACCCAACTACTGTTAAATGGAGCAATTAAGCTCACTAGGCCTCACCCCGCCCAGGACCTAGGCCTTGGACCGCACAAACCAATACATTAATAAAGTATACGTAAATAGCCGGCAGCAATTACTTCTGCTTTAAAACAATTTTAAACACTACTGTGTTCTGGTTTGAAGAATATGCTAAGATAGAGACACTGCCACAGGGCGTTCTAGTTTAGTCCTCAGAGGTTACAATACCGACTTATAGAATTTCAATTATACTTGAAGTTGACTATTCTTTAGGCGGCAGTAGTCACTAACCATCAGATGGACTGCCTGCTCATTTGCTAGCTTATAAAGAAATCCGTTTGAAATTATGCACCAAAAATTTCCTAACCTAAAAAGTTCATATACTTACAGTTTTCATACTATTGTTTAGTTCGGCTCTCGTTCCCGACCGCACGTACGCCCGGCCTTGTTCATACTTCAGCTGAAATAAAGGACGGCCTTGTCAGTCTCGGTAATACCTTAATAACTTCGTCATAAACAGTTATTTATGCAACCGGTATGCAGGGCACCGTATTGATAAATAACGCACTCACATACCACTTATACTGTGTTGATATTTATATATTTGTTTGTATATTATATAAGAAACACTGAACGAGTTTAGAAGACATTACGATAAGAAATAAATAATTATTTAGATTAGCTTTGCAGGTACTCGATACTTTTTATCCTTGTAAAAGATCCCTAAAGAATTACGACATTATTTTATTTAGATATTTATGGACTATAACAGCAATATTTAGGTAAATATACGAAAGTATTTAAAATTTATCGAAAATATTTTTACACATTAAATATGAATAAGAATGTATATGTCTAAATATATATAACTCAAAGGTGACTGACTGACATAGTGTTCTATCAACGCACAGCCCAAACCACTGGACGGATCGGGCTGAAATTTGGCATGCAGATAATTGTTATGACGTAGGCATCCGCTAAGAAAGGATTTTGATCAATTTTACCCCCAAGGGGATAAAATAGGGGATGAAAATATTACTTCGTAACGCGAGCGAAGCCGCGGGCAAAAGCTCGTTTAAGTTATATAAGTTTAACTTTTATCATATAAGTTTGAAGGTGGTAGAACCCATTGTGGTTCGACTCCGGCGGCACCATCGCCACATCTATTTCTACCTAATAACAGCAGTTTTAGGCGCTGCTGTGTTCCGGTTTGAAGGGTGTGGTAAGGGAGACAGACTTTTCCGAGGCTTTCCAGCTTAGTCCCCAGGGATAGCAGCGCATCTGTGGCTGACCTCAGGTAGGAATATCTAATCCTATCTGGAGTTGATTACAGATGTCCATGGGCGGCAGTAGCCACTTACCATCAGGTGGACTGCATGCTCGTCTGCTACTCCTATAATATAAAAAAAAACTTAACAAAAATAGTTAAATTGCAAATCTTTACTAGAATACAATATTTGTAAGCCAATTGCAAATCAGAAATGCCTCATAAACATGTAGATTTTCGAAATGAATGAGATTTATGAATGATCACTCACACCTCACGTCATCACATATTACTGCATATTACGTGATGGTTTAGCTCGTACGTGGTTTAGCTCAAATGAGCTACAAGATAATAAACAGCGTCGTTGTAATAAAAATATTATTGTAATGTATTGTTTTGTAGCTACGAAGTAATAATTTATCTCTTAATTATTATTTTGTGTTACAAGATACTGTGCTCGTGTCTTCACTCGCATGAATACAATACTTGTTATTAATTTTATCTTTCTTCCTCGAGGTTCAATTTAGCTATTTCGATTTTAACCACACTGGGCATTTGGGCAAACATAGTTTTTGCCGTTATATTGAGGCGCGACACGTGCATTACATACAAATAACTTCTACGTCGTGCAACCGCAATCAATTTTGCCACCCCTAATTTTTCTGGTTTCTAGACACCCAGCTCGGAAAACATTTTTTTGTCTGCCAGGACCAGTGCCTGACACGTCCATTGTCTGTTGATATAAACAACGTCTTACCTCGTATATCGTCGTCGGTCTTAGAGATTTTAACGACAAATTCTACCTACTTACTAGAAAACGACAAATTTTGTTCTGTGGTAGACACAAATTATATCTCGTCGAGTTGTGTCGGATATCTTAATCAATGATGCCTATCAAGAGATGTTACCAATGAGCAAGAAAAGCGACGACTCGCGTGGTGGAGCGGTCACCATACCAGTCTGACGCGCAGAGGGTCCCAGGTTTGAATTTAAATTTCTGTTTCTGGGTCTGGGTGTTTGTGTATTCGTCTCTGTGTGTGTCCATAGCGCAGCACAGGAAATCCTAGTGTGGAGCTGCGACTGTAGAAAGCGTTTTATTTTATTTATTTTTTATTTAAAGAAAGATGCTAACTAAGATGGCTATCAATCAGAAATAGTACGACTTACACACTAGAGTTATTTATTTACATGCTACGTTTACGACAAATACATCGTGTACACACATTACTCGTAAATCACGGTCCTAAACACACTACATCTAGTATAACACTTTTGTTGATAAACACTTGGCTGTCGCCCGCCCGCCTACACGTATTTCCTCTGGCGAACGTGATATGTTTTCGATATGGTGATATTGTTGCTGTACGCATACGGAGATGTACGGACATATTGATAGGTGACACACATGTATCACACATACATAGTTTTGTTTGTGTTGACGTCTGGGTTGCTATTGACTACGTGCTAGGAAGTAAATATACAAATAATGTCCTCGCACGAACATGTCCTCTGAGGGAGCAAGTATATGAGCGACTTTTATATTCTACTCTACTGTTGCCGACTGTCGTGTTCATCATAAGTGAACGTAATCGACTACGGTCGATTGTCGTCGGTTATCACCGTTTGTAGAAAATTATCGCCGCCTATTTTATCGGTTGAGGATTGACCCCGATATATAACCACAATGCGATTATTAATATAATAAACTTTAAAAATCCAATAATTGTCCTCATTTTACCCTGACATAAAAATTTCTAGCCAGATTCAAATTACCTTTCTTCGTTATGATTGCTTGCCCACCGGTAATCGAACCCGGATCCTTCCAAACACCATCGTGGGAACCTTCATCACGTCGAAATATCCACGCATAATGTAGTATTAACTTTAATTTTAAATTACCGCGTACGATCTACAAAAATATTATTTTTATTAGCGAAATAAAGGTCATATCATTAAAACATAATATTTCTGTAGTAAGTAGGGTACACCTGTCATTACTGTGCTCATTTAAAACAAAAGGTTCTACTCAAACTATTATTATAACCATAATTTCAAACAATGCCAAAATTGACCTACATCTTAAATACATACCCGGTTACTATGCGAATTACAATAAATAATTGTCATGACGCAAGTCGTGTAGAAAATTAAGAATAATCTTATACATTTTCTACACTAATATTATAAAGAGGAAAACTTTGTTTCTTTGTTTGTTTGGTTGGTTGTAATGAATAGGCTCAAAAACTACTGGACCGATTTTAAAAATTCTTTCACCATTCGAGAGCTACATTATCCACGAGTAACATAGGCTATATTTTATATGAAATATATTTAATAAATAGATTTTGAAGCGGTACAAAGTTTGCCGGGTCAGCTAGTATACAGATAAATCTGTAGGCATTTATTAAAATACTTATCCTTACTGACGCCTGATTCATCACCTAAACTACTGAAGATAGATTTGGACAATAGATTCCTTTTATGACGTATGCACATAGTAAGGATTATTCATCTTCCACCCCTATGGGGGTTACCTATAGGTATAAGCGATGAAGCAAACTAGTTATATAATATTTATATAATAATAAGCATAAAATTTAGTATTTAGCTTTCAACTTTATAAATAACTAGCTGACCCGGCAAACTTTGTACCGCCTCAAAATCAATTTATCAAATATATTTAATAAAAAATATAGCCTATGTTACTCGTGGATAATTTAGCTTACGAATGGTGAAAGAATTTTTAAAATCGGTCCATTTTGAGCCTATTCATTATAACCAAACAAACAAACAAAGTTTTCCTCTTTATAATATGAGTGTAGATGACAAACCTCTTTCACCGTTCTTAGAAAATCTACTCTAAGGGTATAAAATACGGGTTTAATGTTTGTATTATATTATTTTATGCGTACGAAGTCGCTGGCATAAGCTGGTATTTATATAAAAATAATGTTCCGTATGTTTGTGTCCGTAAACCATAAAGTAGATAGATTGTCTATCAAGTCATGACTTCTTCACACATCGTTGTGTTTCTATTTATGAGCTTTTTATCCCGTATTTCTCACGGGAATGGAACTGAACGGATTATTTCCCTAATAATTAATACTCGTATAAGGCTGAGATAGGCAGGGATTAACTAATCTTTACTAATATTATAAAGAGAAAAACTTTGTTTGTTTGTTTGATTGTAATGAATAGGCTCAAAAACTACTAGACCGATTTTAAAAATTCTTTCACCATTCGAAAGACACATTATCCACGAGTAACATAGGCTATATTTTATATGAAATATATTTGATAAATAGATTTTAGGCGGTACAAATTTTGCCGGGTCAGCTAGTATTTTATAACTTTGTGATATTCAGTTATCTGACCCGTCCATTGTGAGGCGAGACTTGTAGCCAGTAGTAGGATACAACTAAAGTTTTGTTACGACATCCAATGATTAGAACAATTCTCAAACACGGTAAAAAGTACGTAGAAGATACTTACTGCGATTATCTATTTATATGTTCAGTATCTATTTAGATATAAAGTAGAAATAAAAGTTACTTTCATAGCCCCACATAGATTATTTGTGTGACATCATGTCAAAATATTAGAAGAACTTCCTAATGGTTGTTTAAGTAATTTTATTTTGAAATGTCGACTTCAAAACAACCTGTCCAACCAAGATACTATTTAAACTAGTTTTAGTTTATGGCAGTCTTAATTCTCGTAAAGATACGTTCATACTACTTTCTAGGATGTATATAAAGGTCTGGGACGGACGGGACCAATATCCAATACCGGGCTAGTAAAGTTATTACGGCGACCACCTTGCGATTGTCTGACACCATAAAAGAAATTTTGGGACTTTCGGTAACAACTGCTCTCAGACAAGATGAAGACAGGGCATGGAAGCAGCTCAACAGATCATCCACAGAAACTTACCAGAACGGGCACGACCTTCAGAAATCAAGACAACGACGTTAAAGAAAGTTATTTATCAAAAATTTTAAATATTTTTTCATCTTAAAAAAATACGATCCGTTTTTAAAAGAACTGTCTTTTCGCGCTCAATGCATTGTAAACAACAACAAGCTAAATATAGACAGCCACTTTCTTGCGTTTTTGGCAACGATGTACAAAACAAGTAACAAGTGTGCTCAAATCAATTTCTCTCAATTAAAAGTACTATACGTTAACCAGAGGCACAATCTTGTCTGAAATTTGAGTAATGTTTTCATTGCATAATACTTTTTATAGTTTTATATAATAACTACTGTTGATATACTTTTTGTCCGTTTCCTTTTTTGGAAAAATTCCAATTCCAGCCTCCAAGGAGTAAAGAGTAAGTTTTTCTTTTTGTTACAAAGTTTGTAGCATCCTTTATCTATAATGAAACTTATCTAAAGAGTCTTCAAAATGTTCTTGGATATATTTAAAGTCTACCTTTCCACTTTGGTCAATGTGTTTGAATTCTTCTTAGTGATGATATAGATAAATTTAGGTAGGTATAGTACTAAGTAATGTATCTATCGACCTCACGTGTAAACAACAGATTGATAGGCTGCTGGCAGAGATTTCATTTCGAAATAAGCAGTCCTTTGCACTGTTTTTGCATAATGTTTGTTAATTACTTTTCCGTGTACAAAAACTTATAAATAAAAAAGTTGACAGCTCATTTATGAATGATAATCTCTAACAGAAACACCAAGCTCAGCTCCAGGATAAAACTTATGGTGCCGTCTATCTAGTCTAACAGGAATAGCCCAAGGCTCACCATACAACTTACGAACAACTGACGCAAAATATTTATGAATGGTGTAACTCACTTTACGAGCTGCATTACGAAGACGTGGAGCGGATGAATAAATTTTACGGTTATCGCGTTCCCCTGAGGGCTCCCTGCACGCAAACCGATCAATTTTCTACAGCACTAGAGCACTAAAGCTTAGGAATAGTACCAAAACATGATAAACTTGTCGGAAAGTGATGAAAACGAAACTAACACCACACGAAACGTTGCGTTGTATAGCCATAGATTAGTAAATATACTTCGCCGCCTTAAAATTGAATGAAGCCACAAACGGCTTATTAGTAAGTTCTTTTTTTGAATTCTTGACAAATAAAAACATTTTTAGAGAAAATTTACGAATAAATAACTAATACTGCGTAATTTACATAATAAATAAATAATTATTTCAAATATTTTAGGGACATTTTAGCACGGAGACGTGGCAAATCTTTTTACGCAACTATTTCAATTCTCAAAACTAAGTACATTTTCTTGTTAGGAGTGAGTAATCTTTACTAATCTATGTGTATAGCAAAGCACGCGCGGTTCATTTCAGATAGGACTACGATCTGGACTAATTTTTTTATAAAATGTAAGTAGCAAAGAAACATGAGGTCCGTGTACTGGTAAGTGTCTACTGTCACCCATGGACATATGTATGTACTCCAGATGAGATTCAATTCCTACCTGAGATTGCCATAGATGTTATTAGGTATGTTTTTAGATAACATGGAAGTAGTAAACGATATCCAAAAGCGACAATGACCACTTACCATCCTACATGTTCGTTCGCAACTTTAATTCATAAAAAATCAAACAATGAAAGTACTTGAACGAATTTTGGCAATCTCTTTTTGAAGCATATCAAATATCATTTGCATGCGGGATACGTGCTCAACTGTTAAAAAGCATAAGTTATGGTATTCCCTGCGACGTTGCTTGCATTACCAGTTTAAAGTATCCCGAAGGACCCAATTTTTGGCTTATTGCGTTATATATAAAACGTTGTAAGTCGTAAGTACAAATCATCGTAATATATGTTCAATAATAAATGAATCACTTAATTTTCAAAAAGCCGTTTCCTCATTTTTGGACATTGTTGAATTAACAAGGAATCAACCACTTTCCATTAAGCTAAGTGACCAGTACAAGCATGAAAGAAAAAAAACAAGTGCCTAAATTGCTCCTTTATTTAAAAAGTAGCTTTTGCCAGTGTCATCATGCATTTGCCTAAATCTTAACATAATATGATAAAAACTTTAAACACCCTTAAAATTAGCGATCGCCAGAGCAAATTTGCTATATCGGACGAACAGATAGACGACTCACGAGTGATCTTAAATACTAGTTATTCTGAACTGAAGACGCATTAATTATTTTAAAAATACAGAAGTAAAAATAGTACCTACGAGTACGTAACAAATCTATGTCACTAGTCGGCTAAACACACCACCGCTACGCAATACGATTTATCCAATCAGAAGTGAATAAAGGAGAGTATATATATATAATTTATAGTTATTAATACATCAGCTATCAATGTTTATTGTGACGCGAGGTGGCGTGGTCGACGGGTTGCCCATTGTGGTTATGGAACAAGTCATAAGCGCTCCGCGAACAGAACAGTACGTTGTCTGAGGACGTCGAAAAAAACATTTTTTTATGTATTTTCTTACATTTAAAACTTCTATTTTGTCACATAAAATAAATCTCTTGTATTATGTACTTTAAAAACTAATATGACGTTTGTTATGTCTTGGAATTCAAGCGATACAGGGGTTGCAACTCCCTATTTCGCGAGCTTGCGACACGTCCGTCCCTCGCCGCTATCGAAGTAGAACTGACTCGAGTCGACCGGCGGATTGCAATCTCACATTTATTATACAATCAGTGGGTAGTACACCATAGAGTGGATGCATTTTTATGACATTCTTAGAGTTGTCAAACAACTCAACAGATTTTTACTCGTTTAAAATATCAAAAACCTGAACCAAAATATGTCTTTCAATTTGAACATTTATAAAGCACCATAAATCCTTTAACCGCAATAAAGGAATGATTCCAAAAATATTGTATCACTAAATCACCGGGACTTGTGAAAAACTTACGATTTATGATATTGTTTATGATTTCGGCGAAATTTATCGTGACAGCGTCAGCGTTTGAAATATTCCCCGGCATTTATTACGCAAACCGTTCATCACTTGCGCCCGAGTGGTCGACTTGGCTGCGCGAAGTTGACAGCTGATATAAAGGGACGTTGCGTAAGTCGATTATAATTATTATAAACAAATATCGCTATATTTGTGGAATTCTACGTAGGTTTGCTTAGTGATAAAAGGTCAGTACCTTTAGGCGCTTCCGCGTTTCTTTAGGCATAAGTTAGATATATTGTCTTAAAATCATAATTTAGCATTTTTTATGACTCCTATATTAATATCAGCAGTAGTGATAGCCTAGTGGTTAAAAAACGCGGCCTCTTGATCGAGGGGTCCGAGGTTCAAAATCCAGGCACGCACCTCTGATTAGTTGGATTAGCAAAGTTATGTGGGTATTAGAAGTTAATTATCACTTGCTTAAACGGTGAAAGAAAACATCGTGAGGAAACCTGCATACCTGAGGATTAAAAAAAAAAAAAAAAGTTTTCAAAGGTATGTGAAGTCTACCAATACGCACTTGGCCAGCGCGGTGGACTTCTCACTCTGAGAGGAGACCCGTGCCCAGCAGTGGGACAGTAATGGGTTGATGATGATGATGATGATATTAATATCCAGGTAAGGTAAGAAAGGTAAATAATTTATAAGTATATTAAATATATCTTACGTACTTAATAAATTTATTCAATAAGTTTTTATTGTTTGCCTTAAGCCAAAATGTATAAATATACACAATTCGTAGCTAGCGTAGCAGTGTTAAACTATTCTAAAAGTTAAATACAAAATAATACTAAACAAATATATGCAATTTAAAGTTTATCTTATATATAAAATTCTCGTGTCACAATGTTAGTTACCGTACTCCCCCGAAACGGCTTTACCGATTTTCACCAAATTTTATATGCATATTCTGTAGGTCTGAGAATCGGCTACTATATATTTTTCATACCCCTAAGTGATAAGTGACCCAAACACCACGTTTGGGTCAGCTAGTTATTTTGTAATAATTAAGTGCACAGACAAATCGGAAATAATACTTACAATATTTGTAAAGTAAATTAAACAACAAAACTTAAACATTTAATTTTACTAACCATTCTCATTAATAAACAAAGAGTACTCAATAAATTACTCAAGGCGGTAACAATCGACTCAGAATACAAATTATGAGTCCGTCGGTCGTGTCATAAACCAAGGCGTTTTATGGTTTTGTCCTCTATTAACGTACTGAATGACTGTGGTATTGAATGAGGAATGCCTGACAATACACGTCAGCTACACCGTGACTTGGTAAATAGAGATCTAATGACATTTTTAAGTAAGCCAAATAAACAATAGAACATCGCATTTTAGTATCCTTACTAATATTATAAATCCGAAAGTAACTCTGTCTGTCTGTCTGTCTGTCTGGTTGTCTCTTCTTCACGCCTAAACCACTGAACCGATTTTAATGAAAATTTGTACAAAGATAGTCTGAGACCCGAGAAAGGACATAGGATAGTTTTTATCCCGTAAATCCCTAGGGAACTAGGGATGGCGATCTAAGATCGATTAATCGGAGAATCGATCGGTTGGACCCAAAACATCGATTATTTTAATCGATATTAGTAAGGATTGAATCGTAAACTATACATTTGATCAAGTGATGATCTTTAGCAAAGTTGAAAGTACGAATTAACAGTTTTATGTATGTTAGTATGTTATATTATTTTCTTTTAAACGCGGGCGAAGCCGCGGGCAAAAACTAGTAATTCTATAAAGGTTCGAAAATATAATTATAAAATACATAGATATACTACAAATAAAGACGTTATTAATAGTATATGTATGATAAAATATCATTATCAATTTTATAAGAATTGCAAACTTAACATTAAAATTTTAAATGTTATGATCATTTAATTTCTAGCGTGAAGCTGTTCATGCATTTTGGTGATAGGTTGTAAAATGTAATTGCAAGGTAACTGAATTATGAAGCGACTATCTTAGACCCATTGTGATCGACTTTGAATAGAACCCTTGTTTTATATGGAGTTGGTTACAACCGTCCATGGGCATCAGAAATTAAGACAATTCAAACTCAACTAGTTGCAATGTTAGATTTCTCATATATTCATCTCATCTCTACACTCGAAAATGAAGGGCCACAGGCATTGCCGATTTTTGAAATTTGTCATTTCACAACAACAAGCTTTCGACTTATTAAATACTCGTAGCTGAGGAAAAATGTAGAGCCATGATATCAAGTAGCTACAAGAATGCGATCATTAGCGCAATATACAGTAAACTCACACATAATCTAACCTAACTGGCGTAATTCCATCGTTCTCAACTTAGAGTATAATTAATATAGAGACACCATCAACATCTCAGTACGAATCGGAGATAGAACTGCTATAGCTACTCGTATGTAAAACCAAATTTAATTGTGAAATGTAATGAATAATGTTTTTACAATAGATTTCACTTGAGTTACGATATTTACTACTAAAACAACAAAATGGGTAAGCCATTCCAATTAAACATGAATTAGGACTTTCGCACAATACCGCGAATGCTGATAATGTTCTAACTTGTGCTTACCGTTCTTACCCCAGGACGCGTGCTCTATACTTATAGTAACTCTATGGTTTTCATATGAACAGTTTTTGTAAAGTAAGAAATTGCATCGACATAATTTACACGTGAGAAATGACACTGAAACAATAAAGTGTGTGTCGAACTGTTTTATGAACTGGCATGGTGCGTGAAGTTGTTCTGATTCATGCACACTTTTTAGGGATGACGATTCTTTCCGAAAAAGATCGATTCGAAAATTCGATTGAATCGATTCTAAATGAAGTGTAATAATAATCGAGGCAAAAAGAATCGATTTTCCAAAATTCGATCTTCGATCTTTTCAGCTAAAAAGCGCGATTTTGGCGATAAAAAAAGTCATCAAGACCAAATAAGCAGTGAAATACGTATCGGTCAGCAAAAAATGTCTATAAGAGATCCTACCAACGTTGAAAAGATCGACTTTCGATTTTCTAGGATGAAAGATCGATTGAAAGATAGATCGATTAAAATATTCAATTGTTTTGGCCCAAAAAATCGATTTTTCGATTAATTGATCGCCATCCCTCTTTTTAGTTTCTATACATTTTCTCCACCCTATCACGCATCGCTTCATTAATTAACGTTATCGGTGGATACGCTTTCGATCATCATGTTTCTACAGAATTTCTTGTGATAAGACATGATTTCACTCTTTAAACTTTTTCTCGGCGTAATAGTTACCTACATGAACATGCCATGATATGAAGAGATATACAATGAATGCCGATTTAAATTCATATTCTTCAAGGTTTTTTACATAACAAACCCTATTACTATATTTACGTAGTGAGTCCATTCGTCTGTTTGTGTGTGAGGTTAAAGTGTTGTATCATATGTATCGTAGTATATATGTATGTGTTAAGTATTAAACTTGACGTGTTGTAACTGTAATAAAACGACGAATACTCCTAATCAAAACACGCCAAAACCATTTCTGCTACACAAAGATAAACACTTTCTACAATCACAGCCCCACACACAGGATTTTCTGTGTCTTGGGTGTCATGGACACACACACAAAGATGAATACACAAACATCCAGAACAGATATCCTATAACAGATGCCTGTCTGGCAAGGAACCAAACCCTGAACCCTGTGCTCGTAAGACCGATCGTCAAAATAAAAAATACATGACAAATACAAATAATAGTGCCCTCAAAACCGACGATTATCGATTATTCAACCTTACAATAATATTTATATACAATACGTTCACCTATTCCGATTTCTCACGTTGCGATGTAGTTTCATTGTTCAAATTTTCAAAAAGTATGAAGTGGATCCAGCTATATAAATAACAATAAATAAATAGGTGAACTCATGCAAAGTTCATACAAATACACACAGCGTTATTCATCGGTATTGTTTTATGAGGAATGTCACTACCGTGAGTCATTAACTCTTCTTTGTTTCATAACCATGCATCTCTATATATCGATTTTTGAAATGTGTTGGTACTTTTGAGAGGAATCATAAACGTGTAAAATTTGATACGTTGGTACATTGTCCCTGTAGTTCCGGAACTAGAATAGGGCTACGGTATCCCCTGCCTGTCGTTAGAGGCGACTAAAAGGGGGCTTCCGGGATTGCGGACCTGACAGACCCGGCAGGCTACGACCGATGCAGGACGTCGGTATGTGTCGCATACCAGCGTAAAGACCAGATGGTATGGGAGGAGAGCAAATTGCTTCCCCCAGGGTAGAGCACGACAGGGGCATCACGTTTGGTGGACTCCGGTTGTGTTCCGTCGAAGATTCTCCGTCGAAGATCCGGACTTCTCTACCAAGCTCTGAGGACGGCTACCGGAGGAATTTAGTGCGGTGACAGGAACGTAGCAGCATTGCATAGATGTCATCAACCCGTCACTGTCCCACCTCTGGACAAGAGTCTCCCCCTAGGGTGAAAGGGATTTAGATGATGGTCCACTGGAATGGGATTTAGATGATGGATTAGCCAAGTGCTAATCCTTAACTTCACACATCCTTAAGATTTTTTAGAACTCTCAGACGTGCAAGTGTCCTCACGATGTTTTCCTTCACCGCTTTGCTTAAGTGATTATTAATTTTTAGCACATATTTCTGAAAAATCAGAGTTGCCTGGGATTTGAACCTCGAACCTCCCAAATAAGAGGCAGAGTATAACCACTAGGCTATCACTACGACTGCATAATCACGAGTACTTATATCAACAATGTAAACAAAGTCACGTGTGATATGTTACGAGATAACCTGTGCCCTCCAGACCGGTACAGTACGAGAGTATCAACGCATAACTAAAGTATGTCATAGCATCGAAAATTTCCGTCGATACGTTGGGAAGAATTCAAAATAGTTGAATATTATTTCACTTTAGTCTTATGTGAACTAAATATAATCTTCTCATACTACATCATCATGCATGGTTTAAAATATATACCATCATACATATTTGTAGCGGATTGTTGCGAAGTAGTTTTATTTTAATCTTAACTTCTCATACTACCTGTAAAAGTTTTATAATTTAATAATTAATATTTCATACTGTCATTAGGAACAGTAGTTCTAATAACAATCAAAATATATTATCAATTATCACTCTTCTTTACTCATGTTTTGTATATCGGTTCCTTTGTAGTCATTTATAAGACAAGACAATAGATGTCTGGGGTTCACCTCCCTGTCTATCAAGACTTATCTTCAAACGTTATTCCGACTAAAACTAGTCGGGATCAATCTTCTGGCCAATAGTGTCAATCTCAACTAGACAAGCACATATTGAATTATGCCGTCATATGTACACATTACGGCTTACTTACATGAGATATCTTAGTCCTCAGAAGTAGCAAAGCATCCCTATTCTATGAGAACTAAGTTACAACAGATGCCCACGTGCCGCACCACCTTACATCGCAATCGGATATACTAAATGCTCTTCTGTTTCTTTAATATTTTAAAAATTTAAAATAAAGTCTGAAAATCTGAGGTCTCCCAAAGTTGAAATACCTACCTCATGTAAATGTGTTTTAACAGTCTCTTCTACTCAAAACATAGCAACGCTTAACACTGCTTTAAGGCAAAAATCGGCGTGGCGAAACCTCTGCAGTTACACGACAAAATAATTACCTTAAGCACGACCCTACCATTGTTGAACAAAAACAACGTTAGTAGCACTATTTGCTTCTTATCAGACCTTTGTAAGCGGAAATCAAAAGTTAAAACATCAAAAATATAACATTTCATTAATATATGTAATTCTATTTTCATACACAATGTGTTTCCGCCAGCATCCTCGAACCACGTGCTACTCCAAGCTTCATAATTTTTATGCGGTCGAAAGCAAAGGTTATAACACTAGTTTCCTAAATACTTTTGGATTAAAAGTACATGCTAACCCAAAATCTTTACACCACATTTACACTATACCTTGTAAAGCCCTTTTAACACACGTACAGACGTAGATTAAATATTCATTATTATGGTTTCATAATAAATATTTATTTGTAGTGACATCCACCTACATACATATGTACGTCAAAACGTGCATCATCACATGATAATACTAGAATTATTTCCTGATACGTCTTGTCCTTCGTGAATGACGTCCGTTTTCTCCTATGTACATTCTGACTCTTAAGGCCCCGCCAGACTATTATCAATTATTTCAGAAATAATTTTATAATGGCCGTATCAGACTAGCAACTTTTAGCATCGACAAACGATGATACAGTTTCTTTTACACGCTCGATGCAGGAACTTAACGCGATGCAGCCTTAATGCAGTAGCCAAAACGCACGTTTTCGATAACACGACCGTACACAGTACTCAAAATGAGATGAAAAATCGATGCAATCGTTAAAACGCGAATCGCCAAACTAAAAATAGCAAGTCTGTTAGGGCCGTTATAACGCAATTTCGTATAATCCGACAGTATCCACGTGCTTTTTATAGCCGATCGGAGATAAACAGGGAACACGTATGTTTGGCTTCAAAGTGTACTTGAAAATAGTTTTCCTTCAGACTCGATTAGATAAAGGTCAAAACATTTGAAAGTTGTTTTTCAAATATCTCGATCGGAATTCCAGAACTTTCTGCATCGAACAATGACGTTCAACATCATAGTGGAACAAAGTAGATAATAAACGAGCAGTATTACAAAACCTTTCATTTAATAATGTAATCGATTTGATTAGCTTTATCCTTCAAAATAGGATTATTAGTCGTCAGGAAAATAAGTAATAATAGAACTCAAGACTGATAGATCATTCACGGCTAGCTGACCCGGCAAACTTTGTACCGCCTCAGAATTTATTTATAAAATATATTTCATTTACTCACCTTTTAAAACTTCCCTCGACTTACACAAATTATTATAAACTAAAATTAGCCAAATCGGTCCAGCCGTTCTCGAGTTTTAGTGAGACTAACGAACAGTGATATAACTAATACTATTACGCTTTCGAAAATCAAGTAAATGCAAAAATTATAGTTACCTAAGTAAATGACCTGAGATTTCCAAAAGATGGACAAAAACTTCTGCTTTATTTTATTATGACGCCATAACTTCCGGAAATCGTTTCAGTAGAGTCGTTCGCTCATATACACGTGGAAATCAGGAAATTGAAACTTGAAGGACCATCACGTTATAGGACGCACTAAGCGAGCTTTGGAGTACCGCCATGAATTCGTTTGACGTGAATGGAATTGTATTCCTGGCTGAGTTAAAGTGACGTACGTTATATTTAATAGTAGTTTCAGAGCATTAACCTTTATAAAAAATGTGAAAAGGGTTTTATTATCATCGTCCCAACTCTATACCACTGCTTGGCAGGGGTCGGTTTTCTAACTAATAGTCCTATGATGGTCAAGTGCAGTTGACATACCTTTGAATTTTTATATTATTCAATTTCAAAACATGTAGGACACCTTTTTGGTTTACGAGTGTAAGACCTTCAAAACTTACCCGATGACGTGGGAGCGACATCGGGTTATGTGGGATGCCTGTAGGATACCAAGCTATGTTTTCCTTCAACTTTATAGCAATTGATAAATATATAATTAATTGTCTGTAAATGAAAAAATCGGAAGAAGCATTTACACCCCTGACTTCCCCTGAATTTTCAGTGACTTAAAGTTCGTTCTTGTGATTTTCTTAGACCTTACAATACAATACAACCCAATATTAATTTATAAAGTAAAACTAATTTGGATTTTCAATGAGCAGACTTAGATGATTGCAACCACCTTATCTCAAACTTTAACCTCAAATAGATTGTACAAAATTGGGTTAATTAAGTGAAATTTTGATAATACTGATCTTATCATTTAATTTACATGCGTGTTAATGGGCAGATATTAATCTGGTATAGTGGATAATATAAACAATATGTACTTAAAGACTCATATGATTGATCGCATTCTTGCACTAAATTGATTGATAGCTTGTGTGCGAATTCTTTTGACAAATGGTAGTGTTTTTAAGGCGTGAAAGAAAATTGAACCGGGAAAAGGCAGACTGTAGCTAGGGGATGTACCGAAGTTATATTTGGCGTCGGCTAAATCAAATAAACATTAAACAAATAACTGGACTGCTTAAAATAGTTTACGAAATATGTTAAAATCCGTTTGAAAAACATTACCATCCGCAATCGTTACATTGAACGTAAGATTTTGTAAAGAATAAAATTTTAGCCTGAACATATTACATGTTACTTATGTTTCCGGTGGAGCATTGACAAGTGTTTATAGTAATAAAAAGAAATGCAGAATTCTGTTTTTAAACAATTTAAACGTTAAAATTATAACGAGACGTCACATTCCTCCTTATGGTACTGGTAACATTTATATAAAGAAGAACATTAACATAAAAACAAGCACACAAAGGTACAAAGGTTACGTAAAGTCTAAAGAGAGTTATAATTTCATCATCAGACCGTTTATAAAAATGCTCATACAAAAAAAAAAATATTTTATCAAAATTATGTGTATTTCCTGAAAGCAATGACATGAAGCACGATGTGATAGTTACGTGGACAGACTTGGCCGGTCGCCAGCCCGCCGGTCATTCTCTCGGGGAAGCCGAAATAGACGCTCGTTATCAAACCTCGTGGCGCTTTACCTTGATACACCGTTTTTAACAGATTTTCTAATATTTACTTTACAGGCTTAAGGGTATAGCGAGAGAGTTACTACCATCTGCTTAACAAGAGAACTCAGTAAGTATTAGAAAAAATCTTGTAAAAGTATTTTAAATTGTAAACCTTATATAGTAGAATGCTAGAATGATTATCAATATCTACTATACGGATCTTTTTGCGTAAAATAGGTTACGGACAATAGGGATATTCCAAAAACAACTTTCGTCAAGTCTCTTGCTCTTTAATTTATAAATAGTAACACGTGCATGATCAACTTTAGTCTATGCAGATGCAGGTATTGAAGTGACCAACTATCAGGTAGGCCAGGTAGACAACATACTTATTACAAAGTAGCCACAAAAATTACTCCCTCCAGGAATCGAACCCAAAACAAACGGTACCAATATAAATTCCACCATATCCTCGATTCATCGTTCTTACTAGCAATCAATTTCAATATCTTTTTTAGATACCTATAGTACCCGTACATTTTACTTTAACACGTAGATAATCATTCATAATTAATTCTGCGAACATCACGTCCATTTAGACGAGATTTCCATAAAACTAAAGCGAGATTACAAGCCTGTAAATACTCGGAGCTGGCTGGCAGATCGCCAGCTCCACCGGTCATTCAGCCATCAGACCTCGTGGAATCAAGGTGAACTATAGTGTAATGGACGAGAATATCTATGACTATACAAAAGGAAAAAGTAAAAAGTAAATATTGACCTATACAATGCTTCGGAGGAATAGCTTCAACCCTTTTAATTCCACGGCTTGATCGTGGTTCTTACAAAATGCATCATTGCTGCTACACTCATTGATAGAGAAATATAAAGGTTAATGGCCTAGTCGGTAGGTCATAGTCCATGGCAAAAGCAAAGTGTGGATTAGTAGAATTCATATAACAAAACGTTTTTTTTGAAGTAATACTCAGGGCTGTCAGTTTCTTGAGAATATTTCTTTTGCCGTTTTAAGTAAATCATAGATCAATAGATTGAGAAGCTGAATACCTTCGATTATTAGGTTACCTATCCTATGAAAGTGTACATATTAATTTTCCAAATCACTGGAAATATTTAAAACTTAAAATATTTAATCGTGCTCTGATGTTTATACATAAAAGTCAAAGTTTAATGATATTAATAGTGTAACTAATATTTTTTGTATCCTATATGAAACTTATATTTTAAAGAAGTTGCATTACAGTTCACTAATTAGAGTTTTAATGTATGTTTCTCAAGAAAGCTTGACCAATTTAGATACACAGTGACGAAATAAATATGAAAAAAATCTTTATTTAATTAAATATTTATGCTACTTTATCGTTAAAATTGTTAAAGGTACAAATTTACAATAACAGTTATTTGTATGTCACGTCATATTTTTTACGCGAGCGAAGCCGCGAGTTCTGCTAGTTTATTATAAATGTAATAATAATTTATGACGTACGATACCGATATCGATAAAAATTATAGTCATAATATATTTACGACCTTTCCTATTACACAATAACTGTATATAAATTACAGAACATGCAATTACCGATATGTAATTTTAAAGTCACTGACTCGCAGACATTATATACCAACGCATAAGAAAAATAACAATATTTACTCGATAAAAAAGCTAATAAATCCGTCTAGTGGATTATCAATTCGTCATTATTAATTAAATAATCAACAATGGGTATTGCGCAGTTCGCACGACACGAAAACAACTAAAGAGATAAGAGTAAATTAATGTTAATACATTATTAATCGTTGGCCGTAGGTATTCCGTGGACGAATCTATGTTTAATTCAGATAAACACCTGTTTGTAAATTTAAAATGGTTGTTGTTGGATTGTATTGTACCTGTGGCATCTACTTCATGCAAACTGCGCTGTAGAATATTTTGTGGGATTTTAAGATTCAACTACATATTTATATGTACTGCACTGTACGTAATCTCAGGTCACTATTAGGCGTAGTCCACACTGTCCTAGACACGAGACGAGAATTAAGCTTCGATGTCCCCTGCCTGTCGTAAAAGGGGACTCATAGCGGTGAGGATGGTCACCGGGAGTCTACCAACTTTACAGGTTTCACCTTCTTTAACAAAAATAGTAATAACACTGCAGTTCATACTAATATTATAATGTTTAAGTATGTTTCGGTTTGACGGTTATTGTGTTAACCAATAGTAATGTTAAATTAGAAATAGTATAAAGTGTAATACAGGACACTTGAGGACAGAGGCTACGATTTCTTTTCCAAAATCAACCCTTAAAAGGCTAAGTTGAAATCCTAATATGTATTAACAATATGACATATTTATGTCTAGATACGTAAAAGGACACGTCCTATTTTCGATTCGCTTATACGTCACAGCCCGGTGCCTATTTTTCAAGGACTCTAATTATAAATTACCATAAACACAACTAATTTTATCGTAACGAGAAAAATGCTCTTGTCAGAAAGTCAGCGATATCCGGCTTGAGTTGTCACATATGAAGTACCTACGAATGAAAACGGAATTGTTATAAAATATATTTTATTGGATTAATGAGTTTCTCAGTTTCTTTGCAGGGTTATATCATAGTAAAGAAAGAGTTACTATGGTTATATTATGTTGATAAGAGCATCGTACAGCCGCTTATACTGGTAATACTCGTATGTATGTTATATTTTATATGTATGTGCTGTTTAATCAGCATTTTTGTAACTTGTGTATTATAACTTAAATAGTATTACATAGTAGTGTCCATAACTAACACTTTGAAATTAATTAACGATATTGTACCTCTAATGTTATCAATAATTATTTTGACCTACATGTACTCTACTCACAATAACAAAAAGAACTTATAAAGGCTCGCTTATCGCTTATAGTTAGCAGGAGAACAAGTACCAAATTGTAATCTTCAAATCTTGTTTCCTGTTTTCATTTGTTCGCGGTAAAATTCCAAACTGGTTCCCTTATTTCCACTCATAATATTTATTGCATTAATTAAGTACTATCATAAATTATTTTATACAGCTGCCATGTTTGTAAATAAATTTAATTTTGATATAGGAGCAAATAATTGGTTTGGACAGATACACCGTCCTATTGATATAAATATTCTGAGATATCAATTAATTAATGACTCAAATCAATCAAAGTAAACTCTTTACACTACTCTTTTTGAACGTCAATATACCTAAGGCCGGTGCTGATATTAAGTATATTCACTTGCCTTTATTATTACTGTTTCGCGAAGGAAGCAAAGAGAACTATGAAGAATGATGCATCTTACCAGCCGTTTCGCAGGCATACGGTATTCCACAGGGCGGCTTTTCGCAGAAAGCTCTCCTTTCTCAGTCCGATGAGCTCACGAAAGAGTATTCAGGGGAATCCCAATCTCGTCTTTTGGACCCGAGATGAGGTATGTGCGGTCTGCTGCGTTCATCTCATGAGGCATACCTCTGAATGGCGCCCGTCGTGTCAGGAAGCGGCAGGCGTTGAAACCAGCGCCGGCCGACGTTGCCAAGCCGCGAATGTTATGCTAACGCTTCTCGTGAAGCACCTAGCGTCCAAAGGAACTCCGCAGTTTAGTCGGTGAGAGTCCGACAAACCCTCTCTATGTCAAGCGGGATCCATGAGGATTTGTTCAGAAAAAAAATATCGTATCAGCCTAAAATCATTACTTAATACCCCTAAATATACTGAATACCCACATGAAACAAAATTTCCAATCTCAATATGCGATGTCATAAATATCTTTTTGTTAGTACAAGTTAGTACTGATCCAAAATCAAAACATATGATCCAAATACACACATTTGATCTATAGAAGATAAATATTTGCGAGATACCTTGAAGAATGTGGATTTAAACATATTATTGGGGCAAGGAATAATTTCTAATTCTGTGGTTTATTTGAACGTCGGATATTTAGGCCACACGGTTAACCAAAGTGTGTTATCGAAGAAATTGGGTTCCATTATACCCTGTAATGCCGATCTCTGTTTAAAAGTTTCTTCGTTGCGTTTATCTTCGAAGATGAAATGATAAAATGCCGTCCATTTACATCTGTAATTAATTCGGATAAGATTTGAATCTTAAGGTCAGCCGCAGATACATTGCTATCCCCAAGGACTAATTTGGAACGCTTCTGACAAGTATGTTTTACTTACCACACGCTTTAAATCCAAAACCAGCTATAAAAAGCAGCAATATCAGGAATAGATAAGGAGGTAGTGCCACTGAAACCGAACCACAGAAGATTCTACCGACTTCAAATATTTCGTCCTTTTCATCACTCTATCAGCTTTTTTTTATAATTTAGAAGTATCAGGTGGCATGCAGTCCACCTGATGGTAAGTGGCTACTGCCGCCCTTGAACATTTGTACATTTGTAATATAATCAACCCCAGATAAGATTAGATATTCAGGTCTGAGGTCGGCCACACATGCGCCGCTACCCCTGAGGACTAAGCTGGAACGCCTCGGAAAAGTCTGTCTCCCTTACCACACCCTTCAAACCGGAACACAGCAGCGCCTAACACTGCGGTTATTAGGCAGAAATAGGTGTCGGTGTCAGAGTCGAACCACCTTCAGCTTATAAATTTCCAAAACATACTAGGTATGCTGTATCTTCCTGATAGTCTTTCATATAAACCATCCCTTGGCGCCGCTAGAACAGAGCTTATTTTTTCTTTACAATGCTAAGCTTTCAACTTTCTCCCGCTTTGGGAACTTGCCCCAGTTCCAAGCCACAACGACGTCTATTTATGCCGTAAGCTAAAGGTAGGGTTAATATACGTTATATGGTAAATATAGGATAATGCACCACAATTTGGAAAAATCTGTTTATCCAAATTTTGGTGAAACAGAGAAATTACATAAATGTTTTTTGTAATTCCATTAAGAGGCTTAAACAAAAGATGAAAAATTTTGCACATTCCTACAATATAGTTATCAACCTCTAATATACAATACAAACACAAATAAAAACGTAGAGTTCTGTAACAAAAATGAAATAAGCTTTTAAATTAAATAAAAGATAAGTAATCCAAAATGAAATATATTGGATGCGTTTTGTGCTAACTGTCATTACAGGTTCTTTCCCGATGCAACAGGGTGAAAGTTTTATATTTAAGTATATCTGTGGATTAAATCGGTGTCCCTCCCTTCATATAAACATGTATTATAAATATTTTTGAAATTCTTTTACCGACAAAACAGAACATGTATCGGCAACCGCTGACGCATGGCAACACTACCAGCGCCGCTTTTAGCTACAGCCAGCACGTAAACGGAGCCATAATTCCTGTTTGTTTCACTGTCTCGGCCGTACGATCACCATTGTCTCGGCCGAGATTTGCACCTTCATTTTGTTTATTGTGATTACTAATCAATGGAATGATGAGGAAATGTTTAAGGAATATGCTTAAAGGTTATAGTTTCTTATTCGTATGCGCCACCAATATCTGTGCCTTAGAAACAATTTCCTTCCTTTGTTTATAATTTATTATTAGAATATAAGTACTCTTAACCATTTGATAGGTCGCAGAACTTTTTATGGTTAGAAGGCGGCGATCCCACAGCCAAAACAGTCTAAGCGTTGCTGTATTCTGTTAGGAGGAATATAGTAAAATAACACATTGCGTACATACAAAATAACACATGAAGCGTCCTGACTTACACTTTAGTTGCAACTCAGGTAAATACACTAGTCTAATCCTATTTGAGGTTAATTAAAGATGATCTTGGATAGGAGTCACCACTTACCTTCGATCTCTTACCATGCCTGTTTACTCAGTAATGTTGCACAACTAAACAAGTAAATTATTGCGTAAAATATAGGTAAGTAACTCTTACCACAATCTTAAAACAAGAACACAGCAGCGCTTAACACTGCTGTTGCCGTGCTCTTGTGTTATTCGTTCAATCCGTATCTCTGTTTATCCAGACGCTGTTGATCTATACATACATCGTTCATACATAAATTATTTATAAGTACTCCAAATGGAGAAACATTATCGCTAGAAGCAGCCAACCCATTAGATGCCCATCCGCTGCGCAATTCGTTATTTTAGTTCCAACAGCTGACAAGTGCAACGTCGCCACGTGGCCCGGGCGAGCCCAAACTTTTATTTATGGTCCACAGATTTTTTTTTGTAATATAAAACCGACTGAGAAAAAATATTACAAGAAGAATATTCTAGGATAATGATGTGTTTAATGATATAAATAAATTCAATGCTACCATTGTCATTGTTGCTCTGTAAAAGAAAGTCCTTAAATGTGTGAATCCTAACAATCAGTACTTGACCTGCTTTGTGGACTATTCCCTAAACCCTCTGAGAGAAGATTCGTAAACAACAAAGATAGAAATTGTATAATTACGACAATATGATTATAAGAACAATGAATGTGACAAGTTTATTAATAATAATTAGTAAGTTATCAAAATGCGTGTTTCGGTAAATTAATTTAAAATTAACTAGTAAGATTTAACTCTCACGTACAAACTAATTAAGTAAGTTAAATAAAAGTTTATAATTAGAGACATTACTTTATCTTAAAGTTACCTTTGGGCAGTAACAAAATTTATGATACATACACCTATTTACCTACACTATATGATACTTATATACAGGTTGAAGGTTGAAGTTTATATTAATAGCCGATTAGGGCCATTTTTACACACGTTATTGCGTCACTAGAGTCATCCGTGAACTTGGAGCGTGCGCGTTTATTTTAGGATGTTTCTCCAAACACTGAGAGACAGGTTAAAAGCATCTTGATACTCCTTATTAATGTGTTACTACAGCTCAAATCTTCAGTAAGTTTATGTAATTTCCTTTATGATCTTGCATATCACGGAACTTAACCAAGTAAAACCAAAATTCTGATGTTTTTGCTTGATTCGTGCAGAATAAAGAACGCAAGTGTTATCATCGTTAATACGAAGCTTGAATATTAACAATATCGCATTTTTATATTAGTACTTTAAAATAATAAGTCACTCATTTGATTACTACAGTTCAAACATAGATGCAGTGGGGATGTCAAGTGGGGATGATATCATGGCGACGCCCGAGTTAACAGAGAGCGACATTCTGGTCGGAGACTTCAGCAAGAACAGTTTAATAACGGGAATAGTTATAATACCTCTAATCACTAGTGTGTACCTACTTACGTGTAATTGTAATATCTTTACTCTGTACCGTATATGTGACTATATTTATACATGACTACCTTCAAGAAGACTTCGATTACACAAGCTTGTGTAACATCTCTCTGGAGATGGCAACTATCGTCTTGCCATCTGTGATCGACTCAAACAGATATGTGGTTGATCAATAAAAGGATACCTAAGTTATCCCGAATCGTATCTTTGTTAAACCAGAACATGGCAACCCTACATAGTTTACACTAACGTTATAAAGCAAAAATAGGATACCCTGCATTTCCAAAGTATTAATACATAATTGTATTATTATAATTTTAAGGGATTACCCGAATCCTCAGCGTTCAAACGGTCAAACCTCACAAAGAGCTGTAAAGATAAAACAACAATATAAAGATTAGGGGCAATTGTGCTATCTTGATTTGTAAATTAATAAAATGATTTCGTTGTTTTTACAACTATATTCTTATATGTAGTATATATTATGTAATGTAATGTAGATAAGCTTCGTAACGTATTTTAAACAGTTATTCTGGAAAGTATTTTATTATATCAATGAGATTTAATTGAACTTTTTTGTATATAGGTTTTCATTTCCTATGTTGTCCTACATATTTGTACCTTTAAGAAACTCATGTACAAACTTTCATGCCTGTTTAAGCTATGCATTGTCTCTCACTCACGGTCGTAACAGACTAACTACTTTTAACATCGGCGATTCGTGTTTTGCGATTTTACCAATGTTTCATCACGTTTTTCGCGTTCAGTTGCTGTCTCGAGCTTCCGAAGGTAGCTGCGACTGATGGTCCGACATACGAAGAGTAGCAATTGATCGCTGCATCTAGCATTCGCAAAGGAGCTAAATTATCTATCGCCGGTACACAAAGTAGCTGGTCTACTGGTGCCAATATTGCTACAGTTTTAACTCTACCATTACACAATTGACCAGTATGGTAGACGGACCTTTATCTTAATGGATATTTTTTTTTTATTTGTACATACTTTTTCACTGTCGTAAATAACCGCACGCCTTAAATAAATATGTTTAATATGTTAAAAATAATGCAGTATTAAATTATATTCTAATCAACATATTTATGCAATAAATCACTCTATTTCGCCTTGATTCTAAAATTACACTTGCTTACCAATATTCATCTGTCCGCGAAATTGTATATGTAATATCCGTTACATATACAAAAACTGTAATAAAGTGACTTCTCATACGGTAAGCAAGAGTGACATATTTAAATCCACTTGACGCATGATATCACATAATAAACATTGCCAAATGAAGTCAACTAAGTCAATATCAAGAACGTGTTCATATAATCCTATACATATGGAGAAAATAAAAAAGTGTGACTGTTTGGTATTTTGGATTTTTTATTTTTTTTATCCGATTTGCTATAATTTTAGCCGTGCACTGAGATATAAAAAGAACAGCCTTCATAAGGTATCTGGTGCCGTGGGAGCGACAACGGGTTATATGAGATATTTTCTCTAAAACGAGGATTCCGGGATCTCCACCAGAAAATAAAGAGTCCACCAAACCTATTGGGCTCAGTCCTGAAGAAATTGACTCATTCCACTCCTTCAAATATCAATTGAAGGATATTTGAAGATATTTATTTATATACGACACCTCTAACAAATCCTAATTTATAAGAATGTAACTATGTAATAAAGATTCTGAACTTTTTGAGTATATTATTGGTTTGACTACCAAAGTCCAAGAAGAACGAAGTTATCACAGCTAGTTTTTTAGCGACAAGACAGCTGTTTGCCTAACTTAAATTGGCAATAACCATTTGATACGGCACTTGCCTCCAGAAACTTCGGTGTACATTATTTAGACGGTAAATTAAAATGTATGCATGAATAAGTACGTATTAATATTTACTACAGTAGACAAATGAGTCATACTCGCTGTAACAAAATGTTGGCTGGTTGGAATTTAGTATTGTGTACTGTCATTATTGAGAATTTTTATCATACTTTTTAATAATATATGTACCAAATAAGTATCAAATAAGAATGCTGTCAGCCTGATGGTATGTGGCTACTGTCCTCCATAGACATTTGTAATCAACTCCAGGTGAGAATAAAATCCGCCCTTGGTTCGCCACAGATGCGTTGCTCTCCCTAAGGGCTGAGTTGTAACGTCATAGTTAAGTATATCTCCCTTACTACACTCTTCAAATCAGAATATCGCAGCGCTTAGCACTGTTACTATTGGGCAGAAATAAGTGTGGCGGTGGTTTCGCCGAATACGAACCACAAGGGGTTCTATAACTAATACTTTTTTTATTATATAATATAGGAGTAGCAGACGAGCTTGCAGTCCACCCGATGGTAAGTGGCTATAGGATTAAATATTTCTACCTGAGGTCGGCCACAGATGCGCCGCTACCCCTGAGGACTAAGCTGGAACGCCTCGAAAAAGTCTGTCTCCCTTACTACACCCTTCACAACGGAACACAGCAGCGCCTAACATTGCTGTTATTAGGTAGAAATAGGTGTGGCGGTGGTGCCACCAGAGTCGAACCACAAAGGATTCTACCACCTTCAATACTATTAGGGATATACCTTTTACACGAAATAACCTTATTCGCCTAGTCATATATCGCTACAATGTTACTAATATCAGCAAAACAGTCATAAAATATAAAGCAACAGTGACTCAGCACGAAAACTATGCGTTGACACTATGAGTCATACGGAATAATTGGCATAGAAATCACCCTAGATGAAAAGTGGATGAGGCAGCGAATACCGAATACCCTCTTGTTTATGTAATATCATTGGAATCACCCCTTTGTTTACAACATTTTGTTCTTGACGACTTTATGTACTCGTAATGCCGCTCCCACACACTTGCTTATGCACTAAAACGTGTCAAAAGGTGTGGATAGAGCATTTGACTTGTTTGTGTAGAGTGGCATTACATGTTACCTACATGTAATGCTCCAGCTAAGATTCTGAGGCGTTCCAGCTTAGTCCGCAGGGGTAGCGGCGCATCTGTAGGAATATCCAATCCTATCTGGGGTTGATTACAGACGTCCATGGGCGGCAGTAGCCACTTACCATCAGGTGGACTTCATGCTCGTCTGCTACTCCTATATTATAAAAAAAGCTGTAGATTCGCCAAATCTCGTTTAATTTGGAATCAAAAACTGTCTGTAAAATAGAGGTTTGGAGTTTGGGACACCGGGCAAGTGCCAAGCGTATTTAAGACGTTTTGTAACACACCAGAATGTTGTTGAATATTGAACACTTTTTTCTATCAATGTGCAGTGATAGCCTAGTGGTTAAGAAACTCGGCCTCTCGATCGACGGGTCCGAGGTTCAAATCCCAGGCACGCACCTCTGATTTTTTCAAAGTTATGTGCGTATTAGAAATTAATTTTCACTTGCTAAACGGTGAAGGAAAACATCGTGAGGAAACCTGCATACCTGAGAGATTTATAAAAAAAAATCTCAAAGTTTTGTGAAGTCTACCAATTCGCACTTGGCCAGCGCGGTGGACTATGGCCTAATCCTTCTCATTATGAGAGGAGACCCGTGCCCAGCAGTGGGACAGTAATGGGTTGATGATGATGATGATGATGATTTCTACCAGTTTTTTTTCATGGGTATATAAAGTACGCACCAATGAATTATGTTGACATAGATTTAGCTACATACGAGTATATTTATGAATATATTATTGCTCGGAGAAAATTACAAAAAAACAAGTACATATTTAAAAACTAAGTAGTTTTTAAATATGTTCTATATTTGGTTAAATATCACCCCGTACAAATAATATATGAGGCATCGAACCCCCTTTATTGACAAAAAACGCGAATTCATAATATTGACGTCGTAAAAGTAACACGTTGGCGTTGTAATATACCAAATACACACTACCGCTGAAATGTTATAATATTTATGCACACAAATAAATGTTATCAGTAAATATAATTAATGAAAATTTATTAATAATATTGATATTACACTCAACGTAAATGGATGACAATTAAAAATACCTAGGTACATGGAGCTACTATTATTGTACCTATATTTGTCCGTAGCACATTATATTATTTTCAAATTTTTTATGTCACTTTAAGCATTTGTGCAATTCATAATAACTTTTGAGCGGACAATGTTTTATTGGCCTGACAAAACAAAACCTACTACATATATATGACGAGTAATCACAAGCATCTCAAATGTTTACAAAAATGACATGCGCATAGACTTGACGTAATGATTCGGAATTCAACTAATGTTTGGACAGTTGTGTGATACCGGCACTACGCCATTACCTTTTTAATGTCAGGCTTATTACGTCTCAGATAAGATTTATTTGCAGAGAATTTGCGTCAATGCAAACTTGATACTAGTAACCTATATATCGCCAACAAAACAAAATAAGTGCAAGTTAGCGCCGAACCCACTATATCGGTATCTCTACCTAAGTAAATAGAATAATTTGTCTGTCTGTAAATTCATAATAACAGCTTTTTCTACGCGTATATGTAATGAGAAGCTTATTTTCACTATCCACTGATTTTTTTAGTTTCACTGGAAATATACTTCTAATTGGTACCAAACGGACTCTTGAATCCAAATCCGATGTCTTCTTAAGACCTAATGAATTGGACCTAAACTGTATTAATTTTACCTAAGTTTAGTAGCCAGAAGAAAATTCACACAATTTAAACAAAGGAGGTTTAGTTTGAGAATTTAAATAATTGAAAAAAAAAAATACTTATATATTTAGCTGTCTACATACAGGCTAATATAAGAGTATTAGAAGAAGCTAATAAAGATAGATAATATTATAGGAATTTACACTGGCTATATTTTAGCTCAGAAATAAATAGGGTCCTGTTAAGTTTAAAAAACCCGCATTGTTCCCGAGTAAAGCCATGTGGGAAAGTTCAGTCAGTAACTGTGTGGTATTTCATACTAGTTTTTGTTAGCACTAGTCTCACTTAATTCAAGGTTATGTGACAAAAAATACTAGATCTCAGATTTTTTAGTACTTACCTGTATAGGTACCTACATCTGCGTTCGTTCGAATCGATTACTTTTTATTCATAAATGATTCTAAGGTGTTTTTGTGATGTTATTATCTGATAAGAAAAATGTCACTCAATTATTTTTTATCTACTTAAATAATGGAAGTAAACGTAAGATAAATAAATAGTATTTACAACCCATACAGAAGTCGTTAAAATTGCAAAAAAAAGATAGCGGAGAAAAGGAAAAAAGGACAGTACGTATTTTTGAGTAAGAAAGAAGAAAGAAGTCTAAAGAAATATTTTAAAATCTTAGAAAAATAAACATATTGGCAAAAGCGCTATCTATCAGGTCGCAAGTATCGTATCTTTCAAGTTCGAACTATTTATCTTTTCAGGTCACAAAATATACTTACAATTTCATCAAAATTTGTTGAGCAGTTGCAAAGATTTATATGAACTAACACAATGACATGTGATTTATATAAGAAAAATATTTCGTCCGTCTTAATTTAATAACTTAGACTCTATAACATTGTGTTCTCAGCCTGCACCATAAAAACCAAAACATATTTTTCCCGAACTGAGTATAAGTTCAAAAAGTTCATTTACCGCGAATGACCATGTAGTCACATGCGTAACCGCGTGAGCAGTTCTGACTTGACAAAAACAGTAGCATGCTTTGCATGTCAAATAAATTGATACAGATACAAAACGAATTGGGCAATAATTTGCATAAATAGCTACGTAATGTAAACTACTTAAAAATGAGAATAGATTTAAATAGAATGAATGAATAGTGAATCACATGGGAGCAGCGTGGTGATATGTTTCACGTGTGGTGAAGATGTGGATGTACTCGTATGTGATATATTCTAATTTTTAGAGAGAGGCTAGAGTAGCTACGACCTTAAAATGTGAACGTTTTAAGCACTAAGTTTTTTCTAAGATATAGGTACCATAGAATACATACCGACCGAATACATACCGACAACAGAGTAAGAAGAGTATCGAAAAAAAAACGAATTTAATGGTCTATCACCATAATGTTTTTGACATTATTTTAACTCACGCCTTTAATTATTATGTATGATTATGAAACATAAGTCAGTTTTTTGTTCACTTTTTTTTAATTCATTTTACTCCCCAACCACGAATTTCCCCCATTGCAATTTCGGTAACTATGCATTTATGTATTGTAATAGTGTGTGTATGATACCTTCAAAACGCCTTAAAAAAGCAAAAACATGATGGATTTTTTTTTGTCTACTTTTCACGTGACAACTGGCCTTGGTCGTTCCAAATATGGAAGTTAATCAATGGAAAAAGCAATTTCCTTCATTTATTGAAGCGCGACATTGAGCACGATGGAGGAAATCTTGGTAAAGGGTAAACAATATAGTTATTACAAAAAGATAATAGAAATTTAAGAGTACACATTGTACAAGTGTATAGCTGCGCTAAACTGCCAGTCCGCTCTTAAGTTGTTGCGAGTAGGTGTAGTCATACAATTTGTTATGGCGGCGCGATTCAATTCTATATTCAGAGCGAACTAGCAGTTTAACGGGGACTATACACTATATTTTATATGTTTTGTACCAAACTTAGGCTTATATTACATAAGTATCCATTTCATACAACTTAAAAAATGAACAATAAAGACGTAAGTCCATTTCATTCTTACATTTTGGGTGTTTTTATTTTCTAATTAACGTAAATTATTATAAGTGTCATTAAAGCTATAACAATTTATGACAATTAGAAAACAAAAATAGCCAAAATGAAAGAAACAGTTGGTGTACTGCCATAAAGCCCGCTTCACATTCTCGCGTGAATCTCGAGAAAACGAGAAACGAGAATGTGGAGCGAGCTTAATGTAAACTTAATGTAAACGTAATGAAGTCGTTACTGCATTTTTCTTTGGTTATTGAACCAGTCTTCATAAAATATTGTGTCTATTAGACAACAATAATATAACTTATAAGAAAAACTCTCGCAGTACATAAAATGTACCTAACTCAATTTACTAGGTGCTTAAAAAATGATAAAAATTATTGACGAAAGCAATGGTAAATCCAGTTATAGTAAAGTTTCTTCCATATACGAGATTACAAACTATGTTATCTGTGAGATATACTACAAATACAAGAAACTACACAATCGGACATTAAATAGAATTATTTGAGGTCAAACGGTGCAACGAATAGTCGGTTATACGCCATCAATCATGTAGCATCGCGAAATAAAGAACCTTACACACAATCCAAGTTCCCTTCTGTCTTCTATTTAACCTCCAAAGCTATAAAATATGTTAGATTTTAGGATGTGGCTGTAGCATTGTAGCACTTAAATGGATATTCTGATATTTTTATTGAAAAAGTTCTTGGCTATGATTAAAAAAATCTGTTCAGATGACTCATCAGTACACAGCTGAGTGGCTTAACAATCATATAGTTCGAGTTAGGGTATTTTGAATTTTTTATTTTATTTTCTTGCTAAGTTAGTTGTATTCATCAGTCATTTTGGTTTTATAAAAATCGAATTGTAAGTAGCTTGACTATAGCAACGTGATCTCTTGAACTCCAGAATGTAGATTTCCATACAGTGCATACAGCTCTTAATAAACGATAACGTTTGATAAGTCAGCTTTTTCTACGGATCACAGACTATGACAAATCACTTGCATGTTTATAACACGAATACATTGTACTATCAAGCCTGATAATTTAATAAATAGAAGAAGATATGAAAATTACCTATATGAACTGTATGAAATAATAAGGGGCAAAATATAATGCTACTTTCTTAAAAGAAAGACTTTTTTTGTCATATTACGTGTATGAAGAATTTAAAAAGATATAAACAGAAAAATTTGAATAACGAACATTGGGTGAAATTTTAAATTATAAAAAAATGTCGCACAGAGACAGACACTATTCCCACGTTTTTATTTGTTTTTTTTTTATAAAAAAATGCTATGAAAAACTGTAGTTTCATTTTTTTAACACGTTCCCAGTGGCACAGATTTTTCTGTACTTTCCATTACTGCGTTACGAGTTGTTTTAAACCTCGTCCTATACCCGACATTGTGGCGGCACGAGGCGTATTAAATCCCACCGCCCGAAGGAGACGAAAATCCTTTTTTTGGCGCCAAATAAGATAAAAGTTGGCTTTTGTCTTGATTATTATTAACAATGAGTTGATTAACCTAGATCTGCCACCGCCCTTGGTCAAATTAGTTAGTTTAGATTATATGGGTAAAATAAAATGTGGGGTCTAATGCACCTCGGACCGCACTGAAAGATGGCAGGTTTCGATATAATTTAGTGATGGGAAAATAAATATCGATTTTATTTTATTGTTTTTATTTATCAACGTTATGGACAGAATGAATACAAAAAGGGGAAAAGTTATGGATGTTTTTCATTGAAACATTTCAGACAATAAGGTTTTTTGCAAACAGTGCAGTCCGTGAGATTTTTTTTTGTTTTTTTGTCTGCCTCACGACATATCAAGAATGTGCGGAGTTTTTCGTAGCATCCGACACATCTCTTCTTCTTTGGACCCTTATCGAGATGATGTGCTTTCTATGCAGTGGATTCTGAAAAGTAGGAGCGAGTAGATTAGGGTAAAGAGTAATCGGAATACTCGGTAACGATTTTGCCTACGTTTCCTATATCAATAATGTAGCTACTTAACTTTTGTTTGAACCATAACAGGAAACGTAATTATCTATAATGTAATTTCTTACTATACGGATATACGCCTAGCCTGCCAAGTCTCACTACTGGACTTTCACCTAGACAGAGTATATTTGTGACTTACCTGTTTTTGAAATATCTTCCTGTATTCTGATTTTGGCTCAGATTTTTCAACCGGTTTTTCTTCATCTTCCTCCATGATCAACTTTGTTCGGCAACGTTTCGACATGATAATTTTCAACACAAAGACAGCGGTCCTACTTCGTCGCGTGCGCAGCCTCGACTGCGTGGCTCAACACTAACCACGTGAAGCTAGCGTGGGGTGCGGTACGAGGTGCGTGGGGAAACGAGGCGTTCGCGACCTCGTTCCGCACTGTGTTAGCATCATTATTTGTTCAGTGCGGCACGAGGTCTAACAAACCCGACATTAGGTTGGTGTACCATAGAACTAGGAATCAGTAGCACATCACAAACATATAGTTATCACTCTCCTACACTGAACCAGACGGAAGTTATGCCTCTCGCACCACAGAGAAGTTAAAGGTTTTTCTTACCGCTATAACGACCAGACATGGACGAGGTGTTTTAAGCCGCGTACCGCAGCTATCGTGTTAACCGTGTTCAAAAATCTTGTAATTTAGACAATTTTATTTTCGTATTATAAATTAATTAAAAATAAGAAAATTATTTGTAGAAAAATAATACTTATCTTTGTATCATGATTCTAAAACTATATATATTTTTTGAAAGTTTTCAGAATCACGATTTTAACTTTGACATAACTAAACTTGTTTACCGATTCCGTTACGAAACCAGAATTAACGGAAGTATCCATCACACTTTCAAGGCGTCTTTATCACAAAAAATAACAAAGAAATTTAATACATAAAGACTCGATTGTCAAATTAATTATTTCATGCTTCGAACCCAATTCACTGGCTGGCAGTGGCTGGTGACAATATCTAGTCAATAACTATTGTATTTGACTACCTACGAAGACATAATTAAATAAAAAGTGACCTCCATTTTTTGTTGGAATCAATAAAGGAACTGATTGGTAATTTTTTTTGTTGACATAAATGTAGTGATAGCCTAGTGATATACATTTTGGAATTAAACTACACAACTACTTACATTCTGAGTTCGGATCTCAAGCAGACTCACTTAGTTTTAATCGAAATTCTAGGTTTCGAATACTACCAGGACCATGATATGAGGTTCGTTGGTTACCTATTTCGAGCATATGTATGTATATCGGATTCTTTTGTATTGCACACAGAAGGATTCGTTTCGAAGTATGTAGCTGCCGGTAGCCCTAGCGTCCTCTCCAGCTTCACCGGGTTTTGATGGCGAACCGAAAACCATAAAAATCTAGTTGATGCTGTAGTATCCACTCCCTCATAGTGGAGTACGTCACAACTCAAGCCTTCCCCAGATTTGAAAAGAAACTGGGGCCTTGCAATGAGAGACATGACGACAGTCTAGAGCAGTGTTCCGCAAACTTCTTGTGTTCAAGGTACATCTAGGAAAACTAAAGTTTTTGGAGGTACACCACAAATTAAAAATTATTTTTTAAGTAATATTAATCAACATTTATTGAAACTAAAGAATTAGATGGACGAAACAAAACGCCTCGCTCGTTCGCTTGCATCATTTGTGTAGGTATTTTACTTACCCTTACTTACTTACTAAAATAATTTTATAAGGTAATCTTATTTTTCCACGACACACCACGATGATCACGGTACACCAGTGTGCCGCGTTACACACTTTGCGGAACACTGGTCTAGAGTGTGACCAGACATTTTTATGCTGCCTGACCGAATATCGAACCCTTGTACGACGTTGTACGACGTTGTATATTGGTATAGTATGCATTATTCCAGATATTAAACAAAGAATCAAAACAATTGTAGTTTCAAGGATGACTAATAGCAATATTAAATCGAAATACCTTCGACAACGGGTACAGTACAAGACAACCGTCACAGATCTATTATTAAATAGAAATGGGAGGCTAAATACTGCTATTTTATCTTTATTTTGTGGTAAATATCAAGTACGCAATTCACTCGATTTACTTCGATAATAATTGGCACCAATATTTAGGTTAATTGGTACATGATGATGATGAATATTTTGTTACTCTTATCTTTGACAAAATGTTACATTTACATGAAATTAGTTACATTTTTTATAATAAAGGGATAGCAGAGTAGCATGCAGTCTCCCTGATAGTAATCAACCCGAGATGAGATTAGATTCCTATCTGAAGTCTCCCACAGATGCGCCGCTACCCTATAGGATTAAGCTCGAATGCCGAAAAGTATGACTTTTACCACACATTTCTACAAAATATTAGTTCTATGGCACAAGTGGGTACCTCACGATTATATCAACTCGCTATGCATTATTTATTAATGCTAGTGCAATTATAGATATTTAGTCCAGTGCACAGAGTCGATATTGGAATACATTATATTGATTTATAGTTGTGCCGACAATATTCAGATTTGCATAGCCGACCCAACCTTGGTTTCTTGTAGGGTTGTCACATGCTCAAAAAGCTTCCTTTAAGTATTTAAGTAGCTAAATATACCCGCAATTTAAGTGCTCTTGGAGTTTCACATAATCGAAATATAAAATAAAAATGTTAGCATGAATACGAAGTAAAATCTAACTGAATTCTACTTTTATTGAGATAACGTTGATGTTATTGTAAGTGTGATGTAAAAATATTTATCTATTTTTATGAAATTTACAAAAACGAGCTTGTAATTCACGTCAAGACCTACTCCCCACTGCTGCCTATGTACCCAAGTGTCAACCTCAAATACGACCACCCTACCTGAGGCCTTCGATGTCTTAAAATTTGAGGTTTTCCAAACTAGCTCTGGTGGAGGGCAACTTCCTAGCCAAACACATCAGAGTCAATTGTTATGTGGTAGAACTTAAGTGTAGCGATGAATTTGCTATAAATAAATTAATATTAAAATACCCTCTTAACCCTAAACGTTGGTACATATTACTATTGCAGTTGCGTAACCGTTTCCTGTTATGAACAAATTAATCAATGATAACAAAACAATGAATCGACTTCCGTTCATTATATTAATTTAAATTTACTTTGGCTACACACATTGGGGCTAATCGGTGATTTATCATACAGATAGAATGTAAAAATGCTTTCAAGTATTCAAACTGGTGATTCATAACATTTATAAAGACTTTTAGGCATGTTAGATAGTACAGTAACAACAAAACAAACAAAGATTCATGTTTATGTTACATTTATTGATACAAATGTGTTTGAGCTAACAACACTTCCAACCAATGTATTGGTCGAATTGTTGGACAAGGTGTGAAGAAATGTTACAATGTTAGAGTTCCATCTATTGTTTACACATTTGGACCAACGCCATTCACCAAATAGTTGGACAACCTGCACATAATACTTCTTCAAAAGTTTCGTCTGAAGTGAAAATACCAATTACTTGTATAGTATATCAAGTACCAACGATTCGTTACAATTTCGTCAAACGCATTGAACCAAGCCACTGGCCAACATGTGTAACCGGGATTAGAAGCGCATTCTAGCAACATAGAATACTAAGGAGGAATTGCGCAATCGTCGATATCGCTTCAAGAATCGATTTATCTTGAAAAATGTTGTTGAGAATTCTTCCTTTCACTGCAAATGTAGCCTGTGTGTGTTGGCATCTTACTCATTCCGGTTAAGGAACTCCGTCTAGGATAAGGCTAGTGTCCCATAGATTCATAGCTGGCACTGGCAGATTAATGTACGAGGCATGCCATAGTTTGAACTCGGCGGAACAACTGCCGCACCAGTTGCTGCTTTAAAAGAGTTTAGAGCTACTGTGGCGAGACATTGCAACTTAGTCCTCATAAGTAGTAGGTTTTCTGCACCCGATCTCATACAAGGCTCCATATCTATGGCGGACACAGCTAGAAAAATTTCATCTCTTGCTCTTGCAATTTCATAAGGTCTTCATGTTTCGATTGTGGCATTACCACTAGCACGACAATTTCTCCTGAGTATCAGTGTTCGTCTTACTTTATTTTAATCTGAAGAAGACTTAACTCTAGCTGAATATTCGATATTGTTACTGCTGCTCCAAAAAGCCAGTAGTACCTACCATGAAGCTTTGTTGAGACAAAAATAACCTGTGCATTAATCGTAAGATGTAAAACATCTTTACTTAAAAATCTCGACTTTAAGTGTAGTGCAAACATAAAAATAAGTGTGTAATCGCACGCGTATAATGAGGTAGATATTTAAAGAGATGCTTGGAATGAAGTCGCGCTGGACGGACTGATTCTCGTGATTGAGATAACCCACCACAGCAGGAGATGCAAACTGGTTTCAAGTGTCAAGTAAAATGACCCACGAACTCATATAGCTACGATTTGGTTTGGTATACTTTTTAATGTAACAACAAAGTACTTGGTGCATTAAGATGTAAACGATCATGCTGCAGTAAGCTTTAATGTCTGGATATCTACTGTTAATCGTAAATATTTATATAATACCTTTCTTGCTAGAGCGAAATGAAGTAAATTCTAATATTTAAACCATAAGTAACTCATTATTTTTCACAGAACTTAATCGATATTGTGTCTTCGAATAATACATTGTCTCCTCCCATGGAAATCGTAGACTGTATACCAACTAAAGATTTGAATTCAGAAAATTACCTGCAGATTTTTTATTCAGAGTTATTACACTTGTGATCACCATCCCTGATAGCCTAGCCTTAACGAGAACACCCTTTTGTTATTTACAGAAACCAGCAAAATTATGATATTTCCAGCGTAATTTTGAAGACTGATTAATGAACCAAACCGAAAACCCTATTAGGGAATTATGATTTCTGCAAACAGATAAATTCCATAACAAATAACATAAATTTATAGCAACAAACAATAACAAATTTTACGAAACCGATAGCCCTTTCAATACTATGCCAGCAATTATCTAGAACGGCTATGATAAAGTATGCAGTTAAATGCTAGCGACATCCAAACTGGTTTGCCTAAACCGTTACAACTTGCAGCCCATTACTAGGGTTGTCTAGCTCACTTTATAGTTATGCATCCAATTTAAATATTTACGCAAACCTGTATACGACCACCGTAGGTAGACCACCCATCAATCATTTTATAATCCTTGAACATTTTGCATAGAATATCAAAATATATTCGTGAAATAGAGAGGTAGAGTCAAAGATATTTAACTATAATTATACTTAATAATGGGAACAGGGGGAGTAAACGTGTCATTCACAACCTATTACTTAAATTAGAATAAATTGTTCCGAAATAAATGTAAAATGTGAATTAATCCAAAAAGATGTCAGTGAAAATGTTGGCAATGTCTGCTCTATAGCCTTTACTATTTAATCACTTTGTGTACAGCTAAAACTTAATTCCTTTTTTACTTGCCATAAAAATGAGTAAAAATGATAAGGATTTCCTGTAAATTCGTATTTTAACGATACTTATCTATGTTTTAAGAATATTTAAACAATACTTGGTTTTAAAAAGTCTGAAAGGCGTGTCAAATTTGTCAATTCACACTTGGCCAGTATAGTAAACCATCTCCTAAACGCTTATCATTATGGAAACCCGCGCCCAGCAGTGGAACAATAATGGATTGATGATGAGATCATTTCATTGTATTATAGAAAAAACGACATTACAAATAAAAAATCAAATTAAAGCAACATTAACCATGCCACGTTCGTCTGTATGTCACGCAGTCAATCATTCTGTCATGTCACTCCAATTTGTTGCTTGATTTGTCGATGACACATGAAAGTTCTGTTTATCGCTAACGATATCTATACTGTCGCGACGACTTTAGATCAAAATCTTCAAGATCATATCGGAGTTAGACCGACGGCGTTATCAGTAGCGGTCAGTGAATACGCTTTCAGGGCCCTTTCTTTTCACGCGGGTTTGAGCCCACGTTCGGAACTGGTCCAGACGCATGCCTCCCGCATTTTATCGATGCATATATACTTTTCCTGTTATAAAAACGTTCAGAACGAATTTCAAATATACAGTGTATTCTTCACCATCGTCAATTTGCATATAAGTACCTTATATACATATACTTAACTTTATTCACTATTTTATTACACTTTTCTAACAAAAGACATGGAAGAAAAGATCAAATGACACTTGATAAATCAAAGTAAGACTGCATACTCCAAAATATAAAAAATAGATAAAGTATTTAAAAAGCGACATACATTATCAATATTGACATAATATAATTGACGAGGGCCGCAAAAAGACTGCATCGAGTTAATTCACGCATGTGGATGAGACACGCACGCAGTCTTAAACCCGCGTGACAAAAAGCCCTTTGACAAGAAATCAATTTTTAAGACATTTTCGCAGTAATGATTCTAACCACTTCAAATGTCAGGTGGCCCATACACACATTTGCTTACAACCCTTCCTATTCGTACCAAAATATGAAGTAATTAAATGCTTATCTTCTAGCATCAAACACATTGCCGCTGTTGGCCTCAAATTGAACACGTGGGTGTGTGAATTCGACACCTGCCTTAGTAATATATAAAAGTACGGAAATACTTGTTTGTACTACTTCGCCTTTTTCTCGGTGCCTATCTGGTTTATATCTAAAAAACTTGTATCAATAACGTTTTACAACCCAAATTAAAAAAAACCTAAGTAACCTAAAACTAACTTGAACCTTTGTCCCTTATAAGTAAATTTATCCGTCCTTAGACTTTCGGAAGACATAAGTTTTTAAGAAATTACATACTTTTTACCATTTGATGGTAAGTGGACACCAATTTACCACACCCTTCCACCAAGAAAAAAGCACTTAAAACTAACTCCTAAATAGGATGCAAACGATGAAAAAATATTATCATTGACGCAAAAACCTCACTCAGCAAAAAAGTACATCGCCGCCGACTACAGTACAAAGTATTGAAAAGTGCATATCAGCATGGTGAAGTGTGAGCTATGCATAGCGTTAAGGCCTGAGCTAAAAGAGTTGGTTCACTCGAGAACCACCTGCATATTCATGAACCAACCGCCGGCCCGCCTGACACAGTTTTTATCAAAGGATGCGTAATATTGAGTATAGAGCGGACACACACTGTCAGATATGCTTTAATCACATACATTCAACTTTATAGTAGCATTTTTTGTACTTTGGCTTTAATACTATCAAAGACCTTGTATTTCTTAATAGGAAGTTTAATTTATGTTAATTAATCCTCGATTACGGATTACGGATTATTAAGCCAAATGCAGTTAGCCCGTTTAGTAACTATCCTAAACGGACTAACTGAATTTGGCTTACTTTTTTTAAAGTGACATAACTGAGTGTTCTTGTTGTGTAACGGAACTACGAGTATGATTTCAGAAAATCTATTTTTTTCTGTCTGAAGAAGGTCTTACCGTGATGGAATCGGGTACCTACTTCTTATTTCAAGAATTCTTGTTACCGATTTCGTTAATTTATTTGACTTAAAGTTTTGGAGTGACAATTAATGAATCGAAAATTTTTATTTAAATGTAGAGTACTATGTGATATAAAACCTCGTAGTAAAATTCTAAATCTATGTATGCTTAAAACTATTTTTAACATAAATCAAGTTTTAAAAAATACCAAAATAGCTTAAGAGAAGAAAGAAGTCTGTTTCTAAAACTTATAGCTTTGGATATATATATGTCCTTACTATCAAACATAAGGGCAGTAATTGCTTTCGAGGTATGCGTGTAGGGTGCATGTTAAAACCGGTCGTTGGTTACGGTTGACATATCGGCAACTTTAAAGTTACTTCATAAATGCTAACATTAATAATAGGTACTCACTTTTTAATTGATACCTTTCTATGTTTTATGATTACAATTTCCATCTTTAGGTTAAAGTCAAAGGTGGTCGAAGTCCTTTGTTAAAAAGGTTCTGACTTTCAAAGTTACTGCTTCTGGCAAAAAGGCATTTTGCTGATTAACAATACGGTGGACAATTGTACACTGAAAATGAGTTATTACACAACACAAACTTTACTGAAAAAAGTGAGATTTATGTGAAATATTATGTGAAAAGTCGTGTAGATAAAACCTACTCTTCTGTATATCAATGCTATAATATTTGCGTCTAATTTGAATTCTAGTAAGCAAAACGTTGGTGAAGCGGAAACAGTTTTCATTTTAATTACTTTTTAAACATAATTAAACTTGTATTATTTTTGTCCATACAAATACATAGAAAACTCTGTTTTGGCTTTGATCTGCGCTCTCCAAAACTATCATATTTTTAGATGAAAATAGTAATATATTATGTGAACTTATGTGTTACGGCGTTCGGTGGAAGTTGGAAGCCATCCAGTACTTTCACCTGTTTGGACATCACCACTAATATTATCCTGATTAGAATAACATCAAGGCCCTGCTCTTGTTCGTGTCATTCAACACTAACTCTTTCACAATTTGCTGAAATATCTATTTTGGCATTTTAAATTATTTCTTTTTTTGTGTTCCCAAACAAGTGGGTAAACAGTCGACTGCTAAATGATTTCTGTCACTAAAACATGCTTTCATGGAAATGAGGTAGCAAAGAGCAATCCATCCGATTGTCAGCAACAAATGTAATAAAAATATACATACTTATATCACCTTAGGACAGCCGCTGATGCCTTGTAACGTCTGTAAATTAAATTGGAAAGCCTTTTAAGTATTTGTATCTCTCTACGTACTGTAGTTAAAACTGCAAGACAAGATGAATGCTGCCAAAATTTCATTATGGTTGATTCACATAAGTGTGACCAAATTCTGTAATAAACTTGAAGTCACATATTCTATTCTCGTGCTATTTTCTTAGTATTTATCCAAGTTATTTAAAGAACTTTAACAAAATCATGCTACTATACCCTCCTATCTTGCTACTGTGTAAAATAAAACTGAGCTATACAAAACTAGCACCGCATCAGCTAATCTCGTAGATTTATTACACCATGCATCATTTCCGATGGAGCTGCTTGACGGATGGACGTCAGGAGCTTTGACCGCGCGTGCGTCACCGCGCGGAAATAGCTCGCCACTTTGCCAACGCTGATCAGCTTTGTTTGTATCTGTTCTGTAGGCAAATGATACCTTGTTCTTCCTTAAGTGCTGCTGAAAGGTAGAGCAGCGGCTGTTTTGCTGGAGTTTTTGCGCAATAATAGAAGCAACAAATTAATGTTATGGCCAACTATAGATACTTAATTTTGATATATAAATTGGACAGCTTTTTTCTCTCAGGTCTCAATGCCCTCATAACGATATCCCTACCATACCAACTATAAAGATCGAACGCGTCCAGCGTGCCGCGACGGAGACATATTTTTTAAACAAACGCCGAATTATTGCATTGCCATGGGCAGCATAGTAAACATAACGTTTTCGTATAATATGTAATTGTAATAAAAAGCATTGTTTCCGACCCTTAAAACCGCAATTGCAAAGCAGGAGACAGGTGTAACCAATAACTATGCACGGGGATGCACGCAAGTAGTCACGAGGGCTTAGCGCTGGAGTGTGTGAAAATAAAATATGATACTAAAATGGACAGAATACAAAAATAATGCTTTGAAGATTTGGCACCAAGTACCGTTGCAGGAGAGATCCGTCTAAAACCGTCCTTTTTGTGTAAATACGTCTTCTATTTTCTTCCCGCAAACATGAAAATGCAGTTTTGGATATATTCAATTTTGTAGATTGTTTAGGAAAACATTAACTTGCTTAATAAGGACAGTATATTTTATAGAAGTAGCAAACAAAAATCGTTAGAATGTGAAATCTTAGATGGGATAAGGGTCCTAGTTGAGGTCGGCCATCGATGCGATGGTACCTCTTAAAAGCCAGTTTTGACACCTCGTGTAAATATATTTATTACCAAAGCTCTCAAAATTATCTGATTTTGAGGCAGCAGCGCTTAGCACTTCTTATAGCATGGCTCAGGGTTAATTACAGATGTCCATGGACGGCATTATCCACATAGGTGGACTGTATGCTTTTTTATTACTTTATATTTAAAAATCTGCCTTCCCCTAGTTATTTCCATGTGCAAACTATTTTGAATCTAAATTAAACAATCAATTTTACTAACAATAGAATCAATTCAGTGCGGATATGCAAATATAGAGTGCAGGGCCGGTAGATTCGAGGGGTCAATTAGGGGCAATTGAACGCAATCAATTAACGCACGATTTAAATAAATCTGCGGTACGTTCTAATTTATGTTCATTCAAGTTCGGTCCTGGTTTATACAACTAAGTTTATAAGTGGACTTATATTGAAAAAGTAGGGCCAAAATAGATCGACCGGGACGATACCGTACGTTTAGAACGCCTTAATCGGCATATTAAATTTTTGGTTTTTTTGACTATGTGTACATCCTATATATTGTAACCCAAAAATTTACTAAATAAAGATTATGAATTATGAAACCACACTTAGCAAAAAGTAATTGTTGCGTATCTATGAAAGTGTGATGTCAGCAGACTTACTTATGATCTTAGAACTTAGGAGTGTGTGATCGACTTTAAATAGAACCCATGTTCTAAAAGGTACTTGGCCACAGACATCCATAGGCGGCAGTGAGCACTTACTGTCAGACACAAACTCATTCACTACTCCAATATACATGCACTTTTATTTTAAAATATCTGTACATTTTCCTTTATGCATTTTCACCACAGATGGTATGTTTTAAGACAAAAACAATAAATGATGCCAGTATCCTAAATAAAGTAACGATTATGATTCATCCTTTTATGCCCGAAATATTCTCAATGTCACAAGTTATCAAAATCAACCAGGGCTTACAGCTTTTATAAACTGTTTTACCCAAAAGATTTAATTACAATCAAAATTCTTAAAAAAAAGCTTTCAAACGGCTATGCAGGCTATACTTTTGTTGTAGCATTAAATGAGAGAGAGAGACATATATCAAGAGCATTTTACAGGGTCAGATTGTCTTCCTTTTAGGCATTTGCAAAAATAAAATACCTATTTTTTCAATATCTAAACTATCCTTAATAAATATCGTCATCCTCTAAACCTGAAATATATGCCTCTAATATAACATCCGAATTTAATTTGACGATAAGTACTAAATATATTTTGCAGCAACATATGAGTTGCAACATATTTATTTTTCCCACGATTGCCTGGAGTCCTGATTCCTTGTGGAGCAATAACTATAATGCAGGCCTAAATGATGAAATGACATACGCGTTACGAAGAAGTGGTAGTGGTGGTAGGTACTTTTGTGGTTCGACTCCGGCGGCACCACCGCTACACCTATTTCTACCTAATAAGAACAGTGTTAGGCGCGTGCTGTGTTCCGTTTTGAAGGGTGTGGTAAGGGAGACAGACTTTTCTGAGGTTTTCAGCTTAGTCCTCAGGGGTAGCGGCGCATCTGTGCCTGACCTCAGGCAGGAATATCTAATGCTATCTGGGGTTGATTAAAGATGTTCATGCGCGGCAGTGGCCACTTACCATAAGGTGGACTCTGCATGCTCGTCTGCTACTCCTATATTATAAAAAAAATGTTTACAGCGAATTTACCTAAGTTGGCAACACCGGAACAGCAGACAACAACGTGAACATATGGATATTTTTATGACCGAACAGGAGGCGCTTGCAAACAATTTTGACGTAGAGTCCAGACGAGCTCGGCACAATTCCAAAACGAAGCACTTAAACGACGCTAAAGAACACTTAGTACTGTATCCATTCATTGATGCTCGTGTGCAGAAAACAGATTTATTTCCGACTGATTGCTTTTCAAACACATTTGATTTTATGCTTATGTACTGTGTGTGTGTACAGACAAATGAATTATTGTTATTAAACAACATACGCACAATGGTTAAAATCATTGTAATTTGACTGCAAAGTTACCACCGCCACCTTTATGTTGTGGATGTATGTGTCGGATGTTTTCCATTCGTCCATTAGTTTTATTTATTTTTATAATAATGGAGTAGCAGACGAGCATGCAGTCCACCTGATGGTAAGTGGCTACTGCCGTCTATGCACATCTGTAATTAGCCTCAGGATAAGATTAAGTTCCTACCTGAGGTCGTCCATAGATGCGCCATTCTGAGACACACCCTTGAAGACTAAGCTGAAATAACTCGGAAATCTACTACCCTTACAACACTCTTCAAACCAAAACACAGCAGCGCTTAACACTTGTTTAAGAAATGCCATATAATGACAAGATCTAGGACTATAACTTAACATTCCAATTAGTAAAAGCCTTAAATTCTATACTGCTCCATAAGTTATTTAACTTTGTAATATTTTAATCTACCTATACAGCAATCTACATAAAGTACCATTCGCAGCAAAAACCATTAAGAATTGAAATTTATAACAATATTATGTACTTATATAAATATTATTTGCGACAAATCGGCACATACTAGTAAAACGCATGATAGAATCTCCCTAGTATCTACACTTTTAAACGAGGGTAAAACGGAGGTTCAGCTTGTATGTAGTTAATAATATAGGTTTATCTGTAAGGAATTAGGCTAATCGCTATGAAAGATCAGAAATAAGTTCAATGTAGCGAGAATAGCACATTATTATAGTCTTTATTGCCTTTGTTTATAAATTACGTAGTTTGGTTATTGTACAAATAAGGCTATTATGTCAGCTTTGAAAGAAAAATTGTTTTATTTGCCGTTTGGGAATAATAAAGTAATTGTTACTTTATGTTATTTCTTTAGTATTATTCCTTTAGGTCGCTTAATTTTGCTCTTATTTTTAGATAGAAAGAGTTATATTACACGATTTACCTTTTAGTAAACCACCCATATTAGTCATACTCAAAGTCAGTCAGAAATGCGTTGCTATCCCTAAACAGTAGTTAGTATCCCTACTAACGTTAAAGTGGTTTTTCGTTACCCTACCCTTCAAGCTCAAACACGACAACGCTACACTGCCATAATCAATATACGAGTAGCAGACAGATTCTGAGGTCGGCCACAGATGCGCCGCTACCTCTGAGGACTAAGCTGGAATGCCTCGGATAAGTATGTCTCCCTAACCAAACCCTTCAAAGGAAGTCAGAACGCAGCAGCGCAAACACTGCTGTAATTAGGCAGAAATATGTAGGTGTGACGGTGGTGCCGCCGGAGTCGAACCACAAAGGGTTCTGCCACCTTCACTGTTTAGTGAATTTTTTTGTAATATCATGCGTAGCTTGGTGTATGCAACAAACATGACCATTTTCATGTTATTCTAACAACGACCATGTGAATTCGCTAATCCCAAATCGTAAATGCAAACGATTCTACAATTAGTATTCACCTTCCACATTGATAGTATTAAACCATTGAAACCAAGCAATTACCCATTTAATTACACTACGACCACAAAATAGCAACAATAAAACGTTAAATTGCTGTATTTACATGCAGATCTTTACTGCTAATTATCTTCGTTGTATTGGTACGTCACAGGCTATGTGTTTGGGTATAAAAGTACAGAAGTCTGGAAATAAACGTTCTGATGTTACAACCATAAATTTTACTGAATACATCTATATATGCCTGCTTTATAGAAAAAGTATTAGTACTTTGTTATGTTTTAAACTTCTATTCCAAGGAGTAAACTAATGTTTTGTTTCTTAAATAATACAAAACAATGTGTAACCAAACGATGCATTATTTGTGTAAAAGCATAACTTTCTATCTACGAAATGTGCATTAATGCCACGCTACAGTACATATGACAATGCGTACAAAAGGTACCCGACGCCGTGGGAGCGACGACGAGTTATGTGGGACTTTTATCGCACTAAAAGCTCCCCGGTGACCGTCCTCTGCATAGAGGACTGCGGGATCTTCAAATGAACGCAACCGGAGTCCTGTAACCGCGTTCCCAAACATTATACCTAACCCTCAAACTAAAGATAAAGGTAATTTTGAAGACAAAGACTTTCTGTTGAAAATAAACTAATACAGAAACCAAGGACAAAATAGACTCCGCACTTATAAATAATCCAAAAGTAAGACAATCGATCAATACGAGTATTCGCGAACCACATTTTTGGCTCACGCACTAAAAATTGAAGCTAGACGCGTAGAATTGTAAACATTGCAAAAACTGGGCAGACTGCACGTACGACTGAGACCGCGTCTCAGAGTAATAATTATACAGAGCGACCATGCCACCAACACCTAGGTGTAAGTCGTAGGAAAAACTTTAAGGTAGCTTTAGCTTTGTATTATTTGTTTTTGATAACATAGGAGTAGCCGACGAGCATGCAGTCCACCTGATGGTAAGTGGCTACTGCCGCCCTTGAACATTTGTAATCAACTCTAGATAAGATTAGAATCCTACCTGACGTCGGTCACAGATGCGCCGTGCCCCCTGAGGACTCAGTTGGAATACCTCGGAAAAGTATGCCTCCCTTAACACTCTCTTAAAACCAGAACCCACTACTACTTATAACGCAGCACATTACATCTGACTTGTGATTCCTATTATAACAAAAATTTGTTGCAGTAACCAACTCAATCTGTATTTGAATTATGTCGTCCTATACCGAATATATTAAATGGTGTTCCGACCTGTTCTACTGTTCGTATCCAAGTAAGCTTGCTCTATACTCTATAACAACTCTAAGGTCCACGTAGATAAATATCGAAATAGATTTGGCTAGGCGCCGCGCGAACAATGTCTGAAAGTAGGTCGACAATCTGTTTACAGTGTCAAAAATGCGACCGACTTCGCACCACACAAGATTGGCGCTTCACCTTTACAACAGAAACGTGATAACGCTAAAATCGGCGCACTACATCCCCTATGGTCAAAGGTGGGTAGAACCCTTTGTAATCAAACTCTGGTGGCACTATATAGTTTATATATAAAACCACCAGTAACCAGTGTATAAAACTATACACTATATAGTGTATAGTTTTGAAGGTGGTAGCACCCTTTGTGGTTCGACTCCGGCGGCACCAACGCCATACCTATTTCTACCTAATAACAGCAGTTATAAACAGTTATAACAGCAGTTAGTTATAGGCGCTGATGTGTTCCGGTTTGAAGGGTGTGGTAAGGGAGACAGACTTTTCCGAGGCGTTCCAGCTTAGTCCTCAGGGGTAGCGGCGCATCTGTGGCCGACCTCAGGTAGAAATATCTAATCCTATTAGGGGTTGATTACAGATGTCCATGGGCGGCAATCACCTCTTGACTTTCGCCGAACTGCACACTTGTTTGTTGTTTCAATTTTTTAAAAAGTCATAAATCTGCAGATCCAGAACATAAACTAAACTACACAAATATCTGTCTCGCTGGATATTGAACCTAGGACATATAAAATGACAGCAGGGGAAATACCACAAGATATTTAGAAATGATAATAATAAAATGACGTCACCTCAAATCTTCAATGATATTGGTAGTTCCCCATTCCTGTCCTTCATCTTTCTGCATCCACAATTAATACAATTTTGTAGTTAGGAAAAGCGATTCTTTGAACCTGACCTCCCGCAATATTTTACAAGTTATTAGTGGATTAGTTGACGGGCAAACGAGCACGTAGGCCTTTGATGTGTGGTGGTGCGCGAGACTGCACGCGTAGGCATTAGGGCTTAAATTGGAACCTAGACTGAAGCTAGACGTATAGCACTATGTCTGTAATTAGGTATGCTTATAAGAATTAATGCTCTTTTTTAACTTCTTAAAATATGCTTCGCAGATTTTTGATATTTATTTTTTTGATACTTATTTTTGATACTTATTTTTATATTTTTTTAAGGAGCAAATAAGTGTAGACGTGCCAACTATGGACATTTGTAGTCAACACCGAATTGAATTCAAGTTTTACCTGAAGTCCACCACATCTATGCATATGTGGTGGACTTTAATGAGAACTAACTTGGAACACCTCGTGTTAGTGTGTATCTACCTTACCGCATCCTTTAAGCCACATAACAATATTTATTACTGCTAAAATAATTTTAAAGATGTTATAACCATAGTCGAATCATAAACGCCTTCACCTTCAGTAAACAATAGTAAAAACCTAATTCTAAGAATTGTTGATAATGACATACATTAGTAACTAACAAATATACATCCTCGACAAATATCTATTCGACCAAGAATTGCTAATAAACGACGTACAAAAAATGTTAAAGTCTTACGATAGCAGTGACATAGCTACGTAAAAGCTCATGAAAGCTTCCCAATAAATATTGTTGAGACTAGATCGCAAAAACATACGGAAGGTATTAACAAGAGAAATGGACGCGGAATGTTTTTTCTTTCCGTGTATTTTGTAAGGAACTGCGTCCTCGCACCAATCTTCGTTTCCGCGTTACATTGTCCCCAGAAATAACGTTTCCAATTTAATTTGTACGAATATCTTATGATAACCTTCTGGGCTATAAATAAACGCAGCTACAGTTATTTTTGAGTGATAATTTTGCATTAGGATATAAATGTTACAGTATCCTTCAGAATTTAATAACATGGTCCCTGCTTGTATATAACGTGTGTCATATAACGTAGATATACAAAGACACACTTGATGACATTATGATCACGGATACAACTTTGCTGATAGAGTCATAGAATTCCGCAGCCTTAAGTATTTCTGTCGAAGTTGAAAATCGAAATTTGACATCATCTAATAGACATTGTCAAATGCTTTGTTAGGCAACATATTTGATAGTTTATTTATTAATAACGGGGCTTTTAGCAACCTTAGAAACTCCTGAAGCATCAATTAAATATCAATTTCGCGTATTCATCCCCCAACTATTCTGCCACGTGGATTCCACAACATACTGTTAGCAATATATTCAAATTATTTAATTATAGTATTGTTTTAATTAATTATTTTGTGTTATATTCATGATGTGTTATTTTTATAATAATAAGTGCCCATTTATATAGTCATTGGCTGTATGGGTTATACGATTATGTGCATTAGCATAAAACAAGATTAAAAATGAACGCGCTTGGCGCGGGACTTGTATTTTACGCGGGAATAATAAAAGTTGTAAATTGGATCAAGAGAATAGTTTGTGTTAATAATACCTACATATATTTTATATGAATATGTCAGTAAGTTTTACTTATTCTTGCATTTATACCACACAAATATCCCTAACGTTATTATCAAAGCTGAAAGCCACGTGGAACCTAAAAAATACCTACTTACTTGCATTTTATTTGCATACGTCAAAAACTGTTTAGTATTTTTTCTTCGCTTAAATAAACGAGTTACGCTTTATATAAAGTTATAAACAATACTAAAGGTTAACATGATACTACGCGACTGCGTGCATACAAGGCGAGACGGCTGAAACGAAAATGATCCACGTTGTCCCATTTCCGCGTGAATCGGGATCACCCGCCACGTGGTCGCACTATCATTTGAAAAGTTTATGTAACAACCGAAATATCTTCATATCATATTTTCATATACCTATCGCTAATACAATCAATCAATCAATCAATCGCTATACATACAATGTTTTGCCTACTAGAGATCGAAAGATAATAGGCAAACTGCGATCTTTGTAATGCAAAAGTCGTGTAGATAAATTTATTAATAACAGATGAGTCTAGAATGATTACTTATTTTAGCTTGTAAGTAAATTTTGAGGTCAAATGTAGAGTGTAGAGATTGACTAACTAACGCCCGTTAACCATGAATCTTACCACTTTTGTTGACCTATATCGTTGAATTCCGTACTTTGGTAGGCAGTTGCGGTTCACAATGTTTGACTATAACAGTATAACAAATAAAAGTGAATAATCAAAGCCATAAGGTTGCGATAAGTCCATGAGGCTCTATTTAACTAACCATGCAAAATTAAAAAAGCTAATATTCCGCAAATTTGCATTTTTTGCAACGAATTTGTAAACATTCGTAAATGCAAAATCCAGAAAGTATTTATACGTATACGTAACTTTTATATTAATGTACAGCGTAATTACTAATTATAAATACAAAAAAATAAGTGCAATCTTCTCAAGAACAAAAACAAAATAATAGCCTCCTAATCACACCCAATTAGTTTATATATTATAATTATACTGCTGGTTATTTATAAAACAATAAAATATTTTCCTTTTCCTTTTTCTACAACTAGTATAATTAAAATCTGTAATGTATATTTTATTACAAATGACTAACGTATGATTAGTCATCATTGATCAGTGTTTCTCGTTATCTTTCATAAGTACTACAGTAAAATTAAAAATTGACACATCGTAGGAATGATTCTTACTACACATTCTTTCTATACATTTACATCAGAAAATTATGAATCATTCCCCGCATCATGAAGAAGATGATGAAATAAAGTTTTCACTTACCTTTAAGTTACAGTACATACGTGTTGTTATTGCTAGTATGTTAAGTTAGTCACTATTAATAATAATGTACAAATATAATATCTTTAACTTAAGTAGTTATGTATGTGATTCCATTAAACAATTTTTTTTCTAGTCTACTAATTCTAAGCCTTTTTTAAGTCATATTTATGTTTTACGCTGTGTAATAACTTATTCCATTACTTAATAAAAAAAAATCAAACATAAAAAAACTTCGAATACAGTATAAAATAAAAATTGTACGACTATTGACCCGATAAAACACTTTTAAAATTAAATTTTTCGGTAGGATTATAACTATACTGTTTGTATAATATGTGGGCGCGCCGGTAGGTACGAGTAGATCTACAATGGTATTTCGATTCAACTAATTTAACCAATATTTATAAAAATATAGTTAAAATAATTAAATGAATAAGCGTTAATGCCACCATAGTAACAATAACACCCAAGCAAAACACCAAACAGTTCAGAGCACCACCGTGCCGTGCCCACTATTGGACAACTTCTGATCTGTTGACAGTTGCGCGCCCCTTTTTTATACCATGATACAGGTAGTCAATTGTTAATACGGAGCGGTAGTTCGAAATTAATATCATGTGATTTTAAAAACGGAATATTTATATATGAAATGAAGCATTCTCCCACAAATATATAAGAAATGCCCGTCACATTTTTTTTAATTCATCTAATTTAAATATGTTTTTAATTTCAAGCGAGTTTTTAGGCCACCTGATGGTAATTGGACACCTGTGACCCCTACATATAGAATAGGTTTTACCTAAGATGGTTGCATCATGTATACGTCAGCCGAAATTACTGATTTCGTGCGATCAAATTAGAAGAATACAGCAGTCTCACGCCATTTTTTACAATGAAATAAGTGTTGTTATAATAGTCCTATAATGACAGGATATCCCAAGAAATAATTAACCTGTAAAAACCCTAAAATATGGCATTCAAGTTACTTGGAAACAAATAATAATAAATCCTATTCATTTAATTTTCCTTAAAAGTATGAATGACTGCGTAAATTCTGACGCAATGCAATGTAATATATGAATTGAAATTGATGTGCACATTATACATTTCCGGTACGTTTAACTTCTCCTTTGCTAATAGACACTATTCTAACAGGGTTACCTACTATATACAACTAACATATTCCAAAAATATAGGTATAGCTCTTCACATTTTTCGATTGAACTTATTTCGACACCTCCCAACCATAACTAAAAAGCAATTTTAATTTTTTAAATATATTCATTAGTAAAAAATATAGTATCTGATAAATTTTAGAATACTGTGCTTATAATAGCTTTGAGAGAAAAATAAGATTTATAGAGCATCTATGTAGTATTTCTTTCATATAGGAGGAAAGTATTTTTTCCTTTAAATTTACGCTTTTCCCCTTTTTTAATTAGGGTATCACGGAAAGTCCCATCTGAACTACAGTATTTTAAATTTCATCATGTATTTATGTGCATTTTAAAATTACTCCAAAATGCATAGTGGAAAGCACCAGTGAATTTTGACAAAGATTTTGACAAATGTACTTTTATGAAAATTGTAAAAACCCACCTTTGTTGCAGCTAGCCCTAGCCTGCTATGAGGATGTGGTCTATTACAGCGGTTAGGTTAATGAATGCGTCAATGCACCGTGGGTGTGACGCCGCGTCACGCCATGACGTCGTCACCGGACAGTCACCAAACTGACCTCAACTACATAATAAATTTATATTTAGGCACTTGTCATTATTACAAAAATACTGTGACTGTAAAATTAGTTAATTAAAATAATTTAGCGTATCATATAACTTCCACAATTTAGACGAGTTCAACGACATACAGATTAATGGAACGTGTGATATAAATGTCTTTCTGAAATACTACCAGATTCAAGCAAGGTGCAAAAGAATCTTGATAACCCGTGATATATTGGCATTTCTGGTAATTCTAATGTCCATGGCAAATTTGCTACTAAATGGTGCTTATAAAAAAACAAAACAGCATTTATAAACCTAAATTCAATTAGTTTTAAAATTAAAAAAAAGAGATTGACATAACTCTATATTCTGCTTAGACAATAGTCAAAAACCGCATAAAATTGCCATTTCTAAATTGTTAATATAGAATTATTCGTAGCCTTATGTACTTCAAAACATAAATACAACTGTTATGTAAACGTAAAGATACGTAATGACTCTCATTCGAAAAAAATATTTTTGTGCGCACAACCAACGCTTAATCTTCATAATAACAATATGTACGATTTCGCAACGTATTTTACGTTTTTAGCAACGCAATATCCTTGACAATTTTAATAATCACATCCAATATATTTTCGCGAAGATTCTCGCAATTTTACAAATACACATCTATTTCAAAAATCCGGTCAATGGTTTCCGTGACTAGCACAGATAGAGTACATGTCAGAGGCAAAAAATGGTAAATAGTTTAATTTTCTCATAATTCTTATTTTTATGTCGTGACATTATTATAAATTTTAGTAATAAAAAAAATTGTAGATCGAGGTAACTCGTAACAAACTCAAACATGGAAAATTGGAAATTCCGTTAATACTAGATATCTATAAATTAAAGCAGATGATGCCGAGTACCTAAGCTTATATTTAATTGAAAATTGCTTACATTTACCTACTTGAAACTTACATCTCTGATAAAAATGTCTGTTAATTGTTTTTGTCTTTGGAATCTCTGACAAATGGCTGAAAAAAGTTCGTGACAACGCGAGTAATTACGTCGGGGATTAAAAAGTTTGATGTCTCACAATTTAACTTGTAACGATTTAGTATTTCTTTAAGAAAATCGTCAACATGAGTGTACATATTTTTTTAAACGTGACAAACATTTCTTAAACATGTTCTTTCGCCAATTCACTGTGACTAGGCAAAGTTCTCGTAAAATGTCGTCATAGAGCGCCCTCGTTTCAATATTTTAGTTGGTAATAGCATAATCATGAATATATTTTGATCATCAATGAGTTAAAATATACAATTAGAACGTTCTTTTTATATAATATAGGAGTAGCAAACGAGCATGCAGTCCTCCTGATGGTAAGTGGCTACTGCCGCCCGTGGACATCTGCAATCAACCCCAGATAGGATTAGATATTCCTACTTGAGGTCGGCCACAGATGCGCCGCTACCCCTGAGGACTAAGCTGGAACGCATCGGAAAAGTATGTCTCCCTTACCACACCCTTCAAACCAGAACAAAGCGGCGCTTAACACTGCTGTTATGAGGCAGAAATAGGTGAATCGAAACACAAAGAGTTCTTTCTTAAACTACAAAGTAAATGGACTACTTATACGAATAATATCGAATAATTTATAATTGCTAATACAAAACCTATATTATTGCCATTACATTGAGTATGTAATAAACTAGAAACTGCTCATTATAGACACCCAGAGGCGCGCCGGAAGACTACGTCTAGTCTAGATGTATTAATTACAGTCAATATGCCGTATCTAATTAGGTAAGTGGAATTTTTCAAAAGTAGTCGTGGCGACTACGTATTAATAGTAAAAGTGTTCAATACTGAGATATAGTCAATACATATACGATTCAAATTATAGTAATTAAAAAGTTAGTCAGTATCGCCCCTATGGCCGACTTTAAAAAGAAATTAAGTTTTATTTGGCGTTACTTACTTACAAGTAGTTATGGCATTGGCATTGACCACTTACTATCAGGTAATCAATAAAAATAAATATTTCATTACTCTCTCGTCACAAAGCCGTCATGAACAGATTGAAAGAATGAAACGAACAAACATGAACAGAAAAGTCTTTTCCCAACAGATTACTTCTTAAATTTAGTGAAAAAAATAGAGTCTATTAAAACAACAACTGACAGGCCACCTGCAGGCTTGATTGGTGCTTGTATAACATGAAAGCGATGTTTTAAATAATCGCGACAAACCGTTATTTACGTATCGATATCGACGCGACAGAGGCGTGCCGGAAACCATTAAAGCCAGACGAATTCATTACTCGTGGAACTCGATAGACCACATGCATATGATAATAATGTCGCTAATGAGCTTCAAACTTGTTTTTATATAGTTTTTTCATTGGGCGTAGACCAAATCTCTTGTAAAGTAACTGCGCAATACAATGACTGTAGGCTTGCTTATACGGTTTTCGTTTTTAATGGTTTATTGGTTTATTCTTTTATATAGGTGCAAAGATAAGTTGCGATAAGCCACGGACGGCTTCTTCTGTTATCGAATCGATTTATATCAACAGCCTACTGTTGCCATATATTTATTAATTTAGGTATAGCTACGATTCAGAACGCTAGTTTTCGCATGAAATTCTTTAGAGCAGTTGAATCGACTCAATCCAGTGTTGGCAAAAACAATACAACAACTGCTATTTCCTTTTGAATTAGCACTTACTCCAAGTGGAATAATGATTTCTATGTGATACATTACTCCCACTACATGATCGCTGAAATGGTGTAGTAACATGACTCGGTATGGACCATCCAGGACAGAATCGAAAGCAGCAAATGCACTGTTTCTAGAGGAGGCGTATGAACTGCACTTGAATTTGGGAATCCGTCACCGTCTGTGAACACTTGCAATATGTACCGGAAGACAAGAAATAGGATACCAAATTCTTCCTTAAAACTTTAGAAGCCTGCAAATTTACGAATGTCCTACACAGACTTAAATGTTATGAAGTAGACGATTTCGACTGTCGCACACTTGAAGAAAACTCTAAAGATTGAAACATAAAACGCAAAGTTTACTGTTTCCCGTAAAATTGAAATCGGTGTTCGTGAACGTGCCAAAACCTACTGAACAGTAGACAGAATTGTCCGAATGTCACGTCACGCGGTTAGCGGGTCAAGGAGATGTGGATTTAGCCGCCAATGCTCTGATCTACCCATCAATCATTGCAAGCTTTACATAATTTGTAAACTGATCCCGTGCTCAGCCGGTCACACGATCTTGGAAGAGATACTAATGAACAACACAGTGGAACTATGTTGCTAGTATGAACGATTAGTTTATAGAGTTTAATTATGTGGATAAAAAGAACATAGGTTCCTATAGTTGATGTACATACGGATTATTATAAGTTTGAGTAAATAATTAAATAAATAAATAAATTACATACTCGAAGTTACTCTTGACAACTTGTCACTCTATCAAGAAAATAATGACAGAATCTTCTTATTACCGTTCAAGCTGTAACAATTCTTTAATCTCAAAATCTCTACCAATCCCGATATTTTACAATGTCCTGGCCAATGAATTGACTTAAAATATTTCAATTTCTTATTATGTTTTTCAGTATCGTGGTATCGACATCGTGTATCTATATATGTGACCAAATATTAAAAGCGTAGGAAGTAAAAGGAAAAAACGAAGAAATAAATATCATTCAACATCAAGAAAAGTGGACAGTATTAATATTAAAATGCAAGAGTAGGTCAATGCTATCGGCCTATTGATTTCGGATGTCAATCGTAAGTTTCACTACATACTGATAAGTGATAACAGATATACATAAGGCATAACGGTCTCGAATCTTGCGACCTTAATTAATAGCCGAAAAATACGAAACCTTGGGATTGTTTACGTCAAGAACATCTTCTGTCAATAAATTTACTTAGTAGGCATTTATATAACACAATATTTAATACAGAACAACGCGACATGAAAAGTAATATTATTGATATGTTATTACGAACCTACTATTTATGATTTTAGACTAATATTTTTGTGGAATTGAGACATTTTAATATGTAATGGGTGATACGCGTTTTTTACCTTTTTTTGTTTTTTAGGGGAAAACCTTCAAAAAGTACCCGACGACGTGGGAGCGACGCCGGGTTATGTGGGATTTTTACCGCACTAAAACCCCCGGTGGCCGTCCTCAGCGCTTGGTGGAGAACTCCGGGATCTCCAATGGAACACAACCGGAGTCCTCCAAGCGCGATGCCCCGATCGGGCTCTGCCCTGGGGGAGCACTTTTGGCTCCTCCCACACCATCTGGTGTTTACGACGCTATGCGACCACACATACCGTCGTTTCTTCCCGGGGTTTCTTCCTGGACGGTTTGAGCTCCCACTCTTGCCGCCCGCAACCCCGGAAGCCCCCTTTTAGTCGCCTCCTACGACAGGCAGGGGATACCGTAGCCTTATTCTAGTCCCGGAACTACAGGGACATTCACGTATATGGATACTTACTCGTAATTTATAATAAACGAACACTTTTTCCTTTTTTCGCCTATGCTAAGGAAGAAATCAGGACCAAACCTTATATACACACATGTCTATTACGGTGAAATTACTTCGAAATGACGGTAGAAACGTTAAATATTGGTAATTATTCAGTAAGAAAGTCGTTCTAATTAAGGCCAAGGTTTTATACTAGATAAGAGTTGATGTAAGTGAATGATGTCTTAGATTAAGGTAGGTACTGAGCATTAATTGGTCTAAATAAGTTAGAAAATCGATATATTTGTTTTATCAGATCGTAGGCTTGAAAGTGTTAGTGCCATCATGCTGGTGAAGTAAGGGTTAGTAGAGTTCACACGGTCGCAGCAAAAGTAGTGATGTCCTAGTGAGTTTAAACCCGACCTCTTAAGGCTCGAAGTTCGATCCCAGGCCTTTTAAAGACATGTATGTGTTAGAAATTAATCACATGAGAGATGGGGCATCATCGTGAAAACTACACGAATGAGTACTTTAAAAAAGTTCTCATAGTTGTAATACCGGTGGTGGTGGTACCATAATTTGAAGGTGGTAGAACCCTTTGTGGTTCGACTCCGGCGGCACCACAGCCACACCTATTTCTACTTAATAACAGCAGTGTTAGGCGCTGCTGTGTTCCGGTTTGAAGGGTGTGGTAAGGGAGACAGACTTTTCTGAGGCGTTCCAGCTTAGTCCTCAGGGGTAGCGGCGCATCTGTGGCCGACCTCAGGTAAGAATATCTAATCCTATCTGTGGTTGATTACAGATGTCCTTGGGCGGCAGTAGCCACTTACCATCAGGTGGACTGCATGCTCGTCTGCTACTCTTATATCATAAAAAAACATCTACACTTTGCCAATGCGGTGGACTATGCTTTCGATCCTTCATAATCTGAAAAGAGGTCCATGCCTAGCATATGCACAGTAATTATAGGTCAAACGTCTAAACCAAGAACTTTTAAGTATTATACTTTCGCAATGTTTTGGCCACACTTACAGTGATAAACAAACTCTTGCGCATATGGCTGATAAACAAGTTTGTTTTGGATTTGAACCCAAACCTATCTATCGGTTCCGGTACTCATCAGTGGAACAAGCGTCTATTAACCAGGTAATTAAGACGCCATGACGCAAAAGAAATACGCCATTGCGTCAGAAATTGCATGAGCCAGACACGACAGGTCACTCTGTTCTCGAAGCCCGATTAGTGTACGCTTATCTTAATATTCCCCGTTATTATTTCTACTGTGGTTACTAACTACGTAAAAACCTGATAAAGTTATTTTCGTTGTCAGAACTTGCACATTATTGCATTGGGGAAATACTTATTACAATAATAAACCCATCATGATGCAAGTCGTAAATCTAGATGATAGGTATAATATAAATTACTTATTTCTTATCTGTCTATTTACACTATATTTTATCTGACGTAAGATTTACTTAAATTATATCCACAGCTAAAAAATCCTTAACAAACTCTCTATTTTCTTAATCCTGTCTAGACTCTAAAAAACGGAATATATTTTTATTAAAGTGATTTTATAACGTCAGTAAATCATGGTATTTGATTTAGGGAAAATAATATTTCAATAAAATAAGTTTCCAATTAATTTAGTTCTACTTATTACAAAAGGACAGCGAAAACTAGCTTTAGTATTGTTAAGTAATTGCTTTAACTTTAATCTCAGGACTATAATCGAAATAAACATTGTAAAACTGACATTACGCACTTAAATCGACTCAAGATTTTATCAGACGAATCTGTATGTTTCTAGTTGAAATCTACTAGAAAAATCAACAATAGCATGCAGTAAAACACCGTTTATCTTAAAATTACCATGTTAGATGCCACAGGAGCTGTTTGAATTTTAAAATAAGGGAATAGGTTACTGGCCTACTTCTAAAGGTCATCACTGAATGCATACTTGAGGAGGAAAATATAAATCTAGTTTGTAGACTTTGCGCAGGTTTTGAAAGAAATACAAGGTAAATACTGAAATGGAATTATGTTTTGATAAAAAATATATACCATAGTTCCATTTTATTATCAATGTCATCATTATCAATCCGTGACTGTCCAACTGCTGGGCACAGATCCTTCTTCAGAATGACGAAAAGTTTAGGCCTTAGTCCATCGTATTGGCCAAGTCGGATTGGTTAATTTGAGATTTTTTACAGTATACCTACTCCCAGACGTGGTAAAATCAAAGATGTCTAGAGTGGCAAGATCAGCCAAAATGTCAAATCAGCTTAAATTTATCATTTTGACCAAAAATGTTAAATTTAACGGTCGTAACAGACATGCAATTTTTCACATAAACTTCACCTATTCGCGTTTACATGCATTGTATTTTTGCGACTCATTACTTTTAATAGAAATTTTAACCTTAATATCTTCGATACGTCCTTATATCTTCCTATTATTCGACCTTAATATCTTCCACAAACGGTTTAATTAGTTTAATTGAGCGGTGTGGAGCATTTGATTGTTGCATATTGCTTCCAAAAAGTGACTAAAAGTTCGATCGCCGATACTAAAAGTAGCAAGTCTATTAAGCCCGAAGATTACATTAAATGCAATAGATAGGAGATCCAGTAGTCAATTTAATCAATGATCTTTGCAGAACTACAAACATAAACAAAACCAGTTCTAATTGGATTTTATGGTACAAGAAAATAAAATATATATTCTATATCTATGTTATAAAATTTATAATGTTATAACCATAGAATAATCAATGTTACAACAATAGATGATAACACACTACCTTAAAGCCCCATACGCATTGACCATAAATCTATTTTATCTATTTTATTTCTGCGTCTTAGTGAAAAATTTTACATTATTATGACAGATTCATCTTTAAAAAACACCCAAATCATTTGTTTTCCCATAATTCACCATTCATTCATCATGTTCCTTGAAGTCGGTTATTATAGTTTTAATCGGTCGACGGATTTTGAAATATATGTAAGTATCTCGTTCACTTATTATAGAGAAAAAGCGTGAGGTCATTAGCAATGCCACTGTTTTGGAATACCATATTTATTGCAACAAGGCGCAGAATTTTTTTTTACATTTTATTACATAACGCGTACTCACGAAATGCAGGTTTAATTTCACAGTTACTACGATCCTTGCAGGTTATTGTTAAAAGTAGGTATGTATGTCTGTTTTATCAATAAATAAGACGTGAATCTTATTCTTACGTATCCCTGCAGAATAATTAATATAATTGTGTAAAAACGCATAGAAAATATGCGTATTCGCAGGGTTTACACAGTTTGAAAACAGTTCGTACTATTAACTCCCTCTATTGAGTAGTGCGCACAGCTCTTAACCATTTAGCCTTGCCAAATCCAGTTTGAGGCGGTTATTGTTGTTGTTTTAACAAATGCCATTTATTCTTAAATTACACAGGTGTGATGTTCACGTTTCATTCATGCCAGTCTGAAGTATGATTCGTATGTATTGAATGTTATTTCGTCACCAATTTATAAAAAAAAAACAAAATTATAATTCATAGATATAATATTTGTTAGGCAAATATTTTTCAACGTCTAATGAATCAACATACCAATCTTACGAACTACACATAAAGTTCACAAATATTGGCTTTCTATAAAACATTAAAAGTATGTTCTTTACTAGGACGGTAGAGCATAGCATCTATCTTATACACAGACTCTATTTCGCGTAAAAATCGAAGTCGTCTGTACGCACGAAATCCGTATTTTCGTTCGAAGTTTCGGGTATTTTCTACGTCAGATTTCCGACGAAACTCAGGCAGCTAAAAGCTTCTTACGGCTTTAAATAAATTCTACGAGTAACTAATCCTAATTTTATCAGATTTACTTTCGGAGGGAGCCGAAACTTCGCTGTCGAATGTACCTACTCGTACTTAAAGATCCGTAAGTAATATTTATTATGTTAATGAGTCACAATAATAAAATCGGGTCCAATGAAGAAGCACTTAACATGTACTTGAAGGTCGAGTGTTAATCAGAGGTTGTTAGTACATCGATAATAATGTTAAGTGTTTACAAGTGACTAAATTCGGACGTATTATTTAGCGCTACATATCTGTTAAATCCTGCTGACGTCAATGACTATCTCCAAACACGAATACAATTTATTTGAAAAGAATATTCAGGGTTTCGTCCTTAACTCAATCACTTGAAAGTATACGAGGGATAACCCACGCCTTGCCGACTGTCTTTGCCGATGGTCGCTGACTGTCGTCGACCGTCTTACTTTGCCAACGACGCAAGCTTCCACCAATGACCATAGAGGATCATTGCTGACATGAACTGACTCTCGTGTGTTATCTTCTTAATTGGGCAATGAACTCTATTTTTTTAAGATTTCTGCGAATTAGAAATCTATTATAACGTGCTTTAAACGAAGAAAAAGTCTTGAGAAAATCTACCATAAGCTACTTGGCCAGTGTATCGGACTATGATCTAAATCCTCACGCTCGAAGAAACACTATGGCCAGTTGTGGCAAAGAATATAGGTGATATTGATGCTTCGAACTTGTTTTGGACTAACTAAAGAAGTACAAATAAGTAGATAATGTTTAAAGATTTCGTATAATGATACGGTCTTATGGGATATTCATGGCACTGATTCTGCGCTGAATACAATTAGGTACTCACCACATACATACATAATAACAAACGTGATTTGGAATAGATTACGATTTATGGAATATTTTCTTTGAAAAACAATGCCGTTGAAGTACTTGGCGTAAGAAATAGCAAGATGAAAAATTGGAACACTGGTGTTTCAACTACAATGCACCACCACCACATCGCATTTTGCCTAATAATAGCAGTGTTAAGCGCCAGTGTTCTGTTTTAAAGAGAATGGTAGGGAAAGATAGGACATTTATACGAAGAATTCCAGCCTAGTCCTCAGAGGTAGGTCGGTTAGAAATGTGTGGTAAGGGAGACATATTTTTCTAAGGCATACCAGCTTAGTCCTCAGAGGTAGCGGCGCATCTGTAGCCGACCTTAGGTAGGACTGCACTTATCATATATAAAATATACAAGTGTCCATGAGCTGCAATGACACTTACAATTCTACTACTATCAGTTTAGCTCAGTATGTAGTATGCATACATTCCAATTTGGTACTTTTCTTCGAAACAAACAATACCTACACGTTTAGATTCTCAACAAGGTAACCGCACGTCGGTCAGTTATTTCAAAGAATTGAACCTAACAAGAATTACAATTTTTGTTTTCAATAGCTGTTTTGTTAACAAAGTTAAAACAAATATACACAGCAGTTATAGTAACTTAACTATTAGTAAATGTTTATCTCAAAACCATTGGAACGTGAACAAATTTTTCACGATACAATATTTTATGTTCTAAGTGCATTATGTTATTAAATAAGTATGTAGGTTTTATAATAAGTAGGTAACTAGTACAAAACGTATAAACACATTTTTGGGTCATGTAATAAATTTATAAGTACTTCTTGAAGTAAGATTTTAAAATTTTATTAAACTTATTACTAATAAGCTTATAACGGTTTTTACAATTTCATAGAAACGTTTAAATATGTCCTTTATAACATTTCTAGGAACAATTTTCACTCAGAAATTAACATTCATAGAACTCTAAACTTAATGTTTTCATTACTCCAGATAATAATGTCCATCAAACTCATAACCAAATTGCATATTGATAAGATATAGATACAAAAAATAAATATGTGAAGTGGAGTGTTGACAAAGTTATCTGTTACGCACACCACAGAGTAAAAATATGGTTTGCTTTTTGGAGTTTATTGGAGTTTACTCCTTAAGAAACGATTTGAGTTATAAGGCCCGGTACGGAAATTTTATGAGGAGTAAAATCAAGTGTAACACGAAAAGTTGAGGCGTTACGTAGAAAGAGACAAACATATATATTTGTAGGATTGAACGTGTAAAAGAATGAGATGGAATACATTACACAGCGTATCTCATTCTCGGGGTCTCCTCTTTGCGCGATACTTCGTAGTCTCACTGTATAGTTCACTACCTCCAGTCTGAGAGTTGAATGTGTGCGTATGTTTGTACGTGTGTGTTGCGCGCCTGCGTATTACGAAGTTCTGCCACAACTTGTATACTGCTGCCGAGTACAGGGTATGCATGCTGTATAATAAATGCATATAGTAGCATCTATTGTATACATCTATATACAACGTACATAAACAGCAACCTAACCATCAAGTTTTAATGTTTTTATTATTATTATTATTTATATTATTTTGTAACATACTTTATGTAATACGCATTATTGAAGTAATATAAATAATCCGAATAATTACAGATATATGTTTGTTTCTCTTATCATTTTAGCAGATGCGTTCATTTACCCTTTTTTCTATTCGATATATATCATTATTATCGTTCGTAAGGAGTAAACTCCAATCGTGCGTCGTAACTGACACACACACACTTTTTTTATTACCTTAGCGTGCATGTGTGAATTTTATTTTATGCCAGTACAGTCACGAACGGAGCATAGCAACCAACTATATAAAATGTTTGCTATGGTCGTCAATGTTTTATTTGCTTAGATTTATCACATCTTATACAATGCAAACATGTTTTTGCCAAAATGTTACCTTACCTTTAAGTATTTAATATTAGGCAAAGAAATGGCACAAAACTTATACAAATAATTACCTAAATATTAAATGATGATTAAAGTATTTTATTATTATTTAAGTAATTTTTTTACCTATCTAATATTAATTTGACGAAATAATTAATAAAGAAGTTAATCCAAAAATGTTTAATTGTTAAATCAGTGTTTTATCATAGTAAAAGTATGCAACCAAACATATTTAAAAAATGAAAAAATATTAATAGTAAAGTACTTTTTTTAATTTATTGATATGTATAAACTAAAAGACAGACAAATCCAATGTATGAGACAGTGTGGTGTCAGTGGTCGCGAACGAGTTCAGGGTTCCGTAGACAGCCAGGCGCTGCTACAGGTCGCTGCTCGCAATGCTGAAGATGACGTACAGAAGCGCCCTCTATGAAACTCAATAGGGGAAATTAGCGTATGCTCTACATTTTTTATGTAATAGACACGTATTAAAACTCAGAAATATAATCAAAATAAATGTATTAAAAATACAACATGAAACAACAGCATCATTGTTTTTTTTATTGTAACGTCAGTGAAAAATGACTGCCGTGTGCGCCTGAAAATAATAATGAATGAAAATAGATATTTTGTACAATACATTATCTAAGAACATAAGTATCAAGCGGACGTGTAGTCCACCTGATGTTATGTGGTAGCTGTAACCAATGGGATTTCGTAATTCTCAAATTCTATTTCTTATAAACCCCTGCCTGAAATTTTCCGCAGAAAAGAGACAAGCAAGTTTATCTTATTTCTCCAAAATAGTAATGCTTTGTCGTTATAAGTGTAGTCTATGACTTAGTATAATCCGCGCCAAACTGCTAGTCCGCTCTGAAGCTGTTGCGAGCAGGTGTAGTCATACAATTTATTATGGCGACGCGGCTCATTTCTATATTCAGAGCGGACTAGCAGTTTCGCGCGGCCTATACCTACCACATCAAAATTTACATACAACCTAAATTCTTTGATTCTAATAAAATTTCCATTTGTCACTTCAAAAGTCAATAAAAATTTCTTCATTCAAATCCAAATATAAATAGTGAAAAACACGTGTAAATGAACTCAATAAGAAATAATGGCCAAAAATTGTCGGCCATTACGCGCAACGCATAGATATTTCTGTTCTATTTTCAAAGAAAACCGCGATGAACGTCAGCGGGGAAAGCGTTCTGTTCAAGGAAGTGAGAAATGTTTGCCAAATTTATTTTTATGCCTGACCCGCCAGATATCGGTTCCTGATTGCAAAACTAATTCCGCTAACAGATGGCCGTTTATAATAATGTGCCTCGTATCGTAGAAAACAGTTTATAAATAGATTTTCATATATAGATGATATGCTTATCGTTCATATTTCTTTATAAGATTGGAGTAGCAAGCGAGACGTCCATGGACATCTGTGGTCAACAGATACTACACGAGCCGGTCACATAAATGTTACTCTGGAGTTAGTACCAGTACCTACCTATATGTCTAAGCCTCAGATATTAAACAATAAGCCTAATATATACATGTCAATATGTACTGAAATCAAAGTCATCTTGAAGGTCTTGAAGTCATGTAATAATATAGTCACATAAACGGTACAGAGTAACGATATAACAATTATACGTAAGTAAGTTCACACTAGTGATTAGAAGTATTATAACTACACAAGTATCTCCGTTATTCGACTGCTCTTGCTGAAGTCTCCGACCAGAATGTCGCTCTCTGTTAATTCGAGCGCCGCCAAGGTGTCGTCCCCACTTCACCTACCCGCATCTGTTTTTAAACTGTAGTATTAAATGAGTCACTTATTACTTTAATGTAACGTTATAAAAAGGTGATATCGTTAATATCCAAGCTTCTTATTAACGACGATAACATTCGGCCGTCCTGCTCACACGTTCGTCCTCGATCGTGTATGGTCTGATGCAAGAGCTGCAAAAGAAAACCAGTTGTTTAATGCCTAAGTCCAGAAGAGTTACACATTTTCTTGTAATACCGACTCGCACGTAAGAGGCCCGAACTGTTTATCAAAAACATGGCTTAAACTATACGCATTTTCTTGCAATACCGACTCGCATGTAAAAGGCCCGAACTGTTGATCCGAACCAAGGCTTAAACTAGGTGATGTTCATATAGAATCACACTAGTTGTGTATTACCTAGGTTATAAATCTGCCCCAACAGTGTTCACCACGGATTTCTGTTGCAGGCATAGTTCATAAGGACTCTTTACATAAATGTCATATGCGCGACAGGTATTGAAGCGAATGCATTAGACCATTGTTAAATAATAAAAAAAACACGGTTATAACTAGGTGATGTTCATATAGGATCACTCTAGTCATGTATCACCGCAGTTTTTGTACCCTGTTTACGATAACATTCGGCCAGTGCTCAACTCAAATTTACTCCAAAAATGCAATATTCACTTAATGTCTTCCAGGTACTCGATGCCTTGGGTCAACCCAACCATATGCATCACCAAGAGACACCCGTGAACATCACATTGCTAGAGGCATCTGCACTAATCCATCTTAACTCCAGATAAATCTATAGTTGGCCACTAAATGAATCTGTGCGACTCAAAATACTATTATAACATTATTTTATTACTACTTAGTACTTCTTTTAATTATTACAATGTTATTTTATACAAATAGTTGCCTTTCCAACGTACATCTTTTATCAACTGATGAAGCAGTATCAAAATAATAATATATCGTTTATATTTGAAATGAATTATATCAAAGTTAAAGACTAAATAATGGTAAACAAACCATGAATTTCACACAATATAACACGTAATAAGTTGTATGAACCCAAATTTTTACGTTATTTATCACAAATTCAAATTATTTCTTTCAAAGTACCCACAGTGGCCACATAACCCACTTTTGAAAGTCAGAAAGAAATTTCATTACATTAAATTGAATTTATATTCAGTTATAATAATACATACTATTACATGAATTTCAAAATGAATTAACAAAGCAAAGGACCCATGCGTTCACGTCAGCGACATACTTGTCAATTGTGTAATAAGCTTAACTACTTAACTTTTTTTTTTTTATTTCACCAAAAGTTTTAAATTAAGATTCCCATAAGGAAGTTATAGTTTGGGCTATTTTATTGTAAAAGTTATGCATTATACTAAGGAAGATTTGCTAGACTTTACGTAAAACGTCGTTTTAAAAAAAAAATCAAATAATGTTATGGAAAGAATAAACACATTAAAATGGTCCGTTAATCTAAACGGAGTTTAAACAGACCTTGTCTTACATTGAGTTCCTCGGAAGCGGATTTTTTTTTCGTAGTTATCAAACGGATAGTGTTATTGAATACATACTCGTAAACTACCTACCAAGAAAAATGACTTCAGAAACCGGCCATTATTTAACTATACTTATTTGTGTCTACAACTGATAAAAGATTTTTTTTAAACACGCTTTTATTTTTGCCACGCTTTTATTAACTTGACCTGTATGTATGTAACGGAATATTTGAATTCGATTTTTACCTACTTTGAACGGTCAGATTTATTTAAAAATTTTGAAATACTTATGACATGACATGATTTTAATAATCTTGTCCAATTCTAATTTTGTCTCATCAGGATCGTCAGATTTAAAACTATAACTGTTTTACATAACATGTGGCTCCTTATCAATCACAACCTAAAATTTCTATGACCTGAAAAAGGTCTTTTAAAGTTGATCATGATTTTATACCAGCCAGCCAAACAAACAGTTAGTCAAACTATCTTACGATACACCTTATTACCAAACAATTCATATTTATTATATATATTTCAAACGCCTCGGCTTCACCTGACTTTTATATAGTTTGTAATAAAAAATATATTAGTGCGTAATATCTGTATAGATTATGTTAATATAATATGTATCATTTACAACCAACACTCTCAAGGAGACTCTCGATGTTTCTATAGAGAAAACCTAGACATGACGCAATTGTGAACCGTATGAAATTTATATGAAAAGTAAATTATTGTATAAGAAAATGCCATCGAAATGTACCTATGTTTTATTTGATTATATTAATAAACAACATTATTATTCATTTGGATCTGATATACATATAATAAGAATGAAATCTTCACGTGTTTACATCGAATATATTTGAAAAAGAAAAAAAAAATTGTTTGTCGGTTTGTATGTTTGAAAATGCATTAAAACCGAAACTACGAAGTTGATATCAAAAGTATACATTTTTTTTAAACATTACATGACCAGGTAATGGGAATTCCAAATTACCAACGTACTCCGTGATCTTGACAGAGGGCATTGTATAATTCAATTTATATTTTGAATCCACATGAACAAAGTCGCAGGCAAGACTCATTTTAAATATGGTATACAAAAGACTATCAAAATGTATGTAGGCTTCAGTGACCGTTTCTCACTTAATACGTATAATAACTTAATTGCTGTAACTTGTAAATAGAACTAAGCTCTAGTTATAAAAGCATCAATTTATTATTATTATTATTTTACTTAAAATTATTTATTCTGAATCCCATACAAAGTGGATCCTGTTTATCATTTCGTAAGTGGCTCACATAATTGATAATATCGATAGTCTAAGCGTCTCAACGTTTAAGGTACAAACTTCATTTATCAGTATTTGATAGTGCCCAATTTTCAAACCAAAAGGACGTGTAATGTGTCAAATTTAAATTCAAATTTAAAGGTTTAAAATTACGAGATGTAAAGAAATATTAATACAAAACGAAACGTTGCATACTAAATTTAAAACAGACATTTAATATTCTGTATAAGTGAGTCAGTCAGAAGTAAAATGTGAGATTTTTTTTATATATAATATTCCAAAGACCGCTGCGCATAAGTTTCTCTGTTTTCTTATAGATCATTAACTAATGTGCATTTATACTTAATGGGAGTCAAAACATAGTAGTACACAGTACTGCGTGAGTTCGCCTAGAATTGATGGAAAGCTAAATTTGGCAACGTACGTATGCTTCTTTCATAACAATTACGTATCAAGTATATGAAACCAAAAGGAAAATTTCATTGATTTATAAAATGAAAATGTGAACAATGTAGATGTGAATGCAAGTTTATTTTTAAATATAGTCAATTAATATCCGAAAAAAAAACAATAAACCTCAAACTCATTTACCATTTCCCTCGTGGGTACTCTCAGCCACTCAATACGGTGGTCGTGATACTTATTTGCAGTCAGTTAAATATGTACCACGTAGATATTATACATTTCTGTACAATTATGAATAATCAAAATTTTGCAACTTAATAAACGTGTCACTTATATCTAGTAGGTATACTGTACTCTGTAACTGCGTTTGTTGCTACCGCATAGTCCCTTCCATACAATAATAACAAACGCATATACGTAAACCCAGTTTGAAACATTAAAAGTTATCAAAAATAAATTCAAATCTAACCTGTATGCAATTTCTGGCGTACATTAGCCTATATTAACAACCATTAGGTTCCCATATCTATAAAGCCTAACATTTAAGATTAAAGATCCTTAAAATATTATCATAAGTACGTGTATTTCTATATATTTCAAAGTAGGTGTAACTTTAGAACAATTAGGATTTACTTTTTACACCACAAACTTTAACCAAATGGACAGATTTACCACAAGAACTGCCTTGCAAAATTACTTTTAGACACTTCTTCACAGAAAATGCACTTATTTTGAAGTAAACACCTCAGTTTACAATGTTAACAAGTAATTTGATAAGAGTAAAGTTTGTTCACAAAATTTAAGTATATCATTTTCAGAGGGTATTAACATCTCATTGAATTACTAGTCTCAATCTATCCATGTTCTTAATTCAAATGAGTTTGCCCTTACATCAACGACATTTATCTACCCCCATTTTTACTTATTCTACCAAGATGAATTCACATATGACAAAATAATGTTTTAACTCACGGTTTTTATTCCTGTGTCAAGTATGTTCGTACTTACGAATCGCCGTCCATGATTGTGAGCGGGTTCTTCTGTTCTGTACACTTCTGATGAAATCAAAGTCATCTTGAAGGTCTTGAAGTCATGTAATAATATAGTCACATAAACGGTACAGAGTAACGATATAACAATTATACGTAAGTAAGTTCACACTAGTGATTAGAAGTATTATAACTACACAAGTATCTCCGTTATTCGACTGCTCTTGCTGAAGTCTCCGACCAGAATGTCGCTCTCTGTTAATTCGAGCGCCGCCAAGGTGTCGTCCCCACTTCACCTACCCGCATCTGTTTTTAAACTGTAGTATTAAATGAGTCACTTATTACTTTAATGTAACGTTATAAAAAGGTGATATCGTTAATATCCAAGCTTCTTATTAACGACGATAACAGTACCTACCTAGCCTTGATCTACGAACAAACAACAATTTTATATGTGATACCAGATCGGTATAAATCGTAAACAAGCCCTTTCAAACGTCAATCCGAGAAATGACGGATCGGAAAGGAGAAAATCATGTTATATCGTGAATGTCATGATTGAGTGAAACCAATGGAAATAAAAGATACGCTGTGGAGATAAGCGTTAGTTCTCTGACGTATTTTTGTAATTATAATTCTATCTTCATTAGATATAATAGATTATAGATAGAGCCAATACAAAACAAGTTTCAGAATACATAGTCTGAGAATAGCAAAAAGTGAACGATGTAGGTATATGGTGTAGATTGCAACAATAGGCCTAAATAACTATGTGTTAATTACTGGTAATAGTTTATTTTTATGCACATTAAGTAATTATAAAAATAAAAAATTAGCTTCATATAAAAACTTCAAAATTATTACAAATTTAAAAATTCTATAATAATTACATAATCGAGTAAATTTAATATTTCTCACCAGGTAGCGTTTATATGTTTGGCATTTTTTTCTGTGTATAAACGTGTAGTCCGCGTAAAACTACTAGTCCGCTCTGAATATAGAAATGAATCCCGTCGCCATAGCAAATTGTATGTACAGTAGATGCAAATTTTGCTTAATCTTACAGACCACTCTGTCTTTGCCACAAGGGACGCAAGGGGCCCGTGCCAGGGCCTTGACTTCGGGAGGCGCCGTTAGGCCAATATATTCGTTTGGACGTACATGTACATGTATCTACCCGTATACACGTGTATTATTAGAGGCCCCGAATTCTTCCGAGCGAAGGGGCCTCAGCATTCCTAATGACGGCCCTGCTTACAAATAAAAATTGCTATTAGATTACTGATAACTCATGCATCATTCCGAAACAAACCTATCCTTAAATACAATATGAGTGTAGGTACTGGGAGCTGAAATCAGCCCTGACCGACTTAGGTACTAGTCTCGAGCCTCGACAAGCCTCAACCGTCCTTAGATCGCTAATTGATGACGATAGCAACAACAACGCACAAATAAATACTCTTCGATAAATAAACAAGATTTATGTACACCATCTCGATTGAATAATGGCAGCTGGCGATGCGCATTGTAACTGTATGTTATAGTATAGAAGTATTTTATAATTAATAAACCCGCATGCCGTCCATAGGATGGTAAGAAACAACTGCGGCCCATGGACATCAACCTCAAATAAAACTTGCGTCCTCCTTAACGACAGCCATAGAGGCGTCATAGATTAGTAAAGATTACTCACTCCTAACAAGAAAATGTAACCAGTTTTGACAATTGAAATTGTCACTGTCATCTATTTTCGTGTTTGAAAAATATTAAAAAATGTAGTTTTTAGAGCATTTACGAATGAAACGATGTTTTTCCGCACCTTTTCTTCGATTTCGTGTTTTTGCACCACCTAACTGCGCATGTCGTCATTGGTCCGCGTAAATTACACCATGACAGCCGTTAAATGGCTGACAGAATTGTCAGCCGTTTAAGCCATTTCATGGCTTCCTTTAATTACAAGGCGGTGAGATATCTATACTTACTTATCTTTGAGAGGCGTAAATGACTCTCTCTTTCACACAGAAACCACACCACAGAAAACAGTAATAAAATTCATATATCTCTTAAACGTAATATACATATTATTAAGTACTTATTGTGTGTTGTGCACAAAAGCACACAATTATCGTGTCAGCCTACAAAAATAGCACGTATTCAACAACAAACTACAACAATCTAGAAACATCTCTCCCCATTACCAAGGTAACTCGCAAGCAAACCTCTCCTGATAAACAAGGTATGTATTAACGTTAGATATATAATGCTATATCCTCTCGACGGAGCGACAACCGACCGTGACCGCGATGCGACGGCGACCTCACTCCGCTAGCTGCATCACTTACATAACAATGGTAGTGGTGCTTCACTTGATGTCGCATATTGGTAACTTTTTATTTAGTAACGACCTGTATCCCAAGCTTCAGTCGCGTTTCGAAAATCAAGATTTCGCGAGTTATATTTTTTTGGCACGGCGTGAAATCCAAACTATTTTTCTCAAATAAAAGTAGCTTAGTTACTATATTCAGCGCGTATAGTCCGCGCCAAACTGCTAGTCCGCTCTGAATATAGAAACGAGTCGCGTCGAGTAACAAATTGTAGATATTAGCGGGACGAAGACTACGCGGGACCCCTCCAGGCACCCGTCCGCTGCCCGCTCTCGCCCACGGGTACATAGCTGTTTTAATATGCCCTTACGTTGCTACGGAACATATGCTTGTAGTTGCACGCAAAAACATTAGACCGGACTAGCAGTTTGGCGCGGATTATACTTATAAAATTAGTTAACTGACACAGTAAACCCTGTAAAATTTATTCAGCCGTTTAGGAGATAAGCCGATAAGTTTAGGACAAACAGACATACAAACATTTTTATTTTTATAAGTACCGTATATATCTCATATGCATTTAGTAAAATCTGCTATTTTAATATTAAAAACAACCACTTAAATTTTATTTATTTGTAGTATGTAAATGTTGAAGACGAAATCCACCCACCGCCTGGTCGCCTACATTTGATCAATTTATAATTATAGAGCAGAACTCCACCTGAAGCCTTGATGATATTGAGCGAGTGTACTAGCTACTAGCCGGCAAATTCACTGTCTGCGACTTAGTAGTAGTTTGCCCAGTAGTCGTATTCACTTGCTAACAGATTATAAACAATCTACGAGAAAAGTTCTGTTGAAAACCGGACTATTTTGTCTGCTAGATACCCGATGACTGGGTATACTAGCCATGTGTCATAAATACTATAGATCTAGCTAAAAGTATCTATTTCACAACAAGCGATTAAAACTCTCTTGCTAGTTGCACGCTTTTGAACCGTAAGATAAACATTTTCGTATTTGCCAAACATATTCCAATGGGTATATTGGATACCTACACATACCTTACAACATTTACGTCAAGTGACGCCCCACCATTACCAAAACAAGGTACATTGCATGGCTTACAACTAACGATGCCATTTACTAAGGTTGAAAAACTGGAGCATTATAAAACGCCTTTAGTGACTCTCGGTGATAGTCTCTACTCTACCAGGGCCGCTTTAGGCCATGCAGGAGCCCTTGGCATAAAGAGTTTTCAGTCACTTTAGAGTTTAGATACAAGAATAAACAATGTGTATGAAATTATGACTTGTTATTATATTATTTATTACTGAAAATAATTACTTGTTATTATTTACTAGAGCGAAACTAAGCAGTAAAATTACTTTTACAAACTATTTTAAATAATTTAGGTACTTACTGAAGAATTAATTTCGAAAATATTTGCAACGAATTTTCATGATTTTTTTTCGCAGATGCTCTCATAGTTCAGTTAATGTTTCTTAATTCTGACTGCTTTTTGTTCTAACATTTATGTTTTCGAAGAATGTCTATTGTATTGTACAGAACTATAAATTATTTTCATAATGGCAATAATTGATCTTGGGTTTAAATATTCCATTATAAAAACCTACGCAGAGACCGCCTATAGTTAAAGTTGATCGCATTGAGATTAGAAAGATGCCTAAAGCTGAACTATTTGAATTATCAAATGCTCCAGTAAATAGTGTATTGTGCCTTAATCTCAAATATTCTGTAGGTAGAAAGCGTGGGTCGTTGGTGTTATGCATTGAATTGACCTAATAAATAAAAAGTGAATCGAGTTTCTATTGGGAAAAATATTTGGATTTAATTTTGCGCATTTTAACATGTCAAAACAAAAATGTGGGTCTATTATTATTTTTTTTTAACACGCTTTTTTTAATATTGCATTCTAAGTTTTGGCTACTTAATTAACTCAAACAAAACGTCCTTAAATCTATGAATATTGAGTAGCAAAGACATGTTTGAAATATTATTTCTATAGGCGCGTATAATATTTAATTAGTAAATAGGTAGGTAAGATCGTCGTAAGTGTTACCCAAATATGACAAATTGTAATTGTAATTTTTGTGAGGATCAATAATAAATATAACAGCGTTCCTAGAGTCTCTTACATTTTACGTTTTGTAATTACAAGGAAAATACGTGTAATAAATACCTTCCCTTGTAGCTCTAAAATATTTAGTCAGATTTAGAATGAAATCAAAGTAGTCAGATATTTTCTCCCCCCGTAGTACTATGAACCGAATCTTCAAGAACCGAGACCGGGCTGAACTATCTAATACCTACTAGAAAAATGCAACCCAGAGGTCACTCACCTACTCAAAACATTTATTCACAATTGAAGGGCTCGAGATTTTTCCTTTAATTTAAATTATGCATGTAAGCTGGCTTGGAACTCGTTGTCATGCGCTTGGGATCGCCTGATGTTATTAACACAAGGATCGATGCATTATTTATACAACTTCGTCTCATCAGAAACATCTGTGGTAATTTGCAAGAACATTGAGTTCTTCTAAGGAAGTGTTTAAAATATCTAATTCAAGATGGAACATGTCTGAATATATTTGTAAAAGATACATCTGAACATTTCTGAATATACATGTAAAAGATATTTGCAATCCGTGACAAAAAAATGATTAAAAGCGATTTTCGTAATACAAATCTAAACAGAATTTCTCAAACTGTAAGAAAATTAAACTTTAATATTAGATCAGCTCATTACAATATTATATCCATGCACTAGTAAAATATAAGTACGAAATCTTCGATCACTTCAGTGATCGAAGTACGAAATAAATATTTTAAAACTTTGACTTCTTAAAAAAATTACATGAGTAAGAAATATTTTTCGTCGTGTCTGAGCGTCATAAATCAATCAGTTGTCATTTTGAAAACTCTTCCTACATAAAATTAAGATAATTCTATAAGCCACTGTGCCAACTGAACTCATGTCGAACTAGTTATTAGCAGTTAAATTACTAACCAACATATTTCACAACAGCCAAAATATTTATAAATGAAAACACGGAAATCTACAATATTATCTATATTTTTCATTTCTTCCGTTTTTTCATGTTTTTATAATTTCAAGAGAATATAATATTATAATATAATATTATAAGAGTAGGTATAAACTATAACGCAATAGATATATTAAGTAAAATAAATACTTTAAAGTAGACTAAGGTAGTAGGTATAAAACATATTTTATATACCTAGTGCTCAGTAATTTCTGAAGATAGCAGAAACCCATGAACGGGAACTTTAATAGACTGAACACCTTGTAATGATGACTTTTATAAAAGGTATAAATTAATTATAGGTAGGTAAGTAACTACGTATGCAGATTAGGTGAGAGTCATCTGAGTTAGGTACAGCCACTTTAATAATCCATGCTAATAATCCATGTAGGTACCTAATATCCATTTACCGGTAACCGACTATTTTTACCGTTAATGTAGTCTACAAATATGCTAAATTAAATTATTTTCCTGACAACCCTAGTACAAGATATTTACGTAGAGTGTTGCTTTGTACGTCCTGCCAAGATTACCAAAGCAGTCTGTTTTCCGAAAGCAAATTCTCAGAAAAATATTTAAAACACTTTTTTTTCAGAATTATGATGGTTGACCGAGGCGTTAGAAGGTCAATGGCATTGACCCTATGAATTCCCGATTAGACCGACCGAATAAATATCGGAACATTATACAATACCCAAGGAAATCAATTGTTTATTTTAAAATGATTTATTACCCACTGCACGCTTGCGTTTGTATGGGTAAGCACCCGGTAATAAATCATTTAAATTAAGCATTGTCTGAAAAATTATGTTACGTATCTACATACAAGCTTATTTCATGTCGTAAGTACTAATATTATTATTTTGTTTATTTCAGTGGCATACGTACCGTATTTATATTTTTATGGTAATAATATAAAAGGCATGATAAAGCCTAAGTAATTTCAAGTATAAATAAGACAATATTTATTAGATCTCAGTGCAATAATTATAATCACGTAATAATAAAAATGACTTTTTGGCCAATTCACATTGGTATTAAAGTATCAATGTTAAATTACCATTTATTACGATATATTTTGGCATTAAAAATATTTTATCTTTTCTGGCTCTATTCAACCGATTTAAAAACTTTAATACGTCACAGCCACAGAGTATAACATTCCATATTTACTTGCAAAATATGACAACACTGGACAATTTATTTTTATTTAGTCTGTGTAATAGTTTAGATGTCACTGCTGTCAATAAGTCAAAACTGGAAAATCGAATCGCGTTATTATCATTTGTGCGAAGCGTTGCATATTACAGGATTCCTGGAATTTGCAATGTATTTCCTAACTTTACTTTAAAGTTCCATGGAAACGCGAACAAACTTTTTGAAAGTATACTTTTGGGGTTCAGGAGATAATCTTTGTTGATATATTGAATACGTGTTCAGTCATTATTGTTAGAGAATTAGGTTAGCGGGTTTGCACTTGTCAACGTAGAGTTTATCAACAGTTTTAAATGAACAGTGAGAAGAGAAATGCGCGTGGTAGAGGTCGAGGTCGGGGGCGTGGGCGCGGCCGCGGCAGGGGTAGAGGCCGGGGCAAGAAGGTGCCCAAGGTTATGTCATCTGACGAGGAAGACTGTTCGGTGGAAGAAACCTCTCAGGAGGCGGAAGACGTTCCTGAGGAGATTAAAGAAGAGAACGAACAAGCAGAGCCACCTAAACGTATGTTATCGCATCCGTAACGGTTATTAACTGTTAATGTTATTTATAACTTGTTATCAAAGTGTCAACAACATTATGGGTATTCTTTATCTGTTCTCTTTTCTATATTTTCTACCCACAAGGATTGATTAGAATGAGTCAGGAGTTGTTGCAAATATTAGTTGTGTTGTTATCATAGGCCATATTTTCTTTAGGTGGCAAGAATGTGTTTGAACTTCATATTTATGTTATTTTATATCAACAAGCTAAGTTATTGATGACTTGTAAATATTTTTTCTAAATCTGTGTGGCCCTAAACTTGTATTATCGGTAGCAAAATTTTGTTGCAATATAAATGAATTTTGACCTGATTCATGTGATGCATTATGCTACACTAAACAACTAAGGTGTGTGCACATTGACTAATTGGAGAATAAAACAAATTTACAGATATTGTAAATGTTGTAAAATCATAAATAGCTTGAAAATTAAAAATAACTAACTAACCAGTAAAAGTACATAAATATGAAATAAATAATCTTATTAGATTCTTCATATAATCTGATAAACTTTGTTTTCAAATATCATATTAAACCAACCAACCAAACAAAATACAAAATTACTGAACTTATTTAACAAAATAAATGAATTTCTTCACAGTTGAGGTCCCATCTGATATATCTCAACTGGAGGCGCCAGTGTTCACGACGCTGCAGCGCGGGCCACCCGAGCCAATGCTGCGTCTAGACTGGAGCCACCGAGCAACCCTCATAGGGGAGAAAGTCCTCAACCCCATGATCTACTGCTGTGATATTTGTTCAAAACCTATCCTTATTTATGGACGGATGGTAAGAATATGTGTAAAAATCTATATTGTAATATATACATATAAAAACTCATAGTAATTCTGCAAAGTGCCTGATTTTAAATAATAGTAAAAAAAATAAACATTTACATTCACATTGTTGACATCCATAAATTGTTAGTGTGTTAGTAAATGATCACTGATCACCTGATGTAAATTGAATACAGCCTGTAACTTTTTTACTTAAAAAATGTATACATTCCCTCCAAAACTTATTTTTTCAGATACCATGCAAACATGTGTTTTGTTTATCTTGTGCGAGATCTGATCATACACACTGCCCTAGGTGTAGGGAAAAGGTAATATTATTAAAATACATTTTACTTTAATACTGATTTAACCAATATTTGTTTATGAACTTTATTAAATGCTATTAAAATGATTTTTAATATTAACCTTTATATACCTATGCTTTAACATGCTTGTCCTATTTTCAAAACCACTAGGTTAGTTCACACAATATTCTAGCTAAGAAAAGCTTCATTTACATAATACTAAGGTATATAAACCATAAAGCCTTAAGAACTTACATCTAATAACTTACATTTCAGGTATTAAGAGTTGAACAAACTGGCTTGGGCACAGTGTTCATGTGCACACATTCTGGAACTAGATATGGGAATACTGGATGCAGGAGGACTTATCTTTCACAGGTAAATATCCATAATCAACATTATTAAAAAGTTTTAAAAGATGGGTGTGTTTATTTGCATTATGCTAAAGTATAAAAACCAGTTTGTAAAATGTTCATCATTGTATTTGTGTCGGATAACCTAAAAATATGTGAACAATGGTAAACAGAGTTCTCCCATTTCAAAACTGCTTTACATATTACATAGCTACAAATGAAATACTTTTTCCTGGAAAGCTATAATATTTTTTTATAAAAATAACAATGGTTAATTGCACATTTTTTTTTTTCAGAGAGACTTGCAGGCACATATAAATCACAGGCACGTGTCTTCAGGCGCGGAAAACAAGCCGGAATCCGATGCATCTCCATCCGTAGCTATTGTGAAGCCTTTGTCGGTATGGATTTGTTATAGAATTATTTATGATTCCTCTTTTTTAACTATAATGGTCATAATAAAAACTTATTCACAATACTAGGAAATGCATTGGAATAAGATTTTACAATAAGGGAGCATTTTGAAAGTAAAAATAAAAAGGTGGTAGGTTCGGTATACTAAAAATAAATTAAAGTTGAATATTAAAGGGATACCATACAACAACAAGCCATACAATAAGCTGGATTTTTTTGGCATTGTTTATGTATCATTCATCGTTGCCCCAATGCTATCTATTGTTGTGTCATATAACTAAGTATTGTTGAAAATAATATATATATATAAAAATAAGTAAATTATTTGGTGGGATGGAAGCCTCCATGTGCGAGTTCGACTCGTACTTGGCGAATTATTTGAAAAAATGTAATTGCCGCCGTCAAAATATAAATGTTTGTGTGTAGGTGGGCGGTGCGGCGGCGAGCGGCGGCGCGGGCGACCCGCGCGCGCACGCGCTGGCGGCGGAGCGGCCGCGCGCGCGCACCAACCTCATCACCGTGCCCATACACGACCAGACCGACTCGCACGCCTACTACAACTACTATCAGGTACCGTTTCAACCAACTTTATGCTGTACTATTGGGCAATGCTCTTACACGTGCATTTCTGGTCTCTCCCGTGCAGCTGGGGAGGCTTAAAGCGTAATTTACTTTAGCGCCATATTACACCAATGCCAGTTAGTGGAGAATGTATGAGTTATTAACCATAACATGTTAGGTGTTTTTAAAATCCTAAATTATTTCGGTCAAAATAGACATAAAAATTGTAATAGGACAGGCAAAGGTGAAAAATATAAGATTAAGTGTTGTTATAAAATAGATCAGTGAAAAATTATAGATTGGAGATTACGGAATTATCTACAAAAAGTGTTCTTATACATCTTTACTTACTAATCATCGCTCCTGAGATACAGTGATTCAAAAAGTAAATAAATCATATTGTTCAAAACATGCACACACTTTCGCACTTTATGTAGAAGCAATAATAGCCTGAAATTCTCGTTCTATCATATTACATGGTTATTATCTATCCACAGGCCCCACAGCCGGTGCCGCCGCCCGCGCTGCCGCCGGTGTCGTCGGTGGCCGTGCTGCACAGCCTGAGCGTGCCGCCGCCGTACTACGCCGCCGCGCCCTACGCCACCCCGGCACCTGCACCGTACGCACCGCCCGGTATGAACTATATGCTTGAAGTAACTAAAGAACATGCATTCCGCTTGATGGTAACTGGTCACATCCGCCGGTTATCCCACCGTCCAAGTATGTCTGTAACTAATTCCATATAGATCTCTATCTGTATGGAATGGTAAAACCGCTTCAGTCTTACCTTACACGCATTGCCGCTTATGTGGACTAAGATGTTAGCCACATATGAAATGTAACCACCGACAATGAATGTAGCATTGAGAAACAATATTTGTTTTACCACCTTTCAAAACAAATTTTAAACATAAACAAATAATCTTATATTGATATGTACAGATACAAATAATTTCAATGTTCTTTAACCCATGCTTTAAAGTATTACGAAACAAATTTGTCAGAAACAATTTATTTAATGGCTACTACAAGTTCCACTCACCTTAACAAATATTTCATTGCAAAAACCTAACCTTTATACAATTTACAGGTGGTACGATGACAACGAACGTGGCGGGCGTATCCCCGATGCCAACAGTTCCAATGGGCCCCGTGAGCGGCCTGAGCGACTCTGCTCGCTGGCCCGACGGCGCCTACCAACCGCCCGGCGTGCCCGTGCCCCAGTGGCCACAGAACCAACACCACTACTACAGATAGCGGCTGTACCACGGGGGATGGTACGAGGGTATGGGCATACCCTAGAGCAACGCTCAGTGAAACTCCCCTAATGGATTACAAAATTCTGTATTAGTATGCTGACTTCAATTTCTCCCGGTTAACAGTGTTTCTCAAATGCAGATTAGTGTTATCTTTATCGAAGCAAGGAATTACGAAATTCAGTGAAATGTGTGGAATTTCATAGTCTTTACTGCAGTGTAAGTGTGTCTCAAGTGCAGATCAGTGCAACAATGTTCTCAAAGTGCAGCAGATTATCAGTTTCAGTGATATTTGTGTGCTGAGTGAACAGTGTGTAGTATGTGTGGCATACATGACAGCAGGTCAGGGCAGCAATTCTCAAAGTGCAATCTATGAGTAAGTGCAGTCAGTGAAACTCAAATATCTTAAAGTGAAGTTAATTAGTTCAGTTAATGAGTGATGTGAAAAATGAGATAATGTAAAATATAATTTGTTTATTAGGAATTTGTTGTGAAGTTGTGATTTTAATAATGGCTGTATGTAGACTGCTCGTCACTTCGATGTTAGCATAATATGTCTCGTCTAAGCTTAACATCACATGAATAATTATGTATTAGGCAACAAAATGGACTGTAAGTTGTAGTAAGACTATATTCTACTTTTAAGGCTTCATTTAGACCTACAGACATAATATGTCAGTCGTAAAAAATATTTTCTTAATTACACAATGCATATTATAATATTTATTTCCAACTCAATACAGCTGTGCCTGTCAAAATATGGTATAGAAATGTATTATAATGTCTGAAACATTCAAAGTCTGTAGATGTGAATATAGCCTAATTCTTAGAAAATATATTTTTCATTATTCAATAAACTCTTCCATGATACAATAATATTAGACATACTTGTAGCTAAAGGCAAAGTTCAATGTAATTAATAATTCAAATTGTTATGATTTATTTGTGTTCTTTGCATTTATATAATAGGAAAACGAAGATTAATCATAAATTTATCTGTATGTGAAAAACAGTTTTTATTGAGGAAATCTTAAATGGTACACAGAATAATAATATCCATCTTTTTTTAACAGTTTGCCACTGTTGTTAATGATGAAAATTATTTTGCTGATTAAGATTTAAGATTTCTTTAATAAACAAATGTTTTTATCAACAAACAAATTTTTTACTGTTTTTCGGTTTCCGTAATATTATCAATGAAATATTTTGCAAGAAGACAATACAAGTGTTCCTTTACATACCCCCATGTCAATGGTTATTGTTTTAATAATTGAATTTGTGTTGCAATGAAAATAGCAGAATTGTTTCTTTGTTGTTCTGTTTTTCAATGTTTAATGAACTTCATTTCGTAATGTTTGTTGAAGAATGATTCATTTGTAATGAATAGTTAATAAAATAGTAGTATATCCTTAGGTGTTCAACAATATCACGTCAAAAAAGTAATAAATTAATTAGATAGCAAAGAATTATCGAGTAATTTGCATAATGCTTTATTAGTATTCACTAACATATCTTTAGCAACTAAAGTGTGTGAGCTGATAAACCTCTGGTACAGTTCAATCACAATTAGACGACAGTACCAATATAGCTCCCTGAAATGCCTCTATAGGATATTCCTATTAGTTCATAGAATATAAAAAATATGAAGACCCAGAAATTAATGTGTATGAAACATCCTATACTCAAAAAGACTGCTATATTATAACTCATGTACTAAGTTAAGTATATCAGTGTATTAAGCGCTACTTTAATTTCTGACCTACAGTACAGTCAGCAAAAATGTATTTTGGTAATAGTATTAGGTGTTACTTTGCGGTAATCCATGCACATATCCTGGAAGGGAGGGTGGTGCATACCACATGGTTTAAAATATATACCATCAAACACATTGGATTGTTGCAAAGTAGTTTATCCTTACTTATAAAAATATATGTGTACGAAGCGTGGAGTCAGCATATTTTTAATATTCTAAACTATCATTATGCATAATTTAAAAGTGATTTTTTTTCAAAGTATAGATAAATATTTTAGCTTGTTTAATATACTAGATTTTGATGTATATATTATTTTCTTGATTATAATTGATTACAAGAAAGACTTATAATGTTATTTATTTAGTTTTCTTGTCCCTTATTATAAGGACTTTCCTCCAATATGAAATGAATCATACTTTATTTAAATTTACTATGTATACACTACTTATTGTTATACATTTGTATGTTATATTAGTTGATAGTAGATGTAAATATTTAAATGTTTAATTAATTGAATAATTTTGCTTCATACTTAGTAACATTTAACAAAATTACTGTATATTTTTGCATGTTAAGTAGTTATCTAACAAATCATTACTCTGTAATAAATAAATTGTAAACATGAACATCTCACTTATAAATTTTTGGGGCTGAAATAAAGATAAATCTTGTTACATACATGTTTTAAAATCAGACAGAAAACTTAGTTAATATACAATATAGTCATTTACTAAAATGTAAAATATAGCTATTTTCACATGTGTACAGGCCTATATATATATATACATATAGTAAAGATGTAGCAGAAAATGTATCAATGGTTGTTGTTGCATTCATACTACTGAATTATATATTATCATTACTGATTTCTACATAAATAATATGTATTAGCAACTGCATGGATAGCAATATAAAAACAAGTTTACACCAATTACACCGTCCATGATGTCATAATAATGTACTTAAATAAAGTAATGTGCAATTGATTAAATATATTTAGAGAGTAGTTTATAATTACACAGATGATGTATCGGCCTCCTAATTTGATCCCATTGAAGCCCCAAATACTCATAATCTCCGGTATATTCATTGTTCATATCATTTCGTTTTTTCAATTTTCATCAAGTGATTCTTCTTTAAAATACTGAAATGTGTTCTTCCTTGTAACATTTTGATACCTCCTCGTATATTTTGACAGTCCAGTAATCTTAATATGTTAAATTGACTGAACTATGTGTAAATTGATAAGTAGAAAAGGGAATAAAAACATAATATGGTGATTGGGTATTATTTATTTAACACTAATCAATATCAATAATTAATTATAATTATATATTTACAACATCGCCCCATTCACGCGCCAACAACTGGACACCATCAACAAATGCATAATTTGCAAAAATATTTACTTTACTTACATCACCCTCAACAATTAAAAATACAACATACTGAAAAATACACTATCGGACTGTTAAAGGAAAAACGATTAATACTAACGTAATGTACAGGTTCACAGTTCCATTGCAGAAATTCTAAATTCGTTATAAATAAATGCGTGTCATATTTGAAGTAGTTGAACCTCACTTGGTCTTGCAAATGGTATAGTCTGCGTAAAACTGCTAGTCCGTTCTGAATACAGAAATGAATCGCGTCGTCAAATTGTATGGCTACACCTGCTCGCAGAAGAACTTCAGAGCAGACTAGCAGTATGGCGCGGACTATAACTATTTGTAAATGTATTCCTGCTTACAAATGTTTATAATAAGCGTTACATATTGCTCTACAGATCTCTACAGATTGTAGAGGTTGCCATACTCACACATACACGCACGACAATGTATAGAATCAAATCCGGTTTCAACAAAGCACTATCAAGTGCTATATGATGAAGAATAAATTCATCGCATTTTATAAACTTTATACGAACAAAATACGCCCTTAGATAAGGTTCCGTGCAACAACGAGTGAGATCCAACCATAAAGAAACCTATTATAATTGGAATCCATATAAATTTAACAGTCGACATCTTGTAACATAATCGTTCACCTCATTAAACTAATTCAACTTCAATGACATTATTGTATGAAATGGAAAGTCAGTTATGTATGTGAATCATTATAAAAGAAAGTAAATATTAACAGGGTTAAATCTATGTTTAATTAACGTTTGTTAATTTATATAATGATTACTAAAGCTGTATTCACATCTACAAATTTGTAAAGTTTAGACTCGTTTTAAAATAGAAACGTAACAGTCTGTATACTCTGCTTAACCCCACACTAAATTAAGGTAGAACCAATTATAATAATTACGTAAACTTGCGCTAATAAACTTTAATATTACTTCCAGTCTCTATTACACATTTGTCAAATGTAAATAGAGCATTAGTAAATAAAACTGCTGTATCAACTATTTATTAAAATATATAATACTATGCATATAATGTTTTACATATAAAATAGAAGGGTTTTGGAAAGGCTCTTAAACAAAAAGTAAGTGCGGAATTATCTCTCAAAATACCACTATATCTGTTTTTCGGTTGTAACTGACCAGCTAACCACAACAGCGCACGTCTAAAAATAATGATCTTAGAAGTTATTCCAACATTATGTAAACAACAAAGAGTTTGCTTTGCTGTTTACGTAATATTCGCATGACACCTTACGCGACTGACAAAATAATTTCAATAAAATTATATTAACGTTTAATTTTCCGACCCAACCCTGACTTTAATCTGATCACGCTATGGACATTCACACATATTGTCTTTGTTAATTAAGATTTATCTTGTAAAATATGCCATAAATATTCATAAGTAGTGACCTATGTATGAGTTATAAGAATCGCACCCCTTATAACGAAAATTTTTACAACTGGAATCCACCATAGACAATACAAAGACATTCCTTTTATCGATAAAATTATTTTTTCAGAATAGTTAAATAAGGTCGTCAGTATCCAAAAAAACTATAATAGTTTTCTACTTGACGATAGCAATGAAAATGGGTGCAACCATTATCACATCATTTTTCACATTCTTATCGTCAAGTGGATTACCGTCCTAATGAAACGAGACGAATAATGATCACAAATTAGAACACCTTCGTTTATATTGATTATTATATCCTTCAAACCAGAACGTAATATTCAGGTTTATAACTGATACCTAAAATCGAATATATGGGAATATAGTCCAACCCAATTAAATAACATCCTAACTGAGAGCGAGAACTTATGGAGCTTTTTTTCGTCTCCATGTGTGGACAAGGTACGAATATATTTTGTTTTAAAAATGACAACATTATCATATACGTCTACGCGCGGTTTTCAGAATAATAACCATCTATTCCCCGAACGAACACTCCGTAAGTTCCAAGCCTGACAACAACAATACGGCACCCTTTATAGAAATAGAAAACTTTGGCATACGCAACATGCTCGAAAACAGTCCGATTAATTCCACACTGGTTCTGTGAACACTATTTAATACGACTTGGATCATGATGTTTTGGTCGTTGGCGGGGTTGGATCGGTAGTGATGTCGACAAGCGTGGCCTCCGTGGGAACTGGCGGCGAGGCCTCCGGGACCTCCGGCGGGAACTGCGGGATCACGTGCGTTGATTGTATCTTTCTCACCGCGTCCATGTTCACTTTGGTCGATAGGTTCTTTTGTCGCGTTTGCTCCGACAATCTCTCGCTCAACGCCTTGAGCGCGATTTGGCTGTAAATTGTTTAGTTTTAATCGCACCTTATCGTGTTTTATATATAGGGGTCTTGCCAAAAGTTAAATAGATATCCAATATCCAAAAAATATCCAATCTTTCAAACGGGAACTAAACAAATGCTAAAACGAAATATCACACACACGCACACACACACACAGACAGACACGGTAACATATTATATTCGATAAGGCAATTCGATAAGTAAAATGCGTTTTTAAATCATTTTAACATTAGAGTATACTTATGAGAATATTATTTCAAAAAGGCCTCACTAGTCAACATTATATAATTTTCTGTCGACACACTATTCGAAAATGTATTTGAATATAGACTTTAAATTGTATAGCTTTAAACACATTCTACTATTTTTGAAGTGTCGTATCACAACTAATTATCACCAATTTATTTGTAAAGAGCACACCTACATTAACCATAGCTACAAAAGTATAGTATTGACAATATAATTTTAATGTTACATCGTAGAGCATTGTATCATAATTTTCCCACACGGAAATGTAGCGTCTTCTCTACCCTACGAACTACAACGAACTCTGATACTGTTGTTATAAGTATGAGACTACAAAATTTTCTACAACCTCAAACACTAATGTGCTACAAAAAACAAGTTTTAAAATAATAAACAATAGATGACGTGGGCTCTTCAAAAAAGCCGCAAAAAGATCTCTCCTCCAAAGCGACGGATTAGCGACTCTTCTGGGGTTGCAAATGTGCATAGATGACTGTGACTACTTTCCGTCAGGTATCCCTATCGTAAGATTTAAAAATACAACTCACCGGCGTCTCTCCATATCCTGTGGTTCGACGCCAGGCATAGATATGGTGACCCCCCGCGGGCTGAGCGCGAGGTGCACGCGGCGGGGGCTCGGCGAGCACACGCCCATGCGGACCAGGCAGCGGTGAGGGGGGCCCAGGATCCCCCGCACCACTGGTTGCAGGACCGTTGGGAAGAAACTGGAAGGAAACATTTTTTTTACCGCTTACATTTAATTTACTTTATTACTTTATGTCCCTGAGGGTAAAATATTGGAACTGAATTTTAAATTTAAACCAGTTAACTTCAACTACCTATTGATATATCCCACCAATTGGTGAAATTTTACAGTTTTTGTTTGGATAAGCTTAGTGTCGTTATTAAAATGGTCCACCACATGTACTATATTGTGGTAACAGTGACATTTGACTGTTTTATTTTGCATTTGTGAGAATAGGAAGCAGCAAAGCATATAGCTCCCATAATCATTGATTTGACCCATTCATGTTCCTCATGGTTTTGCTGCTATTGTACTTTATGCAAAAAAATAAGTAATGTTGAAAAGTTTTGTTCTTTCCAACTTTTGTAATAAAAGTAATTAACAATACATATAAAAACATATTCGTGATATAATTCCAACTACTGATATTTTCCTTAAAAAACATTCAATATCGCACCTTGAATACCAAACAGGATATTTAACTCACATTCTATAATTAACTTTATTTGGCTAATAAAACTCCAAGAAAAAACAAGTATACATTAAGGTTGAAATACTGTGTCCAGTATAAAATATAATTAGATATGCCAAATGCACATAATCACTTTTTTGTACAAAGCCCAGAAGTATGTTTTACTTTGCTAATTTTTTACTACACATCCTCATGTTCACAGATTAACCAAACACTCGAAGTATTATATATTAAGTAAGCCATATTATATAATAGATACATATAATAAAAATATAAGCTTCACTTGTCCATACATCAAATTTATTTGCAGAATTGAGAATAAGAAATGTTAGCAATTTTACCAACTTTAGAATTTTTGTGTGTCTGTTTGTGGGATTGAAATTGCATGAAACCAAAACTAAATTGAATTCAATAGAATAAGAGTCCATATCTTGACTTAACATGTAGTCATTATTTTATTCTAACCCATCCAGGAGAAATTCTAAATACATGCAATAGATATTATGTTTGAACACTTATGTAAATAAATCGATAATCTAATCATAAAAACATGATAAGATATATGTTACTGCTCTTATTTACAGTTAAGCCCATTTTAATAACCAAATCAATTAAGGTCAAAACTGTCTCAATCATAATTTTGTGATAAAGTAAGAAAAATCTGTTGTCTGTACTAAATATAAAATTGTTCAAGTCTTTTAAGCTTTTGTAAGGTTTGTTTTTCTCATGTTTTCAAAACCTTTGTTTATTACATTGTAAGATACATACATTTGGGACAAATATGCATTATTTTTGATTAGATAACAGATCTTCACTCTTCTATAACATTACTTCTTCAATAACTCCACTTTAAAAATTGATTTTTAGACCCAAATTTCCTTTACATGAATTTCTTCCTATGAATACCACTGATATGGTTTAAAAAAATAGAAAAATAGGACTTACTTATCAAAGCTAAAATTATCCGCCATGTCGCCTCTACTGCCATTGCTGTGCCTTTGCCAGAAGCGGAGGTACATCCAGGACAGAATGGTTCCGCTGCCCCACATGCAGGGGTATGTGCCCTCCAGAGCCCCGATGGCCCAGAGTATAATCGCCGTCACAAGAATCAATAAGGGCAGTGACCTATTTGTAAACTTTCCTGGAATATAAATAGGAATGTCAGTTAAATAAATTATTAGGATGAAATACAGCAGTAGCAATATGCAGTGATAGTAGTTAAAACTAATATCATTGAGGGTAAAACTTTCAATGGACATACATGAATCAAATGTCAGAGATTCCTTATGTCAGAGGTTCCTTTGATTTTTGCTTGTTAAGTATTTATTTTATGTATCTTTGGTGTGTCCATTTATAACACCAGAAGGTTAAAATAACTGAAATTATATTAAACCTCATCAACTCAACCTCATCTATTACGTATACTATTTATTTAGTTATTTTCCTAATGAAATACTCAAAAATTTTATAGAACTATGTGCATTTTGAAAAATCAATTATCACTTGATTTAACAGTAAAGGCAAAGAGTGAAGAAAGCCTAGTTCACTAATGTATGTGAAGTCTAGCAATTCACACTTGTTAGCGCGATGGACCATGACCTAATGATCTAAATCTCTCTTACTCCAAGATGAAACCTGTGCCCAGCAGTGAGACTTAATAGGTTTGTTTTTATATTTTTTTTTTTCATTTTTGTATATATGTAAATTTTGTAAATAAGTTATTTTATATGTATAGTTTAATTTATTTCTTTTAATTTTCTGTAAGTTTAATTATAATTGTAAATATTTTTCAGTTCATAAATATTATTCTTGTTTATTGGTTGACATTAAAGTTAAAATTCATGATTCTCAAAAAGCCTTATTATTGTGCCAGAAACAGTTATTCTCGTAATTATATGTATATGTTTTAATTGCAACTGTTTTTTTTTATAGAATGCAAAACTGCTTTACTAAATAACTTCCAATATAAGCAAATAAAAACACATAAACCAATAAATGAAGCAATTTAAACTTCACTTTTAATATCCATACACTTTGTGTTGAGTCATTGCAATAAAATAAATTGAACAGTAGATAGGAAACAATTCAAATAGATAAGAATTCTTATGAAATTAATAATTATTACACAATATTATATTGTATGTTTTTGCATAGCCAATTGTAAAACAATTATAATGACGTGTGTGTACATTGTTGTCTCGTAAAGTAATATTTGGTGTACACTTGTTATGTTTATTACCTAAGGGAGTCTTGAAAATGAGGTGGTCAGGCATAATCTGCTTAACTGCCACGCAAACGGCTGCTAAATAGCCCGCTAGCCCGTGAACGTGTATGTCGAACAACAGCGAAGTATCTTGAGTCCACGCAAATATCACCAAGTAATAAAACGTTGTTAGGAAGGCCACTCCAAAATTCGTCAGGAAAAAGAACTTCATCATCTCTATTTGACCCCATAGCGGCTCTATCAACTTCCCGCACAACCCTACAGTTATTATATCGATGATCACCTCCCACAAATGTATCTCTAGAAACCAGAACGTGAAAGTGGACCACAATTGAAAAGAAGGTGGTAACAGATACCCAGGTGTAACACTAAGAATGTTCACCACATCATCAGAAAACGACAGTATGTACCCTATAACTACCACAACACAAATAAACTTCACTGATGGCGATGTATTGCCCAATAAAGCAGAAAACTGTTGTCGTAAATATGGTAAATTACGACTAAATACCCTGAGCGCAGCCATTTTTGTGACGGTTGAACTATTTGTCAAAGTCAAAGTCATTAGTTATGTCAAAACAATACAAAACACTTAAATTTGTTTTTTATCACCATTGAATAACCTTGGATTCATTCTTTTCTGCATTGTTATTTTTCAATCGAAACAATCTTTTCTGCATTTCATAAAAAATTCCAGTTTCTTTATGCATATATGTGGTTATCTATATGGACTATTAGACTGCTATTCTAATTCATTACATTATTCACAATGGTCTTGCATTTATATTTTAACAACTGGTTTGATTACTTTTTATAAAATCAAATAAGTTTACTTATTATGATAATTTGACATGTTTGACCTTCGTTATCTATGCATGAATTTGACATTGATGAGCCAATCCATGAATTTACCAATGTCAAAACAAAAACAGAAAGAAGAACAGGAAGAAGAACATTTACAATTTTACAACACGAAGTAAAAGAACTTAGAGGATAAAATACGTAGATTAAAAATCGCTAATCACAACTAGTAACTCTAGCACTGAGCAATTATATCAATTTTAAGTGTAAATGTTAATACAAAGGTTTTTCAGGAGCGCTATTCTGGTTTGTAAATGTTTCATTCTTTTACCATTACCGGCCGGTAATTTAACTTACCGATACAATACAATATACTTCTAATTTATCAATTACCTTTAATATACTTCTAGTGTTTAATTTACATATTACGATGTGAAACTTTCTTTTACCGTAGCTTCGCGTCGCAAATCTATTTGGAGGCGTAATGGCGAACCAATGCGGCGGGAAAAATATCCACTACTTGTCTCAGAAGGACGCTGCGGCGCTCGACCAGGACCTGTTTAACGAGTACAAGTTCAGCGTGGACCAGCTGATGGAGCTGGCTGGCCTGAGCGTGGCCACGGCGGTCGCACGCGCTTACCCACCAAACACGTTGGTTTTTATATTACTTTTTCTTATGATATTGAAGTATTAAATAAGTACTATTCAGTCCGCATGATGGAAAGTGGTCACTGCTGACTGTGCACACTGATTAACCTTAGAGGACTGCAGTCATACATGGAGTCAGGTATAGATGTGTACTTCTGAGAACTAATTTGGAATGCTTCACGTGTTTCAGACATACTAATTATTGATATATTTTTACTCCTATTACAACTCTATTACTAAAGTAAAACTGGGTTTCTAAATAATGCAAGGCTAGCAATTATTATTATTGTATTCTTATACTTTTGTTAATACCTAAAGTCATCTGGTAAAAAATATGAGGAATTCATCTATTCATTAAGTTTTATATTTTCCCGATTTTCTGAAATTAATCTCAAAATTTAATATCTACATTACAGACATGCATCAGCGCTCATAGTGTGTGGTCCTGGTAACAATGGTGGTGATGGTTTAGTGGCAGCTCGCCACATGGCCCTCTTCGGTTACACTGTAGCTGTCCATTATCCAAAACGCACACCAAAACCTCTGTATGAGAATCTGCTACATCAATGCCAGAGTTTTGGAGTAGATATTATTGAATCATTGCCTCCACCAAGTGAGCTGAAGAATACATACAAAGTTTTAGTGGATGCTTTATTTGGATTTAGTTTCAAGCCTCCAGTTAGAGAAGAGCTGAAACCAGCTTTAGATGCTCTGATTGATGCTGGGTTGCCAGTGTGCAGGTAATTTCATTTGAAAAATATATTTTTAGTTTTATTTTATTATTTTTAGTAATAATAATAAACATTTACTGCCTTTGAAATACAAAAAAATACACATTACATAATACATGCTAATTTAAAATTAATACTGGGCAAAAGGAAGTAACTCAGCTTTTGCTGATAAGGATTGTAATACTGTTCAGTGCTGATTTTCAGTCACCCCCTTCTCCCTATGGTGTTAAGCGGGAGAAAAGGGCCTGGGTTCCCAACCATTTACTACTTTTATCTCTAGATCGAAACTTAAACAATAGAGATATAATTATTATTTGTAAATTATTAATTATATACTTATCCACATCCTTTGAGCATTTATTTTGTTTATTTTTTTTCAGTGTGGACATCCCTAGTGGCTGGGATGTAGAAAAAGGCCCAGGATCTGATCGGGCTCTCAAGCCAACCTTGCTAATTTCCTTATCAGCACCCAAATTGTGTGCTAAGCCAGAGATACTAGGAAATGCCAAACATATCCTGGGTGGTAGATTTTTACCCCCAAAAATAATTGAAAAATACAATTTAACAATACCAGCTTATCCTGCCCAAGATCAAGTTGTGCCGCTTTCTTGTTAGAATGCATTTAAAATGTGGAGAGGAATTTAAAGTAAAGTATATGGATGCTTAGTGTAGGGATAAAGGGAATGCTTTTACACATTGTTATTATTTAAGAAAAATAAAGATTGTTGTTTTTTTAATTATTTACTTTTTCCCTTTAACCATGCATATAAACTAGATTAGTTTGTATTTTAAAAAGTATATACAGTGAATGAGAACAGTGCATCTACATAGAAGTGAAACTTCTTATACATAGCATTACATTAATAATGATAACAACAAATATATACGAGATAATATAAAAGAAAGTTGTGTTAGTTACACTATTTATAACTCAAGAACGGCTGAACCGATTTGGCTGAAAATTGGTGGAGGGGTAGCTTAGAACCAGGAGGTGGACATAGGACATTTTTATCCCTTTCGACCGCGTTTCCATGAAATCATTATAAAACGTGGGATAACAAAACATTTAAAGGGCAAAATAGCGTTTTTGTTTTTATTGTACATGTGTATCCTAAAATACTATAGGAAGACCTTGAAATTAAATTAGTCACCGGGAGGCAAATTTCAGAGACCATTTGTCGTGACGATTTTTTTGTTTATGTTTATGATATTGTTAGATTTCTTTTTAACGCGTGTGAAACCGCGGGGCACAGCTAGAACGAGATAATGTACTAAACATTTTTTTTTTTATAATATAAGGGTAGCAGACGAGCATGCAGTCCACCTGATGGTAAGTGGCTGCTGCCGCCCATGGACATCTGTAATCAACCTCAGATAGGATTAGATACTTCTACCTGAGGTCGGCCACAGATGCGCTGCTACCCCTGAGGACTAAGCTGGAACGCCTCGGAAAAGTCTCCCTTACCACACCCTTCAAACCGGAACACAGCAGCGCCTAACACTGCTGTTATTAGGTAGAAATAGGTGTGGCGGTGGTGCCGCCGGAGTCGAACCACAAAGGGTTCTACCACCTTCTAAAACATGTTCAATCTTACACAAATTAAAAACATATAATTTATCAAGTCAAACATTTATATTAATCAATGTTATGTTATCTTATGTTAATTAACTTAAAATAATAATATTATAAATATTAGCATATTATGCTTCAATGAAACTTTTTTCGAACGATTACTTTGTCTATGAAAATATGGCTACTGTTTATGGCATATGTTTGACATTTTACAATTTTCGCGCCGTTATTTCCCGCTGCCGCCGGTTTGCTGTCATTTATCAAGAGGTCACCGACGTCAATTCTATAAAAATTGTTGGATTCTGTTGTGTCTTTGTCACAAATCTGTAATATTCCACCTGTTTCACAAATTTTGTAAGTATTTTCACGTTTTGCCACCACTACTGACGAGATGATATTCATTTTTCGTTAGAGTAACTCTAATCCTTATTGGAATCCTAACTTTTGTAATCACGCGTTTTGTATAGAAAAAGCCGTTAAATGATGTGTTTAGACGAATTCCCATTTCTCTTTCGTACTTCGTATCAGTTTCCTTAGTAAAATTCATTCATAATAATATTCAGGTTAAAATGTTCGAGGCACGCCTTCTCCGAAGCTCGACTCTGAAGAAAGTCCTTGAAGCCATCAAAGATCTCCTCACGCAAGCCACGTTCGACTGTGATGACAATGGAATACAATTACAAGTAAGTTCATTATACTTAGCTGTACTTTTCTTAGGTACTTCCTTTTGTTATCTTAAGGATTTTTTACATATACCAAAGGTAGTATTCGCCAAGAGGGATGGTAAATGTCCCCTCAAAGGCAAGAGGGTTGAGGCCATAGTCTATTTCTTTGGCCAAATGCAAATTGATAGACTTCACACGTGAGATTGTTTGGTCTCTACAAATGAAAGGCAATTATTGTTGTTCGTATAATATTCAGTAATATAAAACAATATAGAATTTTTGATTCTGATTTATCTTTTATCAATGTTTCAGGCTATGGACAACTCCCATGTTTCTCTTGTATCTCTCACACTACGAGCAGATGGCTTCGACAAGTACAGATGTGATAGAAACATCTCCATGGGCATGAATCTGGGAAGGTACGTTATTCAAAAAATTTTGTAAAGATCCAGTTTTATTGAATATGTATATTATGGGTTATGCCGCTAACAACACACCTGTAAAATATAAATAACTAACACAATTTATTAATATTCCAGCATGTCAAAGATCTTAAAGTGTGCAGGTGATAAAGACACAGTGACAATGAAAGCACAGGATAATGCAGACACAGTCACATTTGTGTTTGAGAGCCCCAACCAGGAGAAAGTGTCTGACTATGAAATGAAACTTATGAACTTGGACCTTGAACATTTAGGTAGGTTTACTTATGAATAATTTAGACCATGTTACCTATAGTCTACTATTAATATGTTTTGCACGATTTTGCTTAAGTAATCATACATTATTTGGGCCAAATGCTCATGGAAGCTACAAATGCCTGTATCGTCAACTAAGGCCCTAGTCCATTATGAAAAGAACTTGGTCAAAGTCCTAGACAGCATAAATAAATATTGGAACAAAAATACTGCTCAATAGGAATCATTTAAAACATTGAACAAATTGTATATGAAATTCTGAGTTGAAACTAATTTTTAATGCACATGCCAACAGGTATCCCAGAGACTGAATACAGCTGTACAATCCGCATGCCTAGCGGTGAATTCGCGCGCATATGCAGGGATCTTTCACAGTTTGGTGAATCCATGGTCATATCTTGCACAAAGGAAGGTGGGTCAAAGGAAATTTTTCAAAAAGTAAAGATAGAAGTAACCCTTGAGGACTAAATTGGAATGCCTAAATGGAATGGATAAATGTTTCTTTAACCACATGCTCCAAACCAGAACAACATTTAATATTGCTGTTAATAGTTAGAAGTGTGGCAATGGTGCATCAAGAGTCAAACCAAAGTGGGTTCTACATCTTCAATACCATCTAAAAGTCAAAATTATATAATTAACAATAACATTAAACATTGTTTTAATATTGAAAAGTTGCCACCCATAGTTTCAAAGGTATATTATCGCGTGCTTAAAGGTAAAAGGGCCTATAGCTAAGGGTTAATAGGGATTTATGCTGAAAGGGCACATAATTTTTTTTTTTTTTGCCATTCGGTTTGAAATTATCTGAAATGTAAAAATTTTTTACGTTTCAGATAATTTCAAACCGAATGGCAAAAAAAAAATTTTTTACGTTTCAGATAATTTCAAACCTAATGGCAAAAAAAAAAATTTTTTATGTGCCCTTTCAGCATAAATCCCTATTAACCCTTAGCTATAGGCCCTTTTACCTTTAAGCACGCGTTATGTTTACTATTACTATTAGTATGAGACATACTTTTCTGAGGCATTCCAGCTTAGTCCTCAGGAGTAGCGGTGCATCTGTGGGCGACCTCAGGTAGGTATATCTAATCGTATCTGGGGTTGATTACAGATGTCCATGGGCGGCAGTAGCCACTTACCAACAGGTGAACTGCAAGCTCATCTGCTACTTCTATATTATTAAAAAAAAAAGGTTTACCAACACTAATTTGGCTTTGTGACAGACTGCTTCAAACCACTATCCTGCATGTTGACAAATGATTCATTATAGATTAATTTGTAGTAAAATCGTTTTGCTCTCTACAGGTGTAAAATTCTCAGCGTCTGGCGATATTGGTTCCGCGAACATCAAGTTAGCGCAGACCGCGTCCATAGACAAGGAGGAGGAGGCAGTAGTCATTGAGATGGACGAGCCCGTTACACTAACATTCGCCTGCCAGTATCTCAATTACTTCACTAAAGCCACATCGTTGAGTCCACAGGTAAATAGTTACATTATTATTTTTCTGTCTAATTTGAACAAAATATGGACTTGTGTGCTTTGATCATTAGGCATTTTCGACGTTGTCTAAAAAGAAAACCTTGTCATTAGTGAAAAGGTTTAGGATGTCTTTTAGGGAACTAAAATGCTAATCCATCAGCTAAAGGTCAATTTGTGACCAATTTCAAAAATTATTTTCAGCTAGGATTGAAACTTAAAATATTTTTAGTTTAAATTCCATAAAACCTCCAAACAAGTGTAATAGTTCCTATTTAATCATTTGGTTCCTTGCAGTCCAAGCCCTTTAAGACAATTCACACAACTAACCATAATGGTTAATTAAGGGATACATTAAGCACGTTTTTTTTTATTTATCAAGTATAACAGATGTTATTGTCCATCTCCTCAGGTGCAACTGTCCATGTCAGCCGACGTGCCTCTAGTAGTGGAGTACCGCATCCCAGACATCGGCCACATCCGCTACTACCTTGCACCCAAAATCGAAGAGGAAGACAGCTAGATTATTGATTAACTTTATTTTCATTATGGGGGTAGGGGTAAGGAGAACAGACATGTTGGTCTGTTAAAAGTGCACAGCTGTAAGCTGGAAATAACAGTTCGAAAACCCTTCATAATGGCGCTAGTGTAATAAAAGAAATAAAGTTAGCTGTTGTAGACAAAATGAACTGTGCAGGGTTGATAAATTTAATAATTTTGGTGACGATTAGCCCATAGAACAGCAGTATAGAAAACTTCAAATGTTTGTGTAATCGAAAATAATTTCGTAAATATTTTTGCACTTTTTTCAATTTACAAGACCTTCAACAGTCACTTGGATTTTGACGGTTCTCCTTACCTCTACAGTCCGTAATTTTCATATTATTACTTGTTATTTCTCGCCTATATCCACTATCATGTCCATACACTGTGTGTATCAAACAAATTATGTGAAGAACTGATTAAGAGCGAACTATTTTGGTGTAATTAAAGTATTTTGCATAAACATTTTCATACTTTTTTAAAAAATTATATTACCCGCTATTCTATAGTATAGTATATAGTATTCTACATTTTCTTTTGTACTATTATTCAAAAATATGAAATTTTTGTTTTAAAAAATTAAACTGTTGTGTGTCGAACTTTTTAATCTTGTCCAGAAATGTCGAATTCGTTGTTATTCTTTCGCGCGTACGTTGGGTTCAAAAGGAGCGTACTTCTGTAACGTAAGCGTACTTCTGTATCAAAATTTTGGCGCTTCATTTCCACTGATCCTGTAGCGAAAAATGATCTCAGTGCCATAGTTTAACACTTACAATACATTGCTCAATCTCTGTCGACTCATTAGTACTTTTAATAACTGTTAAGTTATGCAGGGACAAAATGCAAGCTACAGTTAATCATAACATGCATATTAGTCCAACACCAGCTACTGTTTCCTTACGAAACAAAATAACATAGATTCGCACCAAAAACAGCCTGCGCAGTTAATAAGCGTTATTTATTTGATTACATGAATAGATTATAAATATGGTAAATAAATAATTTAGTTACGTTTTTATACCTTTATTCCACATACTACCAAAGAAAAAATAACCAAGTAGATTCCTAATCAACATGCACTTTCTGTTATAATATCAGTCAAACAGATCTCGGAGTGTTTTTGTCCATCATATATCGCACACTTGCCTCCTATACCACGATGCATTTAGATATTAACACGATAACAATATTAGGAATCTATTTGGTTATTCTGTCTATATATAAAATATTACAATTAAATCCAATTAATCATGTTCATGTTACACATGAGTATTTAAATAAATATTAATTAAATGGCATTATGCTTCACTACTGGAATATACAAAAAGAAAATGACACAACACGAATTAAAATAATGGAATGAACTTAAAGCTCGACATTTTAATTATAAATGGATACCTAAACGTAAAGCCGACACACACTACTTGAAATAAAGAAATTGTTAAATGTTTTCAAAGTACCAAACTTATATACATACGTATATACTCTTCATCTTTGTCGTAGTTTTTTTTTTTGTATTAAATATTGCCATTACATTCGAAATCAAGGAGACATTATTGTTCAATTCGAATCAATTGTAGTAATGGTCTAATATGTTATCCCTATGAATTGGCAAACTATTGAAATGAGTTACCATACCATTGATACAACATAAATATTCTTTCCACACATTGAAATTAAATTGGATATAAAGCACTGATTAAATGACTATTACGCCATAGATGGAATGGATTCATGCATTTCTACTTTTTTTCTATTAGATTATTTAAGATTTTAGTATTAAAACATCATAGCAAGATCTTTATTTCGAATCCGCAGATTATATATATTTTGAGACAATTAACTCTTAATTTATAAAGATAAATACACGCAAACCTAAATTTCAATTGTAGGGTTAAATATTTACTTAATATTCATGTATTTTGCCGTACATTATTATATCTCGTACCTGGGCAAAATATGAAAATAAAATTGAGAATTCTAACCTAACCTAACTTAGCTACATCGAAGTCGAGATACTAAAATATTACAACTAGATTATAAAAAATAAGTCACTCATAGCAAGTTGAATATATTAAAAATATTTAAAATACCAAAGGAGGGTGGGCAGGAAAATGAAGTGTTCGTACACCGCTTCCCTTGCGACTGACCACTTGAATTTGTAACACTATGCATTTTATAAGTCCCGTTTAACAATTTCATAATGCTTTGATGATTTTTACCAAATCTGTATTATTTTTTATATGTGTTGAGTCGTAAATACCACGTCCATTAGGCAACCATACTAACCGTATTATATAGACTTAAATAGGTGACTCGTACACGATGCACAATTTAAAAGGAATTAAAAGCTTATCATAAATAGCCTTAATAGTTATTATTTGGTCGCAACAATGCAATTAGACAATTTGTGGTCTAAATATTCGCAGGCGTTGAAATTAGTATAACGGTTTTTTATAATGCACATTAATAGAATTTAAATTATCACGGGATAACGTTATGTTGCTTTATAAAAAATGCAAAGTGCCAAAATTCCACAATACATTCAAACCAACATAATACGAATGTGACAACAAAACTAAATTTAGAACGGCCACATACATTCGTTTACTGGGCTTAATTTCAGAATCAGTTCTCCAACAAGGATGCTTCCATTTATTTCTCGATCGTTTATATAAAATAAACTTGTATACTAAAAACGAATATGTGTGGGCGATCTAAGCATAGTTTTCCATTTCACACATGTAACAAATTCGTTAGTTCAAATATTATTAAAACGACGGTTGGAACCACGAACTTATAACTAATGAATACAATACAGAAAGCAATAGCGAAATATTTTGATAGTTATGCTAAGTGTTAGTTTGTTTTATAGACGTACAGAAAGGCGACAGAATACTGTACAAAAATTTTCCCTTATACTCGAATGTTTAATACTTTTTAACGAGTAGTTAGAATTTAAAGTAAAGTAAAGTTAATTTTACAACTAATTATAGTAACATTTTAGTTTAAAAATAAATAAGATTAAATTTATAATTTATTGAATAGTATTATTTATTAAATAGTTTTTTGGTTTTTATTAAATAATATGTATTTTTCCCAAATACATGTTCAATATAAAACGTCGAGTATAAGGAAAAATTTACTAATAGAACAATCGTTTATATTATTGCAAGAGATGAGTTAAATAAGCATAATACTATTATTATGTTACAACTACCCAAGTAAGTTAGTACTGTTAACAATTATTTTACCAGTTAGATACATGAGAGAGGAGTTAATTAAAAATGTCAAAATGCATACTACAAATTACACCGATTATTTTGTTGAAACATAGTGAATCATTTAAAATGATATTTGCCAATTTTATTTATGAAATATTTATTACATCATATACAAAATAATATTTGGTACAAATATATAATGAATTATAAATTAAAACTGAAATTATATTTACTACATTGAGCGTAAGGTAATCATCAAATTACTTTATAGCTTGAAAATTTTATACAGAACTACAATATTGTACTGCAATCTATTAAAGAACTTTAACGAAAAACATTATTTTCAAACAATACAAATAATTCTTAGGGTGTAAAACATTATTATTAACTTCTAAGATCAGTGTAGAATATTAAAGAATTACTGGTCTGCTATTTATCTGGCTAAGAATACGAGTTTATTCAGTGTTTAAAACATTAGCAAATGATAGATTCATTGCAATTGCTACTTTATTTTGGATGCATTACCAATGTAGTTGTAAGATTGAAACAAAAAGTGTAGCCCCGACATGAACGCAAAAAATGTAGAAAAAAATGGCCTTAAAATAGTAAAAATAAGTCTTAATTTTTCTTGACTTAAATCATTATTTTAAGTGTAGTTTTTTACAAAACCTGATTTAATCGAGACGGCAATTTCAATTTCTGGTTAAAAAAGTAACGGTATATTCTTACGAGGCATATTTTAAAGTTTGGTTTTCGTTATTAATTTAAAACATCTTAAAAAAATAATGTTATATCTTTAGAGGCATACTTTAAAGTTTGGTTTTCCTTATTTAATTTTAAACTTTTGTCACATGTCGTTTCGTGTCACGGGTCGAATATTTTGGGACATGAAACAATTATAGAGTGTGTGGTTCAACCGTCGCCGGGTGTCGCGTTACTTCCACTTCTTGGCGGAGAAGAGCACGGCGCGCTGCTTGAGGAACAGCGAGTAGCTCTGCTTCTTGAGCGCGTCCGCCGCCGAGCGCCCGCCGCGCCGCCCGCGTCCTCTACCTGATAGGGGAAAACAGTTTTTATTTTTAATCGTTGCTCATGGTTCATGGTCAATTGGTCATATTTTTGTAGGTAGGTTGGAAGGTAGGGAGGAATTATTTTGTCAGTTTTTGAAGTTACTTGTTTTGAAATAATATTTCTCTAGAAATTGCTAAAATTATTTTTGTACCGGAATCAGTTACGTCGAAGAGATACAATCATCATGAAAATGATATTTAATTGTTGTAGATAAGATTACGATTTGACATAACATGTACCAATCATTTTACATATATTTTAATTTGTAAGGATGTCACTTCTTGCGCGTGTACACCGTACACTTATAAACGCGCACTCTTTCTATTTTCTGGTGTAGGCTGGTTATCGGGGTGGCTCTCGGTGGTGGTGCCGCCCAGCCGCGTGACGTCACAGTATCAGCGGTACCCACCTGCCCCCCCTCCCCTGGCTCACGTCTCGCGCTTGACCTCGGAGGGCCCGGGCTCGTCGCGCGGCGGGCTCTCCTGGTGGTCGTGCAGGGTGCGCAGGTGCCGCACCAGGTTCGACTTCACGCTGAAGCCCTTGTTGCACAGGCCGCAGATGAACGGCCTCTCACCTGGTACACAACGGAATACACTTAACAGCTGATATATGGCTAAAAAACACGCGTAACGCGAGTCCACAACGCGACATCGCGACGTGCAACCATGCGAAGTCGTAGTGGTTTTAATGCGGTAAGAATCCCACATAACCCTGCGTCACTCCCACAACACCAGGTACCTTTTGAAGGTTTTCTCCTCGTAAACAAAAAAATGCGGTGTCATAACTTGCGCACGTGATATAGCCGTTAGTAATATCTAAAGAAGACTTTATGTCAAAAATTTAAAATTACTTGGCAACTCAACCATATTAATAAGACATGTGTGCAGTTTGAATTTGCAGATTTTTACCACGAAAAAACGCACTATTATTTATCTTATCTTTTTAGTATTACTACAATTTTATGAATTTGTAGGACTTTTAGTTCGAACGTGTTTTTGTTCAGGTAGGTCCATAAATTTAAGGAGCTGACATGTATTAATAATACATGTCAGCTCCACGAAGTGGTATAGCTATTTAAGGACAATGAATGTAATTTATAATTTAAAGACATTATTCTAAACATTTCACTTAAAATAATATTTTGCTTAGCTGCTTTTAGTTTGGTAGAATTTAAATAAGGAGGCCAAAATTATAAAGTACACTTTCATGGCCGATTAATTTCTGAAACTAATCATAGACATATGCTACCCGGCTAGTGCTAAATATACATCACGCTTGCAAACAAACTTGTTAACACAACTGACATAGTCGATGTTAACAATTCAACATGTCCTTACTATATCATACTTAGTAATATAAAATAATATTTACCTGTATGCGTACGCATATGTATGAGCATCGATGCGTGAGATGGGAATGTTTTGTTGCAGTGGGTACACGTCTTGTTCTGTACGCCCTCTGTGAAACGATTGTGACGTTTTGGTGGGGCACTCTTGTTTGCATTGGCCAATTCTAGACAACCGACACCGAACGAACATTTAGATATGGGTCCATATATATTGTAACGTGCAATGCTCTGGTTATACTGCGGGAGAATTCAAAATTTCGAGTGAAGAATTCCGAATGGGGAGGGTAGCTCGATAATCTGCGTAGATGGCGCGTAGTAAGAAACATTGAATGACATCAATGGTTCTGTCAAATTGACATTGACATTACAATATTTTTAGCGCGGCACGGCTATCAAAATCTCGCAACCCACCCCGTTCGAAATTCAAAAGTGCAGGGTACAGATAAACAAAGCATCACATGGATCTATTTTCACAGAACATAACTGAAGTGATTATCATGAGTGTAGCGGGGTCAGTGTTGTGTCTCAGATAACTAAAAGATAGACACGGCTAAGCACAAAAAAAACATAACCAGGTGTAAATATTATTATAAAAGAAAATGTTATTTAATTACAATATTTAGACGCCGCGTATGTCGAGAATTAGCCACGTACATAACAATCAGTATTCAGCTATGTTAGTAATATAAATAAATACTAATTATTATTTACTCTATTATTACTACAATTAATTAAATATAAAAGTAAATTACACTAGATTGTTAAAAAAAGGTTGTTGTCCAACAAGAAAATGCTGAATAGCCCACCAGATTTAGTTACATTTAAAAATGTTGACACATATGCCTGCAGTTCCATACCACCACATTATCAAAATTTACAAAAAATGCTGCTAAAGGCAAAATTTAGTGTGAAGATTATGCTGCCACTATCGTCTAATGACTAATCATGTAATAGTGACGACTCACCAGAACTAAAGGTCATATTACCAGACATAAGATATTATAAGAGAGTTCCAGGTTCGAATCCCAACGAGAACAATTATCTAAATGATTACATTTTTGTATAGGTAAAAAAAATCAAGATATTGAATTGATTTTTGTTTTTGTAAATAACATATAATATATTATTTACGACTGACGTTTTGTTTCATTGATATTATTCACCTTTTCCATGTATGCAGCTAAAACGTCACAGTCTTACTTCGACAAGTTTTTTTTAATAAATTATAATAAAATGTACCTGTTTCCGTGTGCGTGTTCTGAATGTGTCGAACCCATTCAGCTGGGTTCAAGAAGTGCTTCTGACAAAGATCGCAACGCAGAAGCACCACCGAGTCGTCGTCGCTACCCTGTGTGATAAACAGATACCGTTATCATCATAATCTATTTAGGACATAGCCCACCACGCTAGCCAAGTATATATTGGTAGAATACACATAGGTTACAGTTTTTTTTTGTAAATCTCTCAGGTATGCAGGTTTCCTCACGATGTTTTCCTTCACCGTTTAAGCAGGTGATCATCATTTTTTAATACGCACATAACATGTTAAAAAATCAGGCGTGCCTGGCATTTGAAACTCGGACCCTTAGACCAAGAGGCATAGTTTCTTAACCATTATGCAATTCTAGATAAACAAATATAATTATTAATAATTGATAAATACATATAATAACCCTATGTTGATTATTGGAGCAAAGAAAGAAGATAGTATAAATCAAAATTGAGTATGTAGAACCCATTGTGCTTCGACTCCGGCGGCACCACCGCCACACCTATTTCTGCCTCATAACAGCAGTGTTAAACACTGCTGTTATGAGGCATACTTTTCCGAGGCGTTCCAGCTTAGCCCTCAGCGGTAGCGTCGCATCTGTGGCCGACCTCAAGTAGTACATGGGCGGCAGTAGGCACTTCCCATCAGGTTGACTGCATGCTCGTCTGCTACTCCTATTTTTTTATTATCTATATCTATATCTATATATATATAAAAAACAATTGTTGTTCGTTAGTCTCGCTAAAACTCGAGAACGGCTGGACCGAATTGTCTAATTTTAGTTTAGAATAATTTGTGGAAGTCCAGGGAAGGTTTAAAAGGTGAGTAAATATGAAATATATTTCACAAACAGATTCTGAGGCGGTACAAAGTTTGCCGGGTCAGCTAGTAAAGATTAAAATAAAAAAACGTACGCTGGAGCGCAGTTTCCGCTTGCGCGAGTTCTGGTCGTAGTTGGAGTGTCCCTGCACGTGGCGCACCCACGCCGCCGGCACCGTGAACACCTCCGCGCACAGCTCGCACGCCAGCGGACTGTAGATCTGTCGAACACGATATTACCTTATAGTATCATGGGAATAACCTTAGAAAACAGTATAGGTTAGTAAAGATTACTCACTCCTAACAAGAATATATAACCAGTTTTGACAATTGAAATTGTTACTGTCATCTATTTTCGTGTTTGAATAATATTTAAAAAAAATAGTTTTTAGATCATTTACGAATGAAACGATATTTCTCCGCACTTTTTCTTCGATTTCGTGTTTTTGCTTCACTTAACTGCGCATGTCGGCATTGTTCCGCGTTACACCATGGCAGCCATTAAATGGCTTAAACGGCTGACAGAACTGTCAGCCGTTTAAGCCATTTAATTACTTTTTTCAATTACAAAACTTACTTAAACTATATTTATCTTCATTTTTTAATTCGATTTATTGTAAAAAGGAGAATGAACATGGTGGGCCTAAATGTAACAAGTTGAGATATAGTTTAAAAAACTGGTCATATATTTTAAATAAAATTATCTATACTCAATCTGGAAGCGGACAAATATAAAAAAAATGTTTTACATGACATAATCGATTCGTTGTTGAATAATCGATTAGACATTTATAGCAAAGAAAACCTTTGCACTACATGTAAATAAATGCAGCATACACAACGGCATCATACGCATCATAATACAATATAATTTCATAATACAACAACAATAAACTAAACAATAATTAAAAATATTATTATTGATTTCTAATCGATTTAAATCTGTATTGTATTATTATAGTCTATCATATCTACTCACACTTGACACTTCGAAACTTTTGACAGTTACCATTTGCTCTAATTCCCTTTGTGTTAGTTCCTTTGCAATTATTTTCAATTTACGCCGACTAGGGCTCTGTTTTAGGGACTCCGACCCTGGCTTTCATTGGACACCAAAGATCGTTCATACGTTTGACTTGGAATTGTTGTTGGTGACTTTATCGCCGGCTTGTTAATTAGATATAGAATTAGATGTTCAACGTTTGGTTTGGGCTAGCTACCAAGATATTGTTCCCCTGCACAATTTCTTGATGACATTTTAATTATTATTGAAGAACAATAAAATATGTTTGAACGTGTTGTTTTATTACTCAGATATTCTATCCTTCTGCACCACTCTATTACTTCATAATACCTGACCCCAACATATGACTTACGTTAATCCATGTGACTTGACAAACATTTTTAATTGAATTCATATTGCATATAACAATAAATAATTTTTAAAACCATCTTTTAGACTTCAGGTAACATGTGATAATTAAAGATTGCAATATAACCTCACTTTTACTAAGCCTCCACTATTTCACCTCTCAGATAGTAGAAACCTATAGAATTTCCAGTGAGGGACTACTAACTAGGAACCTTTAAATTGACACCATTTTTATCTTGGTACATTCGGGCCCAGAAATGTATGGAATTGGTTCAGTCTCCTTTGCCGAAAAACATTTTTTTCACCGTGGATTAGAACCCTCAGTTCAGCTAGTTACACACAAACCAACAAAAATACATACAGGTGAAACTAATAAAAGCGTGTTAAAAATAGACGTACTTAATATGTATTTAATGGCAATCATGAACTGCAAATTTAAGCTACACTATAAAGGAATGTTAACTAGAATAAGATTACTGAATAGTATTACATATTATAATATAGTATAGTATAGTGTACCCACAGACCTGTATTGTGAGTGTACCATAAAATATGGTGTCATATAGAGTAAGCTATGTACTTGTTATAATTAGATATATGTACTAATAACCTGTAGATAACATACATAGCCAAGAAACTAGTTGTAAGAAGTTATTATAATGTAGATCTAAGAGAGTACAAAGGAATAAATTATTATGTTACTGACTGCCAACGGGCTAAGATGGTTTTTATTTACGAATCTCCCAATACTTCTGACAGTGTCTATTCATTAAGTTGAGATCAAAACTACTTCGCAACAATCCGCTACAAATATGTATGTAAACCAACACGTGTTGGTGGTGATATGTATGGTGGTGTATATTTTTATTTTTTTACATCTGCGCGCATCCTTTGTGGAGAGAGGGTGGTACATACTGCATGGGATTAAAATATATATCATCATACAAATTGTAGCGGATTGTTGCGAAGTAGTTTTAATCTTAACTTGATAGCATGGATTTCCGCAAAGTAACCCCTGATACAATCAACTAAATGTCTATTCATTCACAAACTCACCAGGCTCTCGTCCTCGCTGTCCGCGTCATCAGACGGCTCGGGCTTGACGCTCATCTCGCTGTGGAACATCTCCGCGATGGACTGGTCCGCGTCCTCGATGCTCTTAGTGTCCCACTCGGCGGGCTCGTCCTTTATGTGCACCTCCATCGTCGCGTCCGGCTCCTTCGAGCTTTGGCTTGATTTCTCTGCAAATAAACATTGATATGACAACCATGTTAGAAGTTTTTATGCAATTAAGCAGGTCACGTGGACATTTGTTATCAATCATCAATCCCAGATAAGATTACAATCCTACCATAGATCGGCCACAGGTGCGTTGATACCCTTGAGGACTAAGTCTTCTAAGGAATAAATTCTGGAACGTCTCGGATAAGTATGTAGTGTTTAGAGAGCCGTAATTAAAGTTGAAACACAACACATCATCGCTTAGTTATAGAGCGCGCCAAACGTCTAATCCGCTCTGTAGTTGCTACGCGCAGGTGTACGTACAGTCGGGCATATATTTCCTAGTAACATTTTTAATATTTTATCGTGAGAAAGGTTAAGAGGTGACACTGTTCACTATTAGGGCAATATTTCAAAACGGCAGTCACAGCTAATGCATAAGTAAGATTTTTTTTATGAAAAATTTTGACATATGCATTTTCTTGACCTCAGAGTGACGTTCTTCCTTATTACAAAAAGCTTTACATTTTTACATAAACAGAATTAGCGCAACATATATGCAAAAAATACTGTCAGAGTAAAAAAAAAATAAGAAAGGAAAAACGAAGGAACATTATTTATTTTTGACAAAACATGAGTTATAAAATAGTTATTATATATTATTTAATGGTACTAACACATTCTACACTAGCCCTAGCTCGCGGCTTCGCCCACGTGGTTCACACAAAAAACCAAAACCACGCGGGCGAAGCCCGAATTATTAGAAAGTTAGTTTAAAATGTATGTTGTCTTATATATGTGTAAAGCGAGTAACTAGGTAACTAGTTATTAAATATTTTAAAAATTACAACGGTTATACACCTGCATAAAAATTCCAAGTGGATGTGCTAGAACAAGGCTCGACTTCACTGTCGTCTTCACTCGATTCTGTCTCCTCCTCAGTTTCGGATTCCGACTCATTTTCACTGACTCTAATGATAATTTCATCGGTTAGTGCATCTATTACGTGATCACTTGTTCTGTATTCGTCTTCAATACTTTCCACTTTTGCGCATAGTTCCATCCACTCAGGTTCACCCATCATGTCACATTTTTCTCTTATCAGATCCATAACTTTGTTTATATTCCAATTTATATTTTTGTTCGCAACATATCCTTTTATTGCTAACCAAGCCATTTCTATAGGATTCAGATCCGAATGATAGGGTGGAAGCCGTAAAACTGTATGACCGTACTCTTCGAGCATATGGTCCATATTAAACTTAATATTTTTCTCCTTATTTAACAGAATCAGTTTATACAGTTGGGGTTTTAGCATCTCGGGACTAAAACTTATTCCTTTCTCACGAAGCCATGCCTGCATATCAGATTTAAGACCGTTTGAGGCGGGACAGTGATCTTCTTTTTTATTATGATAGGATGCATTATCAACAACCACAACTGACCTGGGAGGAAGATTGGGAATCAACTGCGTTTTAAGCCATTTTTCATAGTTTTGAAAATTCATCTTGTCTTGGTAATCCCCACTCTTTGTCCCGGCTTTAAACAAAAGCAGAGCATTTGGTACAAAACCAGCTCTGGAGCCGGCATGTACAATTATCACACGTTGCCCTTTTGATTTTTTCTTTTTTATTCCTTCCTTCGGACCTAGTTGTGGCGACTCGACGTACGACTCATCAGTGTAAATGATTGGTCTTCCCTCCCCGCGATAACGTGCAATTTGCAGCAGAAACTCTATTCGTTTCAAGCGTATATTGCTTTGTTCAATAACAATTTTCCTGTTATCTGCTGTTTTTTTCCATTGGAACCCCAAGCGTTTTAAAATTCTGCGTAAACTAGTTGGAGAACCTTGAAAGTTGATCTCATCTTGTAACTTTCTTAAAAGGCTTCCAACTGTTGGCAATTTTTTTTCCGTATTATGAAAATTGTGAACACATCTTTTAATTGCGCTTTCGTCAAAACTATTAATATTGGTATTTTTTTTCCCTGACCTCTTCTTGCCAGGTGTTCGAAATACTACAAGAAGTTCCGCGTTATTGGCTTCTGCATTAATTCTGCGTACTGTTCGCGTTGAAACTCCAGTAGCTGCTGCAACTCTTTTTTGTACGTGATTAATGTTTATTTTTATCCCTCCGTCCGCTTCTGTCTGCATAAATCTTGAAACATTATAGATCATTTTTCTTGTTTGCCGATGTAAAACCGCATTGCGTTTAGGCATTTTAACTTCTCGATAACAATTAAAACGAAACAAATAAAATATAGGAATTACAAAAACAAAACAACGTAATGTGGGCGACTGTACTCCGCTACGAAAACAAGCACGTGTACAATCCGGAGAAACGCTGAACGCACACTAGCTCGCAATCATAGCGAGCGGCGGAACTGTGCCGGCGGGACACCCCGCCACCCGCCGCCCTCGTCCCTCAGATACCTTTTATTTGCTTCTGCGACGCGAATCGCGCATTGTTCGAAGCGGGCTAGAAGTTTGGCACGATTTATACACATGGAGTCCAACCATAAAATATTCTACGACCTTGAAATGGTAGAATCAGTATCGTTCAACGGGGGATTTATAATATGAGGCGATCATTTTAGTCCTAAGGAGTAGCAGCGCATCTCAGATGAAAACTTTTTTATATTATGTTCTTAATATTATTATCGTTTTTGGCATAGATAAGTAAAGATATCTCACCGCCTTGTAATTGACGAAGTCAAAAAAAAATCAAACAGCTTACGGGTTTCATGCATGTACACGAAATTACGCACACACTCACGTAAAACAGTTTACGGTTTTTCCCATAACGTTTCCGACCGTCGTGGTGTAATTAACGCGGAAAAATGCCGACATGTGCAGTTAAATGGTGCAAACACAGCACGGAATCTAAGAAAAAGCGCGGAGAAGTATCATTTCATTCTTAAGTGATCTAAAAACTACATATTTTTTAAATTTCACAAACACGAAAATAGATAACATTGAGAGTACTAAGTGTTGCCAGTACCTCATTGTGAATTACTTTACATGTGGGAAATAACTTGCAAGTAAAATTAGATATTGATTATGTGTTTTATTTAAATTTAACAGAAATAATAGCTACGTACGACTTACGAGTAACATTAAATTGAAATATTATATTATTATTAAATTATAATTAAATTTTTGAAATATTTTTTTCAGTCGAATCATAAGGGGTAAATAATAATAATAATCACCTTCAAAATATTCATACGTAAATATCGACGTAACTTTTGCGTCACTTTACTTTTGGAAGGAATACATTGTCTCTTTCTTGTCAGTAACTTAATCATGGCGGACCAAACACGAAAAATAATGAAACAGTAATATCTCCTCATTTACTTGTGATTTGTGATTCCATGAAGCTTGTTTATTTATTATTTTTTTTTGTTTAATTTGTACATTTACGGATTTAGTTAATCGTTGTTATAGCAATTGTATATTTTATGTTTGTTGTTGTCACTGTCATATATTTTCTTCTGTATATTTTTTGTTAATTTTTAATATATTTTACTTTTTATGGCTCATTAGTTCTGTATATTTTTAGTTAATTTTTAATATATTTTACTTTTTATTGCTTATTAGTTATGGTGTGCGTTGAGTATATTTCATAAATAAACATTACTTTCGTAATACACATTTAATTTAGTCCCTTTTCCCTTGCTACTCTAAGCGCCTACTAAATTATACTACTAAGAAAACAATTTGTAATGTGGTGTAGATACAGGCGACGGGATTGGTCATTTTATTGTTTGAATTCTTGACAAATATAACCTTTTTAGAGAAAGTTTACGTATAAATAACGAATACTACGTAATTTACATAATAAATAAATACGTATTTCAAACATTTTAGGGAGACTAGAACGGAGATGTGGCAACACTTTATTATTACGCACACAATTTCAACTGTCAAAACTGGCTTCATTTACTTGTATGGAGTGAGTTATCTTTACTAATCTATGGTTTTTGGTCAGACTGTCAAAAGCACACGAGATCAATAGGACAAGATATTATGTACAACTTGTATTATTTTTACACGCTTAATATTAGCTTCACTTATGTTGTTTGTCAGTGAGTAACTCCGTTTTTCAGTAGAAAGAGATCAACATACATCCTTATAATTATGGCGGTTTGTGGATGCTTAATGTGAACAGCAGTATAAATTAAACAATAAATAATAATTAATTAATCTAAAGAACTCGCTTTTATAAGAAATAACTAATCATAAAAAATAAATATAGTTTAAAAAAAAACTAAAGTACCTACACGCTTTTATAGAAATCAAACTAAAAATATAAAATAAACTTAATTTTTTTTAATAATAAATAATATTTCTTTATTTCATAAATTCAGACCCTTTTTATTACAGTCCATAGATTTGGTTAGTACATATTTTCTTAAATCTATGTTAGTTAATGAAAAATTGTATTAACAACAAAAAAAGATATATTTAATTGTAAAAAAGGGCTCATAAGTGTCTACTTATGGGAGTTATGAGCGTTATGATCGTATTATATGCAATTGCATATTTTAGTACTTTTTCATTGATAGCGCATACATCAGTAGTTATATGTATTCGACGTATTGTTTTTATGGTTTGTTTATTTATTTATAACGGTAAGATTAAAGTTGGGTGATGACTGATGCCCCATTATTTAATTATATTATTTCCCGTCCAATAAGTAAACAGTTGTAAAATATTCAAAGTACCATAAAACGTACGTCGTACTCATACCATATTCAAACTTACCTCAAATATATCATTAATACTAGCTGACCCGGCAAACGTGGTGTTGTCATATAAATAAAAAATGTTAAGGGTGAACAACCCTTATCACTTAGGGGTATGAAAAATAGATAGTAGCCGATTCTCAGACCTACTGAATATGCATATAAAATTTGATGAAAAACGGTGAAGCGAGTACGGAGTAGTACGGTAACTAACATTGTGACACGAGAATTTTATATATAAGAATACGATTAGTTACGAAATACTAAAAGTTCAGTTCAATGTAAAGTTTTAATAAAGGTGTATTTTTTCAACTTTCCCATTTGTTCATCGTTTTCAGTCACTTATTAAAAATGTCTTTACATATAAACATTTTTTAGTTTGGTATAAAATGTCACACTTTGGTAAAATAGAAATATAGCCTTCATTTTATTTTGGTTTGACAAAAATTAAAAATAATTCTATAGTCCGATTCATAATGAGGTGTCCAAAATGTAAACAAAGGTGTTGACCAATCAAGAAAATATGTGTCATGGTAGTTTCTTATTTTTGACAATATTATATTAATACATCGATAATAAAATAATAATCTAAATAAATTAAAATCAATTCACATTTTCCAATATTTATATTAACTCAATTTCATTTCATACAGTAATAATAATAAAAAACAAGATTTATGAGAGAAAATTAAATTGTGATAATGGTCACACAATCGGCATCCAAAACATTTTTTGTGCCGCCATTTTTAAGTTTCGTAGTTGATATTATTCATTTTCGTGATCGTGATCGAAGTCGAATTTTTTCTAGTTTTCATAGTGCGTTTTTTTAAATTCTGTGCAGTTATTAAGTTTTTGTTTTATGTTGAAATTTGTGTTTCTTTCGTTTTCGTTTCTTGTTAATTTGTTAAGGTTTGCAATACCTGTCATCGAATTTTGACAATGACATTTCTTTGTTTACATTTTGGACACCTAATTATAAATCAGACTATAGTTGACTGTAATGCCAATAAATAAACACTCTTACACCATTGACTGGATAAGCTATATCAATTTGGGTCTACCAAATCTATGCTTTGGGTAAATAAACACAAAACTTAATAATTAATAATTTTTTGATAGTGCATATTTTGGACATATTTTGCCTTATAAGTGTATATTTCGTAATTCATAATCATCAGATTATTCATAAGTCATTACATCGTATCAACAGTCATACCGTTCGCGCACTGTCGGGTTACACACAGAGTTGCTGTTGAATTGTATTGGAGATTGATTATAGACTGAATATTAATTATTAACCTACACAACGCGCTCTTAAATTATATAGTTTCAAGTTATATCATTAATATAACTTTTTTCACGATTTATTTGTACAGTTTAGGAAGCGTAAAACACAAAATAGATTCAGAAGTGAACCGAAGAAAGACTGGCTGTATGTGTAAAGTATGTGAGGTTAAAACAAAAAGTTATAATAAAATAAGTTCAGTATTCTTAAATAAAATTATTTATTAATAGTTAACTAGTAATTATCACGACAAAGAAAAATTATATACCCTCAAAATTAAAACTGTCCTGGGTAGAGTTTGTCATATCCGTAAGAGCAGGTGATCCTGGCGAGGTGACACGAGTATGCGTCAACTCAGCTGGAACCGGTACATGAAATTCCTGTTTGCGCGAAAAATATCTATAGTAATCGACAGCGTAGTTCGTGTCCCGCCGTTTCTTCCGTATCCTTTGTATTGTAGCTAGAATGTCGGCCTGAAGTTCTAGAGTCTCGTCTTCATTAAATGTACTTATTGAAGGTAGAATACCTTTGAAAAATGACATATGTGGGGATTCATTTTTAATATCGCGTCGTAGCTGTATATCAAGGAACTTTGACTTGTCAATCTTTAATCTCTTACTAGTAGAAGGTATTGACATTGGATGTGTAAGTGGCGCAGAAGGAATGGGTTTATTGTCTTGTTCTGGAGTATTAAAAGACTCGGGCATACTCTCAGGCTCACTAAGTTTCGCTAAAAATTTCAGTTGTGGTTTATAAATATAAGGCTTAACTGACTTTGAACCAAATCTCCTTCCTTCTTTTTCCTTTCTTTCTGCTCTATTAAATCCATCTTTTATGTTAGTCCATTTAGTGGTTACTAATTTACCTGTAAACGGATAAAAGTATTTTCAAAATAAAGGCTTACTTGTTTTAATTACAAGTAATACATTTCAATTATTTTTCTTTCAAATAGTTGAATCGACTTCGAATACCTTTTTATCTACGCCAGTATTGGATCTTATAGGAAAGAATGTAATCCTAAAATTTTTAATTATGTTAAATATAAAAACAAGAACAAAAATGTTATCTTTGAAAATTGACGATATTTGTTATGTTTTACTATGTTAAAGAATGATTCATTGTCATTTTAGTCGCAATAAATATTGAATAAAACGTTTGTTACTGCTGTGTTATTTTTAAAACATAAAAATATCCGGTTTTCCACCTGTCGTGTCGGTGCTGTGCCGGTGTCGTGTCGTCAAAATGAAGAAGCACCTATTGACGGGACAACGCAAGATTTTCCTTTCTTCAGAAATCGGTTATGTTTTATTTCAGAATTCAGCGGCACAGGTATAATCTTAATAATAACATTAACACTGATAAAATAAGTATGTACTTACAGAAATTAAATTTTTCTTGTTCATTTAAATCCACAAAATCAGGTTTAATAATAGAGCAAATTTCTCGCCAGGCTTCTAGTTTCCCAATCTTATTCTTATACTGTTCGCATGTCTTGTCCCACAGTATACTTCTGTTTTCCACGAGCGAGATTAATATTTCTGGATTTATGTCGTCCTCCATTTTTCTGGCGAATTTCGATAGTGCTCTGCGTACACGCTACTACACAACTGTAGGAAAATGAAATGGTGCCTGGTGGCGCGATGGAATCGGTTAGCGCGGGTGGGTGGGGTACGGTACGAGTTGCCGCATCGACCCGATGCGAATGGCGTGATAGTAATAAAGGCGAAAACGCAAAAGCACGTTACGGCGCCGTAAAATTCTACGGTTCGCCGGCGCTCGTGATTTCTCCGACGCTGTGGAATTCGCCAGCGCGGCGCCTTAGACTTCCACGGCATGTGGACGTGACGTAATTATTTATGAAGCGCAACGTGGATTAAAAAAAATATATTATCAATACGACACGCATGTATGTAATCTTATTGAAAGTGCAATATATTTACATACTGAAAAATAATCAATCCATTATAAACAATGAGTATACAATTTTTATCGGTGTATATATATAATTATAGGATATGTAATTATGTACAGTCACGAGCACAAACATATGACTATGGGCAAATTATCAAAAATATTTGACCCAAGAACGAGTTCAGTAATATCTGCCTGCAAGAATGCAGCAAAAATATCTGACATTAATAGGCAGCAAAAAATTTGTGATGATGACGTTGATCAAATAATTGTGACCACCTTACGAAGCAAAAATATGTGACAATATTAATCTATTCACTTTTGTTATTCCGGCTCAAAATACAACTCGAACGTCAAGCCGCGTTCTTTTTCTTTTTTATGCTAAGTCATTGAATCATATTATTATCAGCCAGTGACTTTATGAAAAAGGACTTATTATTATAAAAATAACACATCATGAAAATAATACTATAATAAAAATTGAATAGGTTTCTAATAATAAACTTTCAAACAATTCCGAAACGTTACACAACAGCGTTGGATAAAAATATCTACTACCCACTTTTTAACGATAAAAATATATCAAAGCGATATCAAAAACGTAGAACCTATTTCTCCGATAATGTTGCTAATTGTAGAACTTGGTATTGCTAATATAAATAATTAAAGTTACATGTATCAAATAGTATCAATTAACTGTTGCGGTAACTTCTTTTTTATATTTTTGTAATCTTAGCAGAATATTCGTGACCATTTTAGTTTAATATTATATAATCTATAGAATATAGATATATGATGATCTTTAGCAAAGTTGTTATCCAAGAGCCCACGAGGGTTTGGGGAGTTGGTAAGACCTATTTTCGACAGATGGCACCACTGTCATTCCAATGCAGGTACAAATTTTCCGTTTTATGTATGTCATATTATTTCTTTAAAATGCGGGCGAAGCCGCGAGCACCACTAGTAGTCATATATTTATGCTCGTGACTGTACATAATTATATCAACTCATATTTTTTATTTAAAGACACGTAGGGATTTTATGTATAATATGTATATGCATAATATTTGTATGCACATTAAGAAAATAAATTATTATTACTAAAATATATAAATTTCGGAAAAGTTACAAAAAAAATAAGATATACAATACATTTATTGGCCATAGTTAACTGTTCTTAAACGTAAATGATGCCCTGTTTTGGAGCGAAACATGCCACGTTTTGTGAAGAAAAATAGTATTTTTTACAATACGCACAATATTTATTTTAGCGAATGGCAACCCTAATGCAAGCAGATCTTGGATGTCGTACGGATCTCCTCGCTGCCCATTATTTATTGTAACAAGAAGTTTAGAACGCGCTGACCAAGTGCGGATACTGGACTTCAGACACCTTGAGAACTATTTTTAGGGTTCCGTACCCAAAGAGTAAAAACGGAACACTATTACTAAGCCTGCGCTGTCCGTTTTTCACGGGACTCTATCTTTTGAACAACTTGTAATAGATAGACACGTTATTTTTTACAGAGGATGTATTATGGTGACCGCTATAACTAAAAATACTAAAAATAAAAAATACTTAAAAATAAGTGGAGGTCACCATACAAGAATATTTTCGCCATAGATACGATTTCCTACCTAGGTAGGAAAATAAATTTTCAGAATTCATTAATTTGTATGGCTGCTATGATAATAAATATTTAAAAAATGAAAATTCGCTATTACGGAACCCTCAGCGTGCGAGTTCGAGTCACGCTTGGCCAATTATTTAAGAACACTGGTTTGTAGGTTTCCTTGCGATGTTTTCCATCACCGTTTAAGCAAGTGATAACTAATTAATTCCTTTCACGCTCATAACCTTGAATAATCAGGTGCATTTCCACCAGAAATGTGCGAATAGAATTGCTTATTTTTCATTGCTAACTTATGTTGGCTTTAATACCTGAACCAAGTTTTAAATAGTGGGATGCGAGCTTCGGCGACATGTACATCTATAAGTATACTTATAAGTATTTTCATAGCATATTACAGTCGCTCACTAAGCTTAGCTTTGGGAGCTAAGTTATGTTTACTATATAGGTATGATAGTTAAAAATGGAGCTTCGAAAGAGAGCTAAAGAAACTTTGTAAGGTCAGTTAGGGTAAGACCGGCATACTTTATTAAAATCTAATATATTGCCATTTTTTTCATTTCTATAATAATTACTTATCTAAAAGTAATTATAATAATATGTTATCAAAGATTTAATTGACTACTTTGCTATTTATTTTCATTACACATTTAATTCGCTTAATTTAGCTTCGACAACGCATACCGCTTAGCTACTTCGCACATTTTTGGTAAGAAGTAAACCTTATATACCTACCTTTTATATATTTCACGCTAGCAATGTCCTACACGATGGTTTTGGGGAATACGGGGAGCTTTCGGTCCACAATTCGGCACAAGAGCTTGGTTCACATTGTAAGTTAGTAATAAAAAAAACTACCAAACTATGTTATAGTTATTTATAATGTAAATACAAAAGGATGACCCGTGTGGCATAGCGTCATACCGGTTTGACGCGCAGAGAGTACCGAGTTCGTTTCCCGGCTAGACACACATCTGACTGAGCAATTTAGATATCTGTTCTGGGACTGGGTGTTTATATACTCGTCTTTGTGTGTGTCAAAATTCAAATTCAAATCTCATTTATTCAAAATTGATTCATATAGAATACTTTTTGAAAGTCAACAAACTACCACCGCTTCGGAAGGTATTTCGCTATGGAGAAGAAGCGGCGCAAGAAACTCCATACGTGTGCATATTTGCATCTTTTGAAGGGTAAATAATATAACTATCCATGGCACCCATGGCACAGGGAATCCTATTGTGGGCCTGTGAGGGTTCATTGATAATAAAACAAACATAATTTGATCAATTCGAACTTCAAACAAATTTGAAATTCTAAAGAACATATCAGAAATAACTTTTATGTCATTTAAATAATCGAATAATCATTTAAAATCTTCCGGCGCATACCGCGTAATAGTTATTACCGCGAAAATGCGGGAATCCGCATTACTTATATGCGAATATCTTATGAAGGGTTTAAATACATCTGACACAGGTTGGCCACATTCAACAATTTACCAATTGGAGAAGCAAGCCTTTTATGCCAAGGAGAAATTTGTTTGGCAGCTTTCCTCTCATACCACATTTTATCCAAGAACTAAATTAAAATATAACGCAAAGTGAAAATTTTTGTATTATAGAAGAAGTAAAATATAAACTTACTTGAGGTACTAGTAGCAGTGTCGGTTTCCTCGGCATTATCATCAGGATCTACGGGTTCAGTCTTTTGCCTCTTGCCGTATTTCCTTTCTACCCCAGTCTTCCTTAATATACGCGGAGGAGGAGTTTCATCAGAATCCTCTGCCAGAGATGTTGAAGAAGCCACAGTAATATTGGATGTTGAGGTCGCCGTTGCTACATGTGAGGAGTCTGCGTTTGGTGAGGGAGCCACTAGGATGGTCTGACCTTTGGGACCCACTGGCCGTATATTTGCTGCTTGGGTAGTGCCGTCCATTGTTTTAATAAACACCAATTTTGGAGGATTGAGGAACATTGACCTGTGAACAATTATGAATTATATTATTACTAGCTGACCCGGCAAACTTTGTACCACCTCAAAATCTATTTACCAAATATATTTCATATAAAATATAGCTTATGTTATTCGTAGATAATGTAGCTTTCGAATGGTGAAAGAATTTTTAAAATTGGTCCAGTAGTTTTTGAGCCTATTCATTACATCCAAACAAACAAACATAGTTTTCCTCTTTATAATATTATAGTGTAGATGTAGATTTGATTTCTTAAAATAGTTTTGGTTTATTTATTTGCAATGTTATGCAAATACACACAGAACACACTCTCTTAAAAAGGTACAACCAACTTCTTAAATTTACCTCCATCAACCACTGTTCCATCTGCCCCATTGCTGGGCCCACAGTTGCAATCAATATGAATGTGTAAATTAGACCTTATTTGTTTGTATACATCGCTGTAAAGGCCAATGTGTGTATAGAAAAAAATGTTTGTATTGACAAATGTGTTTTGGGTGCCAAGTACTTGTACAGGTACAGTAGGTACATGAAAAATCTTGGTGTGGAGCTTTGAGTGCAAAAAGCACTTATTATCAATAGATTTACAGATATGTAAAAACTACTGTAAATGTAATTAATATATGTATTTGGTTCCATGACATATTGCTATGTCTATCCTATCTATTGCTATGTCTACCCAGTCTATCAAAAATTCAAAACACAAAATTAAAATTTACAATAACATCCGTACCTTGTAACTCCAGTGGATGTTTGCACAGTTGGATTAAATGTTTTAAGCAGTTTGTCATCTTTCTTAACAGCTATCTTTGTCAACTCTTCTGGCTTCTTCCCCTGCTTGTTGACGCTAGCAGCCTGGGTGGTCTTCTCAGCAGGTGTGGAATCACCGCCAAGCTCATCCGACTGCCTCCATAGTCCTCGGATTTTGAGAATCTCTCCTGCTTTAAGTACTATGTCCAAGATTTCATTTGACACTGTTGTTTCACCTATAAAAAATGGATCCCGTCAAGAGAATGTATAGAATATTTGACGGTAGAACAAAGTGACATGTGATCTATCTGTGTGTAATTAATCTCCAATGAACATAGTTCATTGGGATGCGGACGTTATTATAAAATTGTTATGATTTCAAAAAAATAAACAGTATCAGACAACAAATAAAGTGGAAAGAAAAGTTATTTATTTCATTTTAAGAATATTAATATTTTTGACATTAAGTGATTATCACTTTTAAAGCTATATTGCTGTGTAAATAAAAATACTAATGCACAACTTATACAATGTTGATACATATAAACATGGGCTTACTAAGCATACATTTAAATACTCCATAAAATATGACTAAATAAGACACATTATAATCAAGTATGTATGTTAAAAATACAAATTCATTAACATAAAAGTAAGGCAAGAAAATGAATCAATGAATAAATACAAAATGTTAATAACGACATCTGTTAAAATGTTATGGTGGAATAGTTTCAAATAGGATTACTTATGTTTGTTGACAACAAAATATATACACAGAGAGTTAACACTCACCTTTATACATATACTCCACGAGTATCTTCAGAGCTTTAGTGGATATCTCAGACGGCAGCACGACGTAGATCATGCCGCCCATCCGTGTGATGGAGCGCTGCCCGTCGAACAGGGCGCTCAGGTAAATACTGCACGAGCTCAGTATGAACTTGTGCGCGGGGATCTGGGACCCGTCCAGCGTGCACAGCACCACGTCCGTGAACCGCTCCGAGCGGAGCAAAGCCGCCACGGAACCGTTCAGGTGCGAGCTGTGCGAGTGCCATTTCAACTGATATGTGTCCGTCGAAGTCATATTGCTACACTCTCACTCCATCGGCACCCAGCTACACAAATACACAACAATTACACGATGTTTACATCACGAAATAACCTCGATTTTGTTTGTTTAAAACAAGCCGTTCCATTTTATATTTGACAGGTGACACTGATCGTAGATCTGATAATAAAAAATAGTTTACATAGAATAAGTTTTCAAAAATTTAAGGATACTATTTTTATTATTTTAAATCATTAATATAAATATGATATATTATCAAAATTATAAGTAAAGATAAGTATTTTAAGTAATATCCAATTAATAAAATATCAAATCGTGAAAGAAGTGAGTTTGAGTACAATGGTAGAATACCGGCGTCCAAAAAGCCGCGTGCGGCTCTGGCGGCCCTCGAGAAAATGACTCCAAAATTTAATTCTCCAACGAAAACTATAAATTATTTAGCTATTTTATACTAAAGGATTTTCTTATAAAAAATACTTTTCATTTGAAACATAATATAAAATCTATATTTTTGTCATAGAAAAATTAATAAATTGGGTACCTATTACAAAGCCTGGTAAATACTAATTACCTTACAAAACCGGCAATGGATGTGATCGATCGATGACAAACTTAGCAAAATCCATATTACGCGTTAAAAACTACAATAAATATCCCGAATCGTCGCCTAAATCGGCGTCGGACCACGCTATATCGTGCGCGCACCCACCGCGTGCGACCCTCGGATCTGGTGTGCGGCGGCTGCGGCTCCTAAAATCGATGGCAGTCGTATTGATTTAACGCGAAAAGCGGGGTTGCGCGTTTATCTCATCGATCCATGGGTGGCGTGTCGGTGTCGGCCACGCGGCGTCGGTGCGGCGCACGCCTGCGCACGCCGCGGCACGCCGAGGGGCGCCGCCGCCGACTCCCGCCTGCCGCCTGCCGCAATGCCCTGCGCCACCCTGTTCACGCGCAAATTGCTTTTATTCCACACCTATATCTATATCGTTCGCTACCCTACAGTCCTACACCCTTGCATGCACTCTAAATCAGAGCCGACATCACAAAGCAGAATAAAACCATGACTTTCGATCGAGTCTACGAATGATATACGATGCACTTTTTTGCATTTAAGATAAAACATACCTAAGTTAAGAAACGTAAATAGGAATGTAATTATAAGGTTTACGTTAAATTACTTAATTATAATAAAACTGTACTAAATCATCTAACAGAATCTTAAAATCGTGCGCACGGACCTGTATCCAACTAGAAAAACATTTATGGCATAAGTAATTTGGGACTGAATTTGTTTAATTTTTGTATATATATATAACTTCGCAGTTTATTATTATTATGAAACGATTACTATTCCACAGCGAGGACTTGGTCTTAATTTATATTAAGACCCAGTCCCCGCTGTCCCCCTTATGGGTTAGCCATATTTAAGTACGACTTATCCACGATGATGTCATTAACCATGTGTGGATTGAAAACTGTACTTTCAAGTTTACTGAAGCAGCAATAAACCAAACCAAATTAAAATATTTACCTATCTAGATATATAAAACCAAAATCAGAGGTATATTTTGTTTGAACTCACGCCCAAAGCAAGAAAGTTTTGAAATAGTGCTATCAAACCACTGGTCACTGGCATTACTACTACTACTTATAAAAGTATAATTACAAATTGCTCTTAGTATATGAATACGGTATATTTTAGTTAAGACTGTAGTCTTTTTTAATAGTACTAGTAGTAACTAGTACCTACTATTAAACAATGGCGTAATTACTTACATTCGTTATAAGACCAACCAAATGATTACGAATCATTATGTAATTACAGAACCCTAACAAGTGGCCGAAATTTATCGAGTCTTCCACTTAACGAAAAGAGGCTGCAAAGAACTCTCGCGGGAAATTTCTTGACTTATAATAAAATCTTTTTAATGTGTATTTTTTAATTTCATCAAAAGATTTTTTTTCTTGAAGATCAATATAACAAGATATACCTATAAAACTTATTCAACGTATTATTTTTAACTTTTCCCGAAAGTTTTCGATACATGATTGATTCCTCTTACACAGTGATATATTAAAACTATTTATTATATCAATGCTCTTACATAACATACAGTGTAACAAGTGCTAATGCTTGCACATTTACTTCTATCTTGTATAAGTAAGTAAATAAAAACAATTAAAAAAAGAAGTTGGTAAAGTCTATCATATCGTATTTATCATTTGTAAAAAAAATATTTTAATTGTACCTATGTATAAAACTAAGTAGTGATAGTCTAACTCTAGTGAGCTTCGGCATCTAATCGGCGTCCGGAGTTCGAATTCCAGGCTGTACCTACCTCTATTTTTTAAAACTTATATGCATATCAATAATTAATTATCACATGTCTACAGCGAAGGAATACATACACACTTGAGAGGTCTTTAAAAAAAAGTTTTAAAGTTTGTTAAAGGTATGTGAATTCTACCGATTAACCAATTCGCACTTGTCCAGGATGTTAAACTTCATTGCATTTCTTCTCATTCAAACCCAGAAGTGGGACTACTGTCCCAGTCGTAGATAATGATGATGGTGGTATAATTTGTATTGATGTCTTTTACATTAAAGTATGCTACATGTTCTTGTAATCATATTTAGGAAGTTCTACACTGAGAAATTTGAATCCCTAATTTCCAAAGCAAAACAATAGAAACATATTTTCTCAGTTCGTAAACAATGCAAACTGAAATCCTGCCTCTGGCAAACAGCCACGCGTTGTAGTCGAATATATACCTATATAGTACTATGTACCTACCCTGTTGCAGGTACTCATGTGTACATAGGTACTCAACTGTGAATACATGCATCGAAAAAGTACGTACATAGAACAAAGAAGTGTTACGTAGATACTCCATAAACTTTAAATCGTCTTGCTCTGTGACTTTTGTTATCAAATACTATAACATTGAATGGGGTTTATTTTACATATTTATATAGATAATTAAGTTATTATATTTCTTATTGATAAGCAGATATTTAAATATTAACATATAATCATTTACAAACAGACGCCATGACTCATGACAAGGTAACTCATTTACAGACAGACGGATAGTGGTAGAGCCATTTATGGTTCGACTCCGGCGGCACCACCACCACACCTATTTCTGCCTCATAACAACAGTGTTAAGTTGTAACCGCAATTCAACCACAACTGCTGTGTTGTGGTTTGAATTGTGTGGTAAGGGAGACATACAGTTTCCGAGGCGTTCGAGCTTAGTCCTCAGGGGTAATGGCGCATTTGTGACCGACTTCAGGTAGGATTGTTTAATCCTATCTGTGGTTGATAACAGATGTTCATGGGCGGCACTTACCATCAGGTGGACTGCATGCTCGTCTGCTACTCCTATATTATAAAAAAAGAAGCTGTAGCCAACGAAATCTGATGTAGGTATCTGTTTATATATTTTGCTACGGAACACCCTGTCCTGGAGGGTTGACATGCCGCGATCGCTTCGATGATATCCATATAATGTAGATATGTATATATTATATCCACATTGTATTGGTTGCATTGAAGTTTCTGTTCCCAGGTGCAAATCCTTTACAGATAAAGATATTTTACAGATATAGATCACAGTGTACACTGTACAATGCACTTTAAAGATTTTTATACTTCAAAATTAGTGTGGGAACAACTCTTTAATCAAACGACAAACCATTACTAACGCTATATTAAGAATTTTGTCTCAAAAGGAAAAGGGTTTAGGTTAAGTCCAATGCTCATTGTAGGTACTACTTGAGTAGATCTTGAAAGACTTTACCAATAAAAACTCTCAGGTTGACAAATATAGATATGCTGAGATGCTTCCTTTGCAAGCGTAGCAACAGACAACGTATTAAAAATTTTGTGTTTTTAGTTTACGCGGAAAAATATTATATTAATTAATATGTATTTTTATTGATGTACCTAAATAGAACTATTAGTACGAGTAGTTCGCCTGCAAGAGCAGCAGCGAAATACTTTACTGTTATACGGTTACCATATTAAGTGCTAAGTAATACCACAATACTATGTTCTGATAATAGCTATGATAAGGCCGTATAGGTACTAACATGTACCAATTTATTCCTATTATGGGGATAGCAATTCAGACGGACTTTGTTAAGAACTTCAGTCTTATTTAGAGGTCATTACAGATGTTCATGAGAAGCAGTAACTTTTTATCATGAGGCGGAAACTGCTGCGTTTACCTGACACGACATAAATAAGGTGTAGTATGTACGTCTTATGTAGTATGTAGATCTTTTTAGTTTAAATGCATTCGAATATTGTGAAGATGTGAATTTCAGCGAAGTGCGCTGGAACAAAAATGTGTGCGACAATTTTACATTATCGGACTTTATCAACGTTATGTAAGTAGGTATTAACTTAGTAAAGTATTTAATTTTATTGATGTTCATTTAAGATGCTTTACAACTTATGCCTTAATAAATATACATTTAAGGTCCATATGCATTAAGCCCGCGTAAAACTTATCCAAAACAAATTCCCTTTAAAAACTATCAAAGCCATACCAAGCAGTAGCTCTATAACTGATCTGTTCGCTATAGATTTGCGTCATGCTATGTACCATTACATATCGGTATTGGATGGGTACATAGTTATGTACTACGAGGGATGGACGCACACAGACATAGAGTGGGGTGAGGGCGATCGATATCCCTGCGCACGCGATTCGCGCAGCCGCCTCCGCTCGGTCAGATTAGTGCATGGGAGGGCGAGTGGCTGTTATGCCGTATAATACTATACTAGTTATGCATACTCTTCCGAATGCGTCAAATAGTAGGTAATTAAAATATAACTATATACTATCTAGATAGTATTTTCATCGAAGCTGAAGTCGAAGACTTGTTAGTTAGATTAGTAACTAGATTGGTACTTACTATAAACAAAAAATTAAATCTATGTATGTTTGATACCACAATAATATCGGCGCAACAATGATATAATATTCAAATAAAATATTAAGATTGCTTTTGTCGAGACTCAACATGTTATAACGACATATAACAAGACGAGTATAAAAATATTATATAGTATAGTAAAAAGACATTATCAGAACAAATATTTAAGTTATTTTTACAAACTTTTTCCATATTTTATTATTTTACAGATATATAAAATTCAAGTAGAAACGGAACGTTATGTTTGACATAAAACTGTCATTGTCGACATTGACATCAAATAATTTAATTTTAATCTGTGTCTGAGTTGGAGCCGATGTCAAAATAACCAAAACGTTTACGTTTACGGCCGATGTTTTGTTTAAAAGTTTCCTATAGAATCCTTTTAAATTTAGATTTCATAAAGGAAAGACACAATGACAACCCCGAATAATTCAATGGCGCTGTCCTCGGACCTAAATAACTTTATATACGGCGTGTCGAGGCGGAATTTCCAAAATGCGCCAGACTTGACCAAAATTGGTATTACCTTGCTTAAATCCTTTCCAGCAGCGAGGGATGCTGTTCTAGAGTATTTTGCGATGGTGTTCCATGATGCTGTCAACGTATATATCAATCAAATGGATTATGAGGTTTGTTTTGATAAACATACTTAATATCACGGTGTAAGTGGAAATTGACAGTCTCAAACATCAGCCTTTAGATATCTATTACTTACACAAAGTCAAAAACTCTGTCTTCTCTCTGTCTACAGGAATTCTAGGAACTTTCTTGGATTACCCATGGGAAAGCTTGTGTATTTAAAGCCCGCGTCAAGCAATGTGCCCGTGTACTAAGGCAGCTAATTTTTGACGATTAGGTTGTTTATTTGCTTGTCTATTGATCTTTGTCTTTCGGCATGGTAAAAAACTGAGCATATCCTCCGTAGTACTCCATTGTAAGATTTCAGATAAAACAAGAAAGACTACATATCTATCTTTTTATTTTTATAATCAGCAATAATGAAGGTGTACAATAACGCAGGTTTATTTCTTCAGAGGTAACAAGCTATCTATAAGGACATCACACTACAGATACGATTTGGGGTTGATTTGTTTTCCGTCCTAAAAATAGCACTACCTTATTCAAACACATACATATTAAACTATTTTCCAATATTAAGTTTTCTATAATGAAACATATTTTTTTATCCTTCTACAACAGGCAGACCCAAGTGCAACAGGTTCAATGGAGAGTGTGAGCATGATTGGGCCTGAGCTGTGCAACTTAGGGGACGCCTGGGCACCCTTCATAGCTCCATGGTGTATCAAACTCATTATGGACATAGCTACTACTAAGGCTAACCTGCCAAGTAAGTATACTTTGTACAATAATTTACTATAAATGCTTCTTAAATAAATTATAAATGTTTTATTAGGCTTTAAGATTGAGTAAGGAATACTTACAGGAATTCTTGAAGCCTTTGAGCTTTTAAAATAGTTGAAGCATTTTATCTGGGTATTAAATGTGGAGTTATTATTTAAATATAGATTTTTGGCAAAGGGAGATCTCCCGCCGGACTAGGTGATCATGCCCGGGGAGCGGCCATGCTCCAACTGTCTCAGTTCAGAGCTTGTATATATGCCAGATATTTAGAAAAATTTGATAGAGTGATTCAGAAGACTCGTGGCCCCATCTCTTGACGAGTAGCGGGAGGTCGCCACAGATTTAACTTTTAAGTCCGGCTCAAGAACAAAATTATGAATGTAAATAAATCTTATAAATAACTATAAAAGTATATCTTTACATCATGTGTAATTTGAAAGTTTTGGTCCCTACATTCCTATACTATTCTGTCTTTGATTCCACTAAAACTCTACCCTTGTAGACAATATGATAATAATGTTTACCATCATTGGTAACTTTGTTTATTACTATGTATTTTAATAGCTATATTACATTTTAGATGCATTACTACAAAGCACAGAGCCAGTGAGAGTGCTGTTGGATATTACCACCCAAAACTTGACATTACTGAATTCTGAGGAAAGAGCAAAATGCATTGACATGATGCTGGGTATGTAATAATTTATATGTGGATTTAATATTGTATATAGTTTTAATATTACATGATTTAGTTTGACTCAGGTGCACCACCACCACACCTTTTTTGCCTCATAATAGCAGTGTTGCATAATAGCATAATAGCAGGTGCTGTGTTCTGGTTTGAAAGGGTGTGGTTGTTTAAAGGGAGACATACTTTTTCTAGGCATTTCAGCTTAATCCTCAGGGGTAGTGGTGGTTATCTATGGGCCGACCTTTAGTAGGAATATCTAATCCTATGTGGGGTTGATTACAAATGTCCATGGGCGTCAGTAGCCACTTACTATCAGGTGGACTGCATGCTTATCTGCTGCTCCTATATAATAAAAAATACTTCTATTTCAGTATTTCTACTGATATTGGCCCTGTTCTACCGAAATACCTAAATGCATTGATTTTTTCACGATTTCAGAGGATGTAAATTATCCCAATTTTTGGTACACAGTTTTAAGAAATTGTGAATAAAATTAAAACATTCCTGATTATCTAGAAATATTTTGGGTAGAAGTCAGTTTACCAAAATCGATAGATATTTAAGTATGAATGAAAAAAAAATCATCAGGACATAATTATTTGAAAAACGTCGCCAAAATTGAATATTGTATTAATATTATGTCATATACCGATTTTTGGTACGAATATATCGATTTTAGTGGGCAATTCTATGCTTTCGTTTCGTTCAAGAACACTGATTATAAAAAAGTCCGTTTTGCGTATTACACTCTTAAGTCCGCTCCACATTCTCGCGAGAATCTTGCGAGAACGCGAGAAGAGCACGAGAAACGAGAATGTGGAGCCATTACGAATCGGGTTTTTCTCGCGTTCACGCGAGATTCTTGCGAGATTCTCGCGAGAATGTGGAGCGGGCTTTAGCCTTTCCGGTGATGATGTAAACCTTCAACCGTTGTGTAGACTGTCGCGCGTGTTCATGGGCTGTGGGGTGGGTGGGTCGCGCGGAGCCGGCTCTCGTGGCGCCGCGCGCGCTGGCGCTGGGCGCGGACGCGGCGCGCGCGGTGCTCGCTCACCTCGCGAACCACCCGCCCGCGCTGCTGCATGTACGCGCTGCGCTGCTCGATCTGTTCCACGTGAGTAGTACTAGTCAAATCTATACATATCATTAGATACATATAAATAAAATTGAAGTGTCTGTTTTTAATATTGAAATAACCGCTTTGCACGACATGCATGTGAATATACATACGGTACATACACCAAAATAACATGTTTACAATTTTTGTCTGTCCGTCTGTTTGTTTGTTTTGGCTAATCTCTCAAATGGCTGGACTGGATTTTGATGAGACTTTTATTGGCAGGTAGCTAATGTAATAAGGAGTAACTTAGGCTACTTATATTTTAGAACGAACTTAAGCTAGTTAATTTTCACGTGAGTAGTGATAACGCCATCCGTATTGTAATAATAGTATCGTTTTTTATTATAGTAATTTCTTTTGGTAAAACTGGAAAAACATGATGAGTGGGAGTATATTTCTATAAAACTGTAGGATTTTTAAATCGACTCCATAAAGTCGGCTATTAAATATTGCGAGTTTACAAAAAAAATTAAGCATATCATATAGATACAATACGACACAATACTTCACGTGTAATTTTTTTTGCTTATTAATACATAGTTTCATTTTATGTGCGTGTGTATATTGAATTATTGATTCATGCACTGTTGCTATTTATATGTTACTAAAAAGATCAATAGGTATATTCTAATTACGTAAGTATAGTCCGTGTCAAACTGCTAGTCCGCTCTGAAGTTGTTGCGAGCAGGTGTAGTCATAGAATTTGCTATGGCGACGCGATTCATTTCTATATTCAGAGCGAACTAGCAGTTTTACGCGGACATACACGCATGTTTTTACACCAGTATTACAAGTTATGTTTTGCATTACAGGAAGCGATAAGAGAGGACAGCGTGGCTGAGAAGAAACGTGACGTCATCCCCTATTTACTGAACCTCGCCTCAAAATCCGATATAGTACTAAAAGCTCTTATCCAAGATATTGACAACACATGTAAGCATTTGTATTTCAATAAATAATATACAAAAAACTATCAATATTAATTTGTGCTATTTAGCTAAGGTTATGAAACAATTTCTATATTAATAGATCATTACTAGGATTTTCTGAAGTATGTATGCTATACTCACGCATAACTAACACAAACACTGAAACTTAGAACAGATTTACGCATAATTTAAAAAAGGAAAAATATATCATTACTACCAACATCATATAAGATTTTCTTGTATATTAACAAATTTATATTATATTAGTAAAATGTTTTATTCAATGTAAATTGTTTCAGTAACTGACGATGTGGTAGACAGACTGTGTACGATCTGTGCCTATCAAAGGTACAGCGGTGCTTGGGAGGGTGTGGGGCCTGCCACATTAGTCCCTCTGCTGCAAAGGTCCGATGTACACTGCTTCCTCTTGCTGCTCAAACACGCTCAGAGGAATCTATTTTGCAGACAGCTATTGGGTATGTTACAATGGATAGTTTTAGTATTACAATTAGAAGTTCTCTAAACAAATGATAACATCCTCAATACAATATTTGGACCCTCAGTTTAAATTAAATTGTTCATTTGAAATGGCACAATAAAAAGTCGTAATCACTTAAGTATTAAACATTTCTGTTCTTTTGTATTATACTTATACTAATGTAATGCAGTATAAATATGTATAAAATTTCATTGTCTGTAGTTTAATTAAAATTGACATCTTGGTTATATTGTGTAGTTTTTTGCATGATATAAAACTGTTAAAAACTTTTTTTTTCATTTAATTGCAGACATATGGACTTAAAATCTTATGTATTTTGTCATAAAAATAAAGGCTATAACTTTTGATATAATATATTTATTATATGTTTATTTATATGTATGTTATCTTCACAGAATATCTACTGCAAAAGCTGGAGTTTGAGAGTTTGTTCCCGGACCAACCGTTGCAACTATTGACGAGCGCGGCTGAAGAAATACACATATTGCGCGATAAACTGCTAGACGGCAATCAGTTGGAACAATACTCTATTGCAAGAGTACTTATATTAGTGTGTAAGTAGCTTTACCTATTAAAGAGGATGTAGGATACTAGAACTGAATGCCTGGTGCCTTTTACAATAAACTGATTTTTTCTATAAAGTTTTTTGTTATGTATGATTCGCATACTATTGGTAGGCTATTTTGTTACCGCTGGATATTGTTGAATACTGTCGAAAATAATATTTAAATAATATGAGATAAAAACTGAATAATGAACTCAAAATATTATTATAGTACTATAAATAATGAATCATTCATTCATTCATTCATACAGGCTTTATAGTTTTTGGGTGAAATGTTGAAAATAGGTTTTGTCTGACTTTTGCCACTCCTTTTGGACTTGAGTGACTCCCCGTCTCTTCCTTTCACTTATAAATTACAAACAATAAATTTCATTTTTAGGTTACAACCAACCATCAGAATTCGTGAGCACAATCAGCTACCTACTTCAGTACTCTCGGGACGACAAAACATTGGCGTTGCTAGTTCGGATCATATCCGGCACGATAACGATGCACGTCCCTAACGACTCGCCCGATATCAACATGGACACTGAACGGTACCAGGAGTACATCACTACGGGGGTTGAGTATGGGTTACGGGATGCGATGATATCCGATACGCAGATCAAGAAGTGCTTCGTGGAGGGAACTGTACCGGAAGATCAGAAGACGTATTTGCATTTCTACTGTCTTAATATTATTAAGTTGTTGAGGTAAGTTTGTAGTAATGTTTTAGTTCATTGTACAGCACTATCACACAATTATTGTGAGATTGGGGTGGAATATGAGTGTGTTTTGAATGTATCTCTTGCTCGATTGTCTGTGGTATCGCTTACGTTGGTGAGATTAAAGCTAACTGTCGTCTATAAGTATTTTAACGAAGTAGTCATTTGTTATAGTAAAATCAAATGATAAAGGATTTTTTACATTTCGCTATAGAGCCCGGGTCTTTTTTCACAATTATATCAGGGTAGTGGCAAACTTTGTAGATGAGTTATAATCACAATCCGCGGGCCGTGTCTTAACACTTTGGCAAAGATCTCCCGCCGGGCGAGGTGATCATGCCCGGGAAGCGGCCATGCTCCGATAAACTCAGTTTGGAACTTTTGTTTTTTATTATATTGGAGTAGCAGACGAGCACGCAGTCCACCTGATGGTAAGCTACTGCCGCCCATGGACATCTATAGTCAACCCCAGATAGGATTACATACCCTTACCACACCCTTCAAACCGGAACACAGCAGCTGTTATTAGGCAGAAATAGGTGCAGTAGGCCATCTCTCGACGAGTGGCGAGACGTCGCCACACCACTATAAATAGTATAATAGTCATTGCCATTGTTATCAGATGGGAGGCCACGGGTCGCGTGTCGCACCTCCGCACCCGGCCGATATCCCGCGCGGCGGGCACAGCGCTGCCCGCTCTCGGGGCCGCTCTCCGCGAGTACGCGGCGCTGCTGCGAGCGCGGCCCGCCGCCACCACCGCCACGCTGCCCGACATGCCCACGTGCCACGCGCTGGCTCAGGTACGCAACACCCTATACCCCGCGCGGCGGGCACAGCGCTGCCCGCGCTCGGGGCCGCTCTCCGCGAGTACGCGGCGCTGCTGCGCGCGCGGCCCGCCGCCACCACCGCCACGCTGCCCGACATGCCCACGTGCCACGCGCTGGCTCAGGTACGCAACACCCTATACCCCGCGCGGCGGGCACAGCGCTGCCCGCGCTCGGGGCCGCTCTCCGCGAGTACGCGGCGCTGCTGCGCGCGCGGCCCGCCGCCACCACCGCCACGCTGCCCGACATGCCCACGTGCCACGCGCTCGCAAAGGTACACAACACTTAAGCCCGCTCCACATACTCGCGAGACTGTGGAGAATGTGGAGCGGGCATAGACATTTTCAAAAATTCACTTCAGCTATACACTACGCGCAAAATGTCTGAAACCCAACTTATTCGTCATAAAATTATAAAATCTATGTACATTTCCAATATCAGAAGTAATCATTTAATCATTTAAATATTATATTATATTGCTATGATACCGACTACCTTTTTTTGGACACAGCAGAAATAGCCTCCCAAGCAATTTCTACACTTTTGACCGTTACTCCACACCTAGTCGGGTTCAGAATCATATAATCTAACGATTTTATACAGTTTCGGCCGTATTGCTATGACACATGGTTGTGGTCGTGGGCTCTAGTACTAATAGTACGCACCACAGACAATAAACACTAATCTCACATAATACCAGTTCGCAAAAGACACTCGAGACAAATACACACATACATAGGTAAGTGGGTAGTTTTCTCGAGCACATACGTCATTACGGTCATAGGTGAGTGCCGGCTGTGAGTCAGTCTGAGCGCGACCGTCGGTCCGAGCGGACGTGGTAGTGCATTAGCGAGACAAATAGTATTTCTATCAATGTCAAGTTACTACAGTTCCCATGCGTAGTAACGATTTAAAAATAATAAAATTAATTTTACTCTTTTATCTGCTGCAAAAATAAATTTCTCTGCTTGTTCCAGTCTCGTATTTTTAACAACACAATACACATAATCGAAAAAACAACAAAACAATAAAGAAAGATTTTGAAGAAATTAAATAACGATTAAAGTTTACTATTAATTGAAATTCGTTTAAATTTTTGTTGCAATATAATACAATTTTTAATATATTTCAGGTTTTGGATAGAATCGACTTAACAGGGACGGTTACACCGCCACCCAGCGTGGAGGCTATTATAAAAGTGGTCCAAGCTACTGTCAAGTACTTCTTTAGATGTCTTCACGAAGAAGGTACATTTTTTTATTTATAATTTATTTACAAAAAAAAAACATGTGTGATTATGTTAACTTATATTGGTTGGATTCTGATGTCAGTTTTTAGCTGAATGAAAATTGCATTGCAAAAATATAACCTAAAGATTATATACTCATACATTATTTTTGTAATTTAATTAATAGACTCTACTATTGTCGACTTTTGTTGTCTGTCGGTGACATATTAGCTCATTCGTATGGCCAGAGGCGGCGTAGGGCGTGGGCGACATGTACCTGCCCACGGCCTCGTGCCTCTAGTGGTCAACGAAGAAAAAAAGCTCGCTGGAATGAACCCATTTGAATGAAATACGTATTTGTCGGCGAATAAGTCTGTGTGACATTTGTCATTTTGTAAATCAAATCTTCTTTTTAGACTAAAGGCCTCTATTCCATTCTGTCACTGTTTACATTGTATTATGGTAGAGGGCCCCGCAACCCGCAATTTTGCCCACATAAAATTTAGGTCTTACGCTGCCACTGAGTGTGGCCTCCCTAAGACAATGTTCCATAGATATAATAAGGATGTCCCTTCTATCCCCTCTAAAAACTCTAAATAAACGTCTAATGGTCCGCAGACATAATGCAGAAGATGACGGGCGTGCAGACCGCGTGCCGGCTGCTGCGCAAGCTGTGCCTGCCGGGCAAGCTGGCGCGCGCGGTGGCGCTGCGCGAGCTGCTGGAGACGGCCGCGCTGCGCGAGGACGAGCTGTTCGGCTCGCGGCCCGTCGTGCCCGACACCGTGCCGCCGCGCGACTGGACCGACGACGACCTGCTCGTGCACCTCAACCAGAAGCACGTGAGTGTTGCAAGGTCCCCCTCCCCCTGACACGGATTGAGCACGCCACCTTTTTTTTTCTTAACGAGGGGGAAACCTTCAAAAGGTACCTGACGACCTGGGAGCGACGCCGGGTTATGTGGGATTCTTACCGCACTAAAACCCCCCCGGAGGCCGTCCTCGATGCTTGTTGGAGAACTCCGGGATCTCCGACCGAACGCAACCGGAGTCCTCAAAGCGTGACGCCCCCTAGACATTCAAAAAACGTCTTTACACTCCCCACCCTCCCTTGATGATACACAATTAGAGTCCGCGCCAAACTGCTTGTCCGCTCCGAATATAGAATCGAGTTGCATCGCAATAGCAAATTGTAGATTAGCGGGACAAAGACCGCGCGGGACCACCCTCACCCGTCCGTCGCCCGCTCTCATCCACGGGTACATAGCTGCGATAGGGTGCCCTTACTTGTGGGTTGCTATGGAGTATATTATTATGCTGGTAGTTGTATTCAACCGCATTGGCTCTCTAACTGACACCTGCGCACATTAACTTCAGAGCGGACTTGAAGCTTATCACGGACTATACGTGCTTGTGGCAATGCATGAATGCAATGCAATGACATGAATGAGTACGTGTGAGCGGGTGTTCGCACATTCGTAAGGGCGTGCATGCGAGTATACAAGTATGTAAAGTGTGTGCTTCAGGTCACCGAATAAACTTATAAAAGCAAACTTAAAACAAAAAACAATTGTAAAGCGTTTAAAAAAAAAGTTATATTAATACTTTTTTGAAAATAATATAAATAGTTATGTTTATCAGTCGCTATTTTACAATAATTTGATTCCATTTCTAGTTGACACCAATTTTTCTCTCACCATTTTCTTTCACAAATGATTAATTTCTAACAAACCCAACTAATTCCTAATAAATATAAATTATTAAATATTTCACTTTGTCACTTACCTAGGGTCCAATAACCCAGCTGACTCAAAGCCACACGTCGGTATTCCACGCGGGCATCATCGGCAAGGGCGTACGGAAGACCAGCGAGCGGTCTGATGATACCATACCACCCATACTCACCACCAACAACGAGTTGCTCATGGGCGCGTTGATGGCTTGCATGGTGAGTGTATTTTGTTAAAATTAAAAGAAATTAACACTATTTGTTTCCTAGGTGTAGTTGCAAGTCCCTGTAGTAAACCAGAATAGGGCTACAGTATCCCCAGCCTGCCGTAAGAGGCGACTAAAAGGGGCTTCCGGGGTTGCGGGTGGCAAGAGTGGGAGCTCAAACCGTCCAGCAAGCGACCCTGGGAAGGACAGCGGTTTGTGAATCGCCAGGGGATGTGAGAGGAGCGTAAATTGAGTCTAATATTCTATATTTTATATCACTATCATAAAGATGATGGGTAATTAATTAATATCCACCAATACGACAACATGTGGGTATTTAGATTACACACATATTAAAGAACTTTATGAAAATATTCAGGACGTAGGTTTATTTCACAAATATACTGGACTAAACAAAGCCATTGTCGTAGGAAATCCTAAGTGGTTTTTAATATGCGGGTAATTAAATAATAATATGAAATGTTGTGTAAGTATTCATGAGTTAAATTTCTGTTCAGAACCACCCTTGTACAACCGCTGGACAAGAAGACGTGAGTAACTGTGAAATATTATCGCACTGTTATGTAGTTTAGTTGAAATCATTATTTTTTAAACTTCTTATCACATGTAGCCATAAACAACATCATTATTAATAATTTCAAAAATGCGTTGTAGTTTTTCTTAAGAATTTGTTTGAATGTGTTATTTTCTTATTTATCATAGTATCTTCTATTACCGAATTTAATCGAATGTCAGTGCACTACATTAAACATAAAATCTTTATAGCCATAGACCTTTTTAGCTTTCTGATAATGTTTCATATTAATATGGCGATAAATTATTTAGTGAGCATTTGATTACTTCATCAAAAAAATGAGTTTTAGTTTTACCATTTGATAAATTACAACTACCTCTATATATGTTGTTTTTAAAAGAGTGGATATTTATTATGTGTATCACGTTGAAGCACCGTTTGTGTTCTTGTATGTTGAGCTCCGATACAAGTAAGTAGTAACAACAGTGTTGTCGTGTGGTTGTAGTGTTGTGTTGTTTTGTTGTGTGCAGTGCCACATGTGTGTTACTATGTGTCATTATTACAACAATATTTTGATTGTAGGACGGCAACAGCGGCGTGGTAGAAGGTGCTACGTCAATATCTCTGCTACTGGTTGAATTGGTCTCCCCCGACGTCATGTACAATGGTTTGCCCTGGCCCGATGAGGATTTCACTAAGGTATGCACATGTTTGTTTTTCTATATTATAATTGAAATAGGATGGGAGTTTTTTTATTATCTTATTACTGAATTAATTATACTTACACTCATCTTTAAGATAAATAACTGTTTAAATAGATTTGTTGTATTGTCATAGGATGCTTCTCTCTTTTTTATTTTAGTTTAGTTTTACAATTACATATCAGCAGGTGTGTAGGTATTGGTAGCAAAATTAAATTACCTAAAGTGCTAAAATTCGCAATTTTTTAACAGCAAGTGAGCATCGAGCGCGAGCTGTACATGCGCGGCGCGGTGGAGCGCTGTGCCGTAGCTCGAGCGGCGCTACGCCGCGTAGCGCGCGCCCGCCCCGCCCTCTGCCTCGCCTCCGCGCTGCTACGAGCGTCCGCCGCTACGCTGCTGCATCGGCTACGGGCGCATCTAGGTATAGTCTGCGAAAAACTGCTAGTCTACTCTGAATATAGAAATTAATCTGTATGCAACAACTTCAAAGCGGACTAACAGTTTGGCGCGAACTGTAAGTTCGCAAAAATCACGCCACTACGTAAACGCAAACGTATACCTAGTTTTATGGGTTGTTCATTTCGAATCCGAAGTCTATTTGAACCCGATTCTTTGGGATTTTATAAGAGTTTTCCAGTAATACTGATTGTCTATGATTTATTCCCTTGGTTATGGAATACGGGGGTTTTAGAGTCATTGGAATTTGTCTTCATAATGCATATGCTTAGGTAAGTATATCATTGGGTTAAATGTTTATGGGATTTGACTATTTTTATTTAGCCTCACGGGTGGAGTTATAAGAATATCGGTTTTTAAGGATAGAAAAATTCAGGCTTCTTACTACTCTAAAATTTTTAAATAATCATACAGATTAGATTTTTAATTACTATTTTTAACGCGATGTAAAGTTATAAGTGTTTAACATAGATCAGTTACGCGCGAGCTGTAGACTAGAGCAGAACAACTATAAGTTACTCAAGAGATTTAATGTCGTAATAGCAGTTTAAACTGATTGTTGAACTATTTGAAAAGTGTTTACAAGTAGCTGACTACAAAACCTAAAATAAACGTAGTTTTTAGATCATTTACGAATGAAATGATATTGCTCCGCACTTTCTCTTCGATTTTTGCACTTGCACTTGGCATTGTTCCGCGTAAATTACACCATGACAGCCATTAAATGGCTGACAGAATCTGCCGTTTAAGCCATTTAATGGTTTCCTTCAATTACAAGGCGGTGAGATATATATATTTATCTATGGTGTTTAAATCGAATGTATATTTCCCAGACCGTCACACGCAGTCGGCGGAGGTGGCGCGCGAGCTGGCGGCGCTGACGGAGCTGCTGGCCACCATGACGCTGGGGCAGCTGCTGCCGCACCCGCTCGCGCACATGCTGGAGCTGGCGCCCGAGCTCACCGCCAGCGAGGTGACACACACACTTCTACACATACTTCCGCACTACTAATATTCACGTTATTAATGTTTTTCTTTAGGAAAATTGTTTTTGAAAGTTGAATTTAATTTTCTTTGGGAAATATATAATATATATTTTTTTTTTATAATATGGAAGTAGCAGACGAGCATGCAGCCCACCTGATGGTAAGTGGCTACTGCCGCCCATCGACATCTGTAAACCACCCCAGATAGGATTAAATATTCCTACCTGGAGTCGACCACAGATGCGCTGCCACCCCTGAGGGTTAAGCTGGAACGCCTTGGAAAAGTATATCTCCCTTACCACACACTTTAAACCAGAACACAGCTGCGCTCAACACTGTTGTTATGAGGCAGAAATAGATGTGGCGTTGGTGCCGCCGGAGTCGAACCACAAAAGATTCTACCACCTTCGTATCGATACTTACACATAGAAATAACAAAAATCAGCAAGTTCAGCAATCTTGGTTCACTTAGTTGTTTACCTTATTTAGGATATTCAGGGATTTCTCCTTATCGACATATACCTTCAAATAAACCTGTACCATCCAAAGATATAAAATGTATGATACTATTAAACTTAATATTATCATTTGTTTCAGACGGTCCAAGTACTAAGAGATTGTTTGTGGAATTATACACGAGACCATGTGCCGTCGCCTGCGTTATTTACGTGCGATGCTTCAGGTACTTCATTGTCATCATTATAACCTTTATCAATATTTTTTGTGTATGTATTAGGGTATCCAGATAGATGTGGCTTCTTCACAAGTGGATATATTTTAAAAATAATAAAAAAAAAAAACTGTAATTATTTTTTTCTCTATACTTGTATGAATTATAATCTTATATATAAAAATCTCGTGTCACAATGTTAGTTATTGTACTCCTCCGAAACGCCTTTACCGATTTTTATTTCATTCAGTAGGTCTGAGAATCGGCTACTACGTATTTTTCATACCCCTAAGTGATAACTGTTGTTCGCCCTTAACATTTTTTTTATTTATATGGCAACACAACGTTTGCCGGGTCAGCTAGTATATTACATATATTTGTTACGCAGGTCTACATTGGCGTGACCCAGCTACCTGCAAGCCGCCATCTCAATACACAGATACTCTCCGGATAATAATTCAGAAGAGAATCGCGAAGCTGGGACATTTGTATCCGATTATGTTCTTAAATTTAGAAGCAGACACTAATTAGTACTTTGTATGTTTTGTTTGTGAAGAGTTGTACATAATGTAAATAATTTTATCAATAAGAAATAAACAGTTTAAATCGTGTTTACGTTTATTTTTCAGTACCATGTTCACAGTAGCCGTTTTGTATGGAACTTTAGAATAGAAATGCATATTGTTAGTAAATATTTTTAATTCAATCTTTTGTCAAGAGTGAGAAAAAATAGGAATCGAAAGAAATAGAATAGCAAAATACGATAAAAGTAACAAATTAAAGAGGAAATGACGATATCAAAAAACAGTTAGACCAAAAAGTAAGAATCCAAGCTGAAAAAAGCTTTCTTAAAAGTCAAATAAATGTCAATGTCAATGTCATCTTTTCACCAATTCCATTTTGTAAACTTTTGTTAAGTTCATGTACTTGCATGATAAATTATATTATTGTTGTAGGAAAAGATTATTTACAACTTAGTTTTGTGTGTTAAACACTTTGAATTTGTGTATTTTATATCAAACTACTAAATAATGGAAGAAGAAACTAAAAAGCCAGTGTGTATGATTATTTTAGGTTAGTATTGTGTTATGGTGACCTTAACATTACTTGCTTTGCATTATCTCTTAATTTCGTTTGTTTATCATATTCTTAGGCATGGCGGGGGCCGGCAAGACGTCGTTTACACGTCGATTAGCCGGAAAAGTTATTGATGGTTCCAGGCCTTACCTTATAAATTTGGATCCGGCTTGCCGAGAAGTACCCTATCCGGCGAATATAGGTACTGTAATAATTTTTCTGTTTCGCTTCATTCATACATATATTATACTGCATGATTTAAAAATATATGACCATATATTTTGTTCATGCATTGTTGCAGTAAGTAGTTTAATAGTTAGTAGTGTAGTAATTAAACTAGACGAAGTTTAGAATTGTGTATAATAAGCAGTTTTACTTTCATTTAATTTTGAACATGGAATTCTCCAAAGTTGGCCTTATAATAACTATTTATGAACATATTTAACAATAACAGTAACATCATTTATTCAAGACAATTGCAGCCCAAAGTATAATATTTTTATCTAAAAATACAAAGAGATAAATAAAAATAATAATAATAAAAACATGGAAGAAAAGAAGAAAACACAAACTAAACAAATAAATAATAGACATGTTAACAAAACATTTAATAATAATAATATACACAAAAGGGAACATACTCAGCATTATCCCATGAGCGGTTCAAACACCTACCCACAGCTCTGATTTTCAGTTTGCCCCATGGCATTTAAATGTTTAAATTCCCATTCCAGATATAAGAGATACAGTGAACTATAAGGAAGTGATGAAGCAATATGGACTCGGCCCTAATGGTGGAATTGTGACAGCCCTTAACTTATTCTCCACAAAGTTTGGACAAGTTGTAGATCTGATTGAGAAAGCTGGACAGAAGCATAAGTACTGTGTTATTGACACCCCAGGTTAGTATGCAAACACAGGAATATTTGAATTGCAATTTATTAATAAGTGAATGAATTATGTTTATTTTATTGTTTTTGTATGAAATATTGGAAATACTCTGTTATAGTATATTAAGTCTATTTTATTTGGAGTTTGTTACAAAAATATAGATAGTATTCAATTTAATGTGATGTTAAATTATTTATAACATGTTTGATTATAATGTATCAAAGTATTTGATTTGAAACCTCAGATAGAACTATTCTTATACTTGCCCTGCAGGTGTGTTAGACCAATATGTCTATGTATTTATCTTTGTGTAGTATACATTTAGTGTGTATTTGGATACCATATCCATGACGGAATCCTGATATGTAGCTTTGAGAACAAAAAACATTATATATTTATTTTATAACAGGACAAATAGAAGTATTCACATGGTCAGCATCAGGTACGATAGTGACAGAGACATTGGCGTCATCCTGCCCGACTGTGGTGGTGTACGTCATGGACGTAGTGCGCAGCGTCTCCCCAGTCACATTCATGTCGAACATGCTGTACGCTTGCTCTATACTGTACAAGACCAGGCTGCCGTTTATTGTGGTTATGAACAAGGTATGATTGTTTTGCTAAAATGAACTTTTTAAGTAGGTTATGTTTAAAACACTGGTGTAATGTCAAAACATAAACCAAAAACTTTAGATGCAACTCATCAGAAAGGACAGAACTACAAAAGAATTGCTTGCTATAAATAACTAGATTTTTATAATAAATCTTATCTGAGTTATGATATAATAAACTACTACCAACATTTTTTAATGAGTGCATGTTATGTTTCTTCTTTATTATAGAAAATTATCTTGTGGAATGGTGGTAGAGATCAATAGTTATTCTTTGCGAATAACAATTCTGTATCCTGAAAAATATCTGGAATGTTTAGTACAGAATGTGGTATATGCTTTAATTATTGTAAAACAAAGATATTGCATTGAATAATTTCTGTTATGGTTAAAGAGATTTTACAATACTATTAAAAGTAATATAATAATTGCGCAACAAATAATTTCTTTTCGATAACAGTCATTTTACAATAACGATACTAAAACTAGCTAATACTGCTGATAAGTAAAGAATCTTATTTATCATGTTTTCAGATAGATGTAGTAGACAACGCGTACGCAGTGGAGTGGATGCGCGACTTCGAGGCGTTCCAGGAGGCGCTTGATGCGGAAGGCGACGGCGAGGGAGGCTCCTACGTCGGGAACCTCACTCGATCTATGGCACTCGCGTTGGACACATTCTACGCTGATCTGAAGTGTTGTGGTGTCAGTGCGCATACTGGTCAAGTTAGTTGACAAATATATTCTTTTTTTATGAGATTGAAGTGGATAACGAGTATACAGGTCAACTGGTGGTAAGTGGTCAATGCTACCCATTGACATCTGTGACCGATTCATACAAAATATTGTGGATATCTGAAGTGGACCATAGATGTGTTATCTCCTCCTGTGGAATGATTGCCTCGTATGTAAGAGAGCTAGCTTCCACACCCTTCTACCACATTCCATTTCTATTTTATTGTTTGGCAGATAATATAAAATCTAAACTACACATATATCATTTATAATAGATATTTAATTTAATTTCAGGGTTTGGATGAATTCTTCAAGTTAGTAGATGAAGCGGCAGAAGAGTATGAAAAGTAAGCAATCTTTAAAAAGTCCACACAAAAACTCAAAATTAGGCGAACCTTTTATTATTTTAATTAAAATTTATTTCTTACAGGGAATACAAAGCAGATTGGTTAAAAATGCGCGCGGAAAAGTTAGAGGAACAAAAGAGAAAGGAAGAGGAAGAGAAAAGGATAGACAAAGGTACATAAACCCTTTATGCAATAGTTTTTTGTTATATTATGCAATCAGTTATATTACAATATATACACACCAATTTTAATCCACTTTTATCAGCCAGAAATTGTTTTACTTCGTCTTTTCCGTGGCTTATTACTGACATGCATGAGGTGCAAACCTTACAAATTCCTTTTTTAGTAGACGTCTACATGCAGCAGTATACTTCAAGAAGCTGATGGATAGATAATTGCATTATTAAATTAGTGAAGTAAAAGTATTTGCTAAAATATTATTTTCAAAAGCATAATGTGCTTTTCCACCACGCACGCTTGCATCTATTAATCCATTATCTATAATAATTAAATTTTTCTACATAAATTAAAATTACTTTCCTTAACAGATGAGTCAGATACAGTAATAGATAAAAATAAGTTAATAGAAGAGGTGATGGGAGGTCGGGAAATCAGTGATGTGTATCTCAAGCACCCTGGAAACGAGAGCTCTAGTGATGATGAAGGTACCGAGACGGAGAAACCAGAAGAAGGTAAGCATATATTGATAGATTTAATAGCAAGACTAAACTTGGATTTAATAGTAAAGCTGTCCATACATTTCTTGAAATTATAGCTGTTAAAGTGAAAGTTAGAATTAAAAGGTTCGGTTAACTATTTCCGTGTGGATGTGGCACAACTGTGGGTGATGTGGCACAACTGTAGTGCCATCCGCACGGAATCGGTTAATAAATGTTATTAATTTGGTCTGAGAATACAAGACAGTTACAATTTACTTAAAAAAAAAAAACATAAAAATAGTAGGTCTGGCACCTACCTATCTATAGATAAGCTTTATATAAAATGTACGATTTTAGGACCTTCATATATTTCGATATTTTTTGGAACCTTTATAATTTTAAACATGGCTATAGTTGCTGTTGTATAGCTAAGTTCTAGTCTGTCTACAACTGAGAGGAGGGATCAAAATCCATAACTCCGAGCCACTGAGAAATCGCAGAAAATTGATCATATTGTTTAAGTTAAGAAATAGAAACTGATAGATATATTATTTTTCTTACAGATGATAAACCAGAAGATGTTCTAATGTTCCAGGAGTTTCTCAAGAAGCACATAAAACCGAACGATCTCGGTACTAATTCGTAATAACTGGCTTGCGAAAAACATAATTTATAAGTTTATGATAAGATATATTTTGTAAGGATAAATAAAAATTGAAAATAGGTACTGTATATAACTGTTTTATTCAAAACATGTGCCACCTTTACCAAATATTGACGCCAATATCATAATTGATTATTACAAAATAAAAAACAAAACATAATTTAAATTTTATGTATCACAGTTCCACATATGGATGAAGCTTACTATGCTGATTTTAATGGGTTTTGATGCAGGTAACAATAGGTTTCAAAATAACTTTATGAAGAAATTGTTTGAAAAACTCTTGTTCAGATGAAGATTTTAATATTTACTTTATAAAAATAGAAATTTAAAAGCAAATTATGCTCTATAAAGGGTGATAAACATAATTGAATGTCTTTGATATTAATATCTAAGTACAAATTACAATTTAGTATGAATAAAATTAAGTACCTAGTTTAGCAGTAGCTGCCTTTAATTCTATAATAAAGATCTTGGATTACTATTCATAATAATTGTTCTAGTTAAGTATTGTATAGTCCGCGTCGAAATGCTAGTCCGCTCTGAATATAGAAATTAATTGCGTCGCCATAATAAATTGTATGACTACACCTGCTGGGAACAACTTCAGAGCAGACTGGCAGTTTAGCGATAACTATATTTCTCGTAAAATAAATACTCAGGCATTTAAATTTACTAAACATAGTAACTAAGTAAAATTACTAAGTAACTAAGTAAAATTACTTTAACTTCTTGATTCACATGAAAAAATTGTCTATATATAGTATTAACTACAGTATAGTCATAATTTTGCTAGAAATTGTGACATATTCCACAACCATACTTTATTTTCTTTAATTGCGTGGCTTAGATTTTAATGTGGTTTAAATAGCATTAACATTGCAAATTCGGTTATTGAAGAATTAAATTAATTATTCTCAAATTACAGTTCAAACTTGATAGCATGGTAAAAGTTCTAACGTAAAGTATTTTAAACAAATCTAGTATGTAAAAACAATTACACAGGAGGTGACATAATTAAATAATTATTCTATTACATTTTAAACAAAACATCTATTTTTATTACATTCACAAAACACATTTAAAACTATTTAACAAAAAATTGTAGACCTGTATACAGCGACGAAATTTATACATTACTTTGTAATGAAATAGAGACGCTAACTACGGTAACTATGTTGTAGATCTATTTCTATTCGGTCTGATAACTAATTAAATTTTTTCTACATAAATAAATAACATGAAATTAACACATTACACATTTACACCTGTTTTCTTTTTGTGAAATAAACTGAGTAACCAAGAAGGCCCCTAATTCAAAATTCTGGTGATACATCAATTAAATCGGTCTCATGGTGGGTACTATTGGTTCAAATATCTTTTCATTTTGCCTAAGTGAAATGCCTGAGGTGTGTTGACTGAGCCTTATAATCTTATTCCGTGGCAACTTCACCCTTATCTGTATCAAACATGATACCAATTACTAAGAATTTTCGATATTTGCCCATCTGTTATCTAAACGTAAAAGTATTTTGTATATTAGTAAACACTTAAGAGATTACCTCAAAGAGTATTGATAGGAATGAAAAGATACGTTTAAAATGGTAGTTATTTTAAAAGCACACACATTTTGTTTCGGTATTAAAGTATCTACTACTAATATCACTTAGGCGTTTACTTGATTACTTCAGTCAACGTTGAGGCATGTAAAAAATTAACTAAATTAGTTAGTGACCTCTATATCATTGGTCATGTCTATATCGTCTAGGTATACGCTCTGGCAGAGTTCCCCGCAGGGCTGCGGGCCGCGGCCGGCCCGCTCGAGCGCGGGGTCTACGAGCCGCCACGCGGCTGCGTAAACGCAGCGGTCCCGCGCGTCCTTGTATAGTAACGCTGGGTTTGGACTCGTGTCTTCGGTACTGCCTATTGATGTGTAGCTGGAATGAAAAGTATTATGTAAGACCGGCGTTCAAATGAATTTGGATCTATTCGGGGTTTGGCGATTCTTTACTTAGTGTCTTGACTATGATTGTAAAAAGTATGATAATAATTATTGCGCTCGACCTTACACATATCCACTTTTTCTATTATTATTATTATGTATGAACGTATGTAATATGGGTACATATGTAATTATTATTGGGATATTACAAGTGTACATTATAAGTTACGACTTAAGTTTTTAGAGGCATAATTTGATTCAATTGTACGTGGTTATGACTTACCCAACATCATATAATGAACAGTAAGACACTTTATGGACGAATATGTATTTCCAAATTTGGTGATAGCTCCAGTTTAGTAAAGGCGACACTCGCACTATTTGTGGCCAGCTCGGGTCGGTTTTCTGTGAACCAATTTAACATATTTTAAGGTGCTATTTAATTCTAGCTTACAACTCATCATTACAATAAATTAAACTAAACAACTAGTATGATAGAGAACCATAAGGGTGGTAATATATTATAAGCGTTACGCGTTGTAATGTAAGGCTTAACATATAATGTATTACCATATTACAAGTGGTGTATCGTAAAATTAAAAGTTACTACAAGCATGCGCGCCCTATAGGTTCGACTTCATGTATTTAGTTATATTTTTACATTGATTTGTTACGTTACACTTTAAGCCTGAGGCATCCTGAGGCACTAAGACTAACCTGCATAAACCGCAAGTTTTCGCTGTGTGGATCTGTTCTTCTCGTCCCCATAAGACACGCTTTGAGCTTCGGATCTTCTACTAGTAACTTCTGTAATGTTTTCTTCATGTCGCCCTCAGACACGATAAGTTTAACGCCATAAATCTTCTTTATTTCCTGTACGAATTCCTCTATTTCCTTGAAAGGCCCCTTTGTACGTATGTAGACGACTTTTAGATCGTTTGCTATGTCGTCCCGTTCGTACATCTCCTGTAGAACTAGCAGTGTTATATCGAGTAGCACCGTGCAGTCTTTGCCTCCGTTGAATGATAGAAAAACTTCCTCTAATTTATATTTCTTGAAACATTTTTTTAATACCTGAAAAGTAATAGAATTTATAGAATTGATCTTGCAATACTTATCATAAAGTTCAAGGCCATCCAACATGTTATAAAACTTATGTTCAACACTGTAATTTGAAATTAACTAAATCAATAACTCAGCTCACAGTAAATATAATTTTGAAGGTGCTAAATTCGAGTCCTGCAGCACCACTGTCACACCTATTTCTGCCTCATAGCAGCACTGTTAAACGCTGCTGTGTTCTGGTTTGAAGGATGTGGTAAGGGAGACATACTTTTCCGAGGTGTTGCAGCTTAGTCCTCAGGAGTAGCAGCGCATTTGTGGCTGACCTTTGGTAGAAATATCTAATCCTTTCTGGGGTTGATTACAGATATCCATGGGCGGCAGTAGCCACTTACCATCAGGTGAACTGCATGCTTGTCTGCTACTTCTATTCTACTAATATTGAAGTGGCAAACAAGCATGCAGTACACCTGATGGTAAGTAGCCATTGCTGCCCATGGACTTCTGTAACCAACTCCTAATAGAATAACTTTATAGGGTCTATCTGAAACCACTCTTGAGTAATAAGATCACCTACTATAGAAGGCAGCTGGCATTTAAAACTTTCCACCAAAATTCTGCATGCTAGGTAAACCATACTCCTTCTATTTCCTTTCCTTTTCCTATCTTTTACCACTGTCCAAAAGTTTGTACTAAATTACCTGTTTAGTTTCTTCTAAGACATCTGCCAGCTCAATCAGATCCATGTTGTCTTCCTTAGGCTATTAAATATGAATTGCAGGATGCTGTAAAGTTTGATGTATTTCACTTTAAAATTAACTAAAAGGTGAATTTTGTTTCAATCCAAAGAACAATGACTATATCTAATATATTTGTGTTGTCACAGTTCCAATAATACTATCCAAAGTTATGTGATGCCTCACAGTACATCTGCCTGCTATAGGTGCTAGTTAATTAATAACAATCTTTAGAAATTCATGTTTTTGTTTTCACTTCACACATAGTGATATGTTATTACCATTTTCCTGTCATGCAAACTTTATTTCAGCTAATGACTTGTAACTATTGAATGGAAACAAAACATATTTTCAAGGAAAGATATTGCCAGGAAAATAACAATTATATGAGTTTCCATACACATAGTTAAATACAAAATAAATTTTGTATTAAACATTAAACAGGTCCATTTAAAAATAATTAATGACTTACTGATTACTTGTAACTATAGTTTTGTGGATAAAATTAAAATATTCAAACTAATTGCAGTGGTATTTATAGTGATATAATCAATATGTTATAATTAACATATAGTATGCAGTCATGTCATTGTTTCAAAAACTTAAGATATTGATGGTAATAACTTGTCAATAAACCTGAAATACCTGTATGCAAAGTTAATTAATTTTGGTAGGTTTAAAAAAAAAAGCAAAAAAAAGACAGAACTAAATTTAATTATCAAAGTTATAAAACAGCTTTAGCTTAACTAGTTATGGGCATGATAATGAATAAATTTTCAAAAAAAAAATTTAAGAGCATTTTAACCATACCACTATTGACTTATCTTTAAGAATTTTTGGCTAAACTGTACTTTATAACTCGTTGAATGTTGAATTGCGAGTGATATAGGTGGGTAGGGGGGTGCTACAGGAGCTCCCCCTGTGAACATGGAATTGCGGAAACCACCCTTTTTTATGATATTTTAAAATTATTTAGTCGATTTTTTGCATCATCGATGCAAAAACATCTATTAGTCTATAAGGCCTGGCCAAACAACCTTAGTGTAACCGACCTTATTGTAATCAATTTCTAGGTTTAAATTGATGTTTTAATTGGATAAATTATGTCAAATAGAACTGGTTGGTTAGGTTCTGGTTTGATGGTTTAATCAATAAAAAAACATAAGAACCCTGTAAAGCGGGGTTCGTTGATTGTTTTGGAACTAGCTTATATTTATGCGGGGGTGGGTGAGATGGATGGGGTTGTTTTCTTTCAATATTATGTCCATCCCCTAAAAGGGGGGATTTTCGCAACCCCCCTTCACAGGGGAAGTTACTATGACTTCCCCCCACCCAAAATTAACAACGAATTTAATGGGTCATAAAGTACAGTTTTACCAAATTTTAAGTCAATATATTGATTGCACAGTATGTCACATATCAGTTTTCAGTTGCACTTTCTACACACTTCTTTTTCGACGGTGGTTCATTACAGTCCTGATCACTAACACCAAACAATATTTCTTTCGTCAACTTAAGTGTCACTTTCATCATTTCCTTTGTCGGTGAAACATTTCTCACACCAAACACATTTAATATTAATGAAGTTACATCTCGTCCTATGTTATCAATTACCATCTTCTTAGCAATTTCCACAGGGTCATCCCCAGGAGCAAAACAGTAAACATAAACAATAATATCAAGATGAAACTTATCAAATAACTCCCTATCATCAAGTAGACCATTGAAGTATTTCAAAAACTCAACAGCCAAGGCCGGCAGGTTCATTGTCACATATATTTTAGCATGAGGATGTATCACCTCCTCTTTTTTACAACATTCTATCAAAAAATTCTTAAAGATGTTACAAATAAAATCTTTTCCGTCCAGATTGTAAGATTTGAAAAATGTCTTTTTAATGTTATTATGTTCTGCATTGTGGTTCAACCACTTGAAAGAGTCTGGGTTTAAATCGTTTGCAAACACTCTGCATTTTTTTCTTGCTGCCGGCACTGCAAATGGACCAACACCACAGAACACGTCAAATAGTATGTCATTTGGTTTTAAAGTCTTCAGAACCCTGTCATGTTCATTACAAAGCCGTGGATTCCAATACACCTTGGAGAAATCAAACTGAAAGTGGCAATTACTCTCTTTAACTGTCACAAAGAAGTCTTCATCACCAGCTATCACCTCCATTTTGAAATTCCTATATGTATTATCTATTATATTGCATTTGTTAACAACTGTTCTACATGTCTTGATCTTGTCTACCAGAACAGTGCCAATGAGTGTTTTATATTCAAGCAAGTGGTCACGTAGGTTCAGGTGTATAATGTGACCAATATGAGAGAAGCCACTCACTGTTTCCTCACCTTCAGGTAACACCGCTTTGAAGATATCTTCATATGAATAGTTTTCATACTTTAGCTGTATTTCCCTGCTAATAAAGTTGTCCTCACTGACGTCACACGAGCTGAACGACTGGCGGACTTCCTCAGGTATATCAGTCCAACACTCAACCTTTAGTGGGTTCAAGTAAATACGTCTATCAAACTTGTCATCTTCACACAAATTTTGCACTGGTTTAAAATTCTCTAGCTTGAGGATGTAGGGTTTGCACACTGACAGAGCCTTAGAGACTTTGTCAGAACAGAGGTGTAACACAGGCACTGCTATGGTACGTTGAAATTTCTCCCGATCTAATTGCTTCATGCCCCGCACAGCGTCCGGCACTAGCGATACACGTAAGGTCGACATTTTTGAAATAAGAACGCGGATTTGACCGAAAATCATTTACACGTGCTAAGATTTTTGGGTATTCATTTTGAATTGTACTTGTACTAACCTATGTTGTAAGTGCAGTAGTGTTCACAACTTTGTTGCTAGTAGAGTTTGCTGTACTGTTTTCAATATTTAACATATATTTATGAAACAGATATTATAACATTCAGATTTATAAACTGTACGTGAAAGTTCTCGCACGCGTGACACTTGTCAATTTGACTTTTACTAAATAACAATTTTATTTTGACGTTGACGTAAATGCCACACATATAACTAACGTTCCGTTTTCATTTAAAATTTTGTTTTATAGTGAGAGTTTAAAAAATAAATAGTAATCTAAATAATCTTGGTATCAATGTTTTATTAATAAAAATTTATTTTCTTTCTTATTTTTTTGCTTCGTTTTATATTAACTAATAATTTCCGTGTCGCATCATTTAATATGTAGTGCCAGGTTTACATATACGCCGAGTACAGACGAGTAGAAACAAGTGCGAGTATGTAAACAACTCACTTGTCAAGCTCCTACGTCCTCCAAGGGGTGTAGGTTTTTTCTGCGAATCAAAGGATTGCGCGTCCATTGTTTAGCTAGTTATAGTCGGCGCCAAACTGCTAGTCCGCTTTGAAGTTGTTGCGCGCAGAGAGTCAATGAGGTGGAACACAACTACAAGTATATCCTTAGTAAACAGTATCCTCAGCAAACAGTAAGGGTACACTGACGCGTACCCGTGGGCGAGAGCGGGCGGCAGACGAGTGCCGGAGGATCCGCGCTGGTCCGCGCTCATTTGTATATTCTGAGTGTACTAGCAGTTTGGCGCGGACTACACTTTACGATTTTTCACGAGTACCTAAATCTGACATAATAAGTTATCGATTTTTTCTCTTTATTTGAATTATTTGCATCACAAAATGTATGATTATAATATCTACATGCTACTTCTTAAAATCAAAATCATAGGCATTTATAATTTTTTTTTAACTTGAACAACATTAATTGTTAAATGTAATTTCAAAGAAATAGTCTGTAGCATTGATATAAATCTATATACCAATGGTCTGTAGATAATAAAATCATTTTCTATTACATTTGCTGGAAAAAACCTTTTATTTATAAAAGAAATCAACGTTTTATATTCGGGGTTCATTCGATTAAAGTTTCCATGCTGACGTCAATGCACCCAATAATCCTTATTACCCTTACCCTCACTAGACCCAGACTTTTATTCTTACTGACTGTTCACTGTTGCTATGCTGCGATATTTTTACAATAGAATGCCTAAAGATACTTCGGTTTTTTTGTCGTATTTTTCTGTCTGGTTTTAGAAAAATAGAAAAACTAGGTACTTACTATGTCTACTAAATTATTATTAAATCGTGATTGGGTGGGATATATGTATAATGGGATATCGTGTTTTAATATATAGTCAAATGTTATTATACAATTCCTAGGATATTTTATGAAAGTTAAATTAGAAAATATGCGTGCGATCAATCTGATGGAAAGCGATCACTGCTGCCCATTGACGTCTGCATATAATCCTACCACAAGTCCACAACTACTACATCTATACATATAAATAAAATTGGAGTGTCTGTTTTTAATATTGAAATAACCGATTTTACTACATGCATATAAATATAGAATATATAGATACGGTACATACACTATAATAACATTTTTTTTTAATTTTATCTGTCTGTCTGTCTGTTTGTTCTGACTCTGAAATGGCTGAACCGATTTTGACAGGACTTTTATTGGCAGGTAGCTGACGTAATACGGAGTAACTTAGGCTACTTATATTTTAGAACTAGCGGTGCCCCGCGGTTTCACTCGCATTACTTCTTCTTAACGCGGGTGAAACCGCGGGGCACAGCTAGTATTTTATAAAAATATAAATTTTTCTTTTATTTATAAAAATATAAATCTATATTCTATAAATTTTTATAATTGTGATAATAAATTAGTCATTACGAAGACAATGATTATTATTTAAGAAATAAGGTTTCCTTAATAAAATTTAGGTACGGCTGTCTGTTCATTCGCAGCCTGAAACGGCTAGTCAAATTTTGATATACTTATCTAACTATGCATAATTGATAAATAAATTATAAGACAACGGTTTTTAAAGCTTTGTTTCCTCTAAATATCACAGTTGGCATATATTCTGTAGTGTTAAAAGTTACAGTAAATTTTACCCCCAAATAAACAATCCTCTAACTTTGCGACAAGTTCAAAGTTCACGTTTCAGATCGTTCTGTTTAAGAAAAAAATAACTCCAACATTTATTGGAATTTGTTTCAATTGAAACTTGCCAGACTTTAATTTGTAACTTCGCAACAATGGTCGTTGTTAAATATTAATCCTTAGTGATTTAAACTAAAATTTACTAATAGTTTTGTGTTTTGAGCAAGTTGCAAAATAAACCTACTTCAGACTATTTCTTAATAAAACTAAAAATTTTAATGTTTAAACAACAACGCTATTTATTATATCAAAAGCAATAAAAGTTGTTGTAGGAAGATGCTGACAGTATGGAACGAATTTTATTAAAAGTTCGGAAAATGTCGGCACAGATAGGAAACCTGTGGGATCCCGTAACGGTAGAAAGCCACAGAGTTTGTACATATTATTGATAGGTACTGTAACCATGGGCATTATAGTAGGTACATCAAATCAGATCAGTTTACAAGACATATTTAGAGATATTTAGCTTTGTAAATTACTTTGCAGATTTATTATTTAGAAGGTGGTAGAAACTTTTGGTAGGACTCTGGCGGCACCATCGCTACACCTATTTCTGTCTTCAGTGTTAATCGCTGCTGTGTTCTGGTTCGAAAGGTGTCGTAACTGGTAAAGGAGACATACTTTTCCGAGGCGTTCCAGCTTAGTTCTCAGGGGTTGCGGCATATCTGTGGCCGAACTCAGGTAGGCATTTAATCTTATCTAGGGTTGATTACAGATATATTTTTAATATCACTAAACATTTAGGTGTCCTGTCCTGTATAAAATCAAGAAACAGTCAACAGTTCTTCTGTAAACGAAACAGTAGCGACCGGTAAATCACAGAATGTTTCCCACCTTTAATCAAAGTGTTTATAAACGGAGTTTCTTCTAACAAGTAATTAATTAAAAAATCAAAAAACCCGACTGCACTATAAAAGCTGAAGTAGAATTTCCAAAAACGGTGAAATAGGCGTTTCATTATTTTTATGCAGAAAGCCAAATACAAAGTTTCATAGTAGGTATCTGCTTCAAAATCAAAAAACGTTCAAACAATATTATCCTATTTTATCCCCATTACGCTATATAAAGAACCTATGAGTAAAATTCCAGCACTCTAAAGTTCAGCGGTTTGTCTTTGCGTTGATCTTTATCACAGCAACACTACTCATTTAGTCAGAAAGTCATCTCGATGAGTTATATATATGTATATATTATATAATGTATGTGTAATCTCTTTTAAGTTCCTTTATTTTGATATCCTACTCGATAGGTTTGGTTAACTTTTTTTAAAACGTGTTACTATTTCGCAAAAACAATCCACCATTTACGATCCATAAAATATATAACTTCAGTAATTCAAAGTTCCGGTCATTATTTTACCTCGTAATGGGTAGAATTTCATTATTTTTATCCAACAAGCCAAATAAAAAATTTCATAGTGTTTGCTTCAAAATTGACGATTGTTTAAATAAACTTTTAACCCTTATTTTACCCTCTATGGGGTTATTTTTTTGGATAGGGATAAACAGGTGTGTCCTCGTTCCTGTTCAGAAAGCCAAACACTAAATTTTGAAGCAGTTACTTCAAAATTAAAGGATTTAAAAAAAACTGTTTTCCCCTATTTTACCCTCTTAGGGGTAGCATTTCCATAAAGCCTTTCTTAGTACTTATTTACGCTATATAGCGAACCTTTGTGCAAATTTTCAGAACTCTAAGTTGAGCGGTTTTGGCTGTACTTTAATTTCTAAAAAAATAAAAAGTCATTTCGTTAGTCAGTCAGTCAGTCACCTTGCTGTTTTATATATATACAAATATGTTTTTATATTCTCCGTTTAATTTCCTTTCATTTGATACCCTATTCGATAGGTTCGGTTAGCTTTTTTTTTAAATGTGTTACTATTTCGCGCCAAAAATCCGCCATTTTATTTATTTTTTTCTAACACCTATCTAAGGACACTCGGGTCATTCAGACGCATATAATGACACCTTATCTGTCGAAATTCATCCAGCCGTTTGTTAGATCGGATCAAATAAAGAAAGACAAACATACAAGATACGCGCGAAAAACATAACCCTTCCTTGGCAGTCGGGTAAAAAACGAAGTGAACATTTGCAATTTCAATTAGAGTTCTATATTCGCTGTTTTTCGATCCAACTCCACGTGCAAACAACGAAGCGAGTGTTGGATCGGTGGCCGAACTTTGAACAAATTTGTTTAGGTTTGTATTGACTATATTGGATTGTAACAACAAATTGCAATTGTTACTATGTTGGGAAAAATATAGTTGGTAATCTCTTTTTCTTGGTAATATGTGAAGTCAGTCTTATACTTTTGTGAAAACCAAGTCGTTAATGTAATATCGAAAATAATAGCAATAAATATTTTTACAAAAATATTTTCAAACGTCAAATATGTTTTCGTGTGAATTAGATGAGTAGCACGTCATTAAATGATAGAGGTTGTGGGTTCAAACTTCAAACATAGTCACTTTTTTATGAAATAACAATTTTGTAATGACAGACAGTCTTTTGTAGATTACTAAAACGATTCCCATATTAATCAGCTTTCGCAATACGAGCGGAATTAAAAACTAAAATCCTCCCATTCTCGCTATAGTATAATAAACTAACAGTCATAACAACTGATAAAAGTTACTACCTACCATCATATAACGTTAACGTGGAGCTTGGAACAATAAAACTGTTTTTACATGGCGAGGTAGTCGTTTCCAGCTGAAATACTGCCCGTCGTTAGCAAAAGTACGTTGTGTAGCGCTAGACACGTGGGATTCCCACATCCTCTCAACTTTAGCCTTTGTGAGCTTCGTGCTTTAATCCTTTGCTATTTAGCGCATCGTTTTTAGTTTCATATAAATAACTATAAAATTAGAAGTGTATGTCTGAACTCTGAAAGGTAAATGGATATTTTATAAAATGGATAGAGCTTTTAGATAATGGATCAATGTGTTACTTATTTTGAGAGCACATCAGTAAAACGGTTTAAAAGGGCGTTTTTTAAACTGAATTTAGGTTGAATCTTGATTTAAGCAGTTCATAAAATACTCGTATGTTATATTGTAATTAAGAAAATATATTAAAACGATAGACTTACATATTTGAAGGTGGTAGAACCCTTTGTGGTTCGACTCCGGCGGCACCACCGCCACATCTATTTCTACCTAATAACAGCAGTGTTAGGCGCTGCTGTGTTCCGGTTTGAAGGGTGTGGTAAGGGAGACAGACTTTTCCGAGGCGTTCCAGCTTAGTCCTCAGCGGTAGCGGCGCATTTGTGGCAGACCTCAGGTACGAATATCTAATCCTATCTGGGGTTGATTACAGATGTCCATGGGCGGCAGTAGCCACTTACCATCATGTGGACTGCATGCTCGTCTGCTACTCCAATATTAATAAAAAAAATCGATACGCTATTAATACTATATTTTGTAATGTCTACTTGAAGTGCAATTTATAACCACATTCTCGTACACTACAACCTAGATACATACTCGTAAACATAATCTCTTCATAAACAATGTACGTTTAATCTCTATATACATACATAGATAAGTGTATTCAGTTTGTTTGTCCCGTAGCTGTCTTGCAACAGATGTCAATTGCTTGCGAGTGCTAATTGCAGTTTGCTCAGTCGACGTGGCATTATTGACCTTGTCTACATGTACCTAATAATAACTATGATTTGAATGTATAGATGTATCATATTATGTAGACAAAAGTTTATCTAGGTATATTAGAAATAATGTAGAGAAAAATAAAAACCAGACCAGTTATCAACATTTCAATTTAGAAAAGTTGAACGTTAATCTCAACGTGTCGTAAAAGCGAATATATTGATTTTTCGGGCTCCTTTTATGTCGGGGGCCCTGATCACGAGCCTCCTGTGCTCTTACAGTAAAGACAGAGGGAAAATATTTGTAATGAGTAATAACCCGTATAGTTAACTAAGCGGCGAACAGTCCTTTATCTTAAATTGTAATTTTTTAGTTTTTTTCTTATATTAGTAAAAATTACTTGCTTCTAATAAGAAAATGTAACCAGTTTTGACAATTGAAATTGTCACTGTCATCTATTTTCATGTTTGAAAAATATTTAAAAAATGTCGTTTTTAGAGCATTTACGAATGAAACGATAATTCTCCGCACTTTTTTTCGATTTCGTGTTTTTGTACCACCTAACTGCACATGTCGACATTGTTCCGCGTAAATTACACCACAACAGTCGGAAACGTAATGAAAAAAACACTTACATAGTCAGCCATTTCATGGCTTCCTTCAATTACAAGGCGGTGAAATATCTATAACTACTTCTATGTTTTTTTTAACTTTTACTCCTTGTTTCTGTAGCAGTGCATTCAGACGGAATACGAAGAAATATTGAATTATGTCGTTGAACCGTTACAATGCGTCAACAGTAGAGTAACGTTTACTGAAAAAAAGTAATCTGATTTTATTTGTAATCGAATTTATCTTTTATTTATTCCGCTTGCGCCAAATTCGCGCGACAATTTGGCGGGAATTTATGTAATTTATTTCGAATCGGAAAGTCACTGTTTGCATTCGTACCGGTGGTTATTTATTTTTTAAATTTTCATTCACAGGCTAACGAACATTTTACAGCCGACGAGTAAATTATGAAATTGTGATTTTTGCGCGTGCGTTACTGCGTGTAGTTCGTGGTCGGTAAATAAACCTTTTTTACGGTTCGCTGAGTAGGTTATTTTGAAGGACTTAATATTCGAATTAAAATTGTTCGGCGTAAAAATGTTTTGCGTTAAGCTTTACGTTTTTTACGTTTCTTTAAGAAATTTAATGCTCTATAAGTTTTTACTTACTTGGAATGTAAATATGATATGATAAGACTTAGCTACGACACTGTAAAAAAGAAGCGAATATTTAAAAGTAAAGCATAAAAACTACATACAAAGACGTTTCAGAACTTTAAAATATATTTTGGAAAAATTGGAATTAGAAATAAGAAATATTTAGGTTATGTAATCTAGTAGGAAGCCTTGGTCACCAACATTTTAAGTATTAGCATCACCTGAATCATATGAAAATGGTAGAACTTTTTGTTGTTCGACTCCGGCGGCACCACCACCTATTTCTACCTCATAACAGCAGTGTTAAACGCTGCTGTGTTCTGGTTCGAAGGATGTGGTAAGGGAGACATACTTTCGCGAGGCGTTCCGGCTTAGACCTCAGGAGTAGCGGGGCATCTGTGGCCGACCTCTGGTAGGAATATCTAAACCTATCTGGGGTTGATTACAAATGTCCATGGGTTGCAGTGCATTTACCATCAGGTAGACTGCATGCTCGTCTGCTACTCCTATATTTAAAAAAGATCCCGTCCCAAAGCCACAAAGGCAAAATCTGTTAACGTTTATATATTATATTATTTTATGGCGTTTACCTGCCATCAACCGCGGCCAGGCTCGCTTGTTTCCCGCCGAGAGATTTATATTCCTGTTATAGCTTACTTTATGTTTTTCTTATTATATAATGGTAATATTGGTCACTGCTGTAATGCTGCTGCCCTGCCCTGCTGCCAGACATGTTAAGACTATTTTAGTCAGTGGTGTAGCTTACAAAAAGATTGCCTTGAATTAATAGTGTAAGATCATATGATAGAAAAAAGTTCTAATTTATAAAGTTTGTCCAAATAAAGAAACATGCTCTATGTTCCAGCACGCTACATTTCTGCCCCTGTGGCTCGACTGCCACATCTATTTCTACCTTATAACATTGCACTGACATAATCTCTTCATAAACAATGTATGTTTAATCTCTATATACATACATAGATAAGAAATAATGTAGAGAAAAATAAAAACCAGACCAGTGATCAACATTTCCATTTAGAAAAGTTGAACGTTAATCTCAACGTGTCGTGTAAGCGAATATATTGATTTTTCGGGGCCCCATTATGTCGGGGGCCCTGGGCACGAGCCTCCTGTGCTCTTACAGTAAAGACAGAGGGAAAATATTTGTAATAAGTAATAAGTACCTATATTACATAATTACACGAGACGTCTTAAGTCTTCAGCGGTACCAAAGAACCTGTACCAAAGAACCAGCGGTACCAAAGATTGACTTTAGGTAGGTTAAATCCAATTTGGGGTTGATTACAGAAAGACAGTTACCACTTCATTGTTTCACTTCACTGGATTGCATGCTCGATTGCTCAATTGCTTCAATTTCAAAAATCTACCAATGTGCCATCGAACTTATTCATTCAAATTCACTAAAGTAACATTCACTAGAAGTGACTAATAATTTATACATAAACTATTGAAATGTAGTTAAAGTGTTTGGCTGTAAACACTTGTGTATTCGTCTCTGCCTGGTATCAAAGAGGCCAAACCGAAAGAAGCATTTGAAGTGTTTACTCCACAAACACGGCTCCGTCAAGTGTTCGAAACGAATGCGCAGTCGTGTTTCACACGATTCAATGTACTGTAAGTTCCAATTTAATATTAAGTTAGTTTTCACCTTTCTTTCTCTTTGCATAGAGCTGAAGGCTTCGAGTTTTATTGAGGAAATATGCTTTCTACATTTATAACTTTTCGCTAGGATTACCTGTTTCGTGGCTACTAATAAAGGTTCCATACAGATAATAACACCCAGACCCAGAACAGGATTTTAAATAGATCATTTAAGGTCTGTCTGGTCGGAATCAAAGCCCTCTTCTTGTCAGACTTAGCGGCCCGGGTCGCTTATGTGAGCTTTGTATTTTTAAATTTAATACCGACTTTGAAAAAGTAATTATCATTATTAACCTACCTACTGTCTCACTTTAAGGCACAAAGAAAGTAAAGGGTTAGGTAACGTTTGGTAAACATTTATATTCGCATCTCTACATACTGGTGTCAAAGAGACCAACCAATGGAAACACTTGAAATGTTTATTCGGCAAATAAATTTCCAAGTGTCTTCCACTTTCGAAGTGCTGCGCAGTCCTGTTTCACGCGATTCAATGAAGTGTTAATTCAAATTTAATATTTAGTTAAAACAGTTAATCGGTAAACGTGTTTCTACTTTTCGTGTGCACTTTTTCCTAAAGAGTATTTTTGGAAAAGAATCACCATTATGGATGTTTTTGAGAAAGTGTAGGCGACTAAGGATATATTTGTAACGGTATTTAAATTAAAATAAGTAAACTCAAAATGGAAGTGAAATAACAACAACTTAATTCTGTGCTATATGATTTTAGACTAAAATTATCGCGGAATTGAGACAGTTTACACATTAACAATGCGCGTCTGTGCTTTATTACTAGATGCTATAAATTATGTACAGGGTGAATATTTCAAACGGGCCTTCAGGGCCAAATCCGAAAATGTAAGGATTAGCGAAAAATACTGAAAGGAGATACGAGGCCGATTTTAATAAAAACTAAAACTGCATCATTACTTTTTTAAAATAAATTATTCCCTAGGAATAAGTTATTTTAAAAAAGTTTATCCTTTAGTCCTTTTTATTAAGGAAAAATATATTTAAAAAAAATAATGATGCAGTTTTAGTTTTTACCAAAATCGGCCTCGTAACTCCTTTCAGCATTTTTTACGATTTGGCACTGAAGGCCTATTTGAAAAATTCACCCTGTATACGTTTACTAACAACTTGTTTACAAGAGAGCACGAGTAAGGTTGTTTACATAGTTATATTTTTTCTAACGACTTGTCCTCAATTTAACGACTGATGTATGCACCAATAATCATAATTGGCCAATTATTATGTGTTACATAATATTTCGAGTTAAAATATTATGTTATAATGCCTTTGATACATGGCCGTAAATATATCTTTAGGCGTAATGGGTGTAGATGAGTAAAAGCCATAAATATAAGCGAAAAAAATCCAAGTCTATAGGTATAACTTTATCATCTGGGCTACCAAGGTCTCACGCAGAGTATACTAATACCCAGACCTAGAACAGGAATATTAAATCCATCATTAGAGGTATGTCTGGTCGGAATCGAATCCTGAACCCTCTTCGTGTCACACTGTTATGGTCATTGCTTTCCGGGTAGTTAATGTATTGGTGTAGTCGAAGTGGCGGCAAAAAACAATGTACGCTCATTTTTGGGGTATAAATAACTAAACAAATCCTTTGCCCTGATATTTGTGACATCCCAACATTATTTTCTTTTGTAAACAACAAACAGTATAAAAAACCGTTTAAATAATCAATTCACAGATGTATGTAAAGTCTCCTAATCTGTACTTGCCAGCGCCCTGAACTATGGCCTTAATCTTTACTATGAGAGTAATCTTAACTCTACCCAACAATGGGACAGTAATGGGTTGATGACGAAGAACAGTAGGTACATGAATTAATTTTTCACTTCCTCCAATTGTTTTGAAATATCTAATTATAGGAACAACGTAAAAGTAATACGATTTGATGCAGATCCGAATTTCTTATAAAATGTTTACGAGTCCATTAAACTGAAAGAACTCTTAATAAAACTCCGTGAAAGCAGACGGCATCATACATAAAAAAGTTTTATAAAACCATTATTAGGGTACTAAACGGATACACTTTCATAATGCAGGTAAGGTGCTTCCCGAAACTCATTTTCATGAGTCGATCATTCAATGAAATTGTGTTTTATTTTATTTAGTTTTTTTTTTTATAATTGATATAGTGATGTGGTTAGCTAACGGAAAATAGCTACTGTCGACTGGATACCAGTATTCGCCGGCTGCTTGTGATTCCATTTCCAGCCTACTCTTCAGAACTGCTTCAAGTTGTGGGTTTCGGTATAAAGGTGTGGATGACGACTGATTTACTTATGCGGTGACTATCTTAGTCCTCAGGAGTGGTGACGCATCTATGATTGCCTTTAGGTATAACCTGGGGGGTCATTACCATCTCTTAAAACAATATTATTTTAATCATACATTGAAATTTCGTACCACGACCTCGTTAAAGTAAGATTGTTTTTATAACATTACACGTTCTTATTAGTGATTGAAGCATTACACTAAACATTTTTGTATTATGTCGGTCGAAATTATTCATTCTTTTTTGCAGGAAATTTAACTTTTTAAGCAAACTATGACAATTTCAGTTGGTTTTATACAATGGATAAGCGAAAAATGAATAAGGGTTTAAGTTTGTCCAACTGCGTATAACGGAATATTTTACTGTTTTAAGGAGGTCGTGGTACGAAACAAAATGTTGATGCAATATTGAAATAAGTTTCCGGAACTATGATGGTTTTTAAAAGATGGTGGTAGACCCCCTGTTCTGCATGGAGAGTTTTAGATGACTATTGGCAGCAGTGAGTATAAAATAAAATAAAATACATTTTTGAAGAGCGGGACTCTTGTCTTGTTTTAGTGTCCCAGAAACACTTTTAAAGGAATTTCGTTAATCATTTTGCACAAACACGGTATAAATAATTGATACTACCACACGGTTAATTGGAAGTACTTGTGTTTATGGTATGAGAGTGCATATTGATTAAATTGCAACAAAATACTGTCTACTGGACGTTCTTTGCTCTGAGGATGATATATATCTGTTATATGGCATATTTATGAAGATTATACCGCAGTAGATAACTAAACATTATCATAAAACGTAAGTAGTTTTATCCTTATTTTATTCTTTAGTAAATCTTACATTGATCGCTTGCTGAAATATTGACTTTACAAAAATAAACATTGCAATAAAAATAAAACTCATTCCATTCCGCAATATTCACAAAACCAACATTAAAATGTTTTCCATGTGCGAAATTTTAATCTGACTTTTTTCTATTCATGAACCTTTTCTGCCGATGTCACATAACATACCGTCCATGGATTTGAATATAATCAGTGTAATACTGCGTCTCGTTACTCCAAAAGCAATATTTTTATGGGCCGGTGTAAAAACGTCACATAATTTATTCCCGGGGAATGCTCATAAACGTGGGAAAGTTGAAGGGTCCAAACAAATATTATGTATAGACTGGGTCTCACTCTCATAGTGGAACAGCGCCGACAAATGTTTGCTCGGCCCGATATTGCACAGCCACGGAGCTTTTAGCTCGCGGTACTCGATGGCATTTGATTTGAAATAGACGAATCTTGGAATCGGATGTTTTTAAAATGTAAACAAACTTCGCGGGCACCGCTATTACACCAATTTTTTTCACCTGTTTACTTTTTATCACTCATTATAACGGCCTCTCGATCGAGGAGTTCAGGTTCCCAGCACGCACCTTTGATTTTTCAAAGTTATGTGCGTATTAGAAATTAATTATCACTTGCTAAAACGGTGAAGGAAAACATCGTGAGGAAACCTGCATACCTGTAAGATTTATAAAAAAAATCTCAAAGGTATGTAAAGTCTACCAATACGCACTTGGCCAGCGCGGTGGACTATGGCCTAATCCTTCTCATTATGAGAAGAGACCCGTGCCCAGCAGTGGGACAGTAATAGGTTGTTGATGATTGATGACTCATTATAACAGCAGTGTTAAGCGCTGCAGATTTTTTTGCTACGCTTGCAGCAACGCATGTTTCTGACCTTTAAATATGGTATCATCTTAGAATAAAAATATTTTCTTTTCACTCTTTGTTTCCTGTAGATATGAAAGGAACCACTTGAGATTAAATCGAACTGAGAAGCAACAATTTATTTTATATATTAATTGAACTGACGGAGTCAGGTGCGGATACTGCTACAAAAGAAAGCTGTAATCAAGCCTCTTTTCTAGAGAAGATCTAGGTTGACATGGATTTGGATTTATTTAGTTTTAAAACTAGAAACTAAATTAAATCTAATAAACGAATAATTAGCAAATATCTTAAAAACACAAAAAGTTTATTTTTATAACCTTACAAAAATGTATCTTGGAATACCTTTTTCACAGCCCAACGTAGCCGAATATGCCCGAGCATTAAATGAATCAATGTGCCAAAAGCAATATTTTTATGGGATGCTATAAAAACATCCCATAACTTATCTCTCACTGAAATGTGAGTGAGATACTGAAAGGCGAGTTCAAACAAGCATAATGCTTAGTCTCAGCGTGGTAGGGGTTGCAAATGTTTGCTTGCTCCCAATATTGCACACCGTTCCATACTTTTGCTAGAAGCGCGACTTCTGTATACAAAATCCTGGATATTTGAAAAACTTCGCGTTGTTTATTTAGATCTTAATTTTAGACTGATGGAAGAGTAAGATAAATAAAATAATGTGCTTTGGCGATATGATGTGGCAAGAAGTTATAAAAATTATAAACTTTTAGTTCAGCTAATTCTATTCAAGTTTATTCTTTGAGTTACGTAAAAATCTTTAACTTATATACGATTTGCGATATTATTATGTGAGGTACATAAACGATCTATTAAAAATGTTGGCTGGAGAAAACTTTGAATCAAAAATGTCTTTAAAACCTACATTTTGATTACATGTCGATAATGACATCCGACAATAAAAATATCAGTTGTACATTTTAAATGCCAATAACGTTGTGGAGACTCAAGTTAATGCGCTGATAGTTGCTTTACTAAATATAAGTCAATGTCTATAGGATCTAAGTTCTGACTTACCTGCAATAAGTACTTTTTACGTTAAGTCTGAAAACATGTCTTCATCAAACGTATCTGAAGAACCTCCTGTCCGTACGATTTACAAGAATGTTCCTCTATCGTCATCATCTGAAGAACCGCCTATGGAAGAATGGTCATCGCTGGACAAAATCGTTATTGAAGACAGCTCAAAGGTGGCTTTATTCAAAGCTGGGCTGTATGACCCTGGCAGCGGAAATATTTGTACTAAGTACATTGCGTTGTCGGACAGTGCAGTGTTGAGGCATCCATATTACAATTACCCGAGTGTCAAAAACCCTGGTATTTTGGAAGCTTTGTTGGAGCCAGGTATGCTACGAAACATATTCGCTATCCGTATTTGAATCCTAGAACACTTTGTGGTTGAACTTCGGAGATATCGCTACACCTATTTTTACCAAATAAAAGTGTTAAACACTGGTGTGTTCCAATTTGAAGAGAAACAAACCTATCTGAAATGTAGTTCTCAGGGCTATCAACGCGTCTATGGTCGACATCGCATCGTCGCACGTAGCACGTCGTCTCGTGGATATCAAACGGAAGAGGCGGTCCGCCCCGGGCCTCCAATCATGGGAAACCCCCAAACACAGCTGCTAAAAAGCTCGTCAGAACCAAACAATCTGTGAAATGTATATAAGTCATCGAAAAAAGGTCATCCGGAATCATATGTATTTTTCGGCGACATGACATTTGTAATTTTGTAAAATCAGATCAACTTTTTACAATGGCGGTAAGCCGCCCCGGGCCTCCGAAGACCTGAGTCCGCCACAGCCTCCGTTACGTTTTCATGACGCACATTTTCACGACACGACGCGCGTCCGGTTTTGTACGATACGGCATCTTATCGTAATGTATGTTTGATCCAAGAATAAGAACAATATTACACAAGATACAGTATAATCTCTACACGAACTTTTTAATTAATGTAAAACTCCTTTTAACTTAGACATCTTTCGAGTTTGAGTGGTTCACGGAAACGTCTCTTTTGTGTTAATTTCCATATGACGAAATGTTTTAAATAACAAAAGGAAAATTGGCATGTTCTGGTACAAATAATGTAATATTATGTACGTCGTAGCTGAATACGGGTCACTTTTCGTAATATTTTTCGTGTTTGTAGACCTTAGAATTTTTTGTTACAGAAAACATGCATATAGAATCAAAATAGAGATCTGTTAGACGCGTAGGCTTTTTTTTTCTTCTGTGTCGACAAGCGATTTCTTATTTTTCATCAATCGTGTTGGGGCAGTTTGGTGGATGGTACTGGTCTTAATTGTGGGGATACAGTTGTGTCCAGCAGTGCGTTATATAATGTCAGGCACATCTGACAAATACGGGAAAGTAAAAGATCTATTTTCTAATATATAACTGTCATATTCTGCAAAGCTGAGTATATATTACTAACAAAAATCCATATAGAATTACAAGTAAACAAATATGAGTCTATCACTCACTTTAGGGATTTTGTTCACTTTGTCCCAAAATCCAACAATTTACAAATTAAGTTTAATTTTGCAGAGGATCAAAAGGTGTACCCTCTTGACGGCAAGGAAATGTATTTAGATTTATGTGAGGAGATGAATATAATACCAGTTAGAAAGTTTCATCGTGGGATGTGTAATGAGCATATTAATTTAAAAGTGAGTATTTTATTTTCGATTCCGTCAAAATTTGAGGCTGGCTTTGAGGAATCGCTTTCATTGTGTAATGCGGCTAGTTTTGGAGACGGTTATGCTGTACGAAGCTTGTACTTCATAAAAGATACATTTTATTTGGTTTCTTGGAACAATGTTTAACCCTCGCTAATGGCTTTCAAAAATATCTGACGATAGGGTTAGCCTGGTCACTGTACCATCATGTTAGAATAGACTTCTGGTCAGTGAGTTAGTATTATTCCGCTTACAGTATTACGGAGTAAACCCAATAGGAGTAAGAGCAATGTGTCTGGCCCTCACGTACAATAGGTACGTTCGAAGACTGGATCTAACATCTAACTTACTGGACGCAGACGCCTGCTACCATCTCGGGAGGTTGCTCGGAGAAAGTCTTGCTCTTCAAGAAGTTGTGCTGTCTTCGTGCAGGTAATCTCCTCATAAATGTAGTTCAAAGGCGGTAGATCCCGTTGTGGTTCGACTCTGAAGGCATCACCGCCTCATCTTTTTTTGGCTTATAACACTGAAACGCCTCCGATAAGTATGCCACATACTTCAAACCAAAATACAACTGCGTTTACACAGGTGTTATTAGTCAAAAATAGGCGGTGCTGGTTCTGGAGTTGAACTACAAATAGTTCTAGCACCGTCAAAAATATTTGTGAAAATTATAAATGCTGCTGTAGCTATTATGTGATTCTCAGATCTTATTTTACATGTTCTATCTTATATGAGTAATATGCAAAGTCTATTTTACGTATCAAAATATTCTATATATATTTTTAGTATACAATCCGAGGGTATGCGTAGATTAACAGCATGCCTTTTAAATCGCAGTATCGATTTGCTCGATATATCTAGAAACGGTATCGGCGATATTGGGTTTCAATTTCTTGCCGATCAGCTGAAACTGAATTGTGTGATCAAAAGGTAATTGTCCTTATTACGACTAGGTACTGTCCTCAACAATTTTCTAGAAATAAGGTGTTGTAGTGATCGTCGTGTTATAAAGAGCATGGAAGAAAGTAGAGATTTAATAAGTGGATGAATTAAGGCACTGATTAAGCTGAAGGGAATGGGATCGGGAGACCAAATCACTCCCAACATTAAATGACCACACAGATCTTCATTACGTAAATGTTCCGTTCTACGAGTATATACCCGTATACTGAGGCTACATTAACTGAAATATAAGGTAATATAGAAATAGTCCTGTAGTCCCAAAGGGACGCGATGTCCAGTTCATCTTGATTAGCCTAAACAATCATTGTAAAACTCGTTTAGGTAGTTTTGCTTTTAGTTCGTTATATTAACATTAGGAATTAGTTACCTACTGTAGTCAAAATTTTACAAAAATAGTATTAACAAAAATTGTTTATTATATTCAGATTGAACTTAAGTAACAACAACCTGGGAAAAGATACAGCCTCGGCATTTGCAGATGCTCTTGAATTTAATAATACCGTAACCCACTTGGACCTTTCATGGAACAAACTCTCGACACCTAAAGGTTTCTATTTAATTGTACCTTTAACCTTTAAATTTTTATGCGTAACATATAATCATGAGTAACGCTCGCATCGAGCCGCTCGGCTCCATATAAACACTGCAACGCTCGCATGGAGCGGCTCGGCTCCACATAAACACTGTAACGCTCGTATAGAGCGGCTCGGCTCCACATAAACACTGTATCGCTCGTATGGAGCGGCTCGGCTCCACATAAACACTGTAACGCTCGTATGGAGCGACTCGGCTCCATGTAAACACTGCAACGCTCGCATGGAGAGGCTCGGCTCCACATTAACACTGTATCGCTAGTATGGAGCGGCTCGGCTCCACATAAACACTGTATCGCTCGTATGGAGCGGCTCGGCTCCACATAAACACTGTATCGCTCGTATGGAGCGGCTCGGCTCCACATAAACACTGTATCGCTCGTATGGAGCGGCTCGGCTCCACATAAACACTGTAATGCTCGTATGGAGCGACTCGGCTCCATATTAACACTGCAACGCTCGCATGGAGCGGCTCGGCTCCACATAAACACTGTATCGCTAGTATGGAGCGGCTCGGCTCCACATAAACACTGTATCGCTCGTATGGAGCGGCTCGGCTCCACATAAACACTGCATCGCTCGTATGGAGCGGCTCGGCTCCACATAAACACTGTATCGCTCGTATGGAGCGGCTCGGCTCCACATAAACACTGTAATGCTCGTATGGAGCGACTCGGCTCCATATAAACACTGCAACGCTCGCATGGAGCGGCTCGGCTCTACATAAACACTGTATCGCTAGTATGGAGTGGCTCGGCTCCACATAAACACTGTATCGCTCGTATGGAGCGGCTCGGCTCCACATAAACACTGCATCGATCGTATGGAGCGGCTCGGCTCCACATAAACGCTGTAACACTCGTATGGAGCGGCTCGGCTCCACATAAACACTGTAACGCTCGTATGGGGCGGCTCGGCTCCATATAAACACTGCAACGCTCGCATGAAGCGGCTCGGCTCCACATAAACACTGCCACGCTCACATAGAGCGGCTCGGCTCCACATAAACACGGTAACGTTCGTTCTGCTCGGACTCTACACAGACTGATGTAATACTAAAGTTGTATCAGGATACAATACACCTAACGTTACAAGCCAATGTCCGCCTTAAGAAAATTTCTTTTATATTATTAAGGAGCTGTTGCATTTCGTTTCGGTTTTATTTTTGCTAATTAAGCGAATTCGTAGTACGTTTTCCCAACAAATCAAGGTGTAAGAGATTCAGGTAAAAACTTTTTAAATCCGTTAGCATTTTTCAGTGGGTACTCCGTACTCGGAAGTCACCTAATTAGGTTTTATTGCAACACCTCTTTGAAACTATGTCACGTAATTACAAGCTTCGGAATGCCGTTTGCGGTTTTTCTCGCTCGGATTAAAATCCCCCTCACTTTTCAACGAATGGTGATTAGTGGGACTCTTGCAAAAAATGCCAATTAGAAATTGCCGATTGCTTGAAAATCTACTTATTTGAAATTAGATTCCATCCCCTATTTACATTACGGGATGTATTTTCAGAAAACATTTTTAATTCTTCCTCTCTTTCTTCTGTACAAACGTTTATGCTTCTAGATCTATATGCTTAAACATTACGTTACCGTCAGCCAGTGCTAAATAATATGCATAAAGGGGGATATGACTTATAATTTGCTTTAGTTGTAATAAAACTGTAAAAGTCGATACAATCATTCTTAAATTACAAGCCGTAAAAACATCAATAATAATTGAAACGTACCTAGGTATATCTGCAATTTAAGTAATATTGTTGAAAGATTTTTATCATAACAAGGATTATAGTGCCGATGATATTCAGGAATTATAGTGATGAATCACAAGTGCTGATGATATTCAGATTATAATGATAAATGTGTGTTTACAGGTATAAATGAACTTCTCCGCCAGCTCAGTAACAGCTCAGTCCTGGTTGAGTTAAACTTGTCCTGGAACGCACTTACTGTCGGCACTGCGCTGACGGGCTTACTCCAAATACCGACGCTTGAAATACTAGACTTGAGCAATAACAGGTAAAGTATAAATACTAAGTATATGGTATTTTATGGAAAAAATATGTAATTTTGTTCTAAAAATTCTTATTATTTATTTTACATATTAATTAGAATGTATTGAAAACGTTTTTAAAATATAATATATGATATTCTTTATTTTTTAACAATTTTAATTTCATAAATGATATAGGTAAGAAGTTTGAAAGGTAAAGGAGTAATAGAATTTCTTTGTTGAAAAGCAGAAAGGCAGTATTTACATAATCGAATATTAGAATGGTCTAAAATTACAAAGTATCCTTTGATCTTCAAGATTTTTTATCAAACCATTCTCTCCAGATTATCAACCGTAGCAGCGACGACAATAATACAAAAGCTACAACTGACTAAACAACTGGACACTTTAGATCTCTCCTACAATCCTCTGTCGCCGTCGGATGCATACATCATCCTCAGCAATATGAGAGACAAGAAAGTTGCTTTGAAAAATCTGCTGATGGAAAATATTACGGTCGAAAAACCATTTCTTCAGGTTTCCTTTGTATTTCACTGAATCATTATAACAAGACAACTATTTATAAACTACGTGTATTTCTTTAAGTTAAGAATTAATTATCTATACTAATATTATAAAGAGGAAAACTTTGTTTGTTTGTTTGATTGTAATGAATAGGCTCAAAAACTACTTGACCGATTTTAAAAATTCTTTCACCATTCGAAAGCTACATTATCCACGAGTAACATAGGCTATATTTTATATGAAATATATTTGATAAATACATTTTGAGGCAGTACAAAGTCTGCCGGGTCAGCTAGTCATACATAAATGTAGTTTAATATCGTGGATGAAGTAACAAAATAGACTGTTAATAGATTTACGTTAACTGCATAGTTGACTGTGACAAACGTTCCTCTAAAGAAATTGATAAGGGTGTCTTTACATAAAATCTCTACCTTTTATTTATTTTGTATAAGATCTGGCATGTGTAAGAGAGTAATTTGATTACTTTAATCAGTACTTAGATACAGTTTATAAAAGCGTAAAGATTATTCTAGCAATAAGTAAGCTCGAACCGAAACGGAAAGAAAAAAAGAAAATATCCATTTTAAATAATTTATTTTCATCAAAATTGAGGGCATGTTATAATTGAATTATATTTTTTAGAAATTAGATGAAATTCTACAGCTAAAGTACAGAAAAAACTTAAAAGTTACTCATGGAGTGGTTATTCATAATTACACATTGTCGGTGCCTGATATTCGAGAGATAATTATGAGACGATTCGACTTCTTGACGTCGAAAGCGACAAAGAAATGCCGCTTGGATATTGCGTAAGTCATAAAATAAAGTAAGGTTAAATTAAAATTACTTACGGTAAGAAAACTTTCATATCAAGCAATACTATTTTTATGGTTGAAATAGCCAGCGAGCAGGGAGAACCCCTGTTCAATATGAAGTTAGTCACAGATGTTCATGGGCGTCAGTGAACACTTACCATAAGATGGTCTATAAGGTCATTTTATCAACCCCAGATAGGATTAGATATTCCTACCTGAGGTCGGCCATAGAAGCGCCGCTACACCTGAAGACTAAGCTGGAACGCCTCGGGAAAGTATGTCTCTCGCACAGAGGCAGAAATATGTGTGACGGTGGTGCCGCCGGAGTCGAACCACAAAGGGCTCTACACCAACTTCAATTCACCCTCAATTCATTTTATGTTTTAATAATAAATACTAAAACTAAAATAATTTCCTAATAGTTTATACTTCCTGCAAAAGTTCAAGGATCGTGAGTTGATGCAACCTCGTGAGATACTGACGGACATGAAGATAGCCAGGGCACCAGTGGATGAAGATTTAGTTTTCGGGCTGGCTAACACGTTCCCAGGGCCCCTGAGCGATAAGGGAGGGAAAACCATTAAGCTGGCTGGTGAGACCATTACTGATACTTTGATTTTTCTAGCGAAAGTGATTGTGAATGTGGTACGTACACAACATGTAAGTGTTGAATGGAGTCTCTAAACATCTTTATTCTACTTCTAAGGGCCGTTTTCCTGTCGCATTTATGTATCGTGCGGATCTGGCCCCATACCGCTTGTAGACGTGACCTGACAGGAAACAGGCCCTACTCTTTGAGAATGGCTTTGTAAGCAATGACATTTTATAACACGAATTAAAATACTACCTCTGCCTTACCTACCTGCCTTGCCTACCTACGCGTAATTTATATTTAAGCGTAATGTTTTAGTTAATTGTTACTGTTATTTGTGAATAGGTATTATTGAAATGATTCATCGTATGTGGCCGGACAAGCGCCTTCCTCCACAACACCAGCTGAGAAAGAACCTGTAGTTGTAATATATACTAAAAAAGAAAAGAAAAAGATAAATAAGTAATTCTATAGTTATTCCTAATTAAGACAATATGAACGAGTACATAATTAAAGTTGAGAATTTTGTTAAACTGTATGTAAGGATATCAATGTTTTGTTAAGTTTAACTCTAGTTATTTACTTAGTTGAAGTTCATTTAAGTTCATATTACTTTGCTTTAATAATAATAGATATTTTGTGATTAATTTGTGCTTTTTGATAGAAGGTGGTAGAACCCTTTGTGGTTCGACTCCGGCGGCACCACCGCCACACCTATTTCTACCTAATAACAGCAGTGTTAGGCGCTGCTGTGTTCCGGTTTGAAGGGTGTGGTAAGGGAGACATACTTTTCCGAGGCGTTCCAGCTTAGTCCTCAGGGGTAGCAGCGCATCTGTGGCCGAGCTCAGGTAGGAATATCTAATCCTATCTGGGCTTGATTGCAGATGTCCATGTGCGGCAGTAGCCACTTACCATCAGGTGGACTGCATGCTCGTCTGCTACTCTTATAAAAAAGCGAATATAATAAAGTCGTTCGATTTCAGGTTAGGGAAATAGATGTAAAGATGTAGTTTTTGTTTTGATCAAAATCGTAAATGTGTAAAACATGTAATGTGGATTATTAAATTGGGTTAAGTTAAACATTTAATGGAACTAAATTTTATTGTCAATTTAATCCGCTTTCTACATCACATTTTAATATATTTACCTACATGCATGAACCTGAATAAAGGGATGAAATCCCGAGGACATTTTCAGGACGCTTCTCACGAGCTTATAAGCATCACAATTAGGGATTATGTAGTATAATGCCTGGCGCACTTTGTTGCTCACATTCTTATAAAATTAATTATGATAGGCTACTAAATTATACTTGAAAATGTTTTATATATGTTGTAAAAATAGATATTATTAATAAGGTATCGGGGATACGTTATTTAGTCTTTTAGGTGGGGATTAAAAAATATTTCCAGTGCAAAATTTCACGTTTCTAGATTAATGCCCGTTATAACTATATTCAATCGTCGTTAAATCCATTATACTCAATCTATTTTCTTTTCGCCTTCCAAAAATCGTAATTTGACATTTTCTAGTATCGTCTATTATTAAATATCAATAATCTATTATTAAATTAAATAATCAATCTATCCAATGTTTTGCTTATCACAAATCCTCGTTTGTAAAATTTCGATTTTAGTACGTGAAATCTGGATAGATTGTGATTTGATAATGGTCGCTGAAACAATTATTAATCTTTGGTAAGCAAAACATTGGGTAGATTGAGTGCCTATTACATGGTCATAAATGGTTTAAGCAGCGCGTTATTTGTCTATCAGTTTTATTTATTGTCTTGATAATAATTTTAGTAGAATGTAGAAGAAACTTAAATATATCTATATGGTTAGGAGGAGAACTTTTAAAAAAGATTTTTAAACTATTCTAATTACTAATATTGTGGTTAGAGTGAAATATACTAACAATGAAATATAAAGCTTCTCATTCTGAGAGGAGACCCGTGCCCAGCAGTGAGACAATAATGGGTTGATGATGATGATGATGATTATGATACTAACAATAATGCATTGATAATTAAATGATTTTAGTAACAATATACTGTTTTTCAGTAGGTTTTAATAAAATCTTGTAGTTGAACCGCCCCTTACATCCCTTACGAAATCCCAGAAGATCATTCAGGCCGCTTTATCTCACGAGCTTATAAGCGTCGTCACAATTTGGATTACGAGGTGTAATGAGAATGGGGCATGTTGCTACATCCATATATTGTGAGAGGTGAGGGATATAACTTTGTTCGTTGTTTTCTTTATGACGTGTTTTATTAAGGTGCGTGTTTTAAGGTTGTTACAAATTTATAAATACAGATTAATTAACGTATTAGCCGTTAAAAGAGTGTAGTCCGCATAAAATTGCTAGTCTGCTTTGAATATAGAAATGAATCGTGTCTTCGCGTCGCCATAGCAAATTGTATGATTACACCTGCTCGCAACAACTTCAGAGCGGACTAGCAGTTTTGCGCGGACTATAGCAGCTGTGTTTATCCGTTCTGGCCGACAATAGGAAAGGTTTTTTCTGTTTGGAATTGATAAAAGATGTGTATGGGTGATAGCGACTACTTACCATCGGATGGACTGCTTTTTTATTTTTTATTAATCCTCTAAATACTTGAAGCCTCTTTTATATTAGAGACTCTCAGGGTCTAACATAGTTGTAAATAGATGGCGCTGCTCCGAATACCAGTCGAGGTAAGAGAGTAATGTTAGCCTAACCTGAAATCTCGCAATAAACTATAAAAAATATTTTACAATAAACGAAAATAAACTATGACTCGAGAGAATGCTCTGCCCTTTAAAACCAAACCACTAGAACAAAGATCCATAGAGACCAGAAACCTATAATAATACAAACTCGATCGATCACGTCTAAATAAATTAACCAATTGGCTACCAAAGAAAAACAGTTCTACTATCACAAATTGATAAATTACTTCGTGTCTTCGTATTTTACGTAGACCTCTTAAATGTATCCCCTGAGCTAAACTTTCTGAACATCAATCGTAAAGTTTATTTACCCGTTCATGCGGTACTTTTCGCCGAGAAATATATCTCGTACTTTCAGGTGTATCTTTGATATATTTTCGCTAGATTTACTGCCTACTTTTCTTTTTCAAAGATATTTTGTATCTACAGGGGTGCTATTCTGTAATCGTTTTGTAATCACGAAAGCTGAATCTGTGAATACCTAAAACTTATTCTTTAAAAGTTGGCATTGCGTGTAGCGCCATACTTGCGATGGATGGATGGAGTTTGTCATTTATCATTACTTACCAGAATTTCATCCTTATAAGCAACACTATCAGATAGTGGAATGTATTTTTTTCAAAATGATCTCGTTCGATTCCCGGCTAGGGAAAAAGATATTTTAAAAAACTAATGATGTAGTATTAGTTCTTATCAAAATCGGCCTCGTAACTCCTTTCAGCATTTTTTGCTAATCCTTATAGTTGCGGATTTGGCCCTGAAGGCCCGGTGGAAAAATTCACCCTGTATTAATATTACCTTTTTTTTTTTTTCTCGAGGGGGAAACCTTCAAAAGGTACCCGACGACGTGGGAGCGACGCCGGGTTGTGTGGGATTTTTACCGCACTAAAACCCCCCCGGTGGCCGTCCTCAACGCTTGTTGGAGAACTCCGGGATCTCCGACGGAACATCCGGAGCCCTCCAAGCGCGATGCCCCGATCGGGCTCTACCCTGGGGGAGCAGTTTTCGCTCCTCCCACACCATGTAGTGTTTACGACGGTATGCGACCACACATACCGCCGCCCTTCCCGGGGTCGCTAGCTGGACGGTTCGAGCTCCCACTCTTGCCGCCCGCAACCCCGGAAGCCCCCTTTTAGTCGCCTCTTACGACAGGCAGGGGATACCGTAGCCCTATTCTAGTCCCGGAACTACAGGGACAATGTATTAATATTACCTAGATGTAATTCTGTATTTAGTGGCCCGAACGCTGAGTTTAATTAATTTCTTGCATAATTCACATGTCACAATTCGAATCGAGATGTTATCGAGATTAGACTTCGTGTTGGTATTTTACAGAATAGTATTACATAAACGATATGCGAAAAATGGGTTGATTTTAATTGACGTGTGAGTGACGGACGCGCGCCGGCGGCGTGTGTACACAAAAATGTTTCAGTATGTGTGCGTAAGCTTTGTACATCTACTATTGGTGAAAAAGCGACAAATTTAGACAATATTTTTAATGTTGCATCTACAAGCTTGGCACTTGTCTCAAATACTAAATCTCTACAAACGCACAAGTGTGTGGACGCGTCGCAAACGCTTGCGGCAAAATCCTTTTTTTACTATAAAATTGACTATTGGATCGGCTGCAAGGGTTTGCAGACCTAAACTGTTGGGTTTGTATCAAAATAATAAGTTATTTATTATCTGTAATCTGCCAGTGTTCACTTGTAATTTAGTCTGTGCCGCAGACCGTCTATGCTCTATGACTTTACCCTTTGTACAATTCTCTCGTTGAATAAATCTCTTCTGCTGTCAAAAATAAAATTATAATAATGAAAGTACTATAAAGTTAGGTTGAAAGGCAAAAAGCCAAAACTGTAAAACACCATCAAAAAATAAAAATCTTCTGCTGTCACAGTTCAAATTATTAAGTCGTTTTATTTTATAAACAAACTAAGGCAAACGCCCCATCCGTTTTAATTTATAAGGGTTTTTTGAGATTCGGCAAGCGTGCAGATACAACATTATGTTTTGCCACACATTACCATGTAACATCTTTCGTCACTTAATATTCATATACAAAAATATTAAAGAGGGTTTCAACGAAATATTCTAGTGCTATATAAGTTTGGTAGCTTCGTCATAAATTTATGTCCTACATCGATGATTTTCTTTTGTTACAAGCATTAACCAAGGCCTAGTGTTCCTACGCTATAACGATCTAGTTCGGAACTAGGTTCATTATAAAAACAAAGTTAGGAACAAAGATTCTATTGATTCTTCTATTATGCCGACCTATAAAACATTGGCCTCAAAACTTCAAACTTAGCTTAAAATAATCATGTCAGTACAAAAACTAGGCAGTCATTGTCTTACGGATAATTCATGTTATATAAAATGTTTTCATTCGAATAACTTATAATACTATAATGTGACGTATATTCTAAATCGGACTCATACAAAATTATTTACATGAGAAATAGTTACGTAAATTACTTGTCGTTTAAGCTATTGAGCATGTTTCATTTCATTCGAAAAAATCTTTCAACAATCTATTGTTGATTGTTTACACGTATGTATAGATTCTTAAGCTAGTAATTAGTCTTCGAGCAACTTTTTACTAATCGCTACCAGTTGCTCAAGCCATATAATGAAAGAAATTAATACAACCTTTTTTTTAAAAAAAAGCAATAAAACTCTACAATCTCTCATACAAAGATTTTATTTAATTAAGTCAATTCATATGGTTATTTGAATATTGCAAAGTCTTGAAAAACGATTTATATTTTTTTTGTTTGCTTGGTCAGGGCTCAGATCTGAAATAATAAATAAATTGTTCATGGACCTAAATATAAGGATGTAATCCCAGGGACATTTCCAGGACGCTTTGTCTCCCGAGCTTATAAACGTCACAATTAGGGATTATGACGTAATGAGGTCGGTGCTTTGTTGCTTATATTTTTCTAGTATTTATTATAATAGAGGATTAATGAAAGTTGGTAGAACCAGTCAGAGGTGACGTTAGGCATGGGCGACGTGGGCCACCGTTCACGACCTCGCGACCCAGGGAGCAGCGCGCCTCTAGTGAAGGTGGTGAACCCTTTGTGGTTCGACTCCGGCGGCACCACCGCCACACCTATTTCTACCTAATAACAGCAGTGTTAGGCGCTGCTGTGTTCCGGTTTGAAGAGTATGGTAAGGGAGAAAGACTTTTCCGAGGCGTTCCAGCTTAGTCCTCAGGGGTAGCGGCGCATCTGTGGCCTACCTCAGGTAGGAATATCTAATCCTATCTGGGGTTGATTACAGATGTCCATGGGCGGCAGTAGCCACTTACCATCAGGTGGACTGCATGCTCGTTTGCTACTCTTATATTATAAAAAAAAGTCAACGAAAAAACAAGACTTAAATTTATGTGATATTTGTAATTTTGTAAAATTAAATCACCTTTTTACACTAGGGAACTCCGTTCGACTTTCCGCCCCGGGCCTCCGACGACCTTAGTCCGTCACAGTTTACATTGTATTGTGGCAGACCGCCCGTCTAAATGTATTTTGCCAACATAAAATTTGGGTCTTACTAGTATAGTTCGACCAAACTACTCGCGTGAATCAGTTATTGCATTTCAGTAGGAGAATACCTGATGGTAAGTGGCAATTGTTTGCCATTGACGTGTAATTAATCCCAGACAAGATTGGAATCTTACACGAGGTTGTTCACAGATGCGTTGCTATCCTGCGGACTAACTTGGAATGCCTTGGACAAGTACGACTTACTTACCTTCAAAGTGAAACACAACAGCGCTTAACACTGCTGTTATGCAGCAATAGCAATGCCACTGGAGTCAAACCACAAAAATTTCTACTTTAAAATGTATTTCCTCTAGGACTTACTACAAATAGTATCAATCCGTAGTAGATTTTGTGTAAAATCTGTTTTCAAAAAGGTAGCTTTATAGGTTTCGCGTTTAGATATAGTGAACAGGAAATTAAACCCCATTTACTATATCCGAGCAGTCACTATTTTGAACACCTCTGGATTTTGTACTTTCTACAGAGGATTATGTTCTCTATTTGTTGTGTGTTAGAGTTGTGTTTAGGGTGTGTTGTTGGATATCGTATTCTTTCGTGAAGACAGTAGTATCGTCGGGGAGATACGAGCGACTGTTGTGCACTTAGGTACCTTCCTCTTTATAGGGTTGAACTGAAAATAGGTTCTTTATTTTATAAAATGGGTAAAAGTGGTATGCTGTTCACCTGAGTTCTTTGTTATAGAAGTAGCGAACGAGCATGTCTGGGTGGTCATGAGGTGGTCAGTGATGGTGAGTAGCCATTGCCGTCCATGGACATTAGTAATCGATCCGACATTAGATTAGTGCATGTTTGAGGTATTCCTGAGGACTATGTTGGAATGCCACGGATAAGTGTTTCCCTTACCACTCTCGGAGAGAAGTAAAAATGTTAGAAATGACTGGGCGATTATGACGGGACTTTCTAAAAAAAAACTTTTAAACGGAAGTGACATATTTTAAATTGTATTTTAAATATAAGGCTTCCTGTACAATATTGCAAAAACACTACGCTTACAAAACAGTTAGCCTACTGGATGAAACTAGACCTCAATCGGGGGCCGATGATCGAATCCCAGGCACCTCTGACTTTCCCAAGCTGTTGTAAAATTAATTATCACTTGCTATAACGGTCGTGGCAAACATCATAAACCTGCTGCTGCTGCCTGAGACTTTATAAAAAGACTTCACACACCAATTCATACTTGTCCAGCGAAGTGGACTATTACATAAACCTTTTAATCTGTGAGGAAACCTGTGTCCAGTAGCGGTACATTAATGGGTTGACTTACAGGGACGTGCACAGGTGTATTCGTGTCTCTAATCTTTAAAATTTAAAATATGTGAGACATAATGTCCTAATCGGGCAGTTTTAATTCTGCGGCGCGCATCAATTAGCGGCACATGACACCGCCTCAGATTTTAGGAGGTGGCGAGGACGAGCCACACGGGTTATAAAGGTACCATCGGGGACATAACATAGTTATAGTTGGCTAGAACTGCTTTGATATAAAAATAGTATATAAAAATAGTCTTTTTTTGGAAAGATTGTGTATCTGAATGAGATGGGTTTATGGTAAGGAAGAAATGTAAAAGTGGTAGAACCCTCTGTGGTTAAACTTCAGCACCACCGCCATTACTCTTTCTGCAATACCAATGTTAAGCGCTGCTGTGTTCTGATTGAAGGGTGGGGTAAGGTAGACATACTTTTACGTAGCATTACAGCGTAGTTGTCAGGGCTAGCGGTGCATCTGTGGCCGACCTCAGGTAGGAATCTAATCTTGTCTGTGGTTGATTACAGATGTCCATGGGCGGCAGTCGCCTCTTACCATTGAGTGGACTACATGTTCGTCTACTATTCCTGTATTATAAAAAAAATGTTGTACAGCTTAATCAACTTCACAGAACTTAAAGATATGAGATAACGTTATGAGATGCGTGAGTGACAGCGGGTATATCGAAATATCAAAATTATTTGTCATTTTTTCAGCGCGGCACATGCGACTTACTGGGGCAACCTGGGTTCTTTGATTTTAAAAACATGTACCTAACATCTCTATGTTCACTAATGTAGTACTGTAAGTATTATGGATAAAATTAGGCTCTTCAATATATTCTAAGTCCATAGAAAGTAGGTTCAAGGCGACTTATTAAAACGGTCGCTTTAAAATATGTCGCGCTGGGGCGCCGTTGCTTATAAACAGTGTGATATTGCTGAGTTACTGTGGATGTGCTAAGCTTTTATCGCGAGTCACTTTCAAAAGACATTCTCCAACATTTTCTAGTTTTAGTAATACTAGTTTTAATTTTTAAACAAGTATTTATGTTAAGAAATATTACGATGGAACGCTGCTGCTTAAAATTGTGTAATTAACGTAGTCATATAGAGGCTTTGTAATGCGAATTATTGGCTAGATTTTTCCTAGAAAATGGTGTTAATTCTAGCCGTTTCTTTAATATCTATATCTGAAGGAACTAGATCGAAGGCGACTTATTAAATCGGTCGCTTTAAATATGTCGCATCGGGGCGTCGTCGCTTATACACAATGTGAGCCTAATGTGGATCGCCTTATATGTACTCGTATGATTTTTAATACACAAAGTCAATAAAAAGGTGCAGCTGAAATTTGCGTCTCACTTGAGAGAAAATACTTCAAACAATTGGTTTAAATTTAATAAGCCTATCAAAAGATGCGTTTAATTTACTGAAATTTAAATTTTGCTATCGTTTGCTTTATTGTTGTTCTATAAGAATACAAAAACACACGAATCCCAAAATGTAAGTAAATGTATTTATTATATACTATAAATATTTTTACAACAAAATAAAATCTCATGGAAATTTTTGAAATAAAGATAAATAACCATTTTCCTCGATCATCCGAAAACGATTATGGAATCTTCACGTTATTGTTCTTAAGAAGGGAATAATTTTCAATATTTATACAATTTCATTACCTTTGGCAGCTTGAATAGCCGACGTATAGTAACTATGAGTCTTAAACTCTTCAGTCTTTCCAATATCCAAGTTTTTATCGCCTTTATGAATATTTCAAAAGGAACTAGATACTGAAGGTGGAAAGATTTCTAATGATCGCCTGTCTATTCCTCTGATGTTACTGAGAGCAGTATCCACTTATAAATATGTATGCGCACATAAAAGGGAACGAAACTTGGATATAATACTTTCGGAAAAGTTGATGTCGATATTGATGCTAAAGAATTTTGCTAGTGCGAATTTTTCTAGTTAGTAGTTTCTCTTAAGTTGGGGATCCGGGATTCGATTCTTAGGCACGTGCCTAATTCTTTTACTCGTATTAGAAATTAATTATAATTTGTATTAACTGTGAAAGAAAACTTCGTGATACGTAAAATTGCCTGAGAGCTCTGTAAAAAGTTCTCAAAGTTGTTTGAAGTCTACCAATTTACACTTGGCTACCGTCGTGAACGTAGCGTAAACTCTTTTCGTTATCCTGCAGTGGGAAAGTAGTGGGTTGATAATAGTATCCGGTTTAAGAGACGCTGTGAGAGGGGTAGAAATATATAAAAAAATCAAATTTTAGAATTACGAGTACAAAAGCTAAAATTAAGGATATTGAGATTTTAAAATTACAAAACTTAAAATTAAAAAAATCAAAATTTTAATTTTTTTTATTTTTAATATTCAATAAGTTTAAGGTGTATCCACACTGAGCTTTCGTTTTCGGAGGAGCCGAGTGCTAGCAATGGCCGCTGCGACCGCCATCCACCTCGCAATTTACATCCCGCCCGTATACTATGCGAACATTAAATTCGATCCCTCCCAATTATGGATAGAGTCCTCAATATATTAAAATGATACCCCTGAAATATGGACCGCTTACTTTTGAGGTAGACGTTTTCAGTCTGTGGTTAATCAGTTTGTTTTTTTAAAGGTTTTCTATACTAATATAATATTATAAAGAGGAAAACTTTGTTTGTTTGTTTGTTTGTAATGAATAGGCTCAAAAACTACTGGACCGATTTTAAAAATTCTTTCACCATTCGAAAGCTACATTTTCCACGGGTAATATAGGCTATATTCTATATGAAATATATTTGATAAATAGATTTTGTGGCGGTACAAATATGCCGGGTCAGCTAGTGTAGTATAAAGTATTATTTTGATATTTTAAGTGATCTTGTGATTTGACTTGCTTCAGTCATGATTATCAGATTAGCGTATATCTATTTAAATATAAAATAGATCTCTGTCTGTCATTTCAGTGCTATCTTATCCTATTTACTTATGTTTATGGAATCAAAATATAATAGTTTATTTATTAATATTTTCTTGTCTTTTTCAAAACAATCGTTTCATCAGATTATATATGGACTGTATTTCAGAGCGCGTTTAAATTTTAGGGTTTAAAATAGAGTCAAAATTGTTTTACTATATGTGTACAATTAAGTATGAAAGGCGTTTTAAAGGCGTTTGAATCGTTAAAGGGTGTCTACCTTTAGGCACAAATCCAATTACCTCTTGTGATATTAGAAAAGTTTTAATTAGTTACAAAAACACTTTCAATCTTCATGGTTGAGAAGCATTTTTCATAGGATGTCCTGAAGTTGTTTATTAAGCTTGTTTTATTACTATCGTTTCCTTTAAATGTCCAATTTTTGCTTACCAAAATCAAAACTGAAAATGTCTAATTTAGAACTTTATTAAGCAAAATATTGAATAGATTAAGTGTTAGTAAGCGGTGTTAGCCTTTGGTTAGTTCAGATAAAATCCTCGTTCTACATGGAGTTATTAAATGTCCATGGGTGACAGTGAGCACTTACCATCATGTTCATAGATTGCATGCCTTAATCTTCTAAAGAACCTTTTTGATAAAAAATATAGCTGTCTAGTATTAACTTGTATATATTTGCTTGTAATATTTTTACTTGTATGTAGATTGCATGCTTTAATCTCCTAAAAACCTTTTTGATAAACGTATAGCTTTCTAGTATTTGTTTGTATTTATTTGCTTGTATTTTTTTTGCTTGTATTTGTTTAAATTGTTCCCGAAGCTACTTTCAATTAACAAGACGTATCAAGCTCAGTTGGAAGTTTTTTGAACTTACAGAATCAGAGCTTTGATTCTGCTGTTACTATCAGCTGGAATTCTCATCTAAGTTTACGCGAATAGTTGCATAGTTGCTCCCTGTTACCGCGTTGCTTTGAACACAACTTTACTTCATAATTACCGCTGCCAGGTGGATACGGCTTTATAATCGACGTTTATTGCTTTTCATTTATAGTTTGTTATTTTATTTTATTAATGGTTGACGCTTTTTACAGTTATTACTATGCTAAGAAAACCGATGCTGTGGGTGTGCGCGTGACATAGCTAGCAATGGCTGTTTTCGATATTTTGGAGGTGGTAGAACCGTTTGTGGGTCGTCTCCGGCGTCACCACCGCCACACCTATTTCTGCTTAGCATCAGTGTTAAGCTGCTGTGTTATGGTTTCAAGGGTGAGGTAAGGGTACATATCTGACGCATTCCACCTTAGTCCTCAGGGGTAACGGTACATTTGTGGACGCTCTGAGGCAAGAATTTAATCTTATTTGAGTTTGATTACAGATGTCCATGGGTGGCAGTATTCACTTACCTTATGGTGGAGTACATGCTCATTTATTTCCTTATTATAAAAAAAATATTAAAACGTAAACAATAGCATTAATTAGCCCGTATTAAGTTACCTAATTCAGACTAATCTTAGGAGTAAACAGAAAAAGTAATCAGAGCTCGATTAACAGTTTACCCAAACAATTCCGGTAATGTGCGTTTAAACAGTGCGATGGTCGCACTTAGTAGTAAGCACTTAAGCACATGCTGTGCTACTTGGAGTAAGAACAAAGACTCGAGCGGTTAATGGGTGGTGTTTATATAACTCTTGGATATGATACTTTAATATCAACAAGTAATTTGAACGTAACTTTTTTATACGATTAAAGCATAGATTAGTAAAGATACTTCGCCGCCTTGAAATTGAATGAAGCCACAAAAGGCTTATTTTAGTAAGTTCTTTTTTTGAAATCTTGAGAAAATTTACGAATAAATAACTAATCCTGCGTAATTTACGTAATAAATAAATAATTATTTCAAATATTTTAGGGACATTTTAGCACGGAGACGTGGCAAAACTTTTTTACGCAACTATTTCAATTCTCAAAACTGGGTACATTTTCTTGTTAGGAGTGAGTAATATTTACTAATCTATGGATTAAAGTGGCAAACGATATTGCAGATCATCTGATGGTAAAAGGTCGCCCATCTGTATCATATTCCATATCGAACAGGGGTTCTTATGTCGATCAGAAATCCGTTGCCACTTCCAGGGATTAAGGCGGTCGCGTCATATTATGGAAGTCAGCCGGTATCCATTCTCTTATATGTGCAGTGTAAGTAAATCCTCGGTGGAACAGCTATACTGGTACAATCATCTTTATGGACTACATTTTAATTACATGTTTGCTAAAATTACTTTTTTTTTTTTATAATATAGGAGTAGCAGACGAGCATGCAGTCCACCTGATGGTAAGTGGCTACTGCTGCCCATGGACATCTGTAATCAACCCCAGATAGGATTAGATATTCCTACCTGAGGTCGGCCACAGATGCGCCGCTACCCCTGAGGACTAAGCTGGAACGCCTCGGAAAAGTATGTCTCCCTTACCACACCCTTCAAACCGGAACACAGCAGCGCCTAACACTGCTGTTATTAGGTAGAAATAGGTGTGGCGGTGGTGCCGCCGGAGTCGAACCACAAAGGGTTCTACCACCTTCAAACTTACATGAAGCGTCCCAATTTAGCCTTAGGAGGTACAACTTACTTTTAATCAGTTTTATTTAGTGTTGGTAACGTATGTCTAATATACTCGTACTGTTAGACACATCACTACTGTTAATGGACACATCACTAGTCGTATAGTCAGATAGATTCGGGGTGCTTTTCAGCGAAAAAACAATATGGAGGATTTGTAAGTTCGTTTCGTTCGTACATATTAAAAGTTCAAATAGTGTTTGCAAAGTTATCTACTAATACCTACTATCATATTATTATAATCTATCATTACCGATTTATTTATTATATTTTAATCAAAGCCCTCGTAATAGTATACTGTTATTTAATTTCAGATCTCTAACTGGCTGATTGGAAAGCTTATACGTTACTATAAAAATAGCCAACCCAGTTTCAGGAAACGTTCAGAAATTCTTGTTGTCGTGGCGCACGTTCTTCTAAAATAGATGTTGCATTGTTAGATGTTAGCGATAAGCGATACCTGTGTTCTTATGTAAGTTTTATTACGAAAACATTCTGCTACGCTTTGCGTGGAGTCCATCAACTACCGCTATCGTTAAATAATCAATTATAATATTTTGGAATGATGGCTAAACATGTCCCTCAAAGAGCGTCGAAGTCGGAGAGTCTGTATACGTATTTCCGACTCACTTTTGATCTTGATCCGCTTAAGTAAGTTATAAATAACCAATCTATCCAAAGTTTTTCCCATCAAAAAATAACATTAGCCAATCTTCATGCAAGCCATTGCCAAATTTGGACGTATGATAGCCATAAAACTGATAGATTTATTACCATCGTACATGTACATCGCTCCACAGGAGCCGATACTAAGTTGAGGGTGCTATAGATAAATACAAAAACAAATGCACGAACACAAAAATAAATAAATAAATAAATTGAGATGTCTGTCCAAACATCAGATTCGCATACTAATATCTATACATCGTCACTCGTTCCTGGTAAGACATATGACATTCATAGCTCCAATTGGGCTCGGGTAGTTACAGCGCAACTTTTGCACAATTCCAGCGCCGCCAAATCGTCCGCACGTGATCTCGTTGCTTTATTAGCTTTATCTATTAACTAGGTATGTATACGGTATAGGTATACGGAAGTAGTAGAAAATGTTAGGCTTATAAGCCTTTCATCTCCTTTCGACGTGGGGCAGGCAATATATCTTTGGTTACCGATTGATGAAAATAGACCTACTCTATATTAGTTGCCAATTGTTATCTGTAAAAATGTCCAAAAGAACTGGATTATTATCATGTGGAATAATTATTTAAAATAGTACATTACGATACGCGTGGCCAAAGTAGCCTATTTTTGCACGGCGTGAAGTTAGCGCCCGAGCGCAGCGAGGGTGCTAAACGCCGTGCAGATAATTAGAAATTAAACGAACTTACCTAAGTGAAGTTCCAATTTCAATTGTACGAACTGCATAGTCTCGAAATGATAATGTTGACATGTAGTACACCGCCAGTCGTCAGCCTTGTGTCACGAATATTCAGAGCTAAAAACCTCGAATTCAAATAATTTAAAACAATATCCAACCTACTTATAGCGCCCCCTACCGGTAAATGTCATTAAGTTTAGAGATCCTGGGGTCAAGATGTAAGTTCATTAGCTCGATTATTTTACAACATAGATGATATTATGGGTAATACTTATCGTATATAAGTATGGGTGGGTGGGTTATAATATCATTTCGAGACTATGCAGTTCGTACAATTGAAATTGGAACTTCACTTAGGTAAGTTCGTTTAATTTCTAATTGTACTTCACTGCATAGTCTCTTCAATGATAATGTTGACATGTAGATGTTTAGAGATTTGTAAAATAACGAGCCTATTAAACAAAATACAAAAACATTTAAATCCTATTATTTTTAAAATTCCTAATTTAATATATCTATTTAAATATTAATTACAGTTATCAAGTATACGTTTGATGTAACGTCTCTACTACAAAATTGAACTTAGATCTGATCCATTCAGCTATCCTTCTAAGAGGGTCTTAACTGACACTCATATGTTTAGACGTCAGCGTAGCAGCGTGGTAATGCGTGCTCTCTAATGGTATGTATTGTAAAAAATGATATATCAATGCCATCATCCTCCGTGGTGGTTGATAAAATCTAGAAACTGTCGTCTGGGAGGTCACTGTATTATAAGATTACATAAAGGAAATAAACTTATTCTTGTAACTCTCAAGTGTTACTAGGCCTATCTAGGTAATTTTATTAAGGATGTGCTGGACAAATACTATGATTACTATGAAATAATGGTAATACTAGATTGTTTGAACACTGGTTATAGTAAGGTTTAAATTCATGTGGCAATTTAATATACAATATCTTCCGCCAAGCAATTTGGTTAATATACAATAATGTTATTATTATGTTTATGTATACTTTTTAGAAGTCTCGACTCAGATGTAGGCGAATCGGTAGTAATAATGGCATTCACGGGCTTACACCAAGTGAACGTCATAATATATACGATATCTATTGTCTTTATATATTACTTATATATATATTACTTATATATTATTATTGTTTTTTTTTTTTTTTTTTTCTTTTTACTATATGAGTAATTACAATAACCAAAAAAGTAAATAGTATTTTTTCTTCATCTCCATTAAATAATATATAATATTTTATACTTAACTCGCTAAAAATATTTATACATCAGATGTAACTATCCCAAGTAATAGCATACTTGGGATATGGAGGATAGAAAACCTAGATATGCATTTTAAGAACAAAAATAATTCTAGATATATATATATCAAAATGAAAAGAATATTGTAACCAGTCTACAGATAGATCTAGTTATTTACACTGTTTAGGCCAAAATATTATAAGCACCAGCATCACGTTTTCATTATTGCGTCTAACATTGCTTGTAGAGCAACAAAATCTTGAGATTCGTGTATAGAAACGAAACGCTCCTCGAGGAAGCGAGTAACATACAGGGTAAAGCGTTGACGAAAAACAAATGGATTTAGATCTTTTTTTTTTTTTTTTTTTTTTTTAAATTCATATGAGACCCAAAAAACAACCCTTCCAAAATGAAAGGTTTATTTATTTATTAATTTTTTTTTTAACACTATTTTTAGGACTGTCTGGACCAGTCTGGTACTACCACAAACTCCCCAACCGTTCAGAGATAATCTTTAACAACAATTATTTTATTAGAAATAAAATGAATATTTCCATTTAAATAGTATAACCTTAGTCATGACATGTAAGTCATACTTCTTGTAGGTTTCCTAGTAAATAAATCTATTTAAAAACCTTCAAAGTGTTAATTCGCAATGTATAATCTTGATTTAGTGATAGCAAATTCATTCTGAAATTATTGAATGTATTAGGGAAATAAAAACATTTTTTGGGTATTCAATAAATCCAATATGTGCCTTGATATTACGGTTAAATGTGGGTATTAAACACCATGCTGTTTCTATATGAAATAACTGTGGAGTTGCCTACACGTATTAGGGTTTCACCGTGTTGAAGATGATTATTGAAAAAATATCTTTAAGCACAAGTAACGCTGCATTTAACTTTAAATAGTTGATCGGATTTGTTATTTAAATCAAATAACAAAAATACCGAGAATAATGACCATATGTTACATAACTGATTGTGTCCCGATAATAAAAATAATATGACAACTACCACCTGTAATTATATCTATCTGTAAGAGGGATAGTATTTTGATAAACACTATTAAAATTGTTATATACATATACATATCTTTGCATTTATTATAATTTTTATTTTTAATATTATTATTATATATATATATATATATTTTTTCTTTTTTTTTTTTTTTCACCCTTGTGTTGATTTTTAATCTTTTATCTAATGGTAAAGCAATTTGATTTTTTATTTATTTATTGCTTGTATAATACAATGAACAACCTTAACAGTTGTATTATTTCCAATTATCGAACTATCTTTTAAGTAACCATTAAATCCTAAAGAATGATATAGCTTGTTATGTCTGTGATCCTAAATTACTAAGTGTCGTTATTGTTCCTTGTCCATTATTATGACATTTCAAATAGGAACTATGTTATATAAATATATAACTGACACAATGTCCCTAGATCTTAATCAGGTATGTATGGTCTTGTATATGTTTAAAAGGTTAGTATTAACATAAATATAGTATTCTGCTCAAACCAAAGGAAAGAACTTGAAATGCATATAATTTCCATTTAACCATAGACATGTAAACACTGTTTAAGGTAATCATGAATTAGTATCCAAATATGCATTCTTGAAAACAATAGTAAGTAGTGAGTGGAATGCCAGGCTTTATTTAAAGCTCAAGATTAAGACCAAGATATTCAATATAAACCAACATCACCATCATCAGGTGTTGGTAAAGTAAAAATATTGTAAAAAAATGGTTAAGAGTAAACAATATGTTACCACTGATGTGAGAAGTCTTTCTACATACATACCGAGTATATTTTGACAAAATCTTCATTCCTTGAGAATAATGAGTTTAAGTGTTTATACAAATACTCTTAAAGCTAACCACTTGCAAAGCTTGGGTCAATAGTTATTTGTTACAACTGGTCTTTAAAATTGTAATTATAATCGACCACATTATTAACCACTCACCTAAAAATCTGTTGTGATTGAAGATTTATTCCAGAGGAAACTTCGATCAAGCCTTTCTGTGACACAGGTATTTGTGCATGAGGCTTGTTGTAAGTCAGATAATGACCCTATTTGGTATGAGTATCTCAAACTTTTGGATGAAGTTTATCATAGGATGAAGTGTAAATATCTTCGTTATATTTGTTATTATAAAATATTGTACATATTTGTTGTGTGTAAATATATATATATGAATTGAACAATCATTGTTTCTTAAACCATTTTGCTGATTATTTGTTCCAGTACTTGTACTATGAAATTTCTTCTTATTATTTATTATACATAATAAATGACCAGCACCAGTAATAAGATAATTGATAGCAAATTATCTTTATAAAGGCAAATAATTTAAAATTATTAAGAAACAATCATGTCAAATGCTCGAGAGCAGTAAGCATTCGCCTGATGTGGCATGGCTTTTGACTCTTTACAGCTACAATAGTAACTGCGACTTGTGCAACTTTTAAAGTCTAATCATGTGTTATCCGTCCCACAGTTTCTTAGAGGCTAGTGTTCTTCCTTTAAACTATTTTTTCCTTTAGTCTATCTATCACCATCTAGATAGATGGATAGTTCCTTTAGTAAATTACTCTTTAATATGCTGATCTACCTAGATATCAAATTCTTATGAATGGTTAAACCAAATTGAGGTTCTTCTAGAGTATTACAAAAGGATATAAATTGTCATCTCTATATCCTGTATCATGTACATTATTAATCTGAATGATTCTTCAATAAAATGTTCATTCATTAAAATCATTACACCCACTCGATGGTAATAGTTGTGTCTATCTACTGATTATTAGTATTTTGTTATATGGGTTATTTACCCAATGTGAAGGACATAATACCCTATTAGAATGGGTGAATATCCGTTGTATCCGTCTACTTAATAGTAGTATCTTGTTATAGTTGTTATATAGGTAAATATCCAATATGTAAGGGTCCCTTATTTGAACGGATGAATATCCATTAGGTATATTCTACTCAATAGTAGATTATTTTATGTGAGTAAATACTCAATATAAACAGGTTAGTACCCATGAACGGGGCTAAATAGCACCCTATTTCTTGTAATGTAGGTAAATATCCAATATGTAAGGGTCATAACCTTATTTGAACGGGTGTATACCCATTAGGTCTATTCTACTCAATAGTAGATTCTTTTATGTGAGTAAATACTCAGTATAAACGGGTTAGTACCCATGCACGGGGCTAAATAGCACCCTATTTCTATGTTCATAGCTTTATATAAGCGAGATTTATATAAGGATTTAAATAAGCGAGATCACCTAAATAGGTGACAAGCTTAGTTAATGAACATAAGACGTCAAATTCCTTGCTACAGAACAATATGGTAATCTAAAAATCCTTTGCTTGGAAAAATATATATGTAAAAATTTACCTTGTCATTCCTCATGAATATATAAGATTATCATCTTATCTTTAATAAATGAAAATAATACATTTTCAATTTGCGACGGCATTCGTAATGGCCGCCTAGTACAAGTCTTCAGAATAATTTCGTCAAAATTCTTTATTTTCCATTGTAACTTTTCTGCACAATATATCACACCTACGTCTTTTATAAATTATTAATTGAAATATTTGTTATAAATTAACAATTTTTACTATAAATTACTTATTTTATTTCTTATTTTGAAAAATCATAAATGTACACAGGCTGCACGAAAAACGATAATGACATTTACCGGTAGGGGGCGCTATAAGTAGGTTGGATATTGTTTTAAATTATTTGAATTCGAGGTTTTTAGCTCTGAATATTCGTGACACAAGGCTGACGACTGGCGGTGTACTACATGTCAACATTATCATTGAAGAGACTATGCAGTGAAGTACAATAGGCTACTTTTGTCACAAGTATCGTATACTATTTTATAGCTCGTGTGACATAAACCCGCTTATACTTGTGAAGAAATATGAAAAACCTAGTGGTGCCCGCGGCTTCGCCCGCATTTTAAAGATATAATATGACATACATAAAACAGAAAATTCGTACCTGCATTGGAATGACAGTGGTGCCATCTATCGGTCTTACCAACTCCAAAACCTGCGTGGGCTCTTGGACAACAACTTTGCAAAAGATCATCACTTGATCAAATGCATAGTTTCCGATTTTATAAAATGTATATAGACAAATATTCATTTTTATATAAATAGAATAGATGATCGACTAACATGGATAAGTAAAGTAACTGTAGGTAAATTATGAAAAAATCGAATTTCGATCTTCTGGGTTGAAAGATCGACTCACTGAATCGATCCATCACTGGAGATCGATTGAAATAATAGATTTTTTGGTTCAAAAGATCGATTCTCCGATTAATCGATCTCAGATCGCCATCCCATCTGTAGTTCCCGTGGGATTTCCAGGATAAAAACTATCCTATGTCCTTTCTCGGGTCTCAGACTATCTTTGTACAAAATTCCATTCAAATCGGTCAGTGGTTTAGGCGTGAAGAAGAGACATACAGATAGACAGAGTTACTTTCGCATTTATAATATTAAGTAAGGATATCGATTAAAATAATCGACTTTTTGGTCCAAAAGATCGATTCTCCGATTAATCGATCTTAGATCGCCATCTCTAGTTCCCGTGGGATTTCCGGGATAAAAACTATCCTATGTCCGTTCTCGGGTCTCAGACTATCTTTGTACTAAATTTCATTAAAATCGGTTGAGTGGTTTAGGCGTGAAGAAAAGACAACCAGACAGACAGACAGACAGACAGACAGAGTTACTTTCGGATTTATAATATTAGTAAGGTAATATGATAATTATTTTGAAACTTATAAATGATTGGAAGTAAAAATTATGAACTAAAAAACAATAAAAATGTGACACAACCAAAACCATTGAAATTTAGAAAATTTAGTAATTATTCTGCTCTTGTGATAAAGACAAATCTGACACCACACATATGTCGAAATCTATCAAGCCATTTAGGCTACATACAGGCGTCTAGACCAATGACTTATAATGGGAACTCCACCTAAACGTATTAAAGAAACATATGATAAGCAATCACATAATGTACTAATACATAACTAATACTAGTGATACAGTAGAAAATCGATTATCCGGACCTCAGTTATAAATATTCGCGATTATTCGGATTGAGAAACTTGAACAAGTAACTTTGTAATAACCCTTACAGCCACATTTTGTGTGACATGTGCATTTAAATTCCGGAAAGTCGTCAAATCGCAACAAAATAGTTACTATAAAAAACAAAAACCTGATTGCTAAAAATATAACCTATGTTATCGCCACAATTTAGACGAATCCAACGACACATCATGTATCAAAATTAGTGAGTTTGCCAAAGAATGAAAAATACATACGTAACAAACATATAGTCGAAAAACATCACCTTCCTAAATCGGTTTAAATAGCTTTTCTTCATAAACTCAATTATTCAAATTTTCGATAAATCGAATGCCACAAATACGACAACAAATAGGTCGCTTAGTCGAGATTTTACTGGAGTAGTATTATGGCTAATTTTGATAATGATTCCTAATTTAAATATCTCCTACTATGGTGTGTAGCGAAAATACACAGTCAAAACAAACAATAAAATTCGATAAAGCCCAATAGTTAGTCTTATAGTCTATGCTATTGCTTAGTATGTACACAATGGCAAAAACATTTATAAATACGTCCAAAATAAAATATTAAAATAATTATAGCTTTAAACAAAACACTCATTACTCACTTTTAATTTTTAAATGGCATTTAAAAGTATGAAACGTTCATAGCTATGTTTATTTTTTACAACTATGAGGGTAGTGTATTAATATTCGTACGGTGTAAAAATCGGCTACTTTGGACACAGAAATGCGTGGCGCAAATGCGGGTTTAGGTCACAGAGTGCTATAAAATATTTTAAAATAGTACATTACAATACGAGGACGAAAAATTTTTTATATCACGGCGTGCGTAAATTGACGTTTTACGCACGCTTCGCGTGCGCAAAACCCCCATTTCCGACCCCGTAATATAAAATTTTATACAACACGCGGACGAAAAATGTTTTTCTGACTCGTGTGATTGCAGTCCTCGCCTGCGGCTCGGCCTGCAAACTCACACTTGTCAGAAAAAAATTTTTCGTCCTCGTATCGTAATGTACTATTTCTGACAAGTGTGAGTTTGCAGGCCGAGCCGCAGGCGAGGACTGCAATCACACGAGTCAGAAAAACATTTTTCGTCCGCGTGTTGTATAAAATTTTATATTACGGGGTCGGAAATGGGGGTTTTGCGCACGCGAAGCGTGCGTAAAACGTCCATTTACGCACGCCGTGATATAAATACATTTTATAGAATGAGTGCAAAATAACGTATAATACTAGCTGAGCCGGAAAACATTGTGTTGCCATATAGATAAAAAAGGGTGAACAACCCTTATCACTTAGCGGTATGAAAAATAGATAGTAGCCGATTCTCAGACCTACTGCATATGCATATAAAATTTGGTGAAAACCTGTAAAGCCGTTTCGGAGGAGTACGGTAAGTAACATTGTGACACGAGAATTTTATATATAAGATAGTTTTCCTTTATCGTTAAAGCTTGTGACAATTAATTTCTAACACGAACACTTAATAAAAATCAGAAGTGTCTGAGCTATGTTCTGTCGTTTCAGTGAAAGAATAAAGAAGAAGTAGAAGTTAGAAGCATTCAGAGTTTAGGTAACTGGGTATAGTCCGCGCCAAACTGCTAGTCCGCTTTGAAGTTGTTGCGAGCAGGTGTAGTCATACGATTTGCTATGGCGACGCGATTCATTTCTATAATCAGAGCGGACTAGCAATTTTACGCACAGATGCCCATGTCGTGCGATCATCACACGTACGTCAGATGGACTGCATGCTCATATAATGCATATAAAATCAAGGTCCACACCACTGCTTTTTTTTTACGAGGGGGAAACCTTCATAAGGTCCCTGTGCCGTGGGGGCGATACGGGGTTATGTGGGATTCTTACCGCACTAAAACCCCGCCGGTGGCCATCCTCGGCGCTGCGTTGAAGACTCCGGGATCTCCAGGGAACGCAACCGGAGTCCTCTAAGCGCGATTGCCCCATCGGGCTCCTCCCAGGTGAGCATAAGCTCGCCACATCCTCTGGTGTGTACAAGGGCATGCGACCACACATACCGCCACACCACCACTACACACACCACTGGTACTGAATCAATGAATTACAATTACACAAATTTATGTGTAGACCCACATAATACCCATTACATTAGGGCAATAAATCACATCAGCGCTAATATGGCTATTTAACTGTAATAACGTTAGGGTCACCGAAGTACACATGACCTTATGTATGGTTAATTGTGTACATTTACGCCATTACGTCTCGTGCAAACTGATTCAATTACATAGCTTATGACGCTAATTTTACAAATTACTACACTTACAATAGCTGCAGTAGATGCCGCTGTGTTCTGACTTCCAGGGTGTGGTACGGGACATACATTTTCAAGTGGTGGACAGCGTATACTTTTCCTACTTCAATTTCATATTCGTTAAGATTAAAGTAGGAACGAGCTTGCAGTCCATCTGATGTGGTCCTTTTTTATTTTTCTTTTCGTGGGGAAACCCTTCATGGGTTCCTCTCGACTGCGGGGGCAGTGGAGAGGATATGCCGGACTCTTACCGGCTAAAACCCCACGGTGTTCCTCTGAACGCCCTTTTTTGGGACCACAAGTACGCTACACCTGATGTGGTCCCTGCCGTCCATGGACAATTGACATCTGTGACCACCTCCATATCGAGCGGGTTCTATTTGAAGCAGATCACAGATGTGTTATCACTCCTGAAGACTAATATCCTCACATTTAAGACAGCCGTTGTTCTCGTCCTTCCAATGAAATGCAGAATTACGATAAACTTAAGTGTGGCACTGTAGTCCCTCGTTCATTAGTAAAATCCTATGTAACATTGATATTTTAAATAAAATCAAACTTTCCCTGTGAATCCGTCTTAAAATATTATCATTATTTAAGACGGTGTGCGTGTGTGGTGTGTTAGATACAAATAGCGATTTTTTATAATATTTAAGTAGGTAATGAGCCCTTTAACTAACAGGATGGGATTCTATAACATGAAAAATGTCGAATATAAATTAAAAAACAAACCTTCTACCCAATACTAAGAGTAGGTTACGGTATAAGCTTATACGCAGTACGTCTTATTAGCATTGACGCATACCTTATTTAGGCACGTTAGGTCACATTACTCCAGTCTGGCGAACTAACGAGATAATTGGACGCAAATGGCCGTATCCGAAAGATGAGGCTGTAAACAATTTTGACTAATCATCCGAGAAAAGGTGGATTGTAAATGGGTAATGATGATTGGTTGCTTCGGTTATAACAGACCAAACGTAGATTTAGCACCTTTATTTTCGTTTAGTAATGTTTATAACCCTTTGTTAGTTTGACTTCTTAAAGGTGGTAGAACCTTTTGTGGTTCGACTTCGGCGGCAACACCGTCACACCTATTTCTGCTTCATAACAACAGTTAAGCGCTCCTGTGTTAAGGACCCTTACCATGAGTTTTCAAAACATCCCACATTTTTACGTTACGTTTACTCAATCCATTATTCTGTTCCGTTTTGTTCAGTAGACTGAGTAAACGTAACAATAAGTAAGTGCTGAAGTCTTTTTGTCTGCCTCCGAATTGTATAATTACACCTGCTCGCAACAATTTCAGAGCGGACTAGCAGTTTGCCGCGGACTATACTGCGCTGTCACTTCTCTGCGCTAAAACATTTTGCTCAAGCCTATCCACATACTTCTGATTCGACACAATAAGAGGTTCTCATAAAGGTTACATAAGTGTGCGTCCCGGGAGGGTAACTCTTTGTTTACCCTGTGAGCGGCAGTTAAGTAGCATCGGGGCGCGTTACGGTAAATCTACTTAGGGGAAGCTGACACTGAAATATAATGATTTTCGATTTTTATTTAGAACATAAGTTCTTTTCGCCGCTTCTTCTCTTTTAATGGCACTTTAATTTTGGGAAGTAGCGGTAGGCTATTAAAATTCAGATAATTAATAAACGCTTATAATTAATAAACGATTTCTACACTCAAAACCCCACACTGGGTTTCCCTGTATCGTGGATGCCATGGACACACCAAGAGGAATACACAAACAATAAGACCTAGAACAGATATCTAAATTCATCCTTCAGATATTTCTCGGGCGGAGATCAAACCCGGAAACCTTTGGGCGTCAAACCGTTATAGTGACCGCCTCGCCAAACTGGTCGTAGTTTTGTTAAGAATTCTGTAAATAATGTGCTTTGAATGTAATATTTTTATTTAGTTTAGGCTATTTCTATTATTTATTTACGTAATCAACATTATATTTTCTCATTGAGGGCATCTTTAAATCAGATGGGCTAACTAAAGAAGATAAGCACGTAACTATTGTATAGGGAGTCCAAAGTACAGGAGTAGAGCTCGTAAGGTGGGAATGGGTGAAACTTTTCAAATTTAATGTAAAATGAAAGACCTTTTTCCATCAATTTTCCTATTGGTGAACTTAATGCACAATTCTGGTCATCAATTTAATAATTTACAATCCAATTTTTTTCTATAGCATATTTCTGCTTTATTCATGACATACAAAATAAGTACTTCACTTTTCATAGCTAATTACATGTCTCGGTATGCGTTAGTCTTTATCCGTGCGTTATCCCAAAGGGCGCGTCATATCGGTTTGTAAGCAACAAGTTATTGCAAGGACGTTGCGGGGAAACATTACGGTATCCACCGGGATCCGTGAGGTATTGTACGGGTGGGATGTGGCCTTGTAACGTGTACTCTAATATGTCTTATCACTTTACTGTTAGAATAACCTCATCAAAACATAAAATAACATAGAAGATGGTTGAACCCTTTGTGGTTTGACTCCGGAGACATCACCGCCACATCTATTCCGGCTTAATAACAGCAGTGTTAAGCGCTGCTGTGTTCTGGTTTGAAAAGTGTGGTATTAGAAAACGTGTTCTAATAATATAATTTTGATAAATTCTACGTGCATTAAACGTGACTCTTAGCTGGAAACTGCGTTTCTGAAGTCATCTGAGGCTTAAGTGCCACTTATGTGCTTGCACGTGTTAGTTTTTACTGTTTCGTTTGTGGCGCTTAGTGTGTGACTTTATTAATGTGTCTGAAATACAATGTATATGTTTTGGTTGTTAAATTGTGTGGTGAAAGTAATAAAAAGAGAAATTTTAATACATATTAAAAAATGGTTGTAAGTAGAATAGTTACTCGTATTTAGTCGATTTGGATTTTTCATATTTTTCATTGATACGTAATTTGCGACAAAAAAAGTTTGCTAAATAGACACTTTCAACTATTTATTACGCACGTTTGATACATTTTTTATAATACATGGATAATAGCAATACATAGCACATTCATCAACAACAAGGCAATCAAACACAGTTTAGCGACTCTAAAACCACTAATCCGCTTTTCATCGATAAACACTAGTCAAGGAAGTGGGTTTGCTCTAGTGTCGCAACACTGCAAACAAGGGAACGTGACTCCGAGGAGACGTAGGGAATTACACATAACACATTAAACGTGACTCTTAGCTGAAATCTGCGTTTCTGAGGTCATCTGACGCTTAAGTGCCACTTATGTGCTTGCTTGCATGTGTAGTTTTGACTGTTTCGTTTGTGGCGCTGTGTGTGTGACTTTATTAATGTGTCTGAAATACAAAGTATATGTTTTCGTTGTTAAATTGTGCGGTTAAAGTAAGAAAAATAGAGATTTTAATACATATTAAAAATATGGACCTAACTACAATATATACTCGTATTTAGTCGATTTTAATTTTTCATATTTTTCATTGACACGTGATTTGTGACAAAATTTTTTGCTAAATAGACACTTTTAACTATTTTTTACTCATGTGCCATTTATATATTTCTTAATAATATAAGTGTAATAGCAATTAATTGCACTTTTGTCAACAACAAAGCAATCAAGCACAGTTTAGCCACTCTAAAACCACTAATCCGCTTTTCATCGATAAACACTAGTGAACGAAGTGGGTTTGCTCTAGTGTCGCAACACTGCAAACAATGGAACGTGACTCCGAGGAGACGTAGGGAATTACACATAACACATTAAACGTGACTCTTATATGGAAACTGCGTTTCTGAAGTCATCTGAGACTTAAGTGCCACTTATGTGCTTGCTTGCATGTGTAGTTTTGACTGTTTCGTTTGTGGTGCTATGTGTGTGTGATTTTATTAACGCGTGTACAATGGATTATTTTTAGTTAAATTGTGCAGTAAAAGTTATACAAAAAAGAGATTTTAATATTTAAAAAAATGTTGTTACTGCGACAGATATTTTGTCCTTTTTACTTTTTCATATTTTTCACTCACAGGTTATCTGTGACAAAAATGGTGGACGTTTTGAGAAAATGTTTACTAGTTAGACATTTTTAACTATTTTTACTCATGTGCCATTTATATATTTCTTGATAATATACCTTTATATATATAACACCTTTAATTACATTTTTTAACTCTTCCCATTTTTTCAAAATATGTAATTGTAATTGTAACCCTTGACCATATGTGAACAGAAAACAGCGTAAAGTTGTAACAATCGGAAAGTTGTAATGTTTTTTGTTCGTTCTAACGGCGGACCTTCGGATGTGTTAATGCGCAATATCTGTTAGGACCTTTCGAAAATTGGATTCTGGGAACTTTAGTTTTGATTGGGTTCTGCCCTAATTTGACAGACAGGGGTCAGTTGCGGAGTCATTATTGAATTTTGCGATAACTTATTAATCCTAAACTAACTTGGAACACACTTTGACTGTTAATATATTACAGGTGTGAATGTTATTAGTCGGGTGTCTGTAAATACAGGGTGAGGCAAAATTAATCACCCTATTTTGTTTTGGAAGTACTTTTGTATTGAATAAAAAAAGTGATTTTGAGTAATAGAAATCTTTACCAGGACCTGTAACTTTTTTTTGCCAGTTATAAAATATGATATCTGTCAAGTGTCTTCCACCAGCCTTGACAGAAATTTGCGCCCGTTTTATCATATTTTCCACGACTTTGCTTAAGATTTCCGCCGGTAACACTTTGCATTCCAGTCGAATATTCTCCTTAAGAACTGTGATTGACCCGTGACTTCAAGTGGTCCCAAAGAAAGAAGTCTGGGATGGCTAAATTGGGCGATCTTGCTTGATACACAAAATCACTTTTTTTATTTAGTACAAACGTTATTCAAAAAGAATATAGGGTGATTAATTTTGCATCACCCCGTACAAAGGGTATTTATCTATTTAATACTGAACACATATCCCAACTAGGTGTCCCTAAAAATCGATAATACATACAAAATAAAACATCAAATCTGTTCGTAAAAGCTTGTAAAACAATAAGAATTGGAATCTTGAAAGATGGTAGAGTCATTTGGGTTCGATCGGGGTTGTACCACCGCCACAACCACTTCTAGTGTTAAGCAGCTCTGCATTTCGGTGGACATATGAGACAACTATCGACCTCGATATGGTAACATTTGTGATCGACTTCAGGTAGAACCCGTTATATTTGGAGAGTGGATTGTTCGTGTTATTGTTTATAAATAAATAAATTCGGTGTCCGAGACGCGTTACAGGTAAATTAATCCTTATGCCGCAAGACATTTTGTTATTTATTTTCATTTATTTATTTATCGTTACATCTATCATTACAGGTATTCTTAACCTAAAGCGATAGAGTAGCCCAATTATAGCGTTACGTATAAGATATTAAATATACTGACACTTTTGCAAATTCACTCCAGTGACAACAAAAGACGTCACTTCTATTGTGGACCTCATTAAGAATTCGAACAGCTCTGGTGAAGGGAGCTTTGGCCAGTAGCCTGGTCCTAGCTGCCGGAGGATTCTAACGAGCGGTAAGGTGCACTGGTGACTACCAATAGTACGTGGGAGTCGCTAACGACTGGCGGCGACATTCGGCAGCCATCGTCGTCGGTCGCTAAGAATCGTCGCGGTCGTCGGCGACCGTCGCCGGCGCTACCTGCCGCTCTATATTATTAAATTAAAATGAATTCATTCTCTTTTGAATCATCAAATTTTATTCGTTATTTTACAATTTTAGATTTTTTATTATCTTTTAAGAAATTTCACTGCAAATTTGTCTATTTCTCTTTGGACAAGATTTTTCACAGCTATTTTGGCTATTCCTCTTTCAGATTATACCATGGAGCTAGTCTTCCCATTATGCCGCTCGTATATTAGCTCCCTTACATGCGTTTTTCATTATCAGTGTGACCCGTGTTATTTTGGAATTTAATCGTACAAGGAATTTGGGCTTACCGGCTTACGGTGAACCTTTACCTATATTTACACAACACTTGTTTTGCATTGTAAATTGCATTTTCCTGACAAGCGTGAACTTAGTAGGCCAAATAGTTTTCTTGTCTAGTTTATCAGTGTGACTGTAAGTATTTAGGATTGAGATTGGTATCTTTTTTTTTATAATATAGGCGTAGCAGACGAGCATGCCGTTCATCTGATGGTAAGTGGCTACTGCCGCCCATGGACATATTTAATCAACATCAGATAGGATGAGATATTTTTTCCTGAGGTCGGCCACCGATGCGCCGCTACCTCTGAGGACTAAGCTGGAACGCCTCGAAAAAGTCTGTCTCCCTTACCACACCCTTCAAACCGGAACACAGCAGCGCCTAACACTGCTGTTATTAGGTAGAAATGGGTGTGGCGGTGGTGCCGCCGAACCAAAAAGGGTTCTACCATCTTCAAACCTCCAGTATTTTGTCACTATACACTATAGCCGTTATATAAACATATGGAACTGATATTAATAGCCGAGTATCCTTACTACTAAAAAGTAAAGACTGCTTAATCGCTAAAGGTACCAGTTGCTCAAGTGATAGAACTATTAGCGATAGATTATGAACAACAAGTAATTAATTAAAAAATCAAAAAACCCGACTGCACTACAAAAGCTGAAGTAGAATTTCCAAAAACGGTGAAATAGGCGTTTTATTATTTTTATCCAGAAAGCCAAATACATACAAAGTATCATAGTAGGTGTCTGCTTCAAAATCAAAAGACGTTCAAACATATTATCCTATTTTATTCTCGTAGTGCTCATTTACGCTATATAAAGAACCGAGGAGAAGAAGTTTCCCTTTGTGTTGATCTTTATCACAGCAACACTACTCATTTAGTCAAACATTCATCTCGATGAGTTATATATATGTATATATTATATTATATATGTGTAATCTCTTTTAATACGCTTTTAATTTCCTTTATTTTGATATCCTACTCGATAGGTTTGGTTAACTTTTTTAAAACGTGTTTCGCAAAAACAATTCACCATTTACGCTCCATAAAATATATAACTTCAGTAATTCAAAGTTCCGGTCATTATTTTACCTCGTAATGGGTAGAATTTCATTATTTTTATCCAACAAGCCAAATACAAAATTTCATAGTGTTTGCTTTAAAATTGACGATTGTTTAAATGAACTTTTAACCCTTATTTTACCCTCTACGGGGTTAATTTTTCGGATGGGGATAAATAAGTGTGTCCTTGTTCCTATCCAGAAAGCCAAATACTAAATTTTGTAGCAGTTGCTTCAAAATTAAAGGATTTCAAAAAAACTGTTTTTCCCTATTTTACCCTTTTAGGGGTAGAATTTCCAAAAGGCCTTTCTTAGTACTTATTTACGCTATATAGCGAACCCATGTGCAAAATTTCAGAACTCTAAGTTGAGCGGTTTTGGCTGTACTTTGATTTCCAAATAAAGAAAAAGTCATTTATTTAGTCAGTCAGTCAGTCACCTTGCTGTTTTATATATATACAAATATGTTTTTATAATCTCCGTTTAATTTCCTTTCATATGACACCCTATTCGATAGGTTCGGTTAGCTTTTTTTTTTAAATGTGTTACTATTTCGCGCCAAAAATCCGCCATTTTATTTATTTTTTTCTAACACCTATCTAAGGACACTCGGGTCATTGAGACGTATATAATGACACCTTAACTGTCGAAATTCATCCAGCCGTTTGTTAGATCGGATCAAATAAAGAAAGACAAACATACAAGATACGCGCGAAAAACATAACCCTTCCTTGGCAGTCGGGTAAAAAGATGATACAAAAACGTTAATCTTGAGGTATAGTTTCACTTAAATCATTATCGCGTTATTCTATAGTCCAAATGTTCTGAATGCCTCAGGACAAGTTATTAAGCAATATGATTGTTGGTGAAAACTAGTTTATGTTATTGCACAAGTTCTGTTAATCTTGGCATCAAATTTTATGCCGTAATTGTGTTGGTGCCGATGAAATATTAATTTTGAGGCAAACTTCGGTGTGAGTAGGGTTGACGGCATTTTTGCCGATCATCAAACATTTGTTGTGTATGTTTTAATGTGTTTGAATGTGCTAGAACAGTCTTTAGGTCGACTGCAGAGGCACCATCTATTTCTATCTAGTAACAGCAGTGTTAGGCGCTGCTGTGCTCGGCTTTGAAGGGTAAGGAATACATGCTTATCCGAGGCGTTTTAGTTTTCGCTCGATTTTCCTTTACAGTGAGAGCAAGTGTAAGTGTCTAATACGCAAATAATTTGGATAAATCAGAGGTGCTGCTTGTACAGTCGAGAAGAATATATTTCATTTTAATATAAAAGTTATTTTTTTAATTTCATATACAATAATTATGTACTTTTCCTGAATAATGAATGGCTTAAAGAAATAGATTTAGAAGGGTGTCAAAAATAATTGTTAAAGTCGCAATAAATAAATATTGGGAAACTGCTATATTGCATTACTGTAGGTAACCCTACCAAAGTAAACAGTAACAATTTATTGTTTTGTATTTAGGTAAAGCTGGTATTTGTGAAGCCTCCGACTTGTTGGCTTAGCGTATAATCGACGCTGGATAGACTTAATAATTAACCTTTATTGGGACTGTAGTTAACGGTTCATAGAACTGATTGGTAACTATAAGGATATTCCTCTTGTTATAACGCATTCCATAGCCTGATGGTACAAAGAAAGTACATGGTAAAAAGGAATTTGCGACATTGTGGCATATTATTAGACTAAACGGATTAGTCAGGCAAATGTTTATAGGTTTTAAAAGCGAGAGACTCCACTGCGTAAATGTCGTATGAAAAATATAAAAAAAACAGATTAGGACGCTATTTTTGAAGTATATGTTATATTTCAAACTGTGCGGTATGCAGCACACTCTTATGTGTGAAGGATACATATGCATGCAAAATAAAATATAATCCAACAGATATCAGCTCCAAAAGCTCATCAGGATGCGTTGACTTTACGATGTTAATATCTATGTCTCTTGTCCGAATGCAGGCCACAACCACACAAAACAAGAAAATGCGAAGCTTAATCCACCACCAACCTATTATTGTCCCACTGCTGGGCACGGATCTCCTCCAAGTGCGTATTGGTAGACTTCACATACCTTTGAGTTTGTTTTTTTCTTTTTTTTATATAAATCTCTCAGGTGTGCAGGTGATAATTAATTTTAAATACGCACATAACTTCGAAAAATCAGAGGTGCGTGCCTGAGATATGAACCTCGGACCGCTGCATCGAGAGGCCGATTCTCTTAATCGCTAGGCTTTTGAAGCCTAATCACATTAGTTTAACGTTTAATAGTGGTAGTCGAATTTAACGTTTAAAAGTAAACAATTTCTATGCTTACTCATTGGTATAACAATAACAACTTTCTCTCATTAGTTCAATTCTCGACAGCGGACAGTAACTAAGTGGCTTAACTAAAAGTAACGTAAACATTTAGCACTCTCGCCAGCTTTCCACTAAACCCAATATACGTGGAGGCACATCTGCAAACCAATGGTTTAGTTTAGCAAATACAGGGCTTCAGACACGAATTTAGAAAGAAAAGAAAAAAGAAGATTGTCTGCCATTATTGTCCCACTAGTGGTTGCAGGTTTCTTCTCAGAATTCGAAGGATTTTATAGTATACCGCGCTGGCTAAGTGCAAATTGGTAGATATCATAGGAGTACATCTATTGCATAATATGGAGTATAAAGAACACATGTCAGAGAGTTCGTTCAAAAACTTCTTAAGATGCGTAGTGTATACCAATTGGCCAACTGGTATAGGTATAAATTCATGTTATTAGGAGAAGAGTTACGTGCTCATCAATGGGACAATATTATGTTGATGGTATTAATATTACTACATATAACTTGATGTTAGCCGTTGGAGCACACGTGTATACGGAATTTCAAACATAAACTCGGTATTGCAACTACTAAACAGTTAAACCCCATACAGTCACAAAGTAAAGCTTTAGGCTGTTAGGTAGACCTTGTTTGTATACTTAAATATACATTTATATGCCGTATGTATATGTTATACATTAATGTAGGTATGTGTTATCATCATCAACCCGTATCCGCGTTATACGGATGTTCCATTACCTTCGTTTGTAGGTATTGTGCAAAGTCCCTGTAGTTCCGGGACTAGAATAGAGCTGCGATATCCCCTGTCTGTCGTAAGAGGCGACTAAAAGGGGGCTTCCGGGGTTGCGGGCGGCAAGAGTAGGAGCTCGAACCGTCCAGTAAGCGAACCCGAAAAGGACGGCGGTATGTGTGGTCGCATACCGTCGTGAACACCAGATGGTGTGGGAGGAGCGAAACTGTTCTCCCACGGCAGAGCCCGATCGGAGCATCGCGCTTGGAGGATTCCGGTTGCGTTCCGTCGGAGATCTCGGAGTTCTCCAACAAGCGTTTAGGACGGATTTTTACCGGGGAAGTCCCCGGTAAAAATCCCCCATAACCCCGCGTCGCTCTCAGGTCGTCGGGTACCTTTTGAAGGTTTCCCCCTCGTTAAGAAAAAAAAAGGTATTGTGCAAAACCCCTAATACTCGTAGTATGGAAATGTTTTTACCATATTTGAATTATAAGCGGTATAAACTGTTGCTGTGTTTATGTTTGAAGTGTATATAAGGGAGAGACGCATTCACGAGTAATGTCAACATATGTAGTCCGCATGGGTAGTAAGCCATCTATGTACGACCACTGCTAAGACTTCAACCAATTATGAGGGTAATTGTTGTCCACGGCTGCCATAGATTAGTAAAGATTACTCCTAACAAGAAAATGTAACCAGTTTTGACAATTGAAATAGTTACGTCTCCGTGCTAAAATGTCCTTAAAATATTTGAAATAATTATTTATTTTTTTTATGGAAATTACGCAGTATTAGCTGTTTGTTCGTAAATTTTCTCAAAAAATGTTTTTATTTGTCAAGAATTCAAAAAAATAACTTACAAATAAGCCGTTTGTGGCTTCATTCAATTTCAAGGCGGCGAAGTATCTTTATTAATATATGATGGCTGCATTCAATTTCAAAAATTTTTACAAGTTACCAGTTACAAGTTAGTAAGTAAGATAAGTTAGTTAGTTAGTAAATTTTGTTAAGTTAAAGACTCTCTCTCTTTAAACTGAAAATATCGGCATACATTTTACATTTTATTAACACACAATTGAACAAGAATTGTAGTTAGAATTAAATAAGAATTATAAATGTTATTTATTCTTAAGTATGTAAGCTTGCGCTTAAAAATGCCACCCTAGATTTACATACAGCCATTTAATTTACTTCGTTTATATGGATGCGCTTCGAATGAAACAACGTGTTTATTTTACCCGCTTGAGGGCGCTAGCAGCATAAAACAGCCATTGGAGCTGTCCCGCTGCGCTGAGTGCTCTAATGTTCCAGCTCAATGTGTTTACCTATTCGCTAGTCTAGGATGGCTAATTTGCCTGGATTTAGTTTGTCTGTTAATCTGGTTTGACTGTATTTATATACGATATACTCGTGTATAATTTATTTCAGAGCTGGTAGAACACTTTTGGTTCTACTCCGGAAACATTATTGTCACATTCTTTTACTGCCTAATAACAGGAGTTTTAAGCGTTGCTGTGTTCTAGTTTGAGTGGTAATAGCACAGGGTAAGTGAGACATACTTATCTAAGGCGTTCTAACTTAATCCTCAAGGATAGCAATAGCAAAGTATCTGTGTTCAACTTCCGGTAGGAGTCTAATCTTATATGGGGCTGATTACAGCTAACCACACGTGGCAGTAGCCACTTACAATCAGATAGTCTCCATTTTTAGTATCATACAACCATACTAGCTTAAATAACGTTTTCCTAGATTTACATACAGCCATTTAATTTACTTTCTTTATATGAATGCTCCACTTCGAATGAAACAACGTGTTTATTTTACCCGCTTGAGGGCGCTAGCAGCATAAAACAGCCATTGGAGCTGCCCCGCTGCGCTGAGTGCTCTAATGTTCCAGCTCAATGTGTTTACCTATTCGCTAGTCTGCGATGGCTAATTTGCCTGGATTTAGTTTGTCTGTTAAGCTGGTTTGACTTTATTTAACGTGTATTGACTGCAACTATTATTATAGGTTTTTGTGGTGGGCATGGTTTATAACAACATATTATTGAAATATCACTGACTCATCCACAGACGATCTATTTTTCATCAATCTATTTCTATGAAAAACAAATTGTCATTCACACTATTCAACTGCACATGAAACAATTTCGGAGGGGGTTTGAATACACAAAACTCCATCCTTGACGGTTATACGATTTAAAAGATTAAATTGATATAGGTAGGTACTCCTATTTAAAGCACAAGCTATACAAAAATGCGTTTGCACGCCAATAAGTCACAAATACTTTCAAAGAAATGACTATATTACCAAAATCCGAATAGACCAGTTACTTTCAAAGCCAATGAATTCTAAACCACGAAAGCATAAACTTTTCAGCTGAAACCGCTTACTGCGTAATATTTGATACATAAAATGTATCGACAAACATCCAATAACTGATTTGCCTGAGTGTTCCATGCAGTGCATTTCGATATTGGAAATATGCATGCATCAACTAGTTTTAACGAAACTGGTGCAAGATGAATCGTGGTTGCAGTGGAATAACGGTTGCTGGTGTATGCGTAAACAATTTACTAGATGCTTGTTTATTTGTTACTTGGGCCTGTGGATTTAACGGTATAAAGGTGGGTTGTGGTTCGATTCCGGCGGCATCACCGCTACACCTCTTCTGCCTAATAATAGCAGTGTTAAGCGCTACTGCGTTCTGGTTTGAAGGGTGTGGTAAGGGAGATATACTTTTCCGAGGCGTTCCTACTTAGTGCTCAGGGGTAGCGACGCATGTGTGGCCGACCTAATGTAAGACACAAATTTTATCTGGGGTTGATTACAGATGTCCATGGGCGGCAGTAGCCTCTTGTTAATGGTCGCTATATGAAAGTCAGCCAGCATCTACACGCTTTTACTGAAAATATATAGCCAAATATTTGAAATTTTTATGTTTCTAACAAATCAGATATTGCAATTTTAGGTCAAAATTTAGTGTCTGCTGATTCCTAACAGCAATGTCCCTAAGCCTCACTATTGCTAACTACGATTATATTATGATAAATACGCTGAATAAATATGATAAATCGACCACTCAATAAAATGGCGGGTTCTAAATAAACAAATAAGTCATCCAAGCCACTAACTAAGAAATACGACAATACTTTATTAATAAGGCCGGTTTAATAAATTGCAAAATTCAATAACAAAGTGCCGACCTCGATTTGGGGTCAGTACAACCCCAATCGACACATTCGAAGGATTACCAGCAAAAAACATTATAACTCTGCAATTGCTGCCCTTTTGTACTTTTGTTGGAACACGCGGTGACAATTATCAAAGCTTTTTTTAATTTAATATTTAAGTAAGATAAGTTTGAAGGTGGTAGAACCCTTTGTGGTACGATTCCGGCGGCACCACCGCCTCACCTATTTCTGCCTAATAACAGCAGTGTTAGGCGCTGCTGCGTTCCGTTTTGAAGGGTGTGGTAAGGGAGATATACTTTGACGAGGCGTTCCAGCTTAGTCCTCAGGGGTAGCGGCGCATCTGTGGCCGACCTCAGGTAGGAATATCTAATTCTATCTGGGGTTGATTACAGATGTCCATGGGCGGCAGTAGCCACTTACCATCAGGTGGATTGCATGCTCGTCTGCTACTCCTATATTATAAAAAAAAGTAGTGAACGAGTATGCAGTCCTGATGGTAAGTGGCAACTGGCACTCATGGACATCTGCAGAGATATTCCCAGATAAGATTAAGGACCTCCCTGAGGTCTGCCACAGATGCCTTGCTACCCGTGAGAAGTTGGATCGCCTCGGGTAAGTATAGCTCCCTCGATAATAATAACCAAACCGGAAGAGAGCAGCGTCAAGTACCATAGGTTGACGACCCGCGTGGCGGAGGGGCCACCATACTTGTCTGGCGCGCAAAGGGTCCCGGGTTCGATCCCCGGCCAGACAGATATCTAAATGATGAATTTAGATTACTGTTTCTGGGTCCAGGTGTTTGTGTATTTGTCTATGTGTGTATCTATGGCACCCACGACACAGGGAATCCTAGTGTGGGGATGTGAGTGTAGAAAGCGTTTATATGTGCACGCAGTCAACCTCAATACCAATAATAAAGAGAAAAAGATAAGATAGATACAAGTAATATAACATTTAAAAAATGTGTAAAATTATTCCACCGAATTATCCAAGGGGTGTATAAAACGAATCCCCATTGTCCAATACACTAAACGGTTAGTTACGACCATCAAAACTTAAGGGTAGGGGTAACATTAATTTGTGTGGCCATAAACATTATTTATGATGTTGACCCTCAAATCGAAACCGATCTAAACTGAAAATAAATTGTATAGGAAACCATAAAATTGAAAAATGTTGTACCAATCATATACTTACTGCATATAATGTAATCAGCGATAGCCTGGTGGTTTTGGAATTTGGCCACTTACTCGGGGGGTTCCAGGTTGAAATCCCTGGAACGCACCTCTATTTTTTTTAAAGTTATGTGCATATTAGAAATAAATTATTATTTGTGTACACGGTGAAGGAAGACATTCGAAAAAAATATGAGGGATGTGTGAAGCCATAATTCACATTTGTCCAGTGCGGTGGTCCATGCCCTACACCTCTCACTTTGAGAGGAGACCCGTGCCCAGCAGTGGTATAGTAACGGTTGACGACGAAGGTACTTACTGACTGTAATTATTGTTTCATTGGGTATGGCTCTCGTAAGTGTAGATATCCCAGATATCATGCTTTCGATGGGTGCGTCTACTATGTAAATAGTGAAAATACCGGTGCCTTAAACTACAATTTTATTAAAAACCAATAGACAACTTTATATTCAAACTTGAAAATGTTTTTGTGCGAAAATAATAATATATTGTTTTATTCATAAGTTTTATTACATTAGTAGCATACTACATGCTACTAATGTAATGTATACGTTACAAAAAATCTACAGCAAATTATTTATTAGATTCATTACATTAGAATCATACTACATGTTACTAATGTAATGAAACTAATGAATAGTTTGCTGTAGATTTTTTGTAACGTATACCTACTATGCACTTAGGTATGTACATTGGAAAAAACATTAAACAGCTCAAGTCCGACTTCAACCTGATGAGTGACGACTTTGTAAAGTAAAACTCAGACATTTGTTTATTACTGATGTAAAATAAAACCCGCTTCCTTTGTTTCTGTTAGATTCTTATTTATTGGGACGATACGACAGCGGCACGGCTGTGGTAACGACATGGAGGCATCATTCCATTAGACAGATAGATAGATCGATGGATAGATAGATTGTAACTGTATCATTAAATTGTACTGTATGCTGTCTCACTACACGACACGACGGATCGGCATCTTTATAATATGTGAAGTGTACACACGTAAGCTTAATGTGTTAGGATCGATTGTACACATATGTTTTATCTGTCACATAGCAAATAAATTATTTTAAATTAATTGGAATAGTGTCGTGTCGTCCCAACGAAGAAGATTCATTCCCAAGGGTTGAACCCTTCTCATGTTCATGAAAAACTGAATTACGTTCAGACATCTTATGAGCGCTCGGCCATTGTTATTTTTTGGACGCGAAACCAAAACACGTACGTAGTTCGGTGAAATACCCTTTTATTACACGACTTGGCCTATTTTTAACATTATTACCCGCAGGGAACTTTGTACATAAAACTAGTTGTTCAGCCTTCCTTCACAACCGTGGCACGTCCAGATGTGAACGGAATACCTGCTTCGAAGTCAATAGCTACTTATCTAGTATGGTAACGAAGATATAAAAAGTTTTAGATAGACCGCAGGAACTTTTATTTCGTAATTAAAGTAATGATTGACATTGAATAATTAATAAATGATATATTTCTAGGAACAAAAAGTTAATCTAACTAATAATTTTCATTTCCATCGAGTATAAAATAAAAAAAAGCTAAATTTTAAATAGGGTAGTGGAAATAGAATGAGATGTATGTGTTAATGTCTTTGCACACTATTTAAGATATCACAGAACACAAAATGAAATAAGAAAATTGGAAGAAATGTGAACCATCTATATTTACCATGCTAATGAAGGATTAATCAAATTTTGTAAACCAAATTTGTAAATCAAATATTGTAAAATTTTGTGTGTTATTCAGTAACCCTTATCTGTCTTTCTGGACATTGTTCAAGATTTCGTATTACGCATAGTGCTATCATAAATACAGAAATATAAAAATAAATAAAAATACAAACATAAAAACAAATTGAAGCAATAATAATATTTTAATCGACGTTTAAAAATAACGATAAACATGCCAAAATGGCGACCATTGTTTCCAATTTATATTACGGTCGAAAATAATGCGTGACGAATAAAACTCCATATTAAAACATTTATTCAAAAGGTCCACGTGATGTTATAAACCGAGCGATTTCCATAAAAACAAAAAGAGAGACGCGTGATTTTTATACGATTTTAATGGCGTCATAAATCAGAACGATAAACTGTTATATCTGTTATGAACTGTTATATCTGATCCATATTCTGTGTATCGGTATGATGTATGGAGTTTTTGAGTGCATGTTTTTATCTTTTACGCTAAGAGGTGCGTATCTAGTATTGTGCGCCTCAGGTTGTTTGCGGGTTATTTCAGCTTCGATCTTTATCGACCTTCGATATATGTCGACTTTGTATTATTTCAAAAAAAATAGTTTTTAAAGCATTATGATATAGTTAAATTTAAAATAAGAATGAATAAATCGGATAAGGGTTATAAACTGAACGATTTCCATAAAAATAAAAAGAGAGACGCGTGATTTTTATACGATTTTAATGACGTCATAAATCAGAACAATAAACTGTTATATCTGTTATGAACTGTTATATCTGATCAATATTCTGTGTATCGGAGTGATGTATGGATGTTTGATTGGGTATTATTATCGTTAACGCTAAGAGGTGCGTATATTATATTATGAGTCTCAAGTTGTTTCTTGGTGTACTTGTAGCTTCGATCTTATTATCTGTCGATTCTGTATTATACGTTTAAACGTATAATACAGAATACGTATAAAGTTAAAAGTTACGTATAAAGTTTTTAAAGCTTAATGTTCAAAAGTCGAAAGGCAATAATGTGTACTAAAACATAAAAAAGAAACAAATTTAAAAATAATTTTGTTTTATTTTTTTGAAAGTAAAGACCAGTATTTTATAGAGCAGCAATAAAGTGAGCTGCCATAAAGTGGGACTCAGTTCGGAGTTCAGTCGATAGTGTTGGCGGCCGCCGAGGAAACCATCCATATTGACTAATGTTTCCTCGCTGCCACTTTATTGCATGCCGCTGTCTACATCAAGACGTTTTCTGCTAAAGTACTGCCGGTTTTTTGAGATTGTTTTTTATTTCGATTTGATGACGTCACACTGAAATAGGCTTGGAGTACTATCTTTTGTCTCAGATACGTTTTTGCTTCCTAAGTTGGAATGTTTTGTATATGAATCACTTTTATACTACAAAACTTGATACTGCTGTCATAAGACTGAAAAAGACTGGCTGGTGGAGCCGTAGACGAAACCCAATTTGTACTAAAAAAATAAAAACACAATTTAAAAAATAATTTTGTTTTATTTTTTTGAAACTAAAGACCAGTATTTTATAGAGCAGCAATAAAGTGAGCTGCCATAAAGTGGGACTCAGTTCGGAGTTCAGTCGATAGTGTTGGCGGCCGCCGAGGAAACCATCCATATTGACTAATGTTTCCTCGCTGCCACTTTATTGCATGCCGCTGTCTACATCAAGACGTTCTCGCCTAAAGTACGGCCAGTTTGTTGACGGAATGTTTTTTATTCCATTGTAATGAAGGTTTTATTACTGGTTCTATATTGCATTACATGAAGGTTTTAGTTTAACTTTTAAATACATTATATAGACTTGTTAGATTTGTTACTAGGTTATGAGTATCTTGGACATACACAAAGACAAAAATACAAACTTGAAGACCAAGAACAGATATATATTATGTCATTTAGATTTGCTGATTTTAAAGGAATAAAAAGCAGTGATAACCTGAGAGTCGGTCTATTATAATAGATCCGAGGTTCAAATTCTGGACACGTAAATCTGATTATTCAATAAGTAATGTGCATATTAAAAATTAATCATTACTTGGTCTTACTTAATTATGCTTGTAATGGCTAAGGATACTATCGTGAGGAACACTATATTATGCCTTAGAGTTCTCTAAAAAAGGAAGGAGTCTGAAAATCCGCACTTGATCAGTGTGGACTAAATCTCATTTTATGGGCAGACCCCTGCCCAGCAATGAGACAATAACATGTTAATCATAAAAAAATCAATATAGTGTACGAAGTATCCTTGAAATCTGGTGACTAGTATATGCAGATCAGATAGTTGTTATAACTGTTTAATACTGCTTCTAACCAGCATTGTATGTCTATTGGCCGGATGTGATGATAATATAGGCAAAAAGACTTAGCCTAAATTTTTAGACTAATACTAGTGGTGCCCGCGGCTTCGCCCGCATTTTAAAGAAATGATATGACATACATAAAATGGAAAATTTGTACCTGCATTGGAATGACACTGGTGCCATCTGTCGAAAATTGGTCTTACCAACTTCCAAATCCTCGTGGCCTCTTGGACAACAACTTTGCTAAAGATCATCACTTGATCAAATGCATAGTTTCCGATTCTATAACTACTTACAAATTAAAAATTAATTAAAAAAAACCTTTTCCCACGGACTAAATTGTGAATCTAAAACATTCTCAAGTCCCCTTTAACACACACAACAAATTTCATCAAAATCTGTCCAGACGTTTAGGAGGAGTTCAGTGACATACACATTTTTTCATTTTAGTTATATCCTAGTCATATTATTTGTCACTGTTATTTAGCCTTAGCCTGAGAAAAATGTGAGTTATAACAACGACAATTATTATATTATAAGTAAAATGCATTCAATGGTAGCTTACTTTGGAAAAAATTACAAAATATATTTCGAGTAGGTAGAAATTTTCAGAACATCTCAAGGATTTATTTATATCTACATCGTGCCAGACACAGACTATATACCAATATTTTGACAGATATAGTCTTTGTTTGCGCGGTCAAGCTAGATATATATAAATACGTTAATACCCCATATATAGGAAAATATTAATGCTGATTGTTTATATGTAAGTACAAACGGGGCCTAATACATTCCGGTCAAACGGTGAGGACATTCGCACAACGCACTTTGCAGTCAACTCAAATCAGGTAGGTGACGTGCAAACGATCTGGATTAGGTAGGAAGGGAACTAACACCGCCCACATAAAGCGTACCTTGACCGTGCACTAATGGCAGCGCGGTCCCACTGTTTCACAATACGCCAGGCATTGGTCTAATGGGATAAACGTCTGCTTAGAGCAAGGTTGTATCACTCCCGTCCACGCAGTCCCGCGGGCTCCGTCGTTCTGAGCCGACACTACGTCCAGCCAATTGGTAAATAACACCACTCGAACGCGTATCCGTTCAATCAACTCAAGACAACGGCGAGATCCTTCAGTCTTCTCTGCAACCCGTGACACACTGGTGTCCTTATAATTCTCGTGAGAGTTCAGTGCAAGTGTCAGCGCCAGGAACTTGTTGCTCAGACGCTAATAGGGCGGAGATGGGACCAGGATAGGAAGTGTTTATAAACAAAATGACATTAGATGAATGTATGTACAATGGAACTGAGCAACATAACTATAACGCCGTAGATCGGCCTGTGGTTCTAATTAGAAGAAACGTTTAAACTCTAACCATGAACGGTATCAGCGTTTTGGTGGACAAGACTGGCGCGACAGTGGAGACACCGATCAAGGAACCACCCAAGCCGAAGAGATCGGGTGTACGGGAGAAGTTAATGCAAATCAGATCAAACATTACGGTGGAACCGATCATAGCTTGCTACATCATGTCCAATGTGTTCTCAGGATTGGCAGTACAGAACTTAAATTTGGAGAAAGCGTGTCGAGTGAACTTAGGTTATAGTGACGAAGTATGTTCAGCGCTGAACCGACGGCAAACGGAGAACTATACGACGGAAGAGGCCGAGGTGCAAAAATTGACTGCATCTGTCCAAGCGTGGAAAAATATAGCTCAGACGGCGTTTCCCTGTATATTGGTGCTATTCGTCGGATCATGGAGTGATAAAACAGGAAAGCGGAAGGCGTGTATCCTCCTGCCGATAGTCGGGGAAGTGTTGTGTTGCACGAGTTTCATTCTGAACACATATTTCTTCTACGAATTGCCGTTGGAGGTCACGGCCCTCTCCGACCTGTTTCCGTCGCTAACCGGAGGATGGATTACGGTTTGCGTTGGTGTATTCAGCTACATTGGTGACGTAACGACAAAAGAAATGAGGACATTCAGAGTAGGGGTGGCTAATTTGTGCATGTCCCTAGGGATACCGTTGGGAATGTCGCTCAGTGGGATCCTGTTACAGCAAATCGGTTATTACGGCATCTTCTTCATATCAAACTGCTTGTATTTCACCAGTTTGATTTATGGATACATACGACTTAAAGATCCGGCCATTTCAGAGGATAGACAACGAGTAAGTTCAGAATGTTCTTTTATTTCTCTTTATTATTTATTATTTCCTGATATATGATTGTGGGGATTTGGGAATGGAATTGATAGACCCTATTCTGTTAAACATCATATGTGTGTATATACAAAATAGTTGTATAAACAACGAAAGGAAATTTAAAATAGAATCCTATCGAATCATGATTTATGTTTTTCATTTTTCATTCTGCTGACAGGTATTTGTGAAAATATTTAGATTTTAAAATACTTTTCTCTTTCCGTAAATGTCCTACCAAAATCAATTTGTTCATTTCAAAACTAAATCTGACAGATAAAAATCTTTTTTTTTGATTGTACGGTAGATAAGTTAGAAAACGTTATGTTAAATATAAACAAAGAAGAAATAAAAGTACGGTAAGGGTGACATACCTGTCCTGTTCCCACATAGTTCTTAGAATTAATAGATGTTCTTGGGCGGCAGTAGCCATTTACCATGATTCGGACTGTATGCTCGTTTCTACATCAAAAAAAGAACAGATAATACGAGCAAGTTATCAAAAAGGCGTGTCCTATCTACTTCTATTACAATATATGTTACAGTGGAAGTAATAGGACTAGTTATTTTGGTAACGCAGATAAATTACTTCCTCGTGTGCTCAATGATAGCATGATACAGCAGAAAAGGATTGGCGGTAGGCAAGTTGATTTGCCTTTCAAAAGGCAGCCTGGACATCTGTACCTGAATATATTTTTAAAGATAAATTAAAATGGATCATACGTTGCGTTGCGTCAGTGATGACAAAATTCATAGAATTTACTTTTAAAATGTATATTTACTAAACTTTAACCGCTCGATTTCGATCGGTTAAAGTTATTCTATTTGACAACTTTCCTATCTGTCAATTTCGACTAAAAATTGCGGTGACAGCGACACAAATGACAAATCAATTGGCACAGCACAGAATTCTTACATTCCATCGCTACCTTCAAAGTTACTGTTATTTTTAACTTTAACGCAAACCTTAACCGGGCTTTCGATGCAACCCACCCTAAGCATTTCACAAATAAATTTGATTTGATTTGATTATTACATGTATTATATGGTTTATTTTATTTTGTTCTAATGTGCGAGACTTTCAGCGATCCATGTTTGTGTGTATGTGCGTTACTATACCTACTAGTTTTTTGTAGAAAGAGTATTAGATTTTCTCCTATCAGTGTCACTTGTAAATTAACTTATGTAGAACTTTTTAATCCTAATCTATCTGTCCTCATCTTACGAGTGTACACTTGTGTGTAGGCACTTATTACCAATTTACTGCTATGGAGATACACATAATTATGTATCTACGTATATATATATATATATATATATATATATATATATATATATATATATATATATATATATATATATATATATATATATATATATATATATACGTTTATGTATATATATATATATACGTTTATGTACGTATACGTACAATTTAATGACACTTATGTATGTGATTTATTTAAATGATAATATGTTATTTGATCATTATGATTTAATGCCAATATATCAAGCGCTCGTAGCTTTTTTGAAAATCGGTTTTAAAAAGTCTCTTAACATTTATTTGCAAATTCTTAAATGGATAAATAAGTACCATCTTATGTGCTATTTACTTTTAACAATACTAAAATAAATTAAATGCAATGTAAGCTAATCATAATCTTAAGTTGTAAGTAAAGTAAGTAAGTTGTGACTTTCAAACGGTTCAACCAAATAACATAGATATTGGTCAATCCTTTCTTGGATGACCACAAAAACAATTTTTCATTAATCTCCCTGATCAGTGAACGGTGGCACATTAAATATTAGCCTCAGATATTAGAGAGTTTTAACAATCGTTAAACATTACCAGTTATCTTAAGACCAACATGAGATAAAGTTAACCAAGCAAATTAAGATAAAATTAATCTACTTTTTTGTCTACTAATTCGGACCGGAACATCCACAGTATAGGCACAGTGTAATTCGAATTATCTGGTCCTATTAACAAAAAATCACAAAAATAACAGAAAATTAGATCGAAACAGAACAATAAGAACTGTATCGTGGGTTCTATGGACACACAGACACAAATACACAAACACCCAGAACCAGAAACATGAAACCTAAATTCATCATTTAGATATCTATCTGGCCGGGGATCGAACCTGGGACCCTCTGCTCGTTAGACTGGTATGGTGACCACTCCGCCACGCGGGTCGTCTATGAACAAGAATACGATTCTGACCCTCGCAGCAGATAACTTCTAACGTAGAGCCAATGATTGACAGGTCCCGCTAGTATGGATCAGCCACACCCATTTCTAGCGTGAAGCAGCTCTGCGTCTCGTTGACATGATGAGGATGCTGGCTGACTAAAATATAAGGCGACTATATTAGTCTTTAGACATGACAATGCTGTTATATTCAGGAAGAACATTTTCTATATGGAGTTCACATACGTCACAGTCCGCTGATACATACGTCACAGTTCATGGACGGCAGTGACAAACTCGTTTCCTACTCTAACGATATAAAAGAAAACCGTTACTTTAAAAATAATTTCCGGAAGAACATCTCATGATACACATCGCGGCGTCAGAGGCAATTTATCAGCCCTGCGCGGCGATTTGTCTACTAGAAGACAATGTCCTACCAGCATTACGAATGCAGACACCTATCTGAGCCTCGCGTAAAACTGATTGCGTTACGATTCTCCCCTCGAATTTGCGTAGCGGAGAGCAATTTATCACTTACATAGCATTGGGTGTCGGGGACCATGTTGCCTTATCTCCCCGAACCTTTGGTGCACACGGAGGCGACGGGAGGCGAGGACAGCCTGTCACATTGTTGTGTAAAATAATACCGAGGCGACTTGAGGCGAGGGCAACCTGTTTTTATTATTGATTTATAACACTTTTATTCGTGTGTTTTTTTCTTGTAAGGTGGTAGCATCAAAAGAAAAAAATACAGCTGAATTAAAAACCTTCTCCTTTTTCGTTGATGGATAAAAAAGGCAGGATTGTTTAGTTTGATTGTTCTGTCTTATAGGAATAGCCTTTGAGTTCATTTTATAGTTTCTTTTGGACCCAAAAGTCACATTTAAAAAAAAAATACCATAGGATGTGCATTCAAGAAATTAATCACATACATACAGTTTTTTGTAATGATTACTACTTAGTTTTGCAATATGAAGGGTGCATGTGCCTTCTGAATGTTTGTAATGGTAGTACTTAAGCGCCTCGCTTTATTCATGTAATGTAGACGCCTTATGTCGTCTCTATGTGGCGGGCGCCTTAGAGTACTCATTGGCAATGTCACGCTGCAACAAGTGCTGGAATTAAGATTTTAAGAATATACATAAAATATGATATTTTCTGACTACTTATTTGGCTACTGGCCAGACACCTGGTTTAGTTAGTGCGATATATTAAAATTGTGAAGGTCTAGGTCCAAAATTCATTAGTCATCATCTAAAACTGTGACAGAAACAGAACAGTTTGTTATAGATACAACGTATCTAATGGGAGGAGACGTCTCATTTACGACTTGTTACCAATTGGTAATAAATCGTTCTAAAATATCGTCAATCGATTCGAAATAGTGTCAGTGAGAAACTGTACGAAGGATTTTGTGTAAAAATCTTGTCAATATCCGCTCTATAACATAAATGTATCCCTTTAGTTGTCAATCATGCACACAATCAAAGCTCTTTATGACATCTACACATACAAGCGCATATGTTTATGTAACGATACATTTCATTACATTCATGGGGAATAATTTAATATTAAACATGATAGCATTCCATTATGATATTCCTGTCTCATGTTTGGTTTATGTCGTTGTAAGTGACATGCGTTTTGATGTCTTCCCGTATTCAATAAACATAGCTACAAGTATACAGTTGTGGATTTGTGTCACTAAATATCACAGACCTGTATTCGTTTTGTACCCAAGGTCTGTGCTAAATATGGATGGTTATCCAAAAACAAACGCCGAATTAGATAGATCATAGATATATTATCCTACTGACGTAGTATAACGTAGTATAATAAAAATACTCTATCTATGAGATAGATAGAGTATTTTTTAGATCTATTCCACTTTGATCATCTGAGTGATCATTTTACAATCATGAGTGCACTTTGATCACCCGTTCTTACCCGATAGAACTTAACAATAATAAACAATTATATAGGAAAGTCGTTCGCAATAGGCGGTCTTATCGCTAATCGATTTAGTAGTACTGTAAGTGTCAAATACTAACACGGTGTCTTCCAAAAACTCTTTGAGGTCCGACTCCTACAGTCGTATCTACTCGTATTTCTGCCTAATAATAGCAATGTTAAGCGCTGTTTTATTCCGGTTTGAAAGGTGTTGTAAGCGAGGCATACTTATCCAACACGCTGCTATATTTTGTCCTCAGATGTAGCTATCTGTGACCAACCTCATTTAGGAATCTATTTTCAACAGGAGTAGATTACAGATGCCCATGGGCGGCAGTAGACACACACAATCAGATTAATGCTCGTTTGACTTCGTTACTTCAATATTATTTATTGCACTGAATATTCTCCATGATATTTCTCTTCACCATACAATAATATAAATCCTAATCCATTAAACACATACATTAAAACCAGATGAGATTCAAACAGATTAATAGAAACCATATTCCACTATCACTACATTTTCAAATTTCATTTACGAATACTAGATTTTTTGAAGTGATTTATACCACACTCACGCGGCCCATTTGGCTGAGCACCAAGTTCAGGCGAGAGGTCCCAAGACCAGTTACCGTTTAACATATTTATGCCTGATCCTAGCACGTTTATGAGTTGCACATGAGTATTTTATTTTTGGGATGCACTTGGTTCTAATCCTTGTTATGTTCTCACGAGTTCTGAAACTGGGTGATACCAGTTGGTAGAGCGGTGTAAGTTACATAGCTGTCGACCCGTATTAGATGTTTTTTAAACGAGAAAATTTTCGATTAGGTTCATGTGAAAATAACATAGTTTATTCGAAAATACCCTCCCACGGAAGCTCATTGGTCAGTAGATAAATGTAGTGCTAGCCCAGCTAAATGTCAAAACACAAAATTGCAAATCTTACGATGTCGCCGTCAACCCTCGGGCCTCCTCTCAGAATAAGTAGGATTAGGCCATAGTATATCGCGCGGGCTGAGTACCTATTGATAGACTTCACATATCTGACGACCCGTGTGGCGGAGCGGTCACCATACCGGTCTGACGCGCAAAGGGTTCCGGGTTCGATTCCCGGCCAGACACATATCTAAATGATGAATTTAGATTTCTGTTTCTGGGTCTGAGTGTTTGTGTATTTGTCTATGTGTGTGTCCATGGCACCCACGACACAGGGAATCCTAGTGTGGGGCGGCGAGTGTAGAAAGCGTTTATCTTTGCGATGTGAAAGGGCTGACGCCTTGGTGTACGAAATTTCATCTCAGCACATTGCGTCGCAGTTTTTGTTTATTCGTGATTTCAGTTATTTATCCATAACTTCGGTATATAATCCTTACTATCCTTACTTTTTATATATAATATTATAAATCAGAAAGTAACTCTGTCTGTCTGTCTGTCTGTCTGGTTGTCTTTTCTTCACGCCCAAACCACTGAACCGTCTTTAAAGAAATTTTGTACAAAGATAGTCTGAGACCCGAGAAAGGACATAGGATAGTTTTTATCCCGAAAATCCCACGGGGACTAGGGATGGCGATCTAAAATCGATTAATCGGAGAATCGATCTTTTAGACCCAAAACATCGATTATTTTATTCGATATTAGTAAGGATTTGATCGTAAAATGCATTTGATCAAGTGATGATCTTTAGTAAAGTTGAAGGTACGAATTTTGATTTTTATGTATGTTAGTATGTTATGTTATTTTCTTTTAAACGCGGGCGAAGCCGCGGGCAAAAACTAGTTTGGTATAATCCTTCAATCGATTACGACATCTATGAGAACAGTCCAAACATAATAACCGTATGCTATGACCAAAGTAACTGCGCCCATTATGAACCGCTAAGCCAACTGCAGAACTGAATCCAGAATTGAGTAGTTTAATGCAAATTAGTGGGTAACATCGGATCTACATGCCATGACTGTCGGCATATGCTAACTGGCGCTCCACTTTGTTAACTAACTTATTAACTTAGTGTATTAGTTGGTTGGGCTACCTAGCCAAAAGTTGCACAACGAGTTCGGTATTGGAAATGCATACGTTGCTTGAATTTGTTTTAGTTGGGACTAATGATTAGTTAAAAGTTGTTTTATTAGATAAGTGCCACAATTTTGTAATTTGTTTTTTTTTTTTAATATTGAGGATTTAAAGGAGTGTGCAGTCCACCTGGTAACTGTACTACTACTTCTACCATAGAGATCATACCAACCCCAGATAACACCAGAGTCCTATCTGGGGTCGGCCAAAGATGCGTTACGATCCTTGAGGGTTAATTTGGAATGCTTCGTATATAAGTTTCCCTTACCGCATCCAAACCAGAACACAGCAGCGCATCACACTGTTATAATAATAATAATAAAAAGTGGCCGTGGTGTTTCAAAAGTCAAACCACGAATTTTACTTTTACACTCTAAGTAAATTACTACATTATTTCAGGAGCAACCAGTGGGCTGCCGTGGGTGGGTGTGCTCGTTCTTCGACGCGCGGCATGTGCGGGAGACCCTCACGGTGGCGTTCAGGAGTGGACCCAGGAGACGGAGGCTCAGGGTCTCATTACTCATTGTGGTTGTGTGCGTTATATTCGGACCTTTGCATGGTAAGAATTTTTCTTTAGACAAGAGTTATTATTTCCAATTCTGCTTTAAGTATTTTTCTTATATGCTATTTTGTGGTTGTTTTAACTAAATCTGTAGGTGTAACATAAACACTAAAGTTAACCATAATGCTAAGTTTAGTTAAAAATTACTTATTAAAGTTCATCAACACATTATTGTCTCCTTCATGGATACTGGTCTCTTGTTAAAATGAGTAAGATTTTGGTAACATTCTATTTTATTGTGTTCTTTTCATCTTCTATGACATACTTTATCTTTATATCGCATATCGTAAAAAAAACTTGAGATGTTTTTTGAAAACATCGTCAGGATATTTGTAGGCGTCATCTGAGTACTTCTGACGATGTTAAGTCCCCGAAAATGTTAACAAATATAGTTTAGTTAAGTATACAAACTATATATACTTTATAAATTCCATTTTCATAATATTTTAATCAAATTTTAGTGAACGAAGCAATCTAGAGTCCGTGTCTAGTTTGCTATCCGTACGCTTTCAAACTTGATTTATAGCTCTTAACGAGTGACGTCAATCCGATTTAATAGACTCAAACCGCAACAAAGACGTGAATCTCAACGTAATGCCGTTACGTCAATTGTACGATTGTACCTCATACAAAGCGTTGCAATCGTACCAAACGACGTACGATTTATTGAATCACAAAGCAATGTCACAATAGACCGCTGCATGCATGCATGTTTGCGCATCATTCCCGTTTGTTAGCCTTATTTGTTTAGCACCAAGTGACATGCACCTGAAATTTAGTGGACGCAGTGTAATGTCCCGTGGATTCGTAGAATCAATTGTTCTATGTAATTGTGTGCTTTGAAAACCCGAATGTTTATTGATTGTAAACTAACATGTTATTGTATAGATGTAGACATGTTAAAATTGTTTTTTAGGATTTTTTTTGAAAAATCGCTGCAATTTGTAGGTTTTATCGGTATCGTTTTTGAGTTGTACTATTGCTATTTGTTTTCATGTGAATTCTAAAATCGACTTAAATGAATTTCTAGGGTTGTAAAGGCACCTATAAAAATGTGGTTAATCAACTACAATAAATGTAGCATTTTAAATTACTCCATTGCAAATAGCCCTAAATGAGGATCGGGACTATTAAGTGATTTATAACAAGCAATACAAAAGAATATTAAATATTAATGTTAACCAATATTTCGTTCTAGATAAGTGCCCAAATTGCTTCAAGATGTCAAACCAATATTTTTATAGCATTTGAACATAATCTTCTATTACACAAATCATTTTAAACTACTATCTTCAATAACAAAATAAAAAAATAATACATATAAAACTTGCTTAAGTACACGGCTCTGTCGTCACAGAATTAAGCTATCATTTTAAATTATATGGATGTTTATACATTGTTCCGTCTATTTCAGGCGAGATGAACGTGCTTTATCTCTTCATGCGGTACCGTTTCAACTGGGATGAGGTGCAGTTCAGTATGTTCTGCACCTACAGCATCATTACTAATTTAGTAGGTGAGTACAAGCATATCGTAAGCATAAAGGTGTCGAGACCATTTTCGTCACGTAAGTTTTAACATCATTCAAAAGATAATGAGAATGGAACTATGGAAGAAAAATAAAATTATGACTTAGAAGAATTGATGGTGTATGATGTGATACCAATATTATTTTGGTGATTAATCAATGTGAATTAAAATTAATGTCATATGAAAACTGTTATGTAAAAACAATCTAGAAATATTTTTGGGGCTCCTTACTCAAAGGGTAAAAACAGGATTCCATTACTTAGCCTCCGCTGTCTATCCATCTGACACAGGGTTCTATCTCCTGAAGAGTAGTTGCTTGAAATTTGTGCAGAGTGTGCATGTCTATTAAAGCTATACTGACAAAAAAAAATAAAGCTATGATGTGTCCCCATTAAAACAAACGGAAATAATTTTTCAGCGATCTATTACCTACATTATCTATTAAATCTTAACAGATAGCTTCTTGAAATTATGTAATGTGTGACAATGTATGTGCTTTGGTTTTGTGGCCGTTGTTGTCAATGAATACTTGTTGCTTACTCTTCTTACATGCCACACTCCAATAAACTATTTATATATTTTGCGTAAATAAAGAAAAACATCCAAATTGTTAGGTAAGTATCAATACGCAAATTCAATTCTGCGGAAAACTATGTTTAAGATCATAACCAACTGAGTACACAAATAAGTTAAACAGAAAAAATGTTCACCGGTAATTATCGCTCACTTAAATTAAATGTTTGAAGGTGGTAGAACCCTTTGTGGTTCGACTCCGGCGGCACCACCGCCACACCTATTTCTACCTAATAACAGCAGTGTTAGGCGCTGCTGTGTTCCGGTTTGAAGGGTGTGGTAAGGGAGACAGACTTTTCCGAGGCGTTCCAGCTTAGTCCTCAGGGGTAGCGGCGCATCTGTGGCCGACCTCAGGTAGGAATATCTAATCCTATCTGGGGTTGATTACAGATGTCCATGGGCGGCAGTAGCCATTTACCATCAGGACTGCATGCTCGTCTGCTACTCTTATATTATAAAAAAAAAAATTAAATACTTAATTCCACGAACGTAATGACTTTAGATACACATATTTTCCTACAGCGTAAAACCTCGGTGACCTAAGATTTCCTAGTATACCATTGTTATGGAGTTTCTTATGCTGTTTCTTCTTTATAGCAAAAACATTGCGAAGTTGTGGTATTCTCCAATGATAAAAACATGTTATGTACAGAATAATTCTTGGAGGTACTACTTAGGTATCTAAAAATATCTTTGAAGTTTTAATTAATTTTTTTCTGTTATATTATTATAAATGTATTTTGCTTCAAAGTTTTCTTCTATCAATTGCTACAAAAAATATTTGCTAAATACTTCATTTTTTTGGTGCCTGGTGCCTTGGCGCCTGAGTGCCTGGGTGCCCATTATTTTGGGTAGTAATGTTAAACAAGATGTTTAGAAACGAATTGATACTTTCAGTTTAATCTTATTTTATTTTATTGGTCACTACTGCCCACGGATTAAAGCGTTGTATCCTAGATCGCTGACTAATTTGAAGGCTTTGTCTAAATGACCACATCTTTCAAACCAGAACACAGCAGCGCTTACGGTGTTATAGGGAGACAATGGTATGGTGGTAGTTACATAACTTTGTATGCCTTACCAAATCCTGCAAAGATAAACACACCAGCGTATCATACTACTCCTCCCTACGGCAATGGTGTCCTAACCGTCCATAAGGAGTCACACATCTTAAACATATTATTTCTGCCTAATAACAGCAGTGTTAAGCGCTGTTGTGTTCTTGTTTGAAGGGTCTGGTAAGGTAGGCAGATTTATCCGAGGAATTCTAACTTAGTCCTCAGGGGTAGCGGAGCGTCTGTATTCCAGCTCAAGTAGGAATCTAATCTTATCTGGGGTTGATTCAAATGTACATGGGCGGCAGTAGCCACTTGCCATCAGGTGGACTGCAGGCTCGTCTGCTCTTATATTATAAAACAAATTCACCATTTGCCTCCAGGAACGCTCTTCTCCATAAGCATCTTCAGTGACTTCATGAAGCTGGACGACACGGTGGTCGGCATCATCTCCTGCACCAGCAAGATCCTCGCTTCCTTCATATTCGCCTTCGCTACCACCACCACTGAGATTTATATTGGTTGGTATATTTGTATGAAGTTGTATGAAACAAGATTTTAAATTCCTTAACGTTTAATGTTTACTAAAGTGATTAAGTTACAATAATGTTTAAGAATTCAAAAATTTTAAACTTTTATTGTGAATCTTTTAATAATATCCAGATATTTATAACACTTATTATTACTTTCTGCAAGTATAAATAAAAGCCGAATTATCTTTAAAATTTACAATATTATATTTTACAGTTCATTATTACGTAAATAATTAAAGCAAGTTGACATGTATGTCAGGTTTTTTGTTATTATTTAAATTTAAAGTTATTAATTTTATCTGCTTCAGCACCGCTAGTCGAAATATTTAACGGGACATCGTTCATCGCGATGCGGTCGATCGCCTCCAAACTGGTTACCAGCGAGGAGTTGGGTAAGTGGAAGACATTACCAGTTATTATGATAACATTAACATTGTAAAAGCAGAGATACTTAGCTAGTGGTAAGTGGCTACTCCTGCCATTGGATATCTGTAATCAACCCCAGATAAATTAGATATTCTGCTTGAATATATCGGCGGTGGTGCCGACCGAGTCGAACAATCGATTATACTACCTTTAAATTTGCAGTAGCCACGACACCGGCTGTCGGCAATAAGAAGATGGTTTCAGTGTGAGATGACACAAGTAGCAACCACTAAACACCTTCCACTCTTTCAAGGAATAGAAGTTATTCAAGCTTCTTGCCACCAGACATTGTATTTCTGTTGTCAATGGTAAAAATCCATGTGCAATGTACATCTCTAGTTTTTATTACACAACGTAAGATAGAGTATAAATAGATTATATTGTGTTGCGTTGTACAAATAATACATTATTAATTAAAATTCGTGTCAATGACATATTTACTTATGATTACAGTCGCTGTTTATGACATGTTAATTAGTTTTATAAAATACGTAATATTTTAATGTATACCTACTGTCAGTCACACCCATATCCATAGGGTATAAACAGATCCAGAGGGTAATTTATTAAGGATTTCTTTCAAAAGTATCAGATAAAATTTAACGAAGCTTATCAATGTGCGTTTAGGGATTTTAATGTGGGTATATGATGTATGGGTCTGTCATTTAAACACTTTTGGATTAAATGTAAAAATATGAATAATAATTTCATGTAAGTATTGATTTTTTACATAGACTAATCAAAAATCATACCACGGAAAAATCAGGTGTATATTCTAGTATTTTCGAAATGGTCTGTCAATTTGAAATTAATTTCTATTTTTATTAGAGTGACATAAAAATGATAGCAGTGATAGCCTAGTGGTTAAGAAACTCGGCCTCTCGATCGAGGGGTCCGAGGTTCAATCCTACCTCTGATTTTTCAAAGTTATGTGCGTATTAGAAATTAATTATCACTTGCTAAACGGTGAGCAGCGCGGTGGACTATGGTCTAATCCTTCTCATTATGAGAGGAGACCCGTGCCCAGCAGTGGGACAGTAATAGGTTGTTGATGTGATGTGACATGAAAATGTTAGTATAGAATATGGGTTTACTTTAATGTTATCAAGGAAGAATACTGCTCAGTGCTGGTTATAAGAGTGATTACTAGGCTCAAAGTCTATAAGATACTCCATTTGTTTACCCTTTAAGAGCAAGGGCATATTAAAGAGTACATAAAGTCGGTTAAAATACGGTAGTAGTTAAATGGGTAAGTAAATAGTATAATAACATCGGTTGTGTAGTCGTTGAAACTCGGCTTGTTAATCACGGAGGTCGGAGTTCGAGTCCCAGGCACTTCAGATTTTCCAAATTTATGTTCGAAATGGAAATTAATTGCCTTATATTGAAGGATGTAATGAAAAAACCTAACGCTTAAGTTTAAAAAGTTCTCAGAATTATGACGTTAGTGCCTATTGAGCTCACAAGGATTCTTAAGGACCTTAAGGCATTTGGTTAGTTGTGTGGATCCTATGAATAACCTTAATCTTTTTGTTCTTAATATACTTCAGCCCAGTTACTAAGAGCTCTCTTTTCTTCATTACACTATGGTACAACACCTCATTTCTTATCGTGATTTGAATGTCAGATGTTGGAAGGTTTTTGTGAACGATTGGGTCCCTTCACCTTGCTGCATGTTTATTTTTATTAATCCTGTTCTGAATTACTTGCAACTTTTGTTTTTATGTGGTAATGTTCTTGTTATGCACAGATATGGATGAGCGAGTTATAAATAGTAATTTAAAGCTAGCGTGCTAGGACAGTTGGTGATTCTACTGCGACAATCCTAGGAGTGGTAGTTTAGTGCTAACAAATCATTAATGCTCCACTGCTGGGAATAGATCTCCTCTCATATTAAAAGCGGTTTGGGCCGTAGTCCACCGCGCTAGGCATGTGCGAACCTTTGAGAACTTTTCACTCAAGCAAGTAGGTTTGGTCACGAAATTTTCCTTCATCATCATAGTTTAAGATTCTAAGTTATGTGCGAATACTTATGTAGAGTTACGCACATAACTTCGAAAAACTATGATGAAATCGGGGGGATTCCAATCTTGCACTTAATTACTATATGTTCTCGCTTTCATCATCATCAACCCATCACTGTCCCACTGCTGGGCACGGATCTCCTCTCATAATGAGAAGGATTAGGCCATAGTCCACCGCGCTGGCCAAGTGCGTATTGGTGAACTTCACATACCTTTGAGTTTTTTTTATAAATCCTTCACCGTTTAGCAAGTGATAATTAATTTCTAATACGCACATAACTTTGAAGAATCATAGGTGCCTGGGATTTGAACCTCGGACCCTTCGATAGAGGCGAAGTTTCTTAACCACTAGGCTATCACTGTCTTCATCTGTTCTCGATTTTCATATTTGTATACTTTTACTACCCAGCCACAGCATTTGTACCTACTTGATTTCAAATTAATTCTAAGCCACAAAAACACAATACAAATGTCGATGTTCTGTCCTTAAATAGCTTTGCAGTAAGTCCCCGCAGAATGGCATTTAATTTACTTTTTGCTTACAAGCCCTAAGAAATCTTAACGTTGACTTACGAACATATACTCCGGGTGGGTAACTATCATCTCTTAAAACAATATTATTTTAATCATAGTTTTACTTTTCTTGCAGGAAATTTAACTTTTCAAGCAAAAATTGACAATTTCAGTTAGTTTTATACAATGGATAAGCGAACAATGAATAAGGGCTTAAGTTTGTTCAACTATCGTGTATGACGGAATATTTTACTGTTTTAAGGAGGAAATAAAACTTTCCTGAATTATGATTGTTTTTTGAAAACATGGTGGTAGGCCCCCAGAACAGAGCAGCATTTAACATTACTGTTATTAGGTAGTAATAACTAAATAAAACTAAAAATGAAATAAATTAAACAAAAATAACAGTAAATGGAAATAAAAATAGTTAGGTAAATGTCTGTGCATTAGTTTATATAGTTAGATATAAATTTTATTATTTAAATTCACGAAGTATGTAAGCTACTTTATTACATAATTTTTTACTGACTATGTGGACTCTAAGAATATTATTTCTCTATTAATAAGTTTCTGTTTTTTCTAAGAGCCAAGGTAACCGATCCCTGCTGTAGTATAATTATCTTAGATAGCTCTAGATCGAGATCTATATAAGACGCAATTATAATAAAGCTCTAGAATATTTAATTTGTAGACATTAACAGAGTCGACTATAAAATATTTATTCTGTGGAAGCAACTATGTCAGCTATTACAGATAACAAAGAGTAGAGTCTGTAGAGTTAAATTGTTTTATAACTTATTAAATTTAGTAAGCACTATAACTATACTTTATCTATGATCTTATAAATTAAAATGTATGGGTTTTGTTATATCTGTGATTGGTGTTCCTTTGTAGGTAAATGAAGTTTAATAAGTTCAAAAATATTTATTTATAATAAAGAAACAATAAACGAGCATGTTTGATGGTAAGTGGCTACTGCCGCCCATGGATGCCTGCGTTCATCTCCAAATAAGATTAGACTCCTGACTGACGATTTCGTGTTTTTGCACCACTTAACTGCATATGTTGGCATTGTTCCGCGTAAATTACACCATGACAGCCCTTATATGGCTGACACATATGTCATCCGTTTAAGCCATTTAATGGCTTCCTTCAATTACAAGGCGGTGCGATAACTATACTTATCTATGGTTGAAACCTTGAATAATTATGTCTCTCTTACGCCACCCATCAAAGCAGACACAGCGGCGCTTAACACTGCTGTTACATATGAGGCAGAAACAGGTGTAGCGGTGGTGCCGCCGGAGCCGATTAATAGTTCTAGCAATATTAAAAGTAACACGTATAAATTAAAATTGCAGTTTTGCATATGTTTCCTGCTCCCACATATATAAAACGAGCAAGAAATAAGTAGGTACTGCCAATTTGTATTACTATACTTATCGTAAAATATTATACTTATTTAAACATTATTCATTCAATGATTAATTAGTTCATTCATTAAAATTATGTCACCGATTATGGAATTATAAATGAACAAACCTCCATGCTATTGAACTTGTTACTGTATACACACTATGATAATTAGAACGAGATTATCAGGTACTGCTAGATATTGTAGGTGAATGAACTTTAATAAAGTCAACTTAATTATATGCATCATTGCTAATTCTATACTAAGTATTTGTATGGGTTAATGTACTGTAATGTTCTATAATAAGTAGAGATAGCCTAGTAGTTGAAATTCATAGGGCTCGAGATGTCGTGTGTGCGTTCGGCACGTTCATCTCATGAGGGACAGCACTGAGAGGAGCCCCTCCCTCTCGGGACGTGGCTGGCGTTAACATCAGCGTCGGCCATCACGTTGCCGGGTCGCGAATGTAATGCTAACGCTTTCTCCTGACCCGGCACTGAACGTCCAGAGGAACGCCGCGGAGTTTCAGTCGGTAAGAGTCCTACATATCCCTTCTGATCCCAAGCAGAAGGGCATCCATGAGGATTTCTCCGCGTTAAAAAAAAAGTATTTAGTTGAAATTCAGTCTGTTGATCAAGGGGTACGAATTTTGGATCGCAGGTACGCACCCCTAATTTTTCAAAGTGGTGTGCGTATTAGAAATTAATTATCACTTGCTTTAACTGCGAAGGAGAACATCTCAAGAGGCCCTAAATCCTGAAAGATCCTTTAAAGAAGTTCTCAAATGTATTCTCATTGTGAGAAGAGATCCGTGCCCAGTAGCGGGACTGGGATGAGTAGATGAAGAAGCTTCCTAACGTTATCATGTAGTTACCGAAGTGCCGAAAAAAGCACCGGTTTTGCTTTCTTAAGAATATAAACAAAAAACCGGAAAATAAGGTCATAGCAAAAAATGAATTTGCAATAATAAATCTTCACAGTCAATTAGGTTGTTAATCAAGATTTTTTTGTGCTTATATTATGAGGTCTGGTCAAAACCACTAACACGAAACAAACTTACCTATACCTACTTGAGATCATTACCATTTTTGCTCGTTTATATTTATGTTTTTGAAGGTGGCAGAACCCTTTGTGGTTCGACTCCGGCGGCACCACCGCCACACCTATTTCTGCCTAATAACAGCAGTGTTGGCGCTGCTGTGTTCCGTTTTGAAGGGTGTGGTAAGGGAGACATACTTTTCCGAGGTGTTCCAGCTTAGTCCTCAGGGGTAGCGGCGCATCTGTGGCTGACCTCAGGTAGTAATATCCACTTACCGTCAGTAGCCACTTACCGTCAGGTGGACTGCATGCTCGTCTGCTACCCTTATATTATAAAAAAAAGGCTCCGCTGTCTGTCCGTCTGTCACAGGGCTCTATCTCTTGAACGGTAATAGCACTACTTATTACACTACATTTTTACGGAGTACGTATAACGATGGTCGCAATAATAATAAATACTAAAAATAGAACAATCTTGAAAATAAATAGGGAGCTCCATACAAGAAACCACTATATTTCGGCGTTTTCGCTTTATCTATTGAAGCTTATAAGTAGACAGTTCAAATTTTCACAATAAAGTCTATGGCTGATAAAATTACAAAATAATAAAAATAAATTAAAATTTGTTTGTGCGGAACCCTCCATGTGCAAGTTCGACTCGCATTTAACCAACTATTTTTATTCACTTAACGGGCTTTAGCGAAAAGTTTACATTCAATTATAACTATGGAAATGATCTCAAGTACTATATATATTTGATTATGTAAATTTATGGATTTGTCCACCGGCAACCAGTTTATTAGGTAGAATATTTGTAATTCTAAAATCAGTAATAGATGAGACCACGTTTAAAATTAAATCAATTTTTCAATGGATATGTTAAGAGGATATGTGTTTAAATCAATGCATCAGGCGAATCGTGATTTACCAAGGTCGGCGTTTGTATTCTTTCTCGTTATTTGCACTTTGTACATGGTCATATATCAATATGATGTGTGTCGTGTGCTCAGGTTTTATAAACATGCATTTAGCTTGAAAACAATGCAATGCGGTTGTTTTACAGCCTATAATTTAACCATATAACCCATTTCCTGAAGGTAACAATTTTATTGTAACTGGCCGTAGAAATTACTATTTAAGATTAAAGTCAGTCATTCTTACCTATAAGACAAAAATGTAAGAGAGTGAAGTCATCGCAGTTTATCTACGAAGTTCTGCTTGATTGAGAAGCTTTAATACGCTTGGTAGACAACAGTAGATATTTAATATCCAGGAATTTAATCTGACTCAGTTTACAATCATGCTCATGTAATCTTAATAGAATCGACATTGTAGCATTGTACCGGTTAATTAGTTTTACATATTATTTATCAACATTGTAATTGTATCGTCGACAACCTATTACTGTCGCGCTACTGGGCACGGGTCTTCTCTCATAATGAGAAGGATTAGGCCCTAGTCCACCGCGCTGGCCACATGCCTATTGGTAGCCTTTACCTTTAAGATTTTTTTTAGGTCTTTCAGGTATGTTGATGTCCTCATGCATGCTGTTTTCCTTCACCGTTAAAGAAAGTGTAAAATTTGTAATACGCACGTAATTTCGAAAAGGGGTCTGGGATTTGAACCTCGAACCCCTCGATTGAGAGGTTGAGTTTCAACCAGCAGGCTATCACTGCCGGGAACATTGTGATTATATCGGTTGACTTATATACGATGTGACCATCTTAGTAAGCTGGAATCGAAACGTATGCGTGATTGGCTTCAGGTGCAACTTTTTACATGGTCAAACGTGTTTGGACATCTGCCCTTAGGAGCGGCAGGGATCACCAGCAAATTAACTGTAAGCTCGTTGCCTATCCCCATATATTAAAAATTACCATTATCAATAATGTTATATAATATTATTAATAATACGCTGTGGATTTAAATTTTTTAGCGACCTTTGGATATTTCGGGAATAAATGATGTATATGTCATTTTCAGAATTTTATGTAAAAGGCAGATCAGATACTTCAAACAGATTTAAATATATATGGAGCACTATAACATATATTAGCAAATTTATATGAAATCGAAATAGCATATTAATATGATTTTCGGTTATATTTATCAAAGGTACTCTTGGTGGTTAGCCTGCAGTGGCACCACCGCCGTACTGTTTCTGACTATTATATAACAATTGCGTCAAACGGTGCTGTGTTCTGGTTTGGAGAGTGTGGTTAGGCAGAAAACTTACACGAGGCATTTCAACGTAGTCTTAACGGGTAATAACGCATCTGTGATGGATCTCACGTAGGACTCCAATCCTATTTGGGGCTGATTTATTAATAAACATGAGCGGCAGTAGCTACCATGAGATAGACATTAACGTGGTAGAACCGTTTGTGGCTCGTTAACGGCGGCGCTATCGCCACACCTATTTCTGTCTCATAACAACAATGTTGAGCGTACTGTGGTTTGGTGTGGTAAGGGAGACATACTTTTCTGAGGCGTGCCAGCTTAGTCTTCAGAGGAAGCAGCGCATCTGTAACCGACCCCGGGTAGGAATATCGAATCCTATCTGGGGTTGATTACAGATGTCCATGGGCGGCAGTAGCTACTTACCTGTAGGTGGACTGCATGCTCGTCTGCTACTTCTATATTATAAAGAAAAATAAATCTTTAGGGGCAATAGGTAAATAAATCTCGCACACGCGATGGACCATAGGTGTGATTCCAATGTTTTGTATGGGGCTAATATGGGGGGGTGACTATGGTAGCAGTGGTCACCATCAGGTGGACAGAACGCTTGTGTGTAACTTTTATAAAAATTAACTTTACCTGGTATTTAAATAATTCAGATGAAGTTTCAAATCACGCAATAGAAAAATGTACCTTGTATAGAGTTGAATGAACTCCGTGAAAGTTAAACCGCTAAAGGTTAGTTCAGTGCCAACTGCGATTATTGCTCACAATGGTACAGTTATTCTATAATACTGTACAGAGTAAGCGATTTTTAAATAACCGGTTTTCTAAATTCTAGTATGTTCAAATACGCCAAGGACACGTATAATTAGATCATTTTCTACTAATGTCTATCAAAATTATACAAGAAAATGATCATGCCGTCCACCTATTGGTAAGTGGCAATTGCTGCCCATGGACATCTATAATCAACACCAGCATCAAAGAAGATCCATGCCAAGCTGTGAGATAATAATAGGTTGTTGATGATGATAATGTAAGCTAACGAAAATGCAGTTAGAGACATAATGCCGTATAGATTATTGTAATTATTTACATAAGAGAAATTTTAGTTTTCACTTTGTATATTAGCGAGGCTGAACACTCATTGTTACGTAAAGATTTAAAGACCTAACGTAATGTCATCATCATCATCATTATCATCAACCCATTACTGTCCCACTGCTGGGCACGGGTCTCCTCTCAGAATGATAAGGGATTAGGCCATAGTCCACCGCGCTGGGCAAGTGCGTATTGGTAGACTTCACATAGATGTTTTCCTTCACCGTTTAAGCAAGTGATAATTAATTTCTAATACGCACATAAATTTGAAAATCAGAGGTGCGTGTCTGGGATTTGAACCTTGGACCCCTCGATCGAGAGGCCGCGTTTTTTAACCACTAGGCTATCACTGCTTTTTTACGTAACGTAATGTAACATAACGTAAATACCCAGGTATTTACTGTTTTTAACGGTAGATACGGATTTTGTCCTCAATTTTATTTAGGGTCATCACTGTCGCTAGTAGAAATAGTCACATAAAACAGTCATAAATTGCTATCCTCCATTATTAGTAATCAATCTATCCATTTTTACTTACCAAAAACCGAAATTGAACGATGTCTAATATGGACATTGTCAAATTTACAATGCCCAATAAGAATGTCTACTACTTGATTGAGTAGTAGTAGCCAAAGGGCAGTAAGCCACTTTCCCAAGTTCAAAGATTTCAATTATAACACGTTGAGAACTATTCTCCTTGTAAGACCACCTTACATGTATGGCTGTACCCTTACCATGAGTTTTCAAAACATTCAACAATTTTACGTTACGCTTACTCAATCCATTATTCTGTTCCGTTTGCATCAGTAGACTGAGTAACCGTAACAATAAGTAAGTGCTAAAGTCTTTTTGTCTGCCTCACATGTTCGCAAAAAAGAGAGACAAAATATAAAGCGCCATTTTGTCAATTTAGACATTTAATGTTACGTTACTGCCACTATAGTTCTGATACAATCCGCTAGGGGCGCTGATTGGAATTTGTATGGGCAAATGCGTAAACAAATACCAAAACAGTCATATTTGTCAAAACGTAAAAACTCATGGTAAGGGTACTGGTACTAGCTCTCTAAACAGGAAGCTCTCTAAACAGGTAGCTCTCTACCAGTCACGGCGAAAAGTGTGCCAAGACCATACATTTACGTTCACATTCATACGAGTGATTCTACAATTATATGTTATGTTTTATTGCGATTTGATTTATATTAGGACTTGCAATATGAGTGTTTGTCGTGCCGTTTAAAGTACCTCTTTGATTAAGTTCAGCTGCTTTCAATATTACGACTTCTACGAAAACCCTTTCATTTAATACCCGTGCCATGAAGTTGCATAAAAATAATTAGTTTATGTTGGGGAGTGCACTTAGAATTACTTCATCTAATCGTGCATTGTCATCCAAACAAACTGATGTTTTGTGGTGATTTTTCGGCAAAATGAAGTTATTCTCGAAGTTTTAATCTGTTCTTAATAAATAAGAAAATATTGTGTGCCCGGAGCTAGATGTAAAGGGGCCTTAGTCGAACTAGGAAGTGTTCTAAATGTCGTCGCCCATTATAGTCTATGTCCAATCTACCACGCTGGCCAAGTGCGAATTCATGGATTTCATACACCCTTGAGATTTTTTTCGAACTCTCAGGCGTGTAGGCTATCACTACTTACGGGTTCCTATCGATATTAGGAAGTTAATAACATATTTCTTTCTAGGCAAGGTGAACTCCCTGTTTGGGCTGGCGGAGGCGATGATGCCGCTGGTGTACGGGCCGCTCTACTCCAGGGTGTACATGGCGACTCTGAACGTGCTACCTGGTGCCGTCTTCCTGCTGGGTGCTGGGATGACCGTGCCGGCTGTGGCTATCTTTGGGTAAGGATACGAAGGTTGATCGTCGTGACACTGTGATAAGGTCCCAGTTTCGAATCCTTTTTCGCCGACTGTCAGTGTAATTTAGGCATACTTTGCATTTTTCTGATGACTTTTGTCCCGTACGACTACAAATTCTTAATTTGCTATTGTATATTGTAGGAATATTCTCTGTTCTAATCTGAAACGAAAATGTGGAGGAGTGCAATAATGGATAAACTTGCGAACAAAAATGTCAACTATAAGAGCTACAAAAGTGCTACAATACTGGTTATTACCTTTATTAACCAACTGATATATTGTATCAATAATGCCTCCTTGTAAAATAACGCCATTCAAAACATTGCAAAAAAAATGTGACAGTAATCTATTTAAAGCTTATAATAATGGATCTCAAATAAAAGTGTCAAATAAGTACAAGTTTCAAATAATAATCTAACCAAACTGAAACTAGCACTTTGACACATTTTTGTCGTAAATTTTGTACTAGGTGCGACGTCCATTTGTTACGACAATGTTTAACAGTGGAATCGATCAACAAAATGTTGATAGCAACAAAATATTCAGTGAATGAGGCACAATGGACCAGTTTACACGCCACTTGCGGCTGTTTTAATAACAACTTCGAGCTATAAATTTTAAAACGACTGAAGCGTGAATGAAGCCGCGTCAACCTCAGAGCATAATTACAATTTTAACACTATATTCTTAATTACTTAATTATTTTTGCGATAAAATATTGCAAGTGATTTAAATGTACATACATACTTTGAAAGTGTTGGAGCTGCGTGGTGGGGTGGTATTAGTCTGACCGACAAACGATTCCGGGTTCGATTCCCTGTTAGACAGACTTTTTAACTTTATTTTTTGTTTTGAATCTGATTGTGTGTTCCTATTATTAATATGTCTGTTCATAGCATCCACAAGTCCACATCACACCAAATACTGTTATGGAAACGACATACGTTTCGTACTGAAAATCTAAATGTACTGATGTTAAAATGCGACCTGGTACATAAAGCGTTCTATATCGTCAGTACTCTGGACGTTTAATGTTAAATATTCAAGTTACAACAACCGAGACGTTAAAATTTACGTTTTTGAATTGCACGTCCATTCATTAAGTAATTCATTTCCTAAAAAAATAATATCGCTTGTCGTAAATACACAGTGTTCATTAATTTCGACAAAAGAATAACGACAATTTCGTAATTGTCAACTTATACAATGTTCATAGATTTCGACAAAAGATGAATGACAATTACTGTTGTTTGTTTAGACTACAATATGTCCGGTATTAAATGTACACTGCAGTCCATGGACATTACGCAGTGAAGCAGAAAAGGTTTATTAAACGTCAACTGTCATTGTCATTAAAGTCACGGTTGAAGAAGCGATAAATAAAGGACAGATCTGCGCGGCCAAGCGAAGCTGCGACGCGGAATCATCTTAAAGTTAAACTGACGCATAAATTAAATTAAATCCGTTTAGGGTTTGTCGTATTTTATAATTAAATATCAATGTATGCTAACGCAGTGATAGCCTAGTGGTTAAGAGTGTTTTTTGAAGGTGGTAGAACCCTTTGTGGTTCGACTCTAGCGGCACCACCGCCACACCTATTTGTACCTAATAACAACAGTGTTAGGCGCTGCTGTGTTCCGGTTTGAAGGGTGTGGTAAGGGAGACAGACTTTTCTGAGGCATTCCAGCTTAGTCCTCAGGGGTAGCAGCGCATCTGTGGCCGACCTCAGGTAGGAATACCAAATTCTATCTGGGGTTGATTACAGATGTCCATGGGCGGCAGTAGCCACTTATCATCAGGTGGACTGCATGCTCGTCTGCTACTCTTATATTATAAAAAAAAAGAAACGCGGCCTCTCGATCGAGGGGTCTGAGGTTCAATGCCCAGGCTCCTCTGATTTTTCAAAGTTATGTGCGTATTAGAAGTTAATTATCACTTGCTAAACGGTGAAGGAAAACATCGTGAGGAAACCTGCATACCTGAGAGATTTATAAAAAAAAAAAAATCTCAAAGGAATGTGAAGTCTACCAATACGCACTAGGCCAGCGCGGTGGACTATGGCCTAATCCTTCTCATTCTGAGAGTTATGTGTTGATGATGATGATGATGTATGCTAAAAAAGCTATATAAAAAAAAAATAATAACGCTATTTTGTTTTTCGAATTCTTCTCAGAAAACCCTATGTTTGATAACCATGTTATAAAAAATTGGTCCGCCATATTACGTTTAGAATGATATTACTAATAAATACATTTTTCTGCCTTTCTGCTACATAAGGATGTATCATGTTTTCGTAAGCTGAATCTGCAAGTTCTATTTAAGGGTAATTGCAGATGACTTATTACGAGAACTGCCTAAATGAGATATATCCTGAGCCGTTACATTAACTCTTGACCTTCATAAGCAATTGCAGTATCATATTAGTTACAAGACAGGATTATCTTTCTATATTTAATTAAATTGTGTGGATCTTTAGAAACGCCTAAGTAGAGGGTTATTGGAGTGTGCCTTGTCGTGGTGGGGGGGCTCAGTAGCCCGTTGCGCTCCAGTGGCGGTCGCGATACACTGCGTCTGCCTCGTATCGGGCGGAATATCTCAACGGTGCGAGGCGTAGGACACGAGGGTGTCGGGTGGGGGGAGGGGGGGGGGGGGTGCTGTCGCGACGCGACTCATTTGACGACCCGCGTGGCGGAGAGGCCACCATACCGGTCTGACGCGCAAAGGGTCCTGGGTTCGATCCCCGGCCAGACTGATATCTAAATGATTACGACACAGGGAATCCTAGTGTGGGGCTGTGAGTGTAGAAAGCGTTTACTTTTTTTATTTTTTTCATTTCTACATTCTGAGCGGTCTAGCAGTTTGGCGCGGACTATACTAAATTTATATTACTGTGATAGCTGCTCGGATTAAAACGGGAGCTCACGCTTTACGAAACCTACGAAAACACAACTTTCACTAGGGTTAACGACTTTGAACGCCATCGTAGAATTAGTGAATGTTAAGAATGAGAACTTTCTATTCGATTTCGAATTATATGTATTTGCATTATGTAACGACTTGCGACCACATTTTATTCAAACATTTAACGAGTCATCATGATTTATAATGATGTGTGTGTTTTTCGTGTATACTACAAAATTCGACCAAATTTAGCATACAATATTATTCGATCTAGTCTATCTTTTTTGGTCTGAGGGTATCGGGTACTTTACCTAAATACTATGTTTGCAGATGTTCGGCTGGTTAAACAAATGTTTTCCGAATATATAAATGTGAAAAATGACACATACGTAAGATGGTAAATACGTATCTAGGAAGGTATAAAATGAGTTAAAAATAAATTCGCGTTATGGGTAATCGATATGTACTCGTAGTAGTATATAGAAAGTGGAATATTCATTAATACGAAACTGTTATGTTAAATTTGGTACATTATGTACTTAAAAGTTTTTGGACCAAGTTATATTATCCACAACCCATTACTGTCCCACTGTTAGGCACGAGATTTCCTATCAGATTGAGAAGGATTAGGTCATAGTCCACCGCAATGGCCAAGTGCGTATTGGTAGTGTTCACATACCTTTGACAACAGTTTACAGATTTCTTAGGTAATAAGGATTCCGTGATGTTTTTCTTCATCGTTAAAGCTACTGAAATCAGTATCTAATAGAAACATAACTTTTTAAACTTAGAATTGGGTTTTGAGCTTTAGATCCCTCGATTGAAAGGCCAGTTTTCAATTACTAGACATGACTGATTCATGTATGTATAGGATGCAGACTATTTTTGTAAGGGATAAGTAGAATCTAGTGTATGTATATAGGCATAAGCACTAGTGTATCTTACATGGAGCTTTAGTAGAGATAACGGAGATTATAAAAAGAAATAAGCTTTCCTTGGAATAAAATTAGAGCATACAAATAAAAGGTATACTTAGTGATAATATGGTGTGCTCTTTATAAATACGCAGTACACATACTATTTAATCTGTGAATGTTTGCGGACTTTTTTAAATCCTTCACATTATCTCCTGCTCTTTGTATAATATGAAAATATTACATTGTATGTATCAGCCAAATAGCTTAATCAGCCCTTTAATAAACAGCAGTATCACATCAGTTACAGTTAGCCAGATTAATTACCACGCTTTTATTAGCTTGACCTGTATGTATGTATGTAACGGAATCTTTGAACTCGATTGTTACCCACTTTGAACGGTCCGATGAATTTAAAGTTTTGAACAATTATGAAGCGATGACAATACACGATTTAAATAATTTTATTCCATTCACCTCATCAGGATCATCAGGAAACAGGATTAACGATTTTCTTTGTGCGACTTTAGCGTGGCTTTTAGTTTTTAAACTATAATAATTATTAATGTTTAATACAATATTTAATGATCTGACTAGCTATTGCTTAGGCCATTCATCAATTGTAGTTCCGGGAGTAGAATAGGACTACGGTATCTCCTGCCTGTCGTAAGAGGCGACTAAAAGGGGCTTCCGGGGTTGCGGGTGGCAAGAGTGGGAGCTCGAACCGCCCGTCAGCAACCCCGGGAACGACCCCTGTATGTGTGGTTGCATACCGTTGTACACACCAGACGGTGTGGCGAGCGACAAGCTCACCTGGGCGGAACCCGACGGGGCTATGCGCTAAGAAGACTCCGGTTGCGTTCCTTTGGAGATCCCGGAGTCCTCTACGTAGCGCCGAGGATGGCCACCGGAGGGGTTTTAGTGCGGTAAAAGTACCCCACATAACCCGGCGTCACTCCCATGATGTCGGGTACTTTTTGAAGGTTTCCCCCTCGTGAAAAAAAAAGACTATTCATCAAAAACATTGTGGTATCATCATAATTTTTAACTCACTACTGTCCCACTGCTGAGCACGTGTCTCTCTTGCAGAAGGATAAGGCCATAGTCACCGCCAATTGCAAATCGGTAGACTTCAACTGTGAGAACTTTTTTAAAGATCTCTTAGGTATGCAGGTTTCCTTATGATGGTTTTTTCACCCTAAAGCAAGTAATTAAAAATTAAAAATACACACACGGGAGTGTCTGGAATTTGAACCTCGGACCCTACTACTGAGAGGTCGCGTTTCAAAACTTTCTACAACTAAGCTATTACTACCAAATACGAAATACGAGTTTTGAAATAAAATTTCCATGGACTGTGGATATATTAATTGAATAAGAAAACATTTGACCATCGATGGACGTGAGAATAAAATATTGCGGTTTATCGATACCTAATTGTATGTAAATATCAGTCACTTTTGGTACTTTTAGTACAAACTTAAACAGTTTTTCTTAGCATGAAAACGTAAAAGCCACTTACTGAGGTAATGTTTGTCGCAATTTGGCGCAGATCAAGAGAATCGCGGAAAAACCTTGACTTATTATAGAAAACAGAGGCTAAATAAAGTTATAAAAGTTCATAGTTCAAGGTAAAAAACGAAATAATGGTATGCTTCTAAATCACATCTTTTTGCATTTTTTTTTATGAAGTGGCAAAATTTACGAGTTTAGATTCATATTATCGCGGATTTTATACATTTTGGTACGACTGGTTTTTTGTCCCTGTAGTTCCGGGACTAGAATAGGGCTACGGTATCTCCTGCCTGTCGTAAGAGGCGACTAAAAGGGGGCTTCCGGGGTTGCGGGCGGCAAGAGTGGGAGCTCGAACCGCCCGGCCAGCGGCCCCGGGAAGGACGACGGTATGTGTGGTCGCATACCGTCGTATACACCAGATGGTGTGGCGAGCGTCAAGCTCACCTGGGCGGAGCCCGACGGGGCAACGCGCTTAGAGGACTCCGGTTGCGTTCCTTTGGAGATCCCGGAGCCCTCAACGCAGCGCAGAGGACGGCCACCGGGGGGGGTTTTAGTGCGGTAAAAATCCCACATAACTCGGCGTCGCTCCCACGTTGTCGGGTACCTTTTGAAGGTTTCCCCCTCGACAAAAAAAAAAAGGTTTTTTGTTTTATTATTATTTGTTTCTCATGTGTAAAAACATTGTGATTGTATTGAAGTACAGTAAATATATAATGTAAGTAATTTTAAACCGGATATAGGTAAAAAATCTTTATTTAGTAAATCTACATTTAATTAATCAAATCAATTAATCAAAACTATTATGTAAATTCATTTGTTTTTATTACGTTGTTATTGTAGTTAATGAAAGAAGTATGTCTATCATATATAAAGACGATTAAAGTCATACTTAAAAGGATTTTTCATATACTTACTCCTATGGTTACCTTATTAACCTATCTTAAAACAGTAATTGGAAAAGACGACGTAATTTGATAAGCGAATATAGTTTCGAAGATACGGAACAGGAAATAAATATTGATAGTTCTTTAGAAGCAACCGGGTTTGGTGAAAGATCGCAGCTGATTTGTCAGCCGTTAAAATTGTCCTTACAGAGTCGGGTCTTTAACCGAGTAGAGAGGACGTGTGTATTCTCTGCATGTATTATTAAAGGTCTCGCTATAACGGACGTTCCTCATTACAGGTGGATGTATTTCGAGCAGCGGGACGACAATAAACAAGTCGAAGAAGTCGACAGCGCGAACAAAGATATTTAGTGCGTTCACATATATCAGAACTTTATTTAGTGACGGAACAAGTGTTAAGTAAAGTGTTTTGTTTATAAAAGTGCTAATAAAATCTTAAGTGGCAACAGTAGCTTCATTTCCTTTAACCCGTTTTAAAGTGCAACGGATGTGATCGTAGACATATTTGATCACCTACTTAACGATCAATCGATTGTTTGAATTTAATATCGGCTGTGTTTAGTTTATTTTCAATTCGCCGCGCTTGTTTGTGGACGCTTAAAGACTGATATGACAACATAAGGGTGTTTGTTTACATAGAGGCGAACAATCGACTAGCTGCGAGCCGAGACTCGCCGGTCGTGTGCTAATCTCCGTCTGGTGTGAGCGTGCACACTGACGACAATGTGATTGTATAGTATTAAACGTTTTTTAAATCGACGTCCGTTCAACGGAGGCGGATTCTCTATTCTACTATATTGAACTTTTAGAATGCTCTCGCCGTAACGTTTACGTAGCGTCTCAATAGAATTTTAAACGAAATAAATAACAAAGAGAGCCAATACAATACGATTCGCGCCAAAATGGAGAAAGATCCGCCGAAAAAATCCGAAGAAACGACAGAGGAGCTGCCGCTGAAGACGGCAATAAATAATAATTTAAAAGACATGCCCTTTCTGGAGAAATTGAGATATGTGAAATCTAATATAACAGTGGAGCCGGTCTTAGCGATGTTCGTGATGCCGAGCGTGTTGGCGATGTTGGCGGTACAGAATCTCAACTTGGATAAGGCTTGTAGAGTGAATCTAGAGTTTTCGGATGATGTATGTACGGATTTGCGGCTGAGAAAACGTGCGAACCACACTTTCGAGGAGGATGAAGTACAAACCCTCATAGCCTCAGTACAAGCGTGGAAGAGCGTCATTCAGACCGCAATACCCGCTTTCCTGATGCTGTTCATCGGAGCGTGGAGTGACAAAACAGGAAAGAGAAAGATATGTATGCTAATGCCGATCTTCGGGGAGTTCATGACGTGTGTCCTAAATATGATAAACACGTATTTTTTCTTTGAGGTCCCAGTGGAGTTGACAGTGTTTATGGAGGTTATATTTCCGGCCCTCACCGGCGGTTGGTACACGATGTTTCTCGGTACTTTTAGTTACTTGGGTGATATAACATCGATGGAAATGAGGACATTCCGTATGGGAATATTGAGTTTGTGCATGACAGTCGGATTTCCCATCGGGACTGGGTTGAGTGGGGTGTTGTTGCGTTATACCGGATACTATGGAGTGTTCGCTATATCAGCGGCATTTCAACTGATAAATTTCGGTTATGTGTTTTTCGTTATCCCTGATCACACGTGGCTGGAAAATAAGGAAAAGGTTGGTAAAATCCATTCAGCTTCATTTTCACTTTTATTCGACAAGACGTTTTAAGTGACATGTTTCTTTATTTTTAGAAACAACGGACCGGTTGCACTGGATTTTTTGTGGACTTCTTCGATTTCCACAGTATTAAAGATACGTTGGCGATTGCTTTTAAGAAAGGTCCAAATAATAGAAGACTGAGGATAATCCTAATTTTGACTGTTGTGTGCTTGAGTTTTGGATGCATGTGGGGTATGTATTTATTTTTTTGTTTAAAACGGCATTCATATTACTTATACTATTTCCTTGCCTGAGCAAATATGTTTTTGCTTTTTCTTTTTTTCTTGCGCAGAAACTCAACTCGTTCAAGGTAAAATGAATATTTGCGCAAGAATCACCACAAATTTTGTTTACATTTTAACAAGAATAGCGCGCACAAATAGATTAAAAATCAATATGGGTGTTTTTTATTATTCTATAAATCTAATCTATTTTTACTTATTCGTAAAACCATAAAATAATGCAAAGAGCATGGCGAACGGTCACTTACCGCTTGATACGCAGACGGTTCCGGGTTCGATCCCTGACCAGACCAATAAATAAATTATGAATGTAGATTTCTGTTCTGGGTCTGGGTGTTTGTGTATTCGTCTATGTATATGTCCATAACACCCGAGATACGGAAATAATAGTGTGGGTTTTTGAGTGTATAGCGTTTTCTGTTTTGTCTATACCAAAGTGTTTGTCTTAAAGATAGAATAGGTTTGTAAAATCTCTTTAAAAATGATTTAGGCATCAATTTTTATTCCATTGCAATCTTCAGCCTATAAGTACACCTAATTATGAATATAGTTTTTAATGTTCACAAGCATTACAAAGATATTCTATCTTTTGTCAACAAATAGTAGACAACGTAACGGCAAACGTGGTATTCCCTAGAAAATCAGCTGCTCTATCATATTTCTATAGTTTCGTCATATTACTTATGTCTAAGTACGTTTTGATGTGATGTTATCTATCGTTTTACGTCTGAGGTCGTAGTATGCGCATTATAGTATGTATTGTCTTTGTTATTTTATTATGAAGATGCCTTGACATAAAGTGTTATTCTATGTAAATTAAAATAGATATGCGGTTTTTATGACTTATTAAGCAATACAAGATATTATGATACTATCGCATAGTTTTTTTAGCATAGCTGTTACCCGCAGTTTCACCCGCTTTTAAAATTTCAAGGGCTTTATTTCTTTGCGCAGACACTAAATAATTTTATAATATAAAAGTAGGTTCAGTTACTTCTTATAATTAGCTAAGTAAGAGCTAAAGTCTCGTCAAAATGGGTCCAGCTGTATTGAAGATTAGCCGGAACAGACAGACAGACAGGTAAAAAAATATTATTAATACTGCATATACTTTCATATGCAATTAGTAAACTGCTATTATTTTGAAATTACAAACAGAGGTCGACTTTTTGTTAAATCGATTTTAAGGCGGTAGAATACTTCAGGGTTCGTTTCCAGAGCACTACCGTCACACCTATTTCTGCTTAGTAACAGCAGTGTTAAGCGCTGCTGTCTTCCGATTTGGCTGATGCTGTAAGGGAGACATCCGAGACGTTCCAAAGTCTCCAGGGGCAGCATCGCTTTTGCAACGATATTCAGAACATTATCATATTGCTGTTATACCAATATATTAAATATAATATAAATGCCACATATTTAATTATCCACATTTATACTCAAGGACTTCACCAGTAATTAAATACTTATGATAAGTAACAATAATTATAATACGTACTCAGTATAAGCACACCGTACCATACGTATAGATGACCACTGTTGTACAGCATACGATATTAAAACTTAAAAACAGTTTACTAAATACCACAATCCTGTACTAAGTAATAGTCTTCAGTACCCAACCAACCATTCTAAATAATAACTTTAATTGTGAATTAACTTAGTAGGTGCCACATATTATATTATTAAAGTTTCTACGTGATTTCCTGAGAATTGAATGTGAAGATTGTTAAGACACTATGAATGCTATGAAGGTACCTCTAGGGAGGGTTCCTTTGTGATTCGACTCCGGCGGCACCACCGCTACACATATTTCTGTCTAATAACAGCAGTGTTAAACGCTGCTGTATTCTGCTTTGAAGGAATACTTATCACTTAGTTAAATAATTGTAAGAATACTTATCAGCAGTACCCTTACCATGAGTTTTTACCTTTTGACAAATATTACTGTTTTGGTATTTGTTTATGTATTTGCCCATACAATTTCCAATCGGCGCCCCTAGCGGACTGTATCAGAACTTTAGTGTCAGTAACGTAACATTAAATGTCTAAATTGATAAAAAGGCGCCTTATGTTTTGTCTCTCTTTTTTGCGAACATGTGAGGCAGACAAAAAGACTTGAGCACTTACTTTTTGTTACGTTTACTCACGGAAGCAAACGGAACAGAATAATGGATTGAGTAAACGTAACGTAAAATTGTGGGATGGTTTGAAAACTAAGGGTAAGGGTACAGAGGCGTTTCAACTTCGCCCTCAGTCCGAATACCCCTACTTATTAGGAGACAAAAAATATTAACAATTTTTCTTAAAATCTTTTCAACCTATTATTTTGATCCACTGAGAGATTATGTACAGGTAAATTTAGCAGCGAAGGCGTAATAAAACGAAAAACGCATTTTAATACGCCCTTATGGTTTGAAGCCGCAAAATATATAGGCTTTGTAGATATAAAGTATGTGTACGAACTTAAATCTAGAGTAATCTTTGGGATCGGTTGTGACCACGTACGACATATATTGGTTGTTTTCGTTCCTTTCTACTTTTGCTTTATTTTATTCGTCCATTGCTCCCGTTAAAAAGCTGAGCCCATAGTATAGTCAAATTTTGAGTAAAGTAAACTGTACGCCTAAGCGTGTTTTTAAAATATGCTTTCTACACTTACATACTCACACTAGGATTCCCTGTATCGTGGATCCATGGACTCACACAGACGAACACACAAACACCCAAACCAGAACAGATATCCAAATTCATCTATCAGATATCTGCCTGGCCGGAAATCGGACCTGGAACCCTTTGCGCGTCCATTAAAATAATAAACACTATTTAAACTTAACCAACTTTCTTAATCTTCTTATATATAATATTTTCGTGTCACAATGTTAGTTACCGTACTCCTCCGAAACGGTTTTACCGATTTTGCACCAAATTTTATAAGCATATTCAGTAGGTCTGAGAATCGGCTAATATCTATTTTTCATATCCCTAAGTGATAAGGGTTGTTCACCCTTAACATTTTTTTATTTGTATGGCAACTCAACGTTTGCCGGGTCAGCTAGTAAAATTACAAAAAAAAATTAAATAAAATTACGAGTTTTAAATAAACATCTGCTTTTCTATCTCTATCTCATATATTTTACTTGAAACGACAGGTACAAGTTAAGCAAAACGTAGCCAGGTAGCAAGTGTAATTGCATAATAAAACATTATATCAAGTGCTCATTCGTTTCGAGATGGAAAATGTATTACAACTATGGCTTTACGAGGAGCGCTTATCATTTGTGTATACTGTTTGAATTTTGAGGGTCTTTTAGGGTTCTGTACCCAAAGTGTAAAAAGGTATTTGTACGAACTTTAGTCTAGAGCAATTGGTTTATATTTGGAACCGGTTGTGACCACGTAAAACATGTATTGATTGTTTTTGTACCTTGCTACTGACTTTTTGCTTTATTTTAATTCGTTCATTGCTCCCATTATAAGGAGCCAAATGTAAAGTGAAATAATTTGTGTATAATGTGTATGTAATAATTTACATACACATTATATACAAATTATTACATATACCTACATGTCATAACCACTGTAATAACAAATTTTGAATCAAATAACCTACACTCTTAGTTGCTGCATTAAAATACTAAAAACTAACTTCAACAAAAATAAATCTTATTAAAATTACAAAATTGCAATATGAAATAGAAATTACGTCTTTTAAACAAACCTCTATCTCATATATTTTACTTGTAACGACAGGTACACGTTAAGCAAAACGTAGCAAGGTAGCAAGTGTAATTGCATAATAAAACATTATATCAAGTGCTCATTCGTTTCGAGATGGAAAATGTATTACAACTATGGCTTTACGAGGAGTGCTTATCATTTGTGTGTACTGTTTGAATTTTGAGGGTCTTTTAGGGTTCCGTACCCAAAGTGTAAAACGGTATTTGTACGAACTTTAGTCAAGAGCAAGTGGTTTTTCTTTGGGACCGGTTGTGAACATGCAAAACATGTATTGATTGTTTTTGTTCCTTGCTACTAACTTTTTGCTTTATTTTAATTCCTTCATTGCTCCCATTATAAGGAGCCAAATGTAAAGTGAAATAATTTGTGTATAATGTGTATGTAAATTATTACATACACATTATATACAAATTATTACATATACATACATGTCATAACCACTGTAAAAACAAATTTTGAATCAAGTAACCTACACTTTTAGTTGCTTCATTAAAAGACTAAAAACTAACTTAACCAAAAAGATACCTTAGTAAAATTACAATATGAAATAGAAATTACGTCTTTTTAAATAAACCTCTATCTCATTTATTCTACTTGAAAAGACAGGTACACGTTAAGCAAAACGTAGCAAGGTAGCAAGTGTAATTGCAGAATAAAACATTATATCAAGTGCTCATTCGTTTCGAGATGTATGACAACTGTGGCTTTACGTGGAGCGCTTATCATTTGTGTATACTGTTTGAATTTTGATGGTCTTTTTAGGGTTCCGTAGACAAACGGTAAAAACGGAACCCTTTTACTAAGCTTTCGCTATTTTACCATCTGTCCATCGGTCACAACACTCTATCTCTGGAACCGTTATAGATAGACCGTTTAAATGTTTACATTGCATTCCTTTCCATGGCTGCTGAAAAAATAAAAAAAATGAAAATTTGGTGGTAAGGAACCCTCCGAGTGTGATTACGGCTCGTACTTGGCCAATTATTATATAATATGGGAGTAGCAGATGAGTCCATCGTCATGTAATAAACCCCAGATAAGATTAAATTCCTACCTAAGGTCGGCCTCAGTTGCGTTGATGCCCCTGAGGACTAAATTGGAATGTTTCGGTAAAGTATGTCTTCCTTACCATACCCTTCAAACCAGACACTGCTGTTATTAGGTAGAAATAGGTATGGCACTTGTGCCGCCGTAATAGAACCACTAGAGTTTCTACCACCTTCAAACTTCACACTACATCATAATATTATCCTTTATTGTTTTACGGATAAAAACATCGACTTAACACTTTTGAAAAAGCCATCCGTTCCACCGCTAAAGTGATATAACATGTTCACCGAGCGTTGTTGACACATCGCATATAAACAGTTGCCGAGTAAATCATCGTGTTGTATGCATGTCAGCATGTGCAATGTGCATGCATATTACGGGCGCTGTTAAATCTGTATGCTGCATACATTTCTGGTACTTGTGACACTTGTTAACTTGTTACGTTTGCGGACAATAGTTACGAGTTCAAAAATAAATTCAATAAACACACACATGCACACGTATGGAGTTTCTTGCGCCGCTTCTTCTTCATAGCGAAATACATTCCGAAGCGGTGGTAGTTTGTTGACTTTGAAAAATTATTCTATATCAATTTTGAATCAATTTTGAATAAATGAGATTTGAATTTGAATAAAATAAGAATGAAAAGTAAAAGAAGGAAAGAAAAAATTAAAGTTCTTTTTGCTTGAATTAAATTGAAAAGTTTTTTATATGCAACTCCAAAGAAAATTAGTATCATCTCGGTATATATGTAAAGGTTAGGTTAGGTTAGGTTATTTAATTCAATAGTTTGTAATAATTTATAATTCCGTAAACTATTGAATTATCGCTGTTGTTAAAGGATTTCATCTGCATAAGATTTACCTACTTATTTGAGAATTTGGAGATTTGTAAATCTAAAACTTAATATGAAATCCTTACCTCACGTTTAAATATTTTGTAAAGTAATTGCAATGCAGTAAGATTTTTGTAGTATTTAGACTTTGTACCGATTTCTGCAAATTAGGTTAAGTAACTTTTGAGTTTTTGAACGATTCCCTTACTTTCCTTATACATCCAATGCAAGCATTTTCTACACGGGGTCGTTTATAGAGATACTGTTTTCAAGGTTGCTAGGTGAAATATTGAGAAAAAGTTGTGTGTTAACGCTATAGGATAAGTTACTTATATGTTTTGTAAATTGTAGGTGTATAAATTAATTCTATTAAATTTATGAAATTGTTGGTATCAACTGACTTTCTCAAGATATTCTTTTATAAAGAAAATGTATGTCATGAACATATAATATAGTTCTGTAATTTTGTAGGATCTGTGGTAGGTATATGGACTGTGATCTTCTTAAGATTTTGAATCTGTACATATTAATATTCTCTGTTGTCTTAAATCAGAAACGACACTGAGCCAAGTAGGAATACTAACAAGCGTAGAATATTATGAATTAATCGCGAGCACCGTAATATCTTACTCAATATCGCAAATTAGTATGTGCATTGTGCGAGGTTCACTATTTTATAAAAAAATAGAAATTTTGTTTTTCACGAACTTAACATCACTGGCTTCGGTACCGGTAAAACAAATACTTTATAAACGCACCCACATAAAATTACACTTAGAAAGCTGGCTACTTCAATACCTTCTTTGGAGAATTGCACTGAACACTTCCAATGCTTAATTCAGGAAGTATCTAGTGATTGGTTCAAAGAAATTGAATTAGATTCTTGTAGTTCATGCTCCGTGAAATGCAAGTAAGAAATAGGCACGCAAATAACTTGAAGACATAAAATGTATATCTTTGGATGAGATTTAAAAAAATGTTAAAAGTGAATATTAACTTCACGCGGTCACCATATCGGTAACGAGCAGAAGGTTTCAGATTCGATCTCTGGTCAGACGAATATCAGAATGGGGAATTTAGAATTTTGCTCTAAGTCTGGGTATTTCTATATTTGGCTATGTCTGCGTCCATAGCTCCTACGACACAGAAAATGATCATAGCCCTTTATGAGTATAGAAAGCGTTTTTGTAATCTAAATATATATAACTCAAAGGTGAGTGACTGACATAGTGACCTATCAACGCACAGCCCAAACCACTAGACGGCTCGGGCTGAAATTTGGCATGCAGGTAGATGTTATGACGTAGGCATCCGCTAAGAAAGGATTTTGATCAATTCTACCCCCAAGGGGACAAAATAGGGGATGAAAATATTACTTCGTAACGCGAGCGAAACCGCGGGCAAAAGCTCGTGAAAGTATAAATTACAGATGTCCAGGGGCGGTAATGACGTCTTACTATCAGGTGTACTGTAACTCATTTGCCACTCAAATCTTATAAAAAACTAGCTGACCCGGCAAACGTTCTTGCTATATAAATAAAAAAATGTTAAGGGTGAACAACCCTTAGCACTTAGCGGTATGAAAAATAGATAGTAGCCGATTCTCAGACCTAATGAATATGCATATTAAATTTGGTGAAAATCGGTAAAGCCGTTTCGGAGGAGTACGGTAACTAACATTGTGACACGAGAATTTTATATATAAAATATTATTGGTCAGTGTGTGTTAGTGGCATAGATTAGTAAAGAGACTTCGCCGCCTTGAAATTGAATGAAGCCACAAAAGGCTTAGTAAGTTCTTTTTTTTGAATTCTTGACAAATAAAAACATTTTTAGAGGAAATTTACGAATAAATAACTAATAATACGTAATTTACATAATAAACAAATAATTATTTCAAATATTTTAGGGACATTTTAGCACGGAGACGTGGCAAAACTTTTTTTCGCAACTATGTCAATTGTCAAAACTGGTTACATTTTCTTGTTAGGAGTGAATCTTTACTTATCTATGGTTAGTGGTAGTTAATCCTCCGTTTGCTAATGTATGTGGCGACGTCCCGGAACTCCTCAAGAGACGTTTTTGTATCACCCTGTCGAAGTCTTCTCAAGTTTTCTCTTGGGACTGTATCACGGCCGCTCCCCGGGCATGTCCTAGCCCGGCGGGAGATTTCCCTTTGCCATATATATAATCTAGATTTAGAGGTAGGTCAAGTATTACGAAAATATTTAATTTTAAATATCTTTAAACTAAATTTATAATCTGAAATTTCAAAGTACTTTGAATATCAAAGGCGCCAAAAGGCTAATTGTACCTACAGTATAAAAATATTTTTACTTACGTAGACAGTAAGCTGATAATATTATATATTCTCTTTAATTATTATCGTATAAATTTCTTGCTTTATAAATATTTACGCTTATAAACGTATAGAATTAAGTATATCAGGTTACTACGTAATAACTGATATACTTAATAAAAATATAATATGTTTAATTTTTGCCCGCGGCTTCGCCCGCGTTAAAATAAAATAATATGACATACTAACATACATAAAACTGAAAATTCGTACCTACATTGGAATGACAGTGGCGCCATCTGGCGAAAATTGGTCGTACCAGCTCTAAAACCTTCGTGGGCTCATGGACAACAACTTTGCTAAAGATCATCACTTGATCAATTGCATAGTTTACGATTCAATCCTTAGTAATATCGATTAAAATAATCGTTTTTTTTTTTGGTCCAAGAGATCGATTCTCCGATTAATCGATCTTAGATCGCGATCCCTATTGATCCCGTGGGATTTCCGGAATAAAAACTATCCTATGTCCTTTCTGGGGTCTCAGACTATCTTTGTACAAAATTTCATTAAAATAGGCTCAATGGTTTAGGCGTGAAGAAGAGACAAACAGACAGACAGACAGGCAGACAGAGTTACTTTCGGATTTATAATATTAGTAAGGTTAGTAAGGATAAGGATGTATACAATGTATACATTATTAAATATGTATTATAACACCTAGACAAATACTAAATATGTATCCATTGAAATCATTATGTTTACTGTAAATATTGTAAGTCGCTGTCGTCAATCGACTATGAAGACCCTGGGAAAAGACCACAAAAATCGGGAGCGATTGAGATGAGTTTCATACCACTCAGCTACTTTTGACACTATAGTGTTCATCTACATTTGGAATTTTACGACGTTCATCTAATTATGGTGCTATAAATATAAACATTTACGTGTATAGGTATTTTTGAAACCTTAATATGTTCATTTACTTTTGGAGCTGACTATACATAAATAAATTGCAACCGATATGTATTCGCGGAACACACGCATCAAGTGACATTTACCTTTTACGATGTTAAATCAATAATAAAATAATGATGACGTATCATTGGTATTATTGTTCAATGTGCACGTTTTATTTAGTTTTTTCTTGCAGGTGAACTGAGTGTGATGTACATCTTTGCTCGCTACCGTTTCAATTGGGATGAAGTGAGCTATAGTATATTTTCTACGTACAGTCTTATCACACATTCCTTAGGTAAGTATATTTTTATTATTTACATTTTTGTAGGTTTTTTTTATAATATAGGAGTAGCAGACGAGCATGTAGTCCACCTAATGGTTTGTGGTTATTTCCGCCTGTGGACATCTGTAATCAACTCCAGATAGAATTAGATATTCCTACCTGAGGTCGGCCCTAGATGCGCCGTTACTTCTGAGCACTAAGCTGGAACGCCTCAAAGAAGTATGTCTCCCTTACCACACCCTTCAAACCAGAACCCAGCAGCACTTAACGCAGCTGTTATGAGGCAGAACGACACTTATTTCGGATCAATAACGGCGTTTTTAAGTGCCACTGTATTTCGATTTTAAGGGTGTGTTTAGGGTTCTCCTATGCCTACAAAATTGGTACTGATGTGTTAGCATGTAACCTCCCAAGAACTATGATCTTATCAGGGGTTGATTGCAAATGTCCATGGGGGCAGTAACCACATACCATCAGGCCAAATAGTTGTTTTCTACTTTTATACATATTATAAAAAACTTAACAGCGCGCTCAGTCAGTCAGTGTCAGTGCTAAAATGTCGCACACTTCGCTAAACTGTCGCACTTAAATTTGGATTATGTAGGTTTCATACGATAATATTATATAAGAATCGTGTTAAAACCCTTTGTGGTTCGACTCCGGCGGCACCACCGGCACACCTATTTCTGCCTAATAACTGAAGTGTCAAGCGCTGTGTTCTGGTTTGAAGTTTGTGGTAAGGGAGACTTACTTTCCCGAGGCGTTCCAGCTTAGGAATTAGGTTGTTTGCTTTTGTATTAATTGCCACATTTAATAGGGGCGTCATTATAGTGATTCATTTTTCATTGTAGAAAGCATTTATTGTCTTATCATCATATTTTGTCTCTTCAACGGAATACTTGAAGCAATAGTAGATAGGCACTCACCAGCCAATTGATAGTTTAAGTGAGAACCTCTTGTATCTAGTGCTTGTTCAAATATTTGTACTTTCCTAGAAATAGTGACAGTATTATTATTGAGATTATTTTAAAATTCTCGTGAATTGACCATAATAGCGTAACGATGTTTATGATGCATTACCATACCATACCATATAACCGTACCATATAACTTTTTTTTATAATATAGGAGTAGCAGACTGTCAGCCCACCTGTTGGTAAGTGGTTCCTGCCGCTGGATATCTGTAATCAATATCTATCCCTGATAGGTTTAGAATTTCCTAGGTGATGTCCGCCACATATGACCGCCGGCCGCTACCCTTGAGGAATAATTAGGAACGCCTCAGCAATGTGTTTTTTTTAAATACCCCTCAAATCAGTACAGTAACGCTTAACACTGATTTTATCAGGCAGAAATACGAGTAGATAATGGGCATGTGGATGTGGTCTTCCGGAGTCAAATCACAAAGTGTTCCTTAAGTTTTTTATGTTTTAAAGTGTTTCGTACCGTTTAGGTTAGTTGTAGTTTCACTAATTTCTTTGTAATTTATTTCTAGGTACAATGTTCTCAATAAGCGTATTCAGTAAGAAGTTTGGTGTTGATGATGCGGTCCTGGGTATGATATCTACCAGCAGTAAGATATGTGGTGCGTTGGTATTCGCATTTGCTAGAAACGGCTATGAAATTTATGTTGGTGAGTATGTGTTATGAGACTATGTATCTGTATTTGTTAGTTCGTATGTGAGGGTAAAATTTTGCATTAGTTCACATTTCACTCGAAAAATAATGCTGGCCACATATTTTATTGACTGTATTCGTGATTTTAAGAAAAAGGGGGATAATGGCGGGAAACGCAGATGACAAGTACGATATATGTGGAGGTATTGGAATTATATAATTAAAAATAACTAGCTGTTTTCAACTTTGTGATTCAAGTCTTTCATTGGAGATATCCCTTAAAATAAGCAAATGGACTGAAGTTTTCCATAATATGAATTTCATTTAGATAATAATGTATGATTAGTGATTTCATTTTAAAACCAATATGGCGGGCAAAATAATAAAGAACAAACATCATAATCATCAAATAATAATAAACTTTAAATCAAAAGTAAATTAGTATTAATATGATACGTAAATCCAAATATATTAATTATTTATTCAGCTTAATTATAAAGTATTCAATGCCAAATATTTCACGAGCAAACTTTTTGCTTTAATTAAAGTACGTAATAATTATTATTTGCTTACGTAATGGAAATGTTATAAAGAAAACATAATTATTATTCCACTTTTAAAATTAACTTATTATTGCAATTATATCTTTGTATAGTATTTATTTCAATATTGCTACTAAATAAGAATTCAATTATCTATAATAATGTAACGTGACTGCAACACATGAAATAAGTTATATTTTATTTTTCAGCTCCTATAGTTGAGATTCTCAACGGCACGACAACAATTGCTTTAAGGTCCATCGCATCAAAACTAGTTTCTCATCAAGAATTAGGTAAATATATCGAAATGTTCCTTTAGTTCGTTAAAATTCTCAGAAATCTTATCTTTCATTCTATACGGTAATAGGTTTTTAAAAATGCATATCCTACAACTGATAATAAGCGGTCATTGGTAACGGATAAAGCTGACTGTTCAATGGCGATCGCTTATCGCTTGAACAACTCTAAGCTTTAGCGATTATCGTTCTCAACCCATTACTGTCCCACTGCTGGGTGGGCAGAGGAAAGCTTTTAGAGAGAGATAGAGACAGATACATTTAGGCCAAAGTCAGAGGTATGTGCCTGGGTTTAGAACCTCGGACTCCCAGAATGAGAAGCCGAGCTTCTGACCACTAGGCTATCACAGTTTCTTTGCGAATATCGCACGTTATTAATAATCGATCTATCCAATGTTACCTTCCAAAATTCGTATTTTTTAACTTTTGCCTACAAGAAATGATCGCATTTTCATCGTGATTCAGGTCGTCCACGGTCTGTGGATTCTAATCTGATCTAGCATTAATTACAGATGCCTATTGGCGGCAGTAGCTACTTGCCTTCAGGTGGACTGTTTCCTCGTTAGCTACTTCCATAAAAAGGTTGTTTCTTTCAGGCAAAGTATACTCGCTATTCGGTGTAGCGGAGACGACGATGCCGCTGATATTCTCTCCGCTGTACTCCCGGGTGTACATCGCGTCGCTCCACGTGCTGCCGGGCGCGGTGTTCCTGCTCAGCGTCCTGGCCACTATCCCCGCTTTGGGGATCTTCGCGTAAGTTGTGACTTGTGATCGGTGTAGCGGAGATGACGATGCCGCTGATATTCTCTCCGCTGTACTCCCGGGTGTACATCGCGTCGCTCCACGTGCTGCCGGGCGCGGTGTTCCTGCTCAGCGTCCTGGCCACTATCCCCGCTTTGGGGATCTTCGCGTAAGTTGTGACTTGTGATCGGTGTAGCGGAGATGACGATGCCGCTGATATTCTCTCCGCTGTACTCCCGGGTGTACATCGCGTCGCTCCACGTGCTGCCGGGCGCGGTGTTCCTGCTCAGCGTCCTGGCTACTATCCCCGCTTTGGGGATCTTCGCGTAAGTTGTGACTTGTGATCGGTGTAGCGGAGATGACGATGCCGCTGATATTCTCTCCGCTGTACTCCCGGGCGTACATCGCGTCCCTCCATGTGCTACCGGGCGCGGTGTTCCTGCTCAGCATCCTGGCCACTATCCCCGCTTTGGGGCTCTTCGCGTCGAGTCGTGATAAAATATCAATTTTTCCATAAATTAAAATTTATGACATTTATTTATGCCTATTTATCGATTTTTATTTATATACTCATTATGTATGGTTCGTTATTTAAATTTTAATTTGTAATTATTTGTGTATTTATAGTTATTTATTAATTTCTCCTACGTTTTATTAAAAAATACAAATAGAATGGAGAAGGATAACATAGTCCACCATAATAGTAAAAGGTGTAGAACTCCCATGTATTTATGTGCCTCGCAACATTTGTATTTTTTTCTACTTAGGTACTAATTATAATAATATTACTAATTTTAATAAAATTTAATTAGGTACTACTTTTAATAATATTATAACTTGTAGGTAAGGAAAAAATGAATCTCGGACCTCTGAGAAACTAAGTTCATACGACTAATCACCGCTGTTTATACATATATCTTGTAGGTACATTTATAAGCTACCATTTCGTACAGTATTTCTATCTTCAGGGACTTTATTCTAGAATTGTTTTCTTTAACATTATAGTTCTAACGTGGCGCGTGACTGGAGGAACAATTCTGTGTACTTAAGTTAGCGTTTTTAGTCCCTAGTGTATTTTGAGAACTCACGGTACGGCGGTAGAACTTAAATACTTTGTTATATAGTTTTTATATGCTATAAGCCCTATACTTAAAAGAGGTTTATTTTGGCAAAGTAATGCAAGTATTCATTGATATAAGAATATAAGAAGAAAGATACGAAAATCGGAAAGATTTTGAAGAAGGTAGAGTCAATTTGGTTCGACTCCGGCGGCACCACCCCCAAACATTTTTCTGCCTAATAACGGCAGTGTTAAGCGCTGCTGTGTTCTAGTTTGAAGGGTGTGGTAATGGAGACATTCTGAGGTATTCCAGCTTAGTAACGGCATATCTCTGGCCGACCTTGGGTATTGAATCAAATCTTATATTACAGATGTCCATGGGCGACAGTAGCCACACGTTCCTCTGCTATTACTAAATTATAAAAAAATATAAATAACTTTTTCTGTATCCGATGTTAAATGTTTTGAACTGTCACTTGTTTCAGATGGTTCTACTGTCGACACAAGAAGGACTCGAGGGAGAGCCGGCTGAATGTAACGCCCCCGACACAAAACGCACCAACAGTTGTTTGCACGACAACTAATTAGTTTCTGTGATATTAAAGTTATTTTACATGTGAAGTAATTTGTGAAACACTTCAAAGAAGGATTATATAAGGGTGGTAACACATGACCGATTGTGGGGTGATAAATGACCGTCAGTTTGTATTGCATTTCGTCGCCGGTGGTTAGCTGAGGGTTGTCTACAGCAGTCTGCGACAGTCGAGAATGGCTATGGATACATTGACGCATGTGTAGTAGCGCCCTTATAATGGATGTGTACAAGGGTGTATGAATACCCGTAATTTATTAGGAAGTTCAAATTTATAAGCAATTTTGTAAAAAAAATCTCTGTAATTATATCATCCATGTTAAGCGGAATTTATCTTTGCATGCCTTGAACTCTAATCGGTTAAGCATTCTCGAAGAATCAAAGAGGAAATGTCATATTAAAAAATATTCTTTTCGGTTCTTGTTTTACGAAACACCAATGGGTATTCGGAATAAATAATGGTGTAGTTATTTTGAGAGGTAGAGCGGTCGCCGGTCTAAAACATAGTGGGTTTCGAGTTCGATTCCCGGCTAGACAGATATTTAAATATTTTTTTTTGTAGTATTTTCTGGGTCTGGGTGTTCTGTATGTCCATAGCACCCATAACACGGGAAAAGTCTTAGTGTAAAAAGCGTTTCGGAAATCGTTACTTACGATATTTAGATATGCGATTTGATAAAATTGATATCAACCAATGCTAGAGAGAACAGAATGTTACGAAGAAAAAAATTGTATGTTTTTCTTGGAATAGTAATTTCTTCCAGTTTTTGTAAAAAGAGCTGATGTCAAAGTCTTCCAGGAATGACTCAAAAAGAAGTTCATAATAATCTTTTGTAATGAATTATAATGATTTTTATATCTTTGAAGATTCTGATGGGGAAATGTAAAAATACATATTATATATGTAACTAATGATAATATTGTTCACTTCTACATTAATTGACAAACACTTTAGCTACTACTTTCCTAACTTTAGTAACTTTTATTAGTTACTAAAACTACGTGTATTGTAAATAGAGATTTATTTATAAAATAAAATTCTGATATATAAAAACAATATTTCATTTATTTTCAAACCTTGTAATTTATTGAATAACAATTTAGTATTAGAAATGGACGTTGAAATATTTTTATGTTGAAAAATACCTGTCCATTTGACGGGTTAAGAACCTGTTTTACTATTGGCGATGAACCTAAGCGAGATAATATTTTATAACACTGTCTGTCTATGAAAAACGTAACCCGTTTCAACAGCAGAGATTAAATATGGCGGTTGTGATAAGCCTAAAATTTTTATACAACAAACATAAATAATATTCGTAGAAGGGATATTACTTTAACTTTATTCGCAGATATGTTACCAATTACAAAGGTAAATCTGTTATTATAATTTATATTATGTTGCATTTATATCTACACACATAGTATGTGTCAGACACGGCCCGTGGCAATACAAAAACATATCCTTCTATATAATGTATATGAACAATTGAACATATTTATATCGTACAAGCTGACTCGGCAAACGTTGTGTTGCCATATAAATAAAAAACTGTTAAGGGTGAACAACCCTTATCACTTAGGGGTATGAAAAATAGATAGTAGCCGATTTTCAGACCTACTGAATATGCATATAAAATTTGGTGAAAATCGGTAAAGCGGTTTCGGAGGAGTACGGTAACTAACACTGTGACACGAGAATTTTATATATAAGATGTAACACAACTGCGCAGACTTGGGTCGTGTCTGTCAAAATATAATATCATCGCGTAATTAAATGTTTAAAGCGATAATATCTCGTATTTCACTCGTTAGCAGTGTGCGGCTGCATATCACACCTTTTAATCAGAACACAGCAAATTTTATATTATGCCTCATGCCCCATGCGATAGCGTTAATCGCTTGTATCTTACCCCGTATCGGTAGGACATGGGGTTTATTCCCATAAATATAATACAAACGTCAAATACTGCGTTGTTGTTAGTTGCGTGCATTCGTAAATAATGGCCTTCGCACGAACACTGCAGTGAGCTATGAAAGATATACGACATATACTGTGCATATATAAAGAGGAATGTCCTGAACTGACAGACAGCGCGAACGGCTACTATAGGTAAAGTTTGAAATATTACGACTTTTTCGTCATATCGATTATTTTTTAGAATCAAATTTTAAATTTTACAGGGAAGTGAATAAATTTAAATTTATATTACATATGATTACGATTTCATCGCCACGTAAAACGTGTTGGAAACCGTTTTGCTACAAATGTAAAGTTTGATGTCAAATTTAACATTTTAGTAAAAATAAAAATACTTACTGACACGATAATGATTCTTTCATAATATACATTATTTCAAAGGTCTTTTCAAAAAATAATAATGTCAAATTGTAGAAAAAACTCCTAAAAAATTGTAAGCATTTCAAAGATTAAATAAACATTTCTATAAAACGAAATATACTATTAGTCTCTATTTATTGGTCGAAATGTTTTCTCAAACAACCTTATGTTATAACAAAATAATGTCTTATTTTTTCTTTCGAATGACCTATGAAATCGTAACTTATAAAAAATCTTTAACATGAACATTATTAGTGAAAGACTTGATTGACAGTACGTACATATATGAAATATTGTATTTCAGTATATATGAAATATCGTAACTAAAATAATATTAAATATAAAATTAATCTTGTTTCTTAAAATAAATATTATTATTTAAATATTATATTTAGTGTCCAGTAAGTCAACCATAGTGAATATGAAGTAAGAGGTCGTTGTGTAAGCAGAACTGCAACCACGATTATCCATAATTACATAGTACTTATTCGGCGAGTTAGTTCTGCCAACCGCATAGTTACAGCAATTTGCAAAACACGCAATAGATGAGTATTGGTTATCGCAATAGCAAGCCTACTGTATATCTACTTTATTTTAAGTAGCCACTGCTATCTTAGGTCTTTTTTAATCATTTTTTTATATAGGGTAGAGTAGATGCATTGCGACCCCTAAGGCCTAAGTTGAAATGGCTCTTGTGTTTCTTTTTAAACCATAACATAGCAGCGCAACATAGCTATTATTATTGACATGTGTAACAGTTGGTTGGTTGTCTATCAAACAGGAGTTATACTTAAAGTGACACAGATTATTTTTATATGTAAGAGTAGCAGATGAGCATACAGTCCACCTGATGGTAAGTGCCACTGCCACCTTGGCCATCTGAACCTTAGTTAAGATTAGATTTCTACCTGAGGTAGTAACTAATGCGCAAACTTGACCATGATTACCTACGAGTACGAATACGTACCACACCACGCAAAGTTATGGTGTCCTGCGCTGTTCGCATCCGATTAGCCACATTTTCTACTTTATAATGACTCCGAGCAAAAACCTAATGAATTTGTATGTATGCGTTTCAAAGTCAAGACAAAGTTGTAACCGAAAGTCGGTATCAACTCGGCCGCAAAACAACGGGCGAATTTATAATTGTACGTAACGTGGCCATTATTTAGATTTAGGGAAATCAGTCCGCGCAAAACATCGCTTTTCACTTACACTCCCTCGTTTGTCTTGAGTTTTTGGAGGGAATTTGTATGTGAAGTTTCCTTGGATTGTGTGCACTTAAAGCTAGTTATTGTCTGTACAAATAAATAAAATGTGACGGGTCTAGATAGATGGTCAGTCTTGTAATAGGTGATACTTGTTGGGTTCTGTGCCCAAAGGGTAAAAACGTAAGCTTATTTCTAAGCCTCCGCTATCTGTTTGTCCGTCACAGGGCTCTATCTACTGAACTATAGATAGACATTTAAAATTTTTACAAAGTATGTATAACGGTGGCCGCTATAACAATAAATTCTTAAAATAAAAAATGTATAAAAAAATGGGGGTCGCCTTAAAAGAAACCGCTATTTTTTGATTACGCTTTATCTATTGAACGGTAATAGGTAGTCAGTTCAAATTTTCAGAATGTTAACTCTAATATTATGTAATCTAACGCCCCAAAATAATTTCACTTAAAAATACTTTGCGTAGAAAATTTACTTTTCTATTTTCAGCATAGATTAGTAAAGATACTTCGCCGCCTTGAAATTGAATGAAGCCACAAACGGCTTATTAGTAAGTTCTTTTTTTGAATTCTTGACAAATAAAAACATTTTTAGAGAAAATTTAGGAATAAATAACTAATACTAATTACATAATAAATAAATAATTATTTCAAATATTTTAGGGACATTTTAGCACGGAGACGTGGCAAAACTTTTTTAGGCAACTATTTCAATTTTCAAAACTGGGTACATTTTCTTGTTAGGAGTGAGTAATCTTTACTAATCTATGATTTTCAGACACAAAACCACAATTACGATTTTATGTTGCGCAGCTATCAGTGTCTCACAAGCCTTACACAGAAGGCAATTATTTTCCATACTCTGTATGAAATTAATTAAACTCGCATTCCATATTATTGCTGATTAACTATGTCTTTGAAATTCGCGAATCAGGATCAAGTTTATTAAGATGTTTTGAATAACAGTACGTGCGCGCAAATTGACTTTTGGATGTGTTGTGGAAATATGTCTAATTATAATTTATTATTACCATACCATGCCTATTTGTAGAGACTGTTCTTGAGTTTTGGTGAAAGGGTGTGGACTGTGGATGTGCCCGATCTAAATTCATTCTAAGGCGTTTGTCCACCACCACCGTCACCGAGCCGATACCGAAAACGAGGTTATTTCGGGCTGATTTTAATATGACGTGACGGCGATAGTTTGTCCACCGCGACCGATATCGGCGGTTTATTTTGTTCCAGCTGTCACGCGTGTGACGGCAGTGTATGGACAAGTGACAACGTGTTTTATACTGCTGGCACATAGGCCCGTCAGAATCTATGTGCCGATCTAGCGGTGACGCGGATGTACTCGAGATATTGGTGACCGGGATGACGATGCTCAGGTGATGGACGTGCGGTGGACAAGCGGCTATAGTAAATGTATGTGCGCTACTTTGACGCCGTCATTAATTATCGGTATCGGCTCGGTGCCGGTGGCGATGGACAAACGCGTAAAGCGTTGGCGATATGAACACTGCCAAATCTTATGGTCAGTTTGTGGTTTTTAAGATAGAAATTCGGCAATTTATAGATTTTGGAATTTATGAGCGTGGATTTTGCTAGTGGTATATTGTGTACGTAGAGTATCGTAGTGGTACTGTTTATATAGAACATCTAGTGCTTACCGAAAAGAGGTCTACGGAGTCTATTCTTGGTTAGAATTGTGGGCTGTTGCCCGAACCCTTTTCGTTTTATGACTAAGACCTTCATCCAGCAGTGGGAAGACTATGGAAGATAGAGCTTCTTTAAACATTTTAAACCATTAACATTATTGGTATAATTAAGTAATCACATATAATTAAGTAATTATGCATAAAATTATGTTTATTTTCCTATTTATGGAAACATAATATGTCGGAAGATCCTTTAAATTCACAACTCTCTTCAGGAAGTTTAAAAACCTGCCATCATCATACCTTTGTAACTTCATAGTAGGATCAACCTAAAGCTTATGTTTTAAGCTCAGCGACATAAGATTAAAACTAGGAAGAGAAAACAAAATATTTATAAATGCAAATGGTAAATAAACCTCACGTTAAACAATATTTTACCTATCTGAGTTAGTATAGTTAAGGGGTCCATAAAATATTACCTTGTCAGAATAATTGTGACAAATGCTGATTATTGAAGACGAAATGAAAAAAAGGGGTTATACGTGAGTTATCTCACAGGAAGAGGGTTTCGTGCCGTAACACTATAAATAAAAAAATATGTTCTCTCATACGTATTGTACGGGAAAATAGGTTCACCAACCGATTTGGTTCAGTACTTTTGTAGCAAATTGGCTGTGACAAACGTACGGAGAGACGCACGAGTGATCCTATAGGGGTTCCGTTTTTCGTATTTTCGTACGTAACCCTAAAAGGGGGTTCGCTTTGTGTTTTTTCGTGCGGAACCCTAAAAAGAGAAAGATCACACTGTTGTCGCTTTAAAAGCAAGTAGCATTGGTGATCGACGTTTCAAATTCCATGTCCAACATTAGCGGGTGAAAGCTAAATACAGGTTGAGCGCTACCAGCTACTTGGACGCGAAAAACTTTAATGCAGTCGTTAAAACGCGCGTTTTATACGACTGAATACAGAAGTCGCCAAGTCAGTCAAAAATCGTAACGAGGTACACGTCATTAGTGAAACAAGCGCATTATACATAAACATTTTACCATATTTATTAAAATAAATTCTAAAACTCCGTACAGCGCTTCGTATTCAGCGTACGTGTAACCGAGCTAAAGTTTGCCTCGCCTCGCATTATAATTACTGGGACCTGGTTCTGTGATGCAACCCTGCAAAATTTAAAGGCAAGTAATACGTTTTATGTCATAAAACAACAGATTTCGTTTTTGTAAGCTTTTTATCTGTGTATGTGTTTTTGACCGAAACTTGTTTGTATGTTCCGTTGGTTTGTATACCCGATCACAATCTGGTATCATGGAGCTGATCTGACGATAAAGTTAGAAGGTATATAAGAACTCCTGAACGAAACTAGATAGTTCTGTCACGTTTGGACTCCTTGGATTTGTCATGACGATGTCGACGATCTTGATGTTGTCTAAGGCGCTAATGAAATTAAAAGGTTGTCTTTAATAAATATATTAGAATATTAAAAATCTTGGAGTTTTATTTGTCAAGTTATATAACCTTTCCCTGAGACTTGATTTGAAGAGTGGTATGATGGGGGCGTCCAAATCGTCAGCATTAGCTACTGATATCTGGCCGACGTCAGAACTTTAATGACATACAGATAATAAAGGTTGTAGTAATACAGATAATAAAGAATATATCTTCAGCAGTAGTGACTATTTACCGTCATATTAACTGCATGATCATTTGCTACATTTGTAAAACAGTTATTCCGTCATTTTAATTTTAATTATACTGCAAGCATGTTCTCTCGTTTCTCTTTTGTTACAAGTTAAACTAGTTTGACATCAAGTTGACGTGCTTGTAATGATGTCTGTCTGCATCTACATCTATGTATGTTACAATAACGAGATGAGACAAGATTTCGTTAGTCGCTCTGCGTCGTACGTGCATTAATTAGACGAGTGTGTTTAACTTGAACTTAATCTCAACGTTCACGTGTATGAAGTCGTAGTGTCGTGACGTTCATACAATTTGTTGTTTCAGAAGTTCGTCGCTAGATGTCGCTATTGTCGCACGTACTGTGTAATTAATTATGTGACTTTAAATAGTTGAGACAAATGAAATATTTTTTAAAGACCAAATCCGAGGTTTGATAGGCAATAATACGGTTGACCACCTATTTCTTAGGTTTCGTTGTAATTCACCTGATATAAAGTTGCCATTGCCGCTCATAAATATCTGTAACTAACTCCATATAAAACAGTTATAGTTCTACCTGAAGCCGATCATGCTGAAGACTAAATAGTCATTTTAACGATAGGTCTGTTGGCATCCATAGTCTTCTATCAGGACGCAAGAATGTTTCAGGCAAAAAAAACTTTACCTTTACCCTCGGTTTAACCATAAATTCTATTGAAAAGTGAAAGAACCAGCACTTTTCAATTTTGTACCCATTGCACAAGTCCGAATAAATAGTAAGAAGGCATTTAAAAGCTATACACGTTAGTTAAAATGACAACTTTCTTTACACTATTTACAATATTTTAGGGTCAATAATTTATCTTAATAACACATAATGTTAATACAAGTTAGATAAGTGTGAGTCGAGGTTTAAAGCTGTTCCTAGCATTTGTGGTGATGCTTAGTCTAAATTTAATGCAACTAAGTTTGCTTTGGAACTATCACATAAGTCCGAGTTTATGCTGGTATACGAGACATTATTAACGAAACTTTGCAGATAACTTTGAGCATCTAATTTGAGGATATAAACAATGCAAGTTTTTGGATGAACATTTGTCTCATAATGATGATTACTGTAGCGTCAACTATCCATTGCTGGTTGAGAGCCTGTTTAAATGACATGATTTAGGTTTAAATTGGGATTGCAGGATATCAGTCTTTACAAATGTTTCGTATCTGATATATATATCTGATGATAAAATTAGAGTATATCAGAACCCTCTGTGGTGCGATTTCGGAGGCATCACCGCCACACCTATTTTTGCATAATATCAGTGTTAAGCGCTGCGATCCGGTGCGCTGCAATCTGAAGTATCCTAACTTAATCCTCAAGGAGTAGTAAAGTATCTGTGGCCGACCTCAGATAGAATCAAATATTATCTGGGGTTGTTACAGATGTTAATGGTCGGCAGTAGCCTCTTTCCATCAGAAGGACAACATGCCTCTTTGCTAATTCTTATACAGAAACACTATCACCATCGTCATCCATGAAGATAGTATGAAACTTCAATATAAGTGGTTACCCATTCACTTCCTGACCGACGTTGCTTGACTTTGTAGAGCGATCAACATAAACCCAACATAAAACTAGTGGGCAACAGTTGCGGTTGTTTCAGTATTACCATGCTCAGTCAGCGTTGCGTATGGTTCGATTTGTTATTTGTTCCATACAAATTAAAAATATAAACTAATATATAAACGTTGTTCATGCCTATAATTGGCACTCATACGAGCCTTATTATTATTAGTACTACTATAATATACTTCTAAGTAATATATAATTTATTGTGTTGCTGTTGGCATGTAAATAAATAAATAAATAAAACCCCGCAGTTAAAAGACGAATCAACTTTGAAGCACAATATTATTATCAAAGGCACAAAACGTCCAACAAAAATGCAACCGGCCTCCAAAACGCTGACACGAGAAACTAAAAGGTCGGTCATTTTGCATAAACAGAAACACTCGTAAAGCGAAAAGAATTTGAATGAAGAAGCCGAATTCACTAGCAACTAGTACCAAAATATTTAAAACTGCAAACCTCCCCAAAAATGCTATTTCAATTTTTCGGAAGGAATTCGGGAGTTTTTGGTTGTGTTTTTGCTGAATTTCAAGTGCTGGTGGAACGCTCGTGTTTTTGCGTTATCACGAAAACTTACATCCCACTTGTGGGTCCAGAGAATGACGCTTTAAAGTTCGTTTTTAGACAAAAAGTATTCTCCTATCAGGGCCGAATTTAGAGGTGAGGAGGCCCTGGGGCAACTTAGGAGCAGAGGCAGAATATTTGAACTCGATTTTTACCCATTTTAACGGTAAGTTTTATATTAAAAAATACGTTTTTGTAGAGCCCCCTTTCTTGACACACTAGGATTTTTCTATGTCATAGATGACATGGACATCATTTAGGTAATTATGTCTGGCTGGGGGTCGAACCCGAGACCCATTGCGTGATAGACCGGTATAGTGGCTGGATTGACACGCGTTTAGTACACTCAAAGTATTGAGTCGTCACAAAATTGAATTAAATAATGATGTGAATGCAATTAATTGAATTGCATTGAAACCTTTGAATGGCATCCAAATTACTTTGAATTAAATGGTGACCATTGAATGCAATTAATTTTGTTACTCTTTTAACTGCACAAAAAACTTCTTATAAATGCCGTTCTATAAAATTAATTTTATAATGAAACTTATTCAAACCGATTTGAATTGAATGGCTTTTAAATCTGCTTTAATTTATTAGTCTTTGAAAGTCTTTGAACATTGCCTGTATACTGTAGTAAGTCTAGTAGGAGAAAACGTTAATCGAATTTGAAGCAGCACTTTCTTTCAAGATATAAGGCCCTTTTCGGTATGACTTTTTTCATTTTACGTATTATTATAAATTAGATTCATGCAAATTAAAATTCAGTGAAGTCACTCATTTGATTTTAACTAATTTTGATTTTGCTTTTTTATAGAGTCATTAAATATCAAGAAATAAATCGTATAAAATCTATTTAACATATTATTTTAATGTAATATAGACGGGAAATTGACGTATGTGATCTGTGTGTGTGACATAATACTAACGATATGTGAATTTAATTAATATATAAATTTGTGATTGAGCTAGCAATTATTAAAAAAAACAAAAACAGGACCACTTAAAAATATAGGTTATAGTTACTACACCCATACAAACATACATACATATATAGTGTTATAGCACACAATTTAGACTAATCTTTTGTAACCAAAGAATGGGCTATACATACATAGAGTACGAAAAACATGCTCTCTACTGTTGGGCAAAAGTTAGGTTTATGTTATGATTGCAAAATGTAATAGAATTTTGGGTATACTCAGTATCTCAGAAGGCTAATTTTGTCCGAAATCATTCTACATATAAATATGAGTAATTTTAGTAATTACATAAACCATAAAACAGTAACTAAGCCGATTACATGTACGGACAGAGTAAATTAATATGATGAATGTACAGTTTAATAAATCAGACCCATTGTGAGCGTTTCCACTGTAATTGATTGGCAATTATAGTAATATTGTAAATGAATGAATTATTATTATTTTGTTTTTACGCTACTGTTTCGTTTTAATCTCGATTAATATATATTGTTTTATACATAAACACATAAATATACATTTGCAATAGGTAAATACCATAAAAATTATTTTATTTACAAATAAATTAATGTATATTGGTTTAAATAGAAGGAATAAACAAGCGTGCAGTAGATATATCTGATATTTGGTTACGTTGTTGCAGCTACATTAACATTACTAACCTGCCTTACCTTACTAACATAAATCATCGTCAAAACTATAATATTTTTATTATAGTTTTGACGCTGAGTTTTGAGGTTCCATAATAAATCCACATATTTTCGACCTAATTTATATAACACTAGCTCTAAAAACCACTTTAAATGACCTCTTTTGTGTATGAAACTCGCTGGTTTAGAGATGTCAATCTGGGAGTTATATTGGTGGTTTTATCATTCTTATAAAAACGTATTTTAATATCATATCATATCATATCATATCATATCATATCATATCATATCATATCATATCATATCATATCATATCATATCATATCATATCATAACATATCAATACTCTTTATTGTACCCAATAATAGAAAATACATGTAAAAATAAATAACTAATTTAACAGACAACACAAAAGGCGGTCTTATCGCTAACCAGCGATCTCTTCCAGACAACCTTCAGGCGAGGAGTTATTGTAGGGATGAATAGAAAAATAGGTAGGGTTCAAAACAATAATTTTAGGACTACGATAGCATAAACATGTAGGAATAAATAAAATATAGCATAAACTAACTAATTACATAGATACATACTAATAATAATTACATACTAATAATTACATACTAATTAAATTATATTTTTTGTATATACTGTATATAGATTTATAGTTTGTAAATAGTTAGATGGATTATATTTTGTAAATTTAATTAATTGTGATAAATTTATGAATAAATTGAAAACTATCTTTTTAGGACTACGACATTACATAGTAAAAAAAATATTCAAATGGAACCACTAGTTTTGGAGCCTATTCAATGCAAACAAACAAAAATTCAAATCTTTTCTCTTTATAATATTAGTACAGATATTTAGCGACAAAAAATCGCCTCGTCTGTTAATCCCCTAAACCGAATGCCGTCGGATGAACGCCACAACTGACACAAAGCCGAGCATCACTCACCCGAGATCGTTAATTATTTTCAAAACAGCCTTTAAAATTCGAAAACCTCATTAAGATCCCCACATAAAGGGGTTTGGAATAAAACAAAAGGTAATTTTCGCTTATTCATTAAACGTAATTAAAAGGGGAGTGATAATGATGAAGCCCGCAAAATTTATAATGTGCTAAATAATTTAAGTTTGTAGCGCTGTTGTGAGTGATACGAGTATGTCGTTAGGGTTGTATGGATTAGGTGTACACAGCTGGATCTAGAGATGTATTACAAAGGGTATTACGTGAATTAAAAGGTGGTAGTACCAGTATGGTTCAACCAGGGGTTATCAACGACACATCTATTAATAGTGATAAGCAGTACTTCGAATGCCGGTGAAAAGATGTGAATGCCGACTTTTATATGGGGCGACAATCTTAGTCAACAATGGCACCGTATCTATGATCGGCTTTAGGTAAAACCCCTATTATATATAGCGTTGGTTGGCGTTACTTAATAGACTCTGTTTTTAGATCTACGGCACTTAAAATTAACCTTTCTATAAAATAACAGTAGCAAAGGAGAAAGTGGTCCAGCTGGTAAATTGTTACTGCCACTCATGGATCCATGGTAACCAAATCTAGAACAGGGTTTTACTTCAAGTCGACTATGGATGTATTGTCAATCTTGAGGACATAAGTGACCACCCTATAGATATTTTATATATAAAATTCTCGTCTCACAATATTAGTTACCGTACTCCTCCGAAACGGATTAACCGATTTTCACCAAATTTTACGTGCATATTCAGTAGGTCTGAGTCGGCTACTATCTATTTTTCATACTCCTAAATAATAACGGTTGTTTATCCTTAACATTGTTGTATTTATATGGCAACGCAACGTTTGCCGGGTAGCTAGTATAATAATATAAGTCAGCTGACATTCACCCTTTCTACAGAAGAGCAAGAACGCTACACATACACGCACGCATACGCTCTAGAAATAGGTATTGTAGGGCTCCGGTGACTCCCAGCGACGTATAAAGTGGAGGATTTTCGAACTAATCCAAGGTTTTTTAGTTATTTAGGAATTCGGAGAAAAAACAACGTTCCTTTATTTTACGTAGTACGAAGTGACATGCAATATATTTCTTTTATAAATACAAAAATAGCATAAAAAGGTAAAAATATATAAAACCTATCCCTATTGTCAGCCAGCAGCCTGCATCGCCAACAGGTATAATGGCGATATCTTCTTGATCAAACTAAATTGGTTCTAACAAATTTAATTCCGTAAAAACAGTTCTTTCATTCCACACATAAAAATACAATTTCAGTATTCCAACCTTGTCTACATCTCGTCCCGTTAAGTCAAGGGGTATAATTGGATTTCCAGTACTCCAGATGTCTAGTGTAGTGTATTCTAATTACCATTCCTACTTTAGTTGTACGTAAATTGTTCTGTACTGACTTCTTCCTAATTAACTATTTAGACAGAGCAATTATCCTAAGTGTTCGAGCGTCTTTTATTTGATAATGAACGAGTTCTGGAGTAGGTGAAGTTAATTTATACTAAATGTTAGCTTAGTTTAAGGCATCAATAAAATTATGTAAGATTATTCATCATCATCATCATCATCATCAACCCATTAACGTCCCACTGCTGGGCAAGGGTCTCCTCTCATAATGAGAAGGATTAGGCCATAGTCCACCGCGCTGGCCAAGTGCGTATTGGTAGACTTCGCATACCTTTGAGATTTTTTATAAATCTCTCAGGTATGCAGGTTTCCTCACGATGTTTTCCTTCACCGTTTAAGCAAGTGATAATTAATTTCTAATACGCACATAATTTTCAAAAATCAGAGGTGCGTGCCTGGGATTTGAACCTCGGACCCCTCGATCGAGAAGCCGCGTTTCTTAACCACTAGGCTATCACTGCTTTAATTTAATTATTAGTAAGTAAGTAAGTGCTAAGATTATTAGTAGAAATATATTAATTGGCTATACTCTGCCAGGTTTGGCTATGGTGCGTGTGATACTTATTTGCCAAGGGAACTTTAGGATTAAGTACATAAAAACACTGTTGTATTAAGTCATTATATCGAATTTTACAGATCAAAATTTTTATGAACACATATTTATGGTATTTAAATTATATATATTTGTTAATTTAATTAGTATAAAACTAGCATGGTGTCTAATCTGAAACATATTGCCCATGTGCTACTCTTGAAAAGTAAATGGGAACGTCTAGTATAAGTCACTCTTCCTTACCATACTCAAATGAAAATCTAGTAATGCATACTGTTATTATTATAAATAACAGGAAATATGCAGAAATATGCGTAAGGGTGGTGCCTTCGAAGTCATACCAATAAGTGTTTTATCACCTTTGAATTATACTTATATCTTATATATATATTTCTTATGTGCGTGTGTATGTTACTGTTAGGAGGCTAAACGACTGGACTGATTTTGATGAAATTTGTTGTGTGTGTTCTAGGGGACTTGAGAATGGTTTAGATTCACAATTTACTCCGTGCGAAAAGGGAAATTAATTTTTAATTCGTAAGTAGTTATAGAATCGGAAACTATGCATTTGATCAAGTGATGATCTTTAGCAAAGTTGTTGTCCAAGCCCACGGGGGTTTGGGAGATGGTATGACCAATTTTCAACAGATGGCACCACTGTCATTCCAATGCAGGTACAAATTTTCCGTTATATGTATGTCATATTATTTCCTTAAAATGCGGGCGAAGCCGCGGTCACCACTAGTATAATTATAATTATATTATATTATAAATGCCATTTCCGCGTTATAAGTCTGCAGTAGTTCCAACATTACCAGCTTAGTATCAAATCCCTGTTGTAAATCTTTCTTATCACTACACATGCTTGTTTAGCACGGTTAATTGTATAGAGATTTACCGTTAGCAAATATTATGCAATTCATATGCAATGTTTAACTTGTCGCGACGCTATTGTTAGCGTCTTAAATAGGCTATTACTGCATGTAATGGGTTAAACGTATTTACTTATCTGTTCTGCGAAAAAAGTGTATTTTTTGTAGAAAAGATGATAACACCTGCTATGTAATTAAACTGTTGTAATTAGGTATATAAAATACTAGCAGTACCTGCGGCTCGTCTGCGTTTAAAAAAATATTACACATACACTCGTTGGTGAAAATTTGTATCCTAAATAATTTAAAAAAATAGGATTTACATTTAATTGATAAAATGATTCTTTACATACTTCTTCCGTTACCGTGTACCTAAATTGGCCAAGTTTGCTTGCTATATTGGTTGGTTGTTTGGTTATTATAATATTTGGTTAAATATAGATTGCAATTCAGAATAATATCATTTCTGTAAAGCTGCTATTTTGTAATCGTTCTTTATTGTAACAAGTTATATTATCTTTGTAAATAAGAGTATTTTTTATATTTGTTAAGTTAGTATGACTTTTTGGACGTAAAACTCAATAAATAATTAAAGTAGATATCACATTTTATTTTTATGCTTAAAATAAGTAAAATTGAGTATGAACATTAAACATATACTAAAATTATAACATCTAGAATTACTTACATTTTAAATACAATTTAAAAATACACAAAAGTTAAGTATTAACTGCTATTTATATGTCCCCTTAGACACGTGTCTCTTCCTACAACGGGGAACTTTGGGGCATACTTCACCACGCTGTTCCAATGTGGATGAATCAAGTTCCCGCTATATTAAAGGTTATATTTGGTTCATTTCTGACATTATCTCAAAATAGATTTAATTTAAGTTCCAACCGGGATCTTCTCTTCTTCTGCCACTGCTTCTACGCACTCTGTAGAGTTCTTTGGAAGTTCTTTCTTTTGTTCGAAATATAGCCATCTGTAAATTACATAATTAAAATTTTATTGTCCTACATTAGTCCAAGACGGGAGATCTTATGAGCACAGTACGAATTTGTAGATTTTCAGATATAGATTTACATCAGACATTTTTTAAGACGATTTTCAAATATGTATTCTGTAGGTAGGTATCTTCATATGGTTTTCCGTCAACGAAAAATTAAGTACTTAATAATTCACTTTTAATATGCTATGTTACCATTAATTTTAATTGTGATAAATACAATTTTGAGTAATTGTGAATTAGAAAATTTAAAACTTAAATATAAAACATATCACGACGCGTATAAGCCATAAACATACATACATAAACACACAAACACACAGACCATAAGTAGAAATAATTTAGATGGCTGGGAATTGAACCCGGAATACTGCTTGTCCGATCGGTATGACGATTACCACAGTGTCATCACAAAACAAAATAAAGTCTGGATCTTACCCAAATATTATAATAGCCGGTACAGTCAACCCAGCGCCAAGTAGGAAGACAGCGCCTGGTAAAACCCTCAGGGTAGCGGAGTATACTCTGGAGTACAGCGGCCCGTAGATCAGAGGGGTCATGGCTTCCGCCAGGCCGAAGAGTGAGTTCACCTTACCTACAAGAAAGTAGATGTTTTATCACTTTTAAATGTAGTGGTAGCCTAAAACTAACCACGTTAGTTCAGTTCCGATTAAGTGTAACGGTTAAGTTTAATCCAAAAACGTACGAATTGCTAGAACTGACATCATTTTAAACTTCCTTTGCGGAACCTCAAATTGTCTTCTCATAAAAAGAAAAGTGAAAAACTTCGAAAAAAAGAAATTCGTATCCGAAACTAGAAGAGAGTTGATGATGAAAACAGTTGAGGGCAAATCTTTTATCATAGCTAAGATAACTTACTATGACTTAATTAGTCATCTTTAAATTTAAAAGGAAAAACCTCAATCAAAACGCGTTAGACTTCTCTTCGTTACTCTCTTTGTGCTCAACGCACACATAAAATGGTTTACTTACCAAACTCTTGACCATTGACCAGCTTTGTTGCTATAGACCGCATCGCGATAAACGACGTCCCATTCAGGATCTCGAGGAGTGGCGCTGGAAATAAAGAAAACAATCTATACTTTGATTTGTTTTAACACTTGAGGTTCACGAACAATTGAAATGTTATTAAATTGACTGGATACACACGCGTTGCAACCCTGTACCCTTAGTATGAGTTTTTACGTTTTTACAAACATGACTGTTTTGGTATATGTTTACGTATTTGCCCATATATTTCCAATCAGCTCCCCTAGCGGATTGTATCAGAACTGATTGGGAATATTTGGGAAATACTTAAACAAAAACAAAAATAGTCATTTTTGTCAAAACGTAAAACCTCATACTAAGAGTACTGATGCTTGTTATTAATACTCAATCTTTCCAATTTTACCCTACCAAAAATAAAAAAAACACAATGTTTATTGTGAATAAACTGTCTGTATATATGTCAAACTCTGGTAGGCAAGAAAAAATTGTTAGGAAATGATGTATGAATAAGTATATTTAATAGAAAAAAAAATTTAACAAAAAAATAAAACCGACTTCTATGTCACTACAAAGTAAAAAATAATTGAAATAAATGTTATGTACATATTTCTGAAGTCGGCGCTCAATATATTTCGTTTGATAACAGCGTAAACAGCGTGTCCAATATGAGCGCCGACTTCAGGAATATGTACTAAACCAACATTTATTTCAATTATTTTTTACTTTGTAGTGACATAGAAGTCGGTTTTATTTTTTTGTTAAATTTTTTTTTTCACCCTTTTTAGTGAAGATATGCTGACGTTTGTATTAATATTATGTAAAATTGTATAAAGGTGATCATGAATAAAGGTAAGGTCTGAATTCATACGGATTGGACCCACCCGCTCGCAGGGCGCTGCCGCGCCCTCTCGCTTAGTTTTATATTGTCTTATATGTTCCAACCTAACCTAACCAATTCAATACGAAACACTATAGGCGAGGCTTTATGAGATACTAAACTCTGCGAGTGAACCGGTCCAATTTACATTAATTCAATAGTTAAGAAAAGAAAAAGGAGTTGAAGGTCAAATTTTTCATCATATGTCTCTGTCTAGCAACTTCATTACAACAAATGTATATTCTATATACTTTACATGGGAGGCACATCTGCATCATCAGGATTGAAGAATTGAAGGTCATATCTTCCATCATATGTTTACTCTACTCAAAGACCTCATCATATATTCGTAAGCTCCTAATGCCTAACTTGTATGATTGAGGCAGGAGGCACTTCTGCATTATTAGAGTTGAAGAGTAGAAGGTCAAATTTTCCATCAAATATCTCTACCTATCAATCTTATTGAATATTCATAAGCATCAAATGGCTAACTTGTATGGTTGAGGCAGGAGGCACCTCTGCATTATCAGAGTTGAAGAGTAGAAGGTCAAATTTTCCATCATATATCTCAACTTATCGATTTTATTAAATATCCATAAGTTCCAAATGCCTAACTTGTATGGTTGAAGCAGGAGGCACTTCTGCATTGCCAGGGTTGAAGAGTTGAAGGTCAAATTTTCCATCATATCATGTTAACCTAGATACTCAATGTTCATTTTAAGTTTCATGAGAATTGAGTGGGCAGAAGGTAAGTTGTCATAAAATATGTAAAAAGCAGGGGTAGTGATGATGAGTTCCACCCCATAACTTAAATTCTAATCATCAGAGCATACTAATGTTAAGGTAGGAAAGTACCGCAACGAAACTCTCTTTCATATGAAAAAAAGAAAATTAAAATTGGTTAAGAAATACTCGACTTATTCAGGTTTATATGAAATCGGGTTTTTCCAACTTTCCGGGAAAACTGGCGGAAATTTTCAAATTTCCTCGAAATGGGACCCCCTGTGAAACTAGCTACATACAATGGTGTATGAATCATGTCGATCGGTCGCGGCATCGTGAAAAAATCCCCGAACAAACATAAAAAAAAATATATACGAGTATATACGGTCGAATTGAGAAACCTCCTCCTTTTTTGAAGTCGGTTAAAAATAGAACGTCTATATAAAATTGAAATTGGTTAAGAAATACTCGAGTTATTGAAGTTTATATCGGGAAAGAAAAGAAAGAAATCGGGTTTTTCCAATTTCCCGGGAAAACTGGCGAACATTTTCAAATTTCCTCGAAATGGGACCCCCTGTGAAACCAGCCGCATACAATGGTGTATGAATCATGTCGATCGGTCGCGGCATCTTGAAAAAATCGCCGAACAAACATAAAAAAATATATATATATATATATATATACGGTCGAATTGAGTAACCTCCTCCTTTTTGGAAGTCGGTTAAAAAATCATTAGACAGATTGATTTGTAGCAAGAGGCAACGTTAATAACTTTATTAATTTTGGGTCTACAACCTTCTCTACAACAAAAATATAGAACCAAAGTTATAGATTCAATTTCAGACTATAATTATTATTACATTTTTTCTGTGTGTGGAATAGGTAGATACGTAGGTGCATAATAGAGTGTGAAAACGATTTGCACACATCTGTTTTTAATATAATGGCTGAGCACACACCCTTCACACAAGCCCTTCCTTGACATCTTAAAAGTAAATGCGTCCTCGGATTTTCTACGATAAGGAATAGAATTGTAATATTTAAATAGACTAATATCATATAGAGATATATTATTTATCTAGTGTGTCTCATCGTGCGGCGATTAGGCGATAAATTAAATTGGGTTTAGATTATAACGGCCTTCAACTGTAATACTTATCCTGATAAGTATATTTACTACTCGAAAGTTTAAGTCATAAAAAAATAAAATAACTCGCATGATAGGCTCGCGTGCAATATCCATGTTAATGAACATGTACAGTCAGCTTCATTAATAGATGAGCAAATCAAAATTCCGAATATACCGTATGTGAAAAATAGCTAATGTCACTAATATAACATGTCACTGTTCTGCTACTTTTGACACTGTAGTGTTCAACGACTTTTAAACTTTACGACTTTCATCTAATTATGGTGTTAGTTGTGTTCAGCTACTTATGAACGTTCGAGTATATAGGCATTTTTTAAACCTTTATATGTTCATCTACTTTTGGAGCTGGCTGTAGATGTTTCAACATAATAATATCTTTAATAAACGTTGTTAATATCTATAAATCAGACATAAACTAGTTCGTAATATTACCTTAAAAAGTAAACTAACGACGGGAGGGGTCGAGATTTGGATAGGTGACCGCTGGTAGCAAAAATTGAGCGACATTCCGTTCGTGATAAATTCATTTCTTTCTTCCCCAATATGGCTATCCTACATTTGGGGAAAACCAATCAATAGAACATAAGACAGCAGTCTTTGTAAGTCGTTTCTATCTAAATTGAATAAAATACATTCGAATTTTTTGCAAGAATTGTAGGTATGAAAAAAAATCGTTCGAAATTGTGCATTGAAAAATTGAAAGTAGAATTAGATTACGACACGTGTTTCGTGAAATAGCAGAGTTAATATTAGATTTCCCTAACAATGTCTGATTGAATCAAGTGCGTCTCACGGTTACATTTCTTCACTCTCTTCTAACTGAGTTTGGGGAACTGGTGAATTGCAAGCAAATTCGTGTTTTCAAACAAGGAAACATATTTTTACTATTGTTTCGCTAAATTATATTTTTGTTAGATGAAATATAATATTTGTAACATAATACAATACTGTTTTTTTAGAATTATATAAATGAAATTTATATTTCATCAACTGTATTTTAAGTAAGTAACATAAATACTTATATATTTTAATGAAATATTTATTATATTTTTTTTATGTTCTGTGTATCACTTCATATTTTTTCCGTAATTGAATTTATTTTAAAAAATGATAACTTTGTTAAAATTAAGGAAATCAACAGACAAGTTAATAATTTCAACCATATATTTATTATAGTAAATTGTGTCAGTGGTTATCATTGTAATAAATGATTATAGATAACATACTCGTATTACAGATAGTTTAAAGAATAGATACGGATAATTTATCTGGATATGTTTAATTGCATGAATAATACAGCTGAAGTAGCATATGAAAATGCAGTCCACTTGATGGTGACTATTGACACGTAACTCTAGATCAGATAGTATTCTTACGTGAACCTTTCTTATCACATTGCAAATATCATCATCATCATCATCATTATCATCATTACAATCATCAACTTATTACTGTGCCACTGCTGGGCACGGGTCTCCTCTCAGAATGAGAAGGATTAAGCCATAGTCCACCGCGCTGGCCGAGCATGTATTGGTAGACTTCACATAACTTTAAGAACTTCATATTTCATGCATATTTCTCGTTTAAACAGTTTTTCTGCAAGTTTAAGCAAGTGAAGATTAATTTCCAATACGCACATACGCATACACATTTTGAAAATCAGTGGTTCCTACCTGGATTTCAAACCTCGGATCATGAGATAGAGAACAAATATCGAACCACTAGATTTCTTCGGATTATAATATTACTTCTCAATTTTCAAGTATCGATATTATAAATGTAACACTGAATTCCGATATCCGTTCCGTCAATCAGTCGAGTTAATATTGGACTTCCCTAACAACACCTGATTGAATCAAGTGTTCTTTGCAATTACATTTCCATGCCCTTCCTTCAACTGAATTTGGAATGGAGAATCGTTGAAATGAAACGCTTATACATTTTTCTTTCTACATGATTTAAAATTAGAAGGAAGTAATTATAGACCATGGAATAAAAGGTTTAAGAAATATTCTAAACTCTATTGAATGAATTTCGTATTGATAATACTAGCGTGAATCGAATAAAAATTTGCAATTTTGCAGATTTTTAGGTGACCGTAATAATTATGAGCTAACACTGTAGTAACTTATATAGACACAATATTTATAAAGCAATGATAGCGTAATTCAAAAACTCTATGGTACTATCTTTTATTGAGTGTCATTGGATGTCAGTGGACGAAATTAACTTCGATGCTTATTTGCAATCAGACATTTATCCTGTAACACATTTATCGTATATCGACCTATTCTCAAGAGCTTTAAGTTTATCAAAAAACCAACATTGTGGTGTTTAGTCTTTCAAGGCTAGATTAAGGGTCACTGATGCTTCATATAAACTACACATTACAAACACTTCAGTTTTATACATATATATTTGTATTGATTTTGATTTCATTTATATACAAATACTAGGTGACCCGGCAAACGTTGTGTTGCCCTATAAATAAAAAAATGTTAAGGGTGAACAACCCATATCATTTAGGGGTATGAAAAATAGATAGTAGCCGATTCTCAGATCTACTGAGTACATATAAAATTTGGTGAAAATCGGTAAAGCCGTTTCGGAGGAGTACGGCAACTAACATTGTGGCACGAAAATTTTATATATAAGGTATAAAATTTGACACGAAAATCCTTAATGGTTCGATTCCGGTAGAAGTGCTTCTTATGGCAACTGCATCAGAAGCATCGGCATTAGCTAGAATTTGTTCTACTTGGAGTAGAAAAAAACGGTCACACATTACCATGAGCGCCAGTGACTTACGACCAGCGAATTTGTAATGTAATTTATATTTCTCTTCATAGTAAATTGCTGAAAACACTTACATTGGACACTCATTGGATCATCATTGGATAAATGTAAGTTACCCTATTTGGAGTTGATTATAAATGCCGATAAGTGGCAGTTGTCATTTACCATCAAGTGAATTGCATGTCCGTTTATTATTTCTGTATAAAAAGTTCTTTCAGGACCAACTATCTTAGTCCTCAACAAATGCCCAAAGGGATGGGTCAACGCTAACTTGTATCTAATTCGTTGTTTAAACCTCAACTAAATTCGAAAGTTGCACCCAACTGCTATTGGAGCGAAGTTTGCAATTCGGTTTCGTAAGTTTACGGAAATCTAATTTATGTTACAATGCGGACTTGTGATGTCATCTTATATTTATCTCCATAGTAAATAACGTTGCTAAAACACTTCCATTGGATACCCATATCACGCAAGTGCATAAAAAATAGATAATCCACCTCAAATGCAAGTTACCCTATTTGGAGTTGATTATAAGTAACAATAAGTGGCAGTTGACATTTATCATCAGGACGCTTACAAGCAGTCCACCTGCATGCTTGCCTGCTACTCCTGTATTATTACAACATGTCTTCTCAAAAAATGCTTTTCAATAACCGTATCACAGACGACCATAAAAAAATTAGTCCGCCATCTTGTGGCGCCCGCCATATTGGATTTAGAATGACGTTACTAAATGAATCATGTATTGCCATCTTAAACCAATCAAATGAGGTTAATTCTTTTAAAATTCTATTCCAAGATTTAATCCGCACAAAACAAAAAAAACTTAACTGAAAGAAGAAAATGACTTACCCATATATATTTCCAGGTCATTCCGCGCGAACGCATAAGCGAACGAAGCTACGATCTTGCTGGAACAGGATATTATCCCTAATATCGTGTCATCTAGCTTCATGTGCTTGCTGAAGAGGCTCATGGAGAAGGCGGTCCCTGCAATAACAGAATATTAGGTGAAGCTGCAAGATGTTTAAAGGTAGTCCAACCCTTTGTGGTTCGACTCCGGTGGCAACACCGCCACACCTATTGCTACCTAATAACAGCAGCGTTATGCGTTGCTGTGTTCTAATTTGTAAGGTGTGGTAAGGGAGACATACTTTTCAGAGGCGTTCCAGCTTAGTCCACAGGGGAAGCGGCACATGTGTGGGCGATCTCAGGTAGGAAATTAATCCTACCTACTAATTGATTACAGATGTCAGTCAGGTGGACTGCATACTCCTCTGTTGTTCCTTTATTATGAAAAAAAACGTTCCTTATTTGATACATACCGGATATAATTATGAAAGGGAGTTTATCACAATGAAATGAAAATATCCAGTAAAAAAATATACGTGCAGTTATTACAACTGAAACAACGATATAAAATTGAATAACAAATTTTTATCGTTGTGTTATTTGGTTAAAGAAGAAAAATACAATGAGTAAAAATAAACATTTACAATTATTTACATTATAGATATTATGATTCTAGTTTATCTTTATTTTAGTCACCATTATTGTCATTAGTTATTAGACTTTTATTACTCTGGTATAAATACAAACATATGTAACTATTATCGATTTTGAAATAATTATGCAAGTAATTTTGATTATGAATAATTCACAATCGCATTACTATCTACGTACCAAAGGGATTACTTTAAAAACTTTACTGAACCCGTTTTTAATATTCAATCTATTCAAATTTTGCCTGTCAAAGATCGAAATCAAACTCGTATCATAACTCAGCCGATTCTATCTATACAGTTAGAAATAGTTTTCAAATTATTTAATTATAGTATTATTTTAATTAATTATTTTGTGTTATTTTTATAACGCCTTCATTATATGATTATTTAGCAGTTTAAGTTAGCGTAAAATTACTCATTAGTCTTATAGTAGGCTAGATTGTAATTAATATAAAGTACCTTATTACTCATTTGGTACTTTATACATGCAAAAAAATATATATATAATAATAAGTGCCAATTTATATAGTCACTGGCTAGTACGATTGTATGAATAAGCATAAAAAAGAAAAAAAGAACTCCTTTGCCGTTTGAGTTGTATTTTGTGCGGGAATAATAAAAGTTGAATAAAAGTTGTAAATTGGATCAAGAAATAGTTTTATTTCATAAATTATACCAATCAGTGTTTATTTTCACATAAAATAACCAAAGCTAAAGATTATTAGCCAATAGATTTCGATTGGCGGTTAAATGTTAACTCGTTAGTAAATTGTACAAAGGCTCACCGAACAAATTGGTAACGATGCTGTATGTGGACCAAATGCTGAATTTCACCTCATCCCAGTTAAATCTGTACCGGGCGAAAAGGTAGAGTACTGTGTATTCACCTGCAAATAAAGGTAATCAAATAAATAAAATAAAATAATAGATAAAAATATATATTTCTATTTTTTAGTAATCAGTGCTGCTTTTACTTCTTCTTCTTATGGGCCTTTTAATTTACAATAATGTTTGAAAATAGTTTTTTTTTTAATTTAAAAAAAAATTGCATAGCACATTATTTATCATTTTGTATTGTCATATCTATTCGACGACAAGAAAATATGTAAGAGACAAATTGAAAAATACTTTAAATATCTAAATCTGTGTAGCGGAATATATGGTACATGGTAATGTATGTACGTATGTATGAAGGCATGTATGTATGTATATATGTATGCATGTATGTATATGTATATATGAGGCACACTCACGCCGGGATAGAGGTTAGAATTTAAAGCATGCACCTCTGACGTTTAGAAACAGCATATTAGTTTAGTATCGCAGGCTTTAACGGCAAAGGAAAATAGCGTGATTAAAACCAACAATCTGCATTCCTGAGCGTTCTGAGAAGTTCCAAAAAATGTGTGTGAAGTGTGCAAAACCGCGCATATGATGTTTTTATTCTCTGGGACAAGATTCATGCCGAGCTGTGAGACAGGACTAAGTTATAGACCGAGAAACTTTTCTGTACGTGTGGCAGTTTTTAGAAACAGTGATTTCTTCATTCTTAAGTATGCGATTTTTCAATTTTCAGAAAAACCGTTTTTATTTTTTAAGTTAATTGAATACAATTACGATCGTAACAACTACATCTTATGTTGCTTTTACTCGTAAATATAATGAATATTTTTTTTAATATTATTAGGTTATTTAGAGACCAGTAAAAGGATATTTTATATTCATAAAAATGATCGTTATTTTTTCCACTTCTTCGGTAATTTTTAAATCCTAGCAACATTATGATGTCTAGTTGCGCCCCTGCCAAACACACAGAGAATTTTGTTGGACTATCTTAGTGTACTATAATTAATGTGATGGTCTAGTGATGTCTGCTGCCACTCACCCTGCATAGGTCCGAACACGACACAAACTACGATTAGAAGTAAACACACTCGAAGCCGCCGATTATTTGACCCTTTCCTAAATGCCACTCGAAAAGTCTCCATCACTAGGGAAAAGTCGAAAAATTCTACGACAAAACCAATACACCCTTCACGTTTCTGAAAATAAACATTTGGGAATAAGATGTATTACTGACAAGTGACAACCTAAATATGTAAAATGAACTTAAATTAAAATTAAATGCAAACAAAGATTAAGTTTATTTAATTCTCTTTGGTGGGTTAAAAGAGGAGGTGGCGCTGCTGTGCTACAGTTAACATTGCCTCTGTGTTCGTTAATTCCAAAAAATAGTAAAAAGTGCAAAAAGTTAATAAAAACCATGAAAAGTTATCAGACTAAATACAGACTCTGCCAGTGAAATAATAGTTTGGTGCAAATAATCGAAGATAAGTGCAAAAACTGAAGTGAAATGTGGACCGTTACTTTCGTTACTTTCGTGACTTTTCTGCGGATAAATTACCGTTTTGTGACGTGTTAACTAACAGTTTTACAAGAGACGATAATATAGTGCCCTTTTGCATAAAAACAAAGCAAATACAAGGACATATGTGTATGGACAATAAAAACATAACCTAAAAATTTATAAAAACAGCTTTAAAAAATATTACTGGTCATTTATGCCAAGCTAGCGACATCTATCGACAAGCGGAAATAATTACATAATAAGACCGAAGCAAACCCGCATACAACCAACAGCGCCATCTAGTGTCGAAGAGCGTTAAAACACGTTAAATGATAGATCATAACCATAGATCTGTAACGCCATCTATTGTCGAATGGCTATCGTATCTAAAACTACTTAATACTGCATTAACATTTTTTCTACAAGAGGGCACCACATGTATGTAAACAATAATTATAGAACTTTAACACCAAAAATGGATGAAATTATGGAAACTTTACGCTCAATCCGAAAAGAAATTGACGAACAACGAATTGCAATCAGGGAAAATGGTATAGAAGTAACAAATACTGTAACAGCGAATATTAACCAAATGTTAGACGATAAATTGTTTTGCATTGAAAAAAAATACGAAAACCTTAAAGAACATGTAGAAAAACAAGAGCAAAGGCTGAACATCTTAGAAAAACAGGCTAGAAATCGAAATATAGTATTCTTCGGCATCCAAGAACACGAATCTCCCTATTCCTACTCCAATATTGAAAAGGAACTTACCGACTTCATTGTTAAATATTTTGAGATTAATATGAACCCCAACGATATACAAGAATTTAGAAGAATAGGAAAGAAGTCTGAAAAGCCACGCCCCATTGTAGTGACATTTACAACTTTAGGCAAAAAAATTGAAATTTTCAAACAAAGGCGACGACTAAGCAATACTAATTACTACATCACAGAAGACTACCCACAACACGTGTTACAGAAAAGAAGAGAGCTCCAGGATCAAGTAAAATTAGAAGAAGAGAAAGGAAATAAAGCCGTAATAAGATATGACAAGATAGTGATATTAAACAACAAAATAAAAACTACCACGCAGGGAAACAATAAAAGACCTCTCTCTTCATCACCCCAAGAAACTCGGAGCTACTATAATGATTTACCCCAAAGAAAGCAAGGACACAAAAAGAATAAGCCCACATCATCACCTACCGCTCCCCACAGATCACCCAGTACTTCTGAAGGCATAGTCAGACCTGGATTATTCAATTTCCTTGTACAAAAAAACTCTACTAGCCATTCACAACAGCCGAAAACAACTCAATCAACAACTCAAAACGAATAGCATTCAGTGACCCCTCTCAACATAACGAAAATTACTGAATATGATAATAACATAAATCTTCCAAGCCGGCTGGTCACCGAGGAAGATTATGACCACCACCCTCCAAAGCCAAACACTACCATCTACCACAGCATCAAAAAGTCGACAAATAAAGTTTATATAGCAACCTACAATGTAAGAACGCTTTCTACGTATGAAAGATTAATAGAACTACAAAAAGCTCTAGAAGATATTAAATACGATGTCATTGGTTTATCGGAAATCAGACGATTGGGAAATAAAATTGAAGAATATGCGAACTTTATACTATATCATATAGGCCATACAGCAGGAAAATATGGAGTAGGTTTTTTGATAAAGAAATATTTAAAACAGTACATTGAAAGTTTTACTGGTATCACAGATCGAGTAGCACTTCTGAACCTCAACTTAGAAGGTTACAAGCTAAGCATTATTCAAGCATATGCTCCCACAGAGGCAGCAGATGACGAAGAAATTAATGAATTTTATAAACACATTGACAAGGCGATGGAGTCGTCATACAGTAACCTTATAATAATGGGGGACTTTAATGCGAAAATAGGACAACCAGCAAATGATGAACACCTAATAACAAAGCAATATGGATACGGCGAAAGAAACGAACGCGGCCAGAGACTAATAGATTTTGCTTTTGAAAATAAGCTTTCAGTCATAAATACCTATTTCAATAAAAAACCAAACCGCAGATGGACGTGGCGCTCGCCGAATGGTAAATATAAAAACGAAATTGATTATATACTGTCTAATAAACCAAGAATATTCTTAAATATAGAAACCTTAAACATAAACTACTCATCGGACCATAGAATGGTCAGAGCTACAATATTATTAAAAGATTTAAAGAAGAGCCGTGCTGGGTTTAAAAGTAATTTGACGACCAGCCTGAAAACCGAAGAAGAAAGGGAAAATTATAGAACGAATTTAAAACACAATCTAACAAACTCACTAAATAGTAATCAATTGATAAACGTCCAAAAATATTATGATAAACTAGCACATTCTATTAAATATAGTTTACAAAATACAAGAGTAACGAGGAATATTACAACGAAACATAAATGCATATCTGAGCGAACCATGTCACTTCTAAATAGAAGACAAGAATTGCAAAGAACCAAAAACAAATCTCGGTCACAAAAAAACGAACTAAGTGCTCTATATAAGTTAACAAGCAAATATATTAAATCTGATTACAAAAACCACAGAATAAAGACTATACAAAAATATCTTGAACAGGGAAAGAGTCTTAAAAAAGCTTTCAAAGAATTAAAAACAAATAAAACTTGGATCGAGGGCTTGAAACAATCGGGAGCCACATCGCACAACCGCAAAGATATTTTAAAAATTGCCACGGATTTTTATAAAAACCTATACAGTGATGAAAAACACCCAAAAACCACGCCTCTGACCGATGATCATTGTCAGGAGTACAATATTAAGGCTGTCGAAGAGATAGAGATTGTGCAAATGATAAAAAAATTAAGACTAGAAAAAAGCCCAGGTCCCGATAACATAACCAATGAAGCTTTAAAGATTGGCTCTGACTTACTAGCTGCACCACTAACAAAATTATTTAATTTAATATTAAAAACAGGAAGAACACCTTCACAATGGTCAGAATCCAATATTATACTATTGTACAAAAAAGGGGACCCAAATGATATAAGTAACTATAGACCTATCAGTCTCCTGCCAACTCTATACAAGCTATTCTCTTCTATCATAGAGCAAAGAATAAGCAAAAACTTGGAAAAAAGACAACCTATAGAACAGGCAGGTTTTAGAAAAGGATTTTCGACTATCGACCATATTCACACCCTGGAACAAGTTATAGAGAAATATCAAGAACATCAAAGACCGCTCTACATAGCCTACATTGATTACAAGAAAGCTTTTGACACAATATCCCATGAAAGCATTTGGGAAGCTCTGGAAGCTCAAGAAGTAGAAAAGGAATACATACAAGTCATAAAATGCATATATAATACATGCTCAAGTAGAGTCAAACTAGAATCAATTGGCCCCAGTTTTCATATAGAGAGAGGCTTGAGGCAGGGAGACCCAATCTCGCCAAAAATTTTTATTACCGTATTGGAGTTCGTTATAAACAAATTAGACTGGGAGAGGTACGGATTAAACGTTAAAGGAAAGCACCTAAGTCATCTAAGGTTCGCAGATGATCTCGTACTGTTATCGGAGAGTAGTGACAGCTTACAATACATGATAGAATCTCTCTACAGAGCTAGCAGACAAATAGGCCTGGAAATCAACTTAGCAAAAACAAAAGTCATGACAAATAGAGCGAAGAGAGTCATCACAATAAATAACGAACCAATACAATATGTAGAACGATACATCTACCTCGGAAAACAAGTAGGATTCAACAATAATACCAATGAGCTAGAGGTAGAGCGAAGATCAAACATCACTTGGAACAAGTTCTGGAGTTATAAAGAAATTTTAAAAAGCAATATACCAGTAACGTTGAAAAAGAAAATTATGGACTCATGCATTCTCCCCTGTCTAACTTACGCATGCCAAACATGGAAATTTACTAGAAATATTAAAAATAAAATAACAAAGTGCCAAAGAGGTATGGAGCGTAGTATGCTAAAAATTAAAAAAATACATAAAATAAGACATTCAAAAATAAGACACGTAACAAAGGCTATAGACGCGTTAAGTTACGCACAAAAGTTAAAACTGAGATGGGCCGGACATGTAGCACGTTTGGAAGATAAAAGGTGGACACTGTGGGTGACTACATGGAATGGTCCTTCAGGCAAGCGCCGCGTAGGTAGACCTTATACACGATGGGAAGATGACATTAAAAAGATCGCAGGACAGAACTGGGTTAAAATGGCTAAAAATCGGGAAAAATGGAAAGCTTTGGAGGAGGCCTTCACCTGAGGGGGGTCCATGCAATAATTAAATTAATAAAATGTCAATATTATAAAATAAAATAATGTATAATTTAATAATAATAATCAATTAAATAAATTGTCTAAATGATAATAATGTAATAATGTAATAAATGATAATAATGTAAATATAATTTAGCAGTTCCTATTATTACGTTAAGCTGATTAATAATATAAGTAAAAAAATGTAATAATTTAAATTTAATAATTTAATTTAATTTAATACATAAAAATTGTAAAACTGTAAATTGTAAAAATGTAATGAGCATGGAATAAAAGGCTTTTTTATTTTTATTTTTATTTAATTCTCTTTGTGTCACTGATATAAGTTATCAAAATTAAATATTTAAAAATTTAGAAACATTGGCGTTTTAGGATTTGTAAGTTATAATACGAGACGACAATTCATTTTTTTATTTTGTTTGTGGAACCGTCTGTTTATCTGACTCAACCATTGACGGGACTTTTACACACAGACACAGGTTTCTATATTTTTTTTTTATTTGTACTATAAGAGTAGCAGACGAGCATGCAGTCCACCTGATGGTAAGTGGCTACTGCCGCCCATGGACATCTGTAATCAACCTCAGATAGGATTAGATATTCCTACCCGAGGTCGGCCACAGATGCGCCGCTACCCCTGAGGACTAAGCTGGAATGCCTCGGAAAAGTCTGTCTCCCTTACCACACCCTTCAAACCGGAACAAAGCAACGCCTAACACTGCTGTTATTAGGTAGAAATAGGTGTGGCGGTGGTGCTGCCGGGGTTGAACCACAAAGGGTTCTACCACCTTCCATATAATTGGATCTAAAAGATTTTATTACAGATTATTATTTTCTGAATTATTTAATTCTTACTATATAAAATAAATAATGATATCATTTGATACTTACTTTTTCAACGACTCTTCGCTTCGGATCTTTTAAGTAATAATAACCATATATTAAACTAAATAAGTAGAGACTACCAGATATGGAAAATACACCATAATATCCTATCCATTTTAACAAAACCCCGCTAAGAGCACTTCCTATAGGATATCCTAAGGACATACATAAATTCACTATCCCAACTCTGTAAGTCCGTTCTTCAACTGTGGTAATATCACCTATATAACTGAACACTCCGATGAAATTCGTGAACCATCCGCCGGTAACCGCCGGGAATATGGACTCCGTTAACGCGGCCACTTCGACAGGCAATTCGTAGAAGTAATACGTGTTTATCATAAATCCGATGCAAGTTAGAAATTCCCCAACAATGGGCATAAGAATGCATGCTTTTCTTCGCCCCGTTTTATCGCTCCACGCTCCGACAAATAAAATAATAAGCACAGGGATAGCTGTTTGAACGACGTTCTTCCAGGCTTGAATGTTCGCTGTAAATGCTTGAACGCGTTCCTCATATATCGTGTAATTTTCAGTCTCCCTCGATTTTAGCGCGTCGCAAACTTCGGCGCTGAAATTGAGGTTGACTCGGCATGCCTTTTCGAGGTTCAAATTTTGTGTGGCCATAGAAGCTAGAACGCTAGGCATGATGTAGCATGCCATAATTGGTTCCACTGTTACATTTTCCTTGATGAGTTTCAGTTTCTCCAGAAATGTACGTTGCCTTTTCTCATTTCCCACTTTATTGTCAACGCCGTCATGTTCCGGTTTCAAGGGAGATTCCTCATTGCTCTCCGCAATGTTTAATTCTGCGTCCTTTTCTGTTTTTGCTGATTTTATTTTTGTACTAGACTCCATTGTCGTTTACAATTCATCGCAAAGTAGAGACAATAAAAGAATCATTCCACATTTCGACTTTAACGGCTCGGGATGGAAGTCAAGAGTAAACTCATTAAACTACCTGTGAACTCTATTTGTATTTCGACACAATAAAATGTATAGAAATAAATAAGACAATTGTTGTTCAATATTTACTGAGTCTTGCCGTGTGTGCAATTGATAAGGTAACATCTTACTAGATACAAGGTGCTGGGTATTGTTTATGATAGTCTTTCATTACAAGGAAAAGCAAGTGCGTTTTAATCTATTTATTTTATATATATTTGCTACATTATTTAACAGGAGATTTAATCATTACTTATCATTAATCTTTACCTACAAATGTCGTATTTATAGTAAAATCAGCGAAGAAAACAGCCTTCTCAACAATCTTATATATTTTATCTTTATTTATTGTTTGTACGTATGTATTCGCAAGTGCTGTAAATTTAATAACTATATACAATAATTACATATATATCTACGTTTAAGCTTAGTTGTTAGTTATTAATCTACGTTTCTTTGGTTCTTTCTTCTTCTTCGTCTTTGTCCGTGTTTATTTGTTTTCTATGTTCGTAGAATAGAAATCTGAAAAAATATAAATACTTTATATTCAATTTTATTTAAAGTTAAAATGAGTAAAATATTTAGTGATTTAATCTATAAATTTAGAAACTCAGGACACGAACATATACTTTGTAATGAATAATTTAAAATCTTAGCCTCACATTAGAATTCCCTACCTGATTTAGTGTTTTGGATAGAGCTTTCTGCTTGGTGAGAAATATAGTACTTTAGTATGTATAAAAATTAAATGCTAGGTACAATGGCTGTAGTAGGTAATTCCATCGTGAGAAATGCCGGATCAAGACTAATGGACGATTATCTCATTATAAAGAATGTTAAATTACGGAAGATGTTCCTCGGAACTGGAGACAATTAAGATTACTGACACAAACGAGGCGGAATAATAAAATTAAATAGTATATTAGACTAAATTGGAACAATGAAATGAATTTATTGGTACAATATAATAATGTATGTCACTGATTCACAATTATGACTGTGTGATTTGACGACGATGATATTTTTAGGGGCTACATAAAGAAAATACAGCTAGACTATTTTTATAATAATAGTTATTAAATCTATGAGAGCTAATAATAATTATTATGTGGAAAAAGTGATACATAAACTTATATAACTTTAATCACCTCCAGATAAGATTAGATTCCTACCTGCGTCGCTCCCCTGTGGACTAATTTGGAATGCTTTGTAAAAGTATGTCTATTGGTGGTACCGCCGGTGTCAAAACATCGGTTTCTTCTACTTTCCAAATATCTATCTCTGATATCATAATCAACCCATTTCTGTTCCACAGCTAATCACGAGTCTCGTTCCATAATTATAGTTCTGAATGACACCTATTTCTGCCTTATAACCGCGGCGTTCAGCGCTGCTGTGTTCTGGTTTGAAGGGTGTGGTGAGGGAAACACATTGGTTCGAGGCGTTCCAGCTTAGTCCTCAGGGGTAGCGGCGCATCTGTGAGCGACCTCAGGTAGGAATTGAAACCCATTTATACAGGGTAGACTATAGATGTTTGTTGGCGGCAGTAGACACTATATTATATAAATGATATGACACAATAGAATCATAAACTTACATGAAAACTACAACAGCTGGTATGGTCATAGCTGCCCCCATGAGGAAGGCAGCTCCAGGTAAAACTTCCATGGTTGCTGCATATACTTTCGTGTACAGCGGAATATATATCAGTGGCATCAAATTTTCAGTTAACGCGAATATCGAGTTAACCTTACCTGAAATTATATTTCGATTTCGTTAAGCATTTCACAAACAGTTTCATTATACAGGGTGAATTTTTCAAGTGGGTCTTCATAGCCAAATCCGAAACTAGCTAAAAACGTTGAAAGGAATTACGAGGCCGATTTTGATTTGTTTTTCCTCAAATAGTGTGCGTTTCTTTTTTTCAAAATGAACTCGTTCGATTCCCGACTAGGAAAAAAGATATTTAAAAAAATAATTATGCATTTTTAGTTTTTATTAAAATCGGCCTTCGCTAATTCTTACAGATTCGGATTTGGCCATGAAAGCGCATTTGAAAAATTCAACCTGTATGTGTTTTAAGAACTACCGTGTTCTGGTTTGAAGAATGCGGTAGCATTGTGATAGTCCTTAGTTAAGATTGTTTCGGATCCCAAAAACCCCTTTTTTTTCAAAGTTATGTGCGTATTGGAAATCAATTATGTTCTATCCATACATTTTTATATAAAAAAGTTTTTTCTCACACCTGGTGATATTTTAACTTTACTCGTAAGTAAAATGTTCGTGTAATAATTTTTATTAACTATCATCAGACAGTCTTAAAATTGTTATAAATAGAAATATATAACGGTTGTATAAAATAATTGTCACATCTTTATTTTGAGTACAATAATAAATAACATAAATATACATAAACGTACTCCAAATAGATTTATAAGAAAATTTATCATAATATTATAAAAAATAGTATCATTGTCTATACGCTATAACTCGAAAACCACAAAATAAATACAGGTCTGTGTCGAAAACATTGGTTTGATTTATTCTATAGTTTTTAACTAACTTCAAAACGAGATTTGGTATTCATCCGATATGTAAATATGTTTGTTTGTATGTTCACGATTTTCTCAAAAAGTAGTATATCAATTTTGATGGGGGTTTCGTTATTTTAAAGCATATTTTACAAGGCAGGTTCGATAAATAATAAAATACAAAAATGTTTTGTTTAGCCAAACTTTAGCGTTGGACTGTAGCCTAACCGCTCTCAGAGAGAAGACTTGGGTCCAGCAGTAGGCATAATGGAAAGGCTAAAGAACCTCTATCTTTTTTTAATTTTGTTTAAAATTAGAATGACATAGTCCGCGCGAGTAAAGACGCTGGTATAGCTAGTATATCTAGACTTAAGACTGGCGCTTGTTTTTTCCTTAAACATTTTTAGATTGTGCCTTCCTTTTGCTATCTTAAGCCTGTTGTAAAGATATGAAAGTTTTGCGTACAATACTATTTTCTAGGAAAGTAAAATGTTTTTCTTAAAATAATCTGTTTACTTGTTCTTTATTGAGGACGGTCATGTCGTTCTAAATCCCGAACATATACCTGAAGTTTAAATGAAAGATAGTATAATTAACTGATAGTTTTGAATAGTTCAAGTGCTCGATATAAGTAAAAAAGTGTGAATGTGACCACTTTTAAAAAGATAAATTCTTTAAAAAAAAATTAAGGCATGTAATCACGGCGTGTTCCTTTGCAGCTGAAGCAAGTGATAATTAATTTCTAATACGCGCATAACTTCGAAGACTCGGAAGTGTATGCCTAAGATTGGAACATTAGATAGCGCATTCAAACTACAAGGCTGCAAGATATAACTCAAAGTCTAGTATAATAATTAATACCTTACCTAATTCATCAACTTCCACCAATTTTGAAACTGTCGATCTCAAAGCCAGTAGTGATGTCCCGTTTAAAATGTCGACTAATGGAGCTGAAAAACAAAATCATGTTTAATATGTTTAATATTGTTTTTGGATGATTCTAATCCGCCGGAAATGATGGTGCCGCTTCACAAGCATGCGAAACTTTAACAAACCGACACAAATTTAATCGTGTGGACAGAGTGTTTGACGTTTGTGCAGCATCAAAGCAAACGTTTCTAGAGGTTTGGAGTTTGTGGCAGTGCCAAGCGTGAAGACGCGGCATAATAAATTAAGTATGTTTTTTTATAATATAGGAGTAGCAGACGAGCATGCAGTCCACCTGATGGTAAGTGGCTACTGCCGCCCATGGACATCTGTAATCAACCACAGATAGGATTAGATATTCCTACCTGAGGTCGGCCTGAGGTGAGAACGCCTCGGAAAAGTATGTCTCCCTTACCACACCCGTCAAAACGGAACACAGCAGCGGCTAACACTGCTGTTATTAGCCAGAAATAGGTGTGGCGGTGGTGCCGCCGGAGTCGAACCACAGAGGGTTCTACCACCTTCATAATGTCTCTAAGATATATGAAAATGGTTTTGTCATTGTTAGAAATACATAATTCTACCTAAACTGCAAATTTTGAGCGCTTGTAGTAAAATACTATACCTTAAATGTACTTACTGACATCATTATTTTATATTTATAATGACAATATTTGAAGTGGAGACTTTTATAACATAAAAGCCGTTAACTTTTTCATAATTTAAGTCTGTCAGATTAAAGACAAGCTGTACAAAAAATAGTCTCTATTCTAGTCTCTATTCTATGCCAATAAGTTCTGACAACGTAAATTGTACGAATACTAGAGAATATTATAATAACATAGTCTAGAATCGAGAGGTTGTTATTAGGCAACAGACGTTAGCTATTATTTTGTAATTTAAGGCCTTGAGCTTGCAAATAAGCTGAGCAGAATATACTATGTCTTTGTTTAAGATAGTTTATATAACTTGTAAAAATAAGCAACTGTTATTTTTACAAGTTATATAAATATAAGCAACTGTTATTATAACAAATTTTGTAGCCGTAACTATATCATTGTTATTGTGCGAGAAATTCTGAAATGGAGACTTTGTTATAATAGCCTTAGATAATAGCCTTGTCTCCATTTAATATGAATAAATATCAACATCGTAAATTGCGTAAATACTAGCCACTGTTATGAAAACATAGTCTAGAATTGAAAGCTTGTTAGTAGGCAACAGACTATATTAGCTATATTAGCTATTATTTTATAATTTAAGGCACTGAGCTTGCGAATAACGCGAGTAGAAAATCATGGTATTTTTATTATGGTATCTTCATTTACGATAGTTTATATATAAATTGTTCAAATGTAAGCAACTGTTATTATAACAATTTCTGAAGCCGTAACATTGTTATCAAGGGCGTTAACTTTTATAACATGACACAGTGTGAAGTCATAAAAAGGTAAAGTTTGTTAGTAGATAATAGGTGTAAAGTGTAGCTTCATCACGACGTCTGAAGTCAAGACTTTCTTTATGATAACAAACGTTAAATGTTATCACATTTAAAGTTCAAAGTTAAGACTTTGTTAGTAGATAAAATGATAACTTTTTGTCTCCCTCACATGTTCGCAAAAAAGAGAGACAAAACATAAAGCGCCATTTTGTCAATTTAGACATTTAAGTTACGTTACTGACACTATAGTTATGATACAATCCGCAAGGGGGCTCTGAGTGGAAATAGAGTGGGCAAATACATAAACAAATACCAAAACAGTCATATTTGACAAAACATAAAAACATGATAAGGGTACTGGAGTCAACCCCAAAGAAAATTTAAGTTCTACATGAGCTCTGTGTTGTCACTCTTGAGCACAAAGAGTGAGGTGCCTTGTGCAAGTTTTTTGTCTTTTCTTACCAAACCTTTTTGACTAGAAAGTAGTCGGCTCAGTGGCGGACTTACATATTTGCCACCAGTGGGCTATTTAAATTTTGTCGCTCTTATCTCTATAAATCAATGCCCTAGTTCAGTTAGTTAGTTCAGGGTTGCACAGACGAAATATTATTGCGGCCCAATGACAATAGGCCGCCATTAAAATGTAATTAAAAAAAGTGAATATAAAATGGTTCTTTGTTGGCAAATAAAGATCATCAAATAAAAATTTGCCGGCTCTAGAATATGCCGCCCTAGGCTTCAGCCCACTGCTGGTAGATAGAAATTCCACGGAACCCGACCCACGAATGGTTCCACCACCTTTCCAATTAAACAGAAGCAACGCTAGGAAAAATAGGTTAATAATAAAATCTTACCAATGAAAAATATCTTTTCGTTCGGAGCAAAACAGTAAATGAAAGACGCCAATATCTTGCTTACAGTGGAAATTATTCCCAGGACCGAGTCGTGCCATTGCAAGTATTTACTGAAGTAAGTTATCGAGAAAATTGTGCCTGGAAATGATTATGGATGGATTAATTCTTGCAATAACTTGTAGATGGTGGAAATGACCGATATTTGTATCAATAGATGTTTTTGTAGCGTTGGTATTTTAAAAATGATCTTAGTTTTGCCGCAATTGCTAACCGCTATCTATGTTTATACTATGTCTTCGTATATTGCATCTCCAATTTCTGAATCTCATTGTCAGATTTTTTATCATATGGAATTAACTAAAGAACATACACTGCCACTGGATATTGGTAATCAATCCCAGATAAGATTAGAGTCCTACCTAAGGGCGCCAACACATGCGTTATTGCCTGAGGACTAAGTTGGAACGCTGGAAGGTTTCACAATCTTCAAACTAATATACTTCACCGCGTTGGTGCAGTGGAGATTGGTGGAGCCATACATAGCTTAACTTAACTGTTTAAAAATTGTAATCTATTCAGATTGGTCGTATTTTCTAAGAGTTTAATTTAAATTTGTAGAATAATTATATAGAATGTTTTTTTCCACTTACCTATCGTGTGAGTGATAAAGTTATAAGTTTGGAATAAACTGAAGTTCACTTCGTCCCAACTGAATCTATATCTCGTTGATATGTATAAAATAGAAATTTCACCTGAAAACAAAATTACATTTAAAGACTAGCTGTGCCCCGCGGTTTCACCCGCGTTAAAAAGAAACAGGGGCGCAGCTAGTTCTAAAATTAAGTAGCCTAAGTTACTTCTTATTACATCAGCTACCTGCCAATAAAAGTCCCGTCAAAATCGGTCCAGCCATTTCAGAGATTAGTCGTAACAAACAGACAGACAAAAATTAAAAAAATCTGCATTTGGTGTATACTGTACGTATGTATATTCACATGCATGTAGTAAAAAGCGGTTATTTCAATATTAAAAATAGACACTCCAATTTTATTTATATATATGGATGTATAGATGTATAGATAATGAGTTATCAGTCACCTCTCACGTATACATAGGTATGACGTATTTAATAAAAACTGCTCGCCGGTCACAGTGGTCGAAATTGAACCGTAATTAAACCCAAATTGAAACTAAACTTGATATCATCGAAGTATAAGCAATTTCAACAGATTATATTTTATTATGATAAGCTACGTACGTTATTCGAAAACAGTTTTTTAACCGACTTCGAAAAAGGAGGAGGTTACTCAATTCGACCGTATATATATTTTTTTTTTTTTTTTTTTATGTTTGTTCGGCGATTTTTTCGCGATGCCGCGACCGATCGATATGATTCATACACCATTGTATGCGGCTAGTTTCACAAGGGGTCCCATTTCGAGGAAATTTGAAAATTTCCGCCAGTTTTCCCGGAAAATTGGAAAAACCAGATTTCATATAAACTTCAATAAGTCGAGTATTTCTTAACCAATTTCAATTTTCTTTTTTTCATATGAAAGGGTGTTTCGTTGCGGTACTTTCCTACCTTAACGTTAGTATACTCTGATGATTAGAATTTAAGTTATGGGGTGGAACTCATCATCACTACCCCTGCTTTTTACATATTTTATGACAACTTACCTTCTGCCCACTCAATTCTCATGAAACTTAAAATGAACATTGAGTATCTAGGTTAACATGATATGATGGAAAATTTGACCTTCAACTCTTTAACCCTGGTAATGCAGAAGTGCCTCCTGCCTCAACCACATAAGTTAGGCATTTGGAACTTATGGATATTTAATAAAGTCGATAAGCTGAGATATATGATGGAAAATTTGACCTTCTACTCTTCAACTCTGATGATGCAGAGGTGCCTCCTGCCTCAACCATACAAGTTAGGCATTTGATGCTTATGAATATTCAATAAGGTTGATAGGTAGAGGTATATGATGGAAAATTTTCCCTTCAACTCTTCAACCCTGATAATGCAGAAGTGCCTCCTGCCTCAACCATACAAGTTAGGCATTTGGAGCTTACGAATATATGATAAGGTCTTTAAGTAGAGACATATGATGGAAGATATGACCTTCAATTCTTCAATCCTGATGATGCAGATGTGCCTCCTGTCTAAAGTATATAGAATAGACATTTGTTGTAATGAAGTTGCTAGACAGAGATATATGATGAAAAATTTGACCTTCAACTCCTTAGATCTGATGATGCAGAGGTACCTCCAGCCTAAACCACATGAATAAGCTATTTAGTGCTTTCACACATATTTTACAGGTCCTAACCAGGTACATGTAATGAAATAAATGACCTCAACTCTTCAACTTGACAATTACTTCTTACAAATATAAAATATGATTAATGAATACGTTGTAGTTTTTCTTAACTATTAATTTAAGGTAAATTTGACCGACTCACTCGCAGAGTTTTACCACCTAGTTTGATTTCTTTACTTTTCTGTTCCAACCTAATCTAGCCAATAATATAGTAGTATATAGTATCTCATATAGCCTCGCCTATAGTGTTTCGTATTGAATTGGTTAGGTTAGGTTGGAACATATAAGACAATGTAAAACTAAGCGAGAAGGGCGCGGTAGCGCCCTGCGAGCGGGTGGGTCCAATCCGTATGAATTCAGACCTTACCTTTATTCATGATCACCTTTATACAATTTTACATAATATTAATACAAACGTTAGCATATCATCACTAAAAAGGGTGAAAAAAAAAATTTTAACAAAAAAATAAAACCGACTTCTATGTCACTACAAAGTAAAAAATAATTGAAATAAATGTTGGTTTAGTACATATTTCTGAAGTCGGCGCTCATATTGGACACGCTGTTTACGCCGTTATCAAACGAAATATATTGAGCGCCAACTTCAGAAATATGTACTAAACCAACATTTATTTCAATTATTTTTTACTTTGTAGTGACATAGAAGTCGGTTTTATTTTTTTGTTAAATTTTTTTTTATCTGTTATAAAATGTATACATTCATCTCTATATTTGAAAATCCTTTTTATATAATATATGAATCTACACACAGACAGGCATGCAGTCCACGTAATGGTATGTCGCTACATCTGTGATCAACCCCAGAAAAGGTAAGATTCCTACCTGAGGTCAACCCCAGATGCGACGCTACTCCTGAGGACTAAGCTGGAACGCTTCGGAAAAGTATGACTTCTGTTAACCTTCAAACCAGAATAAAGCAGCGCGTGACGCTGTTATTAGGCAGTGGCATTTTTTTATAAAACACATTTTTGGAAAATTGAATTGGCATTACAAACAATTTCGGTGTACCTTCAGTACCCCACGATAAACATGATCACTTTGTCTATAAGTTATAATAATTATGTTGATATAACCATAATCCTAATTATCAAGGTTTAATTTATTACAATACCTATGCCCTTGGAAATAGCGACAATGTGAAGATCACTTATTTACTAAGTGAAGAACCGATAATAAATAAAAAATAAAATGTATTTTCATTAGTGATCGAAGGTATTTTCATTACAAGTAGTTTTTTTTTGGTCGTGTGTATATGTATAGCCACTAAAGTTGATACAACTATTTTTGTCTCATATCAAAAATGTAGAGCGCTTCCTGGTTTGAAGCGAAAATCACTTATACGAGGCGTTTTAACCTGAGACTATTCAACCATATTCAACTCGCTTGAGCTACGATGTCCCAGACTAATATACATATGGTAAATGTATAACACCCCTGAAGGTAGAATCCTTTGTGGTTTGACTTCGGCGGCACCACCGCCACACCTATTTCTACCTAATAACAGCAATGTTAGGCGCTGCTGTGTTCCGTTTTTAAGGGAGACAGACTTTCCGAGGCGTTCCAGCTTAGTCCTCAGGGGTAGCGGCGCATCTATGGCCGACCTCAGGTAGGAATATCTAATCCTATCTGGGGTTGATTACAGATGTCCATGGGCGGCAGTAGCCACTTACCATCAGGTGGACTGTGTGCTCGTCTGCTACTCTCATATCATAAAAAAACCCTTTTTTTGCGTCGGAGGTTAACAATATGTTTTTGTCTGCCACGGCTTGTGTCTGAAACGTTCAATGTAGATATAAACCGAAACATTCCATTCTCACTATCCTTCATGTGTTTAAAAATTAAATGTAGTAGTATGTCCACAAAGCTTGAGAAGTATTAACCAATGAATGAACAAATGAATGAACGAAAAAATAAATGAATGATTGAATAAAAGAATGAAAGGATAAACGAATAAATGAACACATACCTTATTTGTAGTAACAACAAGTAGCACTTGATGTTTCAATTTTCGTTACCAAAAATTTTAACTGAATATAATTTTCTAATTACATGCGTGTGAATATAATAATTAATTTACTATCACAATTTACCAAAATTGCATTTATCCCGAACAATATAATAAACTTTTTATCCTGAAATCCACGGGAATAGTTTCTTATAAATATTTCTACTAACCATGCATAGGTCCGAAAAGAATGGCGGTGACAGCCAACAAGACGATGATGCGGGTTCTTCGAGAGTTGGCCCCTTTCTTCAACACGACTTCAACCGTCTCCTTTATGTTGGTTAGGTCGAAGAAGCAGCGGACCAGATGGCCCATCCCTTTGCCCGTGTTCTGGGAAATATGAAAAATACTTAAAGGTATTTTTAAAAAGAAGAAGGTATTTTACAAAGAACCCTTTGGTTGGTTGGACTCCAGCGGCACCGACGCAACATTTAGTTTCGATGTAATAACAGCAGTGTCAAGCGCTGCTGTGTTCTGGTTTGAAGGGTGAGGTAAGGGAGACATACTTCTAAGACATTCTAGCTTAGACTTCAGGGGTAGCGACGCATCTGTGGCCGACCTCATATCTATTTCTATCTGAGATTGATTACAAATGTACATCGGCGGTAGTGGCTACTTACCATCAGTTGCAATGCATGCTCCAGTACTATTTCTCTATATTAATAAAAAGAGATGTGCACAATATACATATAATGCTTATAGAAAAATAAAACATCCATACTGAAAAGGTCTATACGCCTTTTTGATTTTGTATCGAACGACCTTTGCATGACCAATCGATGTAATCTTCGGAATTACACGTAGTTTTTATCAAAAACTGATGTTATACCTAGTTTATGGCAGCTTATAAAATATTATTGTGATCATAAATATCTAAATACATGATAATCTGATAATAATGTCAGTCACAGTAATAATATCATTGTTATTGGACAAAAACAAATGTGAAAGTAACAATGACTTTTCAATAATCGTCGGTTTATAAGTATTAAGGTATTCATAAGAACTCATAGCCTAGTGGTTGCAAAACACGGCCTTTCATTCGGAGGATCCGGGTTAAAATCCCAGGCACCTATGATCTCTCAAAGTTGTATGCGTATTAGAAATTAATTTGCATTTGGCTAGCGCGGTGGACTATGGAATAAATACCTAACTCTGTAACTCTCACCTCACAAAAATGCTCTTCAGAAACGTCATTTCATTTGTCATTTCTTTCGATAGAACTTTCATTTGAAACCATGTCATGGGCGTACAAAAAAAATACGTCCGCCACATTAGATTTAGACTTAAGTAGCTAATCTCAACATATACTGTCATATGTGCCAAACGTGTATAAAAAAATTCAGCTCAATTTAAGTTCAGCTCAATTTTTAGTTCAGCTTGTTAGTGAAATAGTTTAAAATTTTCTTCGAACCCTCACATACATTTTGTATGTATGTGAGCGTTAAATATTCAACAAATCTACTAACAAAGCAAGTCAAATAAAAACTTGTAAAAACTTATTAGGAAAATAAAAAGAGGGAAAAGGAAGGGGGTGGGATACGGTTATAAAGAATGATTACAAGGTGAACATTTTAAACATCCCTATATACCGGCCATCTGGTAGAACTAGTAGAGTGAAGAAAAAGTGCAGTACTCAAGACTCAAGACGGTAGAGGGACTTTGTATCGGCGACACTTTCATTTGTCAAACTGCTCCGCTTAACTACTGCACTATATCAGTCTGCAGTAAAGATAGCCTTAATAAATTAGGAAATATAGAATAGTTGTGTAAGTTACATTAAGAAAACGGCTTCTTTACGTACGTGTATACCTGTGCGAATGCCGTTAAAATATAACAATATGAAAATATTTCTGAATATAGTAAAAATATAATTTGCGCTTTATTCGCTGTTTAAGACATTTATCTTGAATGATTAATACTTTTATGACCGTGTATTCTTGGATCCAAAGAGAGAAAGTATAAAGAAACTAACTATAATATAGTATCAGTATCACCATTGAGTCTGTGTAATTACAGATCTAACGTTACTTCAATTTAAATTTGTTCTTGTTTTAGCTGAAACTGTTACTCATTCGTTACTCACCCTCCAAACGTCTGAGTTTCAGAAAAAACAATAAAAATGTCAAGTTTTTACCGACTATCGTATTTAAGTAGATTAAATAACTATTTGTCGGTAGACTATGTGCATGACGTGGGTTCAGTGATAAATAATACGTTAATGATCTCCTTTACAAGAGCTGGCAAAAGATTTTTAATAAATGAACATTTAATTTCAATATTGCTCACCTTTAATTGTTCCACAGTCCTTTTAGGGTCTTTTAAATAGACAGTATTAAAAAGTATGTTAAAAATGTTAAGTGCAGCAGCCGTTCCGTAACCGCCGTAAAAACCCCATTTCTTTATCAAAATTCCACTGAATCCCATTCCTATGGGAAATCCTACAGTGAAACTGAAATTGATGAGACCCATTCGGAAGGTCCGATTCTTATCCGTTGTGATAGCGCTGATGTAAGCGAACAAAATCAAAAAACAGACACACCAATGGCCACTAAATCCTTCGATTATTCCTTCAATGAATACAAGATGCTCCAATCTCAGCTCACGCAGAAAGTATGTTTGAAGAGCACCATTTATGCAAACTAAAGTATTGCCCACTATCGGTATGAGAATAAATATTTTCCTGTAACCGGTTTTGTCTGACCATGAGCCAACAAAGAGTGCCAAGACGCAAGGCACTGTTGCTGTTATGTATGTCTTCCACGACATCGCCCTGGTTATAAGCAACTGCACTTCCCTCTCATATTCACTTTGTCCTTCAATGGACTGTAACCTTAAAGAATCGCAAATTTCATCGGAATAATTTAAGTTTACGCGACAAGCTTTTTCCAAACTTAAATTCTGGGACGTGAGGATAGTTAAAATACCAGAGATAACAAAGAAAAACATTGTCGGTTCTACGGTCACATTCTTCAGCATGTGAGTAAAGGACTCTGCGTACGTTCTCTTTTTCTTCGGTTCTTGAGTTTGTGGTTCTTCATTAAGAGGATCTGCTTCTGTGAAATATGGTGGTACTTCTTCATTTTCTTCTTTAACTGCGGCCGCCATTGTATGTTCTTGTTTTTTTATTTTTTCTTACATTTACGACAATTTTTTAAATCACACGTTGTTATTGTAACCACTACACGAATATAATTGAACGTTGGCGATGGATATACTGAACTTTTGTTATGATTGTATTTTATAAGATTAGGTTAACAGCAATTAATATGTTTATCGCCTCATATTCAATTTATCGCTACCACAATCATTGGTTTTTAGATTTCCTTGATATAGATTATAGAAGGAATATTATGATTAATTTGCCTAGGTTTTCCGTTTTATTATTTATTAGTTTTGGGTTATTTGATAAAAGTTTCGAGTTATTGATAGTTCTAAATTATTGATTATCATCGGATTATCTAAGGTAGTAATAACAGTCGTGTATTGTATTGCGTGGAGTTTGAAAGTGTGGAATATGTTATTTCAATGAGTGTACGGAAGTAATCCTTATAATTTTATGACCTATTCTTCTATGTGCATATTGTGATCTTAACTTATATTATGATTTATATCATTATTATTGTAAAGGTGCAATTAATGTTTGTTTTTTCATCCATTTCATGTCGAAAAAATATTATGTTGATATTTCGATGTGTTCAATAAAGACCACAAATTAAATCTAGAAACACAATAATTCAAAAATTTAAGCAAAATATAGCTTTGTACGGAAATAAGTGGAAGATTTTGCGGAATAAATAAAACAATTAACCTAATTAAAGCAAGAAGTTGATTTTCATGTAGCCCATCGAAATGTTTTAATTTTCGGCCCTTAGCGTGCAAAAATCAGAGGATGCAATTAAGGAGTGTAAATCGTTTTCACGCTCTATCAGGCAAATTAATTGACGCATGGAAAATTTATAAGACGTCCGACCTATTACATACCTATTTATGAATACGTCCATTATTATAAATCAATCTGTCCAATATCTTGGCACAGATCGATTTGACTATTTCATACAAGGCAATAGAATTTTTCGATATTTGGTGGATTTTTTCTCCTCGTTGTAAAATGACCTGAAACTAATCTCTGACGCTCTATTCCCTCTACATTTTTAGTGAGTTAGAGTTACAAAAGTATGCGATGGCTTTTCGTTGGCTATATTAGTAGATTAAATCTGTGTACTTAATACGCTGATGACCTCTTTTACAATGTCTGACTACACTTATTTAACAGATACAGATAATAAATTGAATACTACTTACCTTCAATTGTTCCACAGTTTTCTTAGGGTCTTTTACATAGAAAGCGTTGTAACATATGTTAAAAACGTTGAGGGCTCCCGCTGTCCCGTAACCGCCGTAATAACCCCATCTCTTTATCAAAATACCACTGAATAACATTCCTATGGGAAATCCAACTGTTAAACTGAAATTGATGAGACCCATTCGGAAGGTCCGATTCTTATCCGTCGTGATAGCGCTGATATAAGCGAACAAAGTCAAAAAACAAACACACCAGTAGCCACTAAATCCCTCGATTATTGCTTCACTGAACACAAGATACTCCAATCTTAGCTCACGAAGAAAGTATGTTTGAAGAGCACCGTTTATGCAAATTAAAGTACTGCCCACTAATGGTAGGAGAATAAAGATTTTCCTGTAACCGGTTTTATCTGACCATGAGCCCACAAAGAGTGCTAAGACGCAAGGCACTGTTGCTGTTATGTATGTCTTCCACGACATCGCCCTGGTTATAAGCAACTGTACTTCCCTCTCGTATTCACTTTGTCCTTCAATGGATTGTAGCCTTAACGAATCGCAAATTTCATCAGAGTAATTTAAGTTCACGCGACAAGCTTTTTCCAAACTTAAATTCTGAGACGTGAGCATTGCTACAATACCGGAGATAATGTAGAAAAACATTGTCGGCTCTACGGTCACATTCTTCAGCATGTGAGTAAACGACTCTGCGTAAGTTCTCTTCTTCTTCGGTTCTTGATTTTCTGTTTTTTCATTCAAAGGATCCGCTTCTGTGAAATAAGGCGGCCCTTCTCCATTTTCTTCGTTGGCTGTGACGGCCATCGTATTTGCGTGTTTATTATTTATTTCTTTACATTAACGAGAAACTTTTAAATCACACGTTGTTATAACCGCTCCACGGATATCATTGAACGTTAGCGATATACTGAACTTAAGTTATGATTGTATTTTATGAGATTAAGCTGACAACAATTATTATGTTTATCGCTTTGTGTACGGTTTATCATTACTACAATCATATTTTTAGATTTCCTTGATAAACATTTAGGGATATTAGGATTAATGTTCTTCGGTAGTCCTTGTAATTTTTATGCGTTTCATTATTTTATTGCATGTGCTGCGTATTTTTTTAACGTTTCGACTTATTGATTATTTAAAATGACATAACCCTATACCTTCGTATATTATATTTTGTGGAGTTTTATTAGTATGTCGGTTTATTTCATGTTATTTGAATTAATCTACGGAAGTTATCTTTGCAATTTTAATGTGTATCTATCTATTCATAGTCATGTTTGCTTTATCGCTAAACAACATAGAGTAATATTTCTAGGTATTAGCAATATACATACTTCCGTGATTACTAATTCCATTATTATTAATGAAACATTGGTCATAGGCTTGATTACAGTTAAAATATTATTAATAAGGTCAGTTATTAGATTAGTCTTATCTGTCATTTAATAAGTATCTTAAGGAAACTATCCAACGTTAAAATAGATCATATTAATATGTTAATGTTCATCTTAGCCTTGGGCTTGAAGTATAATTAAAGACGACTATTAGAAATGGGGTTATGTCCTATAGGTAAGTGATGCGTAGCTATTTCTGAGGGCTGGTTCCTGCTGCGAGTTTTCCGTTCTCTTTAAGGTTTTCGGACTTTCATAAGAGTTTGTAGTTCATTTGGAGTTTATTAGTTAGTACAGCTCGAGTTTCTTTATCATCACTGCTGGGCACGTAAATCCAAAAAATCTCAAAATCGGTGTTTTAATATTTTCCAAGGCATTTCAACTTGGCAGTGGTAAGTGGCTTATCTGTGGAAGACCTCGGGTAGGAATCTAATCTTATCAGAAGTTGATTACATATGTGCATGGGCAGCAGTAGTCCTTCCATAATATAGATGCATGCTCGTCTTATATTACAAAAAATCGGGATATTCACTGAGCATGAGCACTGAGAGGAGTTCTGTTGATTTTGAGAAAATTTGGTTATTTCGGATTTATTTAAGGTTCAGATGGGACTATAAAAATATTAGTTCAACTAATAGAAAACAGACTGATATTATAAGTCATTAAGATTACCATCGTATTGTTGCATAAATTATTATTATTGTTATTAATTACATACTAATCCTTAGATAAGTTTTATAAGCGGTAATTAAGCATTGTCTGGAGCTACATAGCAACACACATAAACACACACTATTTCTATGTAGTTACTTCTAGAAGGTACAACTTTGCTGCCAACTCACTTAAAGGTGGTAGAACCTTTTGTAGTAACTTCGGAGACACCACTGCTCTACCTATTCTGCCTAATAACAGCAGTGTTAAGCGCTGCTGTGTTTCAATTTGATGGGTGTTGTAAGGCAAATAATTATACGAGATAGTAATTATTCCTCAAGGGAAGTAATCAGTAATACAATTATATACTATTATTATTATTATTAAATATTTGACTAATAATAATTTGACAATCAATTTATCAAAGACAAACTATATACAATTTAAAACAAAAAATAAATGTATTAATAAAATGAATGTAAGTTACAATGGACATAATATACGAGTACATCCCTGCTCCTAAATAACGCATACAGCATGTGTATAAAAATTTATAATAGACTACCTCCGCGTTTCCCAACCTGTGGTCCGCGGACTCCTCGGGGTCCGTGAGTATATGTATGGGGGTCCGCGGTGTCATCTCCGGACCATACATAAATTGCTCATTAAATGTAAAAGGGCCGCAAAACGAAAAATCAGCAAACCAGTTTTATTAGAAAAACGATCACGTTTTTCTAATAAGTTTTTCGTTTTAATTTTTAAAAATACCGTGTACTTAGATCACTAAGTACACGGTATTTTTAAAAATTAAAAAATATGCATCCAATGATGTATAACACTATTATTAATCTATATAAAAACAAAATACATAAATCGGTCTTTCAAATTATGCTTTGGGTGATTTTTTTTTGCTCTTCATTTTATTAAGGGGGTCCGTGAAAAATGTGCTTGATTTCCTAAGGGTCTGTGGACTGAAAAAGGTTGGGAAACGCTGGACTACCTGATACTTTTAAAAATGTACCGGAATAATTGTTTAAGTTAAAACTTAAAAAAATCTTATTAGAACATAACTTTTATGACATTCGTGAATTTATGACATTTAATATAAATTAGTTAACGTTTAATATAGTAATAATATATAATGTAATGTTAAATCTTTATTGAATTAATTGTATTTAATTATATTGAAATTGTTTGAATTTATATATTTATAATATTTGCATGCTATTAAATTAATATAGCTGAATATGATACAAATGTATATATTGTAAGACCTGTAATGACTGTTATATTCATGGTAAATAAATTATTAAATGATTAAAAAAATTTGATTATAATACGAAAAATTCGATACCGATATTATCAATGCAAGAGTAATGGAGATTTCTATCTTATTCAAAATTTTAATTCGTATTGAAATTTTATTGGCATGACAATGTTAATCGCTAAGGGGGCTTGTACACGAGCCCCCAACTTACTTTTTTTTTCAAAGGTGGTAGAACCCTGTGTGGTTCGACTCCGGCGGCACCACCGCCACACCTATTTCTACCTAATAACAGCAGTGTTAGGCGCTGCTGTGTTCCGTTTTGAAGGGTGTGGTAAGGGAAACAGACTTTTCCGAGGCGTTCCAACTTAGTCCTCAGGGGTGGCGGCGCTTCTGTGGCCGACCTCAGGTAGGAATATTTAATCCTACCTGGGGTTGATTACAGATGTCTATGGGCGGCAGTAGTCACTTACCATCAGGTGGACTGCATGCTCGTCTGCTACTCCTGTATAATATAAAAAAAAAACACGAGCGACAGCTTAAGTCATCTCTCGCCAACAATCGCTGATGCTCGCTGACTGACGTGCCCATTGCCAATGACTGTTTTTAAAGGTGGTACAATCTTTTGTGGTTCGACTCCGGTGGTACCACCGCCACACGTGCTTCTTCTTAATAACAGCAGTATTAAACGCTGATGTGTTACGGCCTGAAGGCTTTGGTATAGGAGAATACTTTTTCGTGGCGTTCCAGCTTAGTCCTCAGAGGTAGCGGCGCACCTATGGCCGACTTCAGGTAGAAGTCTAATTCTATCTGAGTTGATTACAAATGTCCATAGGCGGCAATAGTCACTTACCATCAGGTGGAGTTCATGCTCATCTGCTACTCCTATATCACAAAAGCAACTGTCGTAAGTGATACGAAATGTCGCTCGTGTGAAACCTCCGTTACAGTCTTCCCAAATAGGGAGCATTATCCTGTATTTTCATATAGTGAAGGGAAAGAGAGCCCTCAACGCTCGATATAATTGTGTTGCTAAGTGCGTATGTCAGCCATTTTGATTTTTGCCAATTAGCGCTGTTTTATAAGAGCATACTCGTTATCAACCGATAATAAGTAATCATTGAGGCGTGTTCGACGGATTTTTTGTTGGGGAATTTAATTTTGTTAATTAGACAGCTGTGTTTCTTTTATTAAGGTGTGTAAGTAATTATTAATGTAGTTCGTTTGATGGTAAGTCTTTAATGCTTATGATGACCTACCTGAGGTTATATATATTTTTATATACAGGGTGAATTTTTCAAGCCAGCCAAATCCGAAACTATAATTTATTAGCGAAAAATGCTGTAAGGAGTTACGAGGCCGATTTTGATAAAAACTAAAAATGCATCATTACTTTTTTAAATAACTTTTTCCCTAGCCGGAAATCGAACGAATTCATTTTGAAAAAAAAAATACACCTTCTATATTATTCCACTAACTGATAGTGTTGCTTATACGGATCAAATCTGGGAAGTAATGATAAATGACAAACTAAAGAAATTTATCAGCATTTATCAGTTTTTGAAAAGTTATTTGTTGTTATAGCGGCCACCATCAAGCATCCTCTGTAAAAATTTCAAGTGTCTATCTATTACGGTTTAAGAGATAGAGCCCTGTGACACACGAACAGACAGCGGAGGGTTTCGTTTTACTCTTCTAGTACGGAATTCTAAAAATCATTCTACAAGAGGGCATATGTGTATGTTTCAGAACATTTGAGTTATAGGGAAATAACATTAATATTTTCAAAACTAAAATCACGCCATAACAGTTAGTAAAAACTAAAAAAGTAATAATTGTTGCAATCTAGTAACTTTGCGATGAACTTTCTCTAAGGCGCTTGAATATCGCCCTGATGATGTTGAAAAGCACAATGGAACAAAATTATTAATATCGTATATTGTCATCGGTCCTAGATAATTCTTCAAAATTTTGAATTAAACTGGACGTTCAAAGTGGATAGAAATAGGGTTCAAAGTTTCCGTTACATGGTACATACATACATACATACGTACATACATAGATACAACGTAAGCTAATAAAAGGTTGTTAAAAATCTGTTTAAATTTCGATTAACTCATTCCTGAAACTAAGTGATAGACTAAGTATTTTTTAAGTTGCGTAACTTATATGATTTTTATATTCCATGTACAATTCCAGTATAATTAAAAACAACAACCAATTTATAACTAATTTATACATTATTCGTCATATAATATATTTACAATTTAAAACTAAATAACAAGAAGCATTAAGTATTATTTCTTATGGTTTTTTTTTAAATAATATTAGTACATAATTTTGTTGCAAAGTCTTCTTTTTTGATTTTTTATTTTTATTGCAGATCTGTTTCATGGCTAATAGATTTACAGACAGACATTTAATTTGCTATTTAAATATTCTCCCTTTATTCTCCATAAAATACCTCTTGTGAAATGCAGGGCAGGCAAATGAAAGGCAGGTAGGTTGTAAGCAGGTAGGGAGTTAGGCAAGTAGGTAGGTAGCTAAGTAGGTAGGAAGGAAGGTAGGTACGTAGGTGTGTAGGAAGATACATATGCAAGTAGGTAGTATGTATGAATTTTGGTTTTGTCGCGTGTTTGATTCTTCGAAGATATGTGCGTGTTTGAAATCAATTATCTCATTTTTTACTCTGAAGTAAAAATCATGAGGAAACCTTACGATTAATACTTTTCCTCTTTATGAGAGACCCTTGCCCAGAATTGTGAAAGACCGTTCCATAGTCTATTTGTGTGTAATAATATAAATAATACTACTAATAATAATTGTTTTTGACCTATTAAATATTAAGATAATACCAATCTTTACTTAATACAATATGTAAATTCTAGAAAAAATCTAAAGCTACATATCTATCTTAATTCTTACTTATATTTAAGATCATAACTTATATTCGTAAAAAAAAAACAATAGTTATTCCGGTTCATAAGCATTTTGAGCAGATTTCATCGCCTCTACTTCTTTCTTCTCTTCTGCCTCCAACGCAGTCTTTCTTGCAAGGCGCATCTCCTTTCTGTGCTGAACGTAAAATGATCTGAAAATAAATATATTTTATAAATACTAGCTGATTCAGCAAATGTTGTGTTGCCATATAAATAAAAAAATGTTAAGCGTGAACAACCCTTATCACTTAGGGGTATGAAAAATAGATAGTAGTCGATTCTCAGACATACTGAATATGCATATAAAATTTGGTCAAAATCGGTAAAGCCGTTTCGGAGGAGTACGGTAACTAACACTGTAATAAGAGAATTTTATATATAAGATAATCAACATCAATATTACCGTCAATACTAATATCTTCAGTATAAAATGTGACTACAAGAAAATTGCCCTTCTGTCTCCTTCCAGAAAGTCCCCTTCAGAAGGGGAAGGAAGTCTTAACATGTTACCTACTTTGTAATTGGCCTGTACGGTAGACTGAAACCTTTGGTTGACGACGATAAACGTCCGTGAATGTGACAATTTCAATCCATTAAAACAGATAAACTGCATACTGGTTTGCCTTCATTCTATGAACAAAGTCATTCAAAGTATCAAACTCCTACACAATACATTCTACTGCAAGGAATAAAAATGCGTTTCTAAGCTCTACATGTTTTTCCTCTACTCAAAGCGTCGGAATTTATCAGCATTAGTCACGCCAGCGCTGCTCTGCGGCTTCTTGTGTACTCCGTCTTATTAAACATTGTACGTTGTACCCAGGTTTCGTGGGACAGAGTGAAGCCCCTTTGTCATTGGTCCTGTACCCTTAATATGGGTGTTTACGTTTTAAAAAATGTACGTATTTGCCCATACATTTCCAATCAGCACCCCTAGCAGATTGTATCAAAACTGAGTGGGAATTCAGGAATATATGGGAAATAGGTAAACAAAAAAAACCAGTCATTTTTGTCAAAACGTAAAAAGTCATACTAAGGGTACTGGTAAGGGATGAAGTTCGTTTGTCATTGGTCTTAATTGCTTTGGATAATGTAAAATTCTTTTTTGGTGCTAATTGCATAGGAGTATTCGTTTCTCATCGATGCCAAGTACGAAATGAAGTTCGTTTGTCATAGTTGTCATTTCCTAGGACAGTGTAAAGTTCATTTGTCAATTGAGTAGGATAGAGAGAAGCCCGTTTGACATGATGCGCTAATTGCATTTTACAGATTGACGTTTATTTGTCATTTGTAATATTTGGATGTGACAGAGAAGTTCGTATGTCATAATCAGCGCTAATTGCATAGGCCAGAATGAATTTATTTGTCATAAGTTCTTATTAGTACGGCGAAGTGAAGTTAGTTGTCGTTTGTCATTTAGTGTTAATTGCATTTAACTTTGAAATTAGTATGCCATTCATGTTAATTGTATTGGACTGAGCGATTTAGTATTGGTCCTCATTGGTCAATATGCAACTATATTAATACAAGAATATGGAGCCGTTATATTTGGAATTAAAAATTACACGCGTGCAATTACCCGTGTGTGACTACCCTAAGGTCTGTATTATTAGTGTCAATTGCATTTAATTTTGAAATTAGTATGCTATTAATGTTAATCGTATTGGACTGAGTGATCTAACGTGGTATTGGTTGTAATTGGTACAATATACAACTATTTCAATACATGAACATAAGGAGCCGTTATATTTGGAATTAGAATTTACATGTGTGCAATTACCCGTGTGCGACCACCCTAAGGTCTGTATTATTAGTGTCAATTGCATTTAATTTTGAAATTAGTATGCTATTAATGTTAATCGTATTGGACTGAGTGATCTAACGTGGTATTGGTTGTAATTGGTACAATATCCAACTATTTTAATACCTCAACATGAATCCGTTATATTTGGAATTAGAAATTACATGCGTGCAATTACCCGTGTGCGACCACCCTAAGGTCTGGGCGAAATTACTCTACAGTGAGGCGCTTTAGTCTACGCCAAGGCATTACTCCCACTAACTTCTTGTGTGCTCAAACTCTAATTAAACTTTAACTAGTTAGATTAGGGTTTGATCCGGCGAATTCAGTTCCACGTACGAGCTTTGTTTTATTGAATGACTGGACGGAGTTTGGTTTTGGAGCTAAGTTTTTTTAACGGCCAGTGTTTACCCAGAAAAAGTAGAAAATTGAAGATTTTTAAACACCATTTTTGGATCTCATGGATATACAGCCAGATACAGACATCAGGTTGAGAGCGGATATTTAAACAGTTCTTCAGAGAAAGCAGTTGGATAGAGGAAGGGTAATGTTGGTACCAGATCAATACCTCCTCGGATCACTTACACAAGTATGGCAGCAGCTGGTATGATAAATCCTGCGCTCGTGAGGAATACCGTTCCTGGCAGCACCTGCAGCGTTCTCATGTACAACCAGGAGTAGAACGGCTGGAAGACCAACGCTGCCAGGGTTTCCGTCAAAGAGAACAGAGAGTTCACTTTAGCTGGAATGGAAAAAATGAATACATGAAACATAATATCGGTACCAAGCGTGAATAAGTTGACAAGTAGAAAATGCACAATTCTATTGCATCTATTTGTAGTATTTGGTAAGAATTATTTAAATATTTACAAGTGGCATGTGTATGGTAAAAATACCCGTTAACTTACCTTTTTACTCGTCATATAGGTAATTCAAACAATCTTAATGTTTATTATGATTAAAAAATATAAAAATGTGTATATATACATATTTGTATAAGTAGGTCCTATCAATATATTCACGCCTGGTACCCATATAATGACATGGTTATCTAATCAAGAGAAAAATGTTATGAGACAATAAGACTGTGCTCAGCTTTTAGCATTATTGGCAGTAAGCTGTCGACCTTCCACTGCTTGCTGCCACATGGATTGCATGGGATGGAGCTTTTGCTGTATTTCCAGCAATTGATCGCAGAAGATATCAATGTTACTATATGTACATAGGTATATATTTAAAACTGCGGTACAATTTTAAAGCTCTTCTTTTAAAAATATTACCAAGCCCATATTTTCTAGTAAAACAAATAGATTCACATTTTTTTTATTTATACGTTGTTTTCGTTTCACTGTGGGGTTAGTACTTAATCTTAATTATTACCTACCTCGGTTTGATTTGAGTATCATTATATAGGAACGATTTAATATAGCGCTAGTACTTTAATAATCTGATAGTAAAAGTTTGAGTAAAATACATACCAATGTCGTGTTTTTCCACTAGTTTTGTTAGTATCGATCTTAATGACGTGAATGTTGTTGCATTGAGTATTTCTGCCACAGGAACTGTAAAGATAAAAGATAAGATAAATATTTAGATTAGAAATATTTCTTTGTCTTTAAACGTCTTTAGTAACCCATCTGGATTATACGATAGTCTTTGCTTTTGGAATCAGTATTCAAATTCAAATTCAAATTCAAATTTTTATTGCTCATGCATACAGTACATAATTGTGGTGTTACAAGTAGGATATTCGAACATGCATATACCCTGCTAGGGCATTGCAATGAAATACATTCACATTAGCTTATATTTATCTTAACTTAGAATCGTCATTGTTTGTATTGTATTGTTGTATTGCATAGTGAAGGTTTATTTTAGAAAAAAATATAAAAAAAGGGTTCAGATTTTCGGTCTAAAAGATTAACTTGTTCATGACAGTAGTTTAGATAAAAAAATGATGAAAGTAGTGTTTTATGACAAATCACTTTCCTATTTAATATTTTTATATTGTAATACACACATTTTTGTTACTTAAATATTGTTTTATTAATATTTTTAATTAATGGTTTAATTTTTGATTTTAATATTATTATAATGGTCTGTTTCACAATTAAAGTTCGAAATAAGCTGTTTTAAAAATATATTATCTTTATATTGAATAAAGATACCACTTCACTTTAAAATCTTCAAACAGGACATAAATACATAATTCTATGATCATTTAACTATAAAGAATCCGTCCAATAACAAATCTATTATATAACCTTACTTAGACTTTGCGAAAGAGGCCCAATAATATTCAATTCAATTCAATTCATTTATTTATTGCAGGATAAGGTGAAATACATTATATATGGAATACATTAGTTTTGTGCTCCTATCCTAACCCAAAGGGTATGCAAATATGTCATAGGTAATAATTCTAATTAAAATTAAATTAAAATAATAATATTGAATTAGAAAAGGATACAATAATAAAATTAATAGAAATCATCATATTAAATTAATAATTAATAATAATTCATCGATATTTATTTTATTAATAGCAGTTATATTGTCATTATATTTACTTTAGTTAAACAAACCAGTTATCTACGAGTCAATGACCTGTTCATTCAATTGTGGGCCACGGTTTATTAATATTATATCTTAATTGATATCGATAACGTTCTTTGAAACAGCAAACTGGAACTACTTCATCAGATATGATTTTCCTATTATTAATGATGACATTTTAACAAATATAATTATCTAAGGGTTGTATTTAAGGATAAATATTATCCTTAATAAATTTCAAACGTAGTCTATTAGATTTTTATTAAAAAAATATTCACTAAGGACATTTTCCTATCACGCGAGATTGATGTGGTCCGCAAGCGTATTACACGCATCCTATATTTTATTACACTTCTCCTGTTATATCATGTCACGTGTGCCAAGCGCACGCGTGTCGCGACGACTGCATCGAGTTATTTCACGCGTACGGACAGAGATACGCGTGATAGAAAGACGATTTAAAGCAGTGATCGGCAACCTTTTTGAGTAGTAAATATACTAGGTAATGGCGGGACACATTCGAAAAAGGCGATAAAAAAGGTAGTCATAAAATTTGCTTGATAAGTAACGCGGATGAGAAATTAGATTCTACACCTGCGCGCAAATTCAGAGCGGACTTAAAGTTTGGCGCAGACTATATGTGGACAAGGAGAGGTTCTAGGAAGACCAATTCGTGTTGCCGATCATTGCTCTAAAGCATATGAAAATATCTTATGAATATCTACTGTTTGTTGGGTCAAGATCTGATATTATCAGCGTGACATAAATTGCTAGGATAATGGGCTTAAACTTTGATAATAATTATATGTAATCTTTATTACTGCATTTAGTATATTGTTAATGATCCATTTAATATCAAATGTTCAACGTGAGTGATATAAAATAAATAGTATACAGGGTGATGTGTACAAAAAATATTTCCAATGTGACTGAAAATATGTAGATTGTAGACATTTATTTCATGTTACATTTAAATATATATAATGTAACTTATTTGTATGTTTATGTTATAAAACTGATTAATTAAAAATATAACTTAAGGATATTTTTTATTTGTATTTGTAAAATTATAAAATATTTATTTCAGTTGACAATGTTTTCACTATTATTTCGTTCAATTGACTGTAATAAAAGATTCTTAACAAAACGTGTCGTAATAAATAATAACAAATAGAATCTAATTTTACATTTGTTTCTTATTTTATGATTTTGAACATGATGTATAATCTATTCCACTATTCAGTCACGAGGCTTATGAATATAATAGCGAAGTTTATGAATAGAACACCGATTGATGTTTTTATTTATATGCTATTTAGCTTAACTGGCATTTATTGTGCAGGTATTGTGTAGTCATATTTGCCTTTTGTTTTCTGGACAAAAGATGCGTGTAAATAAGTAAGCAGCATGACGACACTGTGATTTTACTCATAGATTCGTTTATTGAAGTACCAAATGACATCGTCGTCAATCCTTTTCTATTCCACTGCTTCGTCTTAGATTAATTTTAGGGAATGGTCCATTGAGGCTTAGTGTAAAATTGTAGAATTTATATATTTTCGGGATTTTTTTTAAGATCTTTAAGGCGTATAAATCCTTCACCGTTTAAGCAAGTGATAATACGCACATGATTTAAAAAATCAGATGTGCATGTCTGGAATTCGAATATCGGACCGAGATCGAGATGTCGTGTTTCAACCACTAGACTATCACTACCTGCATTTATAAAAGGTATTCCCCACTATGACACGGGGCTCTTCAAGAGCGGTGCAAAAAGAGTTCTTCCTCAAAGCCGGCGATGCATTGGCGACTTGTCTGGTGTTTGTGACGGTGACTGCTTTCCACCAGCCCGGGTGCCTTATCGTTAGGTATAAATATGAAAAAAATTGAAGATAATGAAATACTAACTTAAATACATTTCGATGTCAGTCTTCACGAATGCCGTCCAGATGGAACCAGCGAACTTGCTGCTTACGGAGATGAGGCATAATACTGAGTCTTGTATTTGCAGCTTCCGGCTCAAGATCGTTATGGAGAACATGGCTCCTGAAATAAAAACATATGATTTAGGATTTATGATTTGTCTGATTTGTGTGGATTTATGATTTGTGTCCGTGAATGTGTGTGTGTGTGTGTGTGTGTGTCTTGTGTCTCTCTTTTTCTCTTTTACGTTCTTGTGACTCTACAATTTCGAAAATTCAGCGATACTACTTGAACTATTCTTAGTTTTTACATAATACGCATTTATTGATTTTAATTCTATTTAAATTGCCGAAACTTAGTCGAATATAGGTAGATTTATTAATTGTTAGGTACCTTCAGCAAGTACAAATATACATAGCTATAAAGTGTGGAATAGAAACATTATTTTCATATTGTAGTACTATAATTCGGGATGGTTTTGAGCGCCTACCCGTCTATTAGTTCACAGGCAAACGGTACAAGTTGACAAACTGTGATCATCAATAAAACTTAAATTGTTTCGAAATTCTACTCAAATTTTCTTTATAAAAGTGACAAGATATTCAATTTATTTATTCGTATCCAACAATAAGTTGAGATAAAACTTATTGAAACGTACTGTATGAAAGGAGTTTTGACTGGACGGGCGAGATTATAGAAGTCTGTAAAAGTTTTGCATACGAACCTTTCAAATAACATCTCAAACTCGAGCGTATTTTCAAAACAATGTTCACGTATCTGAGTTTCAATTGAATGGCACTTTGTAAAGACGTAAATTTGGGGCCATTAAAACCGCGGTTTGTAAGAGTTAATTAGAAAATATAGGTACAGAACTTGTTCCTCTGTCGTTTTTGAGTTAACTAGTAAGTACACAAGTTAAAGTAAGATAAGTAACAGATATTCATTTTCTGACATTTTTTTTCTTAAATTCCATTTTTAAAAGTTTGTTCGGGCGACATTAGCGTACTTCAGTGGCATCTACTATAGAAGTGTAGAAGTAGAAGTAGAGAGGCTATATGGATTAACATATTTTAACATACGAGTTGAATGAACAATGTAGGCTGCTGGAAAATAATAATAATAAACATATGAGATGACATTAGATTTTTCTAGATTGTGAGAGGGACCAGTCAGTTTTTTTTAATTATAATTAAATGTTTGCACTCTGAATGTTGACAAAAAATCGATGTCATTTAAAGTTATTTTTTTATGATGACGCTGTTGATTCATAGCCAACTGTGTTTAATATTAAGACACGAATGTTTTGTGGCCCAGCCGTCTTGACATACGCAATCCCCATACAATATGATATATTAAGACCCTTTAAGAGACATAACTTTTCGATCAATAGGAATATGAAAATTGTTGGGTGTAATAAACTCGCTTTTGTTTGGAATTTGGCATTTGCCTCTTACTCCGTAGATTTGAGCATTGATTTGTTTAAAATGAATTTTGTCGCCTACGCATTATCAGATTATCGGGCTACTCAATAAACTACCGCAGGGGCAATCTATGGTGCATGGCGCTCGTGGCGATGTCGGGAGTATCTCTACACACTTGCCTGCCGTGCAGTGTTAAAATGTATGTTGACCTGCTCAGGTTATTGCGGTAGGGGCAATCTAGAGAGCAAGTTAAGGTGGCAATTAATACCCCATATTACCCCTGCAGCAGGTATGTGAGTGGCCCGCTCAATAACATCAGAGGCGGCAAACCGCCTGATAACGTAGTGGATAAAGTTCTATTATTGTTCAAGTTGTAGATATTGAGAAGAATGTATTGTATTTTTCAAATCCCTTAATAACAAATAATGAAATATTACCAAATAGCACTTACCAAATGAATGTAGTATTATAGAGTAGCTGGTGAATACACTGAACTTCACCATGTCCCAGTTCAGTCGATTTCGTACGAATAGATAGAATATTCCGTGTTCCGCTGAAAATATAACGACATTTAATAAAACGAGTTATGCTGGAACGATTAACGACAATCAATAAAATTATTAATTCAGGTGGAGCTATATATGATATTTAATAAAACTGCACCTTCCGTTGCTGTGTTCAACGACAATCAATAAAATTATAAATTCAGCTGGAGCCATATATGATATTTAATAAAATTGCACGTTCCGTTGCTGTGTTTAACGACAATCAATAAAATTATAAATTCAGCTGGAGCCATATATGATATTTAATAAAATTGCACGTTCCGTTGCTGTGTTTAACGACAATCAATAAAATTATAAATTCAGCTGGAGCCATATATGATATTTAATAAAATTGCACGTTCCGTTGCTGTGTTTAACGACAATCAATAAAATTATAAATTCAGCTGGAGCCATATATGATATTTAATAAAATTGCACGTTCCGTTGCTGTGTTAACGACATTCAATAAAATTGTTTGTTTCGGTGGTATGTATAACGACAAATAAGAAAATTCGTGTTCCGCTGGCATAATATTACTGCTACGGGCTATCAACATTTTTGTAATATCAATGTAGCATGTACTTTTGTTACAATATAATGGTTTCATAAAATCATTATTATAAGGTATTATAATTAATCTGCTCTATAATTATTGTTCTCTTGTATAATTATTATAAAATTAAGTATAACATGTTTAGGTACATATATTATAGAGTTACCTACTGATAGTGTAGAGTTATTGCTTATTTTCTTGGGGAATTATATTGACTCTTCTAATTACGAGGAATTTATATTATTTATTTTATACATTCAATGTTTCTTTACGATGGCATTTTATATCGAGTTAAAATGTTCACGCATCGCATACATATTTAAAAGAATTTTTAAAATTTTAAATATAATTAACTCACACATAGTCGGTCCATACAATATAAACACGGTGAAAAGCGTAAGCAACACTTTAGTACGTCGGCTGTTCGGTCGTTTCTTAAAGGCTACGCCGATCGTATCCACTACGTGCGTAGTATCGAAGAACGAAACGCCGGCGCTCCCGCTACGTTCGATCTGAAAATTTAATTTTTAATACAATTCTGCGTACTATAATTGTTAACTTAAGAATCAACCAACACCACCTATTTTCAATTTAACCCAATTAAAACATTGGAATAATTTTACAAAAATATAGAAAATAGGAATATTATTATAAAAAATAGAAATTAAGGATACAATAATATTTATAAAAATGTACCATAAGGTATATATGTAGGTTAGGTTTTTATTACACACTTGGTTATTTTTATTATTATACAGGCGAACGTCAAGGTAGCAAAAAGGATGAATAATGATTATCTACATAACAACATTGCGTCATATTTATATTAAATTAATTCAATCGATACTTAAAAACAATACTATCTACAATACTTAGCTATTAAAATGTAAGTACGTATTAGATTAGATGTAAAATACACTACGTTCAGGTGATAAACACGTGAAAATGGTAAATAATGTAACCGGTTATGTGTGTCAAACACGTGTTGAGGGTTCCGTATTATACACAATATATTTATGACGTATATTTACATAAAAAATATTAGGTAAGTAGACAAGTTCGTTATTAGAATAATATATTTGTTATTCCACCTTTTTATTAGCTTTGATTCGATATTTTCTTAATTTATTGTTTGCGTGCGTTCTTTGTCATGTTAAATACCCCTTGAGCCTCATAAGGTCCATATCCCAAAACGACTATTTCCCGAGAGAACAATTCCCCAAATAAACATTTTCCCGAAAGAACAATTACAAAAAAGATAATTTTCCAAAAGGACAATTCCCAAAAAGGCAATTTCCCTCTAAGTTTGACAGATGTAAAAAAATGTGTACCTATTTAAAAAAATAATCATTAAGTGAAATGTATTTTTAAAAAGTTTTTTACTCATACATAAATAAATTAATTTGATTCCATAATAGGCTTACCACGGACCCGAATTTCATACTCAACTGTTATCACTCGATTGGGACTAAACTTGCAACCTTGCGTGACAAATGTTTTTTTATCAATATGCCACGTGGACAGATTATATTAGATACACATAATAGTTGATCCACGTGGCATAAAATATTTACACACACCTATTAAAATAGATAACTTATAGATAGGTTACATGCCCTCTGTCCCTGTAGTTCCGGGACCAGAATAGGGCTACGGTATCCCCTGCCTGTCGTAAGAGGCGACTAAAAGGGGCTTTCGGGGTTACTGGCGGCAAGAGTGGGAGCTCGAACCGCCCGGCTAGCGACCCCGGGAAGGACGACGGTATGTGTAATCGCATTCCGTCGTATACACCAGACGGTGTGGTGACACAATGGGGGTCACCTGGGCGGAGCCCGACGGGGCAGTGCGCTGAGAGGACTCCGGTCGCGTTCCTTTGGAGATCCCGGAGTCCTCTACGCAGCGCCGAGGACGGCCACCGGGGGGATTTTAGTGCGGTAAAAGTCCCACATAACCCCGTGTCGCTCCCACGGCACCGGGTACCTTTTGAAGGTTTCCCCCTCGAAAAGAAAAAAAAAATAAAAAAAAAGGTTACATGCCCTCTAAACAACTCGAAAAAGTGAGGGAACCGCGAGCGCATTGACACACACACGCACATTTTTCATTTTACTTACATATTACTACATAGACAAATCCTTACTAATATTATAAATCCGAAAGTAACTCTGTCTGTCTGTCTGTCTGTCTGGTTGTCTTTTCTTCACGCCTAAACCACTGAACCGATTTTAATGAAATTTTGTACAAAGATAGTCTGAGACCCGAGAACGGACATAGAATAGTTTTTATCCCGGAAATCCCACGGGAACTAGGAATGGCGATCTAAGATCGATTAATCGGGGAATCGATCTCTTGGACCAAAAAGTCGATTATTTTAATCGATATCCTTACTAATATCATAAATGCGAAAGTAACTCTGTCTGTCTGTATGTCTCTTCTTCACGCCTAAACCACTGAACCGATTTTAATGAAATTCTGTACAAAGATAGTCTGAGACCCTAGAATGGAAATAGGATAGTTTTTATCCCAGATAGCGATCTTAGATCTATTAATCAGAGAATCGATCTTTTTGACCAAAAAAAGTAGTTTTTTTAATCGGTCTCCAGTAATGGATCCTACCTACGTTTGTGGGTCTTTTGGCATACTCTAAATAACCATGCGTTTAAAAATATCAATTCTTGCAATCGGAGACGGTTGCAACATTATATTTGTTAATATAGATTTATTGGGATTATATTAGGGGTGGCGGTTCTTTCCGAAAAAGATCGATTTTTGAATCGATTCGAATCGAAGTGCAAAAAATCGATTCACAAAAAATCGAGGCCCTAAGAATAGATTCTGTCTTCGATCTTTTTTCGAGGATAGCGAAAAAAAAGGTTATCAGGATCAAACAAATTATGTATCCGTCAGCAAATCCTTACTTCCTTATTAATCCTTACTAATATTATAAATGTGGAAGTAACTCTGTCTGTCTGTCTCTTCTTCACGGCTAAACCACTGAACCGATTTGAATGGAATTTTGTACAAAGATAGTCTGAGACCCGAGAAAGGACATAGGGTAGTTTTTATCCCGGAAATCCCACGGGAACTACGGATGGGATGGCGATCTGAGATCGATTAATCGGAGAATCGATCTTTTGAACCAAAAAATCGATTATTTTAATCGATCTCCAGTAATGGATCGATTCAGTGAATCGATCTTTCAACCCAGAAGAATTCATCGAAATTCGATTCGAATCGGAAACTATGCATTTGATCAAGTCATGATCTTTTGCAGTTGTTGTCCAAGAGCCCACGAAAGTTTGGGAGTTGGTAAGACCGACAGATGACACCACTGTCATTCCAATGAAGGTACGAATTTTCTGTTTTATGTATGTCATATTAAATCTTTAAAATGCGGGCGAAGCCGCGGGTACCACTAGTATTCTATAAAGGACAGACCTATTGGAACAATATGATAAAAAAAGATAACTAATGTTTGACATTGCGTTTCAAGTTTCATTTATACGTAATTATCGACGTATCTGTCACTTCACTTGTGGAAGGAATATGTTGACTCTTTCTTGTCAGTTACGTAATCATGGCTAGTCAAACACACGAATGAATATACAATGAATGCACAAGAAGGCATTTTGAGGTTTAGAAGACTAAAATAAAGACGTTTAACGTGTACAGTGACATACGTGTGAATTACTATGCCGCGTGAGACCGACTGGCATCAATGTACACCAATTGGTGTATTTTGTATGTTTCAAGTATAGTAACATATCTTTAATTTATATCAATGACTATGCACATAAAAGTTGTTCCACGTGGCATAAAATATTTACACGCACCCATTAAAATCAATTGAAAATCTCATTGAAAGTTATGTGTAACATTTGTCATTATAATTATGCGGACGCTTCGTTTGGTTCCGGTAATGATAATTGGGGTCGTTATGAATTTACATGCATATATCTATGTAAATGATATATAAATATGTCGGGGCATACCCACTGGTGAAGCTTCAACTTACGCACTGTGGAGTATCAAGCATCATATTATTTTATTTTCTTTTTTGTTTTGGTATAGTAATTGTCTTTATTTCGTCAGAGATTCATCTTAAAAATGTAAAAAATAGAATATGTACTAGTTTAGGGCCGAGACACATTAAAACATGCCGCGGATCGCTAAGTTTATTCAATTGATACTACGATCGCTCGATGGTCAAAATCAGACCATCCGCTACATTTTTTTTAAATATCACCTTCTCATAACGACTCTCATAGCTTCATTGCGCGTATTGCGATGAAACAAACATTGTTCAATCGTTGTTTTCATGTTACAATGTAGATAAATTGTAGTACACATAATACGTATTATTGCGATATGTAGAAAGAACATGTTAAAAAACGTACGTTACGGGGACTCATTGTGTATGAACATATAGATGAGTACCATCTTAGGTAGTAGTGACAATCAGTATAGGATAGAAAATCACGGCATTGTATGTTACTAAAGAGATATTAATAAATAGAAATCTACATGCATGATTTAGATGTTTATCTGGCGGGCCATACCCGGTTATTGAACCCGGAACGCTACGTATCAGAAAGATATTTGGCTATTACGTCAATTTTGTTATATACCAAATAGTTTATATGTGGTGTTATACCAATCGTGTTATATTTCGTTTATGTTTTAACCAAAATATTTTTATAGATATCAAAATAATTATTAAGAATTAACTTTCATAATAGTGTATTAAAATCAGCCGCAAGTAATTTTAATTAGTCTTGAAGATATTTTATAATTACACTTCTTAATTACTAAAATATTTTCTTATGTCAGTTTATGATGTATATTTATAAAAAGGTTTATGAAGTCGGTTAACATATTGTTTATTTTGTTCCATTACTTAAATTGATTATTCAGTGCATTATTCAGTGCTTTTAACAATGTATCTATAATGCAAAGCAAGTTTACTGTATGTGCAGGATAATAAACATCGTTAATCATTAATGATACTGTATATAAAGTACTGATGCACTCTCTATAATCGTGTGTCGATAGCTCTACATTACATTTTACTAACGCCATAGGGTTTCAAATTTCAATTTCAATCTGCAAGTTTTAATTAATTGGTTTCATAATTAACCATTAAAGGACAATGCCCATGAAAGTCTGGACCGCCGTCCAGAGTTGCATCAAATTGAAACTTGTTGTGGACGATGTACAATTAACTAAATACTACCACCAATAATTATTTTTTAGATCAGCACCCGGGTTCTGAAGTTATTTACCGAAATGATACATAATCTCAAAATCGAAAATATCCGACGATCGATTGATGGTCGGTTTTAACTGATAGTAGGTACCTATAATATAGTTCGATTAACATATTGCATTTACTTTTAAATGTAGTGGGTAAAAAAACCTAAAATAATCCTAAAAACCTAAAATAATGAATTCCGAGTATAAAATACCGCCATTTTATTTTTTAAGAACAACAATCAACATTTCGTCTTACTTTATCTTAAATGCAATCCCCTGATCAAAGAAGCTATTTTGATCGACAAACTATGTAAAAAAATCAAAACATAACTTTAATATTACTTTCATTTTGACGCATGAGAAAAATCATCAGCCAAAACACTAATAGGTCTTATTGAATTCCTAGTATAAAATACCGCCATTTTAATTTTTAAGAATAACAATCAACATTTCGTCTTATTTTATCTTAAATGGAATCCCCTGTTCAAAGAAACTATTCTGATTGAGAAATTATTTAAAAAAATCAAAAAATAATTTTAACATTACTTTCATTTTGACGCATGAGAAAAATCAGTACCAAGAATGGGCATTCTCCTTTAAATGAAGTTATATAAAAATGAAAATATTCATAATCCTTGGACTTGCTCGTGAAAAGATTTGTAAAAATAATTAAAAACAAGCTTTTTAGATCAATACCTATATGTGGATGTCTTGTTTAGACGAGGCATTGCTAAAGCCAAGACCCGGATTCATCGTAAAATCGGCTTAATAATAAGTATTATTATTATTCCTTTACTATATTTAAACGTTGCATAAGTACTTATAAGAATTTTGAACGCTTTTTGTAAATAAATGTCATAAAAGTGCATGCAGTACCACACAAATTTACATCTGTTATCAGGAATTCTACGTATCAGAAAAGCATTCGGCCATTACGTCAATTTAGTTATATGCCATATAGTTAGTTATATGTGGTTATGGGCCAATATACGCGTACCAATATGAAATATTGTGTTTATCTTTTTTAATTAAAAAAAAATATAGATATTTAAGAAATAACTTTCATAATAAGGTATTAAAATTCAGTCGCAAGGAGCTTGAATGAATCTTGAAGACAAACGCTCCTAGTTATCGCATCCTAGTTGAAAAACTATAATAATAATAATTATGCGGTGTTGAAAGTTATGAATGAAATTTGTCACTGCAAATGCGAACGTGTCGTTCGGTTCCGGTAATGATAATTGGGGTCGTTACGGATAACCGGAATGGGTTGTTAACGCGACTCTGGACTTAAAATCAATAATGCAAATGTTTTGCTCATATTGTTGTTAATGATGTTAGAGTTCAAATTCATTATATAGGTTTATTAGTAATGGTTATTTTATTGCATCAAACTGCTTTCTTTTTTAAGTAGTTTACGATGTCTACGCTATCAAAATAGGTCCAAAAACTCTTAAGTATAGATATGTATGAGTTACACAAATTCTAACAATATGAAAAGACAAAAATATTGCCACATACTAAATTTGTACATTCACGAAATTTTAAAAACTATCTAAAAGATAAAGCTTAATGCTTATGCATTAATAAAGAACATAAATGTAATATTGTAATAATAATAATATATGTTGAAAGTTATGAATGTAATTTGTCATTGCATATGCGAACGTGTCGTTCGGTTCCGGTAATGATAATTGGGGTCGTTACGGATAACCGGAATGGGTTGTTAACGCGACTCTGGACTTAAAATCAATAATGCAAATGGTATGCTCATATTGTTGTTAATGATGTTGATGTTTAAATGAATTACTGATAGCAAATATAACGGGTGATTACTAATGTTTGTTTAGTAATTTAAGTTTTTTTGTTTTTTTTTCAGAATATTTTTAACTGTTTTATACTTTATATATTTTATTATATAATTAGTTAGTTTCTTAATTAAGTTATTTGTACATACACAATAATATATTTTAAAAATTCTCAATGTAATCATCGTTTTAATTATTTAGTATATTTCATATTAAATTTAAATATCAATTTTCATATCAATACTAGCTTACCCGGCAAACGTTGTGTTGCCATATAAATAAAAAAATGTTAAGGGTGAACAACCCTTATCACTTTGACGTATGAAAAATAGATAGTAGCCGATTTTCAGGCCTACTGAATATGCATAGAAAATTTGGTGAAAATCGGTAAATCCGTTTCGGAGGAGTACGGTAACTAACATTGTGATACGAGAATTTTATATATAAGATATTAAATTTAAATGTCAGCTTTCATATAAATTAAATTTGCGTAATATATTCCACAATATGGTATTAAATAAAATTCTACGTCATTAAATGATTATATTAATTAATAATACGGGTACTAACAATATAACAATGCTCATAGCTTAATAAAACAAATAAGAAAAGTAAATGACAATGAATAAATTACACGAGGATAATAATTTAATATGATAATAATATTTATATAAAGATATCATTATTGTAATATATTATGACTCCAGGCGTAAATGGCTATAGAAATTCTATGAAGTCTTATACAAACTAAATCCTTAGGGCTTTCAATACATCTGTGGACGAACTTTTAATTGTAAAACCTACACATTTGTGGCAGTGATCATTGACGATATTTCTCGATTTATCATGATCTTTTTCAACGGATATTATTTTTAAGATAAGTCCTCTTCTTAAAGTGAGACTTTTATGGGCCGCTGAAAATCATGATGGCGCTAGATATTAGTTTAGTAGGTATATAATTTTTACTTCTGCAGGGTCGATTGCGGCACCATTCATATGCTGCCTCTATATAACGATTCGCTTGTATATACTTAACTACAAGACAAAAACATTTTATCCCAAAATATATTACAGGGTGAAAGCAGACGAGCGTGCCTTGCTTCTATAGAATATAAACATAAACATATACATAAAACAATGTTACGTTGACAAGTAAAGCTCGTTAAACAGAGGTTATTATGCACAGCAGCGACCAGTGTCCAAGTTGTCACTAATTAAATCGTTTATATCGGGCGATAGTTTCAGCCAGCTCACAGGAAATGAGATAGCGAGCCGTTGTGTCTAGAATTAATTTGTATAATTTTCCTGGATTAATGCTATCAAGTAAAGTTAAGAAATTTAAAATTGCAGTAAGTTTTGTAAATGAATGACTTATATAAATGCTATGTTTTATACATGGATGTGTACATAACATGGATGTGTGTCTTGAGGTATTCCCGGAGCGCTATGACAAGGGGCTCTTCAAAAAGGTGCAACAACAGCTCTCATACAAAGCCGGCGATACATTGGCGACTCCTCTGGTATTGCAAATGTCCATAGGCGGTATTGACTACGTTCCATCAGGTATCACGTCTGCCTAATTGTTAAGTTAAATAATAAAAAAAACTTTTCCGGTCACGCGTGTTTACGGCCTCACGCGTGTCCCATACGCAAGCGAATCAAGTTGCTGAAGTCTCTTCAGGGCCGGTACGAAATGACACAATGGGATTGGCACGCGTGCAGGTATGACGTGCGTGTAGGCGTTAACATGCATGACAGGTAAAGTGTACTTTTAAAATGATTTTTTATTAATTATATGGAAAACTGCCATGTATCTTTGTACGTAACCTCAATTTTCCGAGTTGTTAATAATGGATACAAAGTTTATACTGTAATTGAAGGTAAATAGAACTATATAAAATGATATAATTTTTGAATATCAAATACACTTTTATTTATACAACTTTTGCGTGTGTACTAAAATTCAATTTTACTAAGAAATCGAAAGGTGGTATTACAAGTAATACTGTGGGATGTAGCGCAAATAATGGAAAAAATAATACAACGGCAAGTGTGGATTATAATTAATAATGCAGTTGGTAAAAGTTAAAGTACATTAAAATCTTTTGTGCCATTTAATAGGTGAGGTACCTATGTGATGTTATATATAGATCTGTGCTCGGTAAAGGTCTATCAACTTTTAAATTTATTCTGTTTTTTTGTCGATAGCTTTTTGTATAGTTCATTAATCTTTTGGATGACAGTGTCGTTGGCGTTCTATAGAGCATGTACTAACGCTGACCAGCGACCACACAGTCGCTACTATCGCTTGAGCGATACTTACGAGTACTGAACAGTTGTTTAAGCCACTGGCTCACAGGCACTTGTTTTGTTCCTTTAGCGACTGTCAAGCTAATACAATACAAGTTTTTTTTTTAATTTTTTTATATGATATTCTTTATATCTTTATATTATTTTAAAAATTCCTCAACATAATATGATCTGTTATCTGTCATCTGTTATTAGTAATCACGTCACGTTTGTTTGTGTCTTTTCAAATAATTATAAAAACCATAAAATAGTAAAATGTTTAACAAGGGAACTGAGACAATGGGTGCATTGAAGTTTTCTTCGATAAACGATTATAATATTTCTAGCGTATATTTCACGCTACTTCAAAGTTACTCGTACGTTGTTTAGTTTGACACGACCTGTCAGAAATGCATTCTCTAAGCGGCCAAACTATAAATGAAATAATTATCTTTAGGTTAAATTATCTTAGGGTCAATGACCAGATCCTTCGATTAAGGTTACTTTACGGTATGTAAATTTTAAATCGTTATTAATATCGATAACATCAAAACTGTTTTGAAATGTACATAAATTATTAAGAACATCTAAACAAGCAAAGTGTTAAATATTTTGAAAACCTTTATAAATATTACTAGTAGCATCGCCACAACAACAACAATTTTGATGTTTTGAAATTTTTTGGTAACTGGTGTTATTCGCGTTATCAAGACGCTTCTAAAGATACTTTTTATGTTTTTATCCTTGAATTTGTTTACATCATAGGACATGCCAAGTTATTAGACATGCATCCATGCACTCGAAAAACGAAACGGTAAAACCTTTGAAAAATACATTACCAGTTCTTCACCACGTTTATTATGGATGACTCTAGGATGATTATTTTATAATGACTCAGATAAAATAATTTGGAATTCGTATATAAATACCGGATAATATATTATCTGATAGCTAGAAAAGATAGGATAGGTGAAGACACGATTCGACGACTCGATAATACTATGATGCGTGTATCCGTCTATGTATCAAATATAAACAAAAAGGTTATGGGCTCTTTCAGCCAGGCAGACATATAAATGTTGAACATGTGTAGATGCTAGATTAACTTACGTGCTATTAGTATATGTGCTATATGTAGATCAATATCGTGAGTATCACTGCATCCGATTTCATGTGCAGTATAATTCCTATATTTTGCAAAATTTCGTTATTGATATTTTTTAAGTAAACCCAAAGCCGAAGAAATTATATTCAATTACACAAATATGAAATAATTTTGTTAGCACCACCAGAACCAAAAAGATATTATAAGAGAGTCCAAAAAATATTATATGAAAACACAAATGAGACAGCCGGATGTCTTAATCGGTTGAGTGGTTACTTCACTCATTACTTAGAACCAAACTGATAAGTAACAGTGGCCATCCAACAATACACTTGTAATAATTACGTAGCATAATTTGTTTACAATCATCAAGCTGAAGTCATTCCGATGATCGATGGCACTTGAGCAAAAAAGTTCTCATAATGACAATGTTTAGGCAATAGAAGTACTAGACTCAGTTACTTGATGAAGACAGTGAGGTACGTTTCAACTTAGAAGACACAGAGTTGGAGTAGCGCCAATTAAGGGAGGTGTACGGCAAGCAGTGGACTTCAAAAAGCGATGGATAGATTGAATAGAATATTTATAAATGCATTGTAAATTAACTTGAGAAAGGCAAATAAAATGGTAATTGTAAAATGTACGAAGTTATATTTCAAGTAACTAATTTCGGGGAACTACTTGTATATACGGTTGTTGCGTACGTCTAGAATTTTTGTACAGGAAACCCTGACTAGTTTTGGATCTATAATAGTTTCTAGTTATAAGTTCCCACTGATTGCATCAAATGCTTTACAGAGATTGATCATGAGAATCTCGAGTAGGTTAGGAAAAAGTCGGGTTATCTTGAACAAAACAATATACACACCCATGACGAGAATACGTTTTAAAGTGAGTATTTAAGTGAATTAGTCAATACATAGTATTAATGACTATAGCTAGAAACACAATTGGAATAAAAGTTTGTTTTCACCTTTTAGAAGAAAATCTTGAAAGAAACTAATTCTTAGTAGAGGTTATAAATGTTGAAACTACTTATAATATAACACGCGGATGAAGACGCGAGTAGTTGATTGTGATTATAGCTTGATAAAATTATTGGCATAATTTATTTTTATCAGAAACGGATAATAGACGGATTAATTTGATTCTAAATGATAACAACGTCAACGATTAAAACATTCAATAGGTACATATACAAATATAATAGAAAATGCTACTAATATTGATCAAAATGATTAGGCAAAATAATAATTTGAAAATAAATAATTTTGTACTTACTGGTGTTAGTCCTTTGTTTCTTAGAAATTCATCAGGCTCCTTCAAACAGAAGCATCCATACATGAGTATTAAGATGAACATTACAGTTGTCATTGAAAATATTCCGTAGTAGCCCATCTTTTGCACCAGTATTCCACTCACTCCGATCCCGATAGGCAGCCCCGCCGTCATGCAAAAGTTTACTAAGCCAACCCTAAAGGTTCGAGATTCTTCCGAAGTTATATCACTAATATAACTGAAAACTCCCAGAAACATGGTCACCCAACTTCCAGTTATCGCTGGGAATATCGTCTCTAAAAACACCGTTACTTGAACTGGGATTTCGTAAAAGAAGTAGACGTTTATAATATTGTTTATCGATGTAGCCAATTCTCCGCATATCGGCAGCAATATGCAAAGTTTCCGCTTCCCAGTTCTGTCGCTCCAGGCGCCCAGAAACATTATTATGATGCATGGTAACGCCGTGTGAATGACACTCTTCCAAATGTCTATGGACGCTATCAATTTTTGCACTTCCTTTTCGTAAGACGTGTAGTTTTTGTTATTTTTCCTAATCAAAGCATCACAAATTTCGTAAGGAAATCCAAGATTGACTCGGCACGCTTTATCCAAATTGAAGTTGCCCATCGCAAATCTTGATATCACGCTGGGAATAATAAGCCCTGCGAGTAAGGGCTCGACTGTGATGTTGTCTTTGATGTAACACAGTTTTTCAGTGAAGGTCCCATCTCGGAATGATTTGTGATGTTTCTTGTTTAGTGGCTTTTCTTCTTTCGTCTCCTTAGATTCCTGCTTTTCGTCAGCCATGATTTGGTTTGAGTTTTATTTTTCTACAGTGTTATTCCATTTTATGTTAGATCTCACCAAGCGCGAATAACTGTCACGGCTTCAATGCACAGTGAACGTCAATGTAGGTACAATATACAATAGCTGTCTTTGATATTTACTCGTCCGATATATTTGTTTGATATCAATTAAGCGTTGATAATGATAAAGCGTGTAATGTAGATAATTGGCATTTGTTTTGTATTGGCCGGATCAACGCGTGTTCTATTGAATTTGTAGGTTATAATGTTGTTATATAGATTTTGCTAATTGTGTTTAGTTTAGTTGTTATACTTTTATGTTTATACAAATTAACGATGTGTTTGACGATTGCCGATCAAATTAATGCTTACAAGTACTTAACGTTGAGTGTTATTACTTTTAGGTAGTAATAAAAATGGCGCCTTATCAGAGGTATCAGTCTATCATTGACTTCTGAATACTAATAATAATTACTTGGGTAAAGTTTGTGATGTAATGGAAAACATATTTATTTACATTCGTTTGACGTAAGATCAAATCTGTCAATACTGCTAATGAATTACTAAGAAATGTATATTTATATAACCGCAACAACCAAATTTTGTGGGAGGAAAATAAACAGGGGTTTCCAGCCAAAATACCCAACATATTGAAATGTTTTAAAGTGAACATTTTTATCTTCAATGAAAATATAGACACGTTTTAAGAAAACTTATGTAGGCGGCAGTCTGTCTGTCGGATATGTTATCAAGAATCTATTGTGGTTCGCCTCCCAATCAACCACGGCCTGTCTATTTCTATCTAATAATAACAAAAAGCGGTGTGTTTAAAAGCTGAGATAAGAAAGAGACCCGTTCGAAACATATCAATTTTATTTTTTGAGACAGAATCCATCTGAGGTGTAGGACTCATGTAGGTGTAGGATTCATGTAGGACTTCGATTCAAACTAGGGTTGATCAATTTTGTCATCGGTAGTAGCCAAGTGAGCTGCATAGTCCCTTGCTAATTTAAGGAAACTTGACTACTTAAAAATATACCATCACTTCCATAATTTAGACAAATGTAAGGACATTTTATATTTTAAAATAAGTCAATCTGTTTGAGCTGCAAGACGTTTCACAGAATGGGAAATACATACATACATACATACGTTCGAAAAACGTTAGTTTCTGCCGTCGTGTAAAAAAATAAAATTTAAGCTACATTTTGCTATTCATCATGTGGAATAGATAATTGATAGAATCTGGTGTTAATTTGTATCTTTGGTGAACACATCCGGGACAAAATAATGGCCGTCACGCCAACATCGTCACGTTGAATCATGACATTAGATAATTTTCATAAATTGCTAACATTTACCGAATGAATTTTCCTGACCACAGACCGTAACATAATCTAACCTTGTATTAGTATTATATTTATTATAGAGTACCGCCAATGTTATTGTTCCACTTCAGGCACGTGTCTCCACTCAGAATGTGAGTTTAGGAAATAGTCAAACGTGCTGGCCAAGTGTTGGTAGACTTCACAGACCTCTACGAACATTTTTTAAAAGAAATCTTGGGCGCGGCCCGTCGGCTTATAAAATTTTTCTTCGTCGTTTAAGCAAGAGAATTAATTTCCAATTCAAAATTATTTCGAAAATCTGCCCAAGTTGCAAGCCTTCCCAAAAACGAACCTTTAACCCTAGGATATAATAGGATGAATAGGATAGGCCGTGACCCAAGTGTGTTTAAGCGTGAAAGCCGGAAAAATGGATTTATTATATACTCTTTTTATTTCTTTTTCCATTTTCGAAAAATTCCCGTCTATTAAGAAGTCGAAAGTAGTATTTTAGGTGAAGTACACACGTAGCGACTTAAATTAAATTCAGAATAGTCGCATTAGAATCTTTTTTCGTCTTTATTAATTAGTGAATTATTACGCATTACGCTGTTTATTCATTTTGTTGATTTCAGATTGTAGGTAACGTAACTTACATAATCAATTACATAGAGTTATAATGTTACTACTCGACTACTCGTATTATTATATTACGAATTGTTTTCTGCGGTTATATCCGAGTTAAACAGTGTAAATTTTATCGAAAGATTTCATATTTTTTCTCGCAGTATTCTAATTCTTAACCTCATATAAAAGTAGCATATATTACTGTATAGTCTTTTCGAAATCGATTTACTTGATTCAGAAATTGGTCGGTGAGACAAACAGCCAAAATAATTGCTTTTTTTTTATAAGTATCTACTCTCATAATATTTTATAAATTGCTTTAAAAACAGACCTTATAAACAGACACTACAATTTAATTTATTCGCATATAACATAATAAATATAAATATGTTTTAATAATAATATCAATGCCCTGTTCTTTGCATTGTTTCAAAGTTGTCGGTAAACATTAGATTAGTAGTGAACCACTTGTATTTAGTAGTTTATAGATAAATCAAATTTCGTACAAATATAGTGATAATATTCTATGAATTGAGGTGGTTTTGTTGACAAAACATCACTGTCCCACTGTTGGGCACGTAGGCTACTGCGCCATACGCGAGCTGAGTGCAGATTGGTGAACTACGCGCACCTTTGAGATTTTTTAATGAAATTCATATAATCGTTAAGGATGAGTGAGTATATAAATGTATGAAAAAAAGTGTATTATCTTTAAAAGAAAATCCTTTAATTTGTCACATAACATTACTTCCCTGAATTTGATCCTTATAAGCAACACTATCAAATAGTAGAATAATATAGAGGGTGTATTTTTTTTCAAAATGAACTCGTTTGATTTCCGGCTACGAAAAAACATATTTTAAAAAACTAATGATACAGTTTTAGTTTTTATCAAAATTGGCCTCGTAACTCCCTTCAACATTTTTCGCTATACCTTATAGTTTCGGATTTGGCCCTGAAGGCCTATTTGAAAAATTCACCCTGTATATATAATTTTTGTTTATATATGATTTTGTCTATTTATTACACGACCTTTAAATGTTAAGGTTATACCTATTTGCCCGGCATTTTATGTTCCTCTATGTATGATTTGTTTCAATAAAGATTGAAATCCGAAATACTCGTAACTGTTTTTTATTATGCTATTTTGAAAATCATTATAAAATGACAAATGAGAAAGAAAAAATGACTTAATATTAAGTTATAAATTGTAGTGGGACAAATTGTGAATTCGCGATTTATTAACTTTATGTAACTTGATTTTTTTATTTAATCTTAGGTATTTTTATTACAAGCTTTTTTGCAACGCTTTTATCGTAGTTTTAAAACCAAAAAACATCGCGAACATCGCTTAGCAATATTAGCAATATTAGCTAGTAAGTCAAGAATAATTTTGTAGATATAATATACCTACTCGTAACACATATACAAAATGTATATAAAAATTAAAACACTACACCGATGAAACATAGTATTTAAAAGACCTAGTAGCAAACAAGTGGGCACTGCTCATGGACATCTGTAACCAACTCCATATAGAACAGGGTCCTGAGCCTACCACCATCTTTTAAAAACCATCATAGTTTAGGAAAGTGTTATTTCAATATTGCATTAACATTATTTTGTTTCTTACTACGACCTCCTTAAAACATTATTTTCAATGTATGATTAAAATAATATTGTTTTAAGAGATGGTAGTAACCCCCTGAAGCCGATCACAAAGGGGTTGTTCGCACTAACATGGTAGCTTCGTTTGTAACTCATATATTAATTACACTTTCCAATATTACCACTATTCACTATTAATCACTATTAAAATTGACAACACTACACTTTTACGTTTTAGAAATAAAATTTCACTTTTTTCACAAGACAACACATTAAAACGGCTTTATAAATATTTGGAAATCTATTTTTACATCTATCGGGTGCTCATTTACCCAATATAAAATAAAAGGTCAAAATATATAAACGACCACATAATATTATTTGCTTCGCACAAAAACTAGTCGTCCCGCGAAAGGATAAACACGTTATAGATACATCTAGCCACGAGGTTTCTTTAGCCAATAAGCCCCTGGTTTAACTACAAGCGATTTACTGGAACCTAATCCTTTTGACCACGAACTCATTAAGGCAGTTTAAGAAAGAAATACAATTTTTAAAATATTTGTTTACAAAATAGTTAAAAAAATGGTAGGAAAAACAGACGTAATTTTATTTATTTTGTCGATAAGTAATTAGCTTAGTGACATCATTCTAAATTAATATGGCGGACGCCCTAAGATAGACTACCAATGATTATTTTTCACCGCCCGGATGTGGGTATAATATAAAACGATTTTCTGAGTGGAACACGAAAACAATTGTTTTTAAAAACTTTTGTCGTATAAAAATGTTATTTCAATCACACCTTTCGTTTGTCTCATTTTTTCCCATTTTCTATTTTTTTTCGATACAGTAGATATTAAATATCTTGTTTTCTTACAGCTAAGTAACTATAAAATCTATCGCTGTAGATGTATTGGCTGCCTACCAATTGTATTCACGTACAACGATTACGTACTTAACCAATCTACCTTCATATGTTCGTCCTTTGTGCTCCATCATAGCAGACTCTTATCTAATTATAGTGACTGCTCAACTCCTTCGTATGATGTCTATTCTGGTCGCAGGAACGAAGTTTCGTCCGAACTTTCGGGGATTCTCCGAAGTTTCGGGCTGCTTCTGGTTATTTGATGTTTTGTTTGAACTACAGAAATAATGAGATTTTTATAATATAGGAGTATCAGACGAGCATGCAGTTCATCTGATGGTAAGCGGTTACTGTCGCGACATCTGCAATCAACCCCAGGTACAATTAGATTCCTACCTGGGGTCGGTTATATATGCGCTGCTACCCCTGAATACTAGGGAAAATAAAGTATAAATAAAATACACTTAGCTTTAAATCACTTTATTCAGTACTTTTACACTAGTGGAGACGCGTACAATTATTTGTAAACCTGCCTACACACTAGATCTCTATATATACTAAATTTTTGGGTTGGATTGGAGGCACACAAAGATATTTTTTTATACCTGGACATTTAATATGATCAAATACTTTTTTTCTGAGATTCTAGTATGAAATTTGTGCTCTATTCAAAACAGCATACTGATATAATAATTATGTGTTAAGGTTTTTCTTCACATGTCTTCAATTTTACGAATGTATATGACTTGCACTTAGTAAATTGTTCATTATCATAATATTTATTCTTAAAATCTTTGTAACATTTTTTAACAACTTTTTTTGGGTAACAGTACATCATCGTTAGAAAAATGATTTAAAAAAATACAAATGACTTATATTAATATGAAAAAGAAAAAAAAATGAAATATTGGTTAAGTACAAAGTTCATAAGCATAATAATATGGGCAATGCAAATAAAGTAAATAAGATCTCGCTTCTTCAACCCTGATGATGTGGTATTTCACACCTATATAGGAGTTAGAGATTTATAAAGTAGGAATAAGACATAGTTTGTAACAGTCCGTGAACAACTTGTGTGATGGTAGGTATACATATCGTCTGTACGTCGTACTGGAAAGGCAAAAAGACTAAAATGGAAAGGGACCGCTTTCCAGTAACGATATATAGTCGTGCAGTATGAACCACTCTCTTTCCCACATATCATGTGTGCGTTTGCAAAATAAAATATACACCACTAATATCACCATACATACCACCAGCACCACGTGTTTCGCTCCAAAATCTCATCATAAGGGTTAGTTTACTCTACGACGGTTTATCGTTAATTTATAACAAACTTACGTGAAAGAACGCCTGATACTATTAATTAGTGACATTTTCCGATTATAGGTGTGTAAGGTATGTACGAGTAAGATCATAAGTAGAAATAATATTTTAGTACAATTTATAGATCGTTAACTTCCTTTACCACCTCTCTAGGTATACAAGCATAAGGTATATAGTATAAGGAACAGTATGATATGGGGCTCTTTAGAAAAGGTGTAAAAAGAGCTGTTTAAAGACTGCGATGTATTGGCGATTCCTTTGATAATGCAAATATTACACGACGGTGACTATTTTCTATCGAGGCCGTGTGCCTTATTTTTTTCCTTAGGTTTTATCTTATATATCAATTTTCTTGTCACAATGTTAGTTACCGTACACCTCCGAAACGGCTTTACCGATTTTCACCAAATTTTATATGAATATTCAGTAGGTTTGAGAATCGGCTACTATCTATTTTTCATACCCCTAAGTGATAAGGGTTGTTCACCATTAACATTTTTTTATTTATATGGCAATACAACGTTTGCCGGCTTAGTTAGTTTTAATAAAAAAAAATAAAAAATATTAGGTTACCTATTTAAAATACAGTTTAATTTTAATTACAGTTTTTTTTTACAAAAATTTCGATCATTGAATTTATCAAAAACTATAACCGATTGTGTAAAGCTACATTACGCGCGAGTCATTCGACCAATCATCTTTTTCAAAATACACGCAATTTGACTTCTACGTTCCCTTTTGACCAGGAAACTTTTCACGAATGTCTTCTTTTTCCAATGCCGCCAGCTTCATCTGTTTCGTCTCCGAACGATGTTTTACAAAGAGCCAGCTGTAAAAGAAAACTCTATTTGAAATGTATGAAGTATCGATGTAACGTGTTGTCAAATTAATGAGTTTTGTATGAAATAAAAGTAGTAAATGATTTTAGTCGTTCTAACTCATGCATTTTGAAGGTGATATCATATCCTCCTGAGGTATTCCCGGAGTGCTATGACATGGGGCTCTTCAAAAAAGGTGCAAAAAGAGCTCTTATACAAAGCCGGCGATGCATTAGCGACTCCTCTGATGTTGCAAATGTCCATAGGTGGCGTGGACTACTTTCCATCAGGTAGCACGGTAGGTTTTTTCTACCTACCTAGGTAGGAAAAAACTTTGTGGTTCGACTCTGCTTCCACCAATACTTAGTGCCTTATAACAACGGTTTTAATCGCTGTTGCATTCTGGATTAATCGGGGACACATAGTTATTCGAGGCGTTCCAACTTAGCCGTGGCTGACCTTAGGTAGAACTTTAAACTTACTGGTTAAATACAGTTATTTATGGGCGGTAGTGGCTACTTACGATCAGAAGGACAAATGTCTTTCCCTTACAACACCCTTCAAAGACCCCCATACCGCGTAATACGGAATATGCGTACCGGAAATAAGAGTATACTCGAATATTGTGGTGCAGTTGAAGTCATAGTTTCACGCAGATTCCTACCACTTTATACTCGTATATCTATACTTTTATGACATGCTATTATAGGACTACGCTCATGTTCTTTTGCGACTGTCTAGCAGATAAGTGATAATCAGTTTATTATAATAATATCAAAGATAACTAGTAAAATTGCAAACAAAGATTATCTGTACTTCGGTTATTGGCTTTAGGTTTACCCTGAACAATAGAATTGATAAACATCTTATTTATTTATCGATCTATAAATTAAAACGCATTTACATCAAGTGATCAGGAGAGTTCGCTGGCTAAGTTAGTAAGTTACCTAGAAGTAGAAGTTTGAAGGTCGTAGAACGCTTTGTGGTGCGATTCCGACGGCACCACCGCCAGTCCTATTTCTGTCTAATAACAGCAGTGTTAAACGCTGCTGTCTACTGGTTCGGAGGGTGTAGGAGACATACTTTTCCGAGCCGTTCCAGCTTAGTCTTCAGGGGTAGCGGCGCATCTGTGGCCGACCTCAGGTAGGAATATCTAATCCTATCTGAGGTTGATTACAGATACCATGAGCGACAGTAGCCACTTACCATCAGATGGGCTGCATGCTCGTCTGCTACTTCAATTTTATGTATACTAGCAAAAAGCGCAGCTTTATAAGGGCTCGCGTATCGTGAATGGTATATTCAGTTTAAGATCCTATATCAAAGATGATGTGGTCACTTATTAATTAACAATAAATTATTAAATCTACCTTTCGTCAGAAGACCTATGAAGAGCAAAGCTACCTTTGATCAAGAACCAGAACCACTTTAAATGCTTGTGGTGGATAACTTATATTAGATCCATTTTTTGGGATTGTAATTTTTTTTTGCGATTTATCCTTAGTATCTTTTTACTCTTGAATTTAAACTCCGCCATACTTATAAAATTATTGCGTCTGATTTGCAAAAAATATTTTTTTAGTATATATAGGTATAAGCTATTGTGGATGTCTGAAACGCAGTACATTATAATCTAATCTGGGGTCTGTTACCAATCAACAAGATGGTGAATGACCTTTATGACCTTTTGGTGTCTACGGATTCCTCTCGTTCAGACTATTCCAACGATACCTCATTTGTTTCTTTCCGAATAATAGTTTGTTAAATAATTCAATTCCTACTTTTCGCATTTTCCACTTTCAGTTTTTCACCTATTTCTTCATGTCGATTTGGGTCATTTATCAGTGAATGTTGAATTCATCACGACTTCTTTAATTTACTAAAGCCCCGAGGGATACATTCCGTAAAGCTGCGAATGAACTACTAATTAATTCTATTAAATAACATTTTTATCAATTGTTAAATTAACTATTAAATTTATGAATTAAATTAATGAATTATGTGTGTGGCCTGCTCAATTAGTTTTGTATTTTCTTTTATATTTCTACCTAACATAACCAATTCTATACAAAACAGGAACGAATTTCCGTAAAACACAATGTGATAGTCGCTAAATTGTAAATTTGTCACTGGGCTTTTTGTCATAAACAAAGTATTTTTTGACAATGGAAATGAAATTTGCGGATGGATTCTAAACGGGTAGTATTTAAACGAGTGACTGCAAATAAAAGTTTTGAATGACAAAAATAATGAATTTTGGTTATAGTATTACTAAGGGAGCAACTGGCTGCGAGTGACGAGAAATCAACAGAACAGCAACTTACAAACATTAATTTGAGCGACCTAATATTTTTCTAAGTGTAAACATTACGTCCTGCGTTTTATTCAATATTTAGCAAATGTTTTTTTTTAATACTGAGCAGCATTTTATTTTAAATGAAGTGTTTCGAATACAAAAATCACTTTGAAAAATACTATAATAAGTAGAATATTGTGTGCTCATGTCATTGATCATGAATAAAGGTAAGGTCTGAATTCATACAGATTGGGCCCACCCGCTCGCTGGGCGCTGTCGCGCCCTGCTCGCTTCGTTTTATATTGTCTTATATGTTCCAACCTAACCTAACCAATTCAATTACAAAAACCTAATCTATCTTAATACTAAAGTTGCCTCTCTATATTTCCAGTCCTCACTTAGTAATGTAGTCGCACAAGTTATTAAAACAGTATGTCATTATCAGTCGCTAAGTTTTTTTTATTTGATTGTTTTATAATTTCCCACTGTAAACAAAAACTTAGATTAATCGGATATGTGGAGTTTTTGAAACTGCACTGCGTCAAAACATTTATAATATCCAACGAATATTATAAAGGCGAAAGTTTGTGAGTATGGATGGATGTTTGTGCCTTATATTAATCTGATTTGAATGAAACTTTACAGTATTACAGTCTATAAGTACACCAGTATAACCTGGAGAATACAATTCATAAAGATATGGCTATGTTATAGTCAAAGTCCGATACACAGTCTCTTCGCGGAAGGACTGGTTTATCCTAGGTTTGGCCAAAGCCATCAGGCAATCCCCGAAATACATTTCAATTTCGCCCTTTGCCTGAAGTATTTTTAGTCAAACCCAGGAGCTCCTAACTTTTCAGTCAAACGTCGAAAGTAAATTATTCTGTTTCGGTTTTGGCCTAGTCAATCCTAGAAGCGACTGCAAAACTCGGTCAAACGTTGATCTGAACATGTTTAAACAGGTTCATAATGTCTCTCGCGGTGTTCCGACCGATTGTTTTGTCATTTCATGTTCGTTCATTGAGCGTGCGGGCGTGTAATTGTGTAAAATTGAAGATGAGTGAGGTTAGGTTAGGTTAGGTTAGGTTAGGTTAGGTTAGGTATTTTTAAATTATTAAAACAATAAACATCAAAATTTTAAAAATGTTATTTTTTTTATACCTAATCTTACAAACTAACCTCCGTATATTCCAAAGCATTTATTTATTTATTTTATACTTTATTGCACATCGTACAAAAGGTGGGCCTAATGCCACACGGCATTCTCTCAAAGCATCTCAAATATAAAAGTGAAAATCACGTAAGCTGACCAATCAGGTGTCAGAACTGGCAGAGTTAAGCGGTTCTTAAGACTTGAAAGCTGCTTAAATGATAAAATGCTTCCAAATATACGAAGATAAGACACTTCATACCTATATCGGAGTTTGACTCGTCAAACCCCGATTTAATAAAATTGTGTTTTGACGTTTGCCTGACCAAATTAGTCTCTCCCAGGTTTGACGAAAATTGTTTAGTCAAAGGCCGAAAATTTACATTTGTTTGGGCTTTGACTAAGTCATTCAGTCTGACCTGAGGATTGACCAGTCCAACCTAGGAGCGCCGGAGCTTCGGAGTTTGCCTATAACAGCTATACTATACTTAGTTGTCAGAGCTATATTGATGTACCTACCATACGATGATACGTAAATTTTATATGAATGGATTAATAGTAATTAATTAGATACATTTTCGGTACGCATATTGTAAATACATTAACTTTTTCTTTGACACTAAATAAATCGGACGGATAGTTTAAATTAAGGTGGTAGAACCCTATGTGGTTCGACTCCGGCGGCACCACCGCCACACCTGGTTCTGCCTCATAACAGCAGCGCTGTGTTCTGGTTCGAAAAGTGTGGTAAGGGATACATGGTTTTTCGAGGCGTTCCAGCTTAGTCCAGTTTAGTCCAGGGGTAACGGCGCATCTGTGGCCGACCTCAGGTCGGAATATGTAATCCTCTCTGGGTTTGATTGCAGATATCCATGGACGGCTGCAGCCACTTACTACAGGTGGACTGCATGCTCGTCTGCTACTCATATATTATTAAAAAAAAACTTATATGAGACGTTCCAGTTTAGTCCTCAGGGGAGCGGCGCTTCTGTGGCCGACCTCTGTTAATTACAGATGTCCATGGGCGGCAGTAGCCACTTACCATCATATGGACTGTATGCTCGTCGGCTACTCCTATATAATAAAACCAAGAAAAACTTGAAACAAAACGCTTTTAAAATACACCGGTGAAACCTCGGTGAAACGCTGCCACGTTAGCATTTTCATATTTTTGATTGACATAATTATGTCATAATTCATATTCAACATGACGTTTTCTTTTTATTCTGCCATTATTTAAACAAAAATAATCCAAGTCATACAGCCATCAATGTTACACTAAATTTAAATTTGATAAAAAAGTGTTTTTTTTTTTGTGTACAAAACCTTATTTCAATCGTGTTGGTCCAATCTAGACATGACCTTAAGTAACTATGTTAAGTTTCAAATTTATAAGCCCTGTAGTTTTTTCAAAAAAGGGATGGAAAGCTTGCAAGATTTTCGAATTATAGAGGACTCGCTTCGCTCGCCCTAATAAGAAACTAACAATCCATCTTATTGTTATGCCTTCCCTATAAGAAACTAAAAAAAAAATACACTAAAATGTTTGATTACTATAAGCTACAACTTACATCAACATGCCAATCGAAGGTATCGTCATGGTAGCGCTGAACAGGAAGACAGTTCCAGTGAACTTTGTTATTGTGTGCGCGTATAGCTGTGAGTATATAGGTTCGAACATGAGAGCACCCAGGGTCTCCACTAGGCTGAAGAGAGAGTTCATTTTGCCTGAAATTAAATGTAATTTACGTTATTACATATACACAATTTACCAAAACAAAAAAACCCGGCAGCTTTAAAATTATTAACCGTAATAGGAAAGTAATGTACCTTATGTCAGTTTCACAATTTGGACGAATTTAACGACATCTTGTATGTTAATTGTTAGGTCTGTAGAATGTGCCAATACAAACATTACTCTCCGCAATCAGGAAAAATTACAGAATGTTCTAGAAATTGCTGAGAAGGTAAAGTTAATTTGCAGAAGTACTGAAATTTGCACCAAATTCCGTGGTACTTAGAAAAAATATTTTTATGGCCTATATCCATATTGACCACCTTGTTTTTTTTTAAATAATAATTATCTACGTAAAACCCTTTAGTATATGAATGTGGTTCTGCAGTTAGAATACCCTACTGCAGTAATCTAACCTAGGCAGTAATCTTAGTGCATAGATTAGTAAAGATACTTCGCCGCCTTGAAATTGAATGAAGCTACAAACGGCAGAGGAAACGGAGAACATTTTTAGAGAATATTTACGAATAAATAACTAATACTGCGTAATTTACGTAATAAATAAAAAATATTTCAAATATTTTAGAGACATTTTAGCACAGAGACGTGGCAAAACTTTTTTACGCAATTATTTCAATTCTCAAAACTGGGTACATTTTCTTGTTAGGAGTGAGTAATCTTTACTAATCTATGCCTTAGTGACAATAAATACTTACCCATTTCTTCACCATGTACTAGTTTAGATGCCATGGAGCGTAATGAAGTGAACGTTGTTGCATTCAGAATCTCCACGAGTGGCACTGAAATCAAAAAGAGAAATCAATAAAATATTTAAAAGAAAGAAACAAGCTAACAAAAAAGAAAAGAAAAGTAATAAATTACATGACAGATGAAAGAAAGAAAAGAAACACGAAAAGAATAAAAGAACACGAAAGTAAATACAGCAATAATTGTGTAATAAGGTTATTTATATATTTGTTTCTTCGAAAATATGCGAAACCGAAACAATTTATTAACTTATAAATTACTAGCTAACCCGGCAAACGTTGTGTTGCCATATAAATAAAAAAATGTTAAGGGTGATCAACCCTTATCACTTAGGGGTTTAAAAAATAGATAGTAGCCGATTCTCAGACCTACTGAATATGCATATAAAATTTGGTGAATATCGGTAAAGCCGTTTCGGAGGAGTACGGTAACTAACATTGTGACACGAGAATTTTATATATAAGATTTTGTCCAAGTAAAATAAAACAATGGCTTGACAAGAAATAAAAAAACATTATCTGTAGATAGATAGTATTTCATTTATTTTCTGTAAATCTTTTCAATTTATACCAAAATTTGTTAATTAATTCATTTAATTAAAAATTGACTTTTGGTGTAATTTTATTCACAAACGATTCGATTGTAAAGACCCGTTCACACTGAATGTTTCATGTAAAACATCTAAAATACTAATGCTAATGCTAATAGCTATCTAGCCATAGAGTGACATTTACAAGATTTTCATACAAAACTTTTATCCTTTAAAATACACTAGAATAATAAAAATAATAGAATTTTTGATTATTCGATATTTGATAGGCAAAATTTGGATAGATTGAATAACGGGCGCAAAAGGGCTTAAGTCGATGTGAGATATACATATACTTTCAATCAATGCGAGATAGTTTCTAGTGCAAAATTTCTATTATGAAGATTATTGTTGAAAAGATAGTTAAAAGTCGATCTGATTTTCGATTTTCGAAATCTGATTTTCGAAGATCAGACCATACTAACTTTTTGATGTGAAACATCTATAGCCGCACGTATAACCGATTTCTGGCGTGGCGACGCATGCCGTTGTATGCATGTACGATGGTATATATATACAGTCTATATGCAGTAGTGTGTACGGTGTGGCGACGCGTCGCCATGCGCAATCGATTGTGAAGTCACTGATTAAACGAATTAAGAAGTCATGATTTGAAATAAATTCGTAAATTTTTGTATTTAATGAAAATAAATGTTTATTCAATAAATAGTCATCGCTATCTGGAAAAAAATCGTAATATTTTATTTTATCATTATGACATATTTAGTTCCTATCACAATATGTTCTTTTCTGCATATTACTTTTAAAAAATAATGTCGATGTTTCACATCTGCCAGGCGTCCCGTGACGGCTCACATTTTTTTTTCATTGTATCTGCCTAACCAGAAAATTCAGTGCAAACATAAATGTAAAACTGGTGTTATCCGATGCTACAGCAAAAGTTTAATTTGTTCAAGTAAAGCGGATCATGCGCAAACTCCGTAACCCTGATGTCGATTTAATTATAACTGCCTTTAATTTATTGGTGCCCTTTGAAAAATTATGAAAAAACAAAAACGTTACTCAGCCGAGATTGTTGATTCAAATTAATCTTTTATTAATTTTGTTATCTATTTCTCTTTGATGGCTGTTTAATGTTGATTTAGCGAAGGGTTGTCTGTGGTCTTTGTTCGTTCTTTTGTTTATGGTTTTCTAGCTTCGATTTTTAATATATTTCGGCCTTTTGATACAAGTTTTAAATTTGATTTGTTTCTTTTGAAGTTAATGTATAATCATTTAAAAAAATGACCTGTTAAAATTTATTACAACTATTATTTAGCAAATTATTTAGATAACTTACCGGCATTACGAATAAAAAGAGAAGTGATTGTGAAAGTGTACATGTGTACTACGCGTATAAAGTCAGCTCATTTGCTATACAAAAAAAAAACATTATAAATTCATACATACCCATAAACATTTCGAAGTCAGTCCTCACGAAGGCGATGAAGACAGAACCAACAAACTTGCTTACAACAGATATCAAGCACAGCATCGAGTCGTGGTACCCCCATCTCTTGCTGAACACACTGATTGAGAACAGGGCCCCTGTACAAAATAAAACATATAAACGATCATTACTGATCTTTAAATCAGTTTTTGAATTAAACTTGTGAATGAAGGTGGTAGAACCCTCTGTGGTTCGACTCCGGCGGCACCACCGCCACACTTATTTCTACCTAATAACAGCAGTGTTAGGCGCTGCTGTGTTCCGGTTTGAAGGGTGTGGTAAGGGAGACAGACTTTTCCGAGGCGTTCCAGCTTAGTCCTCAGGGGTAGCGGCGCATCTGTAGCCGACCTCAGGTAGGAATATCTAATCCTATCTGGGGTTGATTATAGATGTCTATGGGCGGCAGTAGCCACTTACCATCAGGTGGACTGCATGCTCGTCTGCTACTATTATATTATAAAAAAAAAAACTTATGACTACGTTTGCAGTCATCAGTTTGGGTTGCGCTGGAAAAACGCTATTTAGTGTGTGGTAGCCATTTTTACGAGGTTACCGTACATAGGTTTCTCTCAGCCACGAAGGCAGTGGAAAGTATATGCTGGACTCTACCGGTATCTCTGGACGCTACTTATCGGGACCACGGGTACGCTAAAAGCACTCTGCGGCGACGACTACTTATCATCATCCGGGCAAATCTCTAATCGATATGTATTAAAAGCTGTTTCAAAGATTTCTTTCGTTGTAGATACCGTTTTATTTTTTGCTACAATAAGTGTTTAAAATCCTATGTAAATATAAAATATATTTATTATTTGGAATAGTACTGCCGAATGTAGGAATGTTCTATAAGGGCTCGATTAGACAGGTATTTTCCACCGAGCCAAAATAAGCCGGTTCTTAAATAAATAAATAAGTGCTAAAAGGTATCCCTCGATGTGTATATTCCCTCTCAGGTGTTGTACATGAAAATATCTTATTTCAGGCAGATAATTCTTAACGATTTCCATGCACCAACTTCGACTTGCAAAAGTACTTCGGCTGCGAAATTATGAGTCAAACCAATAGGTACCTTTTTGCATACAAACTTCACCACCCGTCATTGTCCGCATGGACGTGGCGGACGTAATTAAAACTTCAGGTTTCATACAAACTGTAGGTTAACTATGAGATTCCTCATATAAGGGCGGGTTACAGCATGTAACTTTAACTTTAACAAAAACCTAACCAGCCCTCAAATCTACGGTTAAGCAATTCATGCGTTGCATGGTTGCACGGTTAATCAGACGTCATTATTAACACTTAACGTTAACCGGTCGATTTACGACGGTTAAAGTTTTTGTTTTTGTAATAAATCGTGATGACAGTGACGGATGGTGCAACACAGATATTGTTATATGCCATCGCTGACGTCAAAGTTATTGTTAAATGTTAACTTTAACACGAGCTTTAAAGAAGCCTACGATGCAACCCACCTTTAGTCATAAACAGAATTGGTATATTATATTGCTATTGTCAAAGTTATTGTTATAATTAACTTAAACGCAATCTGTAAAGGAGTCTACGATGCAATTCATTATTAGTGCCAAACAGACCTGCTACATTCTATTGCTATCGTCAAAGTATTGTTATATTTAGGTTTAACAGGAACTTCAGACAGGCCTACGATGCAACCCACCAGTGTGTCTTCATTATATTAGCGAATGATATTCAGGTCTTTGTATGTGTATTGTTTGGCTTTTGAACAATGGTGTTGGATGTGTCATTAATTTGAAGTTTTAACGACGCATTGTGGGAATTCTAGCGCAGATTTTTGTAAGCTTCGCTAATGATATTTCGGGTGATATAGTACATATCGCACCCTCAGTAATATAAGGGACTAACTCAAAATTTTTGTTAACCAGGATTTTAAATGATATGGGCATAAAATGAAATTCTCTACCAGTTAGCGCTGACAGAGAGAGAAAAAGGACAACAATGACCCTATTATTATATATGTGTCTCTCTCACATTCCCTCCGCCCGCCACCCGCTCTGCGTGCTACAAGGAATCTTTGATTGCGATTTCCCGAAAATCTACTTTTTTGGATTGTGCCCCTATATTACTGAGGGTGCGAAATGTATGTTTGAAAAAAGAATTATTTTTTTATATAATGATTTTATATGACGATAGTGCTGCCGCACCCTGCGTGCGGGTGGGTCTGATTCACGATTTGATTACTTTGACTGTAACATATATACATAAACTCACACCAGGGGCATATCGATTTAATCTAGTTACATCCAATTTGTAACCGAACTTAGAATAGCCCCCGGCATGTGCATTATAATAAATTAAAAGAAATGCTTACCGAGAGAGTGCGTGATGATACTGTAGGTCGAGTACATGCTGTATTTAAGGGCGTCCCATTTTAGTCGATATCTTACGAACATGTATGTTACAATTCTTTCACCTGGAAAAAATCGCATGGATATTAAGATTAACTTAATCATCTGATTTTGGACAATATGAAATATTTACTTATAATATATAACAGATTTTTTTGTTGTAATTAGTTTATTATGCTAATATCCAGACATACCAGGCGGCTAAAAAACAGTAGGTAAGGCTTATACGACTGGTTTAGGAATAGCAAATAAAAATGCAGTCCAACTGATGTTAAGATGCTACTGCTGCCTGTAGCCTCTTAACATCAGTTGGGCTGCATTTGCATCTGTAATCAACCCTAGATACTGAGATACCTGAGGTCGGCCAGGGTTGCGTTGTTTTACTTAAAGACTAAGTTAGAACGTTTCGGATTAGTATGTTTCCCGTACCTTAATGTTCAAACCGGGATGCCATAGTGCTTTTTTTTTTTTTTTTTTTTTATAATATAAGAGTAGCAGACGAGCATGCAGTCCACCTGATGGTAAGTGGCTACTGCCGCCCATGGACATCTGTAATCAACCCCAGATAGGATTAGATATTCCTACCTGAGGTCGGCCACAGATGCGCCGCTACCCCTGAGGACTAAGCTGGAACGCCTCGGAAAAGTCTGTCTCCCTTACCACACCCTTCAAACCGGAACACAGCAGCGCTTAACATTGCTACTATTAGATAGGAATAGGTGTGGCGGTGGTATCACCGGAGTCGAACAGAAAGGATTTACCTCCTTCATAAAATAGGAGTTGCCAATATAAATGTTATCGACTTTGCATATTTAATGTGACTTAGGTGACACCCGTGTATTTTTGAATACCTCAAAGGGATAATTTTCAAATTCTTACCATGATTTGGTCCATAAATGATCGCCACTATCACTAAAACCAAGATAATCTTCTTTCTCAAATTACCCTCTCGTTTTTTAAATGCTACCATGGCTGTATCTTTGACAAACGATACTAAATGTACTATTTTCACTGGTTCGCTCTGAAAAAGGTTTTTTTAAGTATATTTTTTTTTATTTATTCACAAATATAATAATAATAATATAAATATAATAATTAATAATAACCTATACATAGTAAAATAAGTTTTTTAAATAATATTATGGAAATATCAAATTAGATGGCAGTTCATCTGATGGTAAATGCCAATTCCCCAAATGGATATCTATAATCAGCCCCAGATAGTATTACAATTTTACGTGGGATCGGCCATAGATACATGCAGACTGACGACAGACGACTAAATAATCAATTATTATAATTAAAAATATATTTAATTCAGTTTTAGTTACAAAAAAAAACCAGTACTTCTAAAATAATTATCTACAATGTAGTCTAGTAATTAAATCATACTTAACGTTTATTGTCATACATATTACATGAAACTAAGGAATTTGTTTTAAATTGTATAATAAAGTATAATTATATCATTTAAAAGTATAATGTAAAGTAATGTTTAATTATGAAATCAATTTTTCTAATTCCTATCAGTCATTATACAACATAACTTATTTATAACATTATATATGCAACTTAATTACATGTACCTTCGTGTTAATAGTTTAATGATGTTACAATTAAATTCAATTTTATTGAATAACGTTATATTTTGAATAAAAAATATAAAGATTACCTTCCAGTAAATAAAATAAAGATATTATTACCTTTTCAGTGTCTGAAATTCCAGGCTTGGTTTTGTTCTTCAAACAAAGTAATCCATACGTGAACGTTATGAAATAAATTGACCCTGATATAGCAAAAACGCCGTAATAGCCCAAAAGTTTCAAGAGAATTCCGCTCAGGGCAGTCCCTATGGGGATTCCTGCTGTAAGGCACAAATTAACGAGACCTACACGAAATGTTCTGGATTCCTCATCAGTTATGTCACTTATGTAGCTGAACACGCCTAGATAAACCATTACCCAACCGCCAGTTATAGCGGGGAAAAATGCTTCAAGAAACATGGTGACTTCCACAGAAACTTCGTTGAAAAACACAGTGCTCAGAATATTGCTTATGCACACCATAAATTCACCGAAAATCGGTAATAAGACGCACACTTTCTGTTCCCAGTTCTGTCGCTCCAGGCTCCCATTATGATCACCAGAAGGGTTGGCAATGTCGTTTGTACGATGCTCTTCCATGATTCTATGTTGGATATGACTTTCTGTACCTCAGTCTCATAATACGTGTAGTTTCCAGTCCTCTGTATTAAAGCATCGCATATCTCATCTCCGAAGTCAAGTTTCACTCGGCAAGATTTATCCAAATTAAGATTTTGAACGGCCAGTCTCGATAACATCGAAGGAATCACCAGCCCAGCGAAGATGGGTTCGACAGTAATTTGAGATTTGAGATGACATAACTTCTGAAAAAATTTTTGTTTTCCAACACTGGTTTCTTTCCATCTTTCAACGGTTCTTCTTCTATTTGGCACTTTTCTTCTTCTTTGTTCGACATGATGTTATCAAATGTCCCGAGACAATGAAGTTGCTGATAACTAAAGTATGTTTAAAATTTATCAGTTGCATAGTCGATCAGCACCTTTGTGTATAAGGCTTGTTCCCAATTTAGAAGAAAAAATTAAATATAGAGAATGCTCTCTAATTTAACTTAGTTGGTATAATTATTCTAAGATACTTATTGTAGATAAAGCATGTATTTTTAAACTAAAAAGTTTAAAAATAAATGTTTTAATTAAAAAAAATGATTTTGGAAAAAGGGTATTTTCGAAGATATGCGCGATTCCCATTTTTAGTAGCATTTCTTTAAATTTTATTACAGTTGTAAGTTCTTTTTTATTTTTCTTTTTCTTATTATAAAAATAAACTCAAGTCAAAATATGTTGGTCTGTAACAAGTTCCTGATAGGGATTTCATAGCAATTAGTATAATTACTCACACCTAACAAGAAAATTTAACCAGTTTTGACGATTGTCACTGTCATCTATTTTCGTGTTTGAAGAATATTAAAAAAAAAATAGTTTTTAGATCATTTACGAATGAAACGATATTTCTCCGGATTTTTTTTGCACCACTTCACTGCGCATGTCGGCATTGTTCCGCGTAAATTACACCATGAAAGCCATTAAATGGCTGAGAGAATTGTTAGCCGTTTAAGCCATTTTAATGGCTTCCTTCAATGACAAGGCGGTGAGATATCTTTACTTATCCATGAGCAGCACTACTAACTACTGCTGTTATATTCTTATTGACAACATTTATGTTCAACCAGATGGCGCTATTTCCGATATTTATTTCTGAAACACGCTGTATATCATTTATCATTATTAAACACTAACAACTAATTGCTGTTTGAACATGCTGTTTGTTTTCCTACTATCGACCGTGAGGTGATAAAAGTAGAAAATATGATTGTAAATTATGTGTTAAATGCATTGTTTGATCTTTGATAGTTGACGCAATGTTAAGTGTTTGTCTTTCATAATGGACGGTTTACGAGAGGTTTATAATATTAATGTAACTAATTCATTGTGTAACATTATTTGTTGCATAATATGTAATATCTTGGTATAGAATAAGGTAAGGCAGGTCATTTATATACTTTGTAACTGATTATAAAATCTGAGACCAAGGTGGGAGTTTATTGGTGTTAGGATAACTGGATAGATTAAACATGTGCTCGTATATTCGTATAATTTTTATTTTTACCTAATTATAATACGCTTTTATATATACGTAATACATATGTAAAGGTGCTACAAACCCTAGTAGTTCGATAGTAGAGTTACATGTATATTTGACTTTAGTCAAATATAGATGTAACCATACAAAATTTAGCGCTGCTGTATTCTGGTTCGAAGATCAATACGCTCGCTTGATTACAGGTGTTATAAAACCAAAATAACCTTTTGGGACAGCGACACATCTGTGATCAACTTCAGTACCCGTACCATGAGTCTTCAAAACATCCCACAATTTTACGTTAGGGATACTCAATCCATTATTCTATTCCGTTTGCTTCAGTAAACTGAGTAAACGTAACAATAAGTAAGTGCTCAAATGTTTTTGCCTGCTTCACATGTTCGCAAAAAAGAGCGACAAAATATAAGCGCCATTTTGTCAATTTAGACATTTAATGTAACGTTACTGACACTATAGTTCTGATACAATCCGCTAGGGGCGCAGATTGGAATTTGTGTGGGCAAATACGTAAACAAATACCAAAATAGTCATATTTGTTGAAACTTAAAAACTCATGGTACAGAGTAGGAGTTTATTACTGAGGATTGTGCACGACAGTAACTACTCGTACTTACCAGAGCTTCACGTATGCATGTGTGCTTCGTCAATGTTTTATAAAAATCATATTTAATTTAAAGCCGTTCAACAAGCAAAGTATGTCTAGGATTTGAATCCATCTGCGAAAAAAATCACAATTCCTACTACTAAGCTTTCGCTCTTCACGAGTATAAATGTAAATTGGTCATATACGAATTGGGGTAGTGATAGTAGACACTCATTCTAACCCTACACTCAGTTCTACCGTAATAACAATTCCTTTACTCTTTCCTACTGTTGTTCTGTTTTCTTATTCACAGAATGTTCTTGTAACGTCGGTGGGGCTCGAAACTTTGTAACATTTAGAATTCAATTACATACTCATGTAGACGAAATGTATTGAGAGGTTTTACCTGTGTAAGAGGAATGTTTTAAATATAATATACTATTTTATACATAATATATATTTTATATATTAAAAATAATGTCTTTCATATATATAAAATATATAAGATATATTTTATATATAGTACCAGACAAGCATGCAGTCCACCTGATGGTAAGTGTGGTCCCCCCATGGACATCTATAATCAACCCCAAATAGGATTAGATATTCCTACCTGAGTTCGGCCACAGATACGCCGCTACCCCTGAGGACTAAGCTGGAATGCCTCGAAAAAGTATTTCTCCCTTACCTCACCCTTCGAACCAGAACACAGCAGCGTTTAACACTACAGTTATGAGGCAGAAATAGGTGTGGCGGTGGTGCCGCCGGAGTTGGACCACAAAGAATTCTTCCACCTTTAGTGTGTTTTGAAAGGGTGAATAAGTATGGTTCCAGCCGGGAGGTATCACTGGGTCTATTTCTTGCGTGAAGCAGTTCTTACATTTCGATGGATATGTAGGTATATACTGACTTATATGAGGTGTCCGTATTGGTCATAGGTAGCGGCACTGCATTTGTGATAGACTTCAAGTAGAACCCCTGCTTTATATGGTTGGTAACAGTACTCTTACCATGAGTTTTACGTTTTGACAAATACGACTGTTTTGGTATTTGCTTACGTATTTGCCCATACAATTTCCAATCAGCGCCCCTAGCGGATTGTATCAGAACTATAGTGTCAGTAACGTAACATTAAATGTCGAAATTGACAAGTGACGCTTTATGTTATGTCTCTCTTTTTTGCGAACATGTGAGGTAGACAAAAATACTTGAGCACTTACTTATTGTTACGTTTGTTACGTTTACTCAGTCTACTAAGTAAACGGAACAGAATAATGGATTGAGTAAACGTAACGTAAAATTGTGGGATGGTTTGAAAACTCATGGTAAGGGTACAGATATCTATGGTCAGTAGCCACTTACTATAAAGTGGACTGCATACTTATTGCCTTCTGTAATATTATTTAAAAAAATACAATCGTCGGAGACCTTCATCTATCGTCGGTCCCTGTCGATAGAGCGGGACGGTCGGCAGCAGCTGGTGGCTAGGGTCGACGAGTTTCGGCGACTGGCGGCGACTATCGTCGACGTCAGTTGTCACTCGTGTAGCAGCACCCTTTTATATACACAAAGTATTATGTTTTTTTTTTATATATATATTCCTTTTTTGCGTAACTCATACGTACGTATAATCCTTCTAATATATAGCAGGAGGTTAATTCTTTGGACTTTTATACTATATACCAGCTTCCTTACTTTATCTACCATACTGTTATACATTTGTTGAATATTCCTGCCCACAGCAAAACCCAGGCCGCCAATAATCTTAGTAACGTTGAAATTATTCTCAAAAGGCATTTCCATTTCAACCGCTGACTGAATAAACTTATTGAGATTAATGCTCTCGAAATTGAACAATACAGGGAATTGATTTCGTTAATTGAATATCCCTTATCGTCAATACATGGAAAGATAAAATAAGATTGGGATTGAAATTACGTCGTTTGAGTGGATTTAAAAGTGGTAGAAAGTTTTTGTGGTTTGACTCCGGCAACACCACATCTACAATACTTTCTGCCTTATAACACCTGCTTAAGCATATTCTGGTTTGCAGAGTGTTGTCAGGGAGTCATACTTTTCTGAGGCGTTTCAACTTATTCTTTAGGAATGCGGGGAACAAGCTTGCAGACCACCTGATGATAGGATACTGCCGCCCAAGGACAACTGTAATCAACCTTACATTAGTACATATGTATTAGATTTCTATCTAAGGTTGAATAAAGATGCGTTGCTACATCTGACGTGACGTGACGACCCGCGTGGCGGAGCGGTCACCGTACCGGTCTGACGCGCAATGTTCGATCCCCGGCCAGACAGATATCTAAATGATGAATTAAGATTTCTGTTTCTGGGTCTGGGTGTCTATGTGTGTGTCCATGGCATCCACGACACAGGGAATCCTAATGTGGGGCTGTGAATGTAGAAAGCGTTTATTTATTTATCTGAGTGGCGTATTCGAGGCGTTGTAAGTTGTAACGGCTCGGATCAGTTTTCCTTACCACACGTTTCAAAGCAGAACACAGCAGCGCTTAACAGTGCTGTTATGAGGCAGAATTAGGTGAGTCGGTGGTACCACCGGAGTCGAACCACAAAGGGTTTCACCTTCAAAGTATGAAAATAATCATAAAATATGACATTCACAGAGTAACTCCTCTGGTACCTACTTCCAATAGATCACAGCATAAATAAAAATCTGTATTCACAGAACAACATAGAAAGGTGTTTGCACGAAGAATACATATCTCTAAGTAATTCTCTTGGTCCGATGCGACTGTAAACTGAAGTTTTATCTCCATCGGGAGTTCCTAGTTTCTTTATAAATGCACTTTTATTTATAAAGTCCTGAGATACCAGTTTAGTTATAAAATTATCAATATGGTTTAGAAATAATATTATTATTCTGCATTTTGTTCGAAATCTTGCTCTGTACAGTAATGCTGAGTAATAATGATTAGTAGCAGAATTTTAAACAAAAAAAACTAAAAAAAGAAATCAACATATTTTATTCACCGTAGAATCTTAAATAGAAATAAAACCTATTTCTACCTAATAACAGCAGTGTTAGGCGCTGCTGTCTTCCGGTTTGAAGGGTGTGTTAAGGGAGACAGACTTTTCCGAGGCGTTCCAGCTTAGTCCTCAGGGGTAGCGGCGCATCTGTAGCCGACCTTAGGTAGGAATATTTAATCCTATCTGGGGTTGATTACAGATGTCCATGGGCGGCAGTAGCCACTTACCATCAGGTGGACTGTATCGACGGGTCCTATGTAAACTGGTGCAAGTGCGTTTTCAAAACTTTACAGTAGAGCGATTTGAATGTTCTAATGCGTGTAACTTTAACATTATTCAACGTACAAAGTTAAATTTTTAAAATGGTATAATTGAATCCTTTTGAAAAAAAAACTGCATTTATAATTTTTAATTAATTCTGAAACTTTGGAAAATAGCTGTACTTGCATTTGTGTAGCTTGTTTTTCTTAAAGTGCCACAACGCGTATACTGGTATAAGTGGCACTTACACCAGTTTACACTGTTGCATGACTTATTTAAAATTATGACTTGAAAATAATAAATCATTACTTGAAATATTTTATGCTTCATCGCGTTACGTGGTTATGGCCTAAAAATTAGAAACAAAAATATTATTAAATATTTTTCATTTCTTTGAAATTAGAATAAAAAATAACGAAAACTCTTTCCACTTACAGCAGTGTTACGCGTTGTGTGTACGCAACACGCTTACTGGTGTAACCTTCACTTGCACTCGAGCGTCGCGCAGTTCGGGACCACGTAGACTAGTATAAGGGACTTACACCAGTATTCACAGTCCTTTAGCGCAAAATAGTATTATTTGCACCAGTTTACACATTTTTATCTCCGAAACTTATTGATTTTTGGAAAATATTTTTTCAGGATATTAAAGAATGGGTTATTTAAGTACGAATGATGCAATAAAAACGTTTTTGACATTTTGCTACTTGTACCAGTATACGTAGGACCCGTCGGTATGCTCGTCTGCTACTCCTATATTATAACAAAAAAAAGTGTGTGTGTGTCAGCTACAACGCACGATTGGAGTTTACTCCTTACGAACGATAATTATGATATATATCGAATAGAAAAAAAGGGTAAATGAACGCATCTGCTAAAATGATAAGAGAAACAAACATATATCTGTAATTATTCGGATTATTTATATTACTTCAATAATGCGTATTACATAAAGTATATTACAAAATAATATAAATAATTATAATAATAATAACATTAAAACTTGATGGTTAGGTTGCTGTTTATGTACGTTGTATATGATGTATACAATAGATGCTACTATATGCATTTGTTATACAGCATGCATACCCTGTACTCGGCAGCAGTATACAAGTTGTGGCAGAACTTCGTAATACGCAGGCGCGCAACACACACGTACAAACATACGCACACATTCAACTCTCAGACTGGAGGTAGTGAACTATACAGTGAGACTACGAAGTATCGCGCAAAGAGGAGACCCCGAGAATGAGATACGCTGTGTAATGTATTCCATCTCATTCTTTTACACGTTCAATCCTACAGATATATATGTTTGTCTCTTTCTACGTTACGCCTCAACTTTTCGTGTTACACTTGATTTTACTCCTCATAAAATTTCCGTACCGGGCCTTATAACTCAAATCGTTTCTTAAGGAGTAAACTCCAAAAAAAATCTTAATTAGAAATTATTTCTTTTTATTTTTGATTCCGGGCCTAGCTATGGAGTAATGATGGTTTGAAGACGAGAATCATTGTAAAATTATTTTCGAGATTTTTTTTTTTTTATAATATAGGAGTAGCAAACGAGCACACAGTCCACCTGATAGTAAGTGGCCACTGCCGCCCATGGACATCTGTAATCAACCCCAGATGGGATTAGATATTCCTACCTGAGGTCGGCCACAGATGCGCCGCTACCCCTGAGGACTAAGCTGGAACGCCTCGGAAAAGAATGAAATAATTTATCACCTCTGTCGAAACAACTTATGGAACTTATGGAAGAAACTACAAAAAAACGGAACTAAAAGAACGTTAAACAGAAGGAACGTAAAAGAAAATGAAATAAAGAATTTAAAAAAGTAATAATATTGTTTTAATTTAGTCTACATTTTATAAACAAAAAAAAAAAAATTAACACTAATGCGTCAGCATTACCTACTTTTAATTTTCTATTCAGTTTCTCTCCTAATTTCAATAAATTTGCCCTAATTTCTATTTATATGAATTTAGCACATTATAAAGTCCTCGGGCGATAGACACGATAAATCATTTCCTACGGAATATCCGCTTTGGCTACAAAATGGCTACCACGTCCTTTGTTAGGGAACATTGAAAATTTTTCAGAAAAACTTCGCCATTTACGACCCCCGCCATTGTTTCTAACGCTAATTTACTGCTTAAGTCTGAATTTTTACAGCCCCAATGCAAATATTTAATTCTATTCATTTCACGCTATAATTTTGTTGAAACTGAAATAACGTTATGAGATTTTATTCGGTATTTTAGTGTGATCTAAAATCCTTGTAATAAGTTGCCGAGCATGTATTTTTCTATAATATACAGGGTTGGCCAGAGATGTATTGCTACCCATGAGGACTTTGCAACACTTTCAAACGAACACAGCATTGCTTAACACTGCTTAAACTATCGCCTAAAATATATCCACTAATTTCTATAAGAGGAGATCCATTCCTTTAGATATTATCTATATATAGCTTCATTATGAACTCATTTGACACCTTAAAATACAACAAAATCAATAACCTTTACGAACTATATTTCAAGAAGTTAAGATTAAAACTACTTCGCAAAAATCCGCTACAAATATGTATGATGGTATATATTTTAAACCATGCAGTATGTACCACCCTCCCTGCCTCAAAGGATGCATGCAGATGCAAAAATTAAAAATATACACCACCATACATACCACCACCAACACGTGTTTCGCTCCAAAACGGAGCATCATCAGGGTAAGTTGACTCTACGACGGTTAATCTCTAAGATAATTAGACCTTTACATTTTACCTTTATACATGCATCCTTTGAGGGAGGGAGGGTGGTACATACTGCATGGTTTAAAATATATACCATCATACATATTTGTAGCGGATTGTTGCGAAGTAGTTTTAATCTTAACTTAATAGCATGGATTTCCGCAAAGTAACGCCTGATACAATTAACTATATATTTCAAGAGACTTAAACTGAAGTATGACACCTAGTTCATAGCTCGATCGTTTAACCGATGCTAAGTTTGTTGCAGGTACCCTGACAAAGTTCGTCGCTTTGTATGAAAGTTTACTAGTTTTGCAAGGTAGCCTGGCTGTTAGGTATTGTATACGTTTTTCTGGAAAGCAGTGCGATTATTGCTTGTCAATTTTTACTGTAATTAGCTAAGATAAATATTTTCGTTAAGAAAGAAAATAAATAGAAGGTGGACATTCCAAAATAGAAGGTGGACCTTTTGTGGTTCGAGTCTGAAGGTTCTATCATTACACTTTATAACAATATTGGACGCTGCTAACTTGTTGAGGTTGGAATGGTATGACGAGGTTACTTACATGAGGCTTTCCGACTTCAGTAACACATCTGCAGCAATTTCCAGGAATGATTTCAATTTTCTTTGAGGTTGGCTACTTTCTCTAAAGTCATTGATACAAATACTAATGAGTGGACTGAAATTGGACTTTCTCAAACAGCAGTTTCAGGGTGATACTCATGAGCGGTATCTACCCTCTTCTAATAGGTATTAAAGTGGGTAGATACCGTATTACCGTAGATTAGGTATAAGTATATATACCTACCTTTACCTATCACGATTGATTGAGTTTTCACTTCCGCTTAGTATTTAGTTATAATTTTATGCCTAAGATGCTTCAAAATTTGATGAAGGAAAAATTGTCAAATTTAATTTTATGTTAGTTTAATAAATATTATACAAGGTATATGTGTTGAGACATATCACACTTTGTATAACTGTAGCAAACTTTGTTTTGAGACAAGATGTCGAAGTTTGCTTTGTTAAAGTCTGCCTGAGATCCCTGTTTTCCTTTTTTACTTTGTTATGACTTATCTTTACTTTGGATATAACAGAGTTCAGATATAAAGGACTAAACTAATCGAAGTTTTGTAAGTAGAAGTTTGAAATTAAGGTAAAGGGTAAACAAGAAGTATTTAAGCCTAAAAGTCCTTTATTATAATAGTTATTAGATGATCCTAGTAGATGAATAAGCTCCGAGGAGTTGCTGCTGCCTAAATCCTGAATCTTCAAATCGTTTTGTCGCTATTTGTCTGCACCCACGGGGCATAGCGATTTTTATAGTTTACCTAACGATAAAGCAGACGGGCAACCTTATGAAAAGCAATCATCGTCGCCTATGGCCATTTGCAACACCAGACAAGTCACTAATGATTCGCTGGCTTTGAAGAGGAGCTATTCTTGCATATTTTAAAAATAATTTTGGGAGGAAGTTAATGCCGCATTTGGAAAGTATGTGACAAATATGAGAAATTGAGCCATGAGTTCACCTGGATCACTCACCATTGTAAAATCGACGGAAGTGATGCTTTTTGGGGGCACCCCACGTCCAATACAGTACCCTTACCATGAGTTTTCACGTTTTGACAAATATGACGCTGATGACTGGAAGCTGATCATGTCTGTATGCTTGGAGTTCTGTGAGTTGTCAGTATGTTAGATCTGTCTAGTTAGTGTAAGTGGCCTCGGCCGTTCTAATTAGATCAATAAAATAAATAAATAAATAAATAAATAAATGACTGTTTTGGTATTTGTTTACGTATTTGCCAATACAAATTCCAATCAGCGCCCCTGGCGCATTGTATCAGAACTATAGTGTCAGTAACGTAACTTTAAATGTCTAAATTGTAAAAATGGCGCTTTATGTTTTGTCTTACTTTTTTGCGAACATGTGAGGCAGACAAAAAGACTTGAGCACTTATTTATTGTTACGCTTACTAACAGAATAATGGATTGAGTAAAAGTAACTTAAAATTGTGGGATGTTTTAAAAACTCTTGGTAAGGGTATTCCCAGAAAGATAACGGCTTCATTCGTGACATATTAAAATCTGTTACGGCTCCTAAAAACTAAATTGTTCGTGTTCATAAGATTGTCTAATAAGGTAATAGAAGGTAAATTAGTGGTATTTCCAGTAGTCGAACAGAGTTTTACCATATATAAAGTATGGTAATATGAATGTTATTTAGAGAAAAGTATTATATAATTTACCAATATTCAGTTCCAATAGAATTTAGTGATAGGGCGGCAACAATCTTATCAATCTCTTTTCAATGAAACCTTACAAAGGGAGTATCTATCCCTAACCCTTTCCGTATCCGTCAACGGCCGCCGTCCGGAAATCCTTGACCATAGAGTAGATATTTATTAGAAATGTCTCTATGTGGTGAAAAAATATTTGCCTATGAATTTTCTATGACGCTCTTTTCAGCGTGTTGTCATGCATATTAAAAAAGTGTTCATTGAAATAATAATATTATACCAATCGATTTACTTAATAATACAGATTTGTACCAAAGAATTAAATATTACTACCTGACTCGGCAAACCTTGTGTTGCCATATAAATAAAAAAATGTTAAGGGTGAAAGACCCTTATCACTTAGGAGTATGAAAAATAGATAGTACCCGATTCTCAGACCTACTGAATATGCATATAAAATTTGGTGAAAATCGGTAAAGCCGTTTCGGAGGAGTACGATAACTAACATTGTGACACGCGAATTTTATTTATAAGATATTCATACACTTGATAGTACATACATAATATTACGTACGTAATATTACATACATAGAATTGAAAAACATTACACAGAGATTTTAAATAAACCATAGAATATGTTAAATAAAAAAACAATATAGATTATAATAAAAAAATATTTGGTTAATTTTAATTTGATACGTATTCCGATCGAATATTGCGTCTTACACTCGCTCGACGCATTGTCCTTTCTACGCACCACATCGTCTATGGTAGCTAACACCAGTAATTCCGTCGTAATACTTGTAATATCTGTAATACCTGTAATTCTGCGGTTATACTTGTAATTCTGTTGGCGGACGTCTAAACAGGCGAATAGGATATAAGATTTTATACAGCCCGCTATCTCTATGACTGCGCTCACGTTTTAGTGCGATTATCTGAGCTGCCTTGAAATTTAGGAAGAGACGACACCCAAGAGTGGAATTGCTTACGATTCAGCACTAATGCTTACCAAATTATTAAGGCTTTATTATGAAGACTGTCTTAGGTATAGCTGTTTGGTGGTAGAAGTCTTTGTGATATGAATTCAGTTGTACAATTTCTCTGTTTATATAATATGGCTACTGCCGTCCATGGATATCAGTAATCAACCTAAATAAGTCCTACATCTACTTGCCACAGATGTTTTGCGGATAAGTATGTCTCATTTATTACTCTTCAAAGCGGAACGCAGCAGCGCTTAACATTAGACCGAAATAGTAAATAGTATCGTGTGGAAACTAAAGGGCCTCACTAGGACGTGAACTTGGTATGGTATTGTGGTAATTAGGTTTATTCACTAGAAGCGAGGACAAGTCTGGTCGACATATCTGACATGAATTTCTTAATGTCAGATGACCATGGACCCATTGTCTCTACTGCAAGTGATGTTATGGTGATCAAACAGCTGGCGGCTACTTCGCCCAAAGACGTTCCCTTGCAGTGCAGCAAGGGAACCCCGCCAGCGTTTTGGGAACCATGCCTCACACGGCTATTTTAGATGGTTTGTTTTATTTATGTTTTTTGTTTTTATTCCCCCATTTTATATATATGTACATAAATATTGTTTTAATATATGTATTGTAAATATGTTTTTTTTATGAATAATGTAATGTAGATTTAAAAACATTGTAACAAATAAATAAAATTTGAATTGTTCTTTTTTCTTTAATATAGAAGTAGTAAATCCTGTAAATAATTCCATATTGGATTGCAGTTCTACCTAAGGTCGGCCATAGATGTCTTGCTACTGCTGAGTACTAAGTTACAATAAATCATGAATAATGTATTTAATAAATGTTACATTAGTTAAGTACATAGTTATTGTAATATCAATCGTGTTTCAATATTATCTTGTCTTGGAATAAAACTACCATACAATAATACCAAACTGTGTAATCTTTGTAAACAATAACCAGGAGCGCATCTAGCTAGTGTAGCGCCCGTGTGCAATGTACCCTGGCGCACCCTAGGCCTGACGATGTCTAATGATGTGCCGAGTCGGCCATTTTTGGTATTCGAGTACTTTAGTACTCATATAAAAAAGAATCGAGTCAGTACTCGAGTCCAAAGTATTCACAAAGTACTCGAGTACTTTGCACAGTCCAATAGCAAAAAAAAAAAAACGCCACTCACTACACAAAATTAAACAAGTTTTTACATGTACGAGTAGTAGTTGTAGTGTACGAGTATCGTCAGTATTCGAGTATTACTGGTAATCGAGTATCACTACTGGTACTCGAGTATGCGAGTTTATGTAAGTACTCGAGTACTGATTCGAGTCGACTTGACTCGGCACATCTCTAACGATGTCCAAGACGATGCTCTTAGCTGTCTCAGGAAGCGCGGCGGCGGCCCCCTCAGACGACGGCTTCCGTGTGGGAAATTCCTATAAGCACACGGTAAGTTCCTATAAGGTTAAGCCGCCCCTGAGACAACCTGCGTGGTGTGTGGTGGCTATGTCCATCTCAAGTCAAACAGACGATTATAGCTTCGATCATAGATAAAATGGCAATCATGGTTTACAAAATAAGGATAAGGTTGAATACAAAAAAACAATGTGTCATTTTCAATCATTTATTTAACAGACTTCGTCAAAAGAAACGCAGTACGATTGAGCAAATCAACGTAGAGCATGAAACTTCACCGTATAAAATGTATTTTCAATAATAACGAAACATAGAGTAAGTAATCAAATAGAACCCCAATTAAAAAAATGTAGAGAATCCTTCCATCTTATACGATATGCCATTGACTTAACGCTGATTTAAATGAGTGCATTGCGACCTGATTGTGACATTCGATCTATTTAACTGATGTTTTACCAAAATATACATTTTTGTTAGAGGTCTATTTGGTTACTTCGTCTACGTAACGAAATAACTATTCTAACAGCTATTAAAAAGACGGTTTAAATAAACAGTCGTTACAATTTATTTTATTATTAGATTATGAGACACTTTCTAACAATCCGGGTTAACCCAATCTTACATAAATATTGTCTACTTTTTCGAATACATATTTTTATAATTACAGTAATTTCGTTAAAATTTCCTTTCCTTAATGCGCATTTTACTATATCAATATACATAAGAAACTATTGCTAATTAATTTTACATGACTTTACACTATTATGTTTCAAAATAATAGTTATGTCCACTTTCAATCAAATTTATCGATATCGATGTTCAAAAAACAAATTTAAAAAAATGTAGCGTTAACTCAAAATACACCATTTCAATTAAATTGTAAAGATGCAAAAACAACGATTATGATTTTAATTCTATAATACCACAACACTAATAACATCTTTACTAGAATATTCGACATATTCCATTGTAAAGATACCTACAATTTACAAAAAGACTATACAAAATCCTATAGCTATGGCGAATGGTGTATTTGAGTTAAGTCTAGCCTTATCCTGCGACTTCAGCCAATAACAGTATCTGAGACAGTGGATACGTGTTATTGGTTATTTCTCGTATTACTGTTCCATATTTCCCTCGCGTACACCGAACTAAAATAGCTTCGTGAGATGTGACATCCAATCTTATTAGTGATGTATCCTGTATGGTATCCTTTTGGTAGGAAACAGGATACACAATTTTAAAGTAGGTTATGAAGGTACGTTTGAAGTTATTACGTTACTAACGAAGTTATGGGAGCAGGTTTTTGGAATTTAATTAGAAAATGAGCATCAGGTTACCTGGTAATAGGCTATTGCCCTTCCTGGATACCCGCGTTTGCTGCGATGACATGAATTGTCACTTATAAATACTGTTGGACTGTTTTTTCTTAACAGTTTAACTAAGGGATAAGCTGACGGGCCACCTGATGGAAAGTAGTTACCGTCGCTTATAGGTACATTTGCCATACCAGGGGAGTGAACAATGCATCGCCGGCTTTGAAGACGCTTCAGAGTTCCATGTCATAGCGCTCCGGGAGAACCTTGGGAGGAAATTTATACCACGTCTTGCTCACACTCAGTAATCGCAGTTGACTCAGAAAATACAATCGATAAATGAGGTTATTTAACTTTTACATCACTAAAAGTCCAGTGTACTTAATACAGTATGTTTTCCATTTGATTATATCTAATACAATAACAGGTATGCTCGTAACGATTTAGGATAGTATCGATATAATTACATCCACTAGAATATATCGAATAATATTTTGAAATCATGAAATAAAGTGATTTTGTTTCAATAATACAGTGTGTACTTTTTATTTTACATTTTAATATTTTTGGTTTTATGATTATATTGAAAAAATCAAATCTCATTTACAATGGCTTTTTTTAATATTTTTAACATAAAATTAAAATAATATATTTATATTAATAAAATTATTATATTCGTTATTTAAATAATATTTAATATATGTTTTAATTACAGTAAGTGGAAGCTATTCATTGCCAGATCACAAACCATTTTTCTAAATAATTAATTATATTTTATTTTCATGTTTTATTTGTATATAAGAAATTTATCATTTATTCTTTTTTTAATCCATATTTAGTTCCAAAATTAAAAATAAAACGAACATATACATGATGTTATGATAAAAATGAGTTAAGTTTTTTTTTATCATTTCGTATCTAATCTAAGCTTACAAACGAAGAATGTTTTTTAACGACAAAGTTTTACACAAATTCGTTATTTCTCGTAAGAGACATTAATACATAATCACATACAATTTTAGTTTTTTTTGCTAAATTCTCTACTTATGAATAATTCTACACATCACACATTATGACGAGAACATTAATAGATTATTATAAGTATTTTACATCATAATAGGTATACTATAGTAGGTTTAGGTATATATTACAAGGTATTTACATACATAGCTGCAGTTTTATTCTTAAAACTACGTCTTAATATACAAATAATAAATTATTTTAGAAATACATAACTCACCTTATATAGACCATGAGCTTTTTAAATCTACAAACGAAAATTCCATTCGTGGTATATTTTTTTAAATAAAACAACAATTATTTTGTGCTTTCGTTTCATCAAAAAATATTAAATAAATTTTACCACGTATATCAAAAAATAACAAAAAAATACAATAGTTATTTTTGTAAACAAGTTGTAGTTATTATTGTCGAAAAAAAAAAAAACAGTATATAGAGGGCTGATATCTCGCAAATAAAAATGCAATATGATAATGGATATATCATATTGCCGCATCAATGTAAGTAACCTGAGAAATGCTCATTTTGTGCCGTTTTTAAATCAAACGTTCAAAATTAACGAAAGATTTATGAGTAAGGAATACCCTAATATAAATAATATGACCCTAAGTATATTAAAAATAGTGTAAGATAAAAATGAAATATACACAGATCAAAATCACTTAGACATGCCGGGATCGAATTCCAAACTCCTAACATATTAAAATGGCTCCAATATAAATATTTATTAAATAAAATATGAATAAACCGATTCAAATTTAAATTGTATTGCGGGCATAACTCGATTGAGTTGCATAAAGTACTCATTATTCCGTGATTTTGAGCAGAAATAATTTATGTTGATTTCAAATTATGCGTAATGGCCATGGAAATAAGTGGTTGGAAAAGTTATTTTATTATGGAGTGGAGTTCCAAATACGTTTATAATATTCAATTTTATATTTTGCGAACATAAGAGATTTTAATTTTAAAAAATCTTGCTGAATATATTGTTGATGATACTCCCTTGGTGCAATATACAGTGTGTTATGCAATATTGCAATCTAGCCCACTAGACATGAATTTGTAGAAATGCAGATATTTGAAACTATAAGTGCAACTGCAATATTAATCAGGTTTTTGCTACGTTTAAAGTATAAATATTATATTTATATTACGTTTAAAGTTTAAATTTTAAAAAATCTTGCTGAATATATTGTTGAGTACTACTCAAAAATATTGCCGGCGATACTCTCTTGTTGCAATATACAGTGTGTTATGCAATATTGCAATCTAGCCCACTAGACATGAATATGTAGACATGCAGATATATGAAACTATAAGTGCAACTGCAATATTGCTCAGGTTTTTGCTACGTTTAAAGTATAAATATAGCAGTCACCATAATTTTCATTATCAAAAACATTTCATACGATTATTATGATACTGCTGGCATGGGTCTCCTATCAGATTGAGATTGGGTTACATAAAAGGCGGATGTATGGGCTTCAAAGACTTGATTTTTTTTTGAAAATATTTTCGAATAATCAAGTCCTAGGATTCGAACCCTGGACAGCCAGCTTATTATCTATTAATATTATTATTTATCAGTTATTGCTTTTTTCGCGTTCTTTCCTATTTGCAATTTTACCGACACGATTACAAAAAATCATTCATTTATTTATCAATCTTTAAGAACAATGTTTAGTCGTATAAACGTTTATTTATTGCTTCATAAAATGGAAGGTACAAAATACACGGAAACGTTTCACACAATATAACACAACATTTTTGTGAGTATTATTTCACAAGGAACCATGAATAAATATTACTTACAAAGTTAAAAGACTATACATACCTATAAGAATATTTCCCGTATGAAATAATTACTTTTTCTTTCATTCATTATTTATTACTTATTTATACTTTTTATAATATTGAAATAACAATCGAGCATGCAATCCACCTAAAGGCAAGTGGTTACTGCCGCCTATGGACATCTGTAATCAACCCCATATATTAGTATGCCACCTGGGCTTAAAGGAGGTCGGCTAAATAAATTATCATTTTAATTATTTAAAAAACATATCTACATACCATACCGGTCACCATACTGGTCTGACGTGCAAAAGGTCCCGGGTTCGATCCCCGGCCACATAGATATCTAAATGATAAATTTAGATTTCGGTTTCTGGATCTGGGTGTTTGTGTAGGTATTAGTCTCTTTGTGTCCACTGTCCATAGCACCCACGACACAGGGAATCCTAGTGTGGGGCTGTGAGTGTAGAAAGCATTTATTTATTTATTGGAATATTCAGCGGGGTTACGGGATTATCGTGAAGTTAACTATATTTGTTAATTAATTTCAGTCAATTTACATAATATTACTCTGCATAAAGCTCTTCCGAAAAATAGAAACTGACAGTTATTTTATCGAAACCTTTATGTCAAATTGCAAACGTCGATTGACTCGTTATTTTGGCTTTTTTAGTTTGGACTTTTTTATTATACATCTGCCTTTTAATCTTTTGTTTATTTTTCTCATTTCAACATTTTTTATACATTTACCACTAGGTACGTGTGAAGTTATATACAAATACATACTTAAAACAATTAACATTTTTGGTTACAAATCCAAAAAAGAGGCAAGTGGTAGTGAAAGAAACTCAACTGAACTTCAAAATAAGTAGGTTAACAAAATTTCCACCAATTTAGATTGTGACTTCTGACTCACATTTCGCATTAGCGATGACTTTAAATATTAATGCAAATTGTTTGAAACGGAGCAACTGTCAAGACGTCCAGGTGCTGACAAGCAAGTGGCCGTAATTACATTTCAGTTGCGAATTACATTATCAAATGACAAATAATTAGATATAATTAGGTGTCAGTGCCACGGTTTGGAGGATATAATTATCCTTTATTGTTTTGTGTATTTCGAATCGAAGTGGAGTGTTGGTATTGTATTCTTTTTTTAATTAATAAACAACGATGAATATTATAACAATAATAATATATTGTTTCCCTCTTTTATTCGTTATTAATGGATTTCCATTATAACGCCCTTAAAACTTTATTTCTTTTTTATTTCGTAAAAAAACCGTCATATAAATAAATTAAGTTATGATGTAATTATAAGGCCAGATTTGTCATGAATTTCAGTAATAAAAACAGCGTTATGTCCGATAAGGCTTTCGATAAGGATGCATTTTTTTAAATATTTGAAACTTTAATAGGATTTTTAAACTTTCATTGAACTGTTTGCGCGATTCTATTTGCTGATTCCATGACTAATAATTCCATTGGTTTTGAACTGAATAATATTTATAAACCACAAATACAATTTTTAGCTCAAAACGCTTAAGTAAAATTCAAATAGGTAGCACAAAAACAGAACCTCATTACTCGTATATGCAGCTGAAGTTGAGATCTTTTTTGTGTTGAAAATAAATTTGGATGCATTTGCTTGTGGCTCTACAAAAAGCTCTAAATCGCACAATCGACTTTAAGCCTTAATAGAAGGTAGAGTCGAGTTTAATTGCGCTGATTCATAGATGTAGAGCTTCGTTTGAACGTAACTGGGAATTTATTAGTCGCACGCTTCCTTGAAGGAAGCTTTGCTGAGCATTATAAAGGGAAGTTAGGAAGGACTCAACCGTACATCAAGACGTATTCAGAGTGTCCTTTGTTTAGTACTCGTACGTAGTACAGACCAAGTTGGCGTAAATGATGACGTGGATGTCTTTAACACATTACCGCAATGTATAGTAACGTAATTATCTATACTAATATTATAAAGAGGAACACTTTGTTTGTTTGTTTGATTGTAATGAATAGGCTCATAAACTACTGGACCGATTTAAAAATTAATCCACGAGTAACATAAGCTATATTTTATATGAGATATATTTCATAAATAGATTTTGAGACGGTACAAAGTTTGCCGGCTAGTAATAATAATAATAATAATAACATCATTTATTCGCGGAAGTTGACTACATGCACACATACAAGAACATATGAACAGTAAAAAAAAAGTTATTCGCGTGGTTACGAAAATAATTAAGTAAACATAACATAATAAATATAACCGTGCATAATAAAATAATTGTGATTTATGGCATAATGCTTACCAAGTTTAGGTACAGTGCGGGGTTCGATTAGCAGGCGGACAAAGTAATTGAGACAAAATTCTGGGTCTCGGTGTTTTTATATTGGGTGTTTTGTGTTATGACACTCACAACACTGAAAGTTATAAAATGATATAAAATAATTTATTTTTTGTTGTGATGGAAATGTTTTCACTTAAATCATATTAGAACAAAAATAAATCAATTTATTATTACAGTATTTAATATTTATGAGAATATCATAATTTGATGATAATAGTCTGTATAAAAAGTAATATGGACGCCATTTCTATTCGTCACAACTCTATGGAAATGCTTTAACATAAAACTAATTACTTGGGTGTGTATTATGTTGTATAAAGGATCTTATTAAATATTTTACAAAGCACATTTCGAACCTAATATAGTAGATTTCCTTATAAATATTCCACGAAAAGAAATAGTGACCGAATTCTTAATATTCAATTTTATTACCTGTATTTTATACGATGTTATAAAAATAATGAAAAATATTTGATAACAATTTTAAACCAACAGCTGCCTGTATACTGATAAAAATAAAAATAAATGCAAATATGAACTTTAAAAAAAAACAAGATCATGAAATTACAAGTAGTTTGTTTTCTACAACCTCTTAGGTTGAAGTATACATTACGTAGCAATATTAGTTTGGTGTTCAAAAAAAAAAAATGACACAGACTCCATGTAAAATGAACATTTATAGTTGAAGTTTTTAACTTGAGAGCACATCTAATGCAACGTTTAGATACTCGCCGAGCAGAGACGAATAGACGTGAGTAGCGTTGAATATCATATGTAGACTTAATCTATAGTATTAATAATGTAAATACTCGCGATCTATCTGCCGAGTAACTCGGCGTACAATGACGAGTATGTAAACGCCACGTGAATAATTGATTGCGGCTGAAAAATCAACTCGCCGCGGAGAACGGGCTTGACTCATGGCGAGTGTCGAATACACACGAGTACGTGTTCACATATTCATCGCGATTATTCGTCTGATCTCGTCGAGTGTCACGTTACATAAGACATTTAAGATTACGTCTACATTACACTGCTATTATTTAGCGTTTAAAATCTTATTTACAGTGGGGTCAGCTTCGCCTGGAGCGGTCATCATCGCAGGATATCTCTGAAAGAAAAAGATAAAGATTCTCCTTTAGATAACGGGCAGTTTTCAAAAGATTGTGTCAGATAGCGCTTTTTGACAGATTAAAAAGCGCACAGTGAAATATTTTAATGGTTTTCAGTTGCATTTTTATAACGGGGTTTTTATGTTCGTTAATAAAATGTTTGAGTTTTATTTTTTAACAACATTTATTTTTTAAAATACCTGTAACAAATATCATTTGTTTTAAATTTCATTTTAGTTAAACAATTTATAAAATTGACTAAGATTTTACTGTCACATTAATTGAGATAAGAATGGTTCTATTATTAACGGTGTTGAGTTATCAAATAAGTCAAATCTATTATTTACTTCCCTAGGCTTAAAAACGAAATCTACTACATCATTGTGAAGGTCATCGTACTGTTATCGTATATCTGATAATAAATTACTAAACTATTACATTTTTAATACAAAAAGTGACAATCTTTAATGTGACATAATATAGTCTGCGCCAAATTGCTAGTCCGCTCTGAAGTTGTTGCGAGCAGGTTTAGACATACAATTTGCTATGGCGACGCGATTCATTATATACAGAGCGGATTAGCAGTATTATCCTGACTATAATAGTGCTAAACTTCCCTGTATATTTAGAACAGTGAAAAACCAATTTGAGTCCTCTATTAATATTTAATCTATCTGCTGTGTTATCCACCAACGATTCAATTAAAAAAAAAATGGTGCCTACAATAAATTACAATTTATTGTGCCGTGCAAGTTGTTTATATATTTTGTCTACTAGCTATTGTACTGTGTGTTGCAATTTTCCAGAAAAAAGTATTTTCTTTCTTTCTTTGAAATTTAGATCTTTGGTAGGCAAATATTGTATAGTTTGATTATTAATAACTGTCATTAATAATATTAAGCAAATACGTAATTAAATTTTCACAATATCAAACGTATATAATCATCATCAACCCGTTACTGTGCCACTGCTGGGCACGGGTCTCCTCTCAGAATGAGAAGGATTTGGACTAAGGAAAATGGATTATAACGTACATAAAGATACCAATTATTTCAAAGTTAAATACTAAAATCCACCGCATATCAATACTGAAGGTAATTTTACAATCAAAGTCGTTAAAATAACAAACTAAGGAGATAAGTAATTTGAAGTCAAATTGATGGCTCTTCGATAGCACAAAAGTAAAATTAATCTTTATTGATGAACTTTAAGAGCCTTTTCGTGTTGTTTGAAGGTAAGATAATTTAATGGTAAGTGAGTAAAAGAACTTTAGTATTTATTCAGGACGGTATTTACTCCTTTAAGGCATTATGGATATTAAGAGCTATGTTGTTGAAGTTAAACGAAGTATAGAAAATGAGAATTTAGTTCATTTCATGGTTGAAGACAAAGATAAAGGCTCCTGTCTATCATTAAGTGAGAAATGTATAGGTTTGACCGACATTTTTACAACGGCATATGGATGTTTTACTACCTTCAGAAGTAAATGAAGGGTCTTTATTTATGTATCAAGCAGTATTGTGCAATGTCACAAAAATCGAGTGGTAAGACCGATAGTTTTTGCTCATTAGTTTTATTCTTATGTTATTATGTTTTGGTTGGTATGTCGAATTTCTATAGTAGGAGATGAAAAACTATAACCTAGAAACCAACATAGCTACGAGTATGTAACTTTACTTGTTAAGTACATATTTAGACTGATACTGTCGTAACCGATACAATAATAGAAACAAGTATAGTATCGGTACTGCGGATACCATTGATATTATTACTACACTATTAGTAGAATTAATAATACAGTGAACCCCCTCACTAATTATAAATGAGAATTTAAGTTTGTATACTTGTTTTACTTTCACGCCTTAATTGCATTATCGATTGTCATGAAATTTTGTACACACGTTGTCAAGGGTTTAGAAAAGGACATAGTGTACCTTATATCCCGAAAGGGTAATACATTTTATAAAGTAGCAGACACGATGGCGAATACTCACTTTCAAAAGAGCTTGTAAACTAACGGTAAATGTAATTAATAAAACTAACAAAGGCGGTATAACACTATCATAAGGCATCGCTGCGGTAGACAGAGTAGATTATAAACCGTTCATTTACCTTAATATTTCACAGATGGCGACTGTAGAGCACAGGAGGACGAGCAGTATAGACGCCGCAATAGGACCTGGGAACAAAGAACAATTTACTTGCTTGAATTGCTAAGTTTGATTGGTAAAGTTATACAAAGTTTTTGATGAATAACATAGTAATGGGTTTGATTTCAATGATATTCTAACTAAAGTAGACAAGACATTGGTAAGAGAAGAGATGCATTTTTTTACATCTTATCTTATTGAAAATTGAGCAATTAATTTTTATCTATGTACGAGAATTTGGTGAGGGTACGTAGGTGTATTTCTTTCTATAGCATGCCCTGCAGCCTAAAACACTGCACTGATTTTAACATATAAGTTATAATCCGGTATAAATATATCCGGTATAAGTATCACTCCTACTAAATTTGTAAATGATAAGGGGACGCGATAGTTATACCCAAGTCACATACAGAATTCCGCGTTTGATCCCCAGGCAGAGTAAATGATGAACACTCTTTTGAGTTTGGATGTATTTTCACTCTTCTTTACGTGTTCCACCCACGACACTGATTATCTCAAACGCACGTACAACTCGTGTAGAAAGCGTCATTTTTCATCCTTAACCTTTTACTAGAATATCTTGAAGACCTTAGGTATCACATGTAAAAATTAGCCAAGTACGAGTCGAACTTGCACATGGAGGCTTCCGTACCACCAATTATTAATTATTTTTTATTTTGTGGTATTTAATTTATTCTTTCTTAATATGTATGTCGTACGAAATATACACCATGTCGACAAAAATGTAGCAAGTAAAGTTATCGGATATTGGAAGTTCTGTATACTACCGATATGTAATCTATTAGGTATACATTACATATCGGTAGTATACAGTTATACATTACATATCGGTGTGCGCTGTCAACTTATTAAATGATGTGAACACAGATGGCGTTAGTAGTTAGGTAACGCCTGGGAGTTGATTTCTTGTATTTGGACTCCCTTTTATATTCAAGTTTTATTTTTAGTATTTGTTGTTATATCGGCTAACGTCATATACAATGCAAAAATGTCAAGTGTCTATATATTACGGTTTAAAAGATAGAGCCCTGTGACAGACGGACAGACAGCGGAGTCTTAGTTATAGGGTTCCGTTTTTACCCTTTGCGGTACGAAACCCTAAAAACGTTGAGCATATGCGATAAATAAAAGACTGACGTGTCGTTAAAATCTTTCAGCGTTGCGTAAACAAAATATTCATTCCGAATCGTTAAGTCTGCCGTAAATCTAAAGACTACGTTCATAGGTGTTTGAGGCGCCTTCCTTTGTGCTCTTTGAGACAACATTTTGCACGTTGGTGAGGTTTAAGGTGTAAAGATAGTATTTCCTTAGTAAGGTTTCAATGCATCCACGATCCATCTATGAAGTATTTTGAAGGTCCTCTCTGGTTCGAGTGGAGAGGCACTACCGTAACCGTGTTAATATAAAAACTGTATTCTTTTTTAAGGGTGCGGTAATGGGGACCTACTTATCCGGGAAATTCCAACTTGAAGATGGTAAAACCCTTTGTGATTCGACTCCGGCGGCACCACCGCCACGCCTATTTCTGCCTAATAACAGCAGTGTTAGGCGCTGCTGTGTTCCGTTTTGAAGTATATGGTAAGGGAGGCATACTTTTCCGAGGCGTTCCAGCTTGGTCCTCAGGGGTAGCGGCGAATTTGTGGCCGACCTCAGGTGGAATATGTAATCCTATCTGGGGCTGATTACAGAGGTCCATGGGCGGCAGTAGTCACTTTCCATCAGGTGGAGTGCATGCTCGTCGAGTCGCCAATGCATCGCCAGCTTTGAAGGTGAGTTCTTTTTGCACCTTTTTTTAAAGAGCCCCATGTCATAGCGCTCTGGGAATACCTTAGGAGGAAGTTCATTCCACATTTTGCACGTTCTTGACAAGAACGTCCGTGCAAACCGAACCGTGGAGGACCGCCACGGGTCCAGTTGGTGTGGATGGAACTTCATCCTTCGGTGAGTGGTCCGATGAAGGAATGGTGACGTAGGCACCAGTTCAAATAGTTCCTCGGAACACTCACCATTGTAAAGCCGGTAGAACGTGCAGAGGGAACCTATGATTATATTAAATAGAAAATAAAAAAGTCTTAGTGCTTATTTCAGATATAAGATCTATTAAGTCACAACTTTCCTAAGCCTAAGCCTAAGCCTAAGCACATATTAAATAGTGTGTAAGCATGAAATCACAATTTGCGATCGCTCTATTACTTGAGTGTTTGTTTTAGTATTATTTGCTAACAATGTAGCTCTTATCTTGTTGCTACAACTTAACTACTGTTTGCCGACTTATAGAAGTCATGCTAAGAATATATTTTAATTTGTCATTATCACGTAATTGTGGCACAATTTGCTTCATCAGTAGGCATGACGCTGAGTTAATTGTATTGAGCTTTTATATTGTTGCTACAACAGTTACAACAAAAGGCCGAGAAGCGATTTTTAAAGGTGGTAGAACCCTTTGTGGTTCGACTCCGGCGGCACCACCGCCACACCTATTTCTACCTAATAACAGCAGTGTTAAGCGCTGCTGTGTTCCGGTTTGAAGGGTGTGGTAAGGGAGACAGACTTTTCCGAGGCGTTCCAGCTTAGTCCTCAAGGGTAGCGGCGCATCTGTGGCCGACCTCAGGTAGGAATATCTAATCCTATCTGGGGTTGATTACAGATGTCCATGGGCGGCAGTAGCCACTTACCATCAGGTGGACTGCATGCTCGTCTGCTACTCTTATATTATAAAAAAAAGTAACAATAGGTGACACTCGTCAATCATTACTATCAATTCTAAGATACCTTTATGATAAAAGTGATAGTAGTGATTTATTTTTAAATACCATCACTATGCTATGACTGTAGTAGATATTACGTCACCATATTTCTCTAGTTTACAGTAATTGTCAGTATCACAGCCCAATGGATTTTGTGGATCTAATGATCTACAAAGCTAAGCGGTCGGAAGTGTGATGGGTAACTGGTGGCTAAATTTGTAGTGTGTTTTGCGGAACATTTTTATGTGCGTTTCCGTGCTTTGAATGATACCGACGGCCTTTATTGTTAACATTGCACGGGGTTTTTAATCCTTGTTGATGGTTTTTTTTTATAATATAAGAGCAGCAGACGAGCATGCAGTCCACCTGATGGTAAGTGGCTACTGCCGCCCATGGACATCTGTAATTAACCCCAGATAGGATTAGATATCCCCAACGGAGGTCGGCCACAGATGCGCCTGAGGACTAAGCTGGAACGCCTCGGAAAAGTCTGTCTCTTTTACCACACCCTTCAAAACGGAACACAGCAGCGCTTAACACTGCTGTTATGAGGCAGAAATAGGTGTGGCGGTGGTGCCGCTGGAGTCGAACCACAAAGGGTTCTACCACCTTCAAACATGGTGGTTTAAAACATCCGATAAGTGTTGCCCACTAATCTGTACTAACGTTAATTTATTAGCAACGAAATAATTCAGTTGACTATGCTTCAGATCTTTACCAAGTGTCAAGAAAGTCCACCGGGAGAGGTAACATCCAAAACCGGCGATGCATTGGCGACTCCTCTAATGTTGAAAATGTCCGTAGGCGACGGTGACTGCTTTCCATCAGGCCTGCCTCATCGTTTAGGCATAAATATATAAAAAAACTGTCACGTTCTATATGTGTTGTAAGGCTGCGATACTAATATAAGTCATTTCAACTTAGTCCATCAAATTTCCCAGTGAATGCCAAAGAAAATCAATATAATAAGAGCTCTGCGGAGAATATCTGATACGTTTTCCTCGAGTGAGTCAATAAATTGGGTATTTTCTATAAATATTCAGCAATATGTTGATATTTTCAATAATACCGACACAAGGGTATATTAATACAAAACTAACATGTTCGCCAGATGTCGGCCGATCCTTATTTAATAAACCTGACCAAATGAACAATAGATTGGGGTAAAAAGATATTGGTTCTTGTTTGTATTATTCCTTTGTCAGTTGGTCGAATGGATTAAAGAAATAAAGATTGTATTATTGTCGTAGTTATGAGCGAATGTAATGAAAGTTTGCAGATTATTCTTAGTTCGACGGCGGTGTTTCTGTACATTAGTGGTATTGACCGCTGCTGTGTTCTAGTTTACAGGGTGTGGTAATGCAAATACATGTACTGAGTTCCAAGTTTGTTCTCATAGGCTGGTGTAGTGTTCCCGACCCAACGTCGGGATAGTGGTATCACTTAAACCCCATTTGACTCGCTGCCCCAACCAACCACCAACTAACAACCAACCAACCAACACGCCCGTCTTCACCGACGGTCTAGCATGACTGCCCCCACACAGTCCGCTCTCATTCCGTGTCGTATGCGCTCGAGACAAACTACCCACAAGGTGATACACTACAGCTGGGTTTAAGAAATGCACTTGTACGTACTCAGGTCAGACTGTATTCCTATTTGGAGTTGATTGAATACTATGAAGATTATGAATGCCTTTACCCACAAAACACCAAATTCATTAGTATTTATTTGAATCTTATACATAATACCATTTAACGCTCACAGCCTCACATAAGGATTCCCTGTGGCTGAGATACAGTTGGCCATTGACGAAACAGAAATACCCAGACCCAGAACATAAATATATGTTCATAATTGAGACATCTATTTGACCGGCAATCGAACCCGGAACCAACTTCGTGTTAAATTATGGTGACTGCTCCTGTTATCAAATTATTCGAGTTTGACACGATAACTTTTAAATGGACCATATTCAAGTAAAATCATCATAATAGTTGACTGGTGTTCAGTAAAACCATAAATGTACTATAAAAATAGTCGCTTAGCTATAAGCACTTGTATCATAAGATTGATCTATTTCTATCCAACAAAAATATTACCCGAGCATTGTCTAACATGAAACAAATCTTGAAAACGTCTTATCTCCTTACTTCACGTTCGGTCCTTTGACAAGAAAATAACTTTCCGTGGGCTCCTTCAACAAATACAGAATGTTGTTTTATGATAAAAGCAAATATAAGAAAGGAATACGCAATAAATACTGTTTTATCTCCATCTTATCCGTTAAACAAGCAGGCTGTATAAACAGCCGCGGTTGCGTCGGTTACACCGCGGGACCGACTCAAGTATACTCGTACTCGGTTTGTGTACACTGTTTTCTCGTGGAGTTTGTTTTGTTGAAATGTTAAAGCGAAATATGTTACTTTTTGTATGTGGATAAATGCAGTATTGCAGTATATTGAAGCTGTATTTCGAGGGGATTAATTTAAGCCTCTAATCCTAATGGTACGGTGTGAATGCCGGATCTACGAATATTTGGAGTTGAGTACGTATTTTCGTTAGATTTGATAAAGGTAACTTAACAAGTGGGAGAAAATATGCTTAAAATTATCAATGGTTTTCAAAGTTTACATTATTTATCTTTTTAACCGCCGTGTAGCATAAGCATTAAACCAGAAGTCACAAATGTTTGTCTTAAATTTAAATGTATCTGATTCCACGAGGTTTTCTTTTTGTTTTATTTTGTGGAAAAGTCACCAAAAATGTAAACCAACCCAACCAAACTAAAAAAGTATACCAAAAATGGAATAATGCGAAACGATACATACAATATTGCGATTTTTTTGGAATTGTTTCAGTTTTTACACGTAAATAAATTAACACGCGTACATTTTTTATTTATACAAGTACCCTTTTATTTATTTTCTTAATTTATACACTAAAAACGTATAATTTCTAACGTACTTACAAATGAATGTTATTTTTATTAATAGAGTCAATCGTTTTTTATTTCGGCCGCAAGCATAAGATGACTTGGCCGTTACTGAGATGCATGATTATGTAGCCGATTGTACATAAGAATTGAAACGCCTTGCAGGGGAATATAAAAGAGGTAAACAATATTATCATATGTTGGAGGTATTATTCCGAGGTTGTTTATGTAATAGGTCGATAAACGGTCTAGTAGCTATATATAGGACAAGATAAATGTCTGTGTGCGAATATCAGTTTCAATGCTAGTTTTCATATGACTATTTACAGAAGCATTAATAAAAAGCACTCTCTGATGCTTCGCATCATGAGTCGTGCAATAACTTAAATGATTGTAATGTACGAGTTATTTTGGGAAATAATGAACAAATCTTGACGAAACTTTTACGATAGGGTTTTTGGGTTCGTACAGAACGATTCCTAATATATATTACATAAGGCAAATACTTACCCTAAATACATTTAGTTTCAGTTAGAAACCTATTGAAAAACCCCGTGTATTCCCGTTGAAAATATGTTACATTTTTACGCCATGCTTTATAAGCAACTATCTTTTAAATTAGTCCAAAAGGTTAATTGGACTTAGCCAAATACAATGCAGTTTGCACTATTACGAGGATATTTCGCTAAATTAGAAAATACGTATTAATATTTACTAAAATGCCATTTAAGTAACATGAACAGCATCCTTATAAACTCAATCTCCCAACTCCCCCCGAAATCGGCGTACAATGACCCAAGCAATTGTCACCTTACAACAGCACACATAAATAATACAACGCAATAACACCACCGTCAGCTAACTGTGGCGTGCCACTGTTATTACTTCCTCATCCCACCCCCACATCCCCCACTTCCCCCAAAACACCTCCTTATCCTCCCAAACTCTATCCCCATCCTACCTAATGCGACATTCTTACGTGACAACGATTTATCCAGCGTGTATTGTCCCCCTAATTTATGACCGGGCTTAAAACCACGGCCGAATTATTTTATCATGTGTGTGTTTTTTTATTACTGTAGTAGCTAGTGAGCATGCAGTCCAGATGGTAAGTGGTCACTATAGGTCAATTCTATAAGGAGTTGGGGTTCTATATTATGAAGGCTAGAATACATGCTAAGATAGTCGCCTTATAGGTAACTCAGTCGGCAACTCGGCATCCACATGTTTCCACCGAAACGCAAGAACGGGTTCACGCTAGAAATAATTCCACCACCGAAACCGAAAAGCAACAAACTTTTCATGTTAAATAAGTGTGGCATCTACCGCGTCGAATCATATTCGTTCTATCACCTATCAAACAACACTAACGTGACAGTAAATATAAAGTCATAAAGTGTGTATGGTTCCCCTAATTTATGACCGGACTTAAATTATTTTCACGTATACGTGAGAGTTTTTTTAATACTTTAGTAGTAGTAGTACTTCATTAGTTTTTTTTATAATACTGAAGTATTATAAAAAACGGTACACCTGATGGTAAGAAGTCATTGCCGTACCTGTGCTTAACTCTATACAGAGCAGGATTTCTTCTTAAAACCGTTAACGTGATGTATTTTCACTCCTTAAGACTAAGATTGGCACTTCATGAATACAGCCGGAACCCACATTCTTCCATCAAAACGCAAGAACTTCAGCCTAAAAATAGGTATCTTCCTGATCGAACCATATTCATTCTATCATCTATGTAACAACATTCTAACACGAGACAAATAACCACTGTGTACAGTCCCCCAAATTTATGACCGGGCTTTAACCACGGCCGAATTATTTTCTCGTGCTCAAACAAAAAATAATAATAATGTCCAGGGACAGACCAATGCAAATAGGCCCGGGATGTTAGCTTTGGTTCCCCGGACGCGGTTTCCAATGTTTTGAGATAATTCTTGCGAGTGGATTTGTTTTAGTATGCAAATATTTGAGGAAATAACATTTGTTTTGTAACACCGTAGGTGGTTGGTACGTCCTGTTTTTATGGAAATGGGGAAATACGACCGCGATGGAAAGGGGACACTGGGCACACAAGTACATTCAGTATTAAGTACTTTTATTTTTTAGTACTTTCGTTTCCACTTTACGTTTATTTTATTACTTGTTTATGTTCTCTATAACCTCATGTTTAATATAAGGGCGCCAACATTTGTTTCTGCCTTGTTACAGTGCAGTTAAGCTGCTGATTTCAAGTTTGAAGAAAGTGGTTAGGCATCGACAGTATATATTTTTCATTTATTGAAAAATATGTTCTTTTCTTCGGTTTGTCGTATTTGTGGTCATGTCTATAGGAAGTAATCAATTAACATCTCGTTAGGTTAGGTTAGGTTGCGGTGTCTGTTATAGACTAGAAGTTATAGCCAATAAAAGAAACCTTAAAATAATAAACTGAAACGGACTAACGTAGCCTGTCACTTCCACCGTATATCGTATCCAAGGACACTGGTAGCCTCGTACGTTTAAATTTAATCAAGCCGTTTGGGATGTAAGGAATTACAAAGAATACATACACACATGCACCCAAAAACATTACTTTCCGCGATCGTTAAAAACAACCTACATCCTTAATCAGATACACCTAAAACGTGACACAACTTTTACAAACACGAGTTTCAAACTCACCGAAACTCACTGAAACTCGCCAAAACTCACCTAAAAGTTCATCACTCCGCGTTTTGAGCTAAAACCTAGGTCAAACTCATTTATCCCGAGCCGTATAATATACAAGTTCTCAAGTTTGGCCCAATCCAAACTAACTTAGCCGAATCTAAACTTACTCGACACGAATGTGGTAACATACCTAAAATTAGTCACCATATCGACTCGAGAATAATTTAGTTCTGAACAGACTAAAGTGGGTTCATTTAACCGCGATTTGAATAACCCCTTGTTATTAGTTCCGCTTGAGTATTTTTGATACAATCTTCGTATGAAATCAATTTGTAATATTGCTGTTGATTATGTAATGTCTGCGTTTAAATTCAGGATATATTATACTAGCTGACCCGGCAAATTTTGTACCGCCTCAAAATCTATTTATCTAAATATATTTCATATAAAATATAGCCTATGTTACTCGTGGATAATGTAGCTTTCGAATGGTGAAAGAATTTTTAAAATCGGTCCAGTAGTTTTTGAGCCTATTCATTAAAACCAAACAAACAAAGTTTTCCTCTTTATAATATTAGTATAGATTAAATTTTATATTATTAATGAGCCACATTAATATAAAATTAAATCTTAATCAAATCACGTTTCGCTCAGCTGTTTATGGGTATTTATCAACAGCTGGAAAACGCCTGAATTGTAGGTACTTCTCCACTGTGCTCAATTTCGTGTTGGTGAAGAGGATACAAGTTAGTTACCAATGAAGAGGATACAAGTAAGGCTTCCATCATGATTTTAATATCCGATACTATTAACACCGGGACCGATAACTTAACATGTATTCTGAAGCATGGAGGCCCCTTGAAATTAGCTACCAGTGGTCACCCATCCAACTCACAAGCCGATGTTGCTTAACTTGTTACATCGGTTAGGACCTATTAAAACCGTGAGCACCGTATTAGACTTGTACATTAATACGACTAAGTGTATATAGATAGATATTCTTTCATGAACCTACACAACAACAACAAACTATAATACATAATAAACAACGATATAAATCCAAAATCCAAATAATAAACAGAAAGCAATTACATAAAATAGATTTGCGATTAAAATAACCCAGTAGATTACATTAATTCGACTCAAAGCTATTTTTGTTGTGCGAACTACACAACTAATGCGGGGAGCCCGTCAGCCATCTTGATTTATGTACGGGATCGCGTTTAAATCCTTGTAACGCCTACTTAATGGCAGCAGTTAACAAGAATTAAGATTGTCAAACATATGTTCCGGAAATATCGCGTGCGAACCGTTTGAATTGTGCGAAATTGTTACTTACTTAATATAGCTCTCAAATACGCTGTTTTCAATAAAGCTGTACCCTTTTAGCTGCTTAGTGGGATGAATAAAAACAATTCTTAATGCCAATCTATATTATGTAAGAGATAAGGAACTCATGTGCATAATTTAATTCTAAAGAAAAATGGAATTGTTATTATGATGTACAAATCAAAGAACTGAACTTTTTATGTAAATGCGAAAGGTAGTATTTTTTGAGCATATTCTCAACATATGGGTACATACCCATGTCTCGCTTGTTGTCATGCCCCACGATCCAAGTAACTTGACGGATTTCAAAATATGAGGTGTACCTATTTGGATTTGTCTAAGCAACAAGAGCTTTGGGAGTGTCATAGACTACATTTCCATCCTTCTCAATTATTTACCTTCAAGCAGTGGAATTTTTGTATCAGTAATCACTAGTAATTCTCTTACGCACTATCAAACGATTTTGAGAATTTTCAAGCCTTCCAAGCCCCTAAGGCTAGACGGTTAAATTCGTCGTAACGGTTAATAAACACAAACTATGCACTATTATACGATACGCTATGCACTCATAGATTAGTAAAGACACTTCACCGCCTTGAAATTGAATGAAGCCACAAACGGCTTATTTTAGTAAGTTCTTTTTTTGAATTCTTGATAAATAAAAACATTTTTAGAAAATTTACGAATAAATAACTAATACTGCGTAATTTACTTAATAAATAAATAATTATTTCAAATATTTTAGGGACATTTTACCACGGAGACGTGGCAAAACTTTTTTACGCAACTATTTCAATTCTCAAAATTGGGTACATTTTCTTGTTAGGAGTGAGTAATCTTTACTAATCTATGTATGCACTATTATAAAAACTATCATAAAAATTAATCATCGAATTCTAAACCGTCACACCAAAACTCGCGTAACGTCAAGAACTTGATTAATGCGCGAGATCGGGCTCAAATCTTCCTGATTCCAACGTGGCAACGCAGTTAACGCGAATTAAGATTCCCAAACACGTGTACTATGCGAATTAAGCTTTGTTTAACGATACGGTGCGAGTGGGCTCCGTGGATTCGTTCGTAATAAACGCGAAGTGTTTATTTTAATTGCTGAAACTTAACGCTATTTTATGCTATTCGTGGAAATTACCACGTTTCTCACGCTATTCACGGGGATTTATAGAAATGAAAGAGGAACTGAATGAATATATTAAAAGATGAATGATTCTATGATGTTTATTTTTGTATCGCTGGTAGTCGTTTTACTTTTAATGATTAAAATATTTATTTCTTATGTTATTGTATAACCTCATTACAAACTAATGTACTGGAGATTTATAAAATATTTAATTTAAATAAAGATATATTAGTCCACAGTTATAACCGTACAAAGCATGTGGGTCTGTTTTCGCCGTTAGTCCGTTAGAAAAAAATGGAATTTTAATATACTCACGATAATAAGTTTGTAACAAAAACACTATTTTTAAACATATTTCAGTCAAGCCAAAAAGAACAATATTATAATGCGTGCATACACTTGGTTATATTATAATGTTTCGCTTAAGTTCTAAAATTAAACTAAGCCTCTAGCACTGCTTGGAAATTTTCAAGTAGTCCGTCGAAATTAAGTTTGCGAACACGTTACCTAATACGAGTTGAACGACGGTTAATCTCTGTTTTACGGGATGGTGGCAATTGCTTTCGGGTCTAATATCTGTGTAATATGCAAGTGTTTATTATCATTAAGGTGAGCGTAATCTTAATTATAATTAGGTAATTACGTAAGGGATTAGGTGTTTGTTGGCTGATAGTTTTATTATTCGAAACCTTTACATTTCGATAGGGTATTGATGTCGCTTTTATTCGCTGCTGTTTACCGATATAACGATGCGATTAGCGGAATAGGGTACAATGTTTTGAATTCGTTTTCAGAAGTTTTTAGTTTCTGTGACAAATATTAAATACCGAGGCAAAACCCGTTTTCAAACACCTGCAGAGTTAACTAAAGCAGTTATAGTCTGAATAGCGGTGGGATATATCATGCATAGTATGCGTGGAGTTGGCAATTTGTGTCGAGAAAATCATTGTCAAATTGTTCCCTATGCGAGATAAGATGAACTGTATTTAATTAAGAATACCGAAGTTATGAGGGAGGAAAGATAAGTTGAGAGGCTTAGGTGTACTATACTGACTGCGTGAGTTCGGCTGGAATTTGATTGAAGCACGACTGTGCTGTGAAGATATTATAAGTATTACTGAAAAAACTTTCCTTTACTTCCCTAACAAAGAGATACATTTTCGAAAAAAAGCTACCCTTCATATCCCGAACATAAACATAAGAATTTTCAAACGCAATACATTTTAACTTTAACTTGAAAGAACTGTCCATAATCCCCGTTTATTTTTACAACCTCATAACCTATCTAAGATCGGGCGAGATGAAAGGTCCTGCTTTCAAACAGCCCTAATCATAATTCACTACTTGGTTGAGTTTAAATTGAATTAAGACATGGCGATAAAAGTGTAATTACCATAAAAATCGGGTTTAGTCATTGCGGAGAGGAAAATAAGTTGATGGGAGGGTAGGGGCGGAGCTTAGCGTAATTATCTCGGGTCCGGACTTTATCCAGGATTATAATTATGTTTAAGGCCGACAAGAGGTATAACTGCGTCGTTCGAGTGCGTCCCGACCCTAATTTTGTAAAATGTTCACAACATTAAATCATTAGACATCGCAATAAAATATTTTTTTATTTATTTAAACATTTCTGTAAAAGTATGAAACTAAATAATATTGGCCTTTGCCTGACCGGGGATTGAACGTGGTCATACTTTGCTTGAAACACTTATTCACTGATCACAGCGATATGTCGGCTGTCGATTACGGTCTTGTTTATTCTAACAGACATTGGACGTGTCAGACACGAGCCGAGGCACACATAATCGTGTTTTCCTATACAATATTTTAACAGACAAGGCTGTATTACGGTAAATATAAACACGTCAATACACATTTTATAGAAGAACGAGCTTTTGCCCGCGGCTTCGCTCGCGTTACGAAGTAATATTTGATAGAATTGATCAAAATCCTTTCTTAGCGGATTCCTACGTCATAACATCTACCTGCATGCCAAATTTCAGCCCCATCCGTCCAGTGTTTTGGGCTGTGCGTTGATAGATCACTATGTCAGTCAGTCACCTTTGAGTTATATAGGTATATAGAAAAAATAATACTTCTTGCATGTCACGGCACGTGCCTGCAACGCTCCACGTCTGTAAATGTAAATTGATCTTAAATGGGCATGGGCATTTGTTATAAATGGATTATTACATATGCATACAATTTGAAGGTGTTAGAACCATTTGTGTTTCGACTCTGGGGGCACCACCGCTTCAGTTATTTCTACCTTATAACAGCAGTGTTAAGCGCTGCTGTGTTCTGGTTTGAAGAGTGTGGTATGGGAGACATACTTTTTCGAGGCGTTCCAGCTTAAACCTCAGGGGTAGCAGCGCATCTGTGGTCGAGCTCAGTTGGGAATATCTAATCCTACTTGGGGTTGATTACATATGTTAATGGGCGGCAGTATCCACTTATAATCAGGTGCATTGCATGCTCGTCTGCTACTCACAAAATATGTTTAAAAAAATATGCGTTCCAACTTAGTCATAGTATTTAAGAATAACATCATAAAAGTTTCTTATAACCAAAAATAATAGAAAACAGAGATAATTCGTAAGCAGTTTAGGAGAAACGATTTACATAGCAAAGTCAGAACGAGAAAGTGATTTTCACTACAATCCGAGACCGTACGACCCGACTACTGGATTTATTACTTTTATTGTGCTAAGCTATTTCTATACAACTAATAAAAGGAAAATGTGTTTTAAACGCTCCATTTGTTTTTATATTTGTAAGTTGGAATGTGGAAGTACCTATTTTTTATAAGACTGAAGTAACATACAACCGTGCAGTCCATCTGATGGTAAGAAGCTACCGCCGGCATCTGTAATCCAGATAAGACGCAGAATACATTTATGGTCCACCTTAGTTAGGAATCTAAACTCATGCTCGAGGTTGGCTATACAGGCATTGCCCTCAAGACTATGTTTAACCACCTCATATGTATCCATTATAAGTGATCTCAGTATATTATATCCCACACCTTTGAAAGCGGATTACAATAGCGCTTAACTGCTGCTGTTATTAAACAGAAAAGCTAAAGCGGTAGTGCCTCCAGAGTCAATTCATAAAAGAGTTCTAGTCAGCCGTAGCCACTTACAATCAGTACCCTTAGTATGAGATTTTACGTTTTTACAAAAATGTCAATTTTTGTATTTGTTTGCGTCTTTCCCATACATTTCCAACCAGTTCTGTACTGTTTGACTGGAAATGTATGGGATATACGTAAACAAATACAAAACACTTTTTTTTTTGTAAAAACGTAAAAGTTCATACTAAGGGGTTGTACTTCATGGGGTATTGATATTTCTACATTATCTTATATATAAAATTCTCGTGTCACAATGTTAGTTACCGTACTCCTCCGAAACGGTTTCACCGATTTTCACCAAATTTTATATGCATATTCAGCAGGTCTGAGAATTGGATACTATCAATTTTTCATACCCCTAAGTGATAAGGTTTGTTCACCCTTAACATTGTTTTAATTATATGGCAACACAACGTTTGCCGGGTCAGCTAGTAGAATATAAAAAGAACTCTATCATCTTGAGATCTCTGAATAAATGATGATGATTTAATCATTTACAACAGAGTTTACAAGACACAGTTTTCTCGTATTTATTCACGCATTATTTTGGTGTAATGTTTAGTGATAAGAGTGAATTCTCTTTATGTACTATGACATTTTAACAAGTTCATTTGCGTTTGTTTGTATTTAATATAATTTATTATAACATATATTTATTCTAAGAAACCACTATCATTTCAAGAAAGCAAATATATTACTTAATTATTTATAATCTAGAGAAATTTTAAATGAAAACAGGAAAAAGTTGAGACAGTAGGTATATTCAAACTTTCTTAATGATTTAGTACTTTACAAGTATGACTCCTGAAGCAAAACCACCAAAATAAGAAACAGAATCCATCAAAATATAGCGGCATTTAACATTGCCGTCATGTAAATTTGGTAAAATCCTCCGTTGTTCGACTATATCTGCTTTATAGTGTAAGTATAGTATTTATAGTGTTAAGTATTGCTGTCTTCTGGTTTATATAGTTCACTTGTGCGTCTATGATCTATGACTTGCAGTAACCACTTATGACCTGTTGAAGTCTAACGTCTTCTATCCTACTGCTGGGCACGGACCTCCTTTCGAAGTAAGGAGAGTCGTGCCAAGAAGGGTTTAGACCATAATCCACTGCAGTGACCAAGTGCATTTTAGTAGGATTCACGCATTTGCGATTTTTAAAGGACTCTCAGGCATTTAGTTTTCCTTACCAAGTTTTTCTTCACCGTTTAAGGAAGTGATAATTAATTTCACTAAGGATCCTTTTGTTTATGGTCTAAAATATAACCGATCTGACTCATGAAGCTTCATTACAAATTAGAATTTACAAATTCCCACATTGTATTTATATTTAAATGAACAGGAGTTCAAATAGAATTTCAATTTAGCTAATCGTTCTTTCAAATACGAATTTCTAGTTTGCCCGGCCATTAATTGTTACATGCCAATTTGGTTTCGCGCATTCAATGTAAAATTCAAATGGAACATTCAAACTACACTTTAAATAATTACTATCCTTTTCACGTGATATTTGAAATATTTGCTGCGATATTTGCTTTACCTCTATTTATTTTGATAAATGTGATGATATTTTAGTTATAAAATAAGTAATTATAATAGTAATTAAACAACGAGTGTATCTGTTAATAACTAAAACTTTAAACAGCTGTAAATTTGTAGATAATTATGCTTTTAGAGTAATATAAAATAAACATTATAAATAAAAAAAAACTAAGAGTAAGGAATGGAAGTTGCAGTAGCAGATAAGTTAGTGGGAGTTTGCCATTTGGAAAACTGTTTTTCCAAATGTCCACTCATCAATAATATACAAAATGAAACAAGAATAGTTTAATGATAAATTTTGTGGTCCTAACATTACCGAAAAAACACTTAGCGTCCAAACGTTGAAACAAGCGGCAAAAAATTAGAAGCAACGACAAAAAGGAAACAGCCACGCCTAATGGGCTCAACTTCGGGAAACACTTTAGCTAAACATTTGCTAATGGAAATGGAAGGCAGCCAGCGCGAAGTGTAGTGAGCGGTGAATCACTTGTTTTTTACACGCACACTTCTCGTGCCAAATTGCGGGCTTAATTTTACGTTGGTTCCATTTATTGGATGCTAGAGTAGCCGATTTTTTATTCTAGTCCGCGATAAATATATTAACGTAGTGTATCAAGGTATTTATATATAAAAATAATATGTTATAGTTTTTAGTTTTATTCATTGATTAACTGGAATCAGAAATAAAGATAAGAATACGAGTATTTTATGTGTAATTGTAATAAATAATAATTATTAAATTTAGTCTTCAGATACAAATAAATGAACTGGTCACGTTTAATGGGCTCACCTTCGGGAAACACTTTAGCTAAACATTTGCTAATGGAAATAGAAGGCAGCCAGCGCGCAGTGTAGTGAGCGGTGAATCACTTTTTTACACGCACACTTCTCGTGTCAAATTGCGGGCTTAATTTTGCGTTGGTTCCATTTGTTGGATGCTAGAGTGGCCGATTTTTTTATTGTAGTCCGCGATAAATATATCAACTTAGAGGATCAAGGTAGATTAACTATAACGTATTTATACATAAATAATATTTTATCGTGTCTGAGTTTATTCATTTATTATCTAGAATTAAAAAAAAAGGCAAAAGAATATTTTTATGTGTAATTCTAATAAATCATTATTTTAAAATTATGTTTTCACATACAATTATCATCAGAGCGTACGACACAAAAACTGAATCAAAATAAACTCGTCACGTTTAGTGCGCTCGACATCGGATAATACTTTAGCTAAACATTTGCTAATGGAAATGGAAGGCAGCCAGCGAGAAGTGAGCGGTGTATCTCTTGTTTCTCCACGCTCACTTCTTGTTATTCGACATACAGTTTGATAAGATATTTTATCACGATAAGAAGTAAAATTCGTTAGCAAATAATGTAAAAAATATGTTGTTATCTTTGATTGCGCTCATTTTATTCATTATATTATATTTTAATTATTTAAAAATCATCATTATATCCCACAGCAATAATTCAATACATTATTAAAGAAATTATGATTAAAAGAATATAATTTTTCATTCAACTATACTAAACACAAACGTTATTATCCGAGAAACTGATAAAACAGGAAGGCATAGATAAAAAGAAAATAATCCCGGCTAATGCTTATACTAACCGTTTGCTAATTCAAACTATTTCATAATGCTAATTTTCAAATGGGAATGGAAGGCAGCCAGCGCGAAGTGTAGTGAGCGGTGAATCGGTGCTTTTTACACGCACACTTCTCGTGCCAAAATACGCGTTTACTCTTGCGTGGCTTACTAAAGTTTGAAATGGGCAGTGATACTTTATAAAAGGATATAATATTTGAAATTTAAATCTAAAATGGCTTTTGATAACCTGAAAAATCTAGAAACTGTTTAATATAAAAAACATAATTGAACTTTATAGTTTTAGTATTGAAGTGTCACCGATATACTTTTTTTTTGTAATTCTTGTTTTAAGGGAACAAGACTAAGTAAAAGATACACTAATATAAGAATTATTTCTATAAGACTTTCAGAAAATTTCGTCAAAATTAATTTTAGTTTTCGAGACAAATTTAAAATAAAATTGACGTACTAAGAAGCTTTTAAAATGTCAGCTTGATAGAAAACACGAGTACGTGACAAAATTGAGAACAATGTAAAATTTATCAGACAATAAACTCAAGTTAGATCTATGCTTCTACGTTCGGAGCGTACTGATGTGATCCGATAGAAGTGCATATCGTGAGTCGTGAAGTACATTACGAAATAGCAAAGAAACAAGAATAACTACGAAATTGCAAAACTTTCGAATTTATTGTCTAAAAGCTATATAGGAAGATTATATTCTTATTTCATGCAACTGAGAAAAGTGTTAAGATTTCAGATAGTCAGCTGAAATTTAAAGGAGGCAGTGACACCGCTGTTTAATATACTTGACTTGATCGAATGAAATTTAAAAAATATTTTTCTAGTGTTCATTATAAAAGGAGTGCAAAATTGTAAGAAAAATATTGCAAGGAATCCTGCACGCCTGAGAATTGTTTGAAAAAAGTATTCAAAGGTTTGTGAAGTTTATCTCGATTATGGCTAGCGCGATGGAAGAACACCTAAGCCCCATTCTGAGTGGAGACCACGCACCCAGCAGTGGATATTAATGGGTCAGCCAATTACAATCTTATTGAGTAGAAATACATGTTAAAGATAAAAATATACACTTATTAAAATACCTCAAATGCCATTAAAGTAAGTTTTAGTTTCCGACTTTATGCGGTAAAGGAAATCTTATTCAGCTCCTTACCGCTAGCTTCAAAATAAATATTAATCATGGCCGGTTTAATAAGCCGCGTACCCATTTGTGAGTCGTAACTGTAATCCCTGCAGTTATTTTAAACAAAATTCATAGTGTGGCTGTAGCTCGCGAGCTTGTCGCAAGCGCATCTCGAACGGTGAGCTGACGACTGTCGGTTCTTATCGCCAAATCAAAAGCCGCGCACAGTTTGGCTCCAGGTTACGGTTAAATCTCCTACAGTTAACACGCGTATTGCTTATGTGTACACTTAAGCGCATTTTAAGGCTTTAATATACTAAGGATAGCCCGCGCGGGCAACGTTCCCGACGTTCGCCAGCAGTCGCTTACGACACGCAGCAACCGGCAACCGCCCCTAGTCGCTGACGATCGTCGCCATCGGTCGCCGACGGTTGATGACGATCGTAAACGACGACAACTGCTAACGACAGTCGGGGGCGGTCGTCAGAGTGAGCAGTCACTTATTCGATCAATGTTTAATGTCTCTCGTTTGACCTTCCCACAGTATCAGTTCGGTTACACTAACAGCCCTTAATGAGCACCCAGCCTTACGGACGGAGTTTCAAAGTTTTAATGCGGGCGAGTGAAAAAAGTGCAAAGCAATAATTCAAGAGGTCTCCGCGATCAGGTGCTCCTAACTGCTCTGATTTACTCGACAACTTGCTGAAATTTCAGTTTGTTTCTTTTTCAAATTGGCTGATAATGACGGAGGGTCCGGCTTGTTTTATTAAAGTTTCAGGCTTTACTTTTTTTCTAATACGAATGAGATTGAGCGTCACTGTTTTCCAAAGAAAATGATTCTTAAGGTAACGATGATGTAAAGAAGCAATATCTACCGAAGAAATGGAATGTTTTACGATATTTAAGTAGCATCCTGTTTAGGTCCATAGTCCATCTGATGGTAATTGGTCACTGCAGCCCATCGACATCTGCTAATAGCTTCATAGAACTATGAGAACTAAGATGGTCGCCTTATATATAAGTCAATCAGCATCGAAATCCTTCTACTGAAATGCAGAACTGTTTTACGCTAGAAATAAGTACGGAAGCCGGCTGACATATGCTTCAGGTCTGTCATCAGCTTCAGGTGGAAATTGTCCTATATGCAGTTGGTCAGCGGTGTCTATGAGGAGTAGTGACCATCTACCATCAGGTGGATTACAGCTCATTTGTTACTCCCAATATTATAAAGAAAACCCTCACTCTGATGACCAGTTCTTTGCACAATCGTGCGATCGATAGAAGAGGATACAATAGGATAACGGATTGGATGGATATAAAAGAAATCTAATCAAAAGAAGACATAATATTTGAGAATGATTACATATGTGATATCAGTCAAACATGTATTATTGCTTCCGAGGACTAACTTAAACCGCTTTATACAGTACTTTGCACAAGTAAAGCCTAAGTTGAAACATCTCATATGCTTAAACGATCCCAGAGTGCTAGGATTTATTTCATTTTTGATATCCAAGAATTCCAAGCCTGGATATTTGATGAAAAATATTTTTTATTCCATATCACATCCATTTCATTCGTTCAAAATATGTGACGCGATTATGAAAGTGGTTCCATTTGGGGTTTTTATTAAAAAAGTTTAAACGCAATTCTCACCTTGGTAGAAAAACAAAAATATCACGCGCTGTTGACGCAATATATCTCAAAATGTACGCTTTGTTCTGACTTTTTTTAATTTAACAAAAGAGTGGTACGACTCCCGTGGAAATTGCAAGAGTTTCCGCACAATTAATGTTCGCGTTTTTCACAAACTAATGCCGTTTAGGTTTGTATTGGAGTCCTACTTTTTTATGGAATTGGGACAAATGAAAGTGTAGTCCACCTGATAGTATGTCACTTCGGACATTTGTATCTAAATATAAATGAGTTAAGTCTTATCTGAGATCGGACAGGATACATTATTATCATTAATCAATTTATCAAATTTCCTACGAAAGGAAGAAATTGGCAATTTCGATCTTTGCCAGACAAAAGTTTAATTATTAATTACCCAACACAGGAGCTCTTAATATAACATTTATAAGCAAGAAATAAGTATGATGTTGGTTCCATACAACAAGATGAAGCGGTATAGACAACAATTCTCAATTTTTCAATTAAAATAAAAATATCACACACACTCTTCCACCAGCCTCATGATTCCATTATATTTCAAAAATCCATTTGTCACACTTTTTTAATTTAACAAGTATGTCATAAGCACTGCTGGAATTGCCAGTTCGAGCACAATTAATGTTCCCTTGTTTTCACCAACTAATACTTCTAAAGCGTTATTTGGACCAACTTTCCGTTATTTATTTGTAAACAGACCGTTTTGATTTCGCGCGAAAGTTCTAAAATTAAATATATGGGTTACACCACTTGATCGTAGGAATGGGATTGTTATTGTAACTTTCGAACTTATATTCTTTTGTTTTGCGCCCAGTGACGTCGCTTTGCGAAGTTATTTTTTAATTAATTTCCGATGTTCCGTTGGTAAGTTTCTAATTCTAAATGGGTTTTCTTTTACATCAATACAAGTTCTTGTTCACGACTGTTCTTTGATGTTCCATTTACTTCTTTTTGTTTTAGCGTTATTGTTTTAAACTTTGTGCAAACCAGTAAGAAACGATTGTGGACATTAAATTTGAACGTTCACATTTTATCAACAGAACTATTGGCGGTGTCATAAAAAGTTAGACAATGTTTAGTTACGTCCATTATTAAAAAAATAATAATCAAGCTTTTTATTTTTTACTTACCAAATCGATCGAAATAGTCCAGTATGAAGAAGTGTTCTAACTTTTTTTCATTTTAACGCAAAAAATAGATACATCGATTATGAAAAACGACGTTAATATTACTGTTAAAATTTTAAAGTGTGTATTTTATTTAAATTTGTGTGTTAATTTATTTATTTAGTATATTTAATGCAATAAAACCTGATTATTTGTTTATAAATATTTGTATTAAAATCATATTACAGATCATAGTGTCGGAAAACAGAATTCGATAGTTAGATGCCACGTGTAAATAAATAATAATTTATCTTTTAGGCGTAAACTGGGATAAGAATACTCGATTTTTTGTTAAATAGTAGTTGAAAACGAACATGCAGTCCACCTGATGGCAAGTGGCCACTGTTACAGACAATATACATGGCCCATGTAACTGTTTGTAACCGCTAATCGACAGCTGTAATCAACCCATATAGGCTTAGATCTACCTACCATACCATATAGGATTAGATCTACCTGAGGTAGAGGTACGGCCACAGATGCGCCACTACACCTAAGTACTAAGCTGTAATTCCTCGGAAAAGTATGTATCCCTTACCACACTTATCAAATCAGAACACAGCAGCGTTATTAGGCAGATATAGGTGTAGCGGTGGTGCCTCCGGCGTCGGTGTAGAGTTCTACCACCTCGTATTTACCTTACACATGTGAAACAAATATATATAGTCTGATTCATAATTAGGTGTCCAAAATGTAAACAAAGAAATGTCATTGTCAAAATTCGATGACAGGTATTGTAAACCTTTACTTCTTGTTAATTACAAGAAACGAAAAATTTCACAAAATTCAACATATAACAAAAACTTAATAACTGCACACAATTAAAAAAAACGCGCTACGAAAACTAGAAAAAAATCGAGTTCGATCACGATCACAAAAATGAGGCGGCACAAAAAATGTGTTGGATGCCGATTGTGTGACCATTATCACAATTTAATTTTCTCTCATAAATCTTGTTTTTTATTATTATTACTGTATGAAATGGAATTGAGTTAATATAAATATTGGAAAATGTGAATTGATTTAAATTTATTTAGATTATTATTTTATTGTCGATGTATTAATTTAATATTGTCAAAAATAAGAAACTACCATTTGACACATATTTTCTTGATAGGTCAACACCTTTGTTTACATTTTGGACACCTAATTATGAATCGGACTATAGGTACCTACATGGTTCTGATAGGTATTTAAACTTGTAAGCATATACTCCCATGATGTATTTGACTAATGAGTAAAACGTTCGCTAATTACACGCGGATTGATTAGCTCAATTAGCTCTATCCTGTTTCAGATTGATTAAGCGTCGCCTCGGGAGACAGCAGCCACTTGTCTTTGTCTCATCGTACTGTAATGTATGTAATTATATGTTACGTAACTGTTTGTTACGGTATTTTTGTCGTCATTACCATCGGTTATCATCATTAATTCATTATTGGACATCGGTTTCCTCTCGTTATAAGTAGGCACTAGTCTATCACGCTGGACAAGTGCGTGTTAGTAGACTTCACAACATTGGGAATTTTAAGAAATCATACCTTGTGACACTTTATTCGTCAAAATAAGCAAAAAGAAAACAGGTATGTTGGTAATACAAATTCGCTAAATTTCGGAGTTGAAAGGTAAAATAAATTATCCAAAGCAATAATTGTCATCGCCTAAGTTTTTAAATTTAATAAATTTAAGATATGTACATAAAAAGAAATTAATTGATAATCTAATAGGTTTGCATAAATATTATTTAATATTCAGTCATATTCGATTTAGATGAAGCCAGTAAGCTAATCATAGATTCATCAATACCATATATCTATGCAAAATTTCAGCTCAATCGGTAGGGGTCCAAAATTCAAAATTCTTCTACGTGATCCTCACAAACATACGTTTTTTGATAAATAGTATGTATGCGGGCCAAACCTAGCAAACAGAATTTATCCTTACAAACTAACGAACTAACAAAGTAAGTTATACATACAAAACCTTGTAAAAATGAATCAAAAAAAAAAAAATACACAGGTATACATAACTTTAAAATCGAGTTCTCCCATACAAGATGATAATGACAAGTGGTGTCGGCTGGCACACCGCCAAAGCGATATATCTGGCAACTTAGCGATTGTCACCTAACGACCTTTGGAGATCCACTTCGAGACCCATACACATGTGGAGCACAGAGCTGCGAGGTCTGACTTACGTGCTGTCAGAAATTAGTTTAACTTGCCTGTGTTGAAGTTTCAGATTAAAATGACAATAAATTCAGACTGTAGGAATGATTATATTGCCAACCAAATAAAATCAATGAACAAACAAATCAAAAACGTGGCGTACTAAATGCAATAAAAGAATCTGGTGAAACATCGTAATCTACCATCGTCACATTACTTCAAATGAGATATATATCAAATGAAAGAGAGTAAACTGGATAGAATAATTAGCGACTTAACTTGTCAAATACTTGGCCCAATAACTCGTAAACTGAAGTTTCAGTCGTCGAGTGCATGAAAACAATTTACGGAAGACAATTTGCTGTTTAAAATTGTTTTTGTATGCCGTTGTTTAAAACTTCCGTAATAACTCTATCGGCGTCGTCAAGGCAGAAACTAATAAAATTATGCAAAGTCGAAATCCACGAGAAGGAGGCCCGAACACGGCAGCGGTTAGGACGCGTACACACTGATGTCTTATGCAAAGGAATAAAAAACAAAAAAAATATTGTAGGATTGTTTTCATGGGTTGGTAGAATAATATATGAATACTGACTTAGTCGTGGTTTGGTTTTGGTAAAAAGTGAAAACGTAATTTGTAAAAAATATTATGAAAAAAGGAGTTTGTAAATGATATACAAAAGTTGGTATATTTATCATAAATATGTATTTATGGTACTAAAAATAAAAGTGTTTCAACGGTAATAAATTTTAAGGTTAAAATATGATATATTTTTGAAGAAAAAATAAATTGTAACTCCACTGCAAATTAGTTCCATATTTAAGTATTAATAAATCGTTGTAAACAAAACACGAGAAGACTGCATTAAAATTTGCAAAGGTTAAAAAATTATGAAAACCTATTAAATATAAGCTATTAAAACCTACAGAAGGATATTCATCTTCAGTTATGACTTCATTCTTCATAACAGCCAGTGATTATAATTTATTACTACTGACATCCAAAAGGATTACATTTAATCTTCATCAGGAAACAATTCACTTTTATTTGAAGCTATTGGCTTCAAATAAAAGTGAAATTGAAAATTGTAGCCACAATCCTCTACAAGTGTTTAATAAATTAAAGGTTCTAGTGTGGCCAGAACCTTAGCTCATGTATTTTAGCGGACGGCGTTTTAATTCATCTAACAGGGTAAAAGTCACGGCGTCATTGTACAAATGTTTGGTTTTAATTAACTGCTTTCGTTCAGTTTTAAATTGCAATGAGTTCCGAGTGAACTGATTTAAATACAAGTGTACGGATTGATTGGATACCGAGTACTGGTTATGGTGGAAAAATCGTTAATTTTATTATTGTTGCAATTTTTAAGAGGAGTGGATGAAATATGAATGTTTTACGGTCCATTTCATTTGGTGCAATAAAAATACCATTGACTTTATTGAAAACGTATTGCATTTTTTTACCCATGATTGACTAATGAATATTAATTTTACCCATGATAACGCACTGGGTAAAAGTATGGATCTAGGTACAAGTATACAAATATCCAAGATATACTTAGATAGAAGATACTTATAAGTGTACTCGGTTGGGACCTACATCTGAAATTTTTGATAGCAGTCCTAAATCATGGAGTGCCATTTTTAATTGATTGATTGATTTTTTTATTTGAAGATGGTAGAACCCTTTGTGGTTCGACTCCGGCGGCACTACCGCCACACCTGTTTCTGCCTAATAACAGCAGAGTTAGGCGCTGCTGTTTTCCGTTTAGAAAGGTGTGGTAAAGGAGACATACTTTTCCGAGGCATTCCAGCTTAGTCCTCAGGGGTAACGGCGCATCTGTGACCAATCTCAGGTAGGGATATCTAATCCTATCTGGGGTTCATTACAGATGTCCATGAGCGGCAGTGGCCACTTGCCATCAGGTGGACTGCATGCTCATCTGCTACTCCTGTATAAAAAAGAAATATTGCTTTGAAGTAGAAGACGACCATGCAGCCCATCTAATGGTAAGAGCTCAGTGCCATCTATGGTCGTAAGATCCACTAATGCCACTTATGTGGCCTTAGATGGTCTGCCTCATACGTAGTGATTCAGTCGGTTATGTAAGGGAATGTTTTTCTATAAACTACTTCTTCTGTGCTTAAACAGTACAAATGAAGTTATAGCTACTACTAATAAATCGTTGGTGACACATACACTAGTAATTTGACAGAGGTACAAAGCACGAGCCAAGAACATTGCCAACATGAAGACTCTAATTCAACAGATTTCGATGCAGTGACAAATGTTGGGTTTTTCCGCGCCCGGCATCAGTAAGAACTAAAGGCGCTCTAAAACTAGCGATTTGAAGAGACTTGCTACGAAAATAATGATTTTTGATATAATATCTAAATATTAAGTAACGCAGGGTAGGTAGAGGCGACGACGTGCGACACGGGAGCAGTTTTTTCAGATAAAGAGGAAAATACAGATTTTGTCCACACTTGTCTCGAAGCTTAAACGCTATTTAATGCAAATAAAATTAAAACACAAACAAGAAATCCATAATTATTTCAATGCACAATATGAAAAAGTACCTGCAATGCATACAAAAAAATCTAAATTCTGGTTAAAGACATTTATTCTCAAAATAAATATACATTTCACTTTATTAGATAACTTAATTTAAAATAAACAAATAGTGAGCATGCAGTAAGTAAAACATGAATAAATGTATAACACCTATCTAATAGCACTTTAGTGGAACCCCCTGCGGGACACATACATAGATATTGACAGACAAAAATATATGCGCGCGTGGCGTTTTTCGAAAACAGCTTTTTGTTAGCTTCATTAGTGTTTTTTATTTTCCCCAAATAAAATGTTTTACGTCAATTTTAATACAAAAATGTTTAACCTAAGAAAGGCGTAATAATATATAAATAATAATTTGTAAAATATACTTCTCAGGTAGTTTTGGCGACCTAGCAATACTTAGATCTTCAAATATACTTCTGCAGTACGCATAGAAAAGATTACATAAATTTAGACCACTATGGTACGTTGATCTTCAAATCGCTACAGCTATGGCCTTAGCTTAGTCCTCACAAAAACCGTTCCGAAGAGGAAATTCAAATTGAATGACAATAAGATTGACGGGCCGCGGGCTGATAGCGGACCCGTTTCATTCGCTAAGGTTTTATATATGGTTTAAGAACGGTATTACTTTTTCCATCTTTCGTGTGAACGGAACGAAATGCCGAAGCGAATGTTCTGTTCCGATACGTATTGGCACCGTTTATCACGAGATTCGAGTAACAAGTACAATTGCTCACTTTGAAACGATTTGTCGTTAATTTTATATGGGTTTTTAAGATGCATTTTAGTTGTGACCGTTGAGGATTTACCTATTTCAATAATTAAACCAATGTCATATATTACTCTGAAGGTGGTACACCTCTTTGTGGTTTGACTACACCACCACCGCCACACATATTTCTACCTCATAACAGCAATCTTAAGCGCTGCTGTGTTCTGGTTTGAAGGGTGTGGGGTAAGGGAGACATACTTTTCCGAGACATTTCAGCTTAGTCCTCAGGGGTAGCGGCGTGTCTGTGGAGGACCTCAGGTTGGAATAAATATTCCTAATTAATCCTATCTGAGGTTGATTATACATGTCAAGGTGGAATGCATGCGCGTCTGCTATTCCTATATTATATAGAAATAATAATGTATGTATGTCTATTAAGTTCAAAAATAATAAAGACTTGCACAAAAATAATTATCAATAAACAAAATGCACACGCAAACAAACACACATGCACGCATGCAGGCAAAAAGTCACGCACTCACACATTCACATACACATTTTTGCCTTAAATCATCAATGTAGACCTGTTGTATTGATTTGTGTGTGAAGGCTTACCGCTTACATGTGGTAGTGAAGCAGTACGAAGCAATGTGTATGTAAACTTTATGGTCCTATATTTTCCGTTGCGGAGCACTAATCCGTATTAAACTTTGCCCTGGAATCTATCCAACTGCGTGCAAGAATATTCGCGATACAATGCAGTAGGTACCTAAAAGTACACTTTGGTGCATTCAAGTTCCTTTGTATTAAGGGCAAAGAGTGTAATAGTGCTTGATTTTAAGTGAAATATTTCAATAATGTAGAAGGTACTGTTAGCAAATTATTTTTATTATAGTATTATAATATTATTTTAATAAATTATTTGATGTTATTTAGACGATAATAATTACAAAGTTTAAAATAATAATTTATATTTATGTCATACTGGCTGGAGAGATTTTAGAACCTAAATAAAAAAAGAAAGATATGAGATTCGGAATTAATTAGATTGGGGGAACATTTTGATGATCAGAGGTCAGGAAAAGGAGCTATTGTTAATTTGGTATACTGTACCGCAAGCAGAAATAAAATTAATACCTTTGAAGCATTGGTTTTATCCTTTTTACAGTACAACGTACGGTTCTTAAGAAAGACACGTTTTTATCGGAGGGTATAGAGGGATAGAGGTATAGAGGGATATGGCGGAGGGTAATTATGTATGTCTCATCTCGGGCGTATTTATGTATGTCTCATTCTTTGGCAAGCTCGGCAGCCCAAACGGCTTGAAGGATTTTAACATATGAGGTGTTGTTGCTTTGTCTTTGTGGGAGTAGCATTGACTATATATTTGAGCAGTCGGTTTTTTTATAATAATTATGTTTCTTATGCTTTTAAATTATAAATATGCGATGTACATGATGTCGGAAATGCATTTCGTGATAGAAAATTTGCAAAAAGTATTTCATATTTTGTCCAAGTGAAATTAAGTATCATTGAAATTTATTATTATTCCTGAACCATTATTTATTAATTATAATGTTTTAAGTAATTAAAACGAATGATCAAAAATATACTGAATTACACGATTGATGAAATAATTGAAGTGTTTTATTCGATATTATTTAAATTTATGAATACCAATTTATAGTAAAATTATTATTGTGATAAAGTTATAATGAGATAAACATTTATAGCGTAAGAGTTCTGTCAGATCCATTAAAATGTTTATCGGATATCCAATTAAACGTGAAGTACCTTAACCCCTTGATAATAATATGAAAATGCTCGATATTCAAATTTTCCGGTTCATCAATCCACAACCGGTTTTGCGGATTAAGTAAAAAGTCGCCATCCGTTTGTATCCAATTTAAAATCAAATTAGAAATAAAATACACTTTCTATTTCATTCTATCACGTGCGAGTGGGAGATCGCGGGGCGAGGCGAGGGGAAAATTTGCCCATTTCCCCCGACCGGGGAGATTTAGCCCAAATCGAATCCCGTTCTTCGTCCGGAATAGCCTTAATTTAACGGACGAATTTGTCTAATTCCAATTCTTATGCTGTGACGAATGTAGTGATTTTTATTCCGGCTCCGTTTTTCCGTAGCACAGGCACGAGTGCCGCCATTTTGTCTTTTTTCTCTTGTGCTCTTGTTGCGTTTTTCTTAACCCGTAGCTCTGAAGTACGGATTCTCGCATTTAGATTGAGTATTTATGTGTCACGGAACTGTTACGGAGATAAAATGGAATCAAGTTTCGAATGAGTTTAGAAGATCTGTTGCTCAACGTACGAAAGTGACCGAGATTGATTTTTGTTTCGCGGGTTTTGTCATTTAGTCATTTATATTTACTGAAGAAGAAGGATCCGGGCATTTAGCGTTTTTCATGCAGTATAGAAAAGGGAAATAGCATATAATTAATATTGTACTCTTCCGATGTTACAAGTATCGAATTAAAGAAAGATCACGATCAACATGGTTGATTCACTAAGAAGCTTAAACGTAAAAAGTATTTCGGTTTAATATATTCTGAAATTAGCCTTTTAGAATAGAAAAAATATAATGGAGCACAAAACTCCTACATAATTTACAAAATAAAAAAAATCAAATTACAATTTTTGAAGAAAATATTTTGAAGTCCGAATTTTTTACTGGCACTTGAAAGATCAAGTGTTTTATCAACTCCTGGCTGTTTTCCGATCAAATCAAAGCACGAATAAAAGGGAATTCCTGGAAGTATTTGTCTGCAAACCACTTAACGAACTTAAATGAGATTTTTGCCATTAGTAACGTTTTCCGGCACGAATGTTAGGGTGTTGAAGGGTGGTAAGTAGTAGTGAGCGCCTTGGCTTTAGCGTTCATAATCTAAGAGAAAAAAAAACTAACAGTACGTTACTTCTTTACCTTGGTAGGTTATGTCCTAGCCTTTATTTTCCATACCGCATAACACTTTAAAACTTGTCAAAGTTTGACGTTTTTAATGGATTTCTTATGAAATTAATTTAATTTAACTATTCATATTATGTTCATATCATATTTTTATTTTTCTTATTTACTCTTTATTGACCATGTTTAAAATAGTGTGGTGCAAAAGGCGGACTTAATGCTAAAAATCATTTTCTCCCAGTCAGCCTTAGGGCTGTATTATACTAGTTACAAATAATTATACAGGTGATGTAGAGAAAGCGTACATGTAAGTATACAAAAAGCACACGTAGCTTCTATATGTAATATAAAACATTTGTGCTGCAAATGCATGATGCTAAACGCACTCTTCGAAATAAACTCCATAACCTTTTACTATGTATTAAGGTATATATCAGAGTCATAAGGCAGGCAAGTGTTGCTGTTTATAAAGCACTAATAAAAGTAAGCGAAATTTACATGTAATCAAAAGACCGCTTCAAAAACGTACAAGCATACAGCTCCGAATTACTGCAGCCGCTGTAACAAATAATAACTACAGGATTACGCAACACACCCGCGCCTAGGTTTAGTGTAAAAATATCAGATTTGCCAGTTTAATTAAACCGTTTAAATTTAATGCTGCAAAGCTTAGCTCTGAAGTGGAAATTTGCGAAAATTTACTCTAAATTCGGTGTTGGAACAAATAGAGAGGTAGCTGAACACCGCCGCTGGCTTATTGTGGTGTAAGGTATACGCTGTAGCGGGTAACGTTATATAAGTAATTGTATGACGCAATTACCACAATGTCTATGAGATATTTCAAAAGGTTTAAGCTAGAATAAATAATTTCGTACAAACCTAGTTTTTTTGTTAGTAATATGTTTTTACTTAATTTTATAGTTTTCCAGAAATTAGCTGTAATGTATAAACAACCTTCATCATCATCATCATCAACCCATTACTGTCCCACTGCTGGACACGGGTCTCCTCTCAGAATGAGAAGGATTAGGCCAAAGTCCACCGCGCTGGCCAAGTGCGTATTGGTAGACTTCACATACCTTTAAGATTTTTTTTTTATAAATCTCTCAGGTATGCAGGTTTCCTCACGATGTTTTCCTTCACCGTTTAAGCAAGTGAAAATTAATTTCTAATACGCACATAAATTTGAAAATCAGAGGTGCGTGCCTGGGATTTTGAACCTCGGACCCCTCGATCGAGAGGCCGCGTTTCTTAACTACTAGGCTATCACTGCTTGATAATAATGCTAAACCTGCGGAGAAATATGGCAATGAATTATTAATAAAATGCTTAAGCATATTTATCTGAAATAGGCTAACTATCAAGTGAAATTAAAAAGAAGACAGTAAATAGGCGCCGGTTTAAGCAGAATAAAATCAAATATCGATTATGTACGACAAATGTGATGTAAAACGACACAAAACAATTGAAACATATAATATTAAGAACATTCTGAACATAACGACACGTGATATTAAAACGTAATTTTAAAAAAGAATATTAATATTAACACGTAATTTTAATATGAAGCGACAACAGCATATAATGCGTAATACTTTATATTTAAAACGATCATAACAATGTTCCGCATATGATCTGTAAACATTAAAGGCAGGTGGTGTCATCAATGGCAGTTGTTGCACCATGAATCAATGGTGTCGTTCAAATTATGTATGGACATATTTTTTCCAAGGTTTTTAGTACTTTTATAAAGTAATTGACCTTTCATACATGCCCGTTTGCAGAAATCAATCTTAACCGTTACCCTCCATCATCCTAATTGTTGCCTACAGAAATTGTAAATTGTTCTAGGAAATCATTGTCAAATTTTGAATTTTGGTAGGCAAAAATTAGAATCCCACTTAAACTCGGTTACATGTGTTGTATAAAGTCATAATTCGTTATTAATATTATTCTGTATATTCCAACAACCATTTACGTGACAACCACATCTACTTAAATGAAACTATACTTTCAATAGCAATCAATTTGGTTGAAAGCTACTACAAACTACATTTTCTTTGTACGAGAATATAAAATGTGTAATATCATCTAGCATCTCTGTAGCATTCTAAGATCAAATAAATCGCTATCGCTTATGATCTAAATAGTCCGCTTTCCACTTATAGCTTAAACCGCATAATTCCTCACTTGTATTCGTGAACTTGTTCTGAATCCGCGCGTACTACGAGTCCGCAGTGTGCAACTGCACTTATCGAAATTAAACTTTAATCGATTTCTCGCAAATAAGAAATATGAACTAAAGCACTTGGATTTCGTTCGTTTTATTGTTGTACTGATAGTGTTATTTAAGGAAATCAGATAATTCGGTGTTCAAGTACTTATGTAGTAGTAAAAAATAACAGATAACATAGCTACATAAATTAAAATGGCGTAAGTAACAAAAGATGATTAAAAGGAGAATGTAACGTAAATACACTTAAAACTGAATTAAATAACAAGTGTGTTAATGAATTAATAAGAGTAAATGTAATGGTAATTTTGGATTTATAGAATTAATGCTAAATTTCAAAGGTCCTACATCAGATCTATTTGACTGATGTATTAACAGAAAGTATATTTCTGGCCTTAGAAGTCTCTATAACATTCGTAGTACGCTCCTAACTTACGTCTATCCCGCTATTTCGAACTTGTTTACATTAACTTGTTCTGAATCCGCAAATTCGCGCAAGGAAGCCGCAGTGTGCAGGTGCACTTATACAAATTAAACTTGGATCGATTCCTCACAAATTGAAAACAAATGTGATTACAATTCTAATTACTTTAATAAAGTATTTTAAGAAGTTATATATTAAATTCCTACGCGTATCTATATTACCAATTGTCCGTATGTCTGTATGTGTGTATATGACCACTGCGGCAATAATTGATATTATGTGGCGACGGTAGATTTAATACAGTTTAATATAGTTTTACTTGTATTAACTTAGTTTTGTAAAGCCAGCAAAGAAGTAAATCCATCGCTTAGTTACGGACGCCTTACATAGGGTCGACCGCCCTACCTACAAAGTGAGTCAGTGTCAGTCTGTCAGTCCTGTTACCAACAAAATTTTGATAAAATCATTACTTTTTGATGTGAAACATCTATAGCCGCACGTAAAACCGATTTCTGGCGTGGCGACGCATGCCGTCGCGTCGCCACGCTATACGATGGTATATAGGTATATACAGTCTATATGCAGTAGTGTGTACGGTGTGGCGTCGCCATGCGTCGTCGTCATGCGTCGTCGCCATGCAATCGTAATATTTTATTTTATCATTATCATATTTAGTTCCTATCACAATATGTTCTTTTCTGCATATTACTTTTACAAAATAATGTCGATGTTAAACATCTGCCAGGCGTCCCGTGACGGCTCACATTGTTTTTTTAACAATATAATTGTATATTTGCGTCAAGGTCTTTACAAACTCTGTTTATACTAACAACAATTCTCGCTTGCTTGTGACTTACGTCAATCGCGTTATTTCGAAGTTGTTTACGTTAACTTGTTTTGTTTTAAATCCGCACATCCGCGCAAGCACACCAAACTGTGTGCAGCTGCACTTATCCAAATTGAAGTAGAATCGATTTTTCCCAAATTGATACCATTTTTTTAATAATATAGGAGTAGCAGACGAGCATGCAGTCCACCTGATGGTAAGCGGCTACTGGCGCCTATGGACATCTGTAATCAATCCCAAATAGGAATAGATATTCCTACCTGAGGTCGGCCACAGACGCCCCGCTACCCTAGAGGACTAAGCTGGAACACCTCGGAAAAGTATGTCTCCCTTCAAACCAGAACTCAACAGCACTTAACACTACTGTTAATAGGCAGACATTTGGACGTAGAAAGTAAAATTATCTAATTGCCGCACAAGCCCTTGTCACAAATTTCTTCTCACAATGTATGGATGTGGTTAAGGTGATACACTTATACGAGTATGTTGAATTAATTTGAAGGTAATCTTTGTGGTACGACTTCGGAGGCACTAATAAAGCGCTATCTTCCTTTTAAAGAGGGTGTTATGAAAGACATTCTTATCTGGAGCATTCTAACTTGGTGGTCAGAGGTAGCAACCGTAGGTAGCATCCGTGGCCATTATTAGGTAAAAATATAATCTCATTTAGACCCAATTACGGCGATTCGTTACTTACTTATATTTCGTAACAAACAAACGTGGAGTAGGTATTTGTACAGTATTCTATTATTCTATGTCAACTTAACCCGTTGTCAAATTAACAACATTTCCACCGGTTACACGAATTCGTTGACATTAAATAGAGGAACAGCAAATTATATTTACTATAACGATTGGTTATTATCAACACTGCTCATTGTTTGTTTGAAATGCCTATTTATACAGACGAGTAACTACAGGGTTAACAGTTTACAGTTAATAATTATGTATAATCAGCTCGCGAACTTAAAACAACAGTTTCCATGCATTGAATTAACGAACAATAATTTTCTGTTGTGAACAAACAAAATAGTTTATTGGGCTTGTTATTTGTTTTTCATAGTACATTTGTTTGTTTTGTTATGGATTATTTATTGTAAAAATGTGGATAGATGTTCAAGTGTTATTGCGTATTTTTACATAATATATGAGTGGCAGATGAGCATGCAGTCCACCTGATGGTAAGTGGCTACTGTCACCCATGGACATCTGTAATAGGTATACTCTACCCCACATAAGTCCAACATGACCACAGATGCGCCGCTAACCCTGAGCTGGAACGCTACAAAAAGTTTTAGTGAAGGTGGTAGAATGCTTTGTGGTTCGACTCCGGCGGCACCACCGCCACACCTATTTCTGCCTAATAACAGCAGTGTCAGGCGCTGCTATGTTCCGTTTTGAATGGACTGCATGCTCGTCTGCTACTCCTATATCTATATTATAAAACAAAGAAAGACTTGAAACTAAACGCTTTTAAAATACACCGGTGAAACCTCGGTGAAACGCTGCCACGTTAGCATTTTCATATTTTTGATTGACATAATTATGTCATAAATGTCAGCATTCATCATGATGTTTTTTTATTCTCCCATTATTTAAACGAAAATAATCCAAGTCATACAGCCATCAATGTTACACAAAATTTAAATTTGATAAAAAAGTGTTTTTTTTTTGTGTACAAAACCTTATTTCAATCATGTTGTTCCAATCTAGACACGACCTTAAGTAACTATGTTAAGTTTCAAATTTATTAGCCCTGTAGTTTTTCCAAAAAAGGGATGGAAAGCTTGCAGGATTATAGAGGACTCGCTTCGCTCGCCCTAATAAAAATAGTATGTCTTCTTCACCACACCGCATCAGAGATGTAATGCCACTCGTAAGATAACGCCAATCGTAGAATCATTCAGTGCACTACGTGACGCGTACAATACAAGACAATTTCGCGAGTGTCACACTATCATTCAAACATCATATCAAATCATATTAACACGCAATAAACTTAATTTCTTACAAAACCTCTATAATTCACAACTATCAAAAGGTGTCCCCGACATCTTTATGACGGCGCAAAGACGCGGCTTGTAATCAACCTCAGATAGGATTGGATATTCCTACCTGAAGTTAGTTACAGATGCGCTGCTACCCCTGAAAACTAAGGTGGTACGCCTCAGAAAAGTATGTCTCCCTTACCACACTCTTCAAACCGGAGCACAGCAGAGCTTAACACTACTGTTATGAGGCAGAAATAGGTGTGGCGGTGGTGCCGCTGGAGTCGAACCACAACGGGTTCTACCACCTTCACTATTTATAATTAAACCTGCGGATTATTAGCGGTAGAACAAATAAAAACCTCTGCGGCTAGGAGATTAACTGTTTTAAATTCCTTTTAATAATATCAAGTAGATTTAAATCTAGTCTTTTCAAACAGACATTATTCACGCTTTGACAATCTATCTTTTTACCTTAAAAACAAATTCCAAAATCGTCACGTGACACAAAAGCAGATAAGCTAGTGACAAATGGCGGGCTCCCGTCACTCACGTCTCTATTTGAATAGCTAAACGATTATCAAAAGGAATCGCCGTTTTTTTTAAATACTTTTTCAAATTCAAAAGATTGAAATATGTCAATTTTAAAACTAAATCTTCTCAAATCTAAATCGTACATTTTATATCCTTTTAATACAATCTATAGAAAAATAGAAAATTAAATTAAATTTTACCTCAACTAGCTAAGTACTATAATCAATTTATTTAATATAAAATACAAGTATTTTACAATACATAATGCTATCGACTATGTACATTGTAAAGTGAAACTCGAGATTCATGCGAAACCATACGTCTATTCAATTAGTTCAAATATTTGCCAACAAAGCATTAATAAAGGAATAAAAAAACCAGAATCAATTTATTCTGAGCTGCCTCTGCTTATTCAGTAAAAACAAACGCTCTATACTGCACACACGACGATATGACGTATGTAGATAATCCGCGATCATTATTACGAGTACGTTCTGCAGACTGTCTTTATGCTGATTATATCTTATGAAGAGTCCGCAAGCTTCACAAACCGCCATGAACTCATATGTGTGGATAGTGTGTTTGTCATGGTTTGTGAAGGTTTGCAAGCGCTTGTAGCTTAGTTTCTAATCAAGGAACGCCAAGTGTGTGTATGTGTCTGTGTGCTAAAAGTGATAGCCTTGTGGTTGAAACTGGGCCTCTCGATCGAGGGACCTCTGATTTTTCAACAATTTTTCTGATTTTTTATTCTTATTATTATTAGTTCGTATTATAAATTAAAAATCACTTGCTTTAACGGTGAAAGAAAACATCGTGAGGAAATCTGCTTACGCACTTGGCCAGCGCGATGGACTATGGCCTAATCCTTCTCATTATGAGAGAGAGCTGGGAAAGTAATGGGTTGACGGCGGACACCGAGTGTGGACGCGACGTTAGTATTCGTCGCTTCTTTGAAAAAAAAAAGCCTATAAAGAACACTACTAAACTATTCAATTCATTATTCCTCTACTTATTCAGTAAAAACAAAGGCTTTACACTACACATAAGACCCCTTTATATAATATAATATATAATCAGCATAAAGAATGTCTTTATGCTGATTATATCTTAGGATTCCCCGCTTCTTTATAGAAAATTTAAATTTTAACAACCGCAGCAAACTTTTTGAATAAGAAGCTCGGAGTAGAAAAATATTTGACGAATATATCTTATATATAAAATTCACGTGTCACAATGTTAATTACCGTTCCTCCGAAACGGCTCTACCGATTTTTTTATTTATATGGCAACAACAACAATATAATATAGTTTTCGAAGGAAAATTAGCACAGCGTCTTTGGTTACTTAAAATATAAAATATATAAATATATAGAGACATACATGTAGTTTATACATACTCACTTTATGAAAAAACGCGTTACGAGTATCTCTCGTTCTGTTCATATGCGTACTTTATATTTAGTGTACGGTTTTCTTATTTTCTTAAGAATCTACATATTTTTCGGGAAAAGCCTATAAATCACTCCCAGAAAAATCCTTTCGTGTAACTTTGAGTGAGATTCTGATTAATTCATTCAGATGTCTCCAAGAAAGTTCACACATGCAAACAAACAAAAAACTAACAATAGCATTTTTCATTTGTTAAGATAGAAATGTAAAGTTTTTTTTTATTTATTCTTTCTGTTATTTGTGTAAGTTCTTTTATTCAATGTTCACTTCATTCAATCATTTATAAACTTATTTAATTTTTTTAAAATGCTTACCTACGCTTGGCACACAAGTTATACATAACATACATATATTGCTATGTTATTATCGATTATTCATATTCTTATTAAGGAGATGGATTAAATTCATCTACGTAGCATCCGCGAAGCTCTCCAATGTAAACAGCTCCATCGATATTCGGGCTTTATCCTAACAGATATACATAGACAGTTGTTTACATTCGAAGCTGGGTTACTGCAATTTTAGGATTATGAACAATGTTATTAAGTGTTATAGAAGATAGATAGATGGATTTAGAAATTGCTGACGTACTTTTTTATTAAAATGTTACCAAAGGGTTAATAGTGACAGCATTAGAATATTTTACAATTGATTTATTAGAGAATAGGGATAGCTGTAAATCATTATAAAATTGACAATTAGACTGAAATAATTATATTACATAACGGTTTCCACATTTATACCCTGAGACTATATCTTGAGTGTTATGTGTACACACACTACCTTACGTGTACCTTCAAGGTAATAAAACAAACAAATCAAATGAGATTTTCAAGTAATAAACTCTAAGTATGAGACTACGAAAATCCAATTTAAAGAACCGCCCGTGGTACGGACGCCGCCATATTACGACCGCAAAATATATTGCAGCAGAAGAGGGAAATCTTTTCTTTCCTTTTTTATAATATCGGAGTAGCAGACGAGCATGCAGACCACCGTAAGTGGCTACTGCCACCCATGGACATCTGGAATCAACCCCAGATAGGATTAGATATTCCTACCTGAAATCGGCCACAGATGCGCCACTACCCCTGAGGTTAGTCCTCACGCCTCGATAAAGTATGTCTCCCTTACCACACCCTTCAATACGGAACACAGCACCGCCTAATACTGCTGTTATTAGGCAGAAATAGGTTTGGCGGTGGTGCGGCCGGAGTCGAATCACAAATGGCTCTACCACCTTCTAAAAAGGTTTCCTATAAAGTTGCTAAAGATGCTTCTATACATGTATTAGCTAGTTTCCGTAACTAAAATAATTTAGATAAAAAATTGTAAGCAAATTAATGAAAACAAATTCAAATGCAATTTCAAACACTAACCAAAACTGTAAATGCTTATATTTCAGAAATTTACCATGCTATGGGCATTGCATTATTATTACCCCAAAATTTAATGCAATTTTGAACCAATAAACTTAAAAATGAAATTGCAAATATCTAATTTTTAAAGACAACCGTGTTTCTGTCACTGCAATATTACGGCCGCAAAATATATTGCAGTAGAAGAGGGAAATATTTCCCATAAAACTTGTTAAAGACAGTTCCATATATTTTTTAGTCAGCAGCCTTTATTGATAAAATATAAATAATCAAATAAAATTTTGAACCTATAAACTTTCAGAAATGCAACTGAAAGAGACGATTGTGCTGCAAATATTATGACTTCAAAATATATTGCAGTATAAGAGGGAAATCTATTCTTTCCCGCAACACTTGTTAAAGATGGTTCCATGCAGGTTCTTAGCCATTAGCCATTACAGAAGCAATTTAAATAATAACAAACTCACGTTGCATTTAATTACTGACAAAGAGGTTGCACGTTCATTTTATAAATGTATTTGAGGGAAGAAAATGTTTTAAATGTATGTCTTAAGTGGAATTTCCTTGACTATGATTCTACCTTATAACAGGAAAAACTACCCTCTTGTCTGACGAGTGGGATAACGGGTACACGAAGCGTTTCAACTTAGTCTTCTTCCTTCTTTCAAGTTTATAATCGAAGATATTTACAGGCAGTTACTACTACTTGGACTAAATGTTACTTTTCTATTTATATTTAAAAAAATCGTGCAAAAAAATTAATTTCGAATTTCTACGTCTATGAATACTGCAATTATCGACATCCAAAAATCAGTACATTTAAAGGCCATAATTACTTTTGTTAAACTTAAAAGTACCTGTAATTAAATTTTACCAGCCGTTAAAAAACAAGCACCAATCCAATTTGCATTTCACTGTTGCACATCAAACGGACATTTGGCAAATTTGCACAGCGCGTGTATTTCGTCGGCGTCGAAACATCGACGCAAATGATCCGAAACCGGTTCATTATCGCTCGTATCGGAAATTAATTCCGGCGGGTCGTCAAATGTTAGGCAAACGGTATCCCGCGTGTACGATTGTATGCGATACGTGTGTTTGGGAATGCATTCGCGATAAAACGGTTGGAGAATTATTACTATTCACAAACTGCATCAAGGAGCGCGCTGTTTGCTTTCTAAACATTAACTTTGATGTTTCTGATTGAATATTTTGGCGCTCTATAATCAATTCCTATACCTAGTCTATGTAAATTTACTTAATATATTATTATTTATTTCTCATGTGGAAGTTATCGGTATGTTGTCAGTGGTTACCACGTATTGTACCTGCCTACAACAGGCGACAACTTCCTTCCTTGGCAGCAGTTTCGAGGTGAAATTGTTCGTCGTCACTAACACATACAATCACATACGGTAAAATCTGAAGATGTATTTCTCACATAATAATCTATTTTAAAAGTTCTTAACTTGATGAACTCAAATTCATTTATAGATAGAGGCACCCTTAATATGCATTAATTAAACAAAACCCGTATTTCATTCATTCTAACTAATTGTGTATTTAACGAGTTACTATTCTTTACCAGGGAGCCTGTTAGAGCATTTTGTGTAGAAAATAAAAAGAAAAACAGTTTCTTAAACACATTTATTTACTGTAAGTGCGCTCTTTGCTGGTAATTAAATGCAACGTGAGTTTATTAATTATTTAAAGTGCTTAAGTAAGTGCGAGCATCTCACATGTGGGAAGTCTTTAAGAATGTTACAGTGGGGAAAGATTTTATTTTGCCGGTGGGAAACATTTTTGTAAGTATTAAATTGTTTGTAACGGAATGGTAGTAATAGAACTTAGTTTAAATTTTTTGGTCTTTATGATTTTTGGTGTATATTTCAAAAAGGTATGATAGAGTAGAAGTATTAAAAAAAGAGGAACATGTTTTGAAAATAATGATTTTCAGCCATCGTGGTGATGAAAAAGAATGTTGGATTTTAAGCGTCAGACAGTTTTATATTTTTAAAAGGTATGTGAAATCTTACTTGGTTGTAGACTATAATTATCGAATAATGAGTAGAACTATAATTATGTATAAACAAACTTTGTAAAATATATTTTTTACACATAGCATCCTTAACGATAAAAATGAATTATATCAAATACCTATACGTTATATAGGCGCATCTATTACAAAGTGATACTTCCAATTCCAAAGCTCAAGTATTCCTTTCTTTTCACCCCCTGAAAATATAGTTAAGGACAAAAAAATACCCGACCTAAGACTCACAAAGTTAATTTGAGGCAGCCCACGACCTTTCTGCGCAAACTAGACTCCAAGTAGGTACGTACTCAAATACTTTTCCCCTCGGAATTTCTTTAAGTCCCGAAGAGTTCGTCGCGATTATTAAAATTTAAATTTTCGATAAAGGAACGGATCCTTTACGACATAATCAGCATAAAGAAATTCTTTCCTCGCGCGCGAAACGTAATAATGATCGCGGATTATCATCTATATTCGTCATATCGGGGATTTGTGTCTAGTGTGGAGACTTTGTTTTTGCTGAATAAGCTGAGGAAAGGCGGGGAATAAATTTAATTTCGGCTCTTATTACAAAGTTAAGGGATCTTTGTAAGTTAACTGGTATTCAGAAAAAGTTTATGCCTATGTTAAGACGTAGAATCGGTCTATTACGATGCTTATAAGATTTTCAAATAAGATTTAGAAATGACGGAGATTTTGCGAATGCTTCTCAAGTTTTTTATTCTTATTTTTTTACATATAACCTTAATGATAAGGCGGACGGACGTCCGAACATTCAATTTACAAAACTACATCTCACCAATGTATCATCGATTTTGGAGGAGAGCTGTTTTGCATTGTTTTTGAAGAACTATAGTATATCACTCCTCGGGAGGAAGTTGAATTTACATCTTGCATATTCGTGTTAAAAATACCGAGATTGATTACGTATTACGTCCACTAGTTCCTCGGAACACTTACAAAGACAGTTGCAAAGACAGTAGCAAAAGGAACCTATGTTCCACAAATAACAGAAAATAGCCCTCACCTGATAATATATTCTCACAGAGCATGAGAGATCTATAACGAACCTCACCTGAGATCTCCCATAATTGCTTTGCTATCCCAGAGGATTAAGGACATTGTCTCTAGTCCTTTCAGTCTGAAATACAATAGCACGAATTATTGCTATTTTGTGGTAGAAATAGACTGAAGTCGTTTTTCGTTTTCCCAATGGTCTTGCTCATAATGACTTAAGAAACTTTTGATTATTAATATTTAAACAGTATCTACTTATTAAGTCAAGTGTGCCCCATGTTACTGTTGATATATGATATGAAAGGACCAATTGCAAAGATGGTATTTTAACTTCATAATTTTAATTAAAGTTAAAGTCTTTATTAACATTTTATAATATACTCGTAAAAGTAGGCATCATTACTAGTTTTCACTGTCATAATGCATATAAACATATAAACGATCGTTATTACGAATCAAGCCATTGAATATGTTTATTTCAAATATCGATCTTTAGTCTAAAACATTAGATAGATTGATTATTAAGAGCGAGCGAAAGACAATTAGACTACACACTTAAGATAGATTGAAGAAAAAACTGGTGAACGACTTGGGAAATTGTATTGCCATTCAAGTCGCTAACGTGAGTGACAGCCGACCGCCATTTGTCACTCCATCTTATCTAGCTTTGTGGAGTTACGATTTAAGGATTTGTTTCTTAGAAAACTTAAATGTAGAAGGAATAGGATAAGAACATTTTTGATTTATCACTATATTAGGTGGCTTACGAAATTATAATTATGCTGAGTTTTATTATTTTAAAAAATCCGGATGCGCATGTCGGGAATTTTAGCCTCGCACTTCCAATTACGTAGCTAAATCTACGCTCAGACGAAGCTGCGATGCGTATTCGCTGCTGCAACAAACAACGCTGCGTCTACAGCAATACGTAGCCGCTACTACTGTCAGACGAAGCTGCGTCTACAGCGAGATGAAGGATATTGTGCACTCAGATGAAGCTGCATACAGTCAGACCAAGCTGCGTCTACAGCGAGACGTAGCCGCTACAACGGTGAGACGCAGCTGTATCTACACAGAGACGATGTAGATTCTACAGTCAGACCAAGCTGCGTCTGCAGTGAGACGTAGCCGCTACTACAGTCAGACGAAGCTGCGTCTACAGCGAGATGAAGGATATTATGCACTCAGATGAAGCTGCATACAGTCAGACCAAGCTGCGTCTACAGCGAGATGTAGCCGCTACTACCCAGTGACGTAGTATATTTTAGTCAGACTAAGCTGCGTCTTCAGCGAGACGTAGACACTACTACAGTGAGACGAAGCTACGTCTAAAACAAGATGTAGGAGATTTTACAATGAGATGAAGCTACGAGGCGTAGCCGTTACTACTGTCAGACTGAGCTGCGTCTATAGCATGAAGTAACCGCTATTACAGCATAGTACAAATATGGTCATACACAAACAACAAATATGGATACAACAAATATAGTACAAATATGGATATATTTCTACTGTGATTACAGTCAGACGTAGCTGCGATTGCCATTAGACGTTGCCCATTTTATAATTAGAAGAAGCTGCATCTACAACGAGACGTAGCCGATTGTACAGTCAGATGAAGTTACGCCTAATGCGAGACGTTTAATTGATGTTGATTAAATGAATTAAGTTTTTAATTACTAAATACTGTGTAATTAAAAACTCAATTGATAACATTATAGATGTTTCAATTTAAAGTCCGTCATGACTAATTTTAAACATAAAATTCAGGTATAAAGTTCGTTTTGAAATTGAAAATGATCGCCTCCCTACCTACAGCGGCCACAAGTACATGAGTTTTGGTGCTTCAATAAATAAAATGAGTGTTTATTTTGCAAAACAAATACGACATATTCACGAGTGTGGTGTTTCGTGTGTACACGAAAGTAATAACATAACACGCAGACCAGTTTTTACCGCATATAAAACTTCAATAATATAAACTTGTATAAATTGCAACATAATATAAAATAGTGTTTAAGTTGGGTTGTACTATTTACATGGAGACATAATGCTGTTTCGAAATTAAAAATAAGCACATATCGCACGCATGAATTTATTCGCTGCATTGTCTTTGTATTCGTGTGGCATGCGTGACAGGGAAAGTATCCACGCGGACCAGTAGCGGACGCGCTCCTAGCGGATTGTATCCCTTACTATGAGTTTTCACAACATCCCACAATTTTACGTTACGTTTACTCAATCCATTATTCTGTTCCGTTTGCTTCCGTAGACTGAGTAAACGTAACAAGAAGTAAGTGCTCAAGTGACGATAAACGTTTTGTGTCCCTCACATGTTCGCAAAAAAGAGAGACAAAACATAAAGCGCCATTTTGTCAGTTTACACATTTTGTTACGTTACTGACACTTTAGTTCTGATAAATGCGCTAGGGGCGCTGATTGGAAATTGTATGGGCAAATATGTAAACGAATACAAAAACAGTCATTTTAGTAAAAAACCTAAAAACGCTTACTAAGGTTACAGATCCCCTCGCGTACATAATGCGTGCGCACACGTGACAGGAAACGGGCCCTACGGCTGCTCCTGTTTAGTTTTAAATATACGATCACAAAGTTAAAATAATATTTTCAGTTAAACTGCTTTTAAAAAATATTAAAAAGGCCTTAAGACTTTTTTCTTCACGGAAACAAAGGAAACGCGATAATTCGCCGTAATGAATATTTAATTATTGTTTTTGTTTTTACCATAAATCTGCGTAATTAATTCATTGCTTTACACGTTTTTGTACTATCCATAAAAGGGAGAGAATGGGGGATTTTTAAATTTCCTTTTTTGCTATTTTTGGCTTAATCTGTGTAATTTTCATGGAATTTTCACTTAAGGATAACGAATTCGAGTAATATCAGTTGACATTTTCTTAGAATCGCTATATTTTTATAAAACGTATTTCTATCTCTGAGTAAGTTAACAGTGATGATTAAGGAATTATTTTAGTAAAAAAACAAAGCCTTGTTTTGTTTTGCATCGATGAGTGATTTATGCAATATAGCTTACATAATGTGGCAACATTAAATTTTGTAGGATTAATATTACTAATATTTGGTAATTTAGCTAATTAGTGCATCCGAGCAATATTATTTTACATCATCATATTATTATCTTACTTATGAGAAACTGATGCCTTTAATTATAATACGTGTCAGGTGACCTTATTATACAATACTTACAGTATTGCATCTGATAATTTTTTTCTCCATAGCCACACCATCCAAAGTGATGGTAGATTTTTGACGTTCAAAAAGAGTTCTATATCAATCAATTTCGAATGAATGAGATTTGAATAAGGTGTAACCTAATTTATTAATGAGTATTCCGTGTCTATTCAAGATTGAATTCATATTCGAAAAATCATATTAATCATTATTTATATAATTTACAAACTCGTATTCGCGCCTACTCGTTTGTACTTGGCGAGTATTTTTTTTGTTCACGCGGGGGATACTTCAAAAGTTATCTCGTAGGGAGTCGGGTACGTGGGAATTTTACCACACTAATGTTCACCTGACATTAGAATATACTGCTAATAGGTAAATTGGGAATAACAATCTACATTGTTCTTTGTCAAAATCTGTATGCTTGCCTATAACCTTATTGTACGATGTGACGGACGTTCAATATACAGTGTCGACCAGTTTATTCCTGTGGGATTTATAAGTAACAATATGTACAGAGCCAACTCACTCGCAACACCAGTCCATTGCACACAAACTTGCTTCAACGTAACTGCATTCACTATCGAATTGACTCCAAATGTCGCTACGATTTTGTATGCGAGTACATACTGACGTTCTGAAATATCATTTCACAAGAATTGTCTTCTCAGATAGTCCAAAGACGTAGAACATTCCAATTCGCTACAAAACTGGATACTGTAAAAATTTAAATACGAACTTGGTACCATTGTGAGTCAGTCGCCTTAAATGACTTGTTTAATAGAAAGTTAAAAGCGATAAGCGAGAGTTTAGCTAAGTATTTAAACCTGATATTTTAATAAGATTTTATTTTTAATTTACTTCGAACCCTTCTATCTGAGAAGCATGTCAACGGGGAGTCAGAGAAGTAAATGACTGACCACAATTGCTAGTCTACACCATTAATTATACAATGTATAATTGGTTAAACTGTCTAATTATATAAAAATTGCAAAAGTTATTTATACACAATGTAGGTATAATTATTTAAACCATCTGATTGTATGATCATGACTGTGGTAGGTACTATCGCAATGTGACGAAATGTGACGAGGCGATTTATACTTTTTGAAAACGATGACTTGCTAGCAACCTGGAATATTATTTCGTTTTTTGTGTACATTTCGAGCTGTTTCCTGTTTTAAAATATTGCTACTCATATCAGCCTTTGCAATTTTATCGCTTCGTTTTTCACTTTATTCGCTCTCAATGATACAAGTACTTAAATCGGGGTATTATCATTTTATACAATCTGAATTTTAAGAGAGTAGGTACATCGTCAAATGCAATGTTATTTTAAATGGAAACGGTTTAAAATCCAAGTGTGGAACTTTAAATGATTCTTTTACACTACATTAATATTCAGTGTTGTAGTCAATATTCTTTTACATTGTATCGGAACTGAATTAACTGTCTGACTATATATTTAACTGGATTTTCGACGTAGTACCTTACTTCAAGTAACAAAACGCGTATATTAAGAAAGGTTAACACTTAGAACCGACCGCCTGACTGTTTTGGGTTTAAATCATGTATAGTAGAATATTTTTATTTTTAGAATTTTGTATAAAACTTCAACTGGAAACGATACGACAAGTTTTGGTCTCTGAAAACAGTTTAATTTGAAATATATTTTTATGTAATATTTATAAAAAATAATATCGTATATTGTTTTTTAAGTAACATTAAATTTCTCCACTGGCGAGAATAATATAAAAACTGGCCTTAAAATCTATGCAACACAGGAATGATTATGAAAATCCACATCATGTATCTTTAGATAGGTAGCCAAAAGCCTATTGTACACAATCCTTAAATCTACATACGTTAAAATCCACATACTGATTGTACGGATATATTATCAGATTGCGCCTAGTTAGTACAGCTGTCTTCTGCTCCCGTTGTCAAGGCGTCAAAGCGTATACAAGCAAACGCATGTTTACTCGCAGCTAGCGAGTAAACAATGCTCGCACACATCGCCTGCGTACACTAAACATTACCTTTGCTCGCTCGACCGAATTCAGTCGACAAACGGGCAGTGAGATGCTGCGAGCAAACATTTGAATGATTGCCTTCATATACCGGCTCGGCTTGTTTACAAGCCAAGCTCGGATATTGTTTCCAATGTGCGTGATCCGTGATATTGGGTTTTTAATGCGGGTTTGTGTAATGTAGGTAAGTTATCGGCAGGTACGAGTGTGATACTACTTGTGCTTGTATTTCATGTATTTGAGTTGTACAAGCCCAACTCTATTATTTACCTACTTGGTATCCATGATATGACTTATTAATTCAACATTATGAATTTAATTGTTTTTTTAGTATTTTTACTTAAGAATGTAATTGTAAACAACAGTGTTTTGATATAAAAATGAAGAAGTCACTTATATTAGCTATTATAACTATTGCATATTTTTTAATCAAAATAATTTAATTCTCTTCGTGGCCCATTATTAAGGAATAATTAAACGAGAAAAGTGCACGAATACAGTTTAAAATAAGTTGTTAAGAAATATTGGCTCTAGAACTTGTTAACTGTTGTAGCTCAGTTCCTTTCCGTTCCTTACCTTTGTTCGTTCGACCGGAATATTCGGACGAGAAACGGGTAATGAGACTCTGGGAGTACATTTTGAATGACTGAATTCATATAGGACGGCTTGTGCTTGTGTACAAGCTAAACTCGGATAACTGGGGTATTGGGACTCCGTTGTTAAAGCCTAATCCGAATGAGAAGTTTGAAATGCAAGTAGATGCTTGCAACAGATTATAGTGGGAAGGCAGATAAAGCTAAAAACAAAATGAGACAAGCAAAGAAGCTTTACTGTCGAATAGTGTATGCTATCTGACTTTTCCGTTGCTTGTGGTGTTTGATCAAATATCGGGTCAAAATGAGCTTGATAGTTTTTAGTTATTTAAAATAATTAAACCTGTTTCCGTAAGAATTATATTTATGTTGATCGAAAGCTGTATACATTATACAATATGATACAAAACGACGTCTTGATTAACGATTATTTTGTTGGTTAAACCAACAAATTGATTAAAACCGAATTTTTGATTGTTCTATCCGGATAGTTAATAAAGAAGAAGTCGAAAAGCAGTAAATATATCATTTCCTGAATCAAAATTGATTAATCGAAAATAGGTTTAACGTTTACTCATGTTTTCAAATCAAGTAACCAAACTACCGACTAACAAACAAATAATTAATTATTGCTTCTTATTCCCAATTCCCAAGCACCATATTTGTCAAACAAACAAACATTGGCAACAAACATTTGAATAATTGCCTTCATATACGGTTGATGCCATTCACAAAGCCGATGCTGAGGGAGAATATCGGGATTTCTCGTCACCCAATAAGCTGCGTCGCTCTGCGTTGCAAATTTTCACAATCGCGGATATTACGTTTGTGCGAGTACTAGTTAGGATTAAACCGTTGGATTTTTATTGTGTTCTGTATATTGACTTAGTCATAAATGGAAGTTGCGTCTAGTACTACATTGAAAAAAATTTCAAAAGAAAACATTTATGTCGCAATATCATTTTGATTAGTAATTTAGTTATTGATATAGAAAAATGACATGGTGAAATCAAATTATATTGTCATTGTAGATTTTTTTCATTTTGTATTGCTTTTAGTTCTCACGAATTTAAACGCAGGCCCGAGGCACATAAATATTTTTCGAATAATATTTTTAAGCGAAGTTATTAGACGAATTGATAAAAGCTTTACGATACTCTGTTAATAACATTTGTAAAAGCCGATGCTGAGGGAGAATATCGGGATTTCTCGTCACCCAATAAGCTGCGTCGCTCTGCGTTGCAAATTTTCACAATCGCAGATATTACGTTTGTGCGAGTATTAGTTAGGATTACACCATCGGGTTTTTATTGTGTTATGTTTATTGACTTAGTGACGAATGGAAGATCTGTTGTATTTACGGTTAGAAGTATTAGTACTCCATCTATAAAATGTCCAAACAAAACATTTATGTCACAATATGGTTTTAATTAGTAATTTATACCATTAAGATCATTGTAGGATTTTTTACGTTTAGTACTTATTACGGACGACAACGGCCTAAGAATTTAAATGTAAATGTTGATTAATGTAACTTGTGTATGTAATTAAGACTATGTAAATAAGACATTTTATTGCAATAGATATAAGTCCTACGTAATAAGAATAGATATGTAAGAGTAGGATAGCAATAGAGTGTAAGCATAGAATTGTAAGAGTAAGACAGGCTATGTTAGAAAGGGACGGCAATAGGACGCGGTTGCTGACTGAGCCTGCGCCTGTTGCGGTACCCAAAATAAGTACTTAAGCTCGCCTTTTTGTATGGAAAAGTCACTCTGCGTTTGAACGCCAGACCGAGCAGCCCCGCCTGCTCGCGCTCTAAGTGTTCGCTAACCCAGATTTTTTGTCTGGCCTTTCGGCCGGTTCTCGACTACTCGATTTTTATCGGTAGCGGTCCGTGCTTTGTTTATTGCCAATTTATTGGGAACAAACAAAACTCACGTCCCGACGCGTTTGAGTTGGTGGATACCTAACGGTGCCAACGAAACCAGCTAGCGTTGACCCGGTGCGCTTCTCAGACCTCTCGGCCTGAGAGAAACCGGCAGACCCGATCCCACTGCACTTGGGCTATCCAAGGTGACGGTAGCAGTTACTTTCCCTTAGGGGTAATTGCATTTCCCTCCCCCTCCCCGTTAGCTCCCTGCCTCGGCAGGGAGGCATCCCTGGTTACCATGGCCTACATGGTAACAGATAGGTTTTTCGAGGCTCTGTCCTCCCTCTTGAGCAAGGAGCTCAACCGCCCCATTGACGCTGTCAAACTCCGCTCCCTTTGCGAGCCCTTAAAGTCCGTAACGGATCCCCTGTCCGTTACCGATTCACCCGCATCCCCTGATGCCACCCCGAGACACGAGATGGACTTTGACGCCATCTCGTTAAAACGCCCCGCCTCCTCCGACGAATCGTCGGAAACACACCCTCATCACCGCCCCCTCCTCCGACGACGACCAGGGTTTCACCCCTGTCAAGTCGAGGAAGACCAAGAAACGACCGGTCAAACGCGTCGCTAAGGCGACAAGTGAGACTTCTTCCGTGGCCTCTATCGAAGCCACCCCAGCCCCAACGGCCCCCGCTCTGGCCCCCGTGCCAAAAGCCTCCACTCTGGCCCCCGTGCCAAAAGCCTCCACCGAGCCCCAGAGCTCAACCCCCGCGGCTAAGCCCGCCAAGCCAGCCACACGCTGCGAACCGGCACTTGCCAAGTGGCAAACCGCCCCACACATTTTCTTCAGAGATAAGTCGAAATGGTCCGACTTCTCTAAAACCCTAGTGGATAAACAGATCCACTACACCAAGGCACGTAACCTTCGCGACTCTATTCGCGTTTCATGCCCCACCACCGAGGACTTCAGGAGCCTCATTAGGCTCCTAACTCACCTTCAACTCCCGTACCACACGTACGCTTTAGAAGAGGACCGCAAAATCAAAGCGGTCCTTAGGGGTCTCCCCTACGAGCTTCCCACCGACGAAATCCTAACGGATCTAGTCAACCAAGGGTTCCCCGTGGAAGGTGTACACAAGTTGTACAACCGCAACGGGGTCAAATACCCTCTAGCCCTGGCCATTCTAGCCAAGACCCCGTCCTCCAGGACATTTTCAAGGAGAAGGAGCTCACAATCTGTGGCCTTTCTGAGATCAAGGTGGAACCACCTAACAAGCGTGGCTACCCTGCCCAGTGCCACCGCTGCCAGCTTTACGGCCATGCAGCGGTGAACTGCACTGCCCCCCAAGGTGCGTCAAGTGCCTAGAACCCCACGCCACACGTGAGTGCAAGAGAACTCGTGAAGGACGAGTCCCCTCCTGCCTGCGTGCTATGCACCACTTCAGGGCACCCGGCTAACTACCGTGGCTGCCCTAAAGCCCCCCGTCCCGCTCAAAAGAAGGTTGCTAAAAAGCAGCCTCGAAAGCAGGCCCACCTCCGGTCAATTCGACCAATTTCCCGCGGCTAGGGGCCTCCAAAACCCCCAACCGCTCCCATGAGTTGGAGGAAAGTCGCACCCGCGACCGCCCCACCAACCCCGGCCCCTAAGGCCACTCCCACTCCCCGTCCCACCCAAGACGCATCGGTAAGGGAACATATCATGTTCCTTAAGGACTGCGTTAAGGGCGTGAACCTCGACGAGATCATACTCGTCTCGCAAAAGATGCGTAACGCCAGCCAGGCGGAGCGCATCGCAATCTACTCTGAACACTTAGCGTTGTTTCAAGTCCATTCAATGAGTAACGTTCATACTCAACCCCTTCATCCCGGTCGTCAAAAACCTAAAGGCGTCTCGCTTATCTCCTTCAATGCACGAGGTCTTAAGCCTTGCATTCCCGAACTCAAAGAGTTCGTCCGCAACAGGGGATCGACCTGTTGTTTGTTCAGGAAACTTTCCTCAAGCCCTCCCTTAAAGGCGTAAGTCTCCCCTCTTACGCGCTTGTACGTAATGACAGAGCCGACGACCGTCGTGGCGGAGGCACTGCCATCTACTACAAGAGATCCTTCCATTGCACCCCTCTGGAAACACCCAAGCTCACCAATATGGAAGCCACCATATGCAAATTAGGCATGACAGGACACCCGTCCCTGATCATAGCCTCAATTTACCTCCCCGCCAATAAAAGCCCCTCTCCAAAGCGACTTGGAGGCCCTCCTCTCGCTCGGAGACTCTGTCGTACTATTTGGAGATTTCAATTGCAAACATACCGTTTGGAACAGTCGTCTGACTAACACCAACGGTAAGAAACTCTTAACCATTTCCCGCGCACTGGACTTTGATATCTTCTCTCCAACAGCGCCAACCCACTACCCCGATCGGGAAGACCAAGAACCCGACGTGCTGATTTCGCCCTCCTTAAAGGCGTCGCGCTCAATACAAGAGCGTCGAAACACTGGACGATCTGGGCTCAGACCATCGTCCAGTCTCTCTACAGTTAGGTCCCTATGATCCACTCCCCATACCTCCTCGAAAACCTTCACTAATTGGGAAGGGTACGAGAAATCTCTCACCTCGGCCATAGAGGCCCCCGATTCACCGTATACTATTCCCCCAGACTACCTTGCTAGCTCGGAGAAAATAGACAGTACGGTGAACTCATTCACCCAGCTAGTTCAGACTTCGCTTCATGACAACGCGAAGGTGGTAGAGGTCCCGAACCGCAAACCTACCTCGCGAGGTCAGGAAGCTAATTCAAACTAAAACGCAGCCCTCAGATGGCCGCCAAGTATCCCACCCCTGTCCTTAGGAGGCGCGCTAACGCCCTCCAAAGGAAAGTCAGATCCCGGCTAGCCGAACTGAGGGACTCCAACTGGAACTCTCTCATGGAGGATATCCAACCTTCTCATAAGGCATTCTACAAAGTCGCTAGACGATTTCGTACCGAAGCCTTCTCAAGCACTCCCCTCTCACGCGTCCCGACGGCAGCATAGCCTTCGAAGACGCTGAGAAGGCCGAATGCTTCGCAGATAGCATCGCTGCGCAGTGCTCCCCCAGCACTCAACCGTGCGACCCTATCCACATTCACAAGGTGGAGGAGGAGGTCCTTAAAAAGATCTCTCTCCCTGTCACCTCTGCTCCCATTAAAATCACTACAGACGAGGTCCGGACCGTCATCCGCGGTTTGAAACCTCGTAAAAGCCCCAGGTCCGGATGGTATCTCCAACCTGGCGCTCAAACACTTCCCCGAGCAGGCACTGACCCTTCTGGTCATTATCTTCAATGCCTGCCTCGATCTCAGCTTCTTTCCAACAGCCTGGAAGACAGCAACAGTTATCGGTATTCCCAAGCCTGGGAAACCGAAACATATTCCCTCCAACCACCGCCCCATTAGCCTCCTCAATGCAATGGGCAAGGTTTTCGAACGGGTGATCCTCGTCCACATAAGAGGGCACCTCTTCCCAATAGATGCTCCCCCACTCATCATTCCTCACCAATTTGGCTTTCGCCTCCAGCACTCGTGCCCCCAACAAGTCCACCGCATTGTCGAGTACATCACAAGCGGTTTTATCCAAGACGTAACAAGACACTAGCAGTCTTCTTCGACGTCGCCAAGGCTTTTGACAAAGTCTGGCATGGAGGACTGGTATACAAGCTATACCATTCTGGTCTTCCTGATCGCCTAGTCCGCATCGTGGCTTCCTACCTTCAGGACAGAACCTTCCGCTACAGGCACGAAGGTATCCTCTCTCCCCCCACGCCCCGTAACAGCCGGAGTCCCTCAAGGCTCAGTGCTCGCTCCTACATTATTCATATCGTACTCCAACGATATTCCTATCCCCAAAAATGGGGTGCAGCTCTCACTCTTCGCCGATGACACCGCCCTTTACATCCAAGGGCAAAAGGAGTCATCTGTCCTCACCAAACTCCAACGCTCGGTCAACGAGTTAGGAGATTGGTTTAGGAAATGGCGCATCGAAGTCAATGCGGAGAAAAGCTCCGCAATGCGCTTCGACCACAAACGCAGGCGCTTAAAACAACCTGCCCTCCGTCAAATTACTTGGGGCCCCCATTCCATGGAGGCCCACAGTAAAATACCTAGGAGTTACCCTTGACCCCGGGCCTTACCTTTAGACCCCACGTCTCTAAGGTCACCCATACCGCCCGCTCTTACATGAGCCGCCTCAACGCCATGATTGGCAGACACAGCAAGTTGTCAGCCAGGAATAAGCGAAACGCTGTATAAGGTTTGCATTCGACCGGTGTTAACATACGCCTCCCCAGTCTTCGCTCACGCGAATCCCACCATCCTAGACAAACTCCAGGTCATACAAAATCTCTTTTGTCGTCGGGCACTTAATGCCCCCTGGTATGTCAGAAACGCTGACCTCCACCGCGACCTGGAGCTCGCTCCAATACAACAAGTCCTCAGACAATTCTCTGAAGCGTTCTTTGACCGCTCAGAAAACCATTCCAATCCCTTAATCAAGGGTGCAGCGGACTATGCTGCCCCTCTTCCTACCCGTTACAATTGCCGTCGGCCAAGAAACATCTTGACCGACGCTCCTAACAAACTCTCCACCGATGTGGAGAATCTTCTGGCCGCCCACAGGGGCGTTCAACTCTCCATAGAGAATCGTCTTCCCGACGATTCTAATCTTATTCATGATACGTTGACACCTTCAGTGTCATCTATCCAGCGGTAGCTCTCTAGGGAGCGCCGCTAGCGCCTCTCGCTCCGCAAACGAGAGGTCGCTATCAGATGTCGGCTGTACGGTCCCCTTGGACGAATGCCTTAAAGGAGTTTTTAGTGGGATGGTCCTCCCTTCAGGAGGACCTTTCAGTCAGCCCCACACGACGCAGGCACCGGCCGTCGCGGCCTGTAAGTGCTTGGACGCATTTTTTGCTCCTCCCTCTCCGTAGAGGGTCAGCCCGTTTTCCACCTACATCTGGGCGCCAAAAAAAAAAAAAAAAAAAAAAATATGGAAAAGTGTGTACGCCTCGGAATAAAAACAAGAAGAAAAGAACTGAAGATTCAAGTTGGAGTTTTATTTGAAAACCCATAATCTACATTGGTCCTTCGAGAAGCCGGATTTAAAGAAGACTCAAGATGAATACGCCGATCGCAATGAACACAAGGGGTCGTGTTCGCTCCGAATCGGGGTACAGCGAGTCAGAAGCAGCCCCGGGCGCTAAGGGTGCGCCAGGGCCATCGCTACACCGAATTTATGAAGATTCTCCGCAGTCGCCGTCGACGGTCGCAGGAAATTCCCAAGAAAAAAGGATGGAGCACTCTCCGCCAGAAGGGGCGAGAGAGACAGCACCAGCGACGTCAACGCGGACGTCCGTCATGGGGCCACCTGCACGACCAGCTAGCACGCCACCAAGGCGTGAAACTTCATCGCCGGTGCGGAGACCTACATCGCCGGTGCGGAGACATACGTCGCCGGCACACACCGCTCGCAGTAACACTTCAAAGCGAAGCATCGACGCACGTATGAAGATGGCACAATACGAAGCGGAGAAAGAACTCGCGGCTATAGAAGAGAAGCGGCTACTTATGAAAGAAAAGCTAATCAAATCGAGATTAGCCGCCGAAATGACTGCAATCGAAGCCGAATCTGAATATGCGGCGAGCTCATGCAACGAAAGGGTACAAGACTGGGTGGATAGAAGCATGGAACAACCAACGGCGACGAAATACAGGGAAGAACCGGAAGAGGTTCGCCCTCCCGTTAGTAAGCAACGGGGGGAGAACGCGAAATTCCAAGGCATTCAACGGCTAGCCGACACCTTAGAAAAACTAGTCGCCTCAAGACCGTTGCCTCGCCAAACAGCGGAACTACCTATATTCACGGGAGCCGTCGCCGAGTGGCTACCGTATAAGGCCGCCATGGAAGATTCTACAAGACTCTTTAAGTTCTCTCCAACGGAAAATCTCCTTCGACTGCGAAACAGCCTGCGAGGGGAAGCGAGAGAAACCGTGCTGTCACAGCTATTCACCGCATCTAACCCAGATATCATCATGCGCACATTAGAGATGAAATATGGAAGACCGGAATTCATAATAGATCGGGCCATGGAAGAGCTCAAAAAGATCCCGAAATTAGGGAGCGCGAGCACCGATCTGTATGAGTTCGCGGTGAAGATTCAAAATATTGTCTATACGATAAAAGTATAGATAGAAGAGGCTACCTACGAAACCCGCTACTCGTTCGAGACGTAATGGACAAACTGAGTCCTCATCTCATAAGCAAATGGGCGGAGTACGCAGCCAATAACGAAGCACGCATCATGGAAGATAATGAAATGATAGTACTCTCCGAGTTTTTAATGGCCGAAGCGGACCTTATGATAAGGTACACCCACACAACGAAGCGAAGCGTTCCGGTACCCGTCAGAAGAGAAGTAGCACCAAAGCGGGTTGCTACCAAGGGCGTATACACTGCGGGGGAAAGTCAACCGGAAGAAAGAAAATGCTTCATGTGTCCAACTGGGGGACACTACACTACTGAGTGCGATAAACTCAAAGCACTCGACGTCAACGAGCGATGGAAGTGGGCAAAGGACAACAAGATGTGCTTCAAATGCATGAAAAGGAAGCACAGCAGGTTCACATGCAAAGCCAAGGCCTGCGGAGTCCACGGATGTACCTACCAACATCACGCGCTACTACATAAAGAAAAAGTAACGGAGTCTACGACTACAGTGAGCACTCCGGACGACGGCAGGGAAGACGAAGCAGCCGCGCTAGTAATGAGCGTCACGACAAGGAGGTCGCCTATTACATCAGTACTGCTCAAAACCTGCGAGGTGAAACTCAGCGGTCCACGGGGGGAGGTAAATACGTACGCCCTCCTAGACGAAGGGTCTACTGTGACGCTAATAGACGAAGAATTAGCGAAGCAACTCACTAACGGCGGACCGAATCGACCTCTGAACATAAGGGGTATTAACGATCAGAGAAGGATCGACAGCGAAGCGGTCAAGGTTCGTGTCAAAGGGGTACACGAACAAGAAGCCTACTTAGTGACAGCCCGCACAGTAAAAGGACTACAGCTACATCACCAACGCGTACCGCACAACTTAGAACGGTACAAGCACCTGCGAGTTGTACAAGATAGCATCAGTAAGGGAGAAGCTCGACCTCGCATATTGATAGGTGCCGACAACTGGCATCTAATAATATCGCGACAGCTGCGCGCCGGCAAGAGAAATGAACCCGCCGCGTCGAGAACGAAGTTGGGATGGGTACTGCACGGGTCGGTACCCAGGAAATCGATTTATCAAGACCAGGCGGCCGTACTTCACATCTGCGCGAGCGACGTCCAACTACAGAAGCTCGTCGAGTCACATTTCGACGTGGACTCGCTTGGCGTATCGACTAAAGAAAAAATTAATAAGCATGAGAAGAGAGCCAACGACATTTTCGAAGCGACCGCCACAAGAAAGGACGGCCACTTCGAAGTGGGTCTGCCCTGGAAGATAGATAACCCCACGTTCCCAGATAGCTACGAGTCTGCCCTTAAGAGACTACACACGCTCGAGAAGAGGATGACTAAGGAGCCGGCGTTTAAAAAGGAATACGCGGCTCAGATCGCTAACCTTATACAAAAGGGTTACGCGGTGCAATGCGACGGCAGCGAAAGGGATAGCAACGTAAAATGGTTCCTGCCGCACTTCGCCGTCACCAATCACAACAAGCCGGGAAAAGTTAGAATGGTCTTCGACGCGGCGGCTAAGGTGAAGGGAGTCTGTCTCAATGACTTCCTACTAGAAGGACCCGACCTACTAGCTTCACTCACAAGAATATTGTTCGGGTTCAGAGAAAAGAGAATCGCCGTCACAGCGGACATCGAAGAAATGTTCCTTAGGGTTAAAATCAGACCCGAGGACCAACCGGCACAGATGTTTTTATGGAGGGACAAGCCTACGGACCCTCCGAGAAGATTTAAAATGGTCTCCATGATATTCGGAGCCAGCAGTTCGCCATACCTCGCTCACAGCGTAAGAAACCGCAACGCCGTCGACTATGAAAGTAAATACCCAGAGGCGGCCACGGCGGTCAAGGAGCGACACTACATGGACGATTACCTAGACAGTTTCCCATCTGAAGAGGAGGCTATTAAAATGGTGAACGAAGTTACCTACATCCATCAACAAGCGGACTTCAACTTAAGAAGATGGAACTCAAATAGCAAGAGAGTTTTAGCTAGCATACCCGAAGATAAGAAGTCTGAAAGCGCGAATGTAAAGTTAGCAGCACACCAGAAGGAAAAGACATTGGGGCTGCGCTGGGACCCGAGCTCCGACACCCTCACCTTCAACACTGACATCAAGAGGGTTCCCGATGAGGTCAGACTGCGGTTGAGAGCACCGACTAAACGCGAAACCCTAAGCGCGGTTATGTCGGTGTACGACCCACTGGGGCTTATCAGTCAATATACGATCGTCGGCAAGATGATATTACAACGCTTGTGGCTCAAGAAGGTTGATTGGGACCAGGAATTGCCATCTGAAGACGCTAACCTATTCGACGAGTGGATAAGGCGACTCCCAGATGTCTCAGCACTAGCAATACCGCGGTGCTATAGCTACAACGTAACGCCGGAAACTCACATCGAGTTACACGTGTTTGTCGACGCAAGCGAGCAAGCCTACGCTACGGTGGCCTACTGGAGGATCGCACACGGCGATCACATAGAAACAATACAAGTAATGGCCAAGGCGAAGGTGGCTCCACTGAGTTACTAACCATTCCGAGGACTGGAGCTCCAAGCTGCGTTAATCGGGGCACGAATGGCTAACACTATAGTCAGGGAGCACAGCTGTTGGAAACCCAAACGAGTCATATACTGGAGTGACTCCCGCACCGTCCTTCAGTGGATAAGAAACGAGACGAAAAAATACACGCCGTTCGTCTCACATCGCCTAGCTGAGATCGCCGAGCTCACACATACAGAGGATTGGCGATGGGTGCCTACAACACTCAACGTAGCCGACGATGCGACCAGGCTTCAAACCGACGGGATCGACAGCCGGGACCGGTGGTTCACGGGACCGCAATTCCTACGAGCCACAGAAGAGCACTGGCCTACGGAGAACGGGGAAGGTGAAGAGACCGGGGAGACGTGTTACACCGTCTCAGAAGAGGACTCGGACCGCAACGACTCATTACCCGACATTAGAAGGTTCTCCAGTTACCTGAAGCTTATAAGGGCGACGGCACTTACTCAGCTATTCGTCGAGAAGCTTCGATCTAGAGACAAGACTCTACACTTAGAAGTGTCACACTTAGAAGCGGCCGAACGACGGTGGTTTCAACGCGCGCAGCGGGACTCCTTCAGCGAAGACTTAGCGCGGTTAAGTCACAACCAGCCGCTACAACGACACAGCAAATTTAAAAGGCTCGACGCAGTATTGAACGACGGGCTAATAACCGCAAGAGGCCGTATAGGTGCGCTCTATTCTACAACGCACTCTAATGAGCCGGTAATACTCGACGGGCAGCATCCCTTTACTCACCTGCTTGTCGAGCATTATCATCGCCGGGCGGGACACGCGAATAACGAACGAGTCGTCAACGAGCTCCGTCAACGATTCATCATACTGCGCTTGAGGCCTACAGTCAAGAAAGTAGCACGAGCGTGTCAATACTGTCGCGTGTACAAGGCGACTCCGACGACACCACCGAAAGGAGACCTACCTAAAGTGAGGTTGGACTCGGGGCACCGCGCCTTCACCTATTGTGGCGTGGACTATTTCGGGCCCCTAACGGTGACTATCGGACGAAGACACGAAAAGAGGTGGTGTGCACTATTTACCTGTCTCACCACAAGGGCCATTCATTTAGAGATCGTCCAGTCGCTCTCTACGGACTCAGCTGTTATGGCGCTGCGAAGGATGGCCGCCAGAAGGGGTTGGCCGCGCGTCATATACTCCGACAACGCCACTAACTTTAGAGGGGCCGACGTCGAACTGAGAAATACATACGGAGCATGGATCGCAGCACTACGGGACTACGGTCTGCAGTACAACACCGACTGGCGTTTCATACCGCCGGGGGCGCCACACATGGGAGGAGCCTGGGAGCGCTTAGTGCGTTCAGTAAAAACCGCACTAAGCACCACGCTCAAAGAAAAGTCGCCAAAGGAAGAGGTACTGCAGACGTTAATCACCGAGGCCGAGTACAGCGTGAACGCGCGACCGCTCACGCACGTCTCCGTGGACCCCGAGGACGAGGAAGCACTAACGCCGAATCACTTCCTCATCGGCTCATCGACGGGGCTACCGCGGACGGGGCCATGCACCGAGGCGGACCGCAGCACGTGGAGAAGGGCGCAGGCACTGGCGGACCAGTTCTGGCAGCGATGGCTGCGAGAGTACCTGCCTACGCTCATTCCGCGGGGGCCGTCCAACGCACAGGCGTCACAACTGCGGGAAGGCGATCTCGTAATTGTGGTCGACTACGCCTTACCCCGCAATACCTGGCCGAGAGGAGTCGTCGAGCGAGTTCACCCGGGACCTGATGGCATCGTCCGGTCTGCAGACGTCCGCACAAAGGGAGGTGTGTTCCAGAGGCCAGCGACGAAGCTTGCCGTCCTTCAGATGGAGGAGGCTTCGAAGAATCTACGCCGGGGGGAGAATATTACGGACGACAACGGCCTAAGAATTTAAATGTAAATGTTGATTAATGTAACTTGTGTATGTAATTAAGACTATGTAAATAAGACATTTTATTGCAATAGATATAAGTCCTACGTAATAAGAATAGATATGTAAGAGTAGGATAGCAATAGAGTGTAAGCATAGAATTGTAAGAGTAAGACAGGCTATGTTAGAAAGGGACGGCAATAGGACGCGGTTGCTGACTGAGCCTGCGCCTGTTGCGGTACCCAAAATAAGTACTTAAGCTCGCCTTTTTGTATGGAAAAGTGTGTACGCCTCGGAATAAAAACAAGAAGAAAAGAACTGAAGATTCAAGTTGGAGTTTTATTTGAAAACCCATAATCTACAGTACTAGTTTTAGTTCTACCGATTTTGAGCGCAGGCCCGAAACACAAATATTTGTCTAATATTTTTTTTTATAAGCTAAGTTATTAGACGAAGTTTAAAAGCTTCCCGAAAACGTGACATTTTAAAATATATAATTTTTAAAAGTCAACATAATTGTATTCATAAAAGAACTCATTTCAATATTCACTTTGTTAATTATATTGATGGTTTCATTGCTTTGTAATAAAAGTTTGTATGAATGATTTTAATGGAATAAGTGAAAATTGAATATATTTTTATAAGTAATACATTTTACAGACTTGTTGATTTTGGTTTATCTGGTTAGAATCATAGAAAACATGGAAGTGAAATACTGTTTCAATTATTTACATTCATTTACGTTCTACATTTGCCCTGTTAGCGCAAATCTACCAATGCACGGCTTTGTTAGTTGTAGGGGATATAGTGTGATGGACACGTACAGCCGAAGCTTAATAACCCTAAAATCCCAAAATAATTGATGCCACGTGCAATGCAAAACGCACAAAAAAGTTTTTTTTTATTGAATTCAGTCCACTTAATAATGAGTAGAACATTTGCAACAGACGGCAGATAGGATTGAAATGAGGCTTGTCTCCGACGCGTTGCAATAATGTGATTAATTTCCAGGTTACCAGGAAGTTGAAATGCTTCTAGTAACTGTCTCTCCTCTCAATCATCGAACCAGACAACGAATGATTAGTGCTAAGGTATACCATATCCTACCATAAAGCATACCTTCCTATGTTGTATGTATCTATAATATGTATATTAAATCTTTGAGATTGCTCAGACTACTTGAATATGCCTTTTGCAAAGAGATAAAAAATACTAAGAGTATCATAACCTAATCAATATAATTCAAAATACATCAGAATTGTAATATCACGGGCCACTTACGCAAATAGAGCTCTCAACATATTATACTTTAAAATATCTTCAAAATCCAAGATAACGATGTTTACACGGATACCGGTGCGATTTTTTAGCGTAATATATTTATTCAGTTGGCAAGAACCACTCGCGTTTCACCCGAAAGTTCCCTCGAGGCAAATTGCAACGCAAGTCAGTTGCAGCAAATATTTGAATTGTAGAGTGGGATTGGTTTGCGTTCACGTATTCAAAGGCACTGTTTACATCGAAATATAAAAATTCCCCGCGATTTGAGTCAGCTTAGTAGTCCGGTCGGAGATAGAAGGCTCTCGGTGGAACTTGGATGAATTTTTCATGAGACGCTTATTGATTGACAAGACCAAGTGTTTTAGTTCTATTAGGTATAGTGGTGCTAGTTGTGTACCTTGGGGAACGCTCTCATATTGAGTACTGTGTAATAGATTTTGGAGTTTTATTGGATGGGATAATGTCACGTATGTTTCATTTCTTTGCAAGTAAATAAATCTCTTTCAAATCTTACATTAAAAAACTCCTCATCACTTAGTATTCAAACTGATAATACTAATTAAGTATCGAAAGCTTCTTATCAATATTGAAACATGGAAAATTAGTTAAATACTAACATTGATAGAAAGTTTCGTGTTACTAGCGCTGATACACTATCACTCCAATCAGCACCGGATACAAACTTAAACGTTTGCAATTTTCTAGTTCGTTGCAAAATGAAGTTGAAATCCATTGGCTATAAGCAAATAATGCGCTCAGTGAGCCGCGTCGATCTGTAAAATGCTTTCAACGGATTCTCTCGTGATTAATATCGAATTTCGCTTCACGGTGACAAAATAACGGATTTAAATTACAGCTCAATGTTATCAGCTGTACGTCAGTTTCGTTGCTTGCATATGCATATTGTGTCGTTATTGGATCAACGGAAATTGTTATTCACTTGTACACCACATTTTCGTATTAAATTTAATTAAAGAACATCGGTTATATTTCCAATGAATATATTCGTACATCAATACGTGTAGTCTATTGCAGGCAATATATTATGCAAGTACAATAATTCTGTGACACACACTCGTATTTATCTTTTAACCTAAGGCTAATTGCTTTTAAACTTGGGCGAAATAATTATTATCTATGTGTAAATTGCACTACTTATAATCTAAATCGGCAAGTCTGAGACAATGAAGACATTACATCAACCTATTATATACTTGTAATTTAGTAATGTTTAAAGACGGACAGCCCTTATTCTCAGTTCACTAGTCTCTTCAACTTACTTCTTCGCTTCAATTTCAATATCCTAGTTGATAATATATTAAATGACACAATAATTAGAAATGACAACATTTACTATTACGTGTGGTATATATTAAGCACATACCTGCGGACCCGTCCCTCGTTCCAAGAACTGACGCGATCTGAGGACGTTCCTCATTGATGACCAGCTCGGCTTGTTCGCTGTACACCGAGTGCACTGTCGAGATGCAGGTCAGCCGTAACTGACCTCTCTCGAAGCTGTCGGGCCGCACCATGAACGACAACTGACTAATTGATGCAACCTGTTGAGGTCAAAGTAAATTGTCAGTATTACCAGGAAATAGAAGTTTATCAAGTGTACACAGGAATGTTAAGAGATAATATTTGGATTCTATTGCCTGTTTTAGTGAACTTTTCTGCACTTTGGAAGATGTTGAATTGTCAGTCGTATAAATATGTTGGTATAAGTAATTAATATATTGTAATATGTTAAGTTGATCAAGTGTAGCATAGGACTTTGTGTGACGCATAAAATTCACACACCAGCATAAAAAAACAGTTTTACGTTACAAGTACGTTATATTGATAGATATACACTTCAAATTGCTTCCGAAGATGTTTTGAAGCAAAAATGTTCCACATATATATATAACTTTCGTTACAAAACTAAACGTAATATTTGATTAAAATTACAGACGTATAAGACTTGGAGGTTGTAAGAGTTCGCATTAGCTACAATATCAATCTGAAGCATTACAACTTAATTTCAGGCATTATACTCAAGGGTAATTTGGAATCTGTAAATCAAAATATATCTAAGAATATCATATACGTTTTTGTTGGTACCATTAAGAGACTAACTTAGAAAAACGAATTTTACCTTTTTGGAAGTTTCTGTGGTAGGCATAGGATCCGTGACATCTTCATCTAAAGACCCATCACTGCTTCTTGGAGTTGGAAATACTACTGTATCTTGACTTGGTAATAATTCTCCATCCTATAGCAAAGAAAAATATAAGTAGACTTAAAGAAAAACAATCGACTAATGAGCCTCATTCCGTACATATTAATGAAGGATATTCAGCGTAATCTGCTTATTCATCTCCCAAACAACAATAAAAACATAACACGAAATAATGAATATGTTCAAGAAACCGAAACGTTTGGAGATGAAAACATCGGTCGTTGGCAAGATATCATTAATCAACGTCTGAAACCAATTAGAGAATAATAATTGTTCTAAGAAAATCTCGGATATCTACTGAATTTATTGTTTAACGTGAATTAGTTATGGAAAATTTATGCGAAGCCTCGAATTACTTTCGGCTATTATCTGTAGTTCTGTAAGAGTTATGGCATCATAATAAATCAATATAATTTAGATGGAAACTTTGCGTGTAAAAGATTTATCTTGTAAATGAAAGGTTTTGCTGTAAGTTGCGTTTACAAGTTTAGCACGACATGCTGCATCAAAAACTTGAAAAACCTATTTTGTTCTCGAGTGTAGCCAAAAGTGTAGCAATAAAGGTGTCAAAAGCTTTTGACAAGTCTTGAAAGTTCAAAAGTCGTGATTTTGTCACATACATAGAATAAAATTCTATCTTCGTTCTTTTGTTTATTAATTAAATGAAATTAGTGAATATCAAGGTAACGATTACTTAAGTTTGTGATGGATTGTTTAAAATAGTATAATATAAGTACAATAAAATACGAACCTGAATAGTATCTACGAAAGGTCCAAATGCTTTCCAAGGACTGAATATAATGTTATTGTTCTCGTCACCAGGTGCAGTGGTGCTACGAGCAGAATGCGGAATATCGATGGACACCGCTGGGCTGGGTAAGATCCTCTGCTGAATTATTGGCTTCCCTTGGATCTAAAAACAAGAATTCAAAATTAATGTTTTAATCTAAATTTTGATATCGTTGAAGGAACAAATTTACTTAGTGTGGTGAAGCAGACAAAAATATATGCAGTCCACTTAAGAGTAGAGTACGTTGCTGCCCTTCATTATCACATCCAAAAGAACAAAACTAGAGTATTTGTCTCTTCTGAATTTATTTTCTTAAAATATAGTTCTCGTGTAAGTTGCTCATGCATCATGCAGTGGAAGGTAAATTCCACGAAAATAAAGATTTCTGTGATTTATGGGTTCATTCTAAAACCATTATTCTTATAAGAGCAATGTCCAGTGCAGTGCTTACGTAAGTAAGCATATGGAAATGAGAAGTACTTCTGAGCGAACCGGAATATTTTTTATAATAACGAGCTTGTAATTTACAGCAGATAGTAAGTGGCTACTACCGCATATATTCATCTGTAATAACTCCAGATAAGATTAGATTCTTATCTGAAGTCGGTCACAAATGCGTTGTTAGCCCTGAGGAGTAAATTGAAACGCCTTGAGATAGTATGTCTCCCTTACCATCAAGCCATAAAAAATCAGTGCTTAACATTGCTGTTATTAGCCAGGATTGGGTATGGCGGTGGTGACGCCGGAGTCTAACCACAAATGCTTCTACCACCTTCAAATTCACTTTTAACCTTAAATCATTATCAATTACTTAAGACATTTCTATTAATGCAGCTCGTTCGTAAAATATTTTGAAATTGAAAATATTAGGTCTGTGGAGAATCGGGGACGAAATAAATCGAGAATCGAAGTGTATGAACAAATAATATATGAGGACGTTACAAAATTCTATTACGGTTCAGTCTCTTGGGATGTTGGAGTCAGCCTCTACCTTTATTACATAACTGGATACGGACCAACGATCTGTACAATCACGAACGATTAAACTATAAGCGATAAAGGATAACTTCACGGAAGAAACGCATTGCTAAAAAATCAGGGGCATTCACATCATTTTTGACCCTTTGTTGCTGTCATTATCGTCGTTGATAAGTAATTTAATAATGTTATTATTATATATCAACAAATAATCGTTTCATTCGCTGATCAATTTAAGTGAGACAAGTCACTTAATTGGGTAAATGTTGATTGAAAACTGCACTTCGTTGAAATATGACTTAGCTAAATTTCTTGAGCTTCGTATGCTTTTTATAATGAATGAAATATCCTCCGAGGAAATAGCTTGGCTTGTTCAACGTTTCTTGCTAACAGCTATTAGGGCCATTAAAACTAAAGCGATCAAAAAAGCAATTTATTTCTCAATGCAGTTAAATTGAGGAACGTGTATGCTTTTAAAGCTTATGAATCCAAATGGTTTCCAAGAATGTGTGCGCTTTGAAAAATGTTTCTTGTTTGATTTGTGAATTATAATGAAATATTATCTACTGGAATTCTTGTTAAAAATTAAATACAATAATGTTAAAATACTTAATAAGTTGAGACAAATAAGATATTTTTGTCACTAAATTTTGTATTCAAGATTAAAAAAAAACAAAAGAACGAGATAAGTGTTATCACTGCTTTACGACTTCATTTACATAATAAATGTGATGATGACACCTTATGGGTATAGCGGTGCTATCGCTCGACTGTGTATACTACATCGCGTTGATCCAATAGGCATTTGTGGAGAGAGTACGGATTAGTGACCAGCCCGTGTCGGATTTTTCAAAACGGCTTAAAGTACCCTTCGAAGCATATACTTCCTCGTATGTAATTTTGCCACTAGCGGTCATCCATCCAACTTTAGACTGTTGATAACGTCGCTAAACTGTACACTACACAAGCTAGATAAATCCTTAAATTCTGTGAAATAGATATTAAATGTGAAAAAGATATCCTAAACAACAAAAAAAAAAACTGACTCTAACATCACTACAAAGTAAAAATATTTAAATAAAATCTCTTTAAGTACACAGTTCTACAGAAAAAATAGACCGAAAAAACAAGCTCTTCACTTTGGGATTTCATAATTAAAAGACCAATTATTACATCAGCCAGTCTCCTATTTACTTGTGAGAAGTGGTCGGTGGACATTGATAAACATCGCCCTATTCGATTCCGGGCGTTAGACGTTGTCACTGATTAAGTGACGTCATCGCTCATCTCACTCGCGGCGGACCGGCGAACAGCTGACAATGAAATAGATATCCGCAGTGTAGTTTATGAGGAATTGTAATCGAAAGACGATGACGTATAAAGGATGAAGTAGAAAGGATGACAGATAAGCGATGGAGTTGATAAAGAAAAGAGTGAATGAGGGTTGATATAAATAGAGAAGATTGTGATTGTATATAATAAGCGAGAAAAATATAAGGTTTTGTGTAACAAGGGAGACATACTCTTCAGAGGCGTTCCAATTTAGCCCTCAGGGGTAGTAACGCATCTGTGGAAAACCTCAGATAGGAATTTTAATCTTATTAGGGTTGATTATAAATGTCTATGGACGGTGGTAGCCAATTACCGTCAGGTGGACTGAAACATAACAGAACAGTTTCTTTTTTCCTATAAAAGTTATTAGAAAAAGGTGTGAAATTGTTGGTGTAAGGTATAAAATAATGTTAGTAGGTATGATAAGTTTCGTTCGCGAGCGTACTCTAACTTTACGAGAAAATTGCAACAAAAATTTCACTATTTTCAAGATTACCTGAAAAATTCAGGAAAATCAATATGGGCGTTGTGGGAATAAAAAGATATTTTAAAGAATTGAATATTAAAATTACTGGAAGTATTTTCTCTTCACTGTTCTGAATAACCAATGAAACAAAATTAGTAATTTCATTTGGGATTTTTAATGTTTTCATACTCATATGTCTTTGTTAAGACTTGGTTTTAGTATTTTTAATGTGTTCTTCTTATTCGCTGTCTATGAGAGATTGTAATCGTTTGAAGATGGTGGCCATCGTATAAAATATGAAGTGGACGCAATGCATCTAGTTGATAGAAAACGTCAGAACAATAATGTAACCGAGCGGAAAGCATCGGGCTTTGTAAAAGAAGGGAAAATAAGAAAAAGTGGGAACTGAGGTATTACCTGATCAAAAAAATAGTATACTCGTATATTGGATTTGAATTTAATCTATGAAATGAAATAAATATTTATTGTTTCATTCATAATTTAGAATGTGGAGATTGAATAAATAAAACATGTTAAGATAATCTGACGGAGTGGCATCATCATCAAACCATTACTGTCCACCGCGCTGGCCAGGTGCGTCACACATTGACAGTGGCAATTTTTAACTTATTCCATTTATTCCGACTTAAAAAGCTCAAAATACATCACAACTTATTCAAAGATAGTATGTCATCTATGATTGATTTACGAGTTTCTGTCCTCAGCTTCTCACATTTATACCACTTCCATAAAGTCGTAAAGTCGAAATTGTAGAAGTGCTTACTCAGGTCGCTATAAAACCTACATTTTTTAAGCCTGCTTTACTATGAGTAGGATAATAATTTTACGGTTTTCATTACGAATTAAGACTCTTACCCAGCTTAATTAAATTCTATTCTTACTCGAGGACTTTAAGTATATTGCGAAAAATAAATGTCACATATTTTTCATAAAAGCGACTTCGCTGTTAGAATTAATCTGGATAGAGAAAATTGTTTTGCGAATAGTTTCGTGGCGAGATACATTTCAGGGATATTAAAAATAAGAGCATAATGAAACAAGAATATTATATTATGAGGAAAATGAAAAATGTTAAGCGGTATAGAATGATTTGTTCTGTAATTTAATTCGATGTTTCGAAAACAAAGGAGATTGTTTAGTGAGAGCCTATTAGGGCCTGTCAGTTTCTGTAATATTTTCTTTTTCTTACAAATCCTATTATTGTGTATCTAAGGTATAGCTTTATGTTTCTTTTGGAAAATAAATATCAGTTTTTGTTTTCGAATACCTTCAACGGGATTGTTTCATTCATAAGCTTTTTTATATTAAGGGTGTAATATTTCTTCATACATATGTTTTGACATGTATTGATTGGTTAGAGAAAGGTGAAGCTTTTCAAATCTATGTGTATGAACAAATACGGTAACAATGTATTATTCTGGTATCATAGAAACAACAAAGTGAATACAGAATAATCGCTCTGGCAACCACAAATTGGCTCTAACCATTACTTACATGGTAAATTTACAAGGAGCGGTCATGCTCTCTAAAAACATCCATGATTCAATTGAGAATAAAAATGGTTCTAATGAGGTTCATAAAAAGCAATATTACAGTAACAAGGAAAATTTTTACAGTCCGTATATTTTAAACTATCTACAGCTCTATGCTTTTTTCAACTTTATAATGCACTCACAAAGGTTTCTACGTCAATATTAAAAAAGCGTAGGTTGATCAGCTTGTCCATCTGTCGAACGGCATACAATGGATGTCTGATAACATTTATCAAAAGAGGCGCTTGAACTTGGGCCGCCCGCGTGGGCATGGAAAAACACGTTTACAAATTAAATTTACAAAGAATCATCTTTCCAGCTTTGATATTTTTTCGATTTTGGCCACAAAGACTGACAATTTTATCAGACTGGCCGGTTTTATCTTCGATATTCGAAAGAAGTAGGGATGGCGATTCTTTCCTAAAAATATTGATTCCAATCGAGGCCCGAAGAACCGATTCACCGAATTGATTCTCGAAAAATCGATCTTCGATTTACTTTCGCCAAAAAGGGCGCAGATGAGAACAAAACGTCATCAGGACCACACAAGCACTGAAATACGCATCCGTCAGCAAAAAAGTCTATAACACATTCATCCAACTTCGAAAAGATCTCGATTTTCTAGGATGAAAGATCGATTCACTGAAGATCCGTTAAAATAATCGATTTTTTGGCCCAAAAAATTGATTATTCGATTAATCGATCTCTTCGCATCCCTAGAAAGAAGTAAGGACTAATAGCGAAGGTTGACCGGCGCGCCAGGCCGTCAAACGACGCACAATAGACGTCAGCCGCCATTTATTCACAAAGGAGCGTTCTAACTTCGTTTTGTATTCTTCTTGGGCGTTGAAAAAACATGTTTACAAATTGAAAGTGTCAGCTTTGATGAAGGTTTTTTTTTGTTTTGCAGCGAAATATAATGCAGATTTCATCGGTGAAGTATGAATTTTTTACTATTTTGGTCTTCGTTTTCTTTACTTTTTGTAAATCTTTTTGAGCTTTCCTGTTATTCATTATATTATTGGGTACTTAATTAAATACTTATAAGCTAACTAGTATGTTAAAATGTAGGTATGCCCAGTAAACTACAATGGAACAAAAACAGAGGTTATTGAAGAACAAAACAGCATTAAGAGTCATATTTCAGCAGTTCAATCCCTAAGGATGACTTCATTAAAATAACAAAAGACTAAAACTACAAAAGATAAAAAAGATAATAATGTTAATAATAATAATAGAAATTCTCGTTCAAAGCAATAAATGGTTACGTTATAAATTCCCTAATGCATCGCAAGAATCCCAATCAGTAAGGCGAAGGTAAAGTCATGCATGCGAAATTTATTCCAGTCTCGTTCGCTTTTGACTCTTTGTGTTGCTAATTCCATTTTATACTTTTCTGTTCTCCTGTCATACCTTGCGGTAGTGCTATGCGTTGTTGTTGACGGTTTAACGTTAATGCATACACAATTTGATGTTAACGGGTTTTTAATAGGTTAAACGGCATTACATGTTAAAATTTTAAAAACATAACCGTTTTAGCAGTATGCAATCTTCGTTTTTAATATTTAGATGTTATATAAGGTAGTCATTGCCTTTTAAGCGAGTAAAATTAAACTGTAGTGGTCTAAAATCAAAATTTACTAGCAACGTGTGAGAAGTCAAAGATAATTATAATTTATTCGTTGTTGTTTATATTTGTAATACTTTATCTGATGTTGTAATTATCCTTAGAAGATCCATCACATGTTCAATGTATTTAAATTATATTTAGTTTATTTTCTACACAGCTATGGCATAACTATATGTTTTAATTGTACAGGATATTTTTATAAGAGTAAAGTCAGCAGCTTCAAAAATTACTTGTGTTACTTTTAACAAAGAAACAAACAATAATCAGATAAATGTTTAAGTTATTTATTATTTCCGAAACAAATGCAAACATATTAATTCCTTTGAATTTATAAATGCATCACGCTTCATGCAAGGACATATCGAATGTGTAAATACGGAGCGTTGAGAAGAACGCGTAAATAATACGAATAGAGGAACGCGCCACGCATAGCAATGACGACGACGTCCATCAAAAGCGCACTGAAACGCCACGCCGTGGAGAACGGGAAAACAGATATCGTAATAATGCAAATACGGTTTTTGGGGTGTGAATGATCCAATATCGTCTTCTGGGTCAAATCTTCGCTCATCTGTAAGCGGGGCTTGTGCCGAGGTGCGATTATGTGAACCGATTCTGTCACTTCATGTTCTCGTTCTTTAGATAGAAATGCTGCCATTTTGTTTTATATTTGCTTTATCGTCCTTTGTTTTATTTAGATCACTACACTACAATATCGGATCTATTTTTAGCAAGTTTATAACTTTGTCTTTTAATAATAAATTGTTACATCAGAACAAAGAAGTTCTTTGAACTTTCTTTCCTTTTAATGGCAACTTATCAACTTAAAAACAAAGGTGTCACTTTATCGAGGTTCAATCATTGTTCAAGTCCATTATCCGTCTTAAGGTTCCATGATTGTGTAATGGATACCCTGCGTCCATCCAGCGTTCAAAGGCGAATGAAACTTTCTTATCGTGAAATAGCACCCTTTCAAAAGTTTCTTACACAAATAAAAGTCCACGCTTCAACAGCCTCTTTTATCCTGTTTCATTGTATTCCTAACAAATTGTTTTGTTTGGGAACTAAAATTTGATCTGCGTTCAAACGGACAGAATCGCAGATATAGAAATAAAATAGCAGATAGCTCGTTTGCATTCCAAGAGATAACATTTGTAATGCCGCTCATTAACATTTGTAACTAATTTCATATATAGAACAAGAATTCAGGTAAAGCCGATTACAGATGCATTGGCACTCCTAAATACTGAAAAGAAGATTATACCGAAGACAAAGGTAAAAATCGAAATCAAAATAAAAACAGAACCAAAAGTAACGATAATAAAAAAAACAAATATATTGTTTTTTGAGGGAATTGACATAGACAAACTGGTTCCGCTTGTATAAAATTTGGGACAAAATTCGGCGGCAAATTTGTGAACGGCGGACATTATCCTTTACATTGTCCATTCATAAACCTTTTTCCCTCGCATTGTTCGCTATCTTTGTTGCGTATGACATTTTGTTTGACGCACCTGCAGCTGATAAGTAAACAATCATTTAATTTTTTTTTCCTATAAATAATCCTTTCTCCCTTATGAATAATCCTTTCCCTATGAATGATGCCTTTCCCTTTGTACGTGTGAATAGTTGATAAAAGTTTTGGATCATATTGTTGATTGATCAGGTATCGATTGCTGACATGTTTAAGAGATTTCTCCACCTGGTACTTTCAGTTATAATATAGGTCTCACATATGACGGGACTATGTTAGTCCTCAAGAGTGGCAACGCCTTTATGTTCCACTTAACGTAGAACCCTTGTTTTATACAGAGTTGGTCACATGAACTGGGCGGCGGTAACAACATGTCCTCAAATGACTGTACTGATTTCGGCTTTATTTGTATACATAAAAGGTATTATAGGTAGGTAGAAGAATTTATTAACTAGAAACACAAAGATATAGGTTATCGCAGCTATCCAAACATTCGCAAGGTCTAATGCAGAAAACATCCCCTCATACAAATTAAAAGTCCTAAAGTATATTTTTTGAAGCAAAGCTTTCCGTAGATAAGTAATAAAGAAAATAATTCAACATAATGATAGTGGTTAAAAATAATAAATGAAGCCAAGAAAAATGTACGACGATAGGAGAAAAACTATTTAAATTAAAATAATTAAGTCAAATGAAAATGTGAAATGTAGGAATCCTATGCACAGTCTCATAATATCATTTTTAAAACCAACAAGCGAAAGAGGTATTTTTAAGTTGAAAAAATAATACGAATTTAATTCTTATTCTATTAATAAAAATAGTTAATGGAATCTATTATTATATCTTAGCCATTACCGCTATGATAGAAATACCTTTTGTTCTACAGATTACTTCTAATTCCAATCAATAATTAATTTATGAATGTACGGGTTGTTCTGCTGTTTAAAATTCGTGTTTAAAAGTGTAAATGTTCAGGCATTTTTTACATATTTTTTTCTTAAATTAAAATGACCTCTTCTAGTCCTTATAACATCAACTAACTGTCAATGAAAGTCCTGCCGGTCCGGACAGAGTTTAGCTAGAGTAAAGACAAATATTTTTTTTAAATATTTTTTTTTCATTTTTTATAATTACTGTATATACTTTCATATGTATTTAGTAAACATCTGTTATTTGACACTTGTTATTTAACAGCCACTTCAATTTAATTTATTTGTACAGATTAAAAAAGCAAAATCAGACCGATCAGGTCATCCATTTTTCTTTTTGGACCAATAAAGCAAAATCAAATTTGGAGTTTACTATTAAATTTGTAATATAGGGCGGTCATGTTTGACTGACTCTAAATAATTTGAGGCGAGTTCGCCAAATAATGACTTTGACCTTTGGTAAACTTGTTTTGCCTCTTAGTTTAGTACCTTAGTAGGTTTTCAAGTGAACAAAGTTGGCTTTTCGGATGTTTATGGTTCTACGCCTAGTAATAATGTATTTTTGACATTACATCAATCTTGGGATTGCTTAAGAAAAAATGATTTTATCGACGTTAAAAGTGAGTTAATATCAGAATTTTTAAGATGAAGCAAAAAAATCTTATAAATGACGAAAAACTTAAATGAAAGAGGTACAATAATTATGACAGATGAATAAATAAATGAATACCAATTGTAGATAAATGACGAAACGTAGATAACTGTTAAAATAGAACAAGTACATAATTGTATACTTTGTAGCTAATATCATATTGATATTATTAAAAATAAACTCATCAAAAATAATTATCCTCTTCTTGGACATGAAACGATAACTTCTTATTCAGACGCGGTGAACGAAATGTTTATTAATTTTATTCAGAGCAGTTACATTGCCTTTCATTTGAATGGCGAAATTCAATTTTGTACGAAGCCTTAATGCAAGGAATCAAATCAAGTTGGCGATAGATTTTATGGAGCAATGGAAAGTAGTTTAATATATTAAATCGGTTTACTGTGCTTGATTTATGAATGTGAAGGCGGTAATACTATATTTGACGGCAAATTCTGAATCTTATCGAATAATGTCCTGTTTTAATTGGTTTATAGCAGTAGAACACTAAAATAGAGCTCAAACCGATTACCTACATAATGATATAATTATACAGTAATATACACATAAATGAAGGTAAGAACATGTAACCAAAGGTATAATTTAAGGTAGAATCCCTGATGTGATATTTATGTGCCAAAAAATGTATAGATTTTAATTATGCTTCTTAGTCAATGACTTTTCTTATTTTACATGTATAACAAAGTTAACAATAAAGGACGTTTAATTTAATTTTATATATTCAATTTAATTACTTTCATGGTTTTATTTTACCTTATCAAGTGAGTCGTGCTCCTATGGCCCCACCATTGAATAATTAATTTTCATGAGTGTATAATAGTGAAAATTGGTTTGTGTACACAGTTTTAGTTCTTATTCAACCGGTGATTGATTTTGTAATGAACAAAGGGCTCGGCTGAATGCGTTGACCACACGATAAGTTCACACGATTTTACAGTACGACCACTGTCGCTTATGGACTGTAATTAGTCCTTTTAGTCGATTACAAATACGTTTACACGACGAGGAGTAACAAGACATTGGAACGCCCCGTATAAGCAGTTTTATTACTTCCAGAATGCGGTGTCTATTTTATTTATCATGGATATAATATTATACATTAAAATTGTAGAAAAAAAAATGGATATAGAATAAAACAATTAAAGAAAATTGTACTAAAACTGAGACTGTATACAGGGTGAATTTTTAAAACGGGCCTTCAGGGCCAAATCCGAAACTATAAGGATTAGCGAAAAATGCTGAAAGGAGTTACGAGGTCGATTTTGATAAAAACTAAAACTACATCATTAGTTTTTTAAAATAACTTTTTCCCTAGCCGGGAATCGAACGAGTTCATTTTGAAAAAAAATACACTCTATATTATTCCACTTTCTGATAGTGTTGCTTATAAGGATTAAAATCTGGGAAGTAATGATAAATGACAAACTAAAGGAACAGCCTCAATTTTAAGAAAATACATATTTTTTCATATTAATTTGGCAGTTAAGTTCCCGCCATTCGTCAATTTAAACATTTCGCATATTAACAATTTTTTTGGCTCAATGTTTCATATCATTCGAAATGGACGTTTTGTTCTTCAAGAATTTATATTTTTATGTCCAACTTAGTTAAGGTTACTTTTAGGACCATTATAATAGATTTAACTTGCTATGGGCGGAGTTTTGTTTAATACAGATGTAAAATTGACAATTTGCGAGAATGTCTTTTTCGAGTCAAATCCGAGTGATAACTAAACAAAGAGATATAGAAAATTATATTTACTGTTGAAACGTAGTTATAAACAACAAACAATAACAATTTACTATTTAATCACTTATCTATTTTTATTAAAAAATAAATCCTAAAAACGGCGGTAATTTACTTGCCAAACTATTACTTACTCATACTAAGCCGTATGTCACGGTTATAACATCGAATAATTAGTTGATTAACCAACAAATTCTTCAATGGTACGACTTACGTATGTTTCTAAATAATTATACATAAATCATTTGTTATGTATAATCCTTAAGGATTAGTATGGCAATGTATGGAAAAATATGTATTTTCTTCAAAATCTTCCTTTTCCTTTAATTTATCACATAACATTACTTCCCAGAACTTGTTCCTTATAAGCGACACTATCAGATGGTGTAATAATATAGAGGGTGTATTTTTTTTCAAAATGAACTCGTTCGATTCCCGGCTAAGGAAAAAGATATTTTAAAAAACTAATGATGCAGTTTTAGTTTTTATCAAAATCGGCCTCGTAACTCCTTACAGCATTTTTCGCTAATCCTTATAGTTTCGGATTTGGCCCTGAAGGCCCGTTTTAAAAATTCACCCTGTATATTACTACTACTTTTTTCCAAATTTTTTATTGACTTAGGTGATGGAGATTTTGCCCTATCTATTAATTATAACTATCCACAGTTACGATTTTACTTCTCGCGGTCTTGCTACGCTGGCAACAATGTAATGTGTCTGAATTCATAACGGCGAAAATTGAATTTCACGTACAATTTTAGTTCCTGGTCAAGCGGCACTGGATTTTACGGAATAATAAATTAACTGTTTAGTGTCCTGTTTAATATTTATTATTTATGTGTACATTGTAAAATATATAAACTAATTAGATATATTCTCTATAAATCATTAAAATGACTTAAAAAAGAATGTATTTACATTGAGACTATTGGTTTATCACAAAAGTTTTTGTTTCTGTTTAAAGTATTAATTTTATCGTAGTAATTGAGCCATTGTTCGATCTATAAATTATAACGATTCTCAGCTATAATTTTACTAGAATTCCGCTCGCGGCGGCAACAATGCAATGTGTCTGAATTCGTAATGGCGAAAATTGAATTTTACGTACAATTTTAGCTCCTGGTCAAGCGGCACTGGATTTTACGGAATAATAAATTAACTGTTTAGCGTCTAATTTAATATTTCATATTTAGTTACCGCAGTTGATGATAATAGCTGATAATTCTGAATAGAGTGGAGGTAATTGTTATTAGCAGCTTTCAGGCTGAAATTGGCTGAGTTATGTTTTGTGTGTTTAATTTGTTCGATGAATTATATTTTGTATATATTGTTAGTGTGATTTTCTGGTCACTGATTACTTGTTAAATTGAAATGTATTGATGTAATTTTATACAGAAATGTTTATTATTAATAAATAGCATTATTCATTAATTTTATGTTTTACCTCTGGGCCGCGAAAGGTGGGATACCTTTCGTGGCACCGTATATAATATAAGTACCTATTGTTGATTGACAATTCACGAGCAAGTTCGTCCAAAACCATAAAATTAACTGTAGTTTTTAAAGTCCTTACGACATACTGTTACACGTGAAATCTAGCTAAAAATAAAACTGGTAGATATCATAACATTTCGAAACATTAAAGCTTAAGTCAGTTTACGAAAGAAAGCAACAAACTTGCACATTCACACAAACGGAACCGAAACGGCAGTTGCCGATCATATCAATTGTTGAACACAAAACCATTTCACGGCAAAAGACGGTGCACTCAACATTTGTTCGATGCGATCGAATTCGCTCAAACATGAAGGCATTGTGAGAAGATACGGGTCCGGTCCAGTTTTATACAATTCAAGTAATAGTTTCAAGCTGTATTTTAAGGGATTTTGCTCCCAGATCAGCTTAAACGAATTGAATAAGATCTTTACTGAACTTTCACAGTCAAAGTGGCACATTTGGTGAATGTTAGCTTCTTGGCTCTTAGCTTCGATTTCTTAGCATTATAGTGTCTTAAAATGGTAATAAAGTTTCTATGAAATCAGTTATCTCAATAATTTAGACTCGTATTATCTCATGAATCTAGACTTATACTAAGTCCACAAATACTCTAGTTATTTTCAGAAATTTAAGTAAATAGACCCTATATAAGTTTGTAGCTAGATATTAGTATTGTTGAAAAGGATAAATTAAGATTAGAATATACTTTAATTTAAATAGGTATTCAACATCAGGTGGAGCTACATCATTTGTCACCTCAAAAAGCGATCTCGAATCTACAAGAAGATTGTGTTAATATTGATGAGTAGCAATACTTTCCGGGCATTAGCTCGCTCATTTATCATGCGACGTCACGACGTCACGTCGACGTCACGTTGACGTCAGCGACACGAACCCGCGGCTAATTGATAATTATTTCAAGCGAGACCAATGAACCCCGAATCTCTTACGAAACTACGTGGAATAATTTAGGGGATGATACGTTGAAAACCAATAAATAGAAGGTATTCTATAATCTGGATTAAGGTGATCGAGGGAAATTGTAGGGCATGGATCCAAAACAAAATGTAGATTATGGAAGTCAAGAACGTGATGAAAATATTTAAGGTGACTTATATAAAAAGATCTGCCATACACCCGATGGTTATGATCACCAAACTTAAACAAGGTCAGGGGCGATTATAAATTGGATGGGCATAACTTCATGTGCGCTTTCATGCTTTGGAGACATGTTAAGGCGTCTGTCCTACGTATTATCATTAGGTAGAAGTCGTTATACTTTATCGGAGATACTGTAGGAGGCCTTATTGTGGACGATTCCAAAATATCACAAATGTACCTTCTTCCACCCATTCCCATTATGTCAACATGATAGACTACGCTTCGGGCTACTTCTGATTGCGAGGAGAAACCCGTACCTTATAGTGCGATATTTTTTATTTAGCAATTTGTAGTTATTTAAATGAAACTGCAACTGATCGTTCAAATCTAGTACTTCCCTGGGCTCAATTTTGTCCAACACTAACATTAACAAATAAGCGTATAACATGTACACTATCTACAGTAAAAAAAAAAATGCTTTCCTGTAATGTTTTCTGTAAATTAAATATCCATGTACAATGCCACTTACGTCTCGTCCATTAAGCAGCCAAGTTAGGTTGGCGGGTGGGTCCGCTGGTGGTGACGTGCACTGTGCTCGTAGGGTGTCTCCAGACGCATACCAGCCCTTCTCGGCCTTTATTGACGGCCTTTCTGGTGGTAGTTCTGTGGACAAAAGGAGTTGTCAGTGAATTATGTTAAAACAACGCGTGTTAATGAGCTCTTAGACTTTCCAGAATCATTTAGCGAAAGGCTTTCAAAAGCGTAGAAATAATTCTTTAAAAATGGAAAGTTTACTCTCACACGACATGATTTCGTCCGAAGCACTCGGCGTTTGGCCATTAGCTATTCTGGATTACGTACAGATACTTCTGATCACTACCAAATTGGAATGATATTCGATATTTCTGAGAAGTTTCGGGCAATTACCATTCTAGGATAGTTACGGATATATTTAGGTCATGAGCTATTAGAAGAATAAACAATAACCTAACTTCACTCTATATGACTTAGATACTGTCAAAAAATGAATTAAGCATTTGCTTTAATAGTTGTGATAAATGTAAAATTTACTTTCGGAAGGAACCGAGACTTCGCACCTCTCACCGTTTCAGAAAGTGATAGTTAATTTTGAAACGCTGTCTTTGCAAAATCACGTTTACTTATTATGTGCATGTGAAACCTAGTTCCTTACCGTAATAAAACCAAATGTATGTTACATACCTACATGTCTACACACAATATTCATAGCCACCTTAAACGTAATAAGGTACACAGGATAATGATTAGTGCCCAAGAAATCTTGTTTGTACCAAGTTCTCTGTTATTCTAAGCGTCAGTAATTTCCATAATTGCCAACAGCGTACCTTAGCCGAGCTTCAAATCCCTAGAGGGGATTATAACGAATCTTCACACAACCGACGCTAATACTTTGACCTTTTCAAATACCACGTATGTTTACTTATTTAGTTTAAACTTCAGCTTAAGCGGGGAACGTGAACAGGTTACTTAATTTGTGTTCAAGGAATAAAATGTGTAAATATTGTGGTGTTTGCAGATAAAACAGAATTGAATTGAAGAACAAATGGTCGAGATGAAGATTATACGTAATACTTAGTTTTACTTTGAGATTTTGTTAAAATACATGTCTTACTTCACAGAAACAAAACCAAATTCATTGAATTTTTTTGTAAATGTTGCACCTAAATAACAATCTTTTATAAAAATGAACTACGAATTTTTGGATTGCTTTTCTTGTTTAAAAATATACTTCGTAGTGGTATAATAAATGATTTAATAATACTTTTTAAGCGTCAATAATCGTAGCGTCAGGTGGATTCCAAGTTCGTTTGCTAAATACAGAAATCCTAACAAAAAGATCCTAACATATAGTGTTATACGTTCAGTACCATTAGGTAGGTATCAGGATCTATACGTTTTCTTGCAAAACAAAAGCCTCATCAACGTCAAACTGACGCTAACCTTCGATTCTCATAATATTAGAATTTGTTCCTCGCTAGAAATCCAGTTCCAATATGGCGTGTATTCCTTGCTCCGAAATAATATTTGCCTCGAGCCTCGAGGCGTGCTAGGCTCGTTAACTTCTCTGCATCGAGTGTTGACATTGTCAGTTCGTTGGACACGGGCTGGGACTGTTTATTTATTTCTGCAATTTGGTACGTTTCTTTAATGTCGGAGTTCAGCTCGTCAAAGTACGTTATATTCGTATATTATGGGGCTATAGGTACTTTCGTTGATTGTATTATTATATCATGGTAATGTTTTTGGTGCTTTTGTTTTTTTTTATAGGTTGTAGAATCCTTCGTGTTGCGAGAAGGCGCACTCTATCGATGTGTCAATTGCTATGCTACTTGAAGATGTAAGGAAGAGGCAGCTTACAGCAGGCAGATCTACAAGTAGGTACGATTTAGAATCCTATGTTTTTCAGTGAAAAGATGCAAGACACGGGCAGTGGAACACAAGACGGAGATATTTTCTTTTCAATTTTTTACTGTCTACGGGATTCTGTTACGTTACAATTATGTCAGTACACTTGCATAATTGTAACGTAACAGCATTTTGCAGCAAAATTCTATTTTGTCCTCTGAGAATGAAAGAGGCTTAGGCCATTATCTACACTATCTACACACCTTTGAGTGTGTGAAGTTTGAGTATGTGAAGAAACTTTTTTTTGAATCCTTTGAATGATGATTTCCTTCAACGTCAAACAAGTGATAATTAATAAAAAAAAAAAAATCTAACACATATGGAGTGCGTAAATGCATGGCACGTGCCTGGGATTTCAACCTCGGACTCCCCGATCAAGAGTTTTAAGCATTACGCTATCACTGCTATGTATGTCCAGTTGTTCACTCCCAATTTCCTGCAATTCGCTGAACGAAGCCATATAAATAACGTGAAGTTAATTAACAGTATTGTGTTACAGGAGATAATTAGTTAAATTACACCTGATATTGGTTGATTTATAATGAATTTCATTTCCAATACTATCACTACAAAGCCGCAAATGAAATAACACATTGAAATTTACACAATTAACTGTGTTTGAATATTTTAGATGGAACTATGAATACTGTTTGACTGAACAATAAATTAATTATTAAGTTAAACATTTTGTAGCGACAAGGAGGAGCTATGCAACAATGCATTGTAGAGTTATTAAATGAAAATTTGATTCCAATACAATGTTTATAGCGATAATTTTTTAATGATTAATAATTTAGTTGGTGGAAATAAATTATTGTAATATGCATACTATGGAAATATAATTCCAGGACATTGTTTTTAAACATGCTAACATTATTTATATACATAATTTCCTTGAATGCTATCGGATGTTTTCTACCCCAAGAAGGTCTTCGACTAGGTTTAATAATATATCAATCGGACATGCAATCTACCTGATGGTGAATGGTAACTGCCACCTACCAACATCTGTAATCAACCCCAGATAAGATAAGAGTTTTATTTGATGTCGGCCCTCTATCTATAGTTGCACTGCTATCCTTGTGTAATAAGTTGAAACGCCTTAAAAAGTACGTCTCTCTTACCTTTAAATCAGAAAACAAAAGCGCTTAATATCGCTTTTACAAGGCAGAAATAGGTGTGGCGGTGGCGCCACCACATACATGTTTCTCGAATGTCCTCAGAAGGATGCGGGCACGCATCAACTTCTGTCATCTATATTTTCCCCGTAAATATTAAGTAAAGCGTTCGAATAATAAAATAATTAATATATTAAATTAATTGATCTAAGTACAGTATTTACGAATTCGAAACATGATTATATTCGAAATATGTAACAATAATTCTGAGAGCAATTTTCGAGAACGAAATCTTTTAAAATATCGCGTGTACCTTACCGTAAATGCTTGTAAAATTCCCTTCGTATTTACGGCTAATACGTACTAAATTGTGTGAAATAATGTTACGTACACACAAAACACTAAAGCCTTTTTATTGTTATATTCCAATTGAGCAAAACGTTTTGTTGTAAAACATTGCTAAGAAAAGCTGCTATTATGGGGCTTGTGCAAGGGACGTAAAGTGAAGTAAAGGCTTTTTGTAGGGTTGTCAATATTTTTACCGATTCTGAGGGATGCCGTTTGTTTTAAAACTAACAATCATTGTTTAATAGCGATATAGAGTTAATGACATAATTAATGAATCTTCTGTTATTTATTTTAATTTTGATTAGGCTATTTGAGTAAATTAGATATACGATTTGTGTTTTGTAACGAAAGAAGACTCACTAGAAAGTTTGCATTTTTAATCTATTTTATGAATTAAAAAAAAAATAACAAAAAAATACAAAAATACAAGCAATATTTATTTTAATTATTTTTTACTTTGTAGTGACATAGAAGTCGGTTGTATTTTTTGTTAAAAAAATTTTTTCACCCTTTTTAGTGATGGCATACTAACTTATATTAATATTATATAAAATTGTATAAATGTGATCATGAATAAAGGTAAGGTCTGAATTCATACGGATTGGAACCACCCGCTCGCAGGGCGCTACCGCGTCCTGTAGCACTACCATGAGTTGGCATAGAAACGCTACTATAGAAATAGTAAATAGAAAACTATTGTCATTTTGCTAGTGAATAACATAACTACTATCATTACGGTATTTCTTGACAACGTCTGTCAAATTAATGACTCATGGGACCGAATTTGTATGGCAATAGATCATAATGACATTCGCTAGCGATTTGATTTCGATAGGTTTTTTACGTATCGAGTTACGTAGTGGCTCACACTACGGAATTTAGTTCTACGAGTAACCACCAGAGGCGCTGTACAATTTTTCATACATTTATTTTACGCAGTCGCTAGCGAGTAATACTTTTGTAAACTCATGGTAGTGCTACTGCTCGCTTAGTTTTATATTGTCTTATATGTTTCAACCTAACCTAACCAATTCAATACGAAACATTATAGGCGAGGCTATATGAAATAATTTATTATTGGCTAGGTTAGGTTGGGACAGAAAAGTAAATAAATCAAACTAAGTGGTAAACTCTGCCAGTGACTCGGTCCAATTCACCAAGAAAAACTACAACGGAAACATTAACTATATTTGATATTTATAACAATTATACCCATCGATTGAGGAGTTACATATTTTGTCTCAAGAATCCACTCTGATCCTCATCCTATTTAAATGGGACCAACTTGTAGCAATTGTCCACACACGAAATTAAAGATATTAAAAAGGTTAATAAACGGCGAAGTTATGGCTGTTATATTGACATGGGTTCAGGAGTTCCTCTCATTTTCTCCAGAACCCATAGATGGATCCTAACCATATCGATGTGGGATCTACTTCCAGCTCGTCTCTACACAATAAAAAAAGAATAATTAAAATCGGTCCACTAACGGCGGAGTAATTCGTGTATATACACAAAAAATATATATACCGGCCGAATTGAGAACCACCTCCTTTTTGAAGTCGGTTAAAAATCATTTAAAATATAAATTACCAGTATGAAAGCTTGTTTATAATTATCTTATCAAATTCACTGGAAGAAGGCTTAAAAATTCAGCCACATAAAAGCGTACCTTTTTATTGTCGTAGCTGTCACATTTCAAAAAATCATAGCTTAATTTTAAACAATTGTCAACGCAATTTAGCACAGATTCCTACATACACTTTAGAGTGTACGAATACAAGGTATCATATCAAATATATACCCAAAACATCAGTAAACCGAATAACGGTCCGATATTGCCCCAACTTGGCATCCGACGGACGTTTTACGACGGCGTCCGGTGAATGCAAAGTGAGCTGAATATCAAACCTAGGTAAGAGAAAAACACATTTGTGGGCTGAAACTTTAATATTAGGGATTTCGAACTATCGCCTTTGCATACTTAGAAGCCTGTTAAGATATGACTGACTGCTCCAGTTTCGTTTGCAATGTCTTTTGCAATTTTTAATGAAGCTGCAAATACGTCGACTTTTGATGGTGGTAGTAGGTTCTTTGTGACTCGAGAGACATCTGCCAGACCTTTTTCTGCCTAATAACGCTGTTATTAGGCAGAAAAAGGTTTTAAGCGTTGCTGTGTTCTGGATTGAAAAGTTTGCTAAGGGATACATACTTCTCCGAAACGTTTTAGCTTAGTCCTTAGGGTTAGCAATGTGTTTCTGTTCGACATCAGATCGGGCTGATATCTTATCTGGGGTTGATTGTTGATACGCGGTAGTGGTCATTTTCCATTAGGTGAACTATATGCTTTATCACTTCTATACATCTATACAATAATATAAGCTGTCATTAATATATTGAAAATGATTTGTATTTTCTGAATCTTTCAACGCTTATCGCCCACCCACTCGCAGTCTGAGTTGACGTCAGGGATGTAGAACATTTTATAGGCGGAGTTCGAACCCCTTCAGGCATTATTGAATCTGGATTAATTGAATTTACGAGTTCCAGCCCCCACTTGTGGTCGAAGTGATTGTTCTACGTATGGGATCGTAAGATACTGGACTTGAATTATGAGCGTGTGTACGGACTAGAACTTAGTTAGTTTAGAGTTAATCAAACAATATTGAAACGTATAAACTAAGTTTATTACCAGAATGGCTTTATATCTTGTTTCAATAGTAGCGGAGGCAGTATATAATGTATAAATGATTCTCTATATAATGTTTTGGAAATATTAGGAAAATTTGAATGTGATGAATTTTGATTGATGACGAAAAATGTTATTTTCTAAGAAATCTTTAATACAAATCAACAATTTCTATTATTTTTAACAGTGACAAAATGTGTTAGAAAATGAAAGAGATTATTTCATTCATTAATATTTATAATTTCTTTAATAAATAATCTATTCCTATAACTAATAACCAATTTTTGTGTATTAAAGGTTAAATCCTTGAAAAATCTGTCGTTTAAGGAAAATCTAATCGTCTTATCTCTTTCTTTTTATAATTCCATTAAGGCGGTACAAATTAGGTTTAATTAGTTTGACTCTTTGACTTTTGTGTGTTACACGTAAATCTAATTTGAAGCGCAAAATCAAATTAGCATTAACTTAATTCGCAGTTGAATTTAGTTAAAACATCACATGTGACTTATTCAATTATAAAGTTTAGAAATTTTGTTACTCACTCATCTTAATTTACTGTAACTTGAAAATCAAAGGCACGAGTTACCTTCATTAACATTATTAATGTTTATACAGAATGTCATTTGTTACTCAGGAAAATTTTGATAGTTACAGGTTTTGTTAAATAGCTTATATTTTAAATAATATTACATTTGAAATAATAGGTCAGGAAAATTATTAAAAATGTTTACAACTCCTCCTTAAGTCAAAATTGATTAACGAAGCTATCAGAAAAATATTACCATAATTATTAATCTCTCGGCGGATAATGAAGTAAAATACGGGGTAATGCGTTCAATCCCATACTTTTAAAAGATTAGACAAGACCCAACAATAATAACCGGAACCAAAAGCTTAAAACGCTCTCCGAACCATACAGTACGTGTGGAACATCAATCCATATTCGGGGTAACTCAAGAGAAAGGTACACCACCTTCCAATCGTCAAAAATGACGTTATCAGCATATCAGGAAGCGATCGACATATTCGATTCGAGCCGAATGATTTATCGAAGCGATCGCGGCAAGCGTCTCGCTCCAACTGTCGCGATAATCGATATTCGATCGTTTCACTTTTACGCTATCGTTGGCCCATGTCGGTTGCAACGTATGTAATTTTTATCCTCATGTGTGGATCGGTTGCCAAATGTTCAGTATTCAGGAGATTTAATGTCTAACAAGCTTGAATTATTTGAAATGACTCCAATTGGTAGAATTACATGAAACGGTCTACAGGGGAAATTCTGATTGGTCCTTTGTAACTTGCGCTCCCTAGAAGTAGGAGTAAGATAGATAAAGTTTCGTGTGATGCTTTGAATTTGTCAGGGTTATTACCACATTTGTGGTTACTTAAATACATTATGTATTTATAAGTAAATCCAAGTATAATTTTTATGTATAATTTTATTGTTTTTAACTGTGACCTACAGGGTCAAATTTAATTACTATTTTTTCGTTTACTTTCCAAAGACACGTTGATCTGTAATTTTTCATTTTTTTCCTATATGCCTTTTTTGATCTTTGATGACTATACTTATTGATTTTTAGATGCTTTTAAAAAAGATAACTCGATGATAAGAACATGCATAACAACAAACTTAAACAGTGTTAGTAAAAGCACCACTCACAGCCTTTGGGTTTATTGGTCCGTACCAAAGCAGGAAAGGTAAACCAAAAGGAAGCAATAACTAACTTCACGCAGAGCAATTCAGTTAATCTATACCTTGACGCTCTAACGATATATCCCGGGTTAGTTCAAGTGAAATGGAGCCCGCGGACTCGCCGGCAAATGAGCTTTGCCTTCGAGATCCGGTTAGGAATGAACGCAGTAACTTAATAGAATCCTAAACAAGTATAGTATTTTAAATTTATCAACCTGGCCTTTAAGTTATTTAGCTCAGTGTTATAAGCTTAAATGATTTAATATTTTCTTGGTATGATTTCCTATTTTCTGTGCTGGTTTAAATGTTTGTTCTAACTTTATCTTGAGTTACCAAAGATGTCCTACTTTTGTAATCCTTTATAAAGTGGTCTATTAAAGTTATTGGAGACAATGACCACTTACTATCAAACGCACTGGATGATTTATATTTGCTATTTCAATTTCATATTAAGACATTGCTATGCTAAGTTACATAAATTAAGTCGGTAACCTTTCAGTCCGCTGAAATTAGAGTGCTATGTTTAGTTCCCGCAAACCGATTTCGCTTGAATTAAATGTACAAATTATCAGTAGGAGTCTACATCTTTCGTTCGTCCATGGTAATGATACACGTACGTGGTGTAACTTGTAGGTATTTACTAGTTACCAGGATACAACTTTCATGTTCCTCAGTAAATTCCCCAGATTCGCCAATATTGGCCTGTTTCTGTGATCCTGTTAGGAGGAACGTAACTTTATCTTTAGGGAGGCTAAATAATTTCGGAGAATCAGGAGTATTTCTTTTTCCGTTAAAAATGTTGCGTCAAATTTTGTATTATAAGAAGCAGGTAAAAAATATTTAAGTAATGTGTAATCAGAAAATAACGTAGTTGAATAAACACCGTATGAAATAGCTTATATTTTTTTCTCCATTGTGTATAATATAAACGCATCAACACAATTGAGTTATAAAACATTTGTCATTTTTTAAAGTCGAAATATCATAGTCCAAAGGATCTAAACAATTATAGATTATGTCCACATGATACCTAGTAAGTGGAAACTGCTGGATAACTACTTCATGGACGACTGTCGTCGATCTCGAATAGTATTGAAGCCCTTTATAATCTCGATCATAGATGCTTTGCACTGAGAGTGTGCACTTTGCACTAAGGTTGGAATATTTTTGTAATGTTGCTTTGCTTGTAATGTTCAGATCCAAAAAACATAGTATTTATATGGCATAGTAAGATAAAAGTTGCGGTGATGTTACCACAATCAAACAAAGTTCTACCGCCTGATGATGATGGGTAGACGTTAATATAGGAACACACATTATTTTTGTAGTAAGTTCCCGTGAAACGATCTGAGTAAGATTAGTATGACGGCCGTATTACGCTATTAATTTTTGTGTATGATACCTAGTCCACCTGATGCCTAATAAGTGAACACTACCGTTCATGGAAGACTGTAGTTGATCTAAAATAGTTTTGAAGTTCTTCCTAATGTCGACCACAATTATTTTGCTACTCAAGACGAGGTTGACATGCTTTTTATAATGTTCTTCTTTCCAGATCCAAAAAGCACTGCCTGTTTTACGCCAGAAATCAGAGCGGCGGTGACGTCACCACAGTCAAACAAAGTTCTACGACCTGATGTGAAGGGTAGACGTTAATATAGAAGAGGAGTTGATCGAAAATAGTATTGAAGTTTTTCCTAACGTCGACCACAGATTACTTGCTACTGAAGATGAGGTTGGAATGCTTTTTGTAACGTTCTTCTTCCCAGATCCAAAAAGCACTGTATGTTTTACGCCAGAAATCAGACTGGCGGTGACGTCACTACAGTCAAACAAAGTTCTACGACCTGTTGATGATGGGTAGACGTTAATATAGAAACACACATTATTTTCGTACTAAGTTCCCGTGAAACCAGTTGAGTAAGATTAGTGTGACGGCGGTATTACGCTATATTTATTGCGTACGGTTTATGAGGACCATAGTTTATTGTATACCGGCTGTTAGCAATGGTTTCGCGTTTGGATTTATTTTATGTTCCTCTGATTTAGTAGATCGTTAGATTTCGTTCTTATTCTTCCGGCCAAATATTGGCAATTGACGTACTTACTCTGATTTGGTTCTACTTCAACACAATTCTATTAAGGTTTTCTGTCGTTCTTTTATAATTTTCTATATGTAATAAAGTAGTAATAGACGAGTATTCATCTCATGACAAGTAGCCACTGCCGCCCGTGGACATCTGTATTTAACCCTAGAACAGATTAAATTCTTATCTGAGGTTGGCCACAGGTACGCCACCGAGGACTAAACTGGAATGCTTCGTTAAAGTATGTATCCGTTGCCAAACCCTTCAAACCAGAATACAACACCGCTTAACACTGCTATGCAGAAATAGGTGTGGCGGTGGTGCCGCCAGAGTTAAACCCTAGAGGGTTAAATAACCTTGTACGCGTCATACTATAATGGTTTTTAAATAATCAAATAATGAGTGCAGAATAGTTCTCCCAAAATAGGACACAAAATTCATAACACATTTAGCAGAACCAAAACAAAATAAGGATCTTTTAGAAATATACATACACCGCTCCAAAATTTCAGTCGCAACAAAATAATTCGCACATTTCAAAACTAAAACACATTAAATCAAACAAACAGACGGCGGGAGTAATTTATTTTCCAAAAACGGAAATGGCGGAGTGGGCTAAGTAAAACCAGTCCAAAACATTTGGACATTATTAATGCAAATTGTATGACACCGATATGTGAAGTAAAGAATTTAAAGTAAGTAGAGTAGGCGGGATTTAAATTGCAAATGTATTCGGACCCAAAATATACTGACATTCAGGACTGAGTCGTGTGTGGCCTAAAATAGCGCGCCATCTTTGCTCGGCATTCGCTTACGACATAAGCAAATATAGAATAAACTTAGAAAATTTTACGAAATCCAGCCGCTTAAACTACAATTTACCAGCGCCACATCTATTGCTGACGTGAAGCAGTTCTGCGTTAGGGTAAAAGGGTGGTAGTGCCGGTGACTTTCTCATGATCTTAGTCCTCTGAAGTGGCAAACGTTTAATGCTTACTGGCTAAAGTCAACTCACCAATTAACATCAGGTGGACTGCATGCTTACCGAATTTAATCATATGAAAAGGTACAAAATCAAATTTACGGTAATTCTTTTTAAAATTTCTTCTTCATAAAAGTAGAATAGAATTCGTAAAATTTAACCATTTAAGATTATAAAAGTAGTTGTTATTTTAAGCATTTTAAAAACTAATTCATACTAAAACCTTATCATCTTTATTAATGCAAAATTGAAATGTGAAGCATCTACGTAACGCCGTGTTCACATAACATCAGGGTACAAAGGGGACAGAGGAGCAATTAGTAATGCAAATAGGACACCGATATGTGGGGTTGGCAAAGAAATTCACTTTTAAGTGTATTCGTTTGATTTCCAAAAACCCATTGCACGATCTTTATGACTGAGAGCTTTAGGTAGAAAATTAAATGAATTTCGCGACATCGTGAGGTGCAAAAACTGGAGACGATATAGGGGATTTAAATTGCAAATTGGGTTTCAAAGCAGACAGCGGAGGTGCATTAAGAACGTATATCAAATGAATGCAGATTCGGACCCTAAATATAAAAACACCTTAACTTCCGTAACTGAATTCTGTTTTAATTTTTTCATTTTATGTTAGCATGTGGATTTATTTTTTGATATGACTAGGAAATGAATTTCTACTGAATTCTTCATTATATAACTGTAAAAAGTGCCAAATATAATAAGTTCTGCGTCTGAATTTATAGAATATCGAAAATAATTAAAAGTAACTTTTTGTATGTAATTGTGAGATTTTTTTTACATTTATAATATTAGCACAATAAAAAAGTAAACAAAAGATTATAATTAATAAGTAACAATGTTATGTAATGCAATAGCTATTTCTTACGTGTATAATTTGTGTTTGTAAAACAGTTTTACCTTAATTGTATTTTTACATACTTTACAACTGGACTGCATTACTCTCGCTAAACTTTTAATAAGTCATAATTAGTTTTCTACAAACGTATAATATATAATAAGTATGATAAAGGATTTCTATGCTATCGACAACAGTTCAATCGTTACTTTCCTCCAATACCAGTCTGTTATCAAACCCATTCGAGCATTAACCGTTTGATCTTTCATTGCATTCTCTACTTTATCCAGCAAACTCAAGCATTACAATCGTTAGAACAAAAGTATTTTTGGAAACAAACATTTGTCAGAACTGAAGGTAATCCGTCTGTCTGTTGGTGCGTCACACGTCCGTAAAGTCGGCAATTCTTCTACTGCTGATTGACAGTGGCTGATAAGCGAAAATCTCCGCTGATGTAAGGGGATTACGTTAGAGAATCGCGTGATTGATGCTGACGACACTAGAGGGGAGATGTTTGATGCTGGTGATAACGTTTTGAACGATAAAGGAAATAGGCAAATTACTCAAGAAAAAATGTTAAATTGGAAGACTGAAACAGAAGTGACATATTGCGGAGTGAACTGATTCGTACAAAGAATGTCGAAGATATTAAATAACATGTACTTGTAATAAAGGAAAGCTTGGATGGTAGTACAATTATTGGTCTGTAGCATGAAATTAAGTATTACTTGTAAAAATGTAAAGATAACTAGTATTAAAATAATAATGGATGAAGAATATTATTATGTTCAAATCGTAGAGATAACGAAAAACATAACAAAAAGTTTATCATACAGCTAACTGCACTTAACGGGAACATGAAAATACCCATAAACAAAGATAACAACAAGGAGACTTCATGATGAAAAAAGGCGATAAATCAGGAAATTCCGTAAGAAAATACTTATTCCACACGCATTAGCCGACAAAATTGTTGGCTCCATAAAAAATCGACCGTCATAACGCAAGGGGACGAAATTATTATAAATCTTCATGACATTACCATGGAGTAACTTAGGGAACTTTGCTCTTTCGAGAATTCGCTCGGTAAGTGGGCTGTAACTCATCGGAGCATATACGGAGCCTACCACAATTTTACTACTTGTTTTCGGTCATAACTCACTGAATTCACTCAGTTGAATTTCGAAATAAAATTAGCGAAGATGTACATTTGTTTGATCAGAAATTACCTTTAATCTAGCTTTTTTATGTACCTTGAACTTATATTTATATTTAAAAACAAGGTCTTATTTTGAATACTAAAAAAATCATCTTTTAACGGAAAATTATATTAAAAAAAATAAATATGAAATTAAAATAAACAAGCTTCTCCCAGCAGTTTATGAGATTTTTTAGAGAACACACAAAAAGAAGCTTTTAAAACACGTCTAAGCAAATTCTCTCTAAAAATTTTGAGTCAACGAAGCGTATAAAAGTAGATATTCACATTCGTAAAGAATGTAAGAAAATTTAAATTTTTCCCCTTAAGGTAACTTACAGCAAATGTTTTGCCAAAGAAAATTTCTTTTTGCACCTACAGAGATTCTTGAAAGTAAAAATTATTCATGTCATTAATAGTTACTTTTATTCTTTTTATTTCATAATCATAAATTATTTTCTCGAGTATATCTTACATTAATAAGCATTTTACAGTTACATTAATTTACAAAGTTAAATAGAAAACATTTTAAAACAGAAATAAATGAAATTTTTCATTCTAAGAAATCTTCTACAATATGTCTACAAGAAGTACGTGAAAGATATAAATAATAAATTTGGTCATAGTTTCAAACATTGGATCAAATAATTTGTCCAAGAAGTCTATAGTGGTAGGGGACATGATGAATGCACGTCACCAACTATTTCTGTAGGGTTACAAGTGAGAAATAACGCCAATGACTCCTGCGGAGGTAATGGTGAAGGATCGGAAGGTTCGCTTAGTTCAGCGGACTTTTTTGTAGCAAAATTAATGGTCGGGAAAATCCGACGTAATAAAAACGGAATGAGACTAGTACATGTTTTATAGAGACGAATTGACATACACAGTTTTTATACCCCTCGTAGCACTTACATTATTATATTTACTAAGGTCGGCTGACAAAAAATATTCTCGTGTAATTTAGCATTGAAATGACATCTAATGTTACAATTTTGGACTACGTTTTGTTTTGTAATGCATATTATTACTATACTGCAAGCAGATGAAACCGAACAATAAAGCGTTGCTATTGAAACAGTGTAATTTAATGTTGCACAAAAATAGTTAGCAGATCAATAGTATCAACAGATCATTGAACTACGTGAAGTCACTCTCATTGCTTTAGTGTTTAAATCAAAAAGCAAACTATTCAATGGGTACAAATGGTAGTAAAAAATGACTTTTTCTAAGCGCCAGAATTGCATTCACTGCAAATAGCGTAGCTTCATCAGCTATGTGACAATATCTATGACGAATGCCGTACAAAAGCGAATGTTTTCATCCATCGAGATAACCATTTAAACGTATGCTCGATTCAGTTGAATTGCGGAAACGAACGCAATCGACGTGAATCGTCAAATAAAATGAAAAAAGAATCCGTAAAAAGGGACGTATCCATCTCTCCCCGAGTTCCCCTCGGCTGTTGAATTCAAATATGGCAACATTGGCAACTAATAAAATAACGTTCCACGCCGGCCAATAGGTACACGGGAATATTTCATATTCCAACAATATTTTCACACGCGGCCGAGATCAAAAGCGTAGATGCCAACAATATTTTTTCAGTTTTGTCGACACTCGCCGCTTGACATTTTTTACAAAAATGTTACGTATTTCATACGATGTACCCGAATGATGGTTTCGTATAGATTTGCAGGTGGGAATGACTTTTTGCGATGTCACTATATTATGAACCGTACAAGTTTACTTTATTCCCCATTCTACCAAAAAGTAAAGTGGACACAACTGGATGCACATTACTGTTATAAGTTTTAAATAAATACTAAACAGAAATTGTCATAAAAGTAGTGTCCACCATCTATTTGTTGATGTTTATATGGAAAAGTAAGGTTATTCATGCAAATTTAAACCGACTACATTTTATTTATTTTTAGTAAGTAGATAATGTTAATAAAAATCATTATATTTATTTTCCGTAAATAGACCAACAGCCGTCAATACTTTGATAATGGATGATCTAATTACACTGTAATAAAGTAAAAACAAAGTCATTAGGTACTACAAAGTTTGTCCCTGTAGTTCCGGGACTAGAATAGGGCTACAGTATCCCCTGCCTGTCGTAGGAGGCGACTAAAAGGGGGCTTCCGGTGTTGCGGACGGCAAGAGTGGGAGCTCGAATCGTCCAGCAAGCGACCCCGGGAAGGACGGCGGTATGTGTGGTCGCATACCGTCATAAACACTACATGGTGTGGGAGGAGCGAAAACTGCTCCCCCAGGGTAGAGCCCGTTGGGCATCGCGCTTGGAGGGCTCCGGTTGTGTTCCGTTGGAGATCCCGGAGTTCTCCAACAAGCGTTGAGGACGGCCACCGGGGGGGTTTTAGTGCGGTAAAAATCCCACATAACCCGGCGTCGCTCCCACGTCGTCGGGTACCTTTTGAAGGTTTCCCCCTCGAGAAGAAAAAAAAAAAAAAAAAGGTACTACAAAGTTAATTAACCCCCGGCAATATATATGCTCTTAGAAAGAATAAACAGATCCACTTTTCCCCAGATAAGTCAGCGTCGTAATTTAATTAGAGATGTTCAACATTTCTCTGTTGTATTTTGAGTATTTTTAGGGTTCCGTACCTCGAGATGAAAAAACCAAACCTGTCCGATCACTTCGTTTTCCGTCCGTCCGTCTGTCAAGACCCCTTTTTCTTAGGAACGCGTGGAGATATTAAGCTGAAATTTATATCATATACTTTACATAGGTCTGTCTGTCTGTCCCTTGGAGCTGTGAAGAAAGCAAATTTGTAAGCCAACGCAATTAAAAGATACAGTAGTTGGTGCCGCAAATATCCGCAAATTTTCGAAACTCGCTGGGAATCAAGTCCTAAAGGGTACTTCCCGTGAATTTATTCTCTTGAAATTTATCGGAAACTGTAAATTATAAAAAAATATATATATTCATCGCTTTAGCTATTGAACCGTAATAGGTAGACAGTTCAAATTTTCACAATGCATGAACTTCAATGGGTGCTCTAATACAAAATACTACAAATTAAAAAAAAAAACTAAATTTTGGTCGTACGGAACCCTCCGGGCGCGAGTGCGGATGGCACTTGCCCAATATTTTAGGACATAAAGTCAACAATTGAATTATAATCTGTCTAGATTACAATACTGATAGAATAACAAATAATCTTAAGTAAAAAATAAGGAATATTAATTCTACGACGACACAAGCTGACTTTAATGTATCCACATAAACATACGTGATCTGGGTATAAAGAAAGCAAGCAACGAAAATGGAATTGGTTTGACTGTACACCGTGAAGATAAGACATGATAGTGCTCATAATATAATAGTTATATATATGAACATATTCTTTGAAATTCTGGAGACTTATGTTTGGAAAAGCAGGCATGCACTTCGGGTTTTATAAAATTGTAATAAAAAAATCACATACTTAATGCAAAAAAAATATTAGGAGGAATTAAAACAACTCATATGAGTGACAGTCCTCCGTAAAGGTGGCAGAATTCTTCGTGGTTCAAATCCAAGGGCAACATTGTCACACCTAGTTTGCCTAACAGGTGTAACAGGTGTTCTAGTTTAAAAGGTTATTTGGTAGCTATACATATAAATGTTTTCCAATACTTATCACATTTCTATAAGCACGAATGTTCTCACCACAGATGGGCGCTCCCGGAAATCCAAAGGGCTAGTCCCTTCGGTTCCGAACGCATTTGAAATTCCAATGTCGCTAACTTCTTTAAATAATCGCAGCTTTGAGACCCCCCTTGACGCGTTTAACGGAAATTTGATACAGAGATTATTATATTACGCTTCAATACTCTTTTGTTTAGCAGAAAAAATATTCCTCGTGTACCTATTATCATTAATCCATTATCGTCCCAATGCTGAGCACGAGTCTCCTGCCATAATAAGAAGAATTAAGTCAAATCAGAGGTGCGTGGTATTTGAACCTCCGAACCCTCGATCGAGAGGTCCACTTTCTTAGCCACTAGGCTATCTCTGCTTTTGCGTATACTTAAATAAGTAAGAAATTGTGAGATTCTATAAAATTGATGGTAATTAGTTAAAGCTACGTAATTTAAGAACGTTCTATAGGCAGTTGTTCTTGAAAAAGAAAATCGTTCTCGAATGTGAAGCCAATCTACCCACTTAACTGTGACGCGTACTCAGTAGCGAGTTGACAGAAATAATTTGATATTTATGATTATAATTCCACTTGAATAATAGTTTTAATTACTTCTATAAAAACACTTTCAGCAAGATCGACTTTTGATTATAGGCAGAAAAGTAATATTTGACACAAACATAACGCAACTTCGGCCAAGCGCTCGCGAAGTACATTTATCGACTTCGCCACTAATGGCCACTCACTGCAATACATTTTACTTCGCCACTCGCCGCGTAGTAACGGGCCATTACGTAGGTCACTTCTAAGAACCAGATGCGATGTAGGGACACTTTGCGATCTTGTTTAAGCCTAAAAGTCATATGAAGGGTTGTTGTTGTTATAAAGGGAATGTTTTATAACAATCTGATTAAAAAAATTAAGTGAAGGTTATTATATTACACTTTAATATACATTTGCAGCTAATAAAATGTTCGGTTGTACTTAGCTATTAGATAATTAATAAAATATTGAAGTGTAAAAACTTTTTGAGAACGAATACTTCAAGAACTTGTTTAAAATTTCTACACCATTGAAGATTAAGTCTATACAGTTTAATCAACTATGTTAAAAGTATTTTTTGATATCAAAAAATAACCTTTAAGGCATTAGATTATAACGAAATCTAGTGAAAAATAATATTTGACATAAAGTAGCAACGCAGCTGCGGCCATAAGCGCTCGCGAAGTACATTTATCGACTTCGCCACTAATGGCCACTCACTGCAATAGATTTTACTTCGCCACTCGCTGCGTAGTAACGGGCCATTACGTAGGCCACTTCTAAGAACCAGATGCGATGTGGGGACACGTTACGAAATTGATTATTTGTATAAGTCACGTTATTCAGTGGTTTGTCTTTAAAGTAGCTTTTTTAAATGTATTATTTTAGGATGTTCTTCCCAAAAACAGACCATAGTAAAACGCTTTTCATGATTTATTATTAACAAATACAGCAATCATTTTGTATATAAACTTGTCATTCTTTACTTGTATAATTGCTTCATTTATATGAGTAAAATAAATAACGCTCTTTTTATTGTACATTTATTATCACGTTTCAATTGAATTTATTTTTTTACATATAAGGCACAGAGTATATGACTACGATCGCCGCCTACTGTCGAACGAGCATCAAAGACTACCAATCACATGAAAACTAATATCCAATTGAAACGGTACTTTAGCATAGTAATAACTGATTATTTTTTATGTCTAAAGGTCTATGTCTAGGTGTTTTACCAATATCCTTTACGTCTATAAAACCTAAAATATAATAATATAACTTAATGTGAATGAATAGTAAAAACCTCACTATGGAAATAAAAATCCAGAATTTAAATGATGAATATGCTTCGGCACTAATTGCTACTCACTGCAATCGATTTTACATCGCCACTTAACGCAGTAATGAGCCATTACGGAATCACTACTAGGAATCAAAGAGGCGATATTTGTTAGGTAATTCTATAATACTTTTTAATCATAAAATATATCTTTATAATATCTTATCTTCGTAGAAGTCTACATACAATTTATTTTGAAACAAGCTATACCTGCAGCTTCGTTCGCGTGGTTTCAAAATTTTTATAACGTAAAAATTAAATACAAGCGTAAAATATACGTACATTATAAAACTCGATAAACCCAAAGAACAGACCAATACTACTAATCCATTATATTCGATTTAGTATATATTATTATATGTATATAATTTTACTATATATTATTAATCCATTAAATTCAATTTAGTAGTTTTTGTTTCATGAAATTTAAGAGACACAGACAAATAGGCAAACAATTTTTCCAAAAATGATAACATTACTACTATTATATACTCATGAAATAATTCAATTTTGTGAATAGATTGTAATTAATTACAAAATTATTATAAAAACAATCTACCTGACTGCTTAAAGATATAGCCGATAACCAGAGTTTAGACCCAGAGACCCAGAGTTTAGATATTAAAATCCATCAACCCGTTTGGTCTGCAGTGTTACCAAAGAATAAAAGCTACACATACACGCTGTCCAGTAAACATAAGTACAAGAGAATTAATGAAACCAACAAACAAACAGATAATTATACGTGGAGTGAACATTTATCGACTTCACCACTAATAGCCAGTCGCTGCAATAGATTTCACTTCGCCACTTACCGCAATGTAATGGCCCATTATGCAGGCCACTCGTAAGACTATGGCTGCAATGTTTGAACGCATAAATAGTGGTAAATGAGCAGAAATAAATATGGGTAAGCTAACAGTTCTATTCAACAATAAAAATGTATGAGGCAAATAATATTTTCTTAATAGCATAGAAACATACCTTTGACTGAAAATAAGTTAAGACTAGTTATCTCATGTATTTTTAGGAATATTACTTTAACAAAATAAGTGTTCTTTAAAAACGCTCTCATTCAGATAACTGACTCACTACTCATAGATTATAGACAAATATAGAAAAAAATCATCATTTTGAGATTTGTCTTATCGGAGACCAAGCCTAGACTCCTCAACATAGTAAACGCGTATGATGACCATTGCACGTCATTACACACCAAAACAACGCGAAAACATTTTAAGAAATCAATAACTTATTAATAATGTAGTGAAGTAGAAGAAGAATAAGTAAGAAGAGCTCATTCCAGGTAAAACATTTCACACGAAGTAATAACGAAAACAGTAAAAAACTGTAGTACTCTGATGACCTATCTACAATGGAATATGAAATGTTGATTTAATTTTTCAGCCGACAAAATTCCACAGAATCAGATTATTATTAAGTAGACAAGTAGTTAAGTAGTAAAACAGCCCATAATAAATGTACAAAAATGTAAGCGTGTTTTATTTCAATGAAACAGATTTGACAATTTCGTCTACTGGAATATTAATTTGGAAGCGTAAATTCAAGAGATCGGATGTTTTGGGGTCTTTAATTTTATTAACATTGGCCGTGGTCACGATTTATAAAATACGTACCGTGGATTCCAAAATGGAGTGGAAATTCTTGTCACGGATTGGGACAGCCTCGGAAGGAATTATAGAGCCTGGCCGGCGCTTCTTGAAGCAATTTCCTTTCTAAATCCGTTCGTAGCAAATTAGTCGGGATATGGGGCAATACAGCACAACTGCGGACTAAATTGTAATTTCGTTTTGTGTTTTGCTGTCTCTAGTTTCGATTATTAAGGGAGTAATAATGTGATCTTTTATATAATTTATTTCGGTATTCTTTGTGTCTACGGTAAATTCCTAGTATGGGATTCAGAGGGTAGAGGATGGTATTGCTATTTAGTGATACAAGTATGAAATAATGCTTAATTTGGGATTCGGAGTAAAAAAATATATTTCCAGATCTTTAAAATCAAATCTATTATTAATCAAATTTATTTTCAATCTTTTAAGGTAAATCTTTAGGTAGAGTCCAAAAAAAAAAACATAAATTAACTTGTATACTTGAATTAATTGTAATATTTACTAATTGTCGATAGGGTCGACTGGAGTAGGTTACTAGTTAGTTACTAGGTTACTAGTCCAGTCGATTTTATCGATCGACAAACTGTTAAGTTTATTTAGTAACTACAGCTGCTTTTACTATTTACTTAAAAGATTGCCGGCGGATGTCTACCAACTTACGTATTCAGTACAATTACTAGCTGATAATAGCTTTTCTCTTAGCATACTTAACGAAAGTCTAGCCCTCGAAACTTAGTTCACAACTATGTTTTCACATTATCCCGAACATTGGATCTCAACTATTTTCAAACTCCAACCTGAACTAAGTAAGTATGCACCAGTACACAAAATTAAAGCGCAATTGACCTAGTATTCATGACCGAAATTGAACGAAGCTCGTAGACTGCTACTCGTACGTGTAGACTAGGCAACTAGTTTGTTGATCGCGATTTCGACATTGTTTATGAGAACAAAAACATATTTGTTGTGGATTCTGTCACATGCTTTAACAGTAAAGGATAAAGTTACGTGGTTGAAACATGGCATGAAACATTAGATGTTCACTTTATCCAAATCAAAAATAAAATACTTTATTCCTCCACACATTTAGAAAACTGTGGCCCCACTCCAACTTATTAACTAAGAGCGGACAAAGAAACTGTAACCAAACAAAGAAAAACAGCGCATTGTTTCCGAAGATTTCCGGGCGATACAGGGAGCCATTAATCAATTCATTAATAAACCACTAATCAACCTCAAGCTCCCGGGGGACCGGACAAAAGTCGCCATCAATTCGACAAATCCGATTGAAGTTAATGACCAAGCTCCACAAAAGGCATCTGGGACCATCAAAGTGATGTCAAGGGAAATGCTGTCTTATCAATTTAGGAAAGAATAGAATGTGAGGAAAATTCCTTTAAACTCGAATTACGTTGATTCGGTGCTCGAGCGGTCGTCTTTAATCCCGGCCAGTGATTTGATTTCATTAAGGTCTGATGCCTAACAGATTTGCCTCATAGTCGGGGAATAGCGAGAAACACGAGAAACAGACGGTTGCGATAGCAAGATTATTAGAGAAAGTACTCGCTTGGCACGCGGCAAATGATTGTGTTTGATATTTGGAACTTATAAGTACGTAGAATATATTCTATACTACAGGTGTACTCGGATTATCTGTGATAAGTGTTATGAACACGCAGAGAAAGATACAAAATTACGTCAAAGTAAGTCACCAGGACTCAGAATATACTCGTACATTAAAATTATTTATATGGACAAAAAAACGCCATCAGCTCGCCGGCTTGGATAACTTTTTTACAGTTACCTAATGATATTCTAAATATCACAATTGTCGAAAATTTGGAGAGAATTTGGTACTAACACATGTGTATGTACATAAACTTAAGGAACGACTTTGGCTTATTAAGCAATTGTGACTGAAATTCACTTGCATATTCCCAATTCAATGGGCATATTCAATTTTCCGTTCCATTCGTCATCATTGGATAACATGACTTCAGAGATGTTTTTCGTGATTTTAAAATATCTGACAATATTGGCTTAGATTATATCTTCCTCCACCGACTTACGAAGAAGCAACGCGATAACGTATAAAAAGTATTCTCCAAGCTTTCTTCAAGTGTCGATAAGGACACATGCCCAGTAGTAGGGCAAATAGATAAATTTTAAAACACGTGATATTTCTTATAGTGGATGACATAATTCGCTTGGAGTACGACAAATACCTTAAGCTCCTTTGACATAGCGCTTCTAATGATTTCTTTGCGACTTTATAAATAACACCTGACAGTCTGTCTAACGACACCAACTCAAGGATTTGTTCGTACAAAACAATTTTATTTTCAACATTATTATTATACTTATTTCTTCTAGTCTTAGAATTTTTGTCTAGTGTACTTAACGTCACTTTGAGTTTAATGTTAATGTTTGTCATAAATTATGTATGTTGTTCATTGCCTAAATAAATTTTAAACTTTTAAAAGATAAATTCTATTAAAATTGATGCAAGGGAGACAGCTCTAGCTAATCAACGAGCGACAGCGACACCGACGGTCACCGGACGTTCGTACATTAAAACCCTAAATACATTATATTCATTATACATATATTCATACCAGTTAATATTATATTCATACCAGTACTTCTAAAATATATCACATTATTCGAAAGTATTTCCAACTTTTGACTTTGGCTGATAGGCGGCTAAAAGTGCTTCATTTATCTAAATGCAAAATATATTTTGAACCACAACCGCACGTATGTACCGCCCGACAATTACTAAATCACTTAGTAGAACGTGAAAAGTCTTTGAAATATTTTCAACACAATCGTCCTTCGGTGGCCGCGAGATAATGGAAAAAATCCCCCAGCATTAATATTCATAAGCGAACACAAGAGTTGGTTGACACTTCGCCATTTTCGGACAAAAGTCACGACAGCCACGTTTGTTAGTTGTAATGAGTTTCGTTAAAGTTTTTCAGCTTTTCAAAATTTAATCCACGAAATTCGTAAGCATTCGTCAACCCATTATTATTTCATAGCTGGGCACGGGCGCTGTTTACAGAACGAGAAGGATAGAATATTTTCCACCATACTGATCAAATATATGTTAACTTAACAAGCCTTTGAAGTCATTATGAAGGGCTTATAGACATATTGTAGTATCAGTGATGAAAATGGTTGGTTTACTAAAAATAAAGCATTAAGTAGAGGTAAGAGGACATTTTTAACTCAATATAAGGGTACTACAATTAATGTACAGATATTTTTAATTTTACTGTCAACTACTTGATATTTTTAATTTTACTGTCAACTACTTGACAGTAAAATTAAAAATATCTGTACTTAACATTATAGCTCACCGCTAATTCGATACCTTGGAAGGAGTAGGGTCATTAGATTTAGTGTTGACATTGGTAAGAAGTTATTGGCCCTCTCAGATAATAAAAATTTATGTGAGTTAATTTTTAGAATCCGTTACTGTAAGAAAGTGGAATAAAAGAAGGAACAACGTCACTCAACTTGCTATTTTAAAATTAAAATCGATTTTTCTTTTTTATTCCTTCGAATGTTCAGTAGTAGCCGTGAATTATATAATAATAAAGTTGAAAATACTTTATAAACCTCATTACAAGTAATAAAATTGGCTTGCCCCATTTTCGGACAGAAGTTAGGAGGAAAGAAAATGGAGCGGCCAGGTGAAGTAGTTCCTTGGAACACACCACAATAAAACCAGTAAAACACAAAGAGTATCTTTCATATAGATACTTATATGAGTATGTAGTATTTGACACACTTTAGTCAGAACTTGCACTCGAATGTGAAGCATACACAATGACCTCATCATTAATCGTTTGTCAATTTGTTGATAAATCAGCAATTTGTTTTGTCACATCACAACTTGATCTACGATTTCAGTTATGTTCAGAATGAAAATCAAAATTTATTTTCACGATAATTTCGTTACTGTTTCACAGTTTCACTCTGAGTCTGACTTCGTCGTTTTTACTGAACCCATAAATTTCACTAGATTTCTGCTCGCGATTTCGTTCGCGTACAATTTAAAATGTCAATCTACGGTATAATTTATTGAAATTATATATATTTTCTGTATAGACTTGTTTCACAGGAAATTTCACAACATTCTCTAACTTCCAATTAATGATTTGATGTTCTTCTTTATTTTTTTAAAGTGTTCTCCTACAATCATGATTTTAATTAACGTTTGAAGTATGCGTACTCGATTTATTGTGGAATTTATTGGATTTTGCTGTCGTTCAAATTTACTCAAAATTAGATTTTTTTATATCGATACTTTTAATTGGTTCTACTAATAAAGACCACTACCACCATATCTATTTCTGTCTTTGTGTCGGCTATGTTTGCTGCAATTCCTAAAATATTAGGTTGTACAAAGTCAATTTTAGTTTGAGGAACGACCTGGACTAGGTTATATTTAATTGACCTAGATAAGATTTGGGAATGTGCAACATTTTTTTTTAATATTCTATTGATGCATACATGTCTACGTAAAGAATACGAAACTTCCTCTAAGGATATGGCATGAGTTGGAAGTCTTAACATTTTAAGAACATTGAAGGGTTGTAGAATCAAAAGTAACCATATTAGTCTTCAGGAAAGGCAACACAGCTGTGATCGGCTTCATGTAATATCTCTGTTCTCTACGTACTTATTGATCACTTACTATCAGGTGGACTGCATGCTCCTATAATAATTATTATGAAGAACTATCGTCCATGTAGTCTTAGGATGTTTTCTTACACAAGTAAACGAGGGGTGTGGAACATTCGTATGTTCTACATACCTCGTGTGATTCGTATCTCACATTTAAATTAGGCAGAATGCCTTTGCTATAATTGCATTAAAAGTTGGCTAACTGGAATTATATATACAGTTCAACGCACACATAATCCGAACCGCATCCAGTACATACGTATCCGTTACCACCCACCGCTTTGCCTTTATCACGTAACCGCCATTATATAAAACCAACTAAACAGTTGGTTTGAATTCACAAAGACCTTCCTATTCGCTAGGTAATGGGATGGCCTTACCCTAGGCTGTGTTAAGATTAAAATTGTATTACTGAATTTTAGGGTCACGCGGCTCGGAATTGAAAGGTGTAGCGTAATTCATAAGTTCTCAGAATTTACTTCAACGGGAAATTATAGGAAAAATGAAATTATAGTAATAATTATGCTGATAATAATAAAGCTATATATTAACTAATCCTTTGAACTGAAAATGTGTTGATATTTTTACTTTTAAGATAACCTAAATAGCTAACATAATCTAGTTTGACATAAGGTATCACTTCATTAAATTATTACATTACGTCACAATCACAGATGTTTAGCATGGTTGTATACACAGACTTATATCTAAATAGATCCCGCATGTGTACGTATTAGCGTGGTTAAAACTCGGGTTAATGGAGGTGGATTCAACCCACTTCGATGAAATGTCATTTAGTCCGAAAGTAACATTTGTTGTCATCGGATGTCAATTGACAGCAATAAACATGCCGAATTGCGCTATAATAAATTGTGTAAATTCTACAAGTAAAAGTAGCCGCGATAAAGAAAATATTTCCTTTCATACGTAAGTAACGTTTTTCTTAAAATATGTATTATTTATTTTATAACTAATTATTTAAAATTTGTTGTGGTTTCACAATGACAATTAGTTACAGAGTGTGTTTTATCAAATTTTTAATCCATTGCAAATTTTGGTTACAAAGTTGTAAAGCTTCTGTATTAAAACACGCAATGAAAAGTAAAACGATCGATATTTCATCTTGTTGCTTAAAGATGATTGTCATTGGTTATTTCAAAATGAGTACCTGGGGTTGTACATGCCAGTTTCTTGTTCTCGATTATTTAATCGATTTTCGAAAGGGATGAATAATAATGTTGTCTTAATAAATATTTTGTAACAATTTTTTTAATTCTAATCATCTTAATGTTTTTTGTTCTTTTTTTAATATTTACCATTAAATTTACAGGTTATCATTGCGATCATCATCGATTTTTCGATTTCAAAATCGATTTTTATAGCAGAACCGAATCGACTTTTGAAACGATTTTCTCTCTGACGGAGAATTAACAATGCACATCTCTAAATCTTTCTTGACAAGTGTCAGTCGATCGGATAAAAGTGGCACGCTTGGTTTTCATACAAATGAAGGTACATGTGTCATCTATTTAGATATAGGTCTGTGGTTGTATAGTAGACTTATTAAATTAAATATACCCGATGTCAAGATGAATGTGCAGAGCAAAGCTACATAAAATTAATGAACCATCTGATAGTACGAAACGTCAGTATAAAAATTAAAGATTGCAAAGTAAATATTGTAGTTAACCTTAACGCCCGTTATTAATTATCTATCTAATTATAAGCCATCAAAGATCAAAATTTCACAACGTCTAGTATAAAGAAATTGTCAACAGCCTGTCTGCAGTAGGCAAAACGTTGGATAGATCGATTATTAATAATGCGCGTAAATCCATATACAACAAATATGTACCTATGTAAAAACTGAAAAGCATATGAAGTCCTAATCCTTCTCATTCTGAGAAGAGACTATTACGGAGGACAGTAATGGTTTGATGATAATGAAGTATCCATTAACAAAGTTAATATGCGGTGACTTTAGGATAGTTATGGCTGATGTAAAGAAGTAATTGGATTTGTTATGAGAATTTGACTAAGTAACTCATAACTTACGTCATTTTTGGTATTAAGATAGCGTGTTTTATTCTACAAACGGACGCTAATAAACCCCTCTGTACTTTTTAAAGCCCTACTAATTCTAATACTGATATTAATAATATTAGTCTCAAACTTCTTTCAATTCTGCAAATAAGCTTGATTAACATATAGAGGAAACCATGGCACACGCTAAAGTACACAGTACACGTTCACGACTCCGCCCACTTAACAAAGTTAATATGCGGTGGCTTTAGGATAGCGGTTCGGCTCAGTGAACAAATATCAAATGGCGCTGCGTTTTGAAGTTTTGCTAAAGTATAATCAAGCTGTGGCCGCACTAGTTATGGTTGATGTAAGGAAGTAATTGCGTTTGTTATGAGAAGTTTACTTAGTTACTGATAAATTACGTCGTTTGTTCTTTTTGGCATTAGGATAGCGGGTTTTATTCTACAAACGGACGCTAATAAAACTCTCTGTAGTTCAGATGGCACTACTAATTCTAATACTGATATTCATAATAGCAGTTTCAGACTTCTTTCAATTCTGCAAATAAGCTTGATTAACAAATAGAGGAAACCATAGCACACGTTAAAGTAAACAGTACACGTTCACGACTCCGCCCACTTAACAAAGTTAATATGCGGTGGCTTTAGGATAGCGGTTCGGCTCAGTGAACAAATATCAAATAGCGCTGCGTTTTGAAGTTTTGCTAAAGTATAATCAAGCTGTGGCCGCACTAGTTATGACTGATGTAAGGAGGTAATTGTGTTTATTATGAGAAGTTTACTTAGTTATGGTGGTATGACATTCATTTGTCTTTTGGTACTAGGATAGCGGGTTTTATTCTACAAACAGATGCTAATAAAACTCTCAGTAGTTCAGAAAGCACTTCTAATTCTAATACTTATATTCATAAAAGCAGTTTCAGACTTCTTTCAATTCTGCAAATAAGCTTTATTAAGAAATAGAGGAAACCATAGCACACGTTAAAGTACACAGTACACGTTCACGACTCCGCCCACTTAACAAAGTTAATATGCGGTGGCTTTAGGATAGCGGTTCGGCTCAGTGAACAAATATCAAATAGCGCTGCGTTTTGAAGTTTCCTTAAAGTATAATTAAGCTGTGGCCGCACTAGTTATGGTTGATGTAAGGAAGTAATTGTGATTGTTATGAGAAGTTTACTTAGCTACCGATACTCGTAACTTACGTCTTTTTTGTATTAGGATAGTGGGTTGTAATCAATGAAATAATTCGTTGAAAGAACCTGTGGTTCATAAAGTACTACTGTTTCCCATACTGATAAATATAATAGCAGTCTTAAGGACTCTTTCAATTCTTAAAAGAGGACTGTTTAACATATAAACAAAAACTGCCATTAAAATATAAAATTGCAATGAGGATAGAGAAATAAGGATCTATTAAATTTTCATAAATAATAACAAATGTTTATAACACACTCAAAGATTTGACCTACACAAACATCGAAACTGGAGCACTCTGTGTGTAACAACCATGTTTTTTGTGACATAAAAGTAGAAACTGAGCATGCAGTCCACTTGATGGTAAGTGAGGTCGGCCACAGATGCGCCGCTGGACTGAGGACTAAGCTGAAATGCCTCGGAAAAGTATGTTTCCCTATGTACCTATGTAACATGTGCTTGCTGCTGTATCACGTTGATAGCACACTATATAACATAGATATAACACTGTGTTAAAGGTTTTGTTTATGTCCTTTCATTTTTAATACCTTCCAGCATCATTTATGCTGAAAATATTTTTACTACCAATGATAGAGAGGCTCTTACCATTAACATTGATAGCTGTTTCAGTTTTCAGAAAACATAGATACGTTCCAGTTACCGAGTGGAACGGCCTTTATAAAGTTAATAACGCTGGCTTTAGGATAGCGGATTAGCTCAGTGAGCAAATATCAAATAACGTTGCGTTTCAAGCGGTTTTGTGAAAGTTCACTTACGCTTTGTTTAACTAGTGAAAACTTGCTTGATATTTATTTAACGATCTTGTGGCTTATTGCAAATTTACTACTAGTGGAGCTACTTTTCCGTTAAGCTTATTTGCTATTTTAATATGTAACGGGTACTCATGATTTTTGAATTTCTTTTGCCGGTATTAAAAAACCGTGTATCGTGAGTACCCGTTGCATATTAAAATGTTAGAATTCTGCGATAATATTAGCCTAAAATAATATATCTCTTATTTTTCATAAACTGCCACTTAGGATTTTAATGTGAATAGAGGGGAAGCATCGTTTGGCATACGTTTAAATATCGTGTTTTGAATAAAGATAACACTATTTATATTTCATCTCAAGTTATTTACATTGTATAAATACGTGAACAATACTCGTATTAGTACTTAATCATATTCGTATCTTTAAGTTTTCTAGATGAGAGGATTTGTAAATAATTGGAGGCAAAACGAAAACCACCAGAACTACTAGAAAAAATATTTCAGTTTATTTCTTACTCAACATAATTACAATTGAACTTTTTTAAGGCTTTGATATCTCACTTTACACGGGGAAAGCTATTCTTAAATTTTTATTTAAATTTCAGATATACGAACTTAGAAGTGCCTATAAATATTTTATTAATATTATTCATATAGCTTTCTACCACTCAACTCACGCCAACTCAATACATGAACAAAAAGTTACATCAAAAAAATATTTGCAAAGTTATAAAACAATTTAACGTACCTCTTCATGTTGAGGAAATACATGAAAATTGAGTTATGTGAGTTACGGAGATGAACACACTTTTCTGAGGAAATCGAGTTCCCCGGCATTAAAGGGAACTCCGTCCTAATTGGAATAAGCGGGGATACCTATCCGTTCTGATGATCGAGTCTGGAAGAATTTTTGGTGCCGGCTTAAATTTGATTACGAGGGGATTTGGTTGCGTAGTGGTGAGTTCGTACCACCAGACTTTTGGGAAATAATTTACGGATTAGAATTATCGATTCTAAGGTCATCATTGTCTGAATGGGTACCTGATCTAAATCTTACTGAAATTACTTAATTAGTTAAGAAACTTTAGTGTTGTTATTATTATTGAATAGCTACAAACGACTTTATTTAGATAGGTAAATTTGCAAGAAGATTATAAGTAATTCAGTAATGAAACCTATGTGAATTATAGTCTTAATGCACACATTAAATTACATGTGCGAACATCTAAGGATTTAAATGTATCCACATATCCATGGACAGAAACGTGACAACGGCATTGCATTACATCTCAACAGATGAACGCGGATCTGTTCGACAATTACAGCAGTAATTACGGCGGATGTTTCCTGTAATCTCGAGTGGGGCGTAAGAACAACTCTAGTAATTTGTATAAAATTAAATTTCGCTCGTAAAAGGACCGTTTCGCATTTCCTACGGTGGAACGCTTGACATCGAGCACTTTGCGTGGAGCGGAATAGCTCTTTATACTCACGTGTCGTTGCGTATAATCTGTATGCGTATTATATTCATGATTATTATTTTCCTCGTGTTTTATTTTAATATTACTCCTATTATGTTTAGAGAAATTTACATAAATAGAGGAATTTAGGAAGAAAAAACACAATTGTAGTTTTAATTAATGTGAATATTTCCTGTAATTTCGAGGTCTTGTGAACAGTCCTAGCTATAATTGTAAAATTAAATTTCGCTCGTAAAAGGACCGTTTCGCATTTCCTACGATGGAACGCTTGACATCGAGCACTTTGCGTACAGCGGAATAGCTCTTTATACTCACGTGTCGTTGCGTGTAATCTGTAGGCGTATTTATATTCATGGTTATTATTTTCCTCGTCTTTTATTTTTAATATTTTTTGAGAATATATGGGTACATAAATACTGGAAATCAGGAATAATAAATAAACATCTGGTTATCTCAATACATAAAAGGTCAAAGATCGTATTAACAATTACAGTTGTAATTAATGTACATGTTCCCTGTAATTTAGGGGTCGCAAGAACATCTCTAGCAATACGTGTAAAATTAAATTTCGTTAAATTCGTAAAAGGAATTTTTAGGATATCATGATACGCTGGAACGCTCGATATTGAGCACGTTTGCGTTAATCTCCTTTTTAATCTAGCGTATTGTGTGGTCTCAGGATAATTATTATCTTATATAGATTTTATAAAAATGATGGATGATTTTATCTACCTACTTCGTAAACTAAAATAATTGAAATTGATTGTACTTAAATAATAGCCGTTGTAGCTTTATAAACCCAGTAATGTTAACTTATGAAAGTAAGTTCATAAAAAGTTGTCCTACACAAAACCGAGTAAAGGTAAATAAGAATGCATATAGAATGAAACAATGAAAAACTTACTAGTAATTTATTCAAAATTAAATTTCGCTCGTAAAAGGCGTGTTCCGCTCCGCTCGACGAAGGAACGCTTGACATTGAGTGGGTACTTTCGCGTTAACAGAATATTTCCTTCGCCCATACCGTTCGTACAACATACAAGCGAGTTAAAACCTATGAGATCCATTATTATTTTGTATTTTTGCATATATATTGTTAATCATTTTTTGAACTGTGATTAGCTGGAAAAGTAACCAACTGGCATTAATTTTGTCGTTAGGAGGTAGACCGGTCCATTGCCAGCACTCATAGTTTAGTGACGTTGTTCTTTAAGAAATGAAAATAGGAAAATATAATACAAGATAGCAACGTTTATAACAGCTGATAAGCTTGTATTATGTAGCTGTAACGTTAGTAAGTTCAAGCTATAAAAGACCTACCACTTATAGTAATTAGGAAATTTACAGCAGCAAATATATTTTATTACTTGTTTTTTTATAATTATTTGTATTGATGTCTGAGTTTTACCAATCCATTTTACGGCAGCATTAGCACTTTAGGCTTTGACATAATTTCCTTTAAGCGTCTTTAATTGAGGACGTAATATTAAAATCTATATATCGTTTACTAGATATTTTCAGGAACCTAAATACAAAAACTTGCACGAGAATCCACATTATTGTTTCTGGCTCCACTTTGGCAAGGGTGTAAGCTAAAAAATTTTATCTACTGAAGTGCACTCGCCAAGATCAGTTAAAGCGGAGTAATTCGGAGATAGATTAGGTTTTTCTAGAATTTTGCGGAGGGAATTTTCCGTTCTTTCATATGTATTTGAAAAGCGCTGCTTGTTATATCACTGAGTGATATTCAAGGTGTTTAAACGAGATTCCATCCACGACATTATCATGATCCCTCTATACATGGCCTTTCGTTTTTCAACAGAGATCCTACATAATTTTAGGATTAGCTATGTGTAATTAGGCATTTATAAGCAAACTAGTGGTCGCCCAGTGGTCGAAATTCGACTATAATTATTGCACGCCTCATAAGCGAAGCGTTGAGGTTGTGCTCTACTCTCGACATTTCAAAAAAAGCAGTTTTCTCGAAACTGAAATTGATTTTTTGTTATTTATATTGCATTTATAGGTTAATTTGAGTGCACTAATATCAAGTCAAATAATTTATCAGGCACATAAAATATATTTTAATAACATTTTTTTTGTTTAACATAGTAAATAATAATATTAAACATAATCTTTTCTGGACGTCCGTGTATGGACGGGTTTATGTGGCATCAAAATTGGTCGAAAAAATGATCGTATCGGAATATTTTTTTTTAATTATCTAAAGTAACACACGAAATAATTTCTTAGTCAATATGAGCGTTTAATTCACTGTCATTAAATTATTATTTATAACAAGTAATTTAATTAAAAAATCAAAAACCCGACTGCACTAAACAGGCTGAAGTAGAATTACCAAAAACGGTGAAATAGGCGTTTCATTATTTTTATGCAAAAAGCTAAATACAAAGTTTCATAGTAGGTATCTGCTTCAAAATCAAAAGATGTTAAAACAATATTATCCTATTCTATCCTCGTAGTGCTCATTTACGCTATATAAATAACCTATGAGTAAAATGCCAGCACTCTAAAGTGCAGCGGTTTCCCTTAGCGTTGATCTCTGGCACAGCAACACTACTCATTTAGTCAGACAGTCATCTCGATGTAATATATATATATATATATGTATATGTATGTGTAATCTACCCTTTTAATTTCCTTTGTTTTGATACCCTACTCGATAGGTTTGGTATTTTTTTTAAAACGTGTTACTATTTCGCAAAAAAAAAACACCATTTACGATCTATAAAAGATCTATCCGGTGATTATATTACCTCGTTAGGGGTAGAATTTCATTATTTTTATCCAACAAGCCTGATAAAACATTTTATAGTGTTTGCTTCAAGATTGACGGTTGTTCAAATGAACTTTTAACCCTTATTTTACCCTCTACGGGGTTGATTTTTCGGAAGGGGATAGATAGGTGTGTCTTTGTTCCTACCCAGAAAGCCAAATACTAAATTTTATAGTAGTTGCTTCAAAATTAAAGGATTTCAAAAAAACTGATTTTCCCTATTTTACCCTCTTAGGGGTGGAATTTCCAAAAGGCCTTTCTTAATACTTATTTACGCTATATAGCGAACCCATGTGCAAAATTTTAGAACTCTAACATGAGCGGTTTTGGCTGTACGTTGATTTCTGAAAAATGAAAAAGTCATTTAATTAGTCAGTCAGTCAGTCAGTCATCTTGCTGTTTTATATATATACAAATATGTTTTTATAATCTACGTTTAATTTACTTTCAATTGATACCCCACTCGATAGGTTCGGTTAACTTTTTTTTTTAAATGATTTACTATTTCGCGCCAAAAATTCGCCCTTTTGAATTCTTTTCTCTAACACCTATCTAAGGACACTCGGGTCATTGAGACGAATATAATGACACCTTAACTGTCTAAATTTATGTAGCCGTTTGTAAGATCGGATCAAATAAAGAAAGACAAACATACAAGATACGCGCGAAAAACATAACCCTTCCTTGGCAGTCGGGTAAAAAAAAAGTCAAATGTAAAATCTTAAGTTGTAACCTCGTGAATATAACTCCATCTGATATCTATAAATGGTACTTTTTTACAAGACACTGTAAAGTTACATTGACTATTGAGGTGTTTTTCTATTTTCGTGCTCTGCTCTTAATTTGTTAATTAATTACCTAGATTAAAACTTTCGATAGATTTGTAGTGGTGGAATGAGGGTGGAGGTGGGTGTGATTACAAATTGTTTTCATTTGAGTCGATTGTTATTGAGCATTTAACAGCTTTCTCATAAAGAGCCTCTAAAATTTTGAATTTTTTAAACAAAACGATTTTAAATTCACATGTTGCTTCTTTATATTACACTATACTTGTCACCTGGATCTCCTTTACTCCATTTATTATTATTTAAATTTTTAATTTAAATTACCACTCAATTCAACAGTAGTGACACCGTGAAAGATCTTGAGACAGAACAAGAACTTGGCACATGAGAACGAGTGTATTTGTATATTTATATAATATACACTTTTTTATACAATTTCATTGTAAAAAAAAAATAGATTATGAGGCGTGCACTTTTGGATTTTCCAAACTTTATAAAATTATTATCAAAAATAAACGTAATCAAAAACAGTTAAAAAAAGAGTATATATGTGTAAACCAAGTACCTTCGCTTAATTTGCATCCATGTAAGTTTTATATGTTTATGTTTTTTCATGATAAAATATAATAATGTTAATGTGTCTATAGGAAAATATTGATTACATAGTTTTCGAATTGTATGTGTTTGTGTAAAATGCGTGTTAGTGTGTGTAATGTTTTTATTGATTTAATGTACTTCCTTTGCATTATTAAAAATATATTAGCATTCTGCTCTTCTTCTCTATATAAACTGTAACTGTGGCAAATTTTATACTCGTCAGTCCGCGAAATTTTCGTAAAAAGGGGTTTTTCCTTCACGTATTAATATAGATATAGATAACGTTCAGAACAATTCAAACGCTTTCAAAATTAGCAAACAGGGATTTACAGAAATAGACAAAACATTATTAACATTTTTTAAAATTCCTTAGTGAAATAAAAGATAGGTTGTAAAAGAGGTTTCCACGGAATTGTACGAAGTATCTACAGAAAATGCAGTCGACACGCTACGGCAAATCCAATTGCTATCGACGGCGGATTTGCCGCACAACTGTTCTTAGTCATGATATTAAACGGATCTATTATTGAGTTTATTAATAAAATTACAATGAATTTAACACACAAATTACAATACTAAACCTATTAGAGTATGATCCAAGTGAATAACGATTAGAATGAAAAGTTATGGGTGTATTAGCCAAGTATGGAATGAATATCAATTGATGTCTATTACAAAGGAAAAAGCCCTTGTAATAAATGAGTTTCTACTGAACAGTACGAAGTATCTGCAGAAAATGCAGTCGACACGCTACGGCAAATCCAATTGCTATCGACGGCGGGACGTAATGAAATTTGCCGCAAAACTGTTCTTAGTCACGATATGAAGCAGGCACTGGATGTATTCGGATTTGTCCTTAATACACGCATAATGAAATTAACATACAAATCACAATGCTAAACTTTATTAGAGAATAACTCAAGTTAATAGAGATTTGAGTCGAAGATGACATGTTAGTAAAGTGAGAACTGCGTATATACAAAATATTTGTCATTTCTGTAGACAGTTTACAAGAATCTTATTTCTTATATTGTTAGTTTGAATATATAGTGTGATTCTTAATTAGGTGTCCAAAATGTAAACAAAGAAATGTCACTGTCAAAATTGACAAGAAATAAAAACTAACAAATTGAACAAAAAACGAAAACTTTAAAAACTATACACAATTTAACAAACGCGCTATGAAAACGAGAAAGCATTAAAGTTCGATCACAATCACGAAAATGAATAATATTAGCTACGAAACTTAAAAATGACGGCACAAGAAATGTTTCGGATTCAGAGTGTGTTACCATTATCACAGTTTAATTTTTTACCATAAACCTGTTTTTTTATTATTATTACTGTATGAAAAGAAATTGAGGTAATATAAATATTATAAAATATGAATTATTCTTAATTTATTTAGATCATTATTTTATTAGTGTTGTATTACTTTAATATCGTCAAAAATAAGTAACTACCATTTGAAACGTATTTTCTTGATAGGTCAACACCTTTGTTTACATTTTGGACACCGAATTATGAATCAGACTATAGGTATGAAATTTAATGCGCGGTACACATAAAGTATACTAATATATAAACGGTGATAGGCTAGTGGTTAAGAAACTCGGCCTCTTAATTGATGGGGTCCGAGGTTCAAATCCCAAGCACGCACCTCTGATTTTTCAAAGTTGTGTGCGTATTAGAAATTTATTATTACTTGCTTAAACGGCGAAGTAAAACATCGTGTAGAAACCTGTATACCTGAGAAATCGTATAAAAAAATTTAAAGGCATGTAAAGTCTAACAATTCGCACTTGGCCGGCGCGGTGGAATGGAATGGCCTAATCTTGCTCATTCTGAGAGGAGACCCGTGCCCAGCAGTGAAACAGTAATGGGTTATTGTTGATGATGCAATTTTTTATCACTTAAAATTAAAAAGTAACTCGCTTTCTCATAGTTATAGATATTTTATATACATACCACGAAAATTGACATAAAACTTTGAATGAGATAACAATAGTTTAGCCACCATTTATGATTCTATTCTTTAATAACTAGAATTATACATAGAAGATAGAATTGGATGAATTGGCATAGAATGAGGCCGTTGCTTTTAGATGTCAGTGGTGTTTTTATTGAAGCGTAAAATGTCAGACCTCAGTAGAATTACTTTTTTTTATAATATAGGAGTAGCAGACGAGCATCACTCCACCACGGTAAGTGACTACTGCCGCCCATGGACATCTGTAATCAACCCTAGATAGGATTAGATATTCCTACCTGAGTTCGGCCACAGATGCACCGCTACCCCTGAGGACTAAGCTGGAACGCCTCAGAAAAGTCTGTCTATCTTACCACATCCTTTATAACGGAACACAGCAGCGCCTAACACTGCTGTTATTAAGTCGAAATAGGTGTGGCGGTGGTGCCGCCGGAGTCCAACCATAGAGGGTTTACCACCTTCAATATGGGTTCTACCACTTATTTTAATTAATTCAGTTTATTAATACAGGCCAGTTGTTTTTTATATTCATTGATTTAATTTATTATTGCTTAATAGGGGAAGGAAACCAAATATTAAATTACTGTCAGTAAATGGAAATTACAAGGAAAAAACACCGAGCTCTTTTATTTTTCGAGGAATCCAAAATTGCTTTTGACAAGGAAATAAACAGAAATAATATTTCGTTCAATTACAACTAGTCACGTAACATACTGTACTAAAAAGAACATATAGAACTTTATCCTTACGATATTTAAAACTGGGTACGTATATATACCCTATTGTGTGATAGTATTACCACATATGGTATAATATCATAACTTATTGTAGTTGTACATAATATTAATATGTTTAGTTGTAGCTTTGCAGAGGGAACATGTTGGCTCGTGGATTTGCCCGATTTTCCACCCACGTAAAAGTAACGCTTTTTAAAGCTTACTGTCAGAGCTTTTACACGGGGAATCTATGGGTCAACTACACCAAGAAGTCGATTGGGGCCCTACGCGTACTGTACAATAATATATTTAGGATGGTTTTGGGACTGCCCCGGTTCTGCAGTGCCTCTGAAATGTTCGCGCAGAACCATACAGATGGCTTTGACGCTATAATGCGCAAGAAAACCGCGGCATTGATGAGAGCTGTAAGGGCCACTCACAACACCATTTTCATGGAGGTGCAAAATTATGCCACGCCTATGTGGCGGAGCTTTGTGAGAAGGGTTATCAGATAGGAGATAGTTCTTTTGGTAGCCCTCCACACATAGCTCTATTAGTATATTATTATTATTAATTAGATTGAATTAAATTGAATTGTAATGATCATAATACGTACTAATACTAGATTTAAGTTCTTACTAACACACATGGATCAATGTTATCTGTTTAATGAAATAAATTAAATTAAAAAAATTAAATAAATTTGCAAAATGACGTCATTAAAAAAATAAAATACGAACCGTTACGTTTTTTTTTTTTTAATTTTTCTTAGTTAAATAACTCTTTTCATCTTTGGATATGATTTTGTATCATTCTAATAAGGAACATAACACACAAAGAATCAAAGAAAAATACAAGCAAGCATAATATTTATTCATCCCCAGAACACGGAAGCTTTAAGTCGCAGTCAATATGTCAACAGTGTAACCTCAAATATAAAACCAAAACAAACAAACACACGCATACGTACGTATAAACGCAAACATGCACAGAACTAGAACAAAGAACATAATAACATTAGACGCTCATTTGTTCTTCATAGTTACAGAACCGGGATGGAACTCTGAAGAAATTCTGAAGTTTGTTTCTTAGTGGCAGTGTAATGACAATGTTCTGCGTTTGTGGTCTCGGTCACGAGTTTTATTAGTGTTCTGTTTGTGATTTTGTACCGAGAAATACCGAGAAATTATATCAACCGAAATTCCGGGAAAATTCCGGGAATTGGAACGATAAGTTCCATTATGTTTTGAAATGTTCATTATTCTACAGTTTTTTGATACTAAAGTAGCAAAGAAGAACCTCATGGTACATGGTCTCTCTTGTTCACGAAAATCTGTAACAGGTCCATTTAGAACTGAGGTACTATCTGAAATCAATTGCAGAACTAGTGACATCCCTGAGAATTATCGTAAATATCTTTTCTTGGAAGGCAAAATATTAGATAGGTTGATTTATTACATTATATACTAAACCTTAAACAAGTGGTATTTTTTTATAATATAGGAGTATCAGACGAACACGCAGTCCACCTGGTAAGTGGATTCTGCCGCCCATGGACATCTGTAATTAACCCCAGATAGGATTTGATATTCCTACCTGATGTCGGCCACAGATGCTACTCCTGAGGACTAAGCTGGAACGCCTCCGAAAAGTATGTCTCCCTTACAACATCCTTCAAACCAGAATACAGCAGCGTTTAACACTGCTGTTATAAGGCAGAAATAGGTGTGGCGGTGGTGCCGCCAGAGTCGAATCACACCTTTTACCACCTTCAAAACTTCAACTTAATAACAATATTTTCACTTAACATTAAGAATATTATAGAAAACAAAAACAAAAACTAATTGTTACTACTATTACACAACTAGAACTCAACTATGCCTTTAAAATTAAACGGAAAATGAGCAGAGAAGTCTTGCAAGATAAGATCCAATTTAGCTCGGAGGAAACTAGTTAGGAACACAATAACGTAAACGTGTCACCGGTTATCAGGGAAATAAGGCTCTGGTTAGACCAAAAGCGAGTAAAGAACGTTGTAACTGTAAATTGCAAAAAATACATATATAAGTATATTATTTAAAAAAAACCAAATTACTATGAGTGAAGCCGGAATGTCTCCGTTATGAAATCTTTTGTATATTAACTGTCGAAGTAACCACCTTGTACGCAAACTTGACCACTACAGCTCATGGACATCAGTAATTAACCCTAGATAAGAGTTATAACTGAGCTAGGTCAAAGATGTGTTGCTACCCCTGATTACTAATTTGATACGTCTCGGATAACTATGTCTCTCTTATAACACTATTCAAAGCACGCCAACATAGCAACGCTTGTTAGGCAGAAATAGGTGTGGCGGTAATGCATCCGTAGTCAACCCGGTAGTTCCGCAGTGTTTTTCCCCTTCAACCTTTCAACCTTTTTCCTTCTGTTATCAATCCAATAACGTAACTATTTTTTTGCTACGTAATTCTTTTATACAATACAAGCAGAAGTAGAAGACCGAGTACTTTGGCGAAATTTGCAGCACATCTGCACAGTAGACCAACACAGCAGGCACGACATTCAGCAATGAAGAAGCGACTACGAAGAAAAATAATTATAGTATAAATCATAGATTAGTAAAAATTACTCACTCCTAACAAGAAAATGAAACCAGTTTTGAAATTGACAAAACAGAATTGAAATTATCACTGTCATCTATTTTCGTGTTTAAATAATATTAAAAAAATGTAGTTTTTAGATCATTTACGAATGAAACGATATTTCTCCGCTCTTTTTCTTCGATTTCGTGTTTTTGCACTTAACTGCACATGCCAGCGGAAGAATGGCTGTCAGAATTGTCAGCCGTTTAAGCCATTTAATGGCTTCCTTTAATTACAAGGCGGTGAGATATCTATATTTATCTATGGTATAAATATTATGTATAGCCCCATCGCAGTGCAACAGGTGGCTTACTGTAAAAAAATCTGTTTGGGTATATTTTTCGCAGGAAAGACAATTTTCTTGGGCGATTGCCTGGCTATAAATAAATCCGAGCGTAACGTACATATTTCAAAGTCGCGACCTGCGACTGAACGACGTATCCTTATGATTTATATGCACGCAAAACCCTATTTTACAAATCTTTGGCCGTTTTGGATACGATAAATAAGACTTATTTATCTGCGGGCATCGAACTTTTATGAAGAAAAGATTATAATAATAAAAGATGGATGATTTGTAAGATTTCTATTGACACGTATTATAGAGGTGGTAGAAATATAATGCTTCAAACGGGAGGATAACTATGCTTATGTTAAGGTCTTGCGTTTCTGCAGAACGATGTGGAATGGGTGATTTACGTATGATAGGCTTCTTAGTCCTCAGGAATGGCAACGCATCTGTGAATGGCTTTCGTTTCTATCTAACTTTATATAGAACGGGAGTTCTAAACTCTTGTGCTATATCGATATGGGTTGCATGCTTGTTCGCTACTTCAATAAAAAAAACTAGTTTAATAAAATACTATTATTATCGGCACTTTTTGGTCTTTCTGAGCTCTTATTTTATGATTATTTGAATACTTTAGTGACGACCAACGATTGATTTATATTTCATGACCATTTCTCTTTCCACTCCGATCTACATCCACTACAAAAGTCACTTCAATAAAACTAAAATACTATTACATAAAATTTCCATATCCATTTAACTTAGTGAGTTTCAATCCAATAACACTCCGAGATATATCATCGTATTACAAAACTTTTTTCCTTTAACAAGTGTAAGTGCAGATATCTGGCGGAAAGCCAGCCACAAAACCAGGTAAGCTCCCAACCGTTAAATAAACCGATCACATTTTAAAAATGCACTCAAAATACAATTCCCGGTACGAATGTCGATTGGAGATATCGAATCAAGTTCTCGTGAACAGCTGTGCCTTATCAAAGGATGTACTGAAATGTAAGTGTGAATTTGAATTATTTATGTGTTATTGGTTAGCACTTAAGGTACTGTTGAAGTGGAGTTTCGAGAATGAGTACTAAAAGGATGCAGTATAGAACCTAAATATAACTCAATCTTTGATAGAAATATGACAAATTTATAAAAGAATTTACTTTTGGGTATTAGAAAAACATCATGATGTTGCCTATAAACTAATACCAAATACAATTGGAATAAGTGAAACAAATTATCGCTTAAAGTATTCATATCTGTCTAAAGACTCAAACCTATTTGTGGGTTCAGATAAGCTACAGATCTGATATTTACAGTGACATCAATCATACAAGAAAATAATAATTTATAGAAAAGCTTTGAAGTAAAACAAGAATAAATTTGGGAGTTCATCAATAACGAAACATTGTTCATAAAATACTATAACATTATCGTGTCGTTATTGCAAATATAATTTATTTTCTTGCCATGATTCTGGCTTTAATTTAAATTAGGTTGGTAAGCTTGCATGCTAATTGTATTATAATCGAATCTGATGGCAGTAAATCGACCAAAGTTACGCAAACGTTTTAAGCCATTACACAATGACGTGCTAATTACAAGCTATTAGCTGTTTCTACGTAATCAGAAACATATCCTATAATTTGTGCATGCAGTGATTCCCGACATAGGTCCTACAATTACTGGTAATCCCGAACATCGCGGGGAACCATTTACCTTAATTGTGCAACCCCATTGTACCGATGGTAATCACATCAGATCCGAGGGTAATGGACTAATTACATACATTTGGCTAAACAATAGCAGGCATTAAGAAGATTTCACGAAGCAATACAATAACTTAAGTGTATTACTCGTAGATGTGATCTTGTGTTAATGCTGAAGATGTGGAAATTAACGAATTATAAGAATTTATTCGGATTTGAGGCATATTGACACGTCAAAAAATCTTCGAGAAAATTTGTCTAGCAAATTGATTTCTAAATCTTAAACGTCGTGTGCTGGAAAATGAATTGAAAATTTGTAAACCTGTATGAGGAATTAGCTCTGTATGATTGTGTTATTCAATAAAATGATTATACAAAATTAAAGCATAACGTTAAGATTTCTACGTGCTTCCATCTAAAAATAAAGTATAAATATTAATACCATTTAATGTCGTAAAATACTGAAAATGTTTTCGAACTGATGCACAACGTACTCGTAAATATAAAAAATAAGCAACAATACAGCAAGCAACCTGTTTGCAGTTTATAAAACCAAATCAAACATTCATCGCTTAATATCATACACCTATTTCCCTGTAACCCCATTCAATCCCGAACGTCATTGAAATCTCATATCGTCTCGGTAATGGGCAATCGCTTGCAGAATTGTACGTACAGAGGCGGGCGTTAAATCGTGCGTTTCGGGCCGAAGGCGCTATCGATCGACTGTCGTGATCCCTTCACGGACCGAGATTGTATACGTTATTTAATCGAGCTTGTATGGAACTGATCTTGTTAGTGTAGAACTTGAATATAAATAGAACTTTCCAGGAAATTTAAAGGTAAATGTTAAACCAGAAATAACATTTAAATTTAACTTTCCATTTCCATGACATGAAACTGTAAACAGATTAATAATAATGATGATTATAATCATTTTCAAAACGTTTAAGGTTGGGCACTGGAAAGTAAATTGGATATTGTAAACCTGTATGAGGAATTGGCTTTGTATGATTGTGTTATTCATGAGTTATGCTTCCATCAAAAAGTAAAGCATGAACACAATTTAATGTCTTAAAATACTTGAAAACGTGATATTTTCTAAAGTTTTCAAAATAATTTACAACGTAAATATAAAAAAATAAGCAACAATACAGCAAGCAACCTGTTTGCAGTTTATAAAACCAAATCAAACATTCACCGCTTAATATCATACACCTATTTCCCTGTAACCCCATTCAATCCCGAACGTCATTGAAATCTCATATCGTCTCGGTAATGGGCAATCGCTTGCAGAATTGTACGTACAGAGGCGGGCGTTAAATCGTGCGTTTCGGACCGAAGGCGCTATCGATCGACTGTCGTGATCCCTTCACAGACCGAGATTGTATACGTTATTTAATCGAGTGTGGATGGAATTGACGTTGTTAGTGTAGAATTTCAATGTGGATGGAACTTTCCAGGAAATGTTAAGTAAATTTTAAATGTTGTTTCTGTTTTAACATTTGAACTTAAGTTTTCATTTCCATGAATTGAAAATGGAAACGGATTAATAAAACTTGTAACGTCATAAGCTTTCAACCATAAAACCAGTTTAATCCATAAAACGAAACATTTTCAAAAATCCTTTCATTGTGCTCATTGACCGTGTTCATTACATTACGCTTCTATGTAACATGTACTAATAGTTAATGGTTATTATAATAATGGCGATTTGCAGGTATGTTACTGATGTTACTGTCCGTAAGGTACACATCTATGTAAGGAATGTACTTATTTAAACGACATTGTTATAGTTTGGGGTATAGAACTTCTTCATTTCCGGTACGTTAAAAATCACTTAAATGAAAAAAAAATAGTTAACAATATATTTCCAAATATTGATTTCAAAATAATAAACGTAATGTGCTTCTACCAAAATGTAAGTCAATGTAACAATGTATCCAATATCTACCTCAACATGCGGAATTCAGATAAAACTTTTCGGAGGGCTGCGAAAAATTGTGAGGTTAAAACACGTGATATGTGTAGTTTTTATACGAAATACCTAGCGAGGATTAAAAATATGGACAATTTGCTGCCATGTCCAAATCCGCTGCAACGTTTAGTTGCTGAATTGGAAGAGCTTACTGCGGCATTTCATTGCATATTCCCACCCAAAAAGAAAACAATAAAAAAGTTGTCCACGAAATAATCACTATATATGATCACAAGTGAATATGACTACTACTACTAAAGCTATTTGCCCCCCGATGGTAAGTCGCAACTACCGCCCATCTACAAAAATGCACTGCAGTAATCAACCCGAGATAAGATTAGATTTATCATACCTGAGGTCGGTCACAAAAGCGCCGCTACCCCTGAGGATTAAGCTGGAATGCTTCGGAAAAGTATGTATCCCTTACCACATCCGTCAAACCAGAACACAACAGGTTTTAACACTGCTGTTATTAGGCGGAACCCTAGTGTCTCCAAGGTCAAACCATAAACGGTTCTATCATTATCCACATATAAAATATCACTAGATATAATTAGAATCTATTTGATTGTTTCTTTACAAAAATACATTCTTTTTTCTAATGAGGTTTGAATTTTACGAAACGTATACAAAATAGAACAGATCTATCTATACAACTAAACTAAAAATGAAGAAGTACACACGCTTAAAACCTACAGAACTAAGAACGAAACATAAATAGACACTAATGAGCACAGCAGTCGTCATTAGAGCGACATTGGAAGGAGTGTCAAAGTCACTTGTCCCTTTAGTAACGTGTGCTCCGCAGTTTTTATACGCTGGAATTTATAACGTATTAAATTGTTACGTTATACGAGTAGTTTATTGAAGCAGCAGATTTAACCCACCTGATGTTGTGACTGTTGATCATAAACATCTGTAGCAGACTCTTAAAGGGATATGAGTTTACTTGAAATCGATCACGGACGCGTTATTATACTAGAAGATTGAAATTGTTAATGTTAGCGATAAAAAATACCATTGAAAAGTAGAAACAAGGAAGGTCTAGGATTAATGCTCTAATTATTATTGAAGGACCATTCGCCATTTTGTCATTCAAAATCGAAGCTCAGATACCAACATGATAACAATCCTTTCATATAGGTTATTTGTTTTCAGACTACGTACGTCAAGCAGAACTAGTAAATCTCCGACTAAAAATAGAGAATATAGTTTACTGCACATTTCTCTAAGAATACGTAAACTGAAGGTGGGAAACTCTTTAAAAATTCAAAAGAACGGACTGTTGAAATTTCGTGAAAATCTCTTCCCAACAGGAATTCTTCACGAACACCCTTAAAAGTTTTCATAAGGAAAGTTTCTCGGTTGTATGCCCGATATTCCGCCGGAGTTGTACAAGCGTATTGGAAGGTTTCTATCACAAATAATATTGATTTATAGCTCGCTTTTAATAAGTGCAGGTAACATAGACTTAGTAGACGGATGTGTTCGTTCTTATTACGTCTACTTGTTAAATAATATCATGTAGATCTTCTTGGCAATAACCTATTTAAGTTCTTTTACATAGGTCTACTTATAAGAAAGGTTTTTTCTCTTCGAATACTTGAATTTGGTCTCTAAAACGTGGAAGTTGCAGAAAAATATGCTAAACCGGGGATTAAACGCTGAAATCATGCACATTAGATAGACCTACTTTAGGCATAATATCTCATATATTTAAACAAAAAAAAAATAAGCTGATTTAATACTGAGAGACAATGATATTCCCAGCAGATTTCTATACCACGCATTACAATGACTGGATCAAGATTTGATAAATCAAAATGGATGGAACAAATCAAGCTGTCAAAGACGATTCACTCGTTACCCATTCCGTTAGTATACATGGAGTTGCATAAACACTTAAGCAAGGCATGTTGACAATGTGCTTCCACTTTAGGAACGCTCGAGGTCCCGTGTAAAGACGAGACGCGAGATTAATTTGACTGAAAGGCACCTTTCAAAGCAAGAGCGACATTTCTCGAGCGAATATGCACCGTTGTCTAATTTTGTGGAAAGCATCATATTTGGTGGTGGGTTTTATAAGCAGAATTTGATCAGAGATACTTCGTCGCCTGCCTTTTACTTTCCTAAGGGTGGATCTCCTCTCAGAGTGAGAAGGATTAGGCCACAGTCCATCGCGCTGACCAAGTGCGAATTGGTAGATTTCACACACCTACGAGAACTTTTTTTCAAAAGTCTCAGGCGTGTAGGTTTCTTCACTATGTTTTATTTATATCTTGTATATAACAAGTTATAATTTTTTTTATACGAACATAATTTTGAAAAATTCCAGGTGGCTGTCTAGGATTCAAAATTTGAATACACCAATTTAAGGCCAAGTTTATGGTATCACTGGATCAATGATTATTTATTGTGCCATAAATGGACAGATCACATCAAAAGTTATGAGAGTACAGATACTTGGTATTATAAGACGCTTTATGTAATAGCTTGGTTAGCATATACATGACGTCGATATTCTGCACTAGAGAATACTTGTGTTGTAGCCAAGTATAATCTTTTACTATTTCAATATTTTATCCAGTCATCATTGTATTATTTTATTGGACCATTGCTGTAATCGGGTATCTTACGGATACCTTAAAGAAAACAAGCTAAGTAGTGATGGGTAAACTACACACATCTATAAAAACTCTTTTTAGAGAACTAAGTCATGATAAAAGAAAGAAAGATGATAGAAAAAAGGAAGGGACTGGTTTTCTGTCGATATTGTTTTCACCATTGAACCAAGTGACAATGAATATTTAGTCCTTTACTATTCGACAATTAACCGTTGCAAGTACTTCGTCTGCAATAAAATCATATCCAATAATAAATTTGATTAAAACATTCATTGTTTGGATAAACATTCAAGAAGCATCAATCACATCGATACTGTTTTAATTGAATAGAAATATAAACTACAAAAGATGAATAGACAAAAACAGAGCCAAATAATGCACATTCACTGACTGCAACCGGGTCACGAATTCAATAAATCACTTGTAAAAAACAATATAGAAACTTTAAAATCGTAGCCTTTATTCGACGGGTAGCTACGTAGCTACTTGTCGTACAAACCAATGTGAACTATTTACTAGGATATCTCTTACAATGTAAGGATTGTGAATATTGTTAATTCTTCTTATACTTATAATGAAATGTATTTCATTGTGAATATAATTGTGACTGTAATGACAAATAATGGCAACTTATTACATTGCGATTACGTTGTTTTCAAAAGCATGGACAGGCAATAAACGTTATAGAGTATTCCAATATGATTCGCCTTTAGAATATATTTTAACTAAGCTTAGTAAACTATAATCGCATTTCATTTCATAAATATATGAAATAATATAATCAATACTTTTTGTTACTGTAACTTCTAGTGTAACCGGAGTTATATCATATTTTACAATAACATTGACATTTTCTCGTTCAATCGTCGACAGTGTAGCAGCAAACTTATAAATCGTCCAACTTTCTATTCGGCCTACATATCCCGATTTGGGGCTCTTTGTCAGCTGTGACAAAAGAATTCATTACATCGAGACTTGAAAAGCCGTGCAGTGCAAATACATACGAGTACGTAACTTAGCCAAATGGGTCAAAGGCGGAAAAATTTAATTAGTTTCACCCACTTTCCGGTTCCTCCACAAACGACATGTTCGTAAAAGATTCCTTTATTTCTTTCCGTGTTTTTGTGTTTAGAAAGAGCGACGTTTAGATTTTATGTCCAGTATAATTACGATTTTTAAATCGTTCTACTCTTTACGGATTGTGAATATGTACAAACATTGTACGAGCGCAAGTTTTTGTTTGTATATAATTACGGATGTGCCAGCGTATTTAAAATTCTAAAATTGTTTGTTACAAGAAAACGTCGATATTTTTAATCTTATTCATTTTATAAATTCTTATTATCACGACAGTCTCTTTTTAATTATCTAATAATTAGAATCACAATAGTTTTCTCATACACGATAAATGACAGGTTAGTAATGGTTGACCATATGGATAGCCGGAAACCGAACCTTTAGTTTCTGACCTAATTTCGACTAGAATCGAAACCAAAACTTTTTTAAGACTTATATAAATGTAACAACTCTATATATATAAGTATAAGTGATCCACTCACTCGGACAATTTACTTCTATAAATTTATGTTTTTTGATCAATAGATTCGGCCGTTTTCTGGCCGAAACCTAATTTTCAGTCGATACCTCTTTTTTGGCTTAAGTACGGCCGAAGCAGAAACCGAAACTTCGATCAGTCGCTTGGTTAATGATTCCGTTGTTTTTTCTATGCTATAATCATTCATTATTCCTATAAGCCTATAGTTATATAAAATCAGAAGAGTTATATAACAGCATTTCATTAAATTGTTATGAAATAAGAAAAAGATTAGTAAAATTCTGTTTCAGCATCAAATTTTAACCCTAAAAAGATTTTTGTTTTACGTCATCTATCACTTTTCAACAAGCATTGTTCCGTGCGACGTTCGTTATTTTCGAAGCTCGATTTTTCCTACACTTTTAGACTAGTTTGAAAATACTTACAGTTCGGTCGTCGGCGGAACGCCAAACTTTGTTCTTACAACGCATTTTGAGGGTAGTTAACTTCAAATGAGAGTTACACGAGTCACTTCCCCGAATTTATATCAAGAGTTGCATGCCGCTACATTTTTATTTCCTTGGAACAAACAAGGCCAATAATGTGGAATACTCGGGGGTCGTAATGTTGCAAAATGCTCTTGGAAGACTTCGTATGCAAGGCAATCGAGACTCTATTTCCTTCAAGTTTGTTGATACTAACATCCAGCTCGCTTTTATTGTCGGTTATCATGTCATAAGCGTTGCATTGTATTTTTAGAAATTTCCGTCTACTTTGGCTCGGTTTATGCTGTAGCTATACGAATTCTGTGCGGTTGGTTAAGCTATTCTTTACGCTATTCGCATATTATTTGCATTTCATAGACATATTTGTAACATAAAAAATCCTTAACCTTTAAATTGAAAGCGGATACATTCATTGAAAATTCAAACACCGTTTGATATAGATTTATTTTACACCCAAACGTAAGGTCACTAACGCCTCCGTAGCGACCAATCAAACGAAGTTAAAAGCAAATTCTCGAGTCTCGAATGCGACTTAACTTCGAATTTTATTCCGTCTCCGGAGCGCTAATGGCGTTCGCTTTGAACAAAAACTCGCTTGATTAAAATCGTTTGTCGTAATAAAAGGAGCACTAAAAAGTTACAACCGTACGAAACGGGAGACCGGTATAGGCCCGTAAAATCGATCACCACCGATACTGATCACGGCGGGGACAAAAATTTAACGTCGAACTCGAGATTACGGAGCAGATCCAGTTAATTTAGTGTCTTGAATTACAGGAGAAATATTAAAACTGTCGCGTGCCATCTTCATTGAGCGTCAGTTTCGTACCAAATGTGCCGTGGAAGATTCGGATATACTCGTAATTTACATGACGTCAATGTCCTGCCATTAGTGATGTCACTGCATTCTCCTTCTTCGTTGTAGTATCAAAACCGACCCTATTTTCGATCTCCAGCGGTTCAGCGACGTGTGAGATTTTATTTCTTCAACAATCTGACACGAGATTAGCTGTAAATTGAGTTTATGACGAAATCAAATATGCATGTCTTCCACCTCGGCCGTCCCGACTTCTTTCACGCTTCACCGTATTCATAAATTCAGTATTCGCTTTTATTCTCATGACTTGTCATCCGAACGTATCTACTGATCGGCGCGAATGAAATATTATTCCACGCGAAACAATTCTCTCCTTTCACTTATTTACTCGGCTAATTCTGTTATTCCAAGCTGTCCTGATGTTCGGAGCAAAAAGAATTCTCGCCGCAGAGAGGAGCGTGCGGGAACGAATCGAAAAACTCAAATACAATCCGAGCGGCAATTGTTTTTCATTTAAACGTTTTCAATTTTCTGAGGCGCTCGCTATCGATGTAGAGAGTGGAAATTTGTTTTTTAATGAAACGTTTAGCGGTTAGGGTATACATTAAGAACGACGTTAAGACGTTGTCAAAACCACCCTTGCCCCATCAGTACGTAAGTAATTGCATCGTGACGATGCCAATTTCATCTCCTCTCTCGTGGAGTGCTCTCACGAAAATCCGAACGTCAAGTTGCTTAATATTTTTCATATATTTAAATGTGATTTAGCATATCCCTTATTTCGAGATTGCTGCATGAGAGTGGGAAACGGGTAATAACGGCTTTTGTGATGTTGATGTAGTTTGCCCTCCCTCGGCTCGAGATGGTTACGAATTTTCAATTTAGCCCGGGTTAATAACTTTTCTACTTCACTTCACTTTGGATTTGTGAAGATTTTACGATAATATTGGCCCAGTATGTTTCTTCTCACAATGTTCCAAATGACGTAGAGCATTTACGTGAAATTCATCGGACTTTTTTGGTTTAGACCCAAAAGTTCAGAGGCACAATCTGTTATGCTAATAAAATAATACATTTTGAAACCGGCAATCACATGGCTTGCCTTCTGTTATGTGGCCACTACTCAACTATATCACAGTACGATCCACTTGACATTAGTTGCAATATTTTAATCACACAGATGATATCAGTATTTCCTTATGACACTCTTCAAACTAAAACAATTATTTTATATCATTTATACCAGTCAAAATTTGTTATTAGGGTGGTGGTGTTACGGTGGAATTACGAAAAATACTACCACGTAGAAATTTGCCAATATCGCGTAAAAACACTAGGAAAGCTCACATTTCCGAATCAGATCAACATTGGCGATAAACACAAATGCTGTTGGAATTAAACTCATAAAGCATACGGCGTGCAATAAACCACTCTGGGAGGCAATAACAGTTAACTGGTGCCAAGCGGATATAACCGGATATGGCCGGATATAACCGGATATAACAGGTGATTACTGCGGACAATTAACGCGTTCGAGTAATGTCGGAGCGCATTAGTGTTTTTTAATGTTCAACTAAAATTTATAGAGTGCGGTACTGTTTTAGTGTTAATTTAAACCACTTTACGCTTTAATATTGTGCGAGTCAGCATAATTACTTGTGAAGTCGCGACGTTTTTATGTGCGGCTAATAAAATTAAGCTGGATTGGTACTTAAATACGTTTGAGTTGATTCTTGGAATATTTTTAAATTCTGGTTTTATAACTTTCGATGAAAATTTTATGCTTTTGCCTGTAGTGAAAATTGTAATAATTCGCCAAGTACGAGTCGAACTAGCACATGGAGGCTTCCGTGCCATATGCCACGTATCATATGTTTTATTGCTTTTATTATAATAGGTGTTAAAGTAGTAAATGGATTGTAAAAATTTTTTCCTAGTACGGTTTAGTAAAAAAAAAACGGTTTGTTGTATGCCTCCTTTAATATTCAATTTTATTTTATTTTTACTATTTGTCGTTATAGCGGCCACCGTTATGCGTCCTCTGAAAAATATTCAAGTCTCCATCTATTACGGTTCCACAGATAGAGTGACAGACAGACAGACGGACAGACAGCGAAGTCTTAGTGATAGGGTTCCATTTTTACTCTTTGGGTACAAAACCCTAAAAAAATGAATATTGTTGGCAACCCATCACTGTTTCACTGCTGGGCTCGGGTCTCCTCTCAGAACGAAAAGGAGTTTAGTTCATATGTAACCACGTTAGCCAAGTGCAAATTGATCGATTTTTATAGAACCTTTTCAATCAATATACTAAATTTATTACGTAAATTTAAAATAATTTAGTTAACTTAATATATTTGACACTTAATATCGCTGTAGTATTTTTGTTGCGTCACCAAATAAATTTCGATGATAATTATTTTATATATTTTATATAAGTAAAGCGATTTATTCTTATTACTTATTGTACCAAAATAATTTCTTTCGCATCGATCATTTCTTAGCGCTTAGTACGTTACTTACTCGTACGGTAGATTACGCATGATAGATTCGTTTCTAACATGTTACGTACAATCCGTACAAGTAATTACTGGGGCTGCGTACATGAAATATTGGTTAAAATTGTTTTATAATATAATTGTTGCAAAGGAGCATGCAGTCCATCTGATGGTAAGTGGCTACTGCCGCCAATCACAAATTACATAATTTGTGATCAACCCCGGATAAGATAAGAGCCCCTCCTGTACCCTTACCACGAGTTTTCAAAACATCCCACAATTTTACGTTACGTTTACTCAATCCATTATTCTGTTCCGTTTGCTTCCGTAGACTGAGTAAACGTAACAATAAGTAAGTGCTAAGTGACGATTAACTTTTTGTCTACCTCACATGTTCGCAAAAAAGAGAGACAAAACATAAAGCGCCATTTTGTCAGTTTAGACATTCATTCACCAAAACAGTCATATTGTATGTATCAAAACGTAAAAAGGTAATGTAAAGTAAAAGGTAAATCATGGTAAGGGTACTGAGGTCGACGACATATACATTACTACCAGTGAGGACTAAGTCGGAACGCCTCGATATCTCTCTGTTATCGCATTCTTGAAACCAGAACGCAATATCGACATTAGACACAAAAGGTGTGGACGATGTGCTCCGGAGATGAAGCACAATGAAAACAAAAATTGTGTCAAAAAGACTGCGTTTTGACATTTACGGACGTCAAAAAGAAACTACGCTTCTCATATCGATATAATAAAGCAGTTATCCATATCGATACGAAAACCAAATATCGTTTACATGCCTTTCTCCAAATAAAACTAAGAACGACAGTGTCTATTTTTTATACAATAGGAGTAAAAGACACGACGACACTAAGAAATGTACTACCCACTGTTTACTACTCGTTTTATTTATTATCAGCATAATATAAAGGACTACACCATTAAATAAATTATCCTTTCTACACTCCTATGAGTGTTCTGAGTTTCTACACTCCTAGGACTATTCTTATATCGACTATTCTTATATTATACTACACTAGGAATTTTCTTATATCGTGGGAATGAACATAGACGAAAACAAATAACATTCAGAACAGGTTTAACTATTTAGATATCTGTCTGATCGGGGATCGAACCTGGAACCTACTGTCAAACCGATATAGTGACTGCTCCGCCCGAGTTATCAAAATAGAGAATAAAGTACTGACCTAATAAAATCAATTTTCTTATCCGTAACATATTATTGTTGTATTACGTAACTCATACGTATTTCTCGGCATATGTGGCGTACTTTCCAAGGTTAAAGCTCAATTTAGCGATTTAAGGGATAAATTGGAAGATTGCTCATTCATTCCTTCAAAATCTGCGTTTCTCGCAGCGTATTATCGGGATTTTGAAATTTTGTATATTTTAATATTCCATGATTTTAACAAATATAATTTAAATTTTTCAGTGGATATTAAACATGTCTTTTAATATACTATAGTACATTGAAATGTACTAGAACACTGTCTACTGTGGACTAAGTTAGATAAGAATAACATAAAAAGAGTGACAAACAAAACCCAGAGCAAGAACAGATACATATACCTATTTGAGTTACTTTTTAAGTTAAAGTTATTATGGAATGCTTTTTAATTTAAATTTCATAGACGAAAATAAAACCCACGACCATCGCTTAATTATGTTATTAAAAACTATGACATAATTAAAAACTATATGTAGAAGTCAGTTCCAATATATTTTTTTAGGTTACACACTTTTTCAGTTTACATTTTAATACACATTTTAAAACACGCATCACGTATAAAAATATACCCATTGAATACGCTTGCGTAACATCTCCGTAATTCTATACAGCAATACCATTATAAGTACTCGTATACAAAAAGCATTTGACCGAGTTTTCCGAGCAGTGCGGTCGCACCGCACTGTTTTATTCTTCTGTTCAAGCGGTTATAACTTGATGTCACATGATTATAACGACGCGCCTCATCAGATATTACAAGAGGTTGTTCTTATTATTTCAAACAAAATGTAGACATACGAGTATGTAGGTCATAACATTAAATCACTTAAGATCTGGTAAACGCGCCACAATACTTTAGCGCTATTAATTATTGTCACGCTTCATTTTAATTTGCCTTTTGCTTTTCTTGAAGTAAAACAAACAGCAAGAACAAAGTAGAACGAGACCCCATGCATAAACTAAAAATGTCTATGTAAACTTAAGTTTACATATACATATGGTTTATTGGTTAAGATTAATCTTTATCCAATATTTCCACTGCGTATAAACGCGTGAACGACGAAAATTAAATAATGTAAGCTCGCGTAATTCTGTAGAGCAATACCATTACAAGTATATTAAAAGCATTTCACCGACTTTTCCAAGCAGTGCGGTCGCATCGCATTAAAACTTGATGTCACATTATTATAACTATGCAAACCATGGGATAATAAAGAAATGCTGTTTTTTTTTTTATTTTAAACAACATGTACCCATATATTTTAGATCATAATATAGGAATGTCAAGTCACAACATTAACATACTTAACATCACTTGAACAAGCGAGAATACTATGTATTTAACGCTTATTTTTACTCATGAAAGATAATTTGATAGGTCAATTATTATGCCTCTTGCATCTTCAAGTACAATTAAGAAACAAAACAAAATAGAACGAACCATGAATAAACATAAAATGTCTAAAAACTCATTATTTAATCAATATTTCACCTACGTATGAACGACAAAGATTAAATAATGTAAGCTCGCGTAATTCTATAGAGCAATACCATTACAAGTATACAAAAAAGCATTTGACCGAGTTTTCCAAGCAGTGCGGTCGCACCGCACTGTTTTATTCTTCCCGCGGAGCGACACAAGCGATTAAAACTTGCTACGACGCGACACGGTTTTAATTAAGCACAGCGACGAACAAGCAATGAACAAATGGTTTTTACAATGGATACCATGTTGAGAATTTATTTACGATAGATACAAACTATTAATTTGTTCGTTGAACTAGAATCCTGACGATGTGGAAGTCGAAAAACTAAAGGGTTTTTTGGTAGCTGGCATTTTTTTCCGAACTGCGGAGGGTAATGTTTTTGCGTGGAGATAATATGTGGGCATGTTTCGTTCTTTCGCGCACCCTACAGCTCTGATGGCTTGATGGCCATGTGAGGTGTCGCTGGACTCGTTTTAATTGAAGGAGTAATATAGGCTATATTTTAAGCAGTCGGGTTTTTCTTTTCTTTCATTAATAATTATTTACTTTGAGTACTTATTTAATGTGATTTTTTATAAGAAATAATTATGAAGAATAATTGCCGTAACTTTTTGAGTTCGTCGCGGTAGAACTCATGAAGATACGTTAGGATATTATAATAATGGCACTTCTGTTTCTTTTTTATATTTATTTGATCTGGATTAGTTGAACAATTTTCAAATTATTTTCTTCAATTACTTTAGGTGTTTCACTATAAAGTAGAATCTTAGAATTCTAACGGAAATTTCATGCAGAATTATCGGTAGCGAAGCCGCAAAAATATTATAATATAGGCACTCTTGTTTTGTGCATATTATTAATCTGATTTGGTTTCAGCTGTGTGTTAATTAGTGTTAGATCAAGGAGATGATTAAATATACAAATTATTTTCTGTCATTACTTCAACTGATTAAACTTTAAATTGCTAGCACTCCAGCGGAGACTATAGGCAGAATTATGCGTCGTGAAGCCGCAAGTCGACCGCAAGCTTCGTGTATATGTTATTTATGTGTTATTATGCGCGTTCACATTCGATAATTATTTGCACTGAATAATGCGGTTTGAGTTCGTGAGGACACTGCAGTGCAACTAATTTGGGCATACAAAATTTGTCTAATTATGAACTTGATTGGCAAAAATTAGTTTAGATTAATTAATAATAACGAGCGTTAGCCTATTGTACTAGATGTCAATCGATTTCGTATAAAGGCAATTTTATTTTACTCTTATGACCTTTCAGCTGCGCGTAGTTTTACTTCAGAATTTGGTCAAGTTCAAGAGATGTGTAAACATCAAAATTATTTCATAATTACTTCAGCTAATTCAATCTATGAATTAGAATTTTAGAGCCCCAGCGGCGATTACAGGCAGAATTATGCGAAGTGAAGCCGCAAGTCGGCCGCAAGCCTCGTTATGTGTTATTAATGCGCGTTCACACTCGATAATTGTCTGCACTGATTAATGCGGTCAGAGTTCGTGACGTCACTGCAGTTCAACTAATGCAGTTAGAATATCATTATATAGCGAGTGGTGTTTGCTTAGAACGGCGTACTCGTCTAAGGGAGCTAAAAGTTTAGTGTAGAATTATGTATCTATTGCGATTAGGAGCACACATTACTGTACCCTTACCATGAGTTTTCAAAATATCCCACAATTTTACTTTACGTTTATTCAATACTATATTCTGTCCCGTTTGCTTCAATAGACTGAGTAAACGTAACAATAAGTAAGTGATCAAGTCTTTTTGTCTGCCTCGCATGTTCGCAAAAAAGAGAGACAAAATTTGCGCCATTTTGTCAATTTAGACATTTAATGTTACGTTACTGACACTATAGTTCTGACACAATCCGCTATGGGCGCTGGTTAGAATTTATATGGGCAAATACGTAAACAAATACCAAAACAGTCACATTTGTCAAACCATAAAAACTCATGGTAAGGATACTGAGTGCGCTGCCATTTTTGATTTTTTTTCACGATTATTGTAGAAAGTGAGCATGCAGTCTACCTCATAGTTACTGCCGCCTATGTACTTCTGTAAGCCACTCCATGTATCATGTTCTAGCTGAAGACGATCACAGATATATTTCACTCTGAGAACTAAGACTTATATCTAAGTCATCTAACATTCACAATCTTCCACCAAAACGCACGAACTGCTTCTGCTAGCAATAGGTATAGCGGTGGAAACTCGTTGGTCAATATTGCTTCTACCACCGTTCAAAAAAGCGTAATACATCAGTATATAAGCTGTTTATTTACACATCAACATAGCATTCCAATACCTGCACCATAAGTATCAATTCCCCTAATCTTCTTTCATTAGCACATCTGAAAGTGTACAATGAAGACGTAAACATCGGCCCAGGTGGCGCTATAGGCAATCTCGTTTGTCTCGCTTGGTGCCACCGAACACTAATTGGGCCATTTACCCTGTTAATCCAAGTCGGCGATTTAATTTGTTGCGCTGAACTAGCCTGTTTGGGAAATGCTACGGAATTTACAAGGTTGCAAGGGAAATAAAGGTGCTTGTATGAAATTATGTAAGCTGATATAAAAATATATTGCTGAAACGGTGAAGGAAAACAGCGTGAGGAAATCTGCATACTTGAGAGATTTATAAAAAATATATATATCTCAAAGGTATGTGAAGTCTACCAATACGCACTTGGCCAGCGCGGTGGACTATGGCGTAATCCTTCTCATTCTGAGAGGAGACCTGTGCCCAGCAGTGGGACAATAACAGGTTGATGATGATAATGATATAAAAATAAACTTTACATAGCTCTACTGTTTCGTGTATTAGCGGACATAAAAATATACTCATAGAGCGATGTGCCCTGTTTTTGTGTTTAGATAGGTATATTAAAGATGTTATTAAATATAATAGAACCTTGCCTGTTACAACACCGATACCACGGGTGCATTTATTTCTAGCGTGTTAGCCTAGGCTAAGGCATACTAATCACCCTAGTGTCATTAGTATCCCTGGCGAGAATTGAAATTTGCATCCCCAGAAGTTTGTCTAGCAAAAATATCCTAATCCATAAAGTTCTCGTGTAAAGTTAAATATTGCCGTGGTCTTAACTGAAGAGTCTGGTAAAGCAAACAAACTTACACAAAACATCTTAATCTAGTCCTGAGAAGTAACAACGAATCTATCTGTAGCTAACTTTAGGAACGGCTATAATACACAGTGCGGGCGACAGTATGTAGCTACTAACATAACAGTACACAGGCGGCGAACTACAGACTATCAGATCAAGCAAGCTGCTTTGTTAAAAGACAATCTCATAACAGTCTGTACAAATAACGGAGTTACTAAGCACCCCGTTACCGCTAGAAGCGATACAGCTAAAAATGAAGCTGGAACCGGAGGCACTAAACATAACTAAGCTAACGTTGGCACGCCGCCACCTGCAGTCGACCTGGCGATTTAGCTTATGCTCTTCGGTTTAACCGAGTACCTTCAAATACCCGATTTAACGATGTGCAAAATAGAAAAAATGTTGAAGATAGAGTTACAAGATAAAATGTGCACGGAACCGAAAGTTGTGAAGTATAGTAAGTGCTACTTAGTTGTTAAAATCGTTAATAAAATTCAAGCAGGAGATAAGCATATTTTTTAATTTGGTAATAAGTGCACTTTGGAGTCCAAAAATATCTGATATAAACCCAAATAGATTTAAATTTTATTCAATGTAGGCAACATTTCTACGCTTAAGAGTAAGTTGAATGCCACATCTACCTATATGTCTCTTTCTAATCATGAACTTCAAGCCAGATGCATGATTATGTGTGTTTACCTCTTTCATCAGATCAAAAATTGATTTATCTTATAAATAGTGATATTCGTGGTTACATTCTTGAGGCACCACCGCAACACCTATTTCTGTCTGAAAGTAAATTTCTGTCTGTTAAACCCTACTGTGTTATGATTTGTAGGGTGTGCTAACCAAGAAACAGTAACAAGAATAGGTAGAACCCTTTGTGGTTCGACTCCAGCGGCACCACCGCCACGACTATTTCTGCGACGACGACTAATAACAGCAGTGTTAGGCGCTGCTGTATTCCGTTTTGAAGGGTGTGGTATGGGAGACATACTCTTTCGAGGCGTTCCAGCTTAGGACTCAGGGGTAGCGGCGCATCTGTGGCGGACCTCAGGTAGGAATATCTCATCCTATCTGGGGTTGATTACAGATGTCCATGGGCGGCAGTAGCCACTTACCATCAGGTGGACTGCATGCTCGTCTGCTACTCCTATGTTATAAAAAAAGCATATCAACTTAGTCCTCATGGATAGCGTTTTTATCCGTCCTTAAGTAGTTTTGATATTTTTGATGACAGACGTCCATCGACAATAGAGAACACTTACCATCAGATGAACTGTAGACTTATTTGTTAGTAAAACTGGTAATAATAAGGGCAATCTACGCTCAATTCCACAAAAAGATTTTTATTTGCAAATACAATAATGAGTTAATCGTTCCCTTCTGTACAAAAAGTATTAAGTTGCGCTTCTCCTTCTCTATCCACAGAGGACTAATAAAGAACTAAATCCTCTCGCAAATTTCAATTTAATTACAATTACTCACGGTTAGAAACGGTACGTAGGGAAGTTGTAGCAAGCTTCGGGTGAGGCCACAGAAGCGGGAACAATGGAGGAGCGGGTAAAATACTATGATTATGTCAGGAAATTTAATTAATTACTTTCTGTGATATTAGAGAAAAACTAAAAAAGTAGTTCTGAAAGGTGAAGTCTGCCAATTCGCATTTTGAGTACCCGTGCTCAGAAGTAATTGCTTGATAATGATATTCATAACTTGTTTCAAAGAATTAAGATTGTCATCCAAAATGGCAATATTTTTTTTTTTTTGTAATTAGTGTTCAAAGGAGGTCCCAGAAAACACCTGGGCACAAACACACACACGCTAATGCTCACACACATTTACTTCTCTGTAAAATGTAACATCCCTCAAATATTACATTTTTTTGTACAAAATAAAGATATTTAGATACTCAAATTCAAATCTTATTTATTGAAAATTGATTCATATAGAATACTTTTCAAAAGTCAACAAACTACCACCGCTTCGGAAGGTGTTTCGCTATGGAGAAGAAGCGGCGCAAGAAACTCCATATATTTAATATATTTACATCCCCTAATCTCTTGACATATAAGCTGGCTAGGTACAAAACAATAACTATACTGCCTATCCCAAAGAACTTTGTAAAACGCTCGCTCAAGCAACAAAGCGCCATCCTTATCTTTTCCTCATTTTTTCAGTGGAGCGAAAAAGGGACAGAGAATAAGCCATCTAGGTTAATAACCCGCCGAGGATGTATTGTCTAATTAATGAAACCGTGTTTTTTTTCATCACACTTAATAGAAACGGTGTTTCTTACCGTCTCTGTAATGGCTTCGTACGTGTGAAGTTTATTAAGTAGAGAGTTAAGTGTTTTTGTTCTAAGTGAATTATGACTCATGCGCTTATGGATTTAGATTGGTTTTCGTTATGTAGAAAGCTATATTTTGGTTTTTATGGCTAAAATTATTTTGTATTGAAAAAAATCAAAATTCTTCTGTTGTAGCTCTTTATTGATAAAGAATAAATAAAAATAGATCCGCGAAACAGCGAATTCTTTAAGGTTTTTTGTAATAATGAAATTAATTTAAGTAATTATTTCAATAAGAAATATAAAAACAAATACAATAATTAATAAAAGTTATATCTATAAAATATGTGACAAACTGAAAACTTCTTTTGCGACAACGAAAATATTGTCGAATATTTTAGTACCTAAGTCTTAAAGAGTCGTCAATCATAGCTTCTAAAAATATCTCCGTACACGTACGCCCCCGCGCAACGTGTTTCAAATTTGCGTAGGAAGCAAGGTAACTACAATAATAATATGTACTATGTAGATTCCAATATTTTTTCTGTTCCTTGGTAACTAAAAGCTTTCTCTGAAACCTGGTATATTATTCTCTCTCTTTTTGTTAATAAAATGTAATAAAATAACCCGTATTTATTGATTTTTTACTGCATAACTATTTGAATTCGTTTTATAATATGTGTCCTTCTTTCAAAACAACCACTAAAGATCATACTTCAAATAATAAAAGAACATTATTCAGCGACATAACCATAAAAGCAATCAGAAAATAAACAAAACGTTAAAATAACTTACAATCATCGCAGAATAGCAACAATTTACTAAACCGTCGCGGCTATTCCGTGTAATTGGAAAAATGTAACCGCAATACAAAAGGATGAAAATTTCTAATCCGCCATATTGTTTCACAAACCACACTTGTGCTTCGCAGATAAAAAGAACGGGTGAAATTACTCGCGAATCGAAGAACGTCGGATGGTGCCGCATTATTAAATTTTTAGACGAAGCCTGTTCGCAACTTGTATTTTACTATTAGGATTTATTTTTAAGAGGTGAGACGAACCACACCTGTGGCGCGACTTGTGGCGTGACTCCGGCGGCACCGCCACACCTATTTCTGCGTAATAAACAGTGTTAAGCGCTGCTGTGTTCTGGTTTGAAGCATGTGGAAGACATACGTTTCAGAGGGGTTACAGCTTAGTCCTCAGAGGTAGCGGCGCATCTATAGCCGGTCTCAGCTAGAAATATCCAATCCTATTCAGGGTTGATTACAGATGTCCACTCCTATATTATAAAAACAATTGAATACTTCAATATTCTTTCTTCGCTTTTTAAATATTGTAGTATCAAACGAGCATGCAGTCCACTTGATGGTAAGTGACTAGTGCCGCTCCTGAGGACATCTGTATCAAATCCGGTTAAGATTCGCACCTGAAGTTGGACATAATCCCAGAAGCAAGCAGCAGAAGCAGTTATAGTGATAGTCAATTTATGCCAATTGTTTTAATTTAATGCATATTAATGAATATGCTGGGTGGAAATAGGGCGTGCCAAAGAATAAGACATACATAAGTACGTTCAAAAAACATTCGGGTCGGGTAAAATTCAATACATCCAATAATCAGAACTCCAATTAATACCACATTTTTTATGGATTCATGAGTTTCGTTCATAAATGAAAATGGTATTTTAATTAAAAAAAAAACAATGGTGCAAATACCATATTTTTCGGGGTATTAATATTTTTTTCCGTAAACTCAAAAATAGAATGCAGGTTTTTCGATATGCCAAACGTAAAAAATGTGTTTTATAATTTTTCAAATTCGATTTCCATTTCGGATAACAAGCGCGTAAAATTTAATACAACGGAATAATAAATATTTTCTATTAAACAATAATCCCTCGGATCAAATTAATTCCTGCGATCGAATAGACTGAACAATGGCAGTGACTGACACGATAGTTCGCGTCATAGAGCAGATATTGTATAACCTGACTGACACTTAGAGGGTTTCGGGTTCTGTCCTAGGCCAGGGAATCTGAATGATGATTTCGACTATTCTGAACGCGGAACTTTGCGTACTTGCCTTGAATATTACATTACGAAGCTGAAAGCCTCGGAAAAGTATATCTCTCTTACTACTCCCTTCAAATCAGAACACAGCATTGTTGAACTCTCTTAAGGTGCCTTCTAAAATAAATAATTTATTATTATTATATTATAAGCACTGTCAAAGTATGTCAGAAATAACTGTGGCAATGGTGCTTCTGGAGTCGAAGAAATGGTCTACCTCCTTCAAATACATACACATAAAGCGTTATTACTCCCAACTATTGACTTTACAGAGCATTAATCCAGGTATTCCTACCTATATAGCTAAGAACAATCCCTTGTATCCATCCAAAATCATCCAGTAAACATATCTCGGTCGTACTGGGCAGTAACGTGAACACAATAGCTTCGACCTGTCCGCAATGACCAAACGCCTACGTCTTGACGGCTGCAAGGTTGATAAACTACCTTCGGAAATGTATTAATGATTTATTCATTCGGAATTAATATTCCGTGTGAATTCCCAATTTATTCGGGGGTCGGAATTTTATTTTTGTTGTATTCAAAGTAGTTTTTAAAGTTTAAATTAATGTTTTATACATGTCTCCACAGTATGGTTCGTTGTACTATGTTATACACATACCCATAGATAATTGTAGAAACATCCAGATTAAAAACAGATATTTTCATTTAACATTAAAATGTCTGCCTAAAAGGGAGTTGAACCTTGATTCCTCTTTAAAATAATATGTACTACGAGAAACAAAATTAAATAAAAAAGAAAAATAATAAAGAACAAATAAATATCTGTTATAGAAACGTTATCTCCCGGGAATTAAATGTGGCGCCGGGCAGCCAGTGGACAAATCGGCGAATTATACGAGAAATGTACATACCTAGATAATTGTAAGTAAGCCCACGTCTTAACCCTAAATCACTTTCAACAAATAGCCTCCGGCCTCAAGCTCGGTTAATTTGAATATAATAGCTATAGCGTATAGTGACCAGAGAACGCCTACGTCTTGATGCTAGCTGACAAACTGTCTCTGTCGGAAATGTACTTTGAAGATTTATTCACTGGGAATTAATTTATCCGAGTTGATCCGGAATTTATTTATGGGATCCGAGTTATTTCTGTTTATGTTTAAGCTTCTATTAATAGAAAACTAAGCGTTTTTGTAACTACACAACTATTGTTTGTCTTTACACAAGGATGGCGTAGAAGATAATGAACTGATAATGATGAATGTTTAAAAAAACGTATAATAAGACTTAAAAACTGGGAGCTATTTTATCATAATCGGTAACCGATGATATAATGCAAAAACTACCATGTATGTACGTTTTGTATCATAACATATACAAACTAACGAATTATTATGATAACCAAAAAAAAATTAATTGCCTAAAAATATAGCCTATGCCAATCGCACAATTTGAACGGTTCTAATAAAATCTCACACGTTAACTTTGTCTAGTGGTTTAGGCTGTAGGGTTTGCCAATGAATGAGACATACAACATACATACACCCAAAGAACATTACCCTCCCCCATCGGGTACATTTGCAAATAAACGTCAAACTGTTTTAAACTTTTCTCTTCCCGGCTTCTTAGAGATTAAGCGGCAAAAAGAAAACAAGTTCCTTATGCATTAAGCCTTACAGCTGTCGTCTTAAGTAAAAGCTTTCAAGATTTTATTAATTTTATAATTGTTTTTTATAATATAGGAGTAGCAGACGAGCGTGCAGTCCGCCTGATGGTAAGTGGCTACTGCCGCTCATGGACATCTGTAATCAACCCCAGATAGCATTAAATTCCTACCTGAGGTCGGCCACAGATACGCCGCTACTCCTGAGGACTAAGCTGAAACGCTTTGGAAAAGTATGTCTCCCTTACCACACCCTTCACCCAGAACACAGTAGCGCTTAACACTGCTGTTATGAGGCAGAAATAGGTGGTGCCGCCGGAGTCAAATCACAAAGGGTTCTACCACCCTCGAACACCTTCTATTTATCTATTATATTGAATCTATTATATTGTATTGACAACGACGACGAACCCGACACCGCCTTCACTTTCACCAACTCAATTATCCACATTTAGCAAAACAACCACTTAAAAATCTCCTTTCAGCTCACAATCGAGTGGTTTCATCCCCTTTCGTTAAGGATTAAGCATCACGAGTTGTTTTCTTTGTGTATTAAGCTGGCAGTTGTATCTTTACAAATTCATGCAACCACTCCGCTTAACTATGGGGAGGGTGGTTCTTTCAAACTTTTGGGACATACGCAAAATTCGAGAAGAGATTAAAATACAAAATGTTCAAACGTTACTCCACTAGTATATACACCCAAAATATACAGATCCAGGACATACAATAGTAATTTTCGACATTACAGAAAGAAGTTAACAATATTAATTCGTAATAATCATTTAAGTTCAATCATTAGGATTTACCTTTTTTATTTGGATGCGGAAACCCTGCATACGTTCCTCTCAATCGCAGGAGCAACAGAGAGGAGATGACGGACTTTTAGGGCTTTAATACGCTCACGACAGTCCTAGCCGGGAGACGTTGCCAGCAGTCGTCGGCAGTCGCTGACTACTGTCAACGTCTGGTAAGTGGCTGTTACCCCCGTGGGCATCTATAATTAATGACATATGGAACAGTTTCTACCTAAGGTCAATCACAGGTTCGTTGGACTCCTAAGGGCTAAACTACACGAATCAGCCGATCATGCATACACTTATATCGAAACGCAATCTTCACGCCAGAGATCGCCGTAGCGATGATATTGTCCGCGTAAAACTGCTAGTCCGTTCTGAATATAGAAATGAATCGCGTCGCTATAGCTTATTGTATGTTGCTGCTGCTTGCAACAACTTCAGAGCGGACTAGCAGTTTGGCGCGGTATATACCTACATAAGCCAGACGTACAGATAACTCCGAAAAACCTTTAAAATAAGACTTATATCCTTCTTTAGCCTGCAAAGCAAAAGATTTTAATGGAAACCATTTTGATTTAAAGTTAAAGCAATAATCAACTTTTGACATCTCACCCTAGTTGCTCAACCATTAAGCTTTCATACATTCCCGTTACAAGAGACCTCTCATTCATTCAGGACAGCCTTTTATAGAGGGAAGACCTTTTATATAAAACTGTGGATTTGTTTACAAATAAAGAAAGGGATGGAGGATCTTTTGACGGAATCTCGAGTTGCAATTAGTCGTGACTATTGTAAGGCGGTTACTAGTGTTGTGCACTACTTTAATTTATATCGATAGATTTGTTGTCGATTTTTTCTGCAAAACTGATATGTATTTTTAATCAAAATACAAGAAAAAATTCAAATTTGTTCTTATCAAATTGTATTGTGTAAAATGTAGACTATACACTTACGTAACTTGATCGAGAACTGTACCCACACTTAGTTTGATAAACTGGTATGATATTTGCCGTACCACCCGAATCATAAAATACAGTTGATTGGTTTACTAATGAAAGTACTATTAAAAAACTGAAACATTATCTTTGGCAACAACTCATTTTTCCCACTGTTGGGTAAAAACCTTTGAGAACTTTTTAAACTGAACAAAAAAAACCTTTGTCTGCAAAGGTTTTTTTTGTTTTCCACTTTTTTTTAGCTTTAACTAAAATGACATTTTATGCTAATACTTATAACTTAGAACGACTGCCTCACTGTGATTTAAACCCTATGAGTGGCTTTCAAACCCATGGCCCATCTCTATAAAAAAAGAAAAAAACACTTCCTCCTAAATATACAGGCCATTGCATATAATAATGTAAAATCTAGTCGAGAGGGCGTTACCGTCGCCACACCGGAAGCGGCACATTACGTCATTTCCGGTGACGCAACAGCACATTACGCTCCACTCGAATTACATCACATAAATACATTACGTGTAACTCTCATGAGGTTACACAACGGTTACAAATTAAATAACCTTAGTATTTAATTAATGTTGTATTCTATTCCGTCTTCACTTATCTTAAAGTTATCAATATTTGCTTTAGCGGAGCTCTTCAAAAGATGTATAAAACGACCCCTTCTTCAAAGCTGGCGATGCATTAGTGACTCCTCGGTATTGCAAATGTCCATAGGCAACTATGGCTGATTTCCATCAGATAGCCCGTCTGGTTATCATCGGGTATAAATATAAAAAGTTACACCAAATAGTACTAATATCTTACTCGAAGTTGATCAAAGATAAATTACAAGGTTATTATAGATATGCTCAGTAAGTAGTAACCATAACACATCAATTAAAATAATCAAACTCTAAGGAATATTTTATTTAGATGAGGTTTCCTTTCCACTCAGCAGAATCGTAACATAAAAGCACAAATCTTATTAAATACAATAAATATACATGTAAATTACCCAAGTTAATTTTAACGACTGATAACTGCGTCAGGGTTGTAAGGACTTCGCGCCGGAAGCAGGGTGACACCACTTCCGTTTTCACTTCCGTTCCCGCCACCTGTCAGCCACTTGCGAGTGGAGATAATGCCTTTATACTAACTAGACAGTATGAAAATTGGATATGTAAAAAAGAGAACTTTTATGGGGTTTCAACCCTTATTTAACCTGTCAAGGGTTGATTGTCTAAAACCGTAAAACAGGTGTTTCATTATTTCTAACCAGAAATTAAAATGCAATTGATCTGATTTCTTCAAAATCTGCAAATTTGATTTTTTAGTATAACATTTAATAAACGTTTCATTTTGCCCATAATTGAACAATAAACATACATGATTTACTATTGTCATCGGTTTATCTGACGTCACAGTGACGTCAGCGTCGCCACACCGGAAGCAACGCGTTACGCCACTTCCGCTTACGAGAGGCCGTCAGGTACCGTCTACAAATAATTTAACATTGTGGTAAATACCTGTAAAGTTCTGAACAAATGAAACCTTAAAAACAAACAAATCCGAAGAATATTTTTTCTGTTACCTAATCTCACACAAGTTACTATGTACTCATAATAATTTATTTCGTTTTAATACAAAGTATAAGGATTATTATTATACTTAATAATAAAAATATTGTTTGGGTATCAACAATATCGTAGAACATAAGTAAAGACAGTTCTGTGGTAAAAAGTGTAAGACCTACATTATTATATTAACAATATCAATGTCTCGTAATTATTTAAATTAAGAAATTAACGTCGTAGATTCATCAAAATAAATAATACTTATCAAAAATTAAATTCCCGTCGTAGTCAAAGTCGTAGATGCATGCGAAAAATTAGTAAGCAAAATTTTGAATCGCAACAATTATTTTAACGAAAAAATTGCTATCGTAGATTCATCAATATAATTTATAAACTTAATTTAAAGTTTCTAAAATTATTTCAATTGAGAAATTCTCGTTGTAGAGAATTAATTAAAGTTTATAATCAAAATTTAAAATTGCTAAAATTACTTCAATTTAGGAATTCTCCTGGTAGATTCAACAAAGCTAACAGAAATGACTTCCGAGGAAGGACACCAAGTCGCCGTGCAAGACGGCCTGCGTCAGTAATTATAAACTTTGCTAATATCTCAAAGCGGGCTGTGCATTAATCTTGCGCAAAATGATCGAGAGCTCTCCTTGCAAGATAGTACGTTACACTACCAGTTCTGTTCTAAAAATTAAAAATGTCAATGTTTTAAAATTATTCAAATTGAAAAATTCTCATTGTAAATTTATCAAAAAAAGAAATCATTATAAAATATCAAATCCCATAAAATTATTTCAGATGTACTCGTGGATTCATGAAGACAATTAAAAGCCCCTAAACCGAATTCAACGGAAGAATTCTCATTGTACTTTCATAAATATAATTTATAACCAAATTAAAGATCGCTAAAATTACTTCAATTGAGAAATTCTCGTGGTAGTTTCATTGAAGCGATCGCTCGATTGATCTATTTATCGAAGCTGACTTCCTAGGAAGGACAGCAAGTCGCCGTGCAAGTCGGCGCTGCGTCAGTAATTATAAACTTTGCTAATATCTCAAAGCGGGCTGTGCATTAATCTTGCGCAAAGTGATCGAGAGCTCTCCTTGCAAGATACTACGTCACATTATCAGTTTTGCTAGTTCTGATAACTCAATCAATAGGTTTAGTTTACGTAGTCTGTCGTGTAATTGTTTCGAAACCGGTTAATCGACCTGTCATACATTTTAAGTATGTATATATTTTTCCGAGGGATCCGAGGTTCGAATCCCAGGCGCGCCTGATTTAGATATTTTTGTGCTAGAAATTAATTTCCATTTGCTATAACGATGAAGAAAAATATAGTTAGGAGACCTACGAACATACCTGACAGATCTCAAAGTTCTCAAAATATGTATGTTAAGTCCACCAACACACACTTGGCTCTTCTCATTCTGAGAGGAGACCCGTTCCCAACAGTGGAATAATAATGGATCGACGACATATATTGTAAAATAGTGAAAAAAATAATTCTGATTTAAGAGTTAAATTGATTACAAATCGGGTGATCGAAATTCAGCTTACTCTATCAACGGAAATCAATTAAACAATCAACATCAGTGATAATAGGAATTCATAGAACCATTCGATTACTATTAAAAGAGCTATCGCGAAATCAATCACTCGAATCATTGGAATCGATTTTCAAACAGGAGTCACGTTTCGGCGCTAATGAATAGTCGCCATTTTGAGCCATCAATAATAGATTTCAATCCGAGTCAATTGGATCTGACCCGACGCTGCCGTTCACTCATTCAACGCAATAATACTATTTTATGAACGAATTTCATTATTCATTACTTGTTTGGTGAGTCAATTATAAAGCGCTCCTTGTATTGAATTGATTTGATTGATTGATTATTTCAAATTTATATTTCATTATGATTGATTTCTTAATATCTTGTAACGGTACGATCCAATTTATTTATTATTAATTGTCTGTTTTTCCGAGATTTGGATTGATAACTTGTTAACAGATAATTCCGTTTTGATAACTAAAAAAAAATACGAAACTAATTTTTTAAATATTTTCGCGCGAAAATGTAATGATGACCATTAAAAAATTCTGTCATAATTTTGCTGAAGAAGATTTAACCGGCTTAGTTTGGGTATGACGTAAAAATATTTTATAAAGTTCCTCAAAAGCGGAACTTTTGTAAAATCTACTTTAATTTCATTGCAGCGCATACAGCTATCGTTTTGACATCGACCAATAAATCGTTCTTTTCAATTCCGCTCGAAATTCTAGTAGCTGCGGCATGCATTTTTAAATATGTTTTTTTCTGTATTTTTAAATATTGAGAAGAATAAAATTTTATATTCAACTCTCTTAAAATAAATTATATATAAAATACTCGTGTCACAATGTTAGTTACCGTACTCCTCCGAAACGGCTTTACCGATTTTCACCAAATTTTATATGCATATTCAGTAGGTCTGAGAACTATGAGGCTACTATCATTTTTTCATACCCCTAAGTGATAAGGGTTGTTTACCCTTAACATTTTTTTTTATATGGCACGTTTGCCGGGTCGGCTAGTAAGCTTATAATAGTAGAACTTTTAGCTTACGTTATCTGGGTACAAAAATAGATCTCTATTATAGCGGAACCTGTCGAGTCCAAAAGGTATTAACCAACCATACACTGAAATCTCTTGGGCTATTCCAGAAATTATCACGTACGAACATAGCGACATATGGTTAATGTTATATTATTATTTAAATAACATTTTCTATCGTATAGAACTCAAATTCAATAAACCAAAGGATCATATGGCATTTCTGCTTATTGTTCTCCATTTAATCAAATAAATTCTTTATGGCATAGGAAATGGTAGCCAAGTCTCCAGTTCCATCTAGTGATAAGTGGATTTTATACGAGGTCGGTAAAAGACGTGCATGTCGTAAAAGACGAAAGAAATCGTGAAAATCGGATGTCATAAGAGAAAGTGCTCTACTAGTATACTTATAGTACTTGTGTTCTGAATAAGTGTCCATGTCTATTAATGGGACGTTAAGGATGGTTTTCCACCTGAGATTTAAGAGGTAGCTAAGTGGTGAACAAACCTTAAGCGAGTTAAGCGATTTTGCGATATCGTTTTTTTTTATAATATAAGAGTAGCAGACGAGCATGCAGTCCACCTGATGGTAAGTGGCTACTGCCGCCCATGGACATCTGTAATCAAACCCAGATAGGATTAGATATTCCCAACGGAGGTCGGCCACAGATGCGCCGCTACCCCTGAGGACTAAGCTGGAACGCCGCGGAAAAGTTTGTCTCCCTTACCACACCCTTCAAACGGGAACACAGCAGCGCCTAACACTGCTGTTATTAGGTAGAAATAGATGTGGCGGTGGTGCCGCCGGAGTCGAACCACAAAGGGTTCTACCACCTTCAATTGTAGTACTTGTGTTCCGAATAAGTGTCCATGTCTATTAATGGGACGTTAAGGATGGTTTTCTACCAGAGATTTAAGAGGTAGCTAAGTGGTGAACAAACCTTATGCGAGTTAAGCGATTTTGCGATATCGTGATCCTAAGCTCCCACCATGTAAAAAAACGAAGCTAGAATTAGCTTAGCTTAGCTCTAGATTTGTATTGTAAGAAAGCTAAGCTACCTATGTCCATAGTTTAGCTTAGAGGTCTCAAATCACATGTGTCAACAACAATGGTACGCGCAGTCATATCCTACAGAGTGTAAGTCGAATGCCCTGTTAAAAGTGTAAAGACACGAATAAAAATATAATAATGTAGTGAGCGAGAAATAAAATACTGGATGCGGTGTGGTATGTGATAGGATACTTTGTAATATTATTATGGTTTGTAATATTATTATTATTATGGTTTTCTGACGCATAGGTACCTCATCTATTTTGGACTGTTTTACATTAAATGTGGAATTCTTTCTTTTTTTAACCGACTTCAAAAATGGAAGAGGTTACTCAATTCGACAGTATATATTTTCTTACTTCTTGGTTTAAAAGTACCCTATAATAGGTAGATTGCAGACACTTTGTAGACCCACGTTAGTTCAAAGCTAATATTTAATTTAATTAAAAATAATCATCTTAAATTCATCACCAAAAATCGCTTATGTGGTTAAAATACTCCAAATACCATCATATATGCGTAAATATCTATTTATTATGCATTTTATTATACGCGTAGATATGACACAGACAAAATTTCAACGTCCCACTACCATAGATTAGTAAAGATTACTCGCTCCTAACAAGAAAATGTAACCCTTTGACTTTGAATATTAAATAAATGTAGTTTTTTTTAGATCGTTTACGAATAAAACGATATTTCTTCGCACTTTTTCTTCGATTTCGTGTCTCAACTGCGCATGTCGGCATTATTCCGCGTAAATTACACCATGACAGCCATTAAACGGCTGACAGAACTGTCAGTAGTTTAAGTCATTTAATGGCTTCCTTCAATTACAAGGCGGTGAGATATATATACTTATCTATGCCCACTACTTACCATACCGCACCTCCGAGCCGTAAATAAACCTGTTTCAATTGTTACCATTTCTCGGCCGGTGAAATGGTGTATTTTGTTTGTACTGTTTAATTTTTTGCGTTTTGTTCGCGATTCCCGAAACAGGTCAAACTCTTCGTTAGGGACACAAAAGTGGAGTTTAAGCGGAATTCTTTTCATAAATTTCAACTGACGTTACGTTTGGCTTCAAGGTTGAGAGTATTCAAAACAGGTTAGATGTTCACAAGCTTTCAATTTCAAAGGGATGTTGAACTGAGGCCCGTTCTTAGTGCTTTACTATTTCGTGATTTAGCGATGCTTTGGGAAAAGGTTCGGAATGTAGGTCGAGGTGAGAACGGAATATTATGCATGGATCCTGTATTTTTGACCTTTGATCTAATATTTTAGTTATTATAAGAGCTGTAATGTACCGCTTTATTAAACATTATAATAAATAATATTGAGATTAAACTCCAATAGAATTGATAAGGAATTATACTATAGAACATAGAAATATAGAATAAAAATAAATAAGATGAACTTAGCACGTCCAATATCCATTGTATCAATCAAATAAATAATGAAGATTATTTTTATAAATATTGCACAAAAGATAAAAACGTAACATAACAACGAATAAAGCATTGTTTTTAACTACTTCTATGTAGTTTTGTCTATTTCATTATCTTCTTTATTTTTACCACATTTTATGTACTAACTTAGTTAAATCTTTTATCTACTCGTATAGCCCAAAATAGTATGTCGTAGTCTATCTCAACCTATCTAAAACATTTAAGAATATGTATTTTGATGAAGAAAGTGTGATCCAGATGTGAAACTTTTAACCACCACAAATGATTTATGGCATATAAGCAGCTTTTACGGCAAAAAAATCTATTATCGTAGATTATTCAGAATGTCAAGAAATATTTAGAGTATACCATTTCGACATAATTATGGCTACATAAAGCTACATAAAGAAAATTAACCTAGATACGTAACCCACCAAAAATGAATTACGTCATATAAGCAACAATTACTTGTAAAAAGTGACTTACCAACAACATGTATATAAGCAGACCGCACAGCTGTATGGAAGGAGGGCGCGTCGGCTGACACTTCGCAGCGGTACCGACCGGCGAGGGCCCGCGTGGCCTCCCTCAGGACCACCTGCTGGGACGTTGATCTGGACACCTGGAACAATAATCGGGTTTAGAACCAGGGCACATGTTTCATGTTCGTAATCTTCGATTCACTACTGATTTAGAGTAACTAGAGAACTATTTTAAAATAATAATTATCTGAAAAAGGAAGTCATATAAACTATGTCACACCCACAATTTAGCGGAATAGGACTACCCGCATGGCGAAGCGGTCACCATACCGGTGTAAAGGGTCCTGGGTTCGATCCCCGGGCACACTTATATCTAAATGATGAATTTAGATTTCTGTTTCTGGGTCTGGGTGTTTGTGTATTTGTCTATGTGTATGTCCATGTCACCCACAACACAAGTAATCCTAGTGTGAGGCTGTGACTGTAGAAAGCGTAGAAAGGTGGTAGAACCCTCTGTGGTTCGACTGCGGTGGCACCACTGCCACACCCATTTCTGCCTAATAACAGCAGTTTTAGGCGCTGCTGTGTTCCATTTTGGAGGGTGTGGTAAGGGAGACATACTTTTCCGAGGCGTTCCAGCTTAGTCCTCAGGGGTAGCGGCGCATCTATTCCTATCTGGGGTTGACTACAGATGTCCATGGGCGGCAGTAGCCACTTATCATCAGGTGGACTGCATGCTCGTCTACTATATTATAAAAAAAGGGTGTAAATAATTCAACGACACCTCATGTGTTGGAGTGGAAGCAATGAATGAGACATACACATAAATACATACAATATACATACGCTTGAAAAACTGTTGTCACCGCGTGAACCATATTATTATTTAATTTCTATTTTAGTATTTCATTTTATTGTAGTACTTGTTTTTCTTTTTAGGGTACCGTACCCAAATGGTAAAAATGGAACCAAAAACCGTAATGTTATTATAATACCTGGTATATTAACTAGTCATATGATATAATAACGAGACTATTGCAGTCATTGTAAAAACAATTACATAAATTCAATGTTTGGTACCTCTGTTTATGCTTTTCTATTTGATTTCCATTGCCTTCCGAGATAAGTTCTTGCGTTCTGTTTTAGTTTCGTTAGATTTCCATCCGAGTTAATCCCGGTTAAGCCAGACATCCCCGGGATTTCCTTAAGTGCATTAGTTGCAAATATTTTAAGACACAAATATATTGCTTCTAAATATATTCTTCGATCGTATTTCAAGCTTTTTAATGCCTATTGCCTATTTAATGCCTATGTAATAAATACGTTTCCAGGAAAAATAAAAGTAACTAGGAAATCTATATATATAAAAATCAATTCCTGTTCGTTAGTTTCGCTAAAATTCGAGAACGGCTGGACCGATTTGGCTAATTTTAGTTTAGAATAACTTGTAGAAGTCCAGGGAAGGTTTAAAAGGTAAGTAAATATGAAATACATTTCATAAATAGATTCTGAGGCGGTACAAAGTTTGCCGGGTCAGCTAGTATTATATAAAAACCTGACTGTTTAAAAGCATAAGTCTATGTACCTACCTCCTACAATTTAGACAAATCTAACGACACCTCATATGTTAAGCTCGTCAAGTGTTTTAGTGTGCAGGATGTGCCAAAGAATGAGACATACATACAAACACTCAAAAAACATTACCGTCCGCGTAATAATATATAATATAAAGTAATATTTTCTCGTGTTCATCTAAAACTTATGACGAAGCGAACGTTCTGGTAAGAATAAAAATAGTCTAAAAAATAATCAAATACATTTGAAAAATCATACTTAGGCAAATGAATTCTACATTTATATGAATAAAATTCCACGAATATGACTCCCTAACTACGCTAGAGACGGAGACTAAAACGAAGAGGTTATAAGTTTTATACACAAAGACATAACGTTCATAATAAAAACTCCCTGTAAAAGATTTTATTGTGAACGAGCTGTGCCCCGCGGTTTCACCCGCGTTTAATGGTACTTATACATTTTTGCGCGGAACGCTAATTATTTTTCTAAAATAAAAGTCTTTATCCTTATTACATCAGCTAACTGCCAGTAAAGGCTCCGTCAAAATTGGTCCAACCGTTTCGAAGATTAGTCGTAACAAACAAACAGACACACAAGCAGACAAGTTTCAATAATTGTCATAGGACCGCATACTTTCATTCTGTTTGTTATCAGTACCGTATATACCTTCATAAGTGTTAGTAAACAGCTGTTACTTTGGCGTAAGGCGTCCCCTAGATTTACAATAACATTGTACAATAAGATTGAAAGATCCTCTGAATCTAAACGAGCAATTATAATGCGCAATAATACGAACTGTTCAATGTTTTCGTGTTCAGTCAGAAATAGTATTGATCCCGTGTGCTGAAAAATATTGCGCAAAACTGACTTTACACGGTGCAATGGAAAAATATGGTGCAATATAAATTAAACTTTCAGTCAACCATTGTGCAATTTTCCATATTAAACCTAAACGGTCAATAACATTGCACAATTCACAATATTGCACAGCATAATTGACCGTTTAAGCGGCCTCTTACAAACAGACACTTCAATTTTATTTACATGTATAGATATCAAGCTGTGGATACTTTTCTTGTCCCGGCATTGAAGCTATTGAGAACGATTGCTCAATTATTCATTGCTTGTGTACCCATTATTTTATTTCTTTCTTCCGAATAAACGGTAGAGACTCGATTCTTTGCTCTTTAAGCATTTTTGGTGTATTGCATAAATATTGATGACTTGTTCACATAATATTTAAGATAGTGGCAGATTTAGAAATGAAACAACCATCTTAGTCTTCAGGAGGTGAAGAAAAATGTGATCTGCTTCAGGTAGAACCCGTTCCATATTCGTTCCATATTCCATGGAGTTATTCGCAGCTAGTGTCCAGTGTCCATGGGCGTCAGTTACAATATACTGTTGGAATGTAAAATTGTTTTCTAATCGAATCTTATAAGATACTAGCTGACCCGGCAAACTTTGTACCGCCTCAAAATCTATTTATCAATTATATTTCATATAAAATATAGCCCATGTTACTCGTGGATATTGTAGTTTTCGAATGGTGTAAGAATTTTTAAAATCGGTCCAGTAGTCTTTATAATATTAGTGTAGAAAAAAGAAATATTATAAATACCCTTGAATGTCCCACCAATGGTCTCTCGCTATAACTGGGATTACCCTGGAGCTGAAGGAGAGTATTGTAAGTTGCTTCAGCTCATCTCCACAAATTGACAGAAGGTTGGTGTTCAACAGACGGTATCACATACCTTCCAAAGCAATCAGCGGTCAGCCATCCAACTCCTGACCGTACACGACTTTAAACTTAATAGGTTAGGAATTTAGCCACTAGCGGTCACCCATCCACCTCCCGATCACACCTGACTCTTATCTTCGTAGAAAGTAAAAACGTATTCAACTAGAGTTCATACATATCTTACTCCATATTATATTTCACTACAAACATTTTTGACCCAGTTGAGACCTGCTTAAAAACGAAATAAAACAAAAGGTACGGCAAAGAACCAGAGGCCCTCAATTTCTTTTGACGCCCTCTCGTTCCCTTTATGACGTTGTAAATAGAAGAAGGAGAACATACCTTCGTATAGCGCACACGTTATACTAATGGTGGAGTTAGAAGTCTTGGAAAACAAAACTACTGAATTTCAACGAAATTTCACTTATTGTTCATATACCATAGTCCATACACGTGAATTGACATTTATAAAATACTAGCTGACCCGGCAAAGGTTGTGTTGCCATATATATAAAAAATATTACGGGTGAACAAACCTACACACTCTGCGTTTGAACGCCAGACCGAGCAGCCCCGCCTGCTCGCGCTCTAGTGTTTCCTAACCCAGAATTTTCTCTGGCCTTTCGGCCGGTTCTCGCCTACTCGATATTATCGATAGCGGTCCGTGCTTTGTTTATTGCCAATTTATTGGGAATAAACAAAACTCACGTCCCGACGCGTTTGAGTTGGTGGATACCTAACGGTGCCAACGAAACCAGCTAGCGTTGACCCGGTGCGCTTCTCAGACCTCTCGGCCTGAGAGAAACCGGCAGACCCGATCCCACTGCACTTGGGCTATCCCAAGGGTGACGGTAGCAGTTACTTTCCCTTAGGGGTAATTGCATTTCCCTCCCCCTCCCCGTTAGCTCCCTGCCTCGGCAGGGAGGCATCCCAGGTTACCATGGCCTACATGGTAACAGATAGGTTTTTCGAGGCTCTGTCCTCCCTCTTGAGCAAGGAGCTCAATCGCCCATTTGACTCAGTCAAACTCCGCTCCCTTTGCGAGCCCTTGAAATCCGTAACGGATCCCCTGTCCGTTACTGATTCACCCGCATCCCCTGATGCCACCCCGAGACACGAGATGGACTTCGATGCCATCTCGCTCAAACGCCCCGCCTCCTCCGACGAATCGTCGGAGCACACCCTCATCACCGCCCCCTCCTCCGACGACGACCAGGGTTTCACCCCTGTCAAGTCGAGGAAGACCAAGAAACGACCGGTGAAACGCGTCGCTAAGGCGACAAGTGAAACCTCTTCCGAGGCCTCTTTCGAAGCCACCCCAGCCCCAGCGGCCCCCGCTCTGGCCCCCGTGCCAAAAGCCTCCACTCTGGCTCCCGTGCCAAAAACCTCCACCGAGCCCCAGAACTGAACCCCCGCGGCTAAGCCCGCCAAGCCAGCCACGCGCTGCGAACCGGCACTTGCCAAGTGCAAACCGCCCCCACACATTTTCTTCAGAGATAAGTCGAAATGGTCCGACTTCTCTAAAACCCTAGTGGAAAAACAGATCCACTACACCAAGGCACGTAACCTTCGCGACTCTATTCGCGTTTCATGCCCCACCACCGAGGACTTCAGGAGCCTCATTAGGCTCCTAACTCACCTTCAACTCCCGTACCACACGTACGCTTTAGAAGAGGACCGCAAAATCAAAGCGGTCCTTAGGGGTCTCCCCTATGAGCTCCCCACCGACGAAATCCTAACGGATCTAGTCAACCAAGGGTTCCCCGTAGAAGGTGTACACAAGCTGTACAACCGCAAAGGGGTGAAATACCCTCTAGCCCTGGCCATTCTAGCCAAAACTCCGTCCTCCAAGGACATCTTCAAGGAGAAGGAGCTCACAATCTGTGGCCTTTCTGAGATCAAGGTGGAACCACCTAACAAGCGTGGCTACCCTGCCCAGTGCCACCGCTGCCAGCTTTACGGCCATGCAGCGGCGAACTGCACTGCCCCCCCAAGGTGCGTCAAGTGCCTAGAACCCCACGCCACACGTGAGTGCAAGAGAACTCGTGAAGACGAGTCCCCTCCTGCCTGCGTGCTATGCACCACTTCAGGGCACCCGGCTAACTACCGTGGCTGCCCTAAAGCCCCCCGTCCCGCTCAAAAGAAGGTTGCTAAAAAGCAGCCCTCGAAAGCAGGCCCACCTCCGGTCAACTCGACCAATTTCCCGCGGCTAGGGGCCTCCAAAACCCCAACCGCTCCCATGAGTTGGAGGAAAGTCGCACCCGCGACCGCCCCACCAACCCCGGCCCCTAAGGCCACTCCCACTCCCCGTCCCACCCAAGACGCATCGGTAAGGGAACATATCATGTTCCTTAAGGACTGCGTTAAGGGCGTGAACCTCGACGAGATCATACTCGTCTCGCAAAAGATGCGTAACGCCAGCCAGGCGGAGCGCATCGCAATCTACTCTGAACACCTAGCGTTGTTCAAGTCCATTCAATGAGTAACGTTCATACTCAACCCCTTCATCCCGGTCGTCAAAAACCTAAAGGCGTCTCGCTTATCTCCTTCAATGCACGAGGTCTTAAGCCTTGCATTCCCGAACTCAAAGAGTTCGTCCGCAACAGGGATATCGACCTGTTGCTTGTTCAGGAAACTTTCCTCAAGCCCTCCCTTAAAGGCGTAAGTCTCCCCTCTTACGCACTTGTACGTAATGACAGAGCCGACGACCGTCGTGGCGGAGGCACTGCCATCTACTACAAGAGATCCTTCCATTGCACCCCTCTGGAAACACCCAAGCTCACCAATATGGAAGCCACCATATGCAAATTAGGCATGACAGGACACCCGTCCCTGATCATAGCCTCAATTTACCTCCCCGCCAATAAAGCCCCTCTCCAAAGCGACTTGGAGGCCCTCCTCTCGCTCGGAGACTCTGTCGTACTATTTGGAGATTTCAATTGCAAACATACCGTTTGGAACAGTCGTCTGACTAACACCAACGGTAAGAAACTCTTAACCATTTCCCGCGCACTGGACTTTGATATCTTCTCTCCAACAGCGCCAACCCACTACCCCGATCGGGAAGACCAAGAACCCGACGTGCTGGATTTCGCCCTCCTTAAAGGCGTCGCGCTCAATACAAGAGCGATCGAAACACTGGACGATCTGGGCTCAGACCATCGTCCAGTCTCTCTACAGTTAGGTCCCTATGATCCAACTCCCCATACCTCCTCGAAAACCTTCACTAATTGGGAAGGGTACGAGAAATCTCTCACCTCGGCCATAGAGGCCCCCGATTCACCGTATACTATTCCCCCAGACTACCTTGTTAGCTCGGAGAAAATAGACAGTACGGTGAACTCACTCACCCAGCTAGTTCAGACTTCGCTTCATGACAACGCGAAGGTGGTAGAGGTCCCGAACCGAAAACTACCTCGCGAGGTCAGGAAGCTAATCCAAACTAAAAACGCAGCCCTCAGATGGGCCGCCAAGTATCCCACCCCTGTCCTTAGGAGGCGCGCTAACGCCCTCCAAAGGAAAGTCAGATCCCGGCTAGCCGAAATGAGGGACTCCAACTGGAACTCTCTCATGGAGGATATCCAACCTTCTCATAAGGCATTCTACAAAGTCGCTAGACGATTTCGTACCGAAGCCTTCTCAAGCACTCCCCCTCTCACGCGTCCCGACGGCAGCATAGCCTTCGAAGACGCTGAGAAGGCCGAATGCTTCGCAGATAGCATCGCTGCGCAGTGCTCCCCCAGCACTCAACCGTGCGACCCTATCCACATTCTCAAGGTGGAGGAGGAGGTCCTTAAAAAGATCTCTCTCCCTGTCACCTCTGCTCCCATTAAAATCACTACAGACGAGGTCCGGACCGTCATCCGCGGTTTGAAACCTCGTAAAGCCCCAGGTCCGGATGGTATCTCCAACCTGGCGCTCAAACACTTCCCCGAGCAGGCACTGACCCTTCTGGTCATTATCTTCAATGCCTGCCTCGATCTCAGCTTCTTTCCAACAGCCTGGAAGACAGCAACAGTTATCGGTATTCCCAAGCCTGGGAAACCGAAACATATTCCCTCCAACCACCGCCCCATTAGCCTCCTCAATGCAATGGGCAAGGTTTTCGAACGGGTGATCCTCGTTCACATAAGAGGGCACCTCTTCCCAATAGATGCTCCCCCACTCATCATTCCTCACCAATTTGGCTTTCGCCTCCAGCACTCGTGCCCCCAACAAGTCCACCGCATTGTCGAGTACATCACAAGCGGGTTTTATCCAAGACGTAACAAGACACTAGCAGTCTTCTTCGACGTCGCCAAGGCTTTTGACAAAGTCTGGCATGGAGGACTGGTATACAAGCTATACCATTCTGGTCTTCCTGATCGCCTAGTCCGCATCGTGGCTTCCTACCTTCAGGACAGAACCTTCCGCTACAGACACGAAGGTATCCTCTCTCCCCCACGCCCCGTAACAGCCGGAGTCCCTCAAGGCTCAGTGCTCGCTCCTACATTATTCATATCGTACTCCAACGATATTCCTATCCCCAAAAATGGGGTGCAGCTCTCACTCTTCGCCGATGACACCGCCCTTTACATCCAAGGGCAAAAGGAGTCATCTGTCCTCGCCAAACTCCAACGCTCGGTCAACGAGTTAGGAGATTGGTTTAGGAAATGGCGCATCGAAGTCAATGCGGAGAAAAGCTCCGCAATGCGCTTCGACCACAAACGCAGGCGCTTAAACAACCTGCCCTCCGTCAAATTACTTGGGGCCCCCATTCCATGGAGGCCCACAGTAAAATACCTAGGAGTTACCCTTGACCCGGGCCTCACCTTTAGACCCCACGTCTCTAAGGTCACCCATACCGCCCGCTCTTACATGAGCCGCCTCAACGCCATGATTGGCAGACACAGCAAGTTGTCAGCCAGGAATAAGCGAACGCTGTATAAGGTTTGCATTCGACCGGTGTTAACATACGCCTCTCCAGTCTTCGCTCACGCGAATCCCACCATCCTAGACAAACTCCAGGTCATACAAAATCTCTTTTGTCGTCGGGCACTTAATGCCCCCTGGTATGTCAGAAACGCTGACCTCCACCGCGACCTGGAGCTCGCTCCAATACAACAAGTCCTCAGACAATTCTCTGAAGCGTTCTTCGACCGCTCAGAAAACCATTCCAACCCCTTAATCAAGGGTGCAGCGGACTATGCTGCCCCTCTTCCTACCCGTTACAATTGCCGTCGGCCAAGAAATATCTTGACCGACGCTCCTAACAAACTCTCCACCGATGTGGAGAATCTTCTGGCCGCCCACAGGGGCGTACAACTCTCCATAGAGAATCGTCTTCCCGACGATTCTAATCTTATTCATGATACGTTGACACCTTCAGTGTCATCTATCCAGCGGTAGCTCTCTAGGGAGCGCCGCTAGCGCCTCTCGCTCCGCAAACGAGAGGTCGCTATCCGATGTCGGCTGTACGGTCCCCTTGGACGAATGCCTTAAAGGAGTTTTTAGTGGGATGGTCCTCCCTTCAGGAGGACCTTTCAGTCAGCCCCACACGACGCAGGCACCGGCCGTCGCGGCCTGTAAGTGCTTGGACGCATTTTTTGCTCCTCCCTCTCCGTAGAGGGTCAGCCCTTTTTCCACCTACAAAAAACAAAAACAAACCTAATCACTTAGGGATATGAAAAAAAGGTAGTAGCCGATTCTCAGGCCTACTGAATATCATATAAAATTTGGTGAAAATCGGTAAAGCCGTTTTGGAGGAGTACGGTAACTAACATTGTGACACGAGAATTTTATATATAAGATATTTTCTACACTCATAGCTCCACACTAGGATTGTGTCGTGACTGCCATGGACACATATAGACGAATACACAAACACAGATGAGAAAACTATATTTTATTATAATATAGGAGTAACAGTCAAGCATGCAGTCCACCTGATGCAGCTACTGCCGCCCATGGATATCTGTAATCAACCCTTAGGATTAAATTCCTACCTGAGGTCGCCAAAAATCTCAAATCAAATATTCATTCAGATGTTAATCATTAGATGTTCTGTGAAAGCCCGTCTGTGGTGAATCCTAAATTTTGTATGAAAATCCTAAGATTTATCAACAACTATATTTACTAGCCAATAGGCGACCTACCTAAATGAATCTTAATTTAGGATGCAGCGCATCTGTCTTTTGAACTTCAATCCTATTTGAGGTTGAGACCATAGCCCAAAGTAAAATGGTTTAAAATCTTAAAATAAACATGAGTTGAAAACTTTTAAACAGTCTATAAAAAATCTTTAAGGCTTTAGTAAGATGCGACATAGATCTGTAACAAAATTAATGTTGGAACAAAATTCGGTTAAAAATAGAATACACATGAGAACAAAGCAAAGATACTCAATGGGTGTTCAAAGTCAGAAAAAGAAGTGTCATTACGATTCGATCTACAATAAACCATTGACTCCGCCCTAGTTCTTTCATTGTTTCAGATAATGAGAACCTTCGGGTGAGATCCGGAGTCTATTTATTTCGTAATTCTAAAACGGATCGGTAGAATGTGGGCTTTATAAAGATAATGAAAAGTAAAGATTAACTTTTTACTTGAACGTTTTACACACGTTTTCCCAAAGGAGCATGTAGTCCATCTAACGGTAAGTGGCAACTGCCACCCAAGCAAATCTGTAATCGACCCCATATAAGATAGGAATCCTACTTGAGGTTTGTCACAGATGTAACGCTCGCTACCCCTGAGGACTAAGTTGAAATGCTTCTAATAGGTATATAAAATAAACTCTTATTTTACATACCTATTAGAGATACTTACATACATACTTATTACTACATTCTTCAAACCAAAACACAGCAGCGCTTTACAGTGATGTTAATCAACAGTAATAAGTACCGCGGTGGTGCTTTCGAAATCGAAACATAAATTCGAACACCTTCTAACTACTTGTATTTATAACTAGCTGTGCCCCGCGGTTTCACCCGCGTTAAAAAGAAATAACGCGGGTGATACCGCGGGGCAAAGCTAGTTCTAAAATATAAGTAGCCTAAGTTATTCCTTATTACATCCGCTACCTGTCAGTAAAAGTCCCGTCAAATCGGTTCAGCCATTTCAGACATTAGCCAGAACAAACAGACAGACAGACAGACAGACAGACAAAATTTAAAAAAAAATGTTATTTTGGTATATGTACCGTATGTATATTCGTATACATGTAGTAAAAAGCGGTTATTTTAATATTAAAAACAGACACTCCAATTTTATTTATACGAGTATGTATAGATACTTATGCAGTTGTCTCTATCCCAAATCCCATAAACCAAAACCCATATAAACCCATCAAATATATTATACAGAAAATTTATGAAAATATACCCATAATACTTAGATTCCCAACCCACGTATTTACTTACTGCTTAGTCGCCGTCCATTTAATAAAGCGATAAAAAAGCTCCAACAAAGCTCTGAGGCAGTCGGGTCGTAATTAATGCGTGTTTTTTCCATGCCAGTGTCCAGCAATATCCTACGTCCCACTTCGCTTATTGAAACGACATCGGAAAATGGCGTACGCGATGTGTAGTGGAAGCGCCAAGTTCTGCTCGCGGGAGTGCCAGTGCTGTATAATGTAATTTAAATTTATATCACACTTGAAGCACTGACAAGTGTTTAAATTTCAAATATATTTAAGCCGCATTTGATTTATCAATCTTAGTGTGCAGGTGAAAATATTCGAAATATAACTAAATTTAATTTGATCCATACTCCATCCATACAATATCAAGACACTATTTTTCAGTGAAAACTATATCTGTCAGTACCAAATCTCCCTTAATTTTTTAAAACATCACTCATAAAATATTTTTGATGGGTATCAAATGCTATTTGTACCTTTCAATGTGGCAATTATCCAGGCTACACTAATAGCACAAATCCGTTATTTAAACAGAAGTGCCATGCTTATTAGCGTGGCTTCAAATGTTTGGTTAAACCTTTTAAACACGTATTGAATCCCCTACAACTAGTAGTTTTACTTGGCCAATAACTGCCGTGCGCCAAGACCCATCCCACTCAATGACCCAACTTGTTTACACTGACCGCGTTCATTTTAATTTCTTTCGCGACGTCTTTTATCGTCTTCAACGTCGAGAACTTTGAAACCTTTTTGTCTCCTTTTGTAAAGATAATTTTATAAGGGAATTACGTTTTTTGTGGGAATGAAGCTATATAAATATCGAGACGACGACAAATACTTTCTTTTTTCTTGGAAATAATGATATTAGCAGACAGTGTCTAGAATTTCCGATGAATTTTTAACGGTTTCTTACAAAAAGAATTGAGAGCTTTGAATTGCAAAATAAAATTAAAACCATAACCAAGTAAAATTAAAAATAAAATTTAATTAAAATATTTATTGCACATATTCCACCCTTTTCTATAATGTTGAACATGTAATAGTTAAAAATCGATGCGTGTTTATGGTTGCATAAAATGATTATATTGTGAGGTCTAGATACATATTGAAATGATCTGAAATGTTCCATATAGGTACATTTTGCTTGGGCGACAATGCATGATTGCTTGGTAGGTACCGTCCAACACCAATATGGTGGCCGCCCAAAGATGGTGGACTATTTTTTATGCACCCCTATCAAGTCATAATATCAAATGTAAGAGCTTTTTGAAAAGAATACGAAAAACTTATTTAATTTTTTTGAAGTGAAAACTTACGTGATGGGTAAAAAATATTAAACAGGACACGTGGCCTGATCGAAAATTCGTAAGACGGCAAAGTAAACTCCAAAAGTCAAGACGTCATCCGTTGTCAGCATATAAAAAATATGTCAATGGGTGTCAGTTTAATTTTTTATTTATTATATTTTATTCAGTTTAGGTTATTTCTACAATGTCCCTATAGTACCGGGACCAGGATAGGGCTACGGTATTCCCTGCCTGTCGTAAGAGTCGACTAAAAGGGGCTACCGGGTTTGCGGGCGGCAAGAGTGGGAGCTCAAACCGTACAGCAAGCGACCCCGGGAAAGACAGCAGTTTGTGCGGTCGCATATCGCTGTAATCACCAGGCGATGTGAGAGAAGCGTAAATTGCTCCCCCCAGGGCAGAGCCCGATAGAAGGGCATCGCGTTAGGAGGACTCCGGTTGTGTTCCGTTGGAGATCCCGGAGTTCTCCACTAAACGCTGAGGACGGCCACCGGGGGGATTTTAGTGCGGTAAAAATCCCACATAACCCGGCGTCACTCCCATGGCGTCGGGTACCTTTTAAAGGAAGGTTGACGAGGGGGAACCTCGTCAACAAAAAAAAAGGTAATTTCTACAAAACCCGTATCTTTAAAACGCGGGCAAAGACGCAGCTATAACTAATATACTATAAACATACTTTTTAGGTCAAGTCAATAAAATATACTTGTTCGATCGCTGATATAGTAAGTGACATTGAGTTAACGTTTCAACCCCTAGTTAAGAGGGGTCGTTAAAACATTTTTATTCCATAATACAACACTGAAGAGATCATTAAGATAATGAACTGGTGAGAGTGAAATCTCTTTAGTTCTTAAATAAAATATGACGTATACGCTTAGAAATAAACTCGATGGTATAGAAATTCAATTCAGTAGAAAATGATGTTGAACATGAGAGAAATTAATGTTCTATTATGTGTTTTAATTTGTTTTATTAAATAAATAAAGACATTTGGTCACAATAATAATCAGAAGCACATGGATTTAGGAAACACTTTATGTTAGTATCTTACCTACCCTTCAAACCAGAATAATGATGTTTAACAGTAGATTTTTTTTTAATAGCAAGATGTTATAGAATTGTAAATAAGACGACATTGCAACAACTTTTAGCAATATTTTATTACAATTTAAGCAATTTTTAAACGTAAGTAAAATACCGTTTTGAGTAAGATATCCTTCCTGTTTTTGAATGATAGTTAACATCATTCTTCGATCACATTATTTGACATACTTCACTTACAGAATTACCAACTACACTACACTTTGCTGTTTGTAGTGATAACTACAGTAACGCGTATATCCCACGAAGGCACTACATGAAGGTGAATTTGAAGGTGGTAGAACCCTTTGTGGTTCGACTCCGGCGGCACCACCGCCACACCTATTTCTACCTAATAACAGCAGTGTTAGGCGCTGCTGTGTTCCGGTTTGAAGGGTGTGGTAAGGGAGACAGAGTTTTCCGAGGCGTTCCAGCTTAGTCCTCAGGGGTATCGGCGCATCTGTGGCCGACCTCAGGTAGGAATATCTAATCCTATCTGGGGTTGATTACAGATGTCCATGGGCGGCAGTAGCCACTTACCATCAGGTGGACTGCATGCTCGTCTGCTACTCTTATATTATAAAAAAAAATCATCTTGTAGATAAATCCCATAACACACAAACTCGGAAAAAATCTATTTTAGGCTAGCATTACATTGCATTTACAAAAAAATAATATTAAAATTAATAGAACTTAAAATAAATAGGCTACTTAAGTGCTTACACAACTTAATAAAAACCAAATTAACTTGTTCAATTTCATTCACTCAGAAGCGTTCCCTCGTTCATGGTTCAACGCTATTAGCCCCGTTCTGCTTTTTTAGTTATTAAATTGCACTCGAACGTCCAAAGCGTTCAATTCGCTATGAAAGTTTAATGCAAAAATGCTTTAGATTTCAATTAAAGCGAAAATCACAAGACGGAACATGCAATGCATTGACTGAATGAAATTGAACGAAGTGTGTTTTGTGTTAAGCGCGGTTGTGTGTTTGAGAATGTGGTGATGCTGCAATTATTACAATATGTGCTTGAATAGTCCTTATTCTAACACATATTGTAAAAATATTGTGTTTGTATAGTCCGTAGAATTAGTCCTTGTAGTTGGAATTTTTCATCCGAGATATACACGTAAGTTTGGTTCTATTTAGGGTTAATAATTAAGAATTAAATTTCATTTTCTCATTATTCTCGTAGATATTGCCTCATAAAAATATAAGTTGTTAACTTAAAATACCTATGATTATTTAAAAATTCAAAATACTGTCGCAGTTTGCTCCTAATATTTTGTGCAAAAAGATTATTTCCCAAAATTGGGATATCATAAACGTTCTAAACCAAACCACATATCATTCACTCAAAAAAGCATTCACTCATTCATAACGCAATATGGGTCGGCATTTTCTTTGGTCCAATTTTGACTAATAAATCGTACCAGATTCCACTCCGAACAATTCCATTCCGTTTTATCTCAAAGGCTTAATCGCAAAAACTGCGGCATTAATTTCTTTGAAATTTTAACCGTTTTTTTTAATAGATGACAATTCTTTTAAAGTTTTATTCGTAAAATACGTTTACGTTTAGAAGCACACTACTTATATATGAATTAAGTATAAATCAATAGAAAACTTTGCTGCTCCAAGTAAGTTTGCTGATTAAGGACCTGTTCCCAATGGATGATACACTAGAATGAAGTTTACATAATTTTGTAAATTATATTCAATGCGATCGCACTTATGTTCACCTGAAAGTTTACGTACTCTGAAAATGTCAGTAATTTCGAGTAACTCTCTTATGAAAGAATTCCATGCAGAACAAATGATATTAATAATTTGACATTTACACTTTACTCTGTATAATTGTAATATAATACATACATAAATATAATGTGATGCTTTTCTATCGGATTATTACGTCAAATTATGTTTCGAGTGGATTTAATACGTTGTCGGATAGTTATATCAAATGTACAATCGAACATTAACCTATAAACATTACATAATTATTAACTGACTATGGTCAATAATCCTTCAGATTCTGAGAGGACTCAGGGCCCCCTGCCGAGGTCGTTGATGAGGAGCTATTAACAAATAATGTAGAAAGTACGAGTAGTTCTGCGTTCAGTTACGTTTATTTGCTCATATTCTTGTTTATATGAGTGTGTATGTATGATAGTACGCTTGAGTAAGAATAATATGACATCATGCGACCGTAACCCAAAAAAAACCGAAATTCGCTTAATCATTAACTCCAATATAACATTAAATAACAAATGAAGCGTGTAGATTGATCCGATCACTCATTCGTTTGCTCAATGAAACATACTCGTATCAATCCCCGTTCAATTCTTTATATGTGCTTATGTTCTTGTTCACATACTTATACTCGAGCATCACAACATTCATCCATAACATAAAAACCCCAATTCGCTTAATCATTCACTCCAATATAACATAAAATAATTAAAGCGTGTAGATTGAACCGATCAGTCATTCGTTTGCTCTGTAAAGCATACAAATCCGCGACCAATTCTTAATATGTGCTTATATTCTTGTTCATATTCTTGAGCGTCACAACATTCATTCATAACATAAAAACCCCAATTCGCTTAATCATTCACTCCAATATAATATTAAATAATTAAAACGTGTAGATTGAACCGATCAGTCATTCGTTTGCTCTGTAAAGCATACAAATCCGCGACCAATTCTTTATATGTGCTTATATTCTTGTTCATATTCTTGAGCGTCACAACATTCATTCATGACATAAAAACCCCAATTCGCTTAATCATTCACTCCAATATACCATTAAATAATTAAAGCGTGTAGATTGAACCGATCACTCATTCGTTTGCTCAGTGGAGCATGCAACTCATTCGCGATGCATTTCGCGAGCAAGCTTTAACATTAAATGAACCTGACTGCGCTAAAGCTCGATTTTAGCGTTTAACGCTTAAATGGAAATGATGATAGATTTATATGTTGGAAATTAAACTGTTTTATATGTTACAAGCTGACCCGGCAAACGTTGTGTTGCCATATAAATAAAAAATGTTAAGAGTAAACAACCCTTATCACTTAGGGGTATGAAAGGTACATAGTAGCCGATTCTCAGACCTACTGAATATGCATATAAAATTTGGTGAAAATCGGTAAAGCCGTTTCGGAGGAGTACGGTAACTAACATTGTGACACGAGAATTTTATATATAAGATTTGAAGTTGGTTGAAGTTTATCACGTTGGTACTTAGTGAGGGCTATTTAGGACTTATATCAGCAGTGTAATACAATGTTATGTAGATTCAATTTTTGTGACCTTTCATGTTAAATCGAAGGGTACCTACTAATATACTTTTGGTCAATTTTAAGTACCTAGGACTACTGTCATCCTGATAACCAGTGGGGCGACACGGTCGGCATCATAGACTTGGAATTTTTCGCTACGCTACTCGGCATATAAGTTCCAGGTTTAATCTAGAGATTTAGTCAGGCACGCCTCACACAAAAAAGAAAGACTTAATTGGAACTAAATATTGATCTAGTGTGCCAAATTACACCAACTTACGTACAATAGAAATTACGTAAATATATCTATCTATATCTACTCGTATTTTACGTAATACTCGTACATATCGGAACCGTACCGTTTCCAAAATTTACAACATTTTTTTTAATTACGTTACATTGTTGTATAACATCAAACATTTAAAAAAATCAAAAGTTAGTGTAAATAACTTAACAACCAATAATTAAACAACATATAAAATGTATATATTGAAAATATGCACGAAATCTGTCATAGTGTTGGACGTAACTCACACAAGTGCAACTTGCTACAATGGAATGTAATATTGTCTATCTCCTTTTGTGAGTTCGTTAAAACTAGATAAAATACCCGTTGTCAGCGAGTATTCAACTGAAGTAGCTAGTTAACTTAGACCAAAAAAGAAAGACAACGCCGCGCGTAACATTGTAATAAATCACAACTTGCAATTTATGTAAGTGAATATTAACGCCAGGTTAGATTTTCTTTTTTTCTTTAATATAGAAGTAGCAAACTAGAATCTTAGAGTAAGTGACCGACGATTATGTACACTTATAATCGACTCCAGATAAGATTAAAAATTATTACCTGACGTCGTTTACAGACACATCGCTACCCTTGAGGGCTATAAGAATGCCCCGTATAAACAACTTATATTTTCTCTTAATAATACATAATCTGAGTACGGAAACTTAACATCTCGTCTCATATTCTTATTTACTTATTGTACTAAATACAATAAACTTATATTTCATTTTATGTGACCAATTCATTATGTAACAGAATTCGCTATACTTCTAAAAGTATTTTAATTTCTGTTACAAATGTCTGTGTATAGTAGGCGAAGTCTATCTTTTTAGTCTAAGTTAACAGTGTCAAAACAACGGAGCCAGCAGCGCTGCGGCTACACTTTTACATTACAGATAGCGCTTCATTTCCGGGACGAAACAATAACTCCAGACCAGACAATGTTAACTGTTTACGAAAACTTTGTGCAACATTTTACTGTATTAGATAGTGTGATTAGTAATATTTAGTTTATGATACTTTTTTATCTTTGATTTGATTTCTGTTTTTATGAGGTGTGGTTCGATTACGGGGCACCACCGCTACACATTTTTGTTTAATAAAAAGTTACCTAGCAGATAGATTGAGACCCCTATTGTTTTCCGGTTTGAACGTTGTGAGTAAGAGACCACTAGGCATTGTAATAAATATGAGTTCCATCTGAGCCATCAACAATAGCAATGCATCTATGACCCACTTGATATATATTTGGGGTTGAGTACTGTCTGTGGGCGGCATTACCTTCTTAAATAGGTTGCAACGAATCTGTAACTGACCCTAAATAAGTCGCTACTTATTCTTTAGATCAGTATTAATACTTTGATAAATTTAAAGTAAATATGCACGGGTGTTAAACTTCTAAAAAGGCTTTGTTTAATCGCACTTAATATGACGTAAAGCTATAAGTCATATTAAGTGCGATTCGTATTCATCAGGAAAATAAAAGCGCATGAATAAGTCCATTAAAGACTGCATTTTTTCTCTAACAAATTCGTTATTGCAAAGTGTACAACAAGTACAAGTGAAACTTATAATTAAAGCAAAAAGGTAGGATTTTCTAAGTAAACGAGCTTTTGCCCGCGGCTTCGCTCCCGTTACGAACTAGTATTTTCATCCCCTATTTTATCCCCTTGGGGGTAGAATTGATAAAAATCCTTTTTTAGCGGATGCCTACGTCATAACATCTACTTGCATGCCAAATTTCAGCCCGATCCGTCTAGTGGTTTGGGCTGTGCGTTGATAGATCACTACGTCAGTCAGTCACCTTTGAGTTATATATATTTAGATACAATCAGTAACTACTTATTTTAAAAACCAAAAAGCCGACAACTTAAAAATATAGCCTTTGTTACTCCCAAAATTTAGAAGAATCCAACGACTACTACCATCACTTTAAAATCGTTAAATCCGTCGACACCTAACTATTCGCAGTCGAGCAAAAACGAAAACTGTTTTAAAACAGTAAATCAGTTTTGCAACAACAGACAGAATAGCTACCTATAATCTGCATAAGAATTGATAGAACAGTTTTATCTCTAAAATGGAAATTTTAAATTTGATTCAACATCGACATCTGTCCCGTACTTTTTATCTCCGCGACAAATTTTTCTGATGCTATTAATTTTGATTCAATTCGCATTGGGTGTGCGTTTGCCAAATTTTAAACGAGTTCACTCCTTTTTCAATTAATCCGTTTGATATTTCATGAATCCGTTTTGAATCTAATTTGATTTTCATTTAAACGCGTCGGGGCTAAACTATTTTGACTTTACGGGAACTATTTTTGATGTAGTTTGTTTAGGCGGATTTTATTTATGATGAAATGGATTTGTTTTTGAAAGATATTTGTTATTGTATGTATGATGCCATCACAATATTACTTTAATATTACTTAGGTTAAAAGTTTCGAAAAATGTAGTTTATAATTTTTACATAACAGAAAAAGATAACTTACATGTAACTTAATAGATAGATAACTTTCTTTTTCTTTAATTTTGTAAAGATTGGCGCATTGCATCTTCACACTTTGCATTTTGGAACAACAAAGTGACTTCGAATCTCAAGACCGGTATGACACGCTCCGTTGAAAAAAGCTTGTTGTGGCCGTGGTTTCTCAAAGTCGTGCGGATAAATCCGGAATATAACCGCCCGTGAGAAGCCGCCATTACGAAATGTTTGCAACGACATAACACGAATCGTTTACAAACGGGGCCTATCAAAAGAAGCCATTACAAATTACGATCTTATTCGTATCCAAAAGCGGTTGGAATCGCAATAAACAGGCAATAAAGATCGACGACAATGAAGGTGTAACAGTAATCGTTTGTAGGCATAATCGTTTCAATCCGAATCGAAACGATTTAGAATTGGGGTGAAATCGATTCGGCTGTTGTATCGTTATTACGATGCGGTATCTGGTAATGGAAGCGACACTATAATGTTGGTTCTTACATCCCTAATGCTATGAAATTGGGTTTTAAAAATAAAACATCTATTTATCAGTATCATGTATGGAATTTTCTTTTTAGGGTTCTTTGTGTGATATGATATAAATTAAAACTATCTGTGCGACTATCCGACCGTCTATTTCTTAGTATGTTTCATTTATTTCACTTTATATATTTATTATTATTAATTACACTACTAACATACTATTTAAACATAGACATAATTTGGAGGAAAGATATTTGTGGACTTTTATATAACGGTAAAATAAAATTACAAAATCAAATCATCAAATTATAAAATGTACACCAATGTACTACTGCAATTAAACTTCAGGGAATTTAACCAGCTTTAATTTTTCTATGGATTTTACAACATTTAAATAAAATGGTAATAAAGTTTTAAATTCTGTATTACTCGATCTTTCATACATACTTATACACAATGTTTCCTAATTATTTTATGTACAATTATCTCCATATATGTGTATATAAGAGTATATTATAAGGACCCAAATTTAAATAGTTATGTAACATCTACTTACATAGCCTTAAATACATAGAACAACTTCATGGCAATATATATATTATATGTATAGGCAACTAAGGGAACAGTACCGCAGGGCTACTTCCGAAGATAAATATTAGTGGAGACCCACAACCCGAGATTATCTTGGCCATTACCGGAATTAAACTAAAAGTTCTCGACCCTTCGGCGTTATGTTTAAAAATAGTTAAATGGGTCACTTTGTGTAAAATAAACGTTTTTTGGCTAGTGATTATGTAACCATCATTGTTTTGTTATTCTTGCGATAAATTTCAATTTCATTCATCTCATTTCACGTGACAAGGAACCTACAATTTAATTGACAAGTTTATATAGTTTATGTACCTATACCTAGTTAATATTCTATTAAAATTAACAACAGGTTTTTTTTTTTCAAAAAAGGACTGCACGTCCGTCACGTGTTTCAAAGATTATCTAACGCAGATGTATTCACACAAAGGACATTTACTGTCTGATACTCAATTTATTATCGTCTACGATCCACATAAAACAATAATAACCGATTTATACAACGTTTCATACACCAAAGACGTCAAAATTCATATTTGTTTCATTGTCAAATTACAATATTTGTTAGGCAAAAAATAATAGATTGATTATTAATAACGGACCTAAATCTATTCGTCTGTGTTCAGATTACCTATAGGAAGTAATACAACCTTGGTAATCGTAACTTGACAGTACTAAAATATGCATTTTATTATTCACGAGACAAGACTACTGTCATTACGAAATGAAAGCAAAAATCTTCAGTGATTACCGAAATGGAGCAGAACAGAAAAACAACAAAGTGATCGGACGAAAACAGCATCATTAACTAAAACGATTTCAGCGGCCCGCACACGATCCATCATTCTGCCAGTAGTAGCACGATGCAAGAAATACGTGCATAATAAGCACTTTTGTTGATGCTATTGTGAATTTAAGAATGGAAGAGTCAGGCCGACCATTTGATAAGATACTAGTTTCAGAATCTACGTCTATTCGAGGTTAACGTGTTTGCTGCACAATTAAATACAAAGGTGTAATAATAAACACTTTTGTTGATGCTTTCTGTTTTGAATTTAAGAAGGGAAGAGTCCGGCCGACCATTTGATTGTAAGAAATTAGTCTCAGAATCTACGTCTATTCAAGGTTAACGTGTTTGCACAATGAAATACAAAGGTGTATAATAAACACTTTTGTTGATGCTTTCTGTTGTGAATTTAAGAAAAAGTAGAGTCAGGCGAACCATATGATAGAAATACAAATATTAAATTTTTACTTGTTTGTCTAATAATACGATAGTAGTTCCACAAGATTAATGTATGGTGAAATACAAAAGTGCATAATAAGCACGTTCCGTAATCCCTTCTATTGTAAATTCAAGAGTAGGGAAGAGTAGACCGGACCATCTGATGATGAAATAATGGTTCGAATACAATCACGACGCACGATGAAATACGAAGATTAAATGAGCATTTTGTTGATCCTTTCTATTGTGAATTTAATATTAGGAAAGAAACAGTTCGATGATAAGATAATAGTTAGAATAGAAGCATGATGATGGTGCCTCACGACATGGTACCGACGGACATTGAAATATTCGATTTCAAACAGAGGATTGGGATTTGAAATTATATAATAGAGAGAGTAGGTAGTAAGACACCTAAAATGGATTCCCTGAAGAAAATTTACATCCAGATCACATGTACAAGAGAAACCAACAGTTCCTCCATATTTTAGATCATACTGGTCTGATGTTGAAAGTTGACGATGATGCTAAAAGATAAGAAAACAAAAACTCGAAGTAACGCAAACTACAAAAACTTGGCAAAAGCGAAGAAGGGAACGAATTATCTCGTAAAAAACGATGAGTTTGTTAAAGCACTAATCATTTTATTGGGCTCAGTAACTATTAACTGTTTTTGCTCGGAGATCCTTAGAAGAATTTGCTTCGTTTTGAAGAAAAATAACAAAGAAATAAAAAGCTTGTTTTTAAGGTTTTATTTTTGGTTACAAAAATAGTGACATGCTTTTGACTTAATGTTAACAGCCTTTAGTCATTGATTTCTATGGATATCTATGGAGATCTATAGAGATGTATTTGAATGGTCCAAATAATTATAAAGCTATCTTCAGAAAGTGATTTTATTAGCATCTGTGCTGTACTAAAGATTCTTTCATAAAATATAGGAGTAGCAGACGAGCATCTGTATCTATGTCTAGATGCCTGTGCATCTGATAGTAATACCGTTCTGTGATAGTAGTAATAAGGTACCGCCGCCCATGGACATCTGTAATCAACCCCAGATAAAATTACATAGATTCCTGTGGTCGGCTACAAATGCGTTGCTCTTGAAAAGTTGGTGCGCGGAAAAGAAAGGTACCCTTGAAACCAGAACACAGCAACTTAAAACTTCTGTTATAAATTGACAATAAATAGACATAGGTGCAACGGTGATGCCTCAAGAGTGGAACCAGAACCCTTATTAGCTATACGTAAATTTTACCATCGTGCACGGGGATGCACGTAAGACATGTGAACGGAAACGAACAAATATATGAGATGGTATGGTTTTAGTGGTCGTAAACCAAATCTTCCTAACAAAGGTCGGCAATAAAACATGAAAAGTGCGTTAACGACCGATAAAATTGTGTTTACTGTATATCATTATTGAGGTTGCCTGCTTTGTGTTATGGGAAAGATGAAAAATCAAATAAAATATGTTATATAAGGTAAGCTCTTTAGAGAAGGATAAGAGTTATTACCATCATAGATGGTAGTATAAACTAAGCTCATGAAAAGATACAGTAACATTATGGTGGCAATAGACCAGATATGAGAAGGAAAGTTGTCATCCACAAGTTATTACCAATTGGTTATAAGTAGTTATTAAGTCTGTATGAAATTTGTGTCAATCAATTCGAAAATTTTGACAATGTATATTTAATCCCTGTGAACAGATGTAATTATTGTAAAAATAAAAACCTGACTTTAAAATAATAATGAACTAAAAAAGGAAGCTAAGTCAATGTAATACTTGCAATTGAGACGAATCTAAGGACATCTCATTTGTTAAAATCAAAAAATCTATGTCTATAAGTATGTACATAAATACGCTCGAAAAATATGTACAGTCAGGTAAAAAAATCTTGGAATTCGAATACCTAGCAACGCATCAAAAAACTGTTTCATTCCTGTGGAAACAGCAAAAGAAACTCCATAATACAACATTAATCTTTCCCGTAAAAATACTTGTCATTTACAAATGAATAAAAATGAGAGATGAATATAAAAATGTTTTATCAGGAAGTCAACGTTGGCATTACGACTCTATTTAGTAACTATCAAAAGCGGCTAATATCAAAATAACATTTTCATAACTTACTGTAAACTGGATGAAACTAGTTTTTTTTTTTTGTAATATAGCAAGTAAGCATGCAGGCCACTTGATGGTAAGTGGCTACTGCCGCCCATGGACATATGTAATCTGTAATCAACTCCAACTAAGATAAAAGTGCTGCTTGAGTTTGGAAACGAATGTGCCATTATCCCCGAGGACTAAGCTGGAATGCCTCGGAAAAGTTCCTATGTCTCCCTTACCACACCCTTCAAATCAAGACTATCTTCAGATCAGAAGCAGCACTTAACATTGCTGTTATAACAGAAATTAGTGTGGTGGTATTGCCATCGGAGTTGAACCACAAAAAGTTCAAGTTGTATTTCAAGCCAAAGGTTTTCAACCACTGGCACAATATATTTATTGTGGAAGTAGTTAGAAACCTTTGGGTCTTCGGAGCAACATGACGTAACAAAATTTATAACGCCTGAAACGTGCCAGAACCCGGGGAACTTTTAAACAGTTTAGTGAGCAACTGTTGTAAGTTGCAAATTGAATTTTCTAAGCAATTGCTACACGCAACTTGAAAACAGTGAACACCGTGCTACTTAAACTTTATATGTTTTTAATCCTATAAATTATAATTATGGGGTGTGAAAAAGTATTTCTTTTATGGTTTAGGCTGCCCGCAACTTTTTTTCGTTATTTTTAAAACTACTAACATTTAATAATATTTTAATTTGTGAAATAAAAGAGGGGTAAGTAATTAATAAGTGTATAAGGGCATAAAATTCAATTAAATATTTTAATTCGATTTATTTCAGATATATACGCAATAAATTCTTTTCGCTTAAAAAATATTTATAATAGATTTTTTAACTGTATTTACTTAATTTCATTTTAACACGCTTTTATTTTAATAATTAAATCGAGGATGTGAAGTTCAACTACTTAAGACATTCCAACTTCATCTTCACGATTAGCATGGAGTATGAGGTCAGGTTCACAAGGATTAACGAAAAATGCTGAAAGGAGTTACGAGACCGATTTTGATAAAAACTAAAATTGCATCATAAGTACTTTAAAATCTCTTTTTCTTTAGCCGAGAATCCAACGAGTGTATTATTTTGAAAAAAAAACACACCCTGTACCCATCATAAGATACTGTGACTTATAAGTATCAAATTCCTATTTGAAAAATTCACCCTGTTTGCTTGTAATAGCTTTATACGAGTAATTAAGGTAGAGACCCATAGTAGAGACCATGATATTTCAAAATTATTTAAATTCATATTAAAATCTCATTTATTCAAACATGATCGATATATGAAATTTTTTTAACGTCAAAAAACTAATGTAATAGCAAAATCATATACAATAGTATTTTAAAATAAGATCTAAGTATAACATGACATAATATAATTTACTAAGCGCGCCATGCCTCGGGAAACTTTTAAACAGTTTACTTAGCAACTGTTGTAAGTAACAAATTGAATTTTCTAAGAAATTGTTGCACGCATCTTCAAGATGGGTTATACTTGAAAAAAGCTCCATTTCTCCTTAAAATAGATTACAGTTGTGTTAGAAATCGATTCAATTTATTTTATTATTAGTATTATTTTAATTAATTATTTTGTGTTATTTTTATAATATTAATTATGATTATTTTTTTATTTATATAATCACTGGCAGGCACCATTGTATAACTCATACATAAAAAAGAAAAATAACGGTCTTGACGTTTGAGTTGTATTTTTCGCGGGAATAATAAAAGTGGTAAATTGGTCGAAGAAATAGTTTTATTCTCTTAGTTGTGAATGTAATGTAAACATGAGAAAAGCAAACTTTTTTTTGAACTTTTATTTTTTATTAATTGTTTTATTTTCATTACTTTTGATAACATTAGTTAAATTGGTAAGTTAAACAATCACTTTGGCCGCAGACGCAGGTCTTAACAAAATTATACACAATTTTACAATTTTGAAGGTGGTAGAACCCTTTTTGACTTGACTCACACTTTTTTCTATTTGATAACAGCAGTGTTAAGCGCTTCTGGCTTCTGGTTTGGAGGGTGTGGTAAGGGAGATATACTTTTCCGAGGCGGTCCAACTTAGTCCTAAGAAGTAGCGACGCATCTGTGGCCGACTTTACGTAGGAATCTAATCCTTTCTGGGTTGATTACCGATGTTCACCGGCAGCAGTAGCCAATTACCATCAGGTGGATTGCACGCTTGTCTCCTATTCATATACTATATAAAAAATAATAAAAAATTAAAAAACCTTACTGTCTCAGATCACCCTTTACTACAATATACCAACCCCAAGAAACTTACAAACTTACTACACTATTTCAATTTATGGGACGGGGCTGAGGATAATCATTTTTCAAATTCTATTATTACGCTCACTACCCTCTCCGCTAGTTATTTTTAATGAAGCACGCCGTTCCACTAGAATTTTTATGACCCCGAAGTTTTAGTAAAGTTATTAGGAAATGAAATTTATGAGATCAATTCTTAGAACTTTGCAGTATGCTATCTGGTATAAAGTAGCGGTGAAGTTTGATATTTTTACCCGCTAATGCGATGCAAAGCATATGTACGTAATGGGATTTTGATGCTATTTTTGAGATTCCACCGCTTTCAGCTCGAGTAGAGACGAGAAGAGAAATGTGTGAATTCGTGATAAATGTGACTGAGAAATTTTACTTGAATCATAATAATTTTGAAAATAACACAAGAGTTATATATAATGGAGAAATGTTGTTAAATTGAAATATGAAAATCATACCCAATGCATTAAGTTTAAATGCATAAAGCTATGGTTCAACTGGATAGATTTTGCGAGTTCTGACTAACTTTCATTTACTTGCTTAATAAACAGTAAATTTTATAATGCCGTATTATAAGACAATTAAGATACTTCTTCACAAAAAGGTTTTACATACAATAACAAACTATTTTATTCTAGTGGGGAACACCTTCATGGGTTCATCTCAGCCGCAGAGGCAGCGGAGACGATATACCGGACTCCTACCGGCTAAAACCCCCGGTGTTCCTCTGTACGCCCTTTGTCGGGACCACGGGTACACTAGTAGCATTCATCCGCATTCCACAATCAAAAATCTAAGCTAATGGAACATCAGTTCATACTCATAATCTTTTGGTATTTTAATAATAAAAGTACTCACATCAACGTCGATTCCCGGCTGCGCGAAGATCCTGGTAAACGGGTACTCTTTCGGCAGATAACTGAAGAACTCCTGCCTCCCCCGGTACCACTTCACACTGTACAGGGTTTCGTTACCCTCCAGTGTCCATTTGCACCCTAACAGCACTGTGTCCCCCAATCTCACTGCAGAGGGCGCTATTAACTGCACGTCTCTTAATGCTATTGTATCTGGAACAAGAGAAAGATATATTAAAAGATTAAATTGTATGTAATATGTAAAATAAATAATAACGCTTTCTACACTCGTAACCTCAAAATAAGATTATACTGTATCATTGGTGCCGTTAACATACGCAAAGACGAAGACACAAATACCCAAACCAGAACAGAAATCTAAATTCATAGTGGAGATATCTGAAGAAGTAGCCGTGAACCGCACCTGGGATCGTCTGCTGGTCAGACCGGTATATTCAGAGGTACCGTCGCTACTTCAGTATTATAAAAATAAGCGCATTAATAATCTAGGCTCGAAGAACTTCGGTCGCATTATTGTAAAGCACTTGGTGGCCTCCACGTACCCTTGAAGACGGTCACCAGGAGTGTTTTAGTAGATAAATATACCACATGACCCGTATAGCTCCCGAGACGAGGGAGCTTTGAAAACCTTTGCAAACTTCCCTCTCGTCGACAAAAAGAATATGTTTGAGTGTTCACTTTACGATCTAAATCTCCTGGTTTAAAATCTCATATATTTTCTCATATCTTTAATTACACACAAGTTTTCAAACCGAAAACCGTTTTAATAAAACATAAAAAGCTTAATACTGAGTGCATGCACAGCATTTAGTTTTAAAGTACAGTTTTACTAAAATAAATTGTAAAACGGCTGTAAAAGTTCCATCGCTCTCGCAAATAAATATCGCTCGGACATAAAAACATTTTTTAACCCTAAGCAATTAATCAGCGCTGTGTTTTATCAGCCTAAAACACTGGGTTATCGTCGAAAAGCAATCGCTTGTAGATTAAATACAATTGTACGATTCAATTTTGAGAAAAATAAATACTGTACGCCCAATCAATTTGCTATACTGCCTACAAAAACATTTGGTTCGAGTGTCGTATTTTTCTTTTATAGACGGCCTACGTACAAATTTGTGGGCGGACTCTTAACGGCTGTGTAAAAGTACTAGGTTATTTCTGAATTAAAGATTTTCATATATTTATTTATTATGTAACTATATTAAAGGTCCTGTCTGAACGTAACATTTTTATTGCGATTAAAATCCTTTTTCTTGTCACGCGGGCTTATGCGTGCGGTTCTAGTTCATATGTGTTATTCGCATCCTATGGTTTCATACACACATGCTTTACCTGTCGAGTAAGGCATAAGCATGCGAGACGCGGAAATACTGCAGCTAGTTATGTCACGCCTAGGACACGCGTGCACTGTCCCTGTAGTTCCGGGACCAGGATAGGGCTACGTACTGCCTATCGTAAGAGGCGACTAAAAGGGGCTTCCGGGGTTGCGGACGGCAATAGTGGGAGCTCAAACCGCCCGGCCAGCGACCCCGGCAAGAACAGCGGTATGTGTGGTTGCATACCGTCGTGCACACCAGACGGTGTGGCGAGCGTCAAGCTCACCTGGGCGGAGCCCGACGGGGTACCGCGCTAAGAGAACTCCGGTTGCGTTTCGTTCGAGAACCCGGAGTCCTCTACGCAGCGCCGAGGATGGCCACCGGGGGGGTTTTAGGAGACGCGTGCACACGTAAGCCCGCGTGACAAAACAAACTGCTAAGTAAAGAAAATAATCAACGTAGAATTTTAATGCAACGATAATAAACACATTTATAATAAAAAATGTCTGTATAACATTTTTTTCATAGAGAATTGCTCACTCAATATTTTCTTCTTGGACTAAAAATGAATATGTCGACTATTAAAATAATAGGCTGAGTCTATTAATACAGGTACTGGACAAACAATTTATTATTATCCGATTCGAACCGGTAGATTTTGAGAAATCTCAAAAAAACTACAAAAATTTTTTTTTTGAAATGTTTTTTTTTAATAACTTTTAAACGGCTCTACCGATCGATTTTAGAAAACTAAGCTCTTAACATCAAAAAATGACGTCGATCGCCATCAGCCCATTCGAAATCAATTTAAAAAAAAAAAAAAAAAAAAAAAAAAACCTAACCTAACCTAACCTAACCTTACCTAACCTAACCAATTGAATAAATGTACGAATAAATATATAAAAAAAAAATGAATTTGTCACATTGTTTAAATAAAAAAAAATTGAATAAATGTACGAATAAATATATTTAAAAAAAAAATGAATAAATGTACGAATAAATATAATTTATTAGTCCAGTACCTGTACAAATAGTCACATTGAAAATAATATTCACATATTACTATTGTACAAAGATTAAATTCAATAGTTTAATCGTGTTATCCGGTGTGATATTTCAAAGCAAACGTCTATAAATCACAGATACTACAAAAGTTGCATAAACTTTCAAAGCACTAACGTCAAATACTTCGCCCGGAGTTCCGTACACAAAAGCTTAGCCGAGAATTCAACAGAAAACAAATTTTGTTCGTCATTTTATCGCATAAATTTGTTTTCAGCGATCCTATGCGATATCTTTATTCGAGCGTAATGTTATTCGGGATCTCTGGAGGCTACTAGATATATTCTTGAATTCGTTTTGTATCCGAAAATAGGAATAGATATTTTATAACGCTATAAGTGTATTAAGTGAGTCTTGCTTGCTTTTTGACTAAGATTTTTGTTGTCCGATGGTGAAGAGTAAGGATTTTGCGCGTATACATGTATGTATAAATACGTGCGTATGTATCTATGTAAGTCTCATTCTGTGGCATGAACTACAGCCCAAACTCATTCAAGGATTTTATCTTATCTTATCTTATACGGTGTCATTGAAGTCGTCTAAATTGAGGGCACGACTACACTTATATTCTATTTTTAAGCAGCTGGATTTTTGTTATTATAAAAATTATCTATAGTCCGATTCATAATTAGGTGTCCAAAATGTAAACAAAGGTGTTGACCTATCAAGCAAATGTGTGTCAAATGGCAGTTTCTTATTTTTGACAATATTAAATTAAGACATCGATAATAAAATAACAATCTAAATAAATTAAAATCAATTCACATTTTCCAATATTTATATTAACTCAATTTCATTTCATACAGTAATAATAATAAAAAACAAGATTTATGAGAAAAAATTAAATTGTGATAATGGTCACACAATCGGCATCCAAAACATTTTTTGTGCGGCCATTTTTAAGTTTCGTAGTTGATATTACTCATTTTCGTGATCGTAATCGAACTCGAATTTTTTCTAGTTTTCATAGCGCGTTTTTTTAAATTGTGTGCAGTTATTAAGTTTTTGTTTTATGTTGAATTTTGTGAAAGTTTTCGTTTCTTGTTTATTTGTTAAGGTTTGCAATACCTGTCATCGAATTTTGACAATGACATTTCTTTGTTTACATTTTGGACACCTAATTATGAATCAGACTATAGTAATCTTATAGCAGCGCACCTAGGTTTAAAGGATGACTCCTTAACCAGAACCCTTTGCATCTCAGGACGGTATCGTGAACCTTTACGACATGGATTTACCCTTTAATAAATCCCTTCAATTGTCATATTAACAGACTCCGTACACGTTGAATTCAGAAGCTGAAGATAATTATATTACCGTTAGCGAGGGAGCTTTAATTCAATAAGATCGTGGCACATACACCAATAGACTTATTCAGAACTAGGTGCTGTATTTAAATGATTATTGTATTTATATATTGAAATAGTTAAAAAGAAGTGATATTTAATATGGGGATAGAAAACACGCATGCAGTCCACCTGATGGTAAGTGGCTGTCGCACATGGACATCTATAATCAACCCCAATAGACATAAATAGAGATAGATAGATATAGAAAATATATCTACTCGTATATATCTATGTAAAAAATAGATATAGTAGATTAGATTCCTATTCAGGAGAGTCAAGGCGCACTTGACCATCGCGGTGGACTATTCCTAAATGCCTCATGCTCTGAGAGAACATTGCCCAGCAGTGGTACAATAATAGATTGACGATATGAAAATTGAATTTACGTAAATTATCCCCAATAAATAATTATAATCAGCAATCAGAAATCGGGTTGCAAATGAGCAAAACCAACTATTGCTAAACCACAAAAGTTTCTACATGTCATTAATAAAATTGAAGGTTCGCGGCTGTCAAAGTATTTTACCACCACGGCCACAGATGCCGCACTATCCCTGAGGATTAAGTTGATATGCCTAACCTAACCACACCTTTCAAACCACAACATAAGTAACGTTTAACATTGCTGCTATCAAGCATAAATTGGTGTGGTGGTGGTGCCGTCGGAGTCGAACCACTGAGAGTTCTACCATCTTTAAACTTTCCTATTTAATCCTAAATAATTGGGTTCCGCGCTATCTTAAAAACCTTAAATCCAAGTTACCTTCCGAATACTTGTACTGGTTTAAATGCGCTTTATTAAATAAATGAATAACATTAATTTATTATCACATTTTCATATTCAATTTATACAGCACTGAAACTCAAGTGTCAGTTAATTCCTAAGTTGATTTGTATTCGAGATGGGCAGGCGTAGCTAACCTTTTTCCACGATCAGGGGATAATAACATTTGGTACCTTATTAATACCGTGTACATTAACACCTGTTGTATAAATTGGGCTAGTGTTGTTATGACGGGTTTGGATAATATGATTATGTAACAATGTTACAATATTGTTCATCTTAGTACCTACACGGTATACATGTATCACGTGTCGTCTTTGTAAAATTAATCATCGTAATCGGTAAAGTGATTTTAATGTTTTTTAAGTGTATTTATCGTCACAGATCGTTATACTTTACACACTCTTAAAAAAAATTTAACTTTTTTTTTAAAGCTTAATGGAACCGATATAGGTTCCTTATGTTTTTCCCTAATTACAGGTTTATGTGTATGAATTTTTGACCCGATAACAGGCACTCTTAAATAAAAACAGAAATGATACTGATACAATAACTTATTAATGTTTACGTGATGTTAATGTAAACATAATTTTATTGATGTAACATTTTGACATTTCTCATTTAATTTCTTAGTCTTAACTCTATACCACTGCCAAACTGCTAGTGATTCAACAAAGCCGAATTAGCAATTTTTTAGCCAATCTGCCAGTTACTTTTTTCATTCACATTTCTGCGCTTCGAAAATTCGGTTCTCTTTGTAAATTGTCAAAACCCTTTAGTAATTCTAGTAGTAAGCTTTTCGAGTTATGAGTCCGAGGACTATCTGCCTTATAACAGCAGTCAAGTGAAGCTGTGTTTTAATTTTAAAGGTAGGGTAAGGTAATGCTTACACGAGGCATTCTATACTTTTGAAGGGCATAGGGCTTAGTAACGCATCCTTGGCCGATCTCAGGTGGCACTATTGCGTTAAGCTTACTTACATTCATCAAATGTCTATATATCTATGACTATATGTCTATGTCTATATCAGTGTTTCGTGATCGTTTCCTATTTAAATTTTATTAATAAAAATCTGAAACATCATTTTAACAGCAAATAACATAATGAATTTAATCAGTGACAGTATCTGAATTGGTTACTGTTATAATAATTCTAACAAAATTGTAATACTCTCGCTGACTACATAATTTTCCCTTTGGCATACTTCAAGCCACTCTAGCGCAGATTAGTGGAAAACGCAAATATAGCCCCACAATATTCCAACACTTAGCTGTTTATACAAACTTATAGGCATGTTATTACCATGCATGATCTCATGAATCCCGCACGCCAATAAACATTCTATTTACCGGGAAAAACTGGCGCGTTGCCACAACTCCGTTCTAACAGGAATCCCGGATCGACGGGTGAAATTTATATAAAACATAATTGGTTTGGTATCGGTCAGGGCCTATTTCGGTAATGGACAGCGTCCATTGCGTCGGCTGAATGTTTGGTCTTAGGAAGCAAGCATATTGTTGACTGAATGCTTGAAGACTTGCACACTGCGGAGAAAACAGTTTTAAGACTGATTGTCTCTACATTTTCAGGACAAAATTTATATAACAATCTATAAAATCTTAATCAAAATTACGTTTTTATTCATATTTAAATAAAATTATAATGGCTAATTTTACTCAGTGATGAATATACAAAAAGTATAAGCAATACGAATAACCCGGTTACCCTCGAATACCTTTATGTTAATTTTATAAGTTTTTTCGAAAAATAACACTGTTTTCTACTCATTTTCTTATTTGAAATTATCAAAATTGTCTCATTTTAAACCGCTATCCTCTTAGTACAATGTGCGCGAGGTCTAAATCTTCCGGGATTTTTTCGCAATTTCTCCGAGCGCGGGATAACAGTAAGGACCTTCGGCCTGCTTTCCGGGATCGAAATCACTTGGAAAGGTGCTCACAAGTTTCAAATCTTGCGTTTATTTGCGTGAATGGCGTATGCTTAGAGAAAAGGCTATCGTATGATACCCTTAGGATACGATACTTTTGATATTGCTATGTTACAAGTTTATTTGGGATTTCAGAAACATCTTATTCTCGATGCATATTAGGTACTCAATAAGACTAAATATATTTGCACGATACTTTTATGTAACGCTGCATGCCGCGGTTTTACGCGCGTTTAAAAAAGCTTTCTCATTCTTTGTCTAAAATAGAGTAGCCTGAGTTACTCGTTGTAACATTAGGTAACTGCCAGCGAGAATCCTATCAACATCAGTTCAATCATTTCGGATATTACCCGGAACGAATAGAGTGACAGACATAAAAACAAACAGTTTTCGTGTCGTAAGCACCGTATAGGTATACTTTCATATGCATTTAGTAAAAGCTGTAATTTTGATATTACAAACGGACATTTACTTTTTATTAATGTATATAGATCATTTGCGTGAATGGCAAATACTTAAAGAAAGAAGTACTTTCGATATTTGATTTGTTACAAGTTTATTTGCGAATTTAGAAATATATTACTTATAGTTTATTTTTATTAGTTGCTCTATGAGTCTAAATATACTTTTACGATACTTTTATTATTAGGTTTCCTTTTATTACTTCTAAAACATTTTTGTTACACAAAGACTTATTGATAAGTCTTTTCTTCTATTATATATTTTTTGCTTTACTTTTTTATCAGTTTTTGATCTAATTATTGATCTACTGTCCGTCTGTCGTGTTGTATGAGTAGGTACAAGTTGATCTTGCTTCACCGATTTAAGTGGTGTCCCACACAAGTCTTAAAAAAGTGTTGTACTTTAATTTTGCCTCAAAAATGCCTAGATATTTTCGAATGGCTGCCGCATACTTGTATAAAAATGAAAACTATAAAAATATGTTTGAATAAAACCCACAAACAATACAACCAATAGAGGTATCTATCGGTATACCAAACGTTCGCGGTCCATACATCTCGTAATTCTATTTGAAGCCGGCGAGCGGACAGTTGTTCCCAAACGTTGCAATTGACAAGCGAGTATGGAATGCCATTTGAAACAAGTTTCAGCAAATAAAAATATTTTTACAAGCGAATACCGACTTCGGGTACGTATTGTTGTTTGTTTTTACAATTTGGCGTAGTACACTGGTCTGACACGCTGGTTTCTGGGCTTAATCTCCGGTTAGACATTTGTGTGTGCCTAAGATACAGATTCCTATGTTGAATTAGAACTATAGGAATTAGAATAACACAATTTCCTTGTTCTTATGATATTTTCGCTACGTTTTAAATTACTTTTTTTTAATATGATATTGAAATAGCAAACGAGTAGTAGTAGTCGTAGTCGAACTACAAAGAAGTCGAACAACAGTTTTTTTAAGCTTTTTTTTCGAGGGGGAACCTTCAAAAGGTACCCGATGATGTGGGAGCGACGCCGGGTTATGTGGGATTTTTACCGCACTAAACACCCAAAGGTCGTCTTTAACGGTTGTTGTAGAACTTCGGGATCTCCGACGGAACACAACCGGAGTCCTCCAAGCGCGATGCCCCGATCGGGCTCTGTCCTGGGGGAGCAGTTGTCGCTCCTCCCACACCACGTAGTTTTACGACGGTATGCGACCGCCGTCTTTCCTGGGGTCGCTTACTGGACGGTTCGAGCTCGTGCTCTTGCCGCCCACAACCCCGAAAGCCCCTTTTAGTCGCGTCTTACGACAGGCAGGGGATACATTAGTCCTATTCTGGTCCAGGAACTACAGGGACAAGTAATAGTAGTCGAACTACAAACAGTTACTTTAACCAACTGTCTTTTATGCGTGCACAAATATTTTCCAAAATATTGTTACGAACCAAAATGGTCCGGAAAATTCATATTATTTAACTTAAAACAAGAATAATGCCATTTGCATTTGATTGTCACCAACAAAAGCAACGAATGCAAAATACTGTTACGTGCAAAAATTCAATTTTGAATAATGCTTAAACAAAATTACTCACGATTCATTTTGCTGCTGGCCATCCGTTTATTTGCATTTTATTATTTGTTTCGTTATTTGCATATTGTTATTTTAAAATTTATTTTTACATCTAAATGGTTGAAACTCGGCCGCTCTATCGGTGTTCGTGGTCCAAATCATAGGCAAGCACCTTTGAGTTTTCAAAGTTATGTATTCAGATAGCTATATCTCTGCGTCATACCATTTGCTATATATATATTGAGGAAACGTACACAAGTAATATTTCTTAAAAAAAACTTATAAAAGGTGTGTGAAGTCTGCCAATTCGCACTTGACTAACACGGTGGACAATTATCTAAATCCTTCTCATCCTGCGAGAAGACCCGTACCCAGCAGCGAGAGAATGCGTTAACGATTTAGGTGTTGATAAAAGAAATTTTATATTTATACAATTCTCAAACATGTACATTCCGTAACGATATTTTCGATCACCATTAAAGCAAATGATAATTTTATACCCACGTGATTAAATAATTAAACGTACTAAACCCTGATCAAATTGGGATTTAATGTAAATCTCCCAAGATTTAAAAAATGTCATCAAAAACTATTTATGCTTAAACTCCCCACACAGTAGTAAAACATTGATAAAATATTATACCTACTAAAACTACTAACACAGACGGTCAACGCAACCATAATCAGGCTGAACCCTTCTTTACGGCAAATCCTAATAACTCCGACATAAGAAACCACTTTGCCGAACTAGATTCCTCGCATCAAGTCACGTTCAGAGCTATTGTAGGGGAAAATATCTTTCTGAACAGTAATATTTTCAAAGATTTGGAGACTAAATATTATTTATTTGGCGTATAGGCTAGCGATATGAAATATTGAATCATGGTTTGAAGCTAGGGAATGTTTCTCTGGTTTTTGGAAGTATTAGAATAATGTCCTTCCTTAGTTCTACGTGAAGAACGAAGAACGTGGATGCCGGATGACTTACTTAATAAGCAAATAAATCTGTAAGTGGCTGCTGCAGCCCATGGATATATGTCATCAACCCCAGATAGGGCTTAGATATACCTACCTGACATCGGCCACAGATGGGCCGCTATCCCTGAGGACTAAGCTGGAACGCCTCGGAAAAGTCTTCTTACCACACCCTTCAAACCAGAACACGGCAGCGCTATACACTGCTGTTTTAGGCAGAAATAGGCGAGGCGGTGTTGCCGCTGGAGGCGAACCACAAAGGATAACCTTCAATAGTAACTTGAAACAGCAACATAATATCTTCCATCCCATTATTACTGTAACCTGATACAAATTTAAAATGTCTTATGAAAAGGGTATAATTATGGGCTACAGTTTTCAATTGGACGAAGAACAATACTTATTGCCACGTTCGCAATTACCAGTTTCAAACTCGGCAACTAGATTAATTAACACTCAAATTAATATATTTTCTGTATAGAAACGGCACTTGTGTTAGCGGCAGTGCCTGGATAATTTATTAAACTTTGTACGGAAACAATGTGATTAACGCCTGTATATTTACGACTCGAATTAATAATATTATTATATTTCATATATGTCGTCGTTTTCCTTATCTCATTATTGTAGAGGTACTAATAGCTGGACATGGGTCTCCTTATAGATTGAAAGGCCATAGTCCACCGCGCTGACCAAGTTCGAATTGGTTAACTTTACACATCTTTTAGAACGATTACTTTTTTTAACTATTAGTCATTTAAGTATATACTTAATATTCTTATAATAAATATACATATTAAAATAATTAAAAACAAAATTTTGATACCCATTATCCATGATGGGCGTGCATAAAAAATATTGGATTGCTACCTTGGGACGCCTGCCATATTGAATTACGAATGACGTCACTAAACTAATACAATGTCATCCAAGTCATACGTTATTGTATAATTTCCACTCAATCGGGTCAACTGTTGTAAAATTCGGTTACGAGATTTGACCCGCAAATATTAACAAACCAGGCAAGTTTGTTAATATTGTAAACCGGTTGTAATAACACCATGCACTGCAGCTTATTTATTTAATTTTAATATAACAATAGCACGTAATAAAATATGTGTGAATCAATTATGAGTCGCATACATTTCATTTATTAAAAGACCAATTTGTATTCACAAACACTACTGTAATGCAAATGCTCGAAAAATACATACAAAAATACATTCGATACCGAAAACCGAAAATATTTCATAATTGGCTAAAGTTTCATAATGCTTACAAATTTTCGGTTTGCGGTTACAGGTTTCGCCGCTGACAAAGTATAATTTATTGGGAATTTTTGATAAGCCCAAATTTGTATTGGTGCTGATAATGAATGGGAATTCATTTCGTGACCAGTTATCATTAGGCTGACTGCATGCTCGGATACTATTACAATATAACACAACCTTCTATAATTGTGTGTAATAGTAATATTAAGTTCTTGCGCTTCGGTACTAGGATATGAACGCTGGCTACCCAGGGTGAATTTTCAAATGGACCTTCAGGGCCAAACCCGAAACTATAAGGATTAGCGAAAAATTCTGAAAGGAGTTACGAGGCCGATTTTGAAAAAACTAAATCTGCATCATTCGATTTTGTAATTCTATTTCCCTAGCCGGGTACCGAACGAGTTCATTTAAAAAAAAACACCCTGTATTATTCCATCATCGGATAGTGTCCCCCTGTTCTATTTGGAGTTCATACGCATCAGTTAGTGATTAATGGGTGGACTTTTAGCTGCTTTGCGACTTCAACCTTATGAAAAAGGAAGAAGCACTACTCTATGAGAAGTGGACCTAAATATAGAAAGTTCCAGTTTAGTTCTAGTGGTAAGAATATTTTGCCGAAATCGTGGAGTAAGGAAGAGTTATTAAGCATTGAACCTATATATGCTAAATTGCTACTTCAATCTTTTAGGAAATAAACAAGCGTACATGTCACATAAACAAAACAGCAGACCTTTCGAAAGGCAACCGGAGCAACGGTAACTAATTCGCCCGTTTAAAATAATTAACGACGCCGGAATCCGCCTTCTTTCGAACTTACTCAAAGCTCGCAAACACCTGAGAATTTCAACAAATTTTTGCGGCATACCGTAATTTTCAAGCAAATTAAGAGGGGATCAGTGTTTTCGACAGCATCCTCAAAGAAACTTTTGATTTCTTTGGAAAGGAAAGTTTACGCCTTCCGTTTTACATTCCTATTAAAATTTTCTGTGGCGAGTGTTTATGTTTTAACAACCTCACTGCAAACCTTTTTAAAGAGTAAATAATTTTCTTCAAAAAATATAACAATAACGAAAATATTTTTTTAAGTAGAGTGCAATCTTATTTATTTTCCACTGTTGATCCTGGAACTTAGATATAATTGTTCATTCACTTTACCGGTGCCAGAAAAGGTCTAAATGCTTATTAACATACATAGATGTCGCAGACGCGGGTACGGCGCGGCAGATTTCGCGATTCGAGTTTAGATTGACCACCAGGCGCTTGCTTATTCCATGCTTATGTTCCAGGGACCACTAGTTCAACGAGAGAACTCGCGTACAACTCCATACAGTTGATTTTACCGCGAGCGCCAATCGCGAGCTCCGCTGCGAGCTTCACCGCACCCACTTATTGTACGTTTTCATACAAACATATTCATACAATGTCAAATTATATTTAATATTACGTCGCTGCGCCCGCCACCGACCCAGTATTTCAATTGAAACAAGCACTGTACATATCTCTCAAAGATGTACGAAATTTACCAATTCATAGTAGACTAGGGTTATAATAGAACAGCAGGCGAGAATGCAGTTCACCTGATGGTAAGTAAGCTACTGCCACCCATGAACATCTGTAATCAACCCCAGATAGGATGATATTCCTGCCTGAGGTCGGTTACAGATGCGCCGCTACCCTTAAAAACTAAGCTGGAATGCCTCTGAAAAGTAGGTATGTCTCCCTTACCACGACATTCAACCCAGAACACAGCAGCGTTTACCATTGGTGTTATGAGGCAGAAATAGGTTAAACCTTTATTTTATTGAAAGAATACCCTACCCAGCAGACAGTTATAGATTGATGATACGTTTAAAATGTTCGAATTCTGCATCGACCGATCACTCGAAGCTGTTACGACTGAAATCTGCCTTCGATAAAGAAGATTGAATACCAACGCTTTAAGCTAGCTATTTTCTAGCTACGAATTCTCTGTTTGTAATGTGAGAGGCTACTTGATCTGAGGTGCAGCTGCTCCACGGAAAACCTAAAGAAATCGGTGCACTCTATAGAGTTCCCAGGGCCTCACTTTATACATAGTAAGAAAGATTAAGTGAGTAGAAATTTCACATAACCTGAACTTTCCCCCAGAAGGTGGCGTTTAGAGTTGTTCGACACAGAAACCAAAAAAGGTATTTTCTAAGTGGTACTATTTTGAAATTAACTATATAATCTTTCTAATAGACCTGTAACATACTCCACCACATGGCTCTGATTTCAATTCGTGGAGAAAAAATTTAAAATATTTTCGAACAGATTATCTGGCCGACAAAGTCTCTCCAGCTCCCGTCATATAATATACTATGACCGACAGTCACCTCCTCCGTCACCTCCAACTATAACGTCACCTCCAAAGCACAAATTATGTATGATATTTAAATACTACCGGTCACCCATCCAACGAACGCTCCCAACGTGGCTTAATTTTGTACGAGTAGATCTGTGACAATATACGCTAGCTACAAGAATGTTTGCTATGTAGATGTAAGGTTTTTCTACAAAACCATGGAATGAAGAAGTCAACTAACATAATACGGGGTTCAATTCTTACAAGTTTCTACTACTATATCTAAATCCAATACGAACGGCTATGAATTGAATACGCGATATTAATATTCAAAATTTTATATTCAGCACACCCTTAGGTAGAGGGCCTCACCGGCGACCTCAGACCCTTCCGGCTTAGCCTTGTAAGTAAACTTCCCGGGTTTGTCCCCTAAATTGGAAGGCTTTAGTGGACACCGGTTACGGATTTATTTTCAAAATATCTAATTAAAATTTGTTGTAACGTTGATGTTTTCGATAAATACAAGATTATGACGCGTCATACAACTCGACTATTGTTCCATTGTTGGGAGCTTCTCAGAATAACCAGAATTTTCCAGAGAATTTTCCAATTTTAGCCGAATGTGGATTCGTGGAATTCATACCTCTAAGGACTTTGTCTATAACTTTTAAGCAAAAATATTTCATCTTAATATTTTCTCATTATAACAAATATTAAATTTGCGCTTCGCGTAATATGGACGTAATATGAAGTGCGTGCTTAGGTTTCGAACATTGAATTCAATGTGAAGGACCGAAATATATTTTTAATTATACATATATACATTTAGTTTTCAAGACCCACGTGTTGGAGCGGTAACCATACCGATCTGTCATGCAAAGGGTTTTGGGTTCGCATCCCGGCAAAAATATCTAAACGATGATTTAAAAAAAAACTTCTGGGTCTGAGTTAGAGTGTAAGTATAGAACCCATGACATAAATACCCAAGTATGGAACAATAATCATAAGAGGCATCAAAAGCGAAATTTTTACCGAATTTATATTACAATGTTTAAGAATTTTATATTATTTCCGGCGAAGGTCAAGGGGTACGGTCCGCAGTCCCTTCGAGATCGTATCTCGAAACTTACCAAAAGTTCAGAGGACATCCCGGAAGGAATACAATACAAAAGAGAGGATTTAAAAAATATTTTCCTTACATTTTTCCTATTCCTTTGTAAGCGTGTTTATTATTTTCCTTAACTACGATGTACCGGAATACGAGTGAATGGAAAATCTTGTCATTTTCTATTCTATTTTAAAATTGTTTAGTACAACAAGCCATATTTAATCTTTATTACCAGCATCGCAATGTTGATCTATTTCTGGATACAAGAGTCGCCTCTACAAGATAACTTTGAAATAAAGAACTATTTTAGAGAATTCTCAAATATGTAGGTTTTCATTACGATCCCTCACGACAAAAGTTTATTTTGTGGTAGCTAAGTACTATAACTACTGTGTAAGTCATGTTTAAAGTTAAACGTGTTAAGCATTGTATTTGAATCACGTACTCTCGATACCATCATCATCAGGGTCTCCTCGCAGAATGAGAAGGATTAGGCCATAGTCCACTGCGCTGGCCAAGTGCGAATTGGTAGACTTCACATACCTTTGAAAACATTTTTTTAAGATTTCTCAGGTTTACAGGTTTCCTCGCGATGTTTTCCTTCACTGTTTTAAGCAAGTGATAATACTATTAATTAATGAAATGAAATAACTTTATAACGTAATGCATTTTACACACACACATATCAATTACAAATTACTTAAGTTGATTACAAAATAGTGGGATATAGGTAGATACATATAAAACTCAAGATACAACAAGACAACACAGCAGAATAAAAATACTAAAGTTAATTAGGTACGTTACAGCATATCCCTATGATTGTATGTATACATTGCACACGGAAAAGGCACTCACTCAGCATTAATGCCATGGTGAGTTGCACCCCGGCGCTGATTTTCAGTGAGCCCATAGAGTGACTCACGGATATGCGTACAGCGAAGAGAAGAAAAAGGAAACACGTGAGCAGCTGAGTTCAATTAATTGTTATATCGCGGGTAGACGCATTTTGTTCATACCACCGGGAGTCTTTGGTGTTGCTCAATTTGAACTGTGCTTGTGAATAAAATTATTTGTAATACGCATTTTATTTGAAAAATCAGAGGTTGGTTTCTGGAATTTGATCCTCGGACCCCTCGATCAAGAGGCCGAGTTTCTTATTCACTAACAATCGCTGCTTTCTTTACAATAACTATTTGTAAATATAAATAAGAAAATAACTATTTTCTTAGGATATTTAAATACTCAGTTACTAAATCAGTTAAAATCATCGTCGCTAGACAAGCAATTACTGCGAGTGACAATAGTCTGTTTCAATAGACCTTCCCGATTGGCTTACCTCGAGAACTCCTTTGATCAGGACTAACATTCCAAAGCATATTTAATAGGTCTCAAAATTGTAAGACTTAAGATTACAAGCTTTCGTGGAATATTCTGCGTTAATTAGCTTCATTAATTACAGTTCATTCTTCTCCACCGCACAAAAATACCTCGCCAGATTGTGATAGTAATAAATCTGGAGGCACGGCAGTGCCTCCGCCAAGTCGAGCCAAAAGAAGCGGCACGGCCGTACCATACTTTTCCCGAAGCGATTCGGCCCATTTTTGACCCCCTGTAACTTCGTTGCATATGAAGCTAGAAGCCTGAATTTTCAGGAGCCAAGCAAGCATTGTATAGACACGGTACATTTCGAATTTCATTCAATTTGAACCAGTAGTTTAAGAATTACAAGTAGTTAAAGTTCGTAATTTTGTCACTCACTCACTGACTGACTGACCGATCATCAAAAGTTTAAGGCACTTCCAGCAGACATAGAAGGTTGAAATTGAGAATACAATTAGTGTTTAGTATATAACTCATAGAAAAACTAAAATATTTTGCAATTTCTGTCCAGTTATCTAGATACACCAACTACATTAAATAACTTTGTATCCTATATAAGTTATATAGGATTACAAAGTTACATTTGCAGTTAATGAATCTGTGTTTCTGTCCGCGAAATGTACGAGTAGTAGGGGAGCCCATTATGTTAAATGGGTAGAAACTCGAGCGTCAATAGGACGTATACGATTGTGTAGATTACACGTTAGAGTGAAGAAAAGGTTGTGTGATATTTTTCGATTTACCGTGGGAATAGTTTCTAGATGATTCGAAAAATGTAAAAAGCAGAGTCAGACATACTCAAGGCGCGGCAGGTTAGTGATAGAGTATATATCTCTGATGCCGGAAATATGTTTATTTGCTGGTTTGCATAGGGGGACAGCCATACGAGAGGTAAAAATGGAAAAAAAAGTAACCAGCACATTAGATTTTCAAAGGGCATATGAAGTTACCCCAGATGAGTCCCCCATTCGAAAGACTGACGATTCGATTCGAAAGACTGTAACTCTTCGAAAATGGGAAAAAAAAGTTATCTTGACACACTCGAGGGCGTAATATTATTATACAGGAAATTCCAGCTGATGTTTTACTTATCATAACCCTTCATGTGACGATTTAGTGGAGGGGTTTTTTATACTGACGATTTGAAAAAAAAAAATAGAATGAGAATATATAAAGAATAATGTATTTTCCATAAAATTTGCCTTTTCCTTTAGTTTGTTGTACACTATTACTTTCCAGGGATCCATGCTAATAAATGGCGCTATCAGATAGTGCATATTTTCTAGCATTATTTCCTTTGTATTAAAAAAAATACCGCACTCGAGTATGTCCAGGTATAGATTTTTTGCAACCTTATTACTCCCTAACGCCGCCCTCAAACCATCAGATTATAAATTTATTGTTTTCAGCATGTAATTAAGCTACTATAGATAATACGATTTTTTATTAATAGTCTGATGGACTTCCCTGGTTGAACCCCCCAAATGGATAGTTTAAGATACTCTATAGGATGTAAGGTATCTCCCATATCTTAATCTGCCGCGTTCGAGTCACTCTCGAAATCCCGTCTTGGGCTCCCCTACTATTATAGGCGACGTCAATTGTTTTTATCCTCGAGACAAAAGACGTTTTCAATTCCAACTTCAATTTAAATTCAATTCAAATAATGGGTGAAGTGCGAATCGAACTCGTACACTGAGGGTTCCGTACCACAAAAATATTTGTTTATTTTATTTTTATTTATACTAATTGATGTTATAGCAGCCATATAATGCATTGTGAACATTTCAAATGAAAAACGCTAAAAAATAGCAGGTCCTTATATGTTTGTCTCTGTAGTTCCTGGACTAAAAAAGGGTTACGATATCCCGTGCCTGTCGTAAGAAGCAACTACAAGGGGGCTTCCGGAGTTGGGAGTGGCAAGAGGGAGCTCGAACCGTCCAATAAGTGTCCCCGGGAAGGACGGCGGTATGTGTAGTCGCATACCGTCGTGAACACCGGATAGTTTAGGAGGAGCGAAAACTGTTCTCCCAGGGCAGAGCTCGATCGGGGCATCGCGCTTAAAGGACTTCTGTTACGTTCAGTCGGAGATCCCGGAGTTCTCCAACAAACGTTGAGGACGGCCACCGGAGGATTTTAGTGCGGCTAAAGTCCCACATAACCCGGCGTCACTCCCACGTCGTCGAGTACCTTTTGAAGATTTCCTCCTCATAAAGAAAAAGAAGGCCCTTGTATGGCAACTCTCCTTTATTTGAAAGTTTTTCTTTTTATTTTTAGTACTTATTGTTAAAGCGGCCACCATTATACATATTCCGTAAAATTTTTAAATTTCTATCTATTAAGGTTCCAGAAATAGAGCTCTATGTCAGACAGACAAACGGACAGTTTAGAAATAGGGTTCCGTTTTTACCCTTTGGGTATGGAACCCTAAAAAGTTATATAATATCAAAAACATTCCGAATTTCTGACAAATGTCATGAGAAAAAAACTAGATGTTACGGCTAATGTGCCTAAATCAGTTAAAACGCAGATAGCTTGCCCACTACCTAAAGTACAAAACGAAGATTGTATCAATTTTCACCCCTTGACGTCGACCCGTGCATGCCATGATGCGTCGTCGTGTCATGAATTTACGACAAACATTGTATATTTTCACGAAACAATATCGCTTTGCGGCACGATGTCGCTATGTGTCACGATACGTTGTCGTGTCGTAAAAAGGTATGTGTTTTAGCCCTAAGAACAAGTCTGAAAAGATGTTTCGAATTTTAACTACATAGTTAATCTGCATATTTTCTAGCTAATCTTAAGCCTAGTTAATGTGTATGCTAACGTATTCTACAATCTAACGGTAACATACACAAAATACAATAACTGTCGTGAGGTTAAGCAACTGTCACCGCATTATAAAATAATAATAAGTTTGTTTCCAAGGAAACAAGTGTTTAGGCAAATTTCGGCCTTATTGAGCATAAATAAATGTCTATGAAAATAATTTTTATATGTAAGCACATAAAAAATTACAATGTTCACAATAGAAAATCCCTAATAACTTCTAAACGGATTACCCTAATTACACAATTCCTTTTGCCCTATCCGTTTTAGACATAAACCTACCAAATGGCATTAAAGACAAACCAATATATATACGAACAAAAAATCATGTTTTCAACTTACGTAATATTAGGTACGTAACATTTCAACGCAATATTACAAAAATTTAGTTAAGTTCGTTTCAAATGATTCGAAATAGGAAACTACTATGCCATCAAAAACAATGCTTGTAAAAAGATCCAAGTCTCGCCATTCAATTCTTCTACCGTAAAAAGTCTTGAGATCTATGTAATACCAAGCCGGTAATGTATGCAGTCCCTACTTAAGGGACCTTCTGTCTTAAGGTATTATCTCACTATCTAACCTAACAACATCTCATGGGACCATACCAATATTAAAAATATTTTATGTTCTAAATAAATTAACGTGGCAATCGTACTGCAAGTCACATTGTGTTTTCATCTTATCATATCGCATCACACAGGTAACATTAGTACGATTGCCACGTCAATTTATTTAGAACATAAAATATTTTTAATATTGATATGGTCCCATGAGATGTTGTTAGGTTAGATAGTGAGATAATACCTTAAGACAGAAGGTCCCTTAAGTAGGGACTGCATACATTACCGGCTTGGTATTACATAGATCTCAAGACTTTTTACGGTAGAAGAATTGAATGGCGAGACTTGGATCTTTTTACAAGCATTGTTTTTGATGGCATCTCATTCCTTTTTGTAGATATTTCTACTCTTTTCCTTTCCGGTACCTTCCACTAGTTGAATCTCAACAACAGATTTTTTAAAGGCAATTAAATTGTTTAGGTAGTCTTTGTAGTTATGTAAATAATCTTGCCATTCATCATCACTTTCATTCGAACATGACAATAAATTAAATCTAAAAAAGTTACTATTTTGACAACTGAAATTATGCCCGTTATCCTCAGGAAAAACATCTTCTAAAAACATCTCTACTGATTGTGATTTATTTATTTATTTATTGGGATTTAACGTGTCTTCGTATTAAATAATCGACATCCTTTACTTTCTTCTGAATATCCGACAAAAATCATTGGTAATCTTTCACTGACTTCGTCGGACTCCGGTTTTTGATATAAACCACAGTATTTACTGCCCTTGCTCAAATTAGTTTCAATTTATAATAGACTTCTGACTTCTGAAATGAAATGAAATATTTATTTAATAATGATAACATTCGTTTTAGACTTCTCGCATATACAATAATAGTTCTGTTAGCTGTTTCAACCACAACAATTTGTTTAGGGGTATATAGTATCGCCTTCTAATGTAGAATTCCATTTGTTGATAAGAAAATATTGAAAGCTCTATTACAAAATGTCGTCCCACCATCTGATCTCATACATTTGTTCGACTTGCTAGTTCCCTTTTCAACACTTTATATTTTTGACATTTCTTAAAGACTCACTCTTATGTTTTAGAAAATAAACATTCATCGTGTCATTCGAGAATAATAGTCGATAAATAATAACATGTACCTTGAACCGTTGAGTGAACTAGCTTCCATGGGACTACATAAATCTGTATGTACGATCTCCAGTATGTCGTTCGTTCGCGTTCAGAGGTTTGGAAATGGTTTCTCACTAGTCGTCATATCCGTCGGTAATGTTCACATTATCAAGACCAGTCATAATATTCTTTAAAATTCTCATATATTCCGGATTAATATGGGCTAGTCTTCTATGCCAATATTTATTTGACATTGTCAAATTACATATCGGTGATTTGACAAATTGTATATATACCATTTACGTTGTGGCCAGTTGCGATGATAATATCTATAGAGTTACTAATAGTGCAACCGTTTTTCAAGAAATTAACAGTAAATCCTTTTTCAGTAAGTTTACTCACCGCTAACAAATTCATACTTAAAATTATTTATATTAAAAAGGTTTCTTATAATAATTTCCACGTTTTTTCCGGGTAGGTACTACCACAAAATAAAAACTAACAGAAGTCAATCTTCATACAAAGTGGGCTGGAGTAACGCACACGTAGACACCACTTACCGACTCGTTATCTCGGGGGGACTCGAGCGCATACGTGCGCGACTGTCAGTTCATTTCTGACACGCGTTTGTAACTGTTTTGTACAAGCAATGGAGCAAAAAAAAATACCCTAATTGTGCATTGGACGGTTGTTTAAATTCAACGTTAAACTGTGGATTTTCGTTTTTTTATAGCTATCAATTATCAAGCTACTAGGAGCTGATATTTTTGGTGATCATGGCAAGAATATGTTATAAAGTGGATATCTAAGCTCGATTTATATAGTAGTTTCCTATTTCGAATCATTTGAAACGAACTTAACTAAATTTTTGTAATATTGCGTTGAAATGTTACGTACCTAATATTACGTAAGTTGAAAACATGATTTTTTGTTCGTATATATATTGGTTTGTCTTTAATGCCATTTGGTAGGTTTATGTCTAAAACGGATAGGGCAAAAGGAATTGTGTAATTAGGGTAATCCGTTTAGAAGTTATTAGGGATTTTCTATTGTGAACATTGTAATTTTTTATGTGCTTACATATAAAAATTATTTTCATAGACATTTATTTATGCTCAATAAGGCCGAAATTTGCCTAAACACTTGTTTCCTTGGAAACAAACTTATTATTATTTTATAATGCGGTGACAGTTGCTTAACCTCACGACAGTTATTGTATTTTGTGTATGTTACCGTTAGATTGTAGAATACGTTAGCATACACATTAACTAGGCTTAAGATTAGCTAGAAAATATGCAGATTAACTATGTAGTTAAAATTCGAAACATCTTTTCAGACTTGTTCTTAGGGCTAAAACACATACCTTTTTACGACACGACAACGTATCGTGACACATAGCGACATCGTGCCGCAAAGCGATATTGTTTCGTGAAAATATACAATGTTTGTCGTAAATTCATGACACGACGACGCATCATGGCATGCACGGGTCGACGTCAAGGGGTGAAAATTGATACAATCTTCGTTTTGTACTTTAGGTAGTGGGCAAGCTATCTGCGTTTTAACTGATTTAGGCACATTAGCCGTAACATCTAGTTTTTTTCTCATGACATTTGTCAGAAATTCGGAATGTTTTTGATATTATATAACTTTTTAGGGTTCCATACCCAAAGGGTAAAAACGGAACCCTATTTCTAAACTGTCCGTTTGTCTGTCTGACATAGAGCTCTATTTCTGGAACCTTAATAGATAGAAATTTAAAAATTTTACGGAATATGTATAATGGTGGCCGCTTTAACAATAAGTACTAAAAATAAAAAGAAAAACTTTCAAATAAAGGAGAGTTGCCATACAAGGGCCTTCTTTTTCTTTATGAGGAGGAAATCTTCAAAAGGTACTCGACGACGTGGGAGTGACGCCGGGTTATGTGGGACTTTAGCCGCACTAAAATCCTCCGGTGGCCGTCCTCAACGTTTGTTGGAGAACTCCGGGATCTCCGACTGAACGTAACAGAAGTCCTTTAAGCGCGATGCCCCGATCGAGCTCTGCCCTGGGAGAACAGTTTTCGCTCCTCCTAAACTATCCGGTGTTCACGACGGTATGCGACTACACATACCGCCGTCCTTCCCGGGGACACTTATTGGACGGTTCGAGCTCCCTCTTGCCACTCCCAACTCCGGAAGCCCCCTTGTAGTTGCTTCTTACGACAGGCACGGGATATCGTAACCCTTTTTTAGTCCAGGAACTACAGAGACAAACATATAAGGACCTGCTATTTTTTAGCGTTTTTCATTTGAAATGTTCACAATGCATTATATGGCTGCTATAACATCAATTAGTATAAATAAAAATAAAATAAACAAATATTTTTGTGGTACGGAACCCTCAGTGTACGAGTTCGATTCGCACTTCACCCATTATTTGAATTGAATTTAAATTGAAGTTGGAATTGAAAACGTCTTTTGTCTCGAGGATAAAACAATTGACGTCGCCTATAATAGTAGGGGAGCCCAAGACGGGATTTCGAGAGTGACTCGAACGCGGCAGATTAAGATATGGGAGATACCTTACATCCTATAGAGTATCTTAAACTATCCATTTGGGGGGTTCAACCAGGGAAGTCCATCAGACTATTAATAAAAAATCGTATTATCTATAGTAGCTTAATTACATGCTGAAAACAATAAATTATAATCTGATGGTTTGAGGGCGGCGTTAGGGAGTAATAAGGTTGCAAAAAATCTATACCTGGACATACTCGAGTGCGGTATTTTTTTAATACAAAGGAAATAATGCTAGAAAATATGCACTATCTGATAGCGCCATTTATTAGCATGGATCCCTGGAAAGTAATAGTGTACAACAAACTAAAGGAAAAGGCAAATTTTATGGAAAATACATTATTCTTTATATATTCTCATTCTATTTTTTTTTTCAAATCGTCAGTATAAAAAACCCCTCCACTAAATCGTCACATGAAGGGTTATGATAAGTAAAACATCAGCTGGAATTTCCTGTATAATAATATTACGCCCTCGAGTGTGTCAAGATAACTTTTTTTTCCCATTTTCGAAGAGTTACAGTCTTTCGAATCGAATCGTCAGTCTTTCGAATGGGGGACTCATCTGGGGTAACTTCATATGCCCTTTGAAAATCTAATGTGCTGGTTACTTTTTTTTCCATTTTTACCTCTCGTATGGCTGTCCCCCTATGCAAACCAGCAAATAAACATATTTCCGGCATCAGAGATATATACTCTATCACTAACCTGCCGCGCCTTGAGTATGTCTGACTCTGCTTTTTACATTTTTCGAATCATCTAGAAACTATTCCCACGGTAAATCGAAAAATATCACACAACCTTTTCTTCACTCTAACGTGTAATCTACACAATCGTATACGTCCTATTGACGCTCGAGTTTCTACCCATTTAACATAATGGGCTCCCCTACTACTCGTACATTTCGCGGACAGAAACACAGATTCATTAACTGCAAATGTAACTTTGTAATCCTATATAACTTATATAGGATACAAAGTTATTTAATGTAGTTGGTGTATCTAGATAACTGGACAGAAATTGCAAAATATTTTAGTTTTTCTATGAGTTATATACTAAACACTAATTGTATTCTCAATTTCAACCTTCTATGTCTGCTGGAAGTGCCTTAAACTTTTGATGATCGGTCAGTCAGTCAGTGAGTGAGTGACAAAATTACGAACTTTAACTACTTGTAATTCTTAAACTACTGGTTCAAATTGAATGAAATTCGAAATGTACCGTGTCTATACAATGCTTGCTTGGCTCCTGAAAATTCAGGCTTCTAGCTTCATATGCAACGAAGTTACAGGGGGTCAAAAATGGGCCGAATCGCTTCGGGAAAAGTATGGTACGGCCGTGCCGCTTCTTTTGGCTCGACTTGGCGGAGGCACTGCCGTGCCTCCAGATATAAATCGAGCTTAGATATCCACTTTATAACATATTCTTGCCATGATCACCAAAAATATCAGCTCCTAGTAGCTTGATAATTGATAGCTATAAAAAAACGAAAATCCACAGTTTAACGTTGAATTTAAACAACCGTCCAATGCACAATTAGGGTATTTTTTTTTGCTCCATTGCTTGTACAAAACAGTTACAAACGCGTGTCAGAAATGAACTGACAGTCGCGCACGTATGCGCTCGAGTCCCCCCGAGATAACGAGTCGGTAAGTGGTGTCTACGTGTGCGTTACTCCAGCCCACTTTGTATGAAGATTGACTTCTGTTAGTTTTTATTTTGTGGTAGTACCTACCCGGAAAAAACGTGGAAATTATTATAAGAAACCTTTTTAATATAAATAATTTTAAGTATGAATTTGTTAGCGGTGAGTAAACTTACTGAAAAAGGATTTACTGTTAATTTCTTGAAAAACGGTTGCACTATTAGTAACTCTATAGATATTATCATCGCAACTGGCCACAACGTAAATGGTATATATACAATTTGTCAAATCACCGATATGTAATTTGACAATGTCAAATAAATATTGGCATAGAAGACTAGCCCATATTAATCCGGAATATATGAGAATTTTAAAGAATATTATGACTGGTCTTGATAATGTGAACATTACCGACGGATATGACGACTAGTGAGAAACCATTTCCAAACCTCTGAACGCGAACGAACGACATACTGGAGATCGTACATACAGATTTATGTAGTCCCATGGAAGCTAGTTCACTCAACGGTTCAAGGTACATGTTATTATTTATCGACTATTATTCTCGAATGACACGATGAATGTTTATTTTCTAAAACATAAGAGTGAGTCTTTAAGAAATGTCAAAAATATAAAGTGTTGAAAAGGGAACTAGCAAGTCGAACAAATGTATGAGATCAGATGGTGGGACGACATTTTGTAATAGAGCTTTCAATATTTTCTTATCAACAAATGGAATTCTACATTAGAAGGCGATACTATATACCCCTAAACAAATTGTTGTGGTTGAAACAGCTAACAGAACTATTATTGTATATGCGAGAAGTCTAAAACGAATGTTATCATTATTAAATAAATATTTCATTTCATTTCAGAAGTCAGAAGTCTATTATAAATTGAAACTAATTTGAGCAAGGGCAGTAAATACTGTGGTTTATATCAAAAACCGGAGTCCGACGAAGTCAGTGAAAGATTACCAATGATTTTTGTCGGATATTCAGAAGAAAGTAAAGGATGTCGATTATTTAATACGAAGACACGTTAAATCCCAATAAATAAATAAATAAATCACAATCAGTAGAGATGTTTTTAGAAGATGTTTTTCCTGAGGATAACGGGCATAATTTCAGTTGTCAAAATAGTAACTTTTTTAGATTTAATTTATTGTCATGTTCGAATGAAAGTGATGATGAATGGCAAGATTATTTACATAACTACAAAGACTACCTAAACAATTTAATTGCCTTTAAAAAAATCTGTTGTTGAGATTCAACTAGTGGAAGGTACCGGAAAGGAAAAGAGTAGAAATATCTACAAAAAGGAATGAGATGCCATCAAAAACAATGCTTGTAAAAAGATCCAAGTCTCGCCATTCAATTCTTCTACCGTAAAAAGTCTTGAGATCTATGTAATACCAAGCCGGTAATGTATGCAGTCCCTACTTAAGGGACCTTCTGTCTTAAGGTATTATCTCACTATCTAACCTAACAACATCTCATGGGACCATATCAATATTAAAAATATTTTATGTTCTAAATAAATTGACGTGGCAATCGTACTAATGTTACCTGTGTGATGCGATATGATAAGATGAAAACACAATGTGACTTGCAGTACGATTGCCACGTTAATTTATTTAGAACATAAAATATTTTTAATATTGGTATGGTCCCATGAGATGTTGTTAGGTTAGATAGTGAGATAATACCTTAAGACAGAAGGTCCCTTAAGTAGGGACTGCATACATTACCGGCTTGGTATTACATAGATCTCAAGACTTTTTACGGTAGAAGAATTGAATGGCGAGACTTGGATCTTTTTACAAGCATTGTTTTTGATGGCATAAGTGTTTTCTAAATGACTGCCGTGAATTACTCCGCAGACCAAAATGTCTACTATTTATTAATAAACATGGACATTTATAATTAACTCCAGATAAGATTGGATTCTTATCTGAGATCGCCCACAAATGAGCCGCTACCCCTAAGGATTAAGCTGGAATGCCTCGGATAATTATGTCTCCTTTATTACACCCTTCAAACCAGATCGAAGCAGCGTTTAAGACTGCTGTATTGAGCAGAAATAGGTGTGGCGGTGATGCCGCCGGAGTTGAACCACACAGGGTTCTACCACCTTCAAACATCAGCCATTACTTTAACGACAACTTCTAAAAGTGATAACTACTGGCCACGGACATTAATTTCATATAGAACATTTTCTATCTGAATCCCACCACAACTCTTGCGGACTAATGTGGTCGCCTTATACACAAGTCAGTCGATATTCACTTTCCACCGAAATGCAGAACTGCTTCCCTTTAGACATAGATGTAGCGATAGTACCTGCCAAAATCACTTGCCTCTACTACATTTAATCCCTAACACAAGATGCTATCTAATATTGACATGACACATCAAAAGCGTCATAACTTTAACAATATCGGAACCGATTAAACACGTATTTAGTCCGTTAGAAGGATCAAAGGAGCCAACAGACGCTGGTAAACCATTCTTGGGTAAATCCATTGAAACAAGGTATTGTCAGTCGCAGTAATTGCTTTCTTGGCCGCATTGGGACGATCGGGTTGCGACATCGGTCAGAGCTAGATTGATCTAGCTTCTAGATTGTAGCCTTTGGCGTGTGATGTGTTTTTAACTGACTGTAGATTATAGTGTTATTCGAGCGTATGTATGTACGTCTCAATCGTTAGCACATCATTTAGTCCAAACGCCTTGACGGATTTGAACTTATAAGATGTCGTTGGATTAATATAAATTGTAGGAATGACATTTTTAAGCAGTTAGGCTTTTGTTTTCAAATAATTAATAATAAACTTTTTTTTGTTTACGAGGGGGTAACATTAAACCCGACGACATGGGAGCGACGCCGGGTTATGTGGGATTTTTACCGCACTAAAACCCCTCCGGTGGCCGTCCTCAGCGCTTGGTGGAAAACTCCGAGATCTCCGATGGAACACAACCGGAGTCCTCCGAGCGCGATGCCCCTATCGGGCTCTGCCCTTAGGGGATCAGTTTACGCTCCTCCTGCACACCTGGTGTTTACGACGGTATGCGGCCACACAACCCGCCGTCCTTCCTGGGGTTGCTTTTTGGACGGCTCGAGCTCCCACTCTTGCCGCCCGCAATCCCGGAAGCCCCCTTTTAGTCACCTTTTACGACAGGCAGGGGATACCGTAGCCCTATTCTAGTCCCGGGATTACAGGGACAAAATAGTAATAACCTAGTGTTAAGATATGTATATCCATTAACAATAATGAATAAGTAATAATGTTTGCCTATCACCATTGAAAATTAGACAGTGTAAGTAGGCGAAAATGGTTTTTTTTTTTATATGTATAACGATAAGGCAGACGGGCTACCTGATGGAAAGCAGTCACCGTCGCCTATGGACATTTGCAACACCAGAGGAGTCGCCAATGCATCGCCGGCTTTGAAGGAGAGCTCTTTTTATACCCCTCTTGGTAATACTTCTTTAATTTTGTATAACAGATTTTATTACGATTATACCTATTTTACACACTTAGTTAATAATAATATTATAACTCTCAGATACTGACTTAACTTAAACTTAAACATCATGTAACCACGTGTAACTTTCCTTATAACTTTAGCGCCGTACCGTCTAGCTTCATTTAACGACAATATATTTTAAAGGAAAACAACCTAAACCCTCATTCTTAGTCGTTTACACCGGATTTGTGTATCCATGGATCAATGTTCCTCGGAAATATTACCACTATTAATATAAAAAAGTCGGTGGCAACGTTATCGGGTGTTACCAGCCGGTCGGTTCAAGGGTCACCCGAATAAATATGGATTAGCCGAGGGATATAGGGTTGAGAACAACGTGTGTGCGTTAAACGTGGATACAATAGGTTGAATACAAGTATAAGCAAAATCGGACATATATTTTTATGTAATAGACAAGCATTTCGAGCGTGAAGCAGATCGATGAAAGGGCGTTGATGACGGCTGACTTACACATGAGGCGATATTTGAAGGTGGTAGAACCCTCTGTGGTTTGCCTCCGGCGGCACCACTGCCACACGTATTTCTGCCTAATACCTTGTTGTCTAAGTTGTTTAAAATAGTAAATGTGTGCACTGCTCACATTTACTATTTTAAACAACAGGATATAGAGAGCATTAATACCTATTTCATAATATTTTTCTTCTGTCGAAAGAAGTAACTTTATATATTACGAGCTTTTGCTAAAAATATCTTTGTAGTGATTGTTTTGAAAGAAACACACAGTTTATAAAACTAATTCAAATAGTTATGCAGTAAAACATCAAGAAATAGAGATTATTTTATTACAAACGAGCTTTTGCCCGCGGCTTCGCTCGCGTTACGAAGTAATATTATTAACTAAGAAGATGTATACAAACTTTCATCCCTATTTATCCCTTGGGGGTAGAATTCATCAAAATCAGCCAAATTTCAGCCTGATCCGTCCTGTGGTTTGGGCTGTGCGTTGATAGATCACTATGTCAATCAGTCACCTTTGAGTTATATATATTTAGATGTATATCCCGCTTGCCTATATTAACTTAGGTTTTCGAGAAGTTTCCAGACCCTACAGTCAGGATAAATATAGATAACGGAAGGGATATACGACAACAACATCTTGTCTGTGTGTAACGAGGGTAAAATATGACGAAAACGTGCCCTAAATCTATTTTGTAGCCTTGGTCCAGTCCATAAATATATTTATCTACATGCTTTTTAGTACTGCACCATTTGTAAATTACATTAAAAAATGTAGTAACATACTCGACAAGTTAATATTCCAAATTTATTATATTTATTTAATTAATGATTCAAAATTTGTCCTCTAAATATAGCATATTATATTGACAGTGGAGTAAGAGACATGAGGAAATCTTCATGCTAGAACTACGTAAAAAATAAAAGTTTTCAAGGGTGTAAGGTTTAAAAGAATTTCCGAATCCGCATTTGATCAGCATGCTTGAGTAAGATCTAAACGTGAATCTTCACTCTGGGTCTCCTTACCCTCAGTAAAGTAAAGGAAAGGAAAATAAAGAAAATAATAAGTTGAAAATTATCATCACTTTTGTTATATTCATCATCGGCACGTACGAGAATGAAATACAAGTTTCTGATACACTAGCATAGTGAGCTGTGTGCAAAATTGTAGTATATAACACACAATCAAACAATTGGCAACACCACGCCAACATTTGCCAAACACGTCCAACATTTGAATCAAATTCATTGTCAGTAACCGAATCAGTAAACTCACTTTGATAAAGAGGTATCTTTATACGACTATTAACAATGATTAATATATTTTTTATATTCATCATCAGCACGTATGAGAATCAAATAGAACCCTCTCACACACCAGCACAGTGATCTTTATTCAAACTTAGTTTATATAATACAAAGTAAACATTTGGCAACACCAAGCCAACATTTGCCAAACACGTCCAACATTTGAATCGAATCCATTGTCAGTAACCGAATCAGTAAACTCACATTGATAAAGAGGTAGCTTTATATTATTGGCATTCATTACTCGACAATGACACATTCGCAGGTTCCTTGGCCGCGCTCCAAGACCCATAAATTGCCCCAAGATCCATATATCGCCCGATTCGCCGGGTTCGATCCCGTCACGACAACACATTGGCCGAGTGGCAAAGGTTATGTCTTGGGGATTCGACAAATTAGTCTGAAGTGTGGAATAGTATTCTATAAAGTGGATATGTGTTTCCGTATTATTAAAATGTTATCGTTGGATTTAAACGTGTTATGTAATAAAGAATCCTTTCATTAAATTTATTTATCATACAGGAAAAGTACAAAGATGAAGCAATAATCGATAAGTCCATCTGATGTTGTGTAGTAACTTTTGCTTTTAAGAATCAACAAGAACAGTTTCAAATATAATATATGTATTATTCCATCTCGTATGATTACAAGACAAATAAAGTATGCCTCATGTTATATCTAACTTAGCTACTCTTTGAAATCAAAGTATAACATTTGTAATAAACACCTCACAAAAGAAGTCGATCAAATCAACATTGCTATCCCTGAGAAATAAATTGGAACGTCTCAAAAGCCACCTCCATTCCTTATTTTCATGGAAAAACAAATACATACCAGCATTTAAATTCTTAATGAAAGTATAAAAAATCTAAATCCTTCAGGCATAGAATTCGAACCCAGACCCTTTACATATCACTCAAAAATACTTAAAAACCTTGAAACTCGCAGCAAAAATCCAACAACGTTGATATGAAGGTAGCTCTATGATATTGGCATTCATTATTTGACAATGACACATTTGCAGTCGCCTTGGCGTCGCTCCAACCCCCATATATCGCTCCAAGACCCATATATCGCAGGCCTCGATTTATTAGGTTTAACGATGTCAGAATGACCTATCAGCTCCAAATGTTATACCTAGGTGTTATGACTTGGCAGCTTGATATTCTCCTAAGATTTTAATAACAGGTTTAAAAGGTAGTAGAAGGTAGTAGAGTATCTACTATCGGTTACCATAATCAGACAAACTTTGGGAAGCTGGTTATGATGGGCAAAATAGACTGGAAAAGACTTGGAAAGCCGTTGGTGTGACCCCATAAAATATATTACGAAACTCTGAAGTCCAGATGAATGCTGGTCTAGACAATCCAAAGACGTTAGTAACTTCGCAAAGAAGTAGAAACAGTATTGTTGGATCAGAGAGATACCATCGCCACACCGACTTCTAGCGTGAATCGGGTCTTCCGTTTCGGAAGGCGTGGGTGCTGGCTGACTTACATATGAGGTGAACATCTTTGACGGTGTCTGATACATTTCTGATTGGCTTTAAGTAAAACCTCCGTTTTTATGAAGTTGTACTGGCCATCCTACCCGCACGGCGTCCAGACTAAGAGTGACGCTCCAGATCAACTGACGTCTAACTAGATGTCGCCAGACGCGCCCCACTACCCCACGCCACACCGTACTCGGGTCTATTTTTAGTGTCTAATTATGAGTGTATTTACTTATACACTACAGTAGTGGCCACTAGAAATCAATTCGAAAGTATATTATATTAAACAGAACTTAAGAAATTAATATAAATAAATTAAATTCTGATCGCTGAAGTAGAAAAATTGGTGAACTCACTTTATTCTTAAATTCGCTCAATTATTTGTTCGCATCTTGTTCAAGTTTCGTGATATTGACAAAGTTATACAATACAACAATTGTTAGACGAAAACTCGATGCTGGAACCGAAAATTATTTTCGTTTAATATCAATAGTTTTGTCGCAGAACAATAAGTACTAATATAGGTACATATATACACATATTCCCTACTCTTCCATTATTTCACATGTCATATTTTTCGCTCGCATACCTGAAAATATCCAATAACCATTTTATTGACCTCCCTCGTATATAACAGTGCATACTAAAGCGAAATCAAGCTGGTAGTGCGTTTTTAGATTATAGATTTTTATCAATTAAATCCTAAAAAAAACAGTACATGGGGTGTCAAATTATTCATTTTTAAAAATTTCACTTAAAGTTTCACAGATTACGGAATTCAGAAAATTATAATTTCAGCTCTGATATTGTGTAAATATTAATGACATACATTTCACCATATTATTACGTCATTCTGCTTTATCGACAAAATGGCTATACAAATTAACAAAGCTTCGTATTAAACCTTCACCAAAACAACGAATGACTCGTCGTAGAAACAGCTGTAGCAAAAGTTATTAACGGATTAAGTTGATACTAATTGCTTTGTGAGACCCTCTAAGTTTTGCGGTTTGATCTCCGAGTAGCTATTTCCAGTCAATCTAGATCGATAATTAATATCGTAAGTTATAAATGCCAACTGGTAAATGAAAGGTAACGTCTATTAAATCAAAGTTGCTTTGATATGTATTTCTGTCCTAGAACTGTAGTAAACACCTATTGTGTTCTTGTTTGAAGGGTACAGTAAGTCATAGATGTCAATATGGTCTGCTGCACGTCTATGTGCGGTATTTTTACTTACCGTCTGGTACTCCTAATATCGACTACACATGCGTTGCTACCTCCGAAACTGAAAACTATACGCCTTACTACGCCCTTCAATAGAATAGAACAGCAATGGCACAGCTATAATGCAGAACTTATAAGGCAGGCAGAACTGAATTAGTAAGGCTTTTACTATTTAAAATCAGATATCTACTACATTATTGGACCAGTATGCAATTATAAAACATTATGAAAACCTTAATTCGTAAATCATCCAACTATACTTTTTTCAAAATGTTTTTTGGAGTTTACTCCTTAAGAAACGATTTGAGTTATAAGGCCGGGTACGGAAATTTTATGAGGAGTAAAATCAAGTGTAACACGAAAAGTTGAGGCGTAACGGAAACCAAAATATGAATCAAGAGTGCTTTTATTAATTTAAAATACAGTAAGTTCAAATCCCATTTGAAAGTAATTATTACAATAAAAATAATTAGCAATATATAAAACATTAAAACGTCATTAACTAATTTGTTTACATTTTTGCATAAATTAAGTTATAGGTTTGATCATTTATAAACACTGTGAAAAATATGAACATTGGCGCCATAATATGATTAACAATCTTTTAAGAACGTTTTTAAAGAAGAGTAACATATAAAATCAGTAAGCAATTGAATAAGATATAATATTAGCAAAATAAGTTTTTAACATAAAGAGGCTTTTGTAAGTTACTGATATATTAATTTAACTTATAAAAACGGATGCATTATTGATCAGCACCATCTATCAACGATAAACGGGTAAAATCAAAACAGTATTATTTAATATTTATTACAGAATTATTGCTAATGAATTATGTTCAAAATAAGTTATATAAAATTAGCAATACGTTTTAAATGAATTATAGAATTATAAAACATTCAGAAACAATCCAAATTACATATAATAACATGTTTATTGAGTCTCATATAAATTTCATCCGTAAATTGCAACAAGGATATTTTATAGATGGCAAAGAAATTATAATTATTAAGTTTTAAGTTATAAAACGTTTAACATTGTTTTAAATATAAATAATTATATTATATTAAAATTTACTTTAATATAAACAATTATATTAAGTTACCATTACAATATTTGGAACCAAAATACATAGATTGATAAACTTGCAAACTTACAATTTATAAAACTTGCCACTAGATGGCGCTATTTTATATTATTTTGTAACATACTTTATGTAATACGCATTATTGAAGTAATATAAATAATCCGAATAATTACAGATATATGTTTGTTTCTCTTATCATTTTAGCAGATGCGTTCATTTACCTACCCTTTTTTCTATTCGATATATATCATAATTATCATTCGTAAGGAGTAAACTCCAATCGTGCGTCGTAGCTGACACACACACACTTTTTTTTATTTATTTTGATTTCGTTCAACGCCATTTATTATCAAAATAAATAAAAAAATCATTTTGACAAAGAGTGGAGTTGACTAATTTGCCAATTAAGGTATCGATATGTAATGTGCTAAAAAAAATCTCGTGCACATAGATGCAACACAGGTTTACATTTACAGTTATTATAAAAAGGCCGAGCCTTCTAATTTTAAGTACGTTTAAAATTTACCGAAAAAATCCTTTATAAGCGGTTTATTTAAATTCGCCGTCCCCACAAAACTGGCAAATATGAACATTTAACGACGCCGATATAAACTTGGAGCGCGGACCTACCCGAATCTCCACACAATCATTAGGAGCCGTTCGTTGCTTATTGCACCCATTAGACGAATAAAACAATCGTTAAACCGAACCTTGACCGAAACAAAACCAATTATGTTTTCTATAAATCACTCCGTGTGGTCTCAGCGGGCTGTAGTTTACTGTATAGCAATCTGAAGGAAACTCTATTTTCTTAGTGGAAATGCTCATAACACTTCGGTGGTGGATAGAAATTTTATTTTTTTCAATCGCTCCAAATCTTGGGCCACGAAGTGCGCTGTGATTGAATGTGAAACTCTAAAAGTACTTCGAATACTATTATGCTTGTTATGAATAGAATATTCTGAGACTGTAAAACTACGCTTTACTTGCGTTTCTTTAAATAGGCATAACTTCTTTATTTAAGACCTTACACGTTTCAAAGGTTTCAAGTAATTCTTAGCATCAAGTATGATCTTTTCCGTAAAGAAAGAAAAATGTATTATTTCAAGTTGTCTTTGTAAGTAATATGTTTGTTAATTAAAAGCTTAATAATTAAGGTTTTATTCTTTGTTGTGCTTATTAATATAACAGATTTGCTATAAGTGAATAATCTATAAGAGTAACGCAGTTTTCGTGGCCTCTCAGTTATACTCTAGCTCTGTTCGTGAGTCCTGCCTCGTACCATTTATGTGCCATTGATGTAATATTTCGGTATTAACCTTTGCCATTTCACTTGACTTTTCTCTTAAGAATTGCTCTTTGGTTTTCGTTCTTGGCATTGTTGCTGAAATTATACAACGATGACGTGACGTGTTGTAATAAAATCTGGCCGTGGTTACTGTAGAGAAGTCACTTGATCGTGTCTTGCCAGGTTTGTCATGGTTTTAAGGGATTGTTTGGATTGTTTTTTTAAGCGTCCGGGTGAAATCCAGACCACTTTGTTTGTTTGGGATAAAAGTAATTAATTGATTAAAAGGCTGAGAATAATACGCATTGAAACACACTACAGCGCTCACAATACATGCCATGTGCCCAAAAAAGGGGATGGGTAGTAGTTAGATGGTAGTAGTTTGTGTTGATGTTTGTCTTTCGTCAGCTATTTAAGTCAAGCCCTACAACAAATCAATTTTGGGTTTTAACGTAACCAACTATTGAGTCATCTCAACCCATTCATCAACATAATTGTGGAAATAACCACACAACATCAAATAAATTACACAAGTTCCTTACTTCAATTACAAAACTAAAACTTAAATCACTATCGAAAAAGTTATCCAAAAAAAGGTTTTGTAATGTTAGCTCTATGTAATAAAAGCTAAGTCTAGAACAAATATGGGTCTCAGGAAGGACGGGCGTACATTTTGCTCATATTAAGTCTTATCCCCGTCTTAGGCCTGTTTTTTTTGCCTGTTTCTGTAAGCCTTATACCATCTAACTAATGATACTGGTATTCCGTTTTAGTAAACCGCTTTTGATAAATATTAATGAGTTTATTTAAGACTTATAAAGTTATTAGCCTCTTAGTGGTACGAAATTTAAGGAGCAACTTAAAATCTGAAATGAATGATTCACTTACTTTACAGTGAAGGAATACATCATTAGGATTCTCGTATGCGTAAGAGAAACCTATAATGTTCTTAAATAATTTTAACTTGTCCTAGTCGACTAATCTGCACAGAAGTTGCACAAGCACAGCACAAATTTGCGAGAGTGACAGAATATATCAATCGCATACCTTTCCACATTCGAGAGAACTTTTTCTAGGAATAGGATATAAAAAGTTGGCCTGGCTGGTCTCCCTCTTGCACATCAAAAGTCTGAAATCCTTTATCTCAATATATTTTTTTTATAATTTGAACCTGACGACAAAGCAGACGTGCTACCTGATGGAAAGCAGTCAACGTCGCCTATGGACATTTGCAACACCAGAGGAGTCGCTAATGCATCGCCGGCTTTGAAGGAGAGCTCTTTTTGCACCTATTTGAAGAGGCCCATGTCGTAGCGCTCCGGGAAAACCTCGGGAGGAAGCTCATTCCACATCTTGCACGTCCGTGGCAAGAACATCCGTGCAAACCGAACCGTGCAATTACCGTTATTTGTACGAAAAACAGTAAGTTTTAGTATGTGATGGTTATGGGTTAACTTTCCAAAATAAATGATGAACATACTTTTCCACACCAGAACATCTTTTTATTCCGTTCCAACTGAGTCTTCTAAATTTGAATACAGAGCGTACCTACCGAAATTTCCTTATCAAGGGAAAGGGCAGCTAGGCTAACAAGAGGAAAATTTCTTACTCAAGAATACGGATCACTCAACTGAAAGCCGATATGTATTTGAAATCCCATTGTGGGTCATGTTGATATGTTGTGACGTTTCCAAACCCTTTTTTGTCAGACTAAGCCAGCATATTTTGATGCGTTTGTTGGCCCTTAAAGGGTAAATACGCGCGACTTACTCTCTATGGGAAATTTATGTGAAGCTTAATAGTGGCGCTTCCTTTTGGTTACGACGGGTTTATGTGTTATCATGATTACGTTGAATAAAATTTTTGCCTAAAAAATTTGCAAATGGATAAATATTTTAAAAAGGGTTTTCAGACTTCTCAAGAGATGGTTTAGAATTCAAATAATTTTGGTCTAAATTAAAATTTGATATATAAAATAAATAATAATAAAAAATAGTTTATGCTTTTTGCCCGTACACGTTGGTAATATTATTATCAATTTTTTGTCCTGTGGTCACCTCAGGTGGGATAAAAATGCATTTGCTATCTTTACAAACTAAATTGGAATGCCTCGTATATCTTTCTTACATTCTTATAAAGTGAATATAGCAGCTTAACACTGTAGAAGACAGCAGCGCTTAACTCTGCTGCTTATTATGCAGCAACAGATGTAACCTACATTGTCAAAATACAAAATACAACCTACAAATTTAATATGGATAATTATAGAAAATATTGTACAAGAAAGTGTACTAAAATGTACTAAATCTAGACATTAAGAGGACACATAACAAAGTGTCGCCGCGACGCCAGAAACATTTCTGTAACGTAAGTGCTGAAATAGTCTAGTACTTTGGTACAAAAAATCCATTTAGCTACGATCGCAGATAGGAAATACTATGACGGGCTCCACGGTCTGTTACGAAGCGTTCGGGTTTCAATCCCAGTACAGGACTGAATGATAAAAATAGATTTGTCTGATCCTGATCTGGATCTAGGCGTTTATTCGTCTTTGTGTAATTAATATTACTCATGATCGGGGAATTCAAATAAAGTTTAAACGTCGTCAAAGCGTTATGCAAATATATTATGTTATCTTGCAATTAATTCCAATTTTCCTTCTTCATATACTGCATGGGAAAGTGTGGTAAAGTACGCTTCAGGCATTTCCCTTATTGTAGACAGAGGCTGATGAACAAACTGTTATATAACATTAAATACTTTGGAAAATTTTTGAACAGAAAATTGTTGTTTCTATCTTTAACCTTTGTCCCTTCCCGATAAATCAATATCACATTTATTGCCAATGTTTTTTTCTTAAGTCTACACTGACGACCTAGGGCCCAAGTTGTCACTAAGCAATTTCTCTAATGTTATTGTAGAATTACTTTAGTTTTACCCCGAATATTTTCTTTAGGATGTAACAAAAATGTTAATGATAAGGGCGAGTACATCAATTGGGGGTTTGTTTATACCCACACAATCATCCCCTGTTTGCTCAGACCCGCAAAGAATCACCCTTGACGTGTTTTCATGTAAATGTGGAAAACGTTTGAGGTTTCAGCAAATATATTATTACTGTGAGTGTTGAAGATTTGGATGTGAACGCAGATATTAAAATGTGGAGTAATAAAAGAACGGTTTCCACGGATTTTGTGTTTAAATGTTTTAACGGAAATACTCGTTCTTGAAGCTTCAAAAGATACACTTAATAGCAGGCAATAATCAATCTTAGCCAATGACTGCCTAACAAAGTTTGAAATTTGACAATTATTGCCTGGAAGAATTGTCAAATTTTGAACTTTACTGGGCAATAAATAAGCTAAGATTGATTATCAGGCATTAATCGAATTAGTTACAGATTACAGTAACTATAAAAGAGATTCAAAACATTCAAAAGTGTGCAATCCCTTTTTTTAATAAGATTTAAGTAACAAATGTGAATGGACATTCCACATAATGGTAAGTCACTGCCGACCATTGTCACCTGTAACAGGTGTCCTAGCTGAAGCCGATCACATAAATGTTGGTTGTGCAAAGTAGACGGTCTCATAATAATCAGCATCTACAAAATAGTATCCAAATTCCAAGAATCAATACACATAATATATATTAACAACAGAACATCAGAATTTGTACAAAAAAGATAACAGAAAACTGGGAACAATTACGCAACAGCTATGTGGCCCAAGGACAAAAAGGGAAGTTGATATTTAGTGACAGCGGTCCACTCCCTCGGGGTTATCCCGACATCGGGACTTATCCGACAAAATCGGATCGGCTTACACCGAGATCGGAATACGCACCGCATGTCGAATATCTGCTCAGATGCGAATTTGAAATCGGATGACACAAAAAATGTGTTGAGATGAGACGTTTTTTATATTACTGTATACTTGGTGTGTTTTTAAAAACTTATGGAGAATTTATTAATTTTAGTGTATTTTTAAGAAATCCCCTGCTAAGAATCGAGCTTGGAACCCTCTAGAACACTTTGAACCCGAAGATTTCTGTCCTTCGTCTATCTGTCCTTTAGCACTTAATTTTTCCATGTAAGTACTGTTCAACTCTTAGCTACGGGTCTTATAATCCAACTGATGGTAAGTAGTCACTACAACCCATACACATCAGTAACCAAATCGATATAAAACAGGAGCACGAAAGCAGATCACAGATGTGTCGCGTTTCCTGAGGGCGGAAATAGACGCGTGTTATGTAAGGCGGCTAGATTAAATAAACGAGAAACGTTTTCAAAGAGACTGCTCAATACGATTCGGCACTGATAAATAAGGGCAGACCCATATTGTCCACCGCCTGTATATGAAAATATACAGCTAAATGCTAACCACAGTCGTGTTATGGATCTGTCGTAACTTTGGACATGATATAAGAAATAGTGTGATATATGAAACATGATACAGTAACTAAATTCTGCCCGCGACTTTATATGTGGTTTTAATGAACTATGTACGAACAGACACTTTTTAAATAATAATTCAGTAAGTAGCAAAGCAGCATGCAGTCCAACTGTTGGTAAGTGGTGCAACTGTATGGTGCAAGTGCTGCAACTGTAATCAACCCAGATGAAATTTAATGTCTACCTGACATCCGCCACAGAAAGCGCTGCTACTCCTAAGGATTAAGCTGGAATACCTCACATAGCACATCAGTGCTTAACTCTACTGTTATTACGCAAAAACAGGTATGACAGTGGTCTCGCTGGAGGCGAGGTTTAGAGGGTTCCACTACGTTCTACCGTCTTCAATTTAAAATAGAGTGTTTATAAAACTTACCGCAATAAAGAAACTAAACCAAAAGCTTATTTATCCCTCTCACACAAGAGAAAAAAAGCGAGAGAGGGACAGAACCGCGATTTTGGATTACAATAATTAGTGAGATGAATTCCCTATACTAGAATTCCTATTCAGCCGCCCGTATGACACCTCTCCTATTATTTTCATTAACAAGCACGTGACCAAAATAAAGTGGTCTTTGACGGGGCCAACGCGTTGGACTGATTTTTCCGACCGTAGAGTATAGGAATTAACGAAGCGGATTTTCAAGGCAATATTCCTCATTCTTTGATGGATATTAACAATTTTTATGACATAACTGACCATTTAGCACGAATAGCTTTAAACCTCTACAGACGTTTGGCTTGATCAAAAGCTATGATACAAGCGCTTGCAAACCTACACAAACTATATCAAACGCTCTATCCACATGGTTGAATTTGTGACGGTTTGGCAAGCGTGCTAACGCGGCATGCAAATGAAATTGTTGTAAAACTCGTCTCAATAAGCAAGTACACCAAAATAAGCTTCCTTCTCACACATAATAGAGAAAGAGCGTGAGCACTAGAATCACCAATTTAGATTAAAATATTTAGTGAGATGAAATACCTGTACTAGAATCCATATCTAGCCACCCGTGTAAGGCCTATCCCATTATATTCATTAACTAGCCCGGACGTGACCAGAATAAAGTGGTCTTTGACGGTGCCAACGCGTTTGACTGATTTTTCCGACCGCATAGTAGAGGAATCAACGAAGCGCATTTTCACGGCAATCTTCCTTATTAAATTTACCAACGGATATTCTTTGACGGATATAAACAATTTTTATGTCAGAACTGACGGGCGTGCAGATCTTCTGACAATACAAGTCATTGGTGCTCATAACGTATTCCAAATTCCAATACATTATCTTTGCGCCCTAAGAGGACTTTCTGCGTTATGGGAACATGTTCTACTAGTTCTACCTTTTAGGTCCATTAACATACCTGTCAGATGTATTTTTGACACATGGGCACTGACGATTTCAGACATTTCCTAAAAAAATCAACAACGACCTTGTAATTTTTTATTGATGGAAACTTTAGCTTCTGGAAGCTTCTAAACTTTAGCTTCTAAACTGGAAGCTTTAGCTTCCAGGATCTTACCTTTAGGTAAGATCTTAAATTATAAAAGGTAGAAGTCTCATTGGGTCGATTTCGGCAGTACCACAACCACACCTATTTCTGCTTAATAACATCAATTTTAAACGCTGTTGTCTTGGTCTCTGCCCCTGAAGTCGACCACAGGGTCGAACTTGGGTAGGAATATAATCTTATCCGGAGTTGATTACAGATGTCCATGGGCGGTAGGCCACTTACCATCAGTTGGACCGGATACCGTCTGCTGCTCTTATATTGTAAAAAAAATCCTAGCCCCAAAAGAATAGCAAATAGCATTATGGGAACATTTTCTACTACGTTTCAGATGCATATATGTCAAAATACATGGGCAAGGACCGCTTAATGAATTTCCTAGAAAACTCAACAAAGATATATAGGTCTTAGAAGCACGAGAGACTTTATTCATGTGTTCATTGAAATTTATTTTCTGGTCTTAAAATTTGTAGTTTTTTACTCAGTCGCGTTTTATTTTAACATCGTTCGTCTTGTTACCATTATTGCTGAACGTTAAACAGCTTTTATGAATTTCCGGAGCAGTAAATCCATGAATGCACTAACAATTATGTGTTTACGTCGTTTTCAAACATTGTTGCGAGCATAAATTCGTTCTTTCGTAATAAATCTCCTACAGAGTTGTAGTGTAGTGACAGTAATAATGCTTCATGTTTCATGCATTTTAGTGTTATTGTATTGTTATCGTATTTTAATTTAGCTGTTAAATTTGACCTTATTGAGGGATTGTTGTTAGTGTTAGATGTATTACAGACATGGAGCTTACTTGGTATTAAGTGATCACTGCTGTCTTTAAACTCGTAACAACTCTTTGTATGTATCTCACTAATATGTATGTCTAGTTATAAAATTACCATAACTTTAGAGCTTCTTATTGTAACACATTTTTCTAACCTTTCATAGGGTTTCTAGTATGATTTAACTGAACTGCTATATACTGCTATGGTAATCGATCAGAACTATCAATTTAATGTGCCGCAAGGAACTTCGCATAAACAACTAGCGGTCACCCATCCTACTCGCGCCCACACTCTATGCTTGATTTTATACATAGGATATGATCTTCCAACTGGAATACACTAGTCCTCAATACCTATAAAAATACCTAGTAAAATAAATGGTTTCTTTCTATCTTTCTATTATTATAAGTCATAAAGCCACTGCGGTTTATCCACGACAAATAGTACCACCATAAAATTTCATGAATCAAAAATATTAAGCCAACTGTTCTTGATAAAAAATTGATGCTCCTATGGTGGAACGGTCACCATAATGATGTTGTAGACAGAAGAATCCTAGGTCAATCCCAGTACAGTCAGATACCTAAATTTTAGATCTATTTCCTGAGTCTAGATATTTGTGTTTTGTCTGAAACAAGTAATCTTACTGTCGGACTGTATATGTATGAAGCGTCTTAAATTCTTCCGTTTAATTAAACTACCTCCCAATTTACATACAGCAAAGCCGAGTTAATAAGACGAAATTTCTTCAAAGAAAATCATATTTCGCCGAGAGATTGAAGCCGTTCTCACTAAGCTGGAAATTCAGGCCGAATATTTTAGGGCATTACAACTTTACCTAAAGCCGAACTACAGTTCGTCCCAACGGGACAGTCCGTCTTTGTTCCCGCATCAAAACGCCACAAAAACTGATATTTGTTGCTACTTAGGCGGGCCGCTAACGTCAGACCTGATTCCGTTGCTGTATTAGGCTTCCGGCACTATACGAGATTGAAAAAATCATGTTAGTAAAAAGGAAGCACTATAAGAGTACAAGGTATGTATTCCAGATACTATCAAGGATAAAACTGGAGGAACCAAGAACCTGAAGACGTATATCACAGTTTTCATAACAAGCTTTTAAAGGTGGTAGAACTCTTAATAGTTCGACTCCAGAGGAACGCCGTTATTCCTATTTCTGCCACAATACAGGGGTTGATTACCGAAGTCCATGGGCGGCAGTAGTCACTTTCCATCAGGTAAATTACACACTCCTTTGTTACTTCAGTATAAAAAAAAAACGATAAAGGACTACAAAGAATTCAAAACACTGAGTATAACATGGTGTTTGGACTTACTTTCCTTTTTTTTTTTTTTTTTTTGTTTGTATAAAGTACCAAGTGACTAATAGGTACTTTATATTAATTACGATCTAGCCAAATTTATGACTAATGAGTAATTCTACGCTAACTTAAACTGCTAAATAATCATATAATGAAGGTGGCGTCCTCTGACACTGCACTTCTTTGTTTTAACACATAAGGGAGTAGACACATTGTTCTTGTGTTCTATAATGTTCACTTATCACTATTTCACTAACACTACACTGTGTCATGTCACAAGCTCAAAGGGTTTAGTCCGTTTAAGTCTTCTCACTAGGTCCGTTGTATCGAGGAGCTGGATAGCCTCGATATTAACGTGATGATGAAGTCTTTTTTGATGACCTTCGGCATACGTACTAATTACTTTTTTGACAAGGTCTACTTTAAGGTCCCGATGTAGATCTTCATTTCTTACATACCAAGGTGCATTTGCAATACCCCTAAGTACTTTATTTTGAAATCTTTGAATAATTTCTGCATTACTTTTTTTGGTACAGCCCCAGAGTTGAATACCATATGTCCATACTGGCATTAGGACTTGTTTGTATAATAATAACTTATTGTATGTAGACAGCGAGGAATGTTTCCCAAGCAGCCAATGCATAGCTCTATATTTCAGCTCTAGCTCATCTCGTTTTTTCTTGACGTGAGCTTTCCAGCGCAGCTTCGCATCAAGAGTCATGCCAAGATATTTGGCTGTATTTGCGTATGGTATGGGTGTAGTATTTATATATATAGGTTGATAGTTATTATGCCTATTTGTAAAGTCGACGTGCACTGATTTGCTTTCATTGAGCTTCATTCGCCACTTTTTCGTCCAGTCAACTACTCTGTTGATAGCTAATTGGCATTTCTCCGCTGCTTCAGCGTGATCATTCCCAACAGCTAAGATTGCAGTATCATCCGCAAAAGTTGCAAAGATGTTGTTTTCTGTTTCTGGAATGTCACAGGTGTATAAGAGGTACAGGACCGGCCCCAATACACTGCCTTGTGGTACTCCAGCTTTTATTTGCTTGAGATCGGAGTATGCTTCTCCTTGTCTCACTCGGAAAGCTCTATTTGAAATATAGGATATTAAAATTTCTGAGAATTGTTTTGGTAGCATTTCTCTTAACTTTAATATCAAACCTTCATGCCAGACTTTATCGAAGGCTTGCGCTACATCTACTTTCTTCTCTTCTAATGATTTCTCTATTGTATTGGTAATTCTATGAATCTGATCAATTGTGGAGTGTTTTTCTCTAAAACCAAACTGATGGTCTGGTATTATTTTTTTATGTTCTAATATGGGCTTGAGTCGCTTTAATAATAGCTTTTCAAAGACCTTCGACATTATAGGTAACTTACTTTCCTGACAACCATTTCGAAACACCTGATCCGGTAACCTAAATCAGAATCGTTTGCGGGCAGCGTTACAGCTCATGTTTTTTGCGGCCAACCTCAGATCCTGATCATAAATTTTTGCGCGTAAGTTCTGTAAAACTTGTGCCAATAACGTTTACTGAATTGGCCTAATAAAGCCACGGCAAGGGTCGCTCCCGCGTGGGCCATCGCCTTTTCGAGTTGTATATTACAAGCCACAAGCAATTTATATGGAAAACGCTTTGGAATGTATCTCGTTTGTGATAAGATCAACCAGCATTACGCTGGCTTGCTTGTTCGGGTGGGATTTGAGTCGCGGTTATTAGCGTCTGGGGGGCCGCGACCAAAACTTCTGTCAGCTATTTTGGTACGTTATCCGGTTTATCGGATGGGATTCGTTTTTTGAATTTTGTCAAATACTAATGAGACTACTTATTTTGTGAAAGAATTCTATAAGACATGAAGTAGTCGTAATAATTATTATTATTGGCATAATCAGGTACATTTGAAAACGACGCCTCTAGGATTAGTTCTAAATTAGTCTCAGAATTAGTTTTATATTATATGTAAGGGAGTCATCGTTTTTCTATTTCGTGAAGCTATTTAAATTAAATACATCAGAATACATGACGTAAGCTGTTTATTTGTGTGTATGTTTGCCCGTGTGTCTAAGTTGTGTAAAATGAAATGTAGCAATCTTAGAAATGAATTAATTAGCGGTGTTTATTAATAAACAGCATAAACAGTATAGGACATAATTTTTATTTGAAAAACAAATACAATGTTAATTCTATGGTAACGTGAATAAAATCCCAGATAATAATTCGTACTCACAGACTCTATGGAATAATAAAACAAGTATTAATTAATTAACTATGCACGAATTACCCAAATCCTAAACAAAAATTAACTTCGATTTACACCACTTAATATTCTGTACGTAGTGTGACTACACAATAATCTAACTTCATAAATATTCAAATCGTTGACATCATAAATCTGTTAAACACTTTAATTTGTTTGAATAATTTATTTTATTTGCGTTTCGTACCGAATTTGTTACTTATGTGACCGTATACGCGAAAGGCAAGCGTTTTATTAACTCATTATAATGTTAGTTAGTTGTAGTTTGACTGCCACGGTACCATGGTCACACTTCTGCTTTGTAACAGTTTAAGTGGTGTTGTAATATAGTTAAGTGTGGTAAGGGAGAAACGTGTTCGCGACGGCCGATCTCAGATAGGATATCGATTTTATTTGAAAATTATAGTTATCCGTAGGCGGTAGTAGTCGGAGTTACTTAGCACCAAGCATGCCTGCTCATTTACTAAATTCATTTCGTAAAATACAGCGATAAAAATTATATACCGACAAAGTCAAAGATAAAATGTAATTGTGACTAAAGGCGCATTCTTGTCACGCGTGTTACGTCCGCACGCGCGTCTCAACCGCAAGCGTGCCACTTGCATCCTATCGTGTCATACACACACACACGGATCGCGAAGAGACTGCAACGAGTTAATTTATGTGTGTGGGTGGAACGCGCGTGCGGGCATTAACAAGCGTGACACGAACAGTACCCTTACCATGAGATTTAACGTTTTGACAAATATATAACTGTTTTGGTATTTGTTTACGTATTTGCCCATACAATTTCCAATCAGTGCCCCTAACGGATTGTATCAGAATTATAGTATCAGTAACGTAAAATTAAATGTCTAAATTGACAAAATGGCGCTTTATGTTTTGTTTCTCTTTTTTGCGAACATGTGAGGTAGTCAAAAAGGCTGGAGCACTTACTTATTGTTACGTTTACTCAGTCTACTAAGCGAACGGAACAGAATAATGGATTGAGTAAAACATAACGTAAAATTGTGGGATGTTTTGAAAACACATGGTAAGGGTACAGCTCCCTAAAATTTTTATACAATAAATAATTTCAGAGGATATTGTAAAAAATCGAATTTTGAAAAAACATTTTTATACAATAAATAATTTCAGATAATATCGTGATAGTTCGAATTTGAAAAAAAAACAATCCTAATATTCCTCGCTTCAGATAGAACAAGTCCCCAAAGCATGTCACATTACTCTAACTTAGCCCTGGAAACGTTTGTATGAAGAAATATGTTCTGCTTACTTTTCACTTAAGTTCTAAAGAGACGACAAATAAGTGAGGGTAGACACGTATAAATAACGATTTGGCTCATTACGTCCCCGTGAACGTATGTCCCTTTGAGGAAACTTATATTTTATAGCACTAGCTGTCCGTTCCTTAATCTGGGAGGTAGTGAAAACATTAATGTATGTAGTTTCGTGCAAAAGTTAGGTATAATGGGAATTAAATACTCAGATTCATGTCAATTGAGTTCTCACAGCTCTAGCTATGGTAACAGACAATGAACGTGTCAGACAGGGGTCGTGCCATACAAAATTATAACTTACTATCGAGTGTCACCGGCGACAGGCCGCGATATTCAAGCCCTTAGTGATGGTCATCGACTGTTGCCGCATGTTATCGACGATTCTCGTCGGTCATCGGTGACTAAAGTCAGGTAGCAACAGACAGCGACAGTCGCTAGCGGTCGCTGGCGACAGGCCGCGACAGCCCACGATCATTGCTAACGGTCATCAACTGTCGCCGATTCTCGTCGGCGATCGCTTACAACTGGTTACAACAGTCGGCATCAGTCGCGTCAATGGCGTGGACTTGTCGCCCGTGTGTTACCCCCTAATTGTTTATTTATTTTCCTCACGGACCCCTAAAACCTAACTACGCCATACGTACGAGACTCAGATCATAAAAGTTACTAAGACCAATTAAGTACACCTATACAAAAGTTTGTTCAAGTTAGGAACACGTTAGGGCAATCTCACTTATTTTTTGTTCGAGTGCAATTAAGGATCGACGGTAATTTTCTTTTTGTGGTGAGTTCTGTTCACTTTTATCTTTACTCACTGAAACCTAGACTAGAATACACAGACGATTTTTGTATAAACAACATGCCATAGAAACATTCTTGTGATATTAAAATCGGAGTTGGACAGAAATACCACTTGCAATTGACCATAGTGGCTATTTACTCATAGAGTATTTTTTTTTTAATATAGGAGTAGTAAACGAGCCTGCAGTCCACCTCATAATAAGTGCCTTCTGCCACCCATGGACATCTGTAATCAACCCAATATAGGATAGATATTCCTACTTTCGATAAATGTGCATATAAAAGCTTTAAATGACCCGAAGATTAGCTGCATCGGAGCGGACTAGCTGTTTTACGCGGAATATACCAATACATTAAGTATAATCGTGACATTTTTCGCTTATGTGCAATTAAAGGTAACACGTCACGTTATTTCAGTCACGCGTCCCGTTAAATGGCGGAGTTATAACAAACTGGGAAAGTTAGTTGCTCTAATGATGTCATAGTTTTTGCGATAATAACTCAAGGTGAGGTGTGCCCTTTTTGTATCTGTACGTGATTGTACTTCGGGATTATTTTCTATATGTTGTATATTAACGGGACCGTATGGCTTTTTATACGTTAAGTTATTCGAAGGTAAGAGGTGGAGAAATTAAATCGATTTACAAAAAAATGTTTTCATTAATATTTTCAAAGGTAAAGCTTGTATGGTTCGACTGAGGGGGTAAAACCCTAACACCCATTTCTGAAGTAAAGCAGTACTTTTAGTATGAGTTTTTAAAAAGGTTCAACGTTTACGATTTCGCTCATACAGCGCCCCTGTGGACCGTATCGGAACTAAAACTTCGTATTATGATAAAAAAAAAACTGAATAGTCAATTGCAACGACATTTAATTTTACAAATATAAATATACTTTATTTATTTTTACATTTTATAATTTAAATTTGATAGCGTTATAATTCCGTTTTTGAAACTTATACTGCGGAATTTTAATTTCGATACGGTCCACGAGGGTGCTGTATGAGCGAATTTGTAAACGTTAACCGTTTTCGAGCGAACGTAAAAACTCGTACTAAGGGTACAGTAGCACTACCATGAGTTTACAAAAGTATTACTCGCTAGCGACTGCGTAAAATAAATGTATGAAAAATTGTACAGCGCCTCTGGTGGTTACTCGTAGAACTAAAATCCGTAGTGGCGTAACTCGATACGTAAAAAACCTATCGTAATCAAATCGCTAGCGAATGTCATTATGATCTATTGCCATACAAATTCGGTCCCATGAGCCATTAATTTGACAGACGTTGTCAAGAAATACCGTAACGATAGTAGTTATGTTATTCACTGCACTTTATAGCAAAATGACAATGGTTTTCTATTTACTATTTCTATAGTGGCGTTTCTATGCCAACTCATGGTAAGCACTCAGGTTGACTGTAAGCTCGCTTGCAACTCAAATATTTTCCAAAAAATTGATATATGTAACCAAATAGAACTCTTACCCGAGGACTAAATTAGACCACCTATTAGAGAAAACATGCTAAATTACCCACTTAAAGGTATTACACATAGATTAGTAAAGATTACTCACTCCTAACAACAAAATGTACCCAGTTTTGAGAATTGAAATAGTTGCGTAAAAAAGTTTTGCCACGTCTCCGTGCTAAAATGTCCCTAAAATATTTGACATAATTATTTATTTATTAAATTTTATTGTACATTGTAATTGTAAATTACGCACTATTAGTTCTTTATTCGTAAATTTTCTCTAAAAATATTTTTATTTGCCAAGAATTAAAAAAAAGAACTTACTATAATAAGCCGTTTGTGGCTTCATTCAATTTCAAGGCGGCGAAGTATCTTTACTAATCTATGGTATTACAGGTATGAATGGTAAATTGCCAACAATTTCGCGGAATCCATTAAATGTAAACCGTGGCGTGGCGTGCATGCGTTCAAGGAATCGATTACAAGCTATGTAAGTTTGAATAGCTAACGATCACGCATAAGTTGCCAAGCTAATAAAACATTCGAGTTAAGATAGACAACTATTATTACAATTTACATTGCTTGGCAGTCTATATTGATATCACTCCTTAGCTCATATGGATATTTGAGAGACGACTAAGACAGAACACTAGATTAGGTGGTAGCCTTTGTGGTTCGACTCCGGTGACACCACCACCACACCTTTTTCTGTCTCATAACAGCAACGTTAAACGCTACTGTGTTCTGGTTTGAAGGGTGTGGTAAGGGAGACATAATTTTCAAAGGCGTTCCAGTTTAGTCCTCAGAGGTAGTGGCTCATCTGTGGCTGACCTCAGATGGGAATATCTAATCCTATCTGGGGTAGATTACAGATATCCATGAGCGGCAGTAGCTATGTGGCTATTCATTAGGTGAATTGCATGTTCGACTGCTACTCCTATATTATAAAAAAAGATTTAAATTGCATGACGGTCTATATTGATATCACTCTTAGCTTATATGGATATGTAATTTAGTTCATCATTAGATATGGTGTCTACACAATTTTTCTTCATTTACTTATAGGATATGTTTCATCTTAGCTATGGTTACACATTTTTCTTCATTCACGTAGTAATTTATTTTAAAATGTATTATTTACTTCTCATATATTTATATCTTATTTCTTTTTCTCTCTTTCTTTCTCACATTCTTTCTTTTTTTCATGTTCTCCTTTCTCCCTTTTTTCCATTTTATTTTATTTCGTATTTATTATGATTTTTATTATTATTATTATATATGTTTTAGGTTTACCGTTTTTCCCATTTCTGAGGTAATATTATTATTATTTTTTTAGTATAGTTGTACCGCCTTCAATATTTCTGCACATACCTAAGATTGTCTGGGAGAAAATGCTATTTAGCATTAAGAGGGTCAATCAAATGTAAATAAATAAATAAATAAGTAAAAATATGTTGAAGGCGACTAAGACTGAGGTAAGTTCGACCCCGGCAGCACCACCACCACGCCTGATTCTGCCTTACAGTTTCAAGCACTGTGCTGTTGAACATTACTTGACCACATTACGTGACCGACCTCAAGTAGACCATTATTGATGACCATGGGCGGCATGTGGTAAGGCATTTAAGGCAAGCCAAATAAATTACCAAGTAGCCACATCTCTATAACCGGTCTATGGTAAAATTTTAATCCTATTTAAAGTCGATTACATATGTCTATTACATATCTCTATAAACTATGTTGTGTGACTAATTGCCATGACGAGGATGTGTTACCTCAATTCCTTGAAGAATAGAGCTGTAGCTATTTCAGAGCTGTTGATTGAATGGGATAAAATGAAAGACCCCAATTAATTTATACTAGAGACCCCTAAAACCTGTTTGCATGAACCGTATTCAAATGCATATGATTACAAGCTAGGAACACTTAATCGTCGCGTGTAAGGAAGTTATTAGCCACAACATGTTGTAACAGCAGTTTTCCATGACTAAATAGTCACGTTATTCCGCAAATAATATAGCAAATATATGCATCATACAGCATTTACTAGCACAAAAATATAGAGAGATGTTTTTTAGAACCTTAAAAAAATAATAATTAAATTTACCGGAATTAGTCTTTAACTTGTTATTCTAATTTAGTCTTTAACTAAACGTGCTTGGAAGATAGATAGGTGATCGTTAGTGGCTAATTTTCTTACCCCTTTCGTGCTTCAATAGTTAAAGCAGTAGTTCCAAATGCTATCATTGGGTTTTAGGTAATAATCTAAATATATATAACTCAAAGGTGACATAGTGATCTATCAACGCACAGCCCAAACCACTAGACGGATCGGGCTGAGATTTGGCATGCAGGTAGATATTATGACATAGGCATCCGCTAAGAAAGGATTTTTATCAATTCTACCCCCAAGGGGATAAAATAGGGGATGAAAATATTACTTCGTAACGCGAGCGAAGCCTTGAGCGAAGATTTGAAACCGAACACGAGTGGCCTATTCAAGAAACGGAGAGAGGTGCCTAGCAGATATAAATCATCATCATAATCATCCTATTACTGTCCTACTGCTGGGCACGGGTCTCCTCTCAGAATGAGAAGGATTACGCTATAGTCCACCGCGCTAGCCAAGTGCGTATTGATAGACTTCACATACCTTTGAGATTTTTATTTTATTTTATAAATCTGTCAGCTATGCAGGTTTCCTCACCATGTTTTCCTTCACCGTTTAAGAAAGTGATAATTAATTTCTAATACACACATAACTTTGAAAAATCAGAGGTACGTACTTGGGATTTGAACCTCGGACCCGTCGATCGAGATGTCGAGTTTCTTAACCACTGCTACAGTGGAAATATGAATAAACAAAGTAAATACTTAACAGATACAACTCAAAAGTATTTTATTTATCTCGATCGACTTTCCATATTGTACAAAGTTCAACAATGAAACATCTGTTCACTGAGCTTCTGAAAACTATTTCCAAGTTTATTTACACGTTATGATTTTATATTTCAATACCAATGAATCCAGCTGTTGACTTATTTAAACAGATGTCATTATTTAAACTTTTGTAAAATTTTATAATTAATTTAAAATTAGTTTTCAATTTTAAGACATCTTAAGTTATCTGTCATATAATAAAAATAAGTACACAAAAAGCTAAAAACTTAGAACTTTTATTACCATTTTATGAGAATTATCTCATAAAATTATGGCTAGACATCGTGAATCTAATCTTATCTGAGGTTAATTACACATGTCTATGGCCGGTAGTTGCATAATATTTATTTTGTGGTAGAAGCCACTTACTATGAGGTGGACGGCATGCTCGCTTGCTACTTCTGTAGTATCAAAAATACATTCCCGTACACTTAAAACGCGAAATGACTTTTATTTACAGTAATGTTAATTGCACTCCAATAACCAACAAGTCACAGTCAATTGTTACTTGGAACTCATCTGAAATTCTGAACAAAGCATTGAGTTTTGTATTTACAGTGCGGGTGAGACGTCTTGATAAATGCGAGGGGGAATTGCTTCCGCACTTGCTTACTGTACTCGTAAAACGGTCTCGATACTTGATTAGCAGATTTCTGTCTTTGTCCTTTATCATGTAATCTTTTTATAATGTTTTTTTTGTAATATGGGAGCAACATACGAGCATGCAGTCCACCTGATGGCAAGTGGCTTTTTGTTTACGAGGGGGACACCTTCAAAAGGTACCCTATGCCGTGGGAGCGACACGGGGTTACGTGGGATTCTTAGCGCGCCAAAACCCCCCCGGTGGCCATCCTTGGCGCTTCGTTAAGGACTCCGGGATCTCCAGGGAACGCAATCGGAGTCCTCTAAGCGCGTTGCCCCATCGGGCTCCTCCCTGAGCATAAGCTCGCCACACCCTCTGGTGTGTACAACGGCGTGCGGCCGTCCTTCCCGAGGTCGCTGGCCGGGCGGTTGGAGCTCCCAATCTTGCCGCCCACTACCCCGGAAGTGGCTAGAAGTGGCTACTGCCGCCCATGGACATTTGTAATCAACCCCAGATAATATGAGATATTCCCACCATTTGAACCCAGAACACAACAGCGCTTAAAACTGCTGTTATTAGGCAGAAAGGGTGTGGCGGTGGTGCCACCGGAGTCGAACCACAAAGGGTTCTACCACCTTTACTTATTTGGTGCCATTTATACCACTTAACACAAACCGATTTCAATTTTAATCCACCCCAGATATTACTTGAGCACATGAATGTTCTGCTACTGAACATCTGATAATATCACAATATAACAAGGCTTTGTATTCCTGTTGTAAGTCAGAAATAAGTATGGTACCACCGTCTCCTGAGGCAAATAAAGGTTCTACCTTTAAAGTACCACACAAAAGAGTTGGATAAAAGTTAAGTGCGGTGTTCTTTCTCGAAGTGAGTGACAAACATGAAGCGTTCCAGCTGAGTCTTTAATAGAAATTCCTAATTAAAACTGTACTTGGTAAGAAGTATCATCTGAATCGTATGTATTAAATCATTGCGGTTGAAGTGAGAAGTAATTATTACGCGTTTTATTACTGTTGAAGTGATCCTGTAATTATTCTGGGAATTTCCGAAATTCCGTATCATATTATACGAAATGAGAAAACATTTAATTCTCAGTTTGGAGTTTACGAGATAATGACAAACTGGAAATGAATATTTATAAAGCGTGTAATAACGCTTCGTATTCTCATACATACATTAGGAATATTTGGATGTGTGGGTGTGATGGACACACTGGAACAGGTGCACAAATGTTTAAAATTAGAACTGTGTTCTGATTTAAAGAGTGTGGTAAGGTGGGGTCACTTACTCTAGACTTTTCAACTTTAAACTGGACGTAAAAGAAAGGAAAGAATCCTCTTCATTGCTCCCACGACCAAAAATAACTCAAGCAAGTGTTCATTCTATTTAGAATTAATTACAACTGAAAATTATAATTTATGAAGCAATAATAGTCTGGTGGTTTGAAATCTTCTTAAACGGGGGTTGATGACGACAATTAAAGTCCATGGTAAGTTACTTACTATCCAGAAAACGCACATTTACTAAATAAGAATAATTTAAAACAATTCCAAGAGAAAAAGCTTACCAATTATAATAAGGTTATGGACTTTAAAATAAAATCATATTTTTGTAGGGAAAAAATAATTTCACTAACAATTATTTATTCGCCACAAAATATTCATTTCGCGTATTATTCCAAGAATTGTTTTTCCGAATGGATAACTCACAATTTCTGTAGAAACGAGCAAAGGGCGGGCTCATTAGAAATATACTTAAAACCTAAATTTCCCAAGCGGCCGCTCCGACCTTACATCAACTGTGATGAGGACAAATATAAAAATTACAATTTACCAACTGTAAAAATTCTACAGTTTAGTTTAATTGTCGAGAACTTGGCTCTAGCACTTAGTGTGCAACTTAGATGCTTTGTATTAAGTTTTTTCGTATTAAATGTTTGTTATTATTGCTTACTATTGTTTTAAGTGATTCTCACTATACGGGTGAAAAGGTACACTTTTTATTTTTTATTGATTCCTATTTCACGGGGAAATGACACTCTATTTAAATAATAAGTATTATACGGAGTAAAGACACCCTAACTAATTAATTATGATAAAGTCTGACACACAGGGTTTCGAGTTCGATCTCCGGTTGGTCAACTTTCTTTGGTTCTAGTTATACGTGTGTATCTGTGTTTGCACTTCAATGGCGACCACTTGAAGGGAGTCCAATTTTAAAGCAATGATTGTAAAAAATGGTTTTTTCATGACCACACTAGGCAAAAGGAGTACTGGGCGTCACCTATAGAAGACAGCAGGATTTGGATGCGGGATATAGGACTGAATGTCGCCAACACAAGGAAGGCTACATTTAGCAATGGACCTCCAAATGCTGACTTAAAGACGAATTATGATGTGTTTCCCTATTATTACATATCTGAAAAAACGAGCATATTTAATTTAGCATGAGTTATACATTAGCATGGGTTATTCGTGCCAAATCTGTAAACATCTGTTACAATATAATTACAAAAGAAAATACTTTCAAAAAATAATTGTACACAATCCCGCATATTCCAAGCGTTCCATTTGCACAGATTATCCCGTGGCAGGCAAAAAAGACGCCGCGTGGAAGGGCCATCGGTGCCGCTGAGTACGAACAAATAGAGCGCTCGTTTTTTTTAATATGGGAGTGGCAGACGAGCATGCAGTCCACCTTATGGTAAAGGGCTACTACCGCCCATGGACATCTGTAATCAACTCCAGATGGAATTAGATGTTCCTAACTGAGGTCGGATTGAGATGCGCCGCTACACCTGAGGAACGCCACAGAAAAGTATGTCTGCTTTACCAAACCCTTAAAACCAGAACACAGCAGCGCTTGCAGCTCAACACTGATGTTATGTGGCGTCTGTAGTGTATTTGTAAGTACCCTCATAATTAGACACTAAACATAGATACGAGTACTGGTGTAGCGTGCGGTAGTGGTGCGCATCTGGTGACATCGAGTTAGCTGTCAGTTAATCTGGCACGTCACTCTAAGTGTGGACGCCGTGCGGGTAGGACGATAGTGGATCGATTTGCATTATATTTGAATTAACCGAACCAGTATAGAGTCAACACTGAGAAATAAGTGTAGCGGTGGTGGTGCCGGAGTGGAACCACAAGGAATTCTACCACCTTAAAAAACGTTAAACGTTAAACGTTGTTCAGTTATTCGTTTACGCCAAGTATAATCGACTAGCTACGCTATGCTTGCATGTCACGTCCTAATTGGTTAACCGTGATCATTAGATAAAATTGGTGTTTTACCTAACAAAGATCAACATTTGACAGTTTCTGAATATGAGATTGTGGAGTTTCGATTTTATATGGGCAAACATGAGATAGACTGAATATTGATAACGGGCGAGTACTTTCTTTTCTTTGATAACATAACAAATACTAAAAATAAAAAAAATGAAAATTTTGTTTAAACCCTCCGTGTACACATACGACTCACACTTGGCCAATTATTACTTTACACATTCTTAGACAGTTTCATCGCATTCGGACATTGCGATTGGTCTGGTATTTCGGACTGCCTATTTGTTGACTCTATTTGTATCATAGCTCGTTGTCAACCTATTAATATTCGGGAAGCAACGCGATCGCCCGATAGACTATTATCGATGATGGTGCAAATACCAAACCGAATTGAGGCGACAGTGTTCGAAACCGCGGAATTATTTGGACAGAATTATTCTCTAAATCTACAGCATTTAACGACCTTCTCTGAATTTAGGCTTCTCTGAATTCCTGGGAAATGTTAGTGTTGGAATTCTTTGGAACAATAAAATTTACGTTTATTTCAATTTGTACTTATCGTGATGGTTACAAATGCCTGTTCTCAATAAATGGCCCATCCATTTTTACTAAGCAGAAAATTTCAGATCTCTATCTTCGGTAAATAAATGATAGATTGAAAATTAATAAGCAATATCTAAGTATCTCTAAATAGTTTATTATTAGAAATTTATTTTTAAAGCCGAATAAATAAAATAGCTTTAAAACGTGAAAGGGCCAAGTTCTTTATTTTTTACATCTTCATTAATAATAATCAAATAACATTCTCAATATTTAGCAGTTTTTATATCACATTACGAAATACGCTAAAAAATTGTATTGCGATACAACTCTCATGAATTTTCTATTCATTTATACTATAATCCACTTCAAGAAGTTTCTAGGAAGCATCCCAAGTAATCTAACATCTAAAGCAAGTAATCATAAGATATTCCTTATGAAATATTCTACAATTTTCTATGTTGCAATCATCTGTATAGTAGATTTTATATTGCAGCGTCTTACGAGAAAAAGTCTAAGAAACATCTTGTATTTTGAAATTAGTTTTTCATAGCAATGCTGGCTTTAATATTTACGTTACGAGGCCGGTATGTATCTGCTTCAAAAACAAAAGATGTTCGATTTTCGGGAGATCTCGCGCCAAAAATGATCTAAGGACACTCGGGTCATTCAAACAAATATAATAACACCTTAACATAATAACACCTGTCGATATTCATCCAGCCGTTCGTTAGATCCGATCGAATAAAGAAAAACAAACATACAAGATACGCGCGAAAAACACAACCCTTCCTTGGCAGTCGGGTAATAAAACAAGTGTCAAATATATATACTTACTGCAAGAGAGAGAAATAAAAAAATGTGTTCTTATTTTTTAGTCCTGGGCCAAAATATTTCAAGATTCATCAGCTTATTTCTTGGTAACTAGTCTCCTCGTTGGCACTAAAACAAGTCTGTGCTGCATCCTTTTAAAGCAATCTCGAGACTCCATAGCCTTCATCGATTATAATCCATCAAATTTTAAAACGAAAACTTCAGCGCGTTTCCATGCCATCGGAATATAAGAAACCTGAGAGAAGAAATTCCTCTTGGAAATAAGCCAATGTTAACAATAAAAATATATTGTTTAGCAAAATCCCTTTAAAAATATTTACATTCCTTGCAACTTCAGTGCAATATAGAAGACATTATAGTTAAAGAATAAGTTTGATTGTAACCGATCAAAAATCAGTTGAATTGGGAAATGTGTTTAATATTACATTTCGGATTTGTCTAGTTATGATTAAGGCAAAATAGCTTATTATGCCCGTTACGTACTTATGAAAGGAAAAAATAGTACCCCTAAAAATTCGCTCCATACAAAAAATCATTATTGTAAAAATCGGTTTATGCCAAAAAAATCAGCATCGAACTCGCTGTTCTATTCCAATACCAGAGAATTGATCGAAGTGACCTTAGACCCGTATTATATTCGTGATCTCAGGGCGTAGCAAAATTTACAATTTTATGACACGCTTCAATATAGCCCTAAAATATACTTTGTTATGGAACCCATTTAGAACTGCTATCTTATTTGGACTAGTTCTTACAGTGACCAATTAATATTGGTCCAAAAGTGTGAATTCTTTGGAAAGTAACGAAATAACTTAAATTGTTCGCCGTTCAAAAATCAAGTCGTTTTATTTAACCTTTTTTATAATATAAAATTAGCAGACGAGCATGCAGTCTACCTGATGATAAGTGGCTACTCCCGCCCATTGATATCTGTTATCAACCCCACATATAATAAAATATTACTACCTGGGGTCGGCGAGAGATGCACCGCTACCCCTAAGGACTAAGCTGGAACGCCTCGGAAAAGTATGTCTCCCTTACCACACCCTTCAAACCAGAACACAGCAGCGCTTAATGCTGCTGTTATGAGGCACAAATAGGTGAGGCGGTGGTACCGCCGGAGTCGAACCACAATGGGTTCTACCACCTTCACCAGTCGCAGCACCACATCACCACCTTAATCAATCTGTTTTATAGTGACATACTTATAACTATATTCTAGTTTCCACCTAAATTTCCGCTATCCTTCATAACATGGACCAATCGCGACTTATTTGGATATGTAAGTGTACGCAGTGATTTATCACTGGAAGCTCGATCGAGCCAGGATCCGTTTCAAATACCTCTACGTCATGATCGACAACTTTGATAATTCAGTCGACCTGAGTCGATTTAGGTAACCTAGTAATGAATCTAGTATTCATAGGCCCAGGAAATAATCGGCGATCCTTGAATCATTTTATTTGTTTGTATTCATATTTTATTTTTAAGCTGCAGAGCCAAAGATCATGAAGGTTTGAATATAAGTTGTCGTCATGACTATTTCTTTCGATATATTCCTTCCCATTAAAGCAAGTGACAATTAATGTCCAGAGTTTCCTGGGACTAGAACCTCGGACTCCTCGATCGAGAGGCTGAGTTTCAACCACTAGGGTATTACTCTGCTTGAATATGAGCGTTACCATGTATGTTTTTATCATGATAGTAGCAATACGATAGTTATAGTCGGTTCTAGATATAATTGAAAATTTTAAAAACTGAAGGTGTGAACTGTGCTTTTCTTACTTGTGGAAAGAATCAAGCTTGTAGTCTACCTGACGACTAATGGCTACTGCCGCCCAAGGCCTACTAAGGAACCCCAGATAAGATTATATTCCTACTGAGGAGCAAGTTGGAGTGCCTTAGTTAAGTATGTCTTCCTTATCACACTCGTCAAAACTGGTGTAGCGGTAGTTAAAGTATAACACAGCAGCGCTTAATACTGCTGACTAATTTATAAGACAGAAATAAGTCTAGCGGTAGTGCCTCCACAGGCGAACTACAAAAAGGTTCTACCAACTCACAGATTTACACATAGTAAACACTTACCATCAGGTGGACTGCATGCTAATTTTCTACTACATAAGAAAATATTTGACGACCCGCGTGGCAGAGCAGTCACCATGCCGGTCTGACGCGCAGAGGGTCCCGGGTTCGATCCCCGGCCAGACAGATTTCTAAATGATGAATTTAGATTTGTGTTTCTGGGTCTGGGTGTTTGTGTATTTGTCTCTGTGTGTGTCCATAGCACCCACGATACAGGGAATCCTAGTGTGGGGCTGTAAGTGTAGAAAGCGAAAGTGTATTAAATTTTTAGCATGTCTAATCATTCGCTATTTCTCATAAAATGCACCATTCCACTCATCTAGATACGGCGCGTGGAGCGGTGATTTATCACTAGATCAATAGCCGAAACCCTTTGTATGTGGAGAACGATTCGAATACGATTCGCATTCAGCGTCGAATGCGTCGACTTGAACACTTCACTGGCCATCGAGTACCCTTCCAAGCAGTATGTTAATATGCGAGAGCGGCGTGGTTTCATCCGCGTTAAAAAGTGTATCTGGATTTCATGGGTTTTAATTATTTCGCGCGGTACCTCGTTTTCTACACTAATATCATAAAGAGAAAAACTTTGTTTGATTGTAATGAATAGGCTCAAAAACTACTGGACCGTTTTTAAAAATTCTTTCACCATTCGAAAGCTACATTATCCACGAGTAACATAGGCTATATTTTATATGAAATATATTTGATAAATAGATTTTGAGGCGGTACAAAGTTTGCCAGGTACTAGTCTCATATAAAAGTAGACTAAGTTACTGCTTATCAGGTGTCAGTAAAAATCCTATCGAAATCGGACCAGCCGTTTTGGAGATTAGCCGGAATTGTCAAAAATGTGGCATTATATTTCAATTTTGTTTATTTGTATACTCGTAGATATAAAATTGACGACAGCAGCAGCCGCTTGCGAACGACGCTTGCAGTGTTCGATAGTTGCTGATAACTATCGCCGACTGTTGCCGGCGATGTGTTACCTCCCTTAGCAGTACCCTTAGTATGAGTATTTACGTTTTTAAAAAATGAATGTCTTTGTATTTGTTTACGTATTTGCCCATACATTTCTAATCAGCGCCTCTAGCGGATTGTATCAGAACAGATTGGAAATATATGGGAAATACGTAAACAAAAACAGTATTTTTTGGCAAAACGTAAAAACTCATACTAAGGGTACAGAAATTACCTACCTTAAAACAAAACGACATATGAAAGTACAGAAGCTATGTACGCCGAACTCCACATAACTGGTGTATTAAATCACGTTTTTTCGACCAATCCTTTCAACCTCGATAATATTTTACCCCTTTACAAAGAACAGGGGTTGTTTTCACGCAAAATATTTTCCTTGGCTGGCTCGCTACGAACGAATTAGCCGTTAAGCTGGGTCGCTACGTTACGTAAATGTATGGTGCGGAAACTTGCTGAACGGTTTTCTAGAGGTTCGGGTATAGTATGTCTTTGCAGCTGGGTTAGGCAACTTACGTTAGGTCCAGGGTTCAAGTCCTAGTGATTTATGTTTTTTTTTTAATTATGGGGTATGAGCGTATAAGAAATGTTAACTTACTTTCAATCGAGATGTAAAACATCGCGGTAACATGTCTTAGAATTTTTAAAGCTGTTCCCAGAGTTGTGAAAAGATTACTTAGTCGTACCACAAAATAAAAACTCGTACTTGGCCAGGGTGGATTATGCCCTTATACACATCTTTCACTGAGAGAAGAACTGTGCCCAACAGCGGACAAATAATAAATTTATCGCAACCTAGGATAAAAGTCGACACTCTCAAACCATTACTGCATTTTTGTTTTTGGTCGTTTCAGGATAACAAGCATTAATTCCATTAATAAAATACTTTATTTAAAATAATAAAGTACTTTATTTCTACAGTTCAGTAATTCAGTTAATGAATTTTCTCTAGCCAAATAGTTTTCCATTCGATTTAGCACTAAAGACCTTGTATTATATCGTATCATAATGTTAAATGCTTTCATGTGATCGTACGCAATATCAAATGGCTTAACATATTCAACCAATGAATACTATTACAATGACGTTATCACACTATTCACGATTGAGGCGTTTACAACTTGTTTAGACAACTTCTTTCTTTTAAGGGTGAGTTGCATCATGTAACTTTAACATTAACTGAAGCCTAACCAACCGTAGAATCCATGGTTAAAAAATAATTAGTTGCACCATTTTAGTTGAGGTTGAAATTACGTCATAACTAATATTTAACTTTAACCGCTCGAATTCGGTCGGTAAAAGTTACTGTATTTGTCAACTTCCCTATCTATCAATGTCGACTAAAAATTGCGGCGACAGCGACACAAGTGACGTTAATGACAAGTCAATTGATGCAATACAGAATTTTTACATTCCATCGCTATCGTCAAAGTTCCTATTATATTTAACTTTAACGCAATCTTTTTCCGGACTTTCGATGCAACCCATCCTAAGTAAATCAAATAGTAAAGTTAGAATCAAAACCATAAGAATAAAGTGAAATAAAATCATTTGTACTCATTTCAACGATAAAAACGAGAATAAAGAAGATTGTTTCTTAAAACAATACACGCGACACGCGTTTACAAATTGTATGTCGAATTGGAAGTAATCCGCTATTTCTTTTTAGATCATGGTTTTCGTATAATATACTGGTTTGACTGTCAACGGTCGAGCGATAACCTATATAAATAAATCGAATTTTCGCTTTAAACTTTAAAACTTTAAACTTAAACAATAATGCAATTGGCAACCCGCGTGGCGGAGCGGTCACCATACCGGTCTGACGTGCAGAGGGTCCCGGGTTCTATCCCGGCCAGACAGATTTCTGAATGATGAATTTAGGTTTCTGATTCTGGGTCTGGGTGTTTGTGTATGTGTCTCTATGTGTGTTCATAGTACCTACGATACAGGGAATCCTAGTGTGGGGCTATGAGTGTACAAAGTGTAGATAATGTGAGTGGGACAAAAAATATGTTAGGTCTTACGTGTGAGTGAAATATAATACACTGTCGGTTGCTTGGCAAAAAGATATAAGTACGTTTGTCTGCCTGTTTGATATAGTAGACGGAAGATGAGGGCGTGTTACAATGCCATAGTACGAATTAAAAAAAAATACCTAAAACTACCCCCGTTGTCTTGATTTTAATAAGGCTTAATTCACTAATCAATTCGATCTACTACTTATAATTAGCATACATGCACACATATAGGTTATTTCTTTCTTACGTAAGTGACAGTCATTCTAACTATTACCAACCGTTCCATTTACAAAAAAATACTATAAACATTTGGACAGCGATTCAAGAATTTAAGCCGAATTAATTTCCTCAAGATTGTACTTTATTATATCCGCACTTAACCGCCACTTGCTTATATTTAAGAGTGAAACAATGCCCTAAATAGAACAAAAGCGAAATGTAAACAAGGAGATTAACCCGGAACACTCAAACGCTCTTTAACTTTAAAAGCGTCTTTTCTTGCCGCTTTTTTCTTTTGACAAACGTATAAAATATAAATTATGTCATAAGCCGTGACGTCATGCCTTTTAGCGTTGCTGTTTAGGTGAATGGTTAATTCAAACGCTCGTTTACTATATCTTGAAGATTACTTAAGTTATTACTACTTTTACGGAATTGAATTTACAATTTATTATCATTGTTTCATGATATTTACTTCTATCATCATCATCAAAGGCAGTGATAGCCTAGTGGTTAAGAAACTCCTCCTCTCGATCGAGGGGTCCGAGGTTTGAATCCAAAGCACGCACTTCCGATTTTTCGAAATGATGTGCGTATTAGAAATTATTATTACTTGCTAAAAAGGTGAAGGAAAATATCGTGAGGAAACCTGCACACCTGAGAGATTTATAAAAAAAATTACAAAGGTATGTGAAATCTACTAATAAGCACTTGATCAACGCGGTATATATGGCCTAATACTTCTCATTCTGAGTGGAGACCCGTGCCAAGCAGTGTCCAGTTTTATAGTCAGTATTTGCAGGCAATATAATCTGAACATTCAATTTAACTTTCACATTTTAACAATTTTATTATTACCCTCCAAAATTAATACGAAAACGCGTCAGTATCAAAGCAAATTTCACAAAAGCCTCTATCGATGGGTGGCTGTCGATAAACGCAAGGATGGACAAACTGAAACAATATTAAATTCCCATACAGAACGGATATAATGATAGCCAGCTCACCGTAAGATGAGCCTTTGACTAGTCAGCCAAAGCACTAACTATGCTCGCTCTAACGTTAAGTACTAGAGCTATATCATGTTTATGCTATTGTGAAGCTGTCTGCCTTACTGTTTGTGTAAACACAATAATAATATTTGGCTAAGTGCGAGTCGAACTCGCTTTGGGTTCCGTATTCACCAAACATTCCTTTTTTTTTATTTTTAGTATTTGTCATCGTAGCAGGCGTAGAAGTAAAATCAATGAGAAAATTTGAGTTGTCTACGTATTATGGTTCTATAGATTAAACATATAGCGGTTTCTTGTATGAGAACCTCAATTTATTTCCAAGCTTTTTATATTTTTAATTTAGTTTATATTTGTTGTTATAGCAGCCACCCTTATACGTACTCTAAAAATTTCAATAGGTTTTCTATTACGGTTCAAGAGATAGATCCCTGTGTCAGATGGATAGACGGACAGCGGCGGCTTAGTAATAGGGTTCCGCTTTACAAAAAACCGCTTTTATCGTAAACGACTGATTTTGATGGAAGTTGAAATTAAATTTAATTTAAAAATAAATTCAAATAGCAATATTAAATCAGTCTTAATTATCACTTTTTTACTCTGACAAGACCCGTGTCCAGAGGGACAGTAAGTTGACGATTATGACGAGTCTAGTTGCGCAACTTACTTCTACATTTAAAAATATTTTCCCTTCAAAATGTTCGCGTAATGTTGACTTCCACGCTTGCAATAGTTTAACCCTTCGTAAGCCCTTAAATTAAAATGTCGCTTACCGCTTGTTTGTAGGTGTTGACCTGATTTTAGTCTTAAATGTATCGTTTGAAGGACTTTCTACTTGAGAATTATGAAGAAACGGGTTTAATAACATTACATTACATTTTAATAACATTACGTTACATTAGCGTGCAATATTGTGAGGGATAATTATAACATGTTTGTTTTTGCTATTTTTGCTTCATCAACGAAATACGTTAATAAGCAGACAGGTCGTTGGCGTTAACAAGAAATTGGTAAATTATCTTACATGTTAAACATTTTTTATAATATAGAAGTAGCAAGCAAGCATGACGTCCACGTGATGGTAAGTGGCTACTGATGCCTATAGATATATATAATCGACCCGAGATAGAGTACTACCGGAAGACGGCTACCCGTATGCGTTGCTACGAAAACTAACGCTGTTTGTCCACCGCAACCGTCACCGAGTCAGTACCGATAATTAATGACGGCGCCGAAGTAGCGTACATACGTTTACTATAGCAGCTTGTCCACCGAACGCCCGTCACCCGAGTTCCCGATTTCGTAGATCGGCGTAACCGCTAGATCGGCACCGAAATTTTGATGGGGCCAATGTGCCGGCAATATAAAACACGTTAGAACTTGTCCGTACACTGCCGTCACATGCGTGGCAGCTAGAACAAAATAAACCGCCGATATCGGTTGCGGTGGAACTAATCGCCGTCACGACATATTAAAATCGGCCCCAAAATAATCTCGTTCTCGTTATCGGCTCGGTGACGTCGCGGTGGACAAACAGCCTAAGTTGGATCGTCTCGGATAAGTATGTCCTCTTTACTACATCCCTTAAACAGGAACACAGCAGCGCTTAACGCTGCCGTTATAAGGCAGAAAACCTGTGACAGAGGTGCCTCTGGTTAAACCACAAAGGGTTCTACCTTTGATTGTATCACCGTATATCTGAGGTCCGGGTAATCGAGTCACTTGCTGTAATTTATTTATTTATACTCGTACACGTTATACGTGAAAGTTACTCGACCAAATTAAATATAATGAAGCCCATCTTTACCATAATTTTATTAATTAGTGGTCTCTGGCTTTACTTGTATTGGATACTGTTCCGAAATCGATATTAAACAGTTTTAATAAATGTTCTTCTTACAATCCATGTCCGATATTCAAGAAATTAAAAAAATTCATACCCTCATTCCTCCTCTTTTTTTCTTTTATCCACTCCAATATGGTATCCGACTTTTAACAAACACTCTGTCTTATTTGAACGTATATTTACATTTTGTTTACATTTTACATTACTAACGGTTATTTCGTGACAGAGTAAGCCATTAAAAATTGCAGTAAGATCCATTCAGTGGGATCCCTTGTCTCTAACCCATTCCAAAATGGCGTCTCTAACACCAATTTTATTTATACTTGAACACGAAGTTAAGTTTTATTATGCGTACAGTAAATAAGGTTACCATCAAACGCCGACAAAGAAGTGTTCAGCTTATCCCGTATTCAGGCACCGGAACGATAGTTTAGGAAACAATTTGCAACTGACGTACCGATCTTAAAGTTTCCTCGCTACGTGATAAAATTACGAACCCACAAGAACCTACTTCGAAATAACACCACATAAGTGTGTTTATAGTGGACGACGCGACTCACGACACGACGTAAAACAATCGTGTACTTAAATCATTTCTTGTTTAAGTAGCAACAAATTATTTCGAGTTTCAATTTGGCAATAATTTACTGATTTTATCATACAGGTTTTCAAATACTGTAACTCTTTTTGTAAATCTACGAAGTGTATTTTTTTGTTCTTGTATACTATTTTTATAGTACTTGTATAGTACGTACTGTATTTGTAATATTCTTAAGTATTTTAACTTGATAATTTACTCGCTTTGAGATGGCATATTGTTCTAAAGATATTTAATTACGATATTTCAATACATTGTTTACAACACAAGTTTTTTTAAATTACAGTCATTTAAAGAAACTCAATAATGTTTTTTTAATTAATCGCCTGGTCTTGAGAATGTTGCTGACTTGTTCTTATTGTTTCTTTCATTCGTCATTAGACCATTTTTTTATTTCTAAATTCATTTATAAAACTTTCAATTATTTCATAATCGTAAAGTCTAAAGGAGTCTTTTGGTAAGCACGCAAGTTGCAGCACTTGAACCACGCATGTGGTTATGAACAACTTTGTGTTAAATTCAGACGTTGTAATCCCTTTTATATTTAAGACTACTTTTCAAGTTTTCATTCATGAATTAACTTAAGTTACGAGTAAGTATGTAGGGAATTACTCATAACTTAAATACAATTTAAGGGATATCTTGTTATAATAGTTGCAACAAATTCATTGAACCCGCATAATTCGATAGTTGGTACCACCCACACACAATTCTGTCATGAAGTTCTTTCATTTCAGTAGTAGGATGTAAATGACAGCTAACTTATATAATACTAGCTGACCCGGCAAACGATGTGTTGCCATATAAATAAAAAAATGTTAAGGGTGAACAACCCTTATCACTTAGGGGTATGAAAAATAGATAGTAGCCGATTCTCAGACCTAGTGAATACACATATAAAATTTAGTGAAAATCGGTAAAGCCGTTTCGGAGGAGTACGGTCACTAACGTGACACGAGAATTTTGTAAATAAGATAAGGCGACCATTTTGGTTGTGGTTGTGGTGGTGGTTTGGCAAATGTAGTAAAGTTTTTGTGATCGGCTTCAGGTAGAACTCCTTTTATACATAATTATATGTATATCTATGATATTGAGTTTTACATACATAATTGTAAATTTAAACTTATACAACCTGTATTAGTATATTTATATATATTTTATCTAAAATTTTATTAACTAAAATATTTTGAAAAACTTTTTGTACTTTCCTATTCACTTCGTAATGTCCGTATCTTTTTCAGTATTAACTAATTCTATCTAGTCAATCCTAAAACTGCATTGATGAAGCTCTCACTCAAAGAGCAGACGGCTCAGCTGCTAAAAGGCACTTTTGAAAGTCTCACCTCCCAGTCTGAAATCTAGTTAAGAGGGCAATTAAGTCTGAGCGGAGATAGATACATAACAGATCTCTCGTATTAAGAATCTTGTTCGCCAAATTATTTTATATACATTTCCTATATTGTATGACATCGTTTTTCAATGTATTCCTCGGAAGTAGCAATGTATCTGTGGTTGATTATAGGATTCTTCTAGTGTTGATTACATATGACCATGGGTGGTAGTAACCACATTTCATTAGACTGCACGTTTGATTACTACTTTAATATGTCACTCCCACAATTCAGACGAAACTAATGACTAATAACAACGATTAATTTTATGTATTGTAAATGTGATATTCGATTAATAATTATAATAATGTATTGCATATTTAGGCAAAGATATAGGAGTTCCGTAAATCAAAAGTGACACGTCAATCAGTAATTGTTTTTATAGTAAGAGTATAGGAAATCGGAGCGTAGCGTAGGCACCAGATTTGGGCGAAGCCCGACGGGACAACGCGCTAAGAGGACTCCGGTTGCGTTCCTTTGGAGATCCCAAAGTCCTCTACGCAGCGCCGAGGACGACCACCGGGGGAGTTTTAGTGCGGTAAGAGTCCCACATAACCCTGTGTCGCTCCCACGGCATCGAGTACCTTTTGGTTTCCCCCTCGTGCACAAAAAAAAGGTAGGAGTGTAGTGCATTTTCAACGTTTTTTAGACCTGCCCACGACATATACATAGTTTTAAATCTAACACGATGTTCAATAAATAAATCGAACACTAAAATGTACTCTTAAAGATAATGAAAGTTCGAAAGTTTAACCAAAACAAAAGCAGTTTACGTGAATATGGTTTCGGATAGATTTTCCGGGGATTAGTGAGAGGGTTAAAAATGCATTGTGAACGGAAAAAGGTATTTCATCGGAAAGGCTTTTAGCAATTCAAAATGATACAGCCATCGGGGGACGGCGTCATTTAAATTTTCAATCCAATCTCGTTATACTTGCACGTTATACATATTGTTGATATCGGTTCAGTGTTGATATAGGATTATGTAACGTACCTATAATTTACGTGGCTTACGGTATTCGTTGTTAATGAAGTTGCATTTCATTAACGGGGTTTTTATTGGTTATTTATATCGTGTTAGGATTTTATTTTATAAGCTTTATAAGTCTTCCAATAGCGATTTCGAATTTTAAGGCTTAAAACACACTGAAGAGTATTCAACTGCACGTGAACGCGGAGTCGTAGTAAAATTATAAATAGTTTTTTTTTACAGCAAAGCGTATTATGCGCATGCCGTGCCAGAGAAAAAGTATTCTCCTTTTGAGCGTATATTAACGTTACTACAATATATTCACTGTAAACATCACATCACATCACTGTAACCACAGATACGGGTCATGCCTTTTAAAACTTGCATAAAAATATAATTTTGTCTGTATATCCAAAGATTTAACAATTACTTCATACTTGTCAAATGATGTATTTAGTAGGCAAAATTTGGATAGATTAAGTATTAATAACGGACTTTAAATGAATAGTGTTGGTGACCCAATCACTTCACTGCAAAATATTCTACACAACATGACACCAACTAATGAGGTCGTATCTCATTAACACACTTTCCACGACGTAATTTTACGCGAACAGCAATGCGTAAGGCAGTTAGCTAAGTAATGACATCTTACATTACCTAGGTATGACATAAAACATAGGTCAACGTGGTCTTTACATTGTGTATGAATTCTTAATATGTCTGCAATCAAAGGGTTAGCCTAAAGTAGAAAGTATAAAGTTGTATACTACTATATGGCATCTCTTTAACACCAATTTCTATGAATCCTACTTTAAAGGGGAGGCCTAAATCGTTTTCACCAAACTAATCAAATATGGATTACAGCAGGAAGAAAGTAGATACCTTTAGTCGAGTGCTATACGTTAGCTCATGAAGATTTTCTTACGATATTTTCACAATCTAAATATAGTGATCTATCAACGCACAGCCCAAACCACTGGACGGATCGGGCTGAAATTTGGCATGCAGGTAGATGTTATGACGTAGGCATCCGCTAAGAAAGTATTTTGGTCAATTCTACCCCCAAGGGGATAAAATAGGGGATGAAAATATTACTTCGTAACGCGAGCGAAGCCGCGGGCAAAAGTTCGTTTCTAATATTTTGTAATGCGAAATTAAATTATAATACAAAATAACGTTAAAAATTAAATTCGTTTGAGATCTGAACGTAAGACCCGCAAGTCGAAAGTCCGAATTTCAAACCACTAAACTATTACTGAGTAATATTGTAATTTTGATAGCAATATTCTACTGCTTTTCATATTTAGGTTTGCTAGATATGATGACCCGCGTGATGAAGTGTTCACCACACCAGCTTAACACGCAGTCATTTCCGAGTTCGATCCCCGGCCAGGCATACGCACATCTAAGTGATAAATTTAGATTTCTGTTCCGAGTCTTAGTAAGAATACTTGCAGATAGCACTCATAATCTCCTTTTTATTTTGTAACGTAAATATTCTCACCAACATGTCATGTTTACGGAATTCAACGTAATAACGTTATTACATCAAGAATTCCGTTTCAAAGTTTGATAGACGTTACATTCTCGTAATTTTGTGCAATGTCTAATTTTCTTATCTCGAGAGTATCTTATGTATGAATTTATTATAATACAACTCTTTTATTAAATGTACCAGTCATAGCCTAGTTGGAATCTGGCTTATCAATCGGGGGACGAAGGCTAAAATCCCAGACACTTCTAATTTTTAAAATTCTGTTCTTTTTTTAATAGTATATTTTTAATGAAGGAATAGCAGATGAGCATGCAGTGCACCTGATGGCAAGTAGCTATCGCCGCCCATGGGCATCTGTAATCAACCCCAGATAGGATTCGATATTCCTACCTGTGGTTGCCTACAGATGCGCAGCTACCCTTGAGGACTCTCTGAGGAGTAAGTATGTCTCTCTTACCACACCCTTCAAACCAGAACACAGCTGCGCTTAACACTGTTGTTATGAGGCAGAGATAGGTATGGTGGCGGTGCCGCCGGCGTCGAACCACAACGGGTTCTACCACCTTTAAAAGTTAAATAGGTTAAATATATTGTCATCTAGTTTATCAACGCCCGACCTAAGCTTTCACATCACAAGAATGATATTTTCCTCATGAAAAATATTTTAATAAAGAATACGGAAAATCTGGAATACTAGAAGATAAAGTATTATGATCATACTCGTAGTTGAAAATAATCTAACAATAAGGCAGTTTCATAAGAAATTTATTAAAAACAAGTTTCTTTATTTTATAGTAGTATTTTAAATAGTGGTTGAAGTTTTAAAATTATTTTTTCATACTCGGTTATCTTAAGAAATATCTTTTTTTTATAATACTATGGCCGGAACTTTTAACTCTTCATAAACCATTTTATTAATCCTAATCTACCTTCTGACTGCAAGTCATTGACATCACTATCATCATTGACATTCGGCCGAATCTCGTGTTACTTTGGGTAGGTATTAAAGAAACTCATTTCTAATTCAAGAGAATATAATTGGTATATTTTATTTACATGAAAGATGTATTTAATTATTGAGGCATCGTTCGGGTTACTGTCTTAAGTAACGTAATCTTAAGTAATTACTATACATAAAGTAAACCAATGACGTCACGTTGATTACGAGCAGTAGCGGTGAAAAACGATCATACTTTTATGAATTTTTATTTCTAGGGGCTTCTAGTTTTTAAGGGGAGGTTAGCCCCTAACTTCATATCTTTCAAGTTTATCGTGCTACGGGCTCACCTGTATATTGTCCTTCGGATATTTAACTTTCCAAAAGACCTTCTAAAATACGAAAAAATACGAAAATTGTTTTTTCAAAAAACAACTTTTTTACATGAGAATAATTCTGAATATAGATTATTTTAATCAGAAAATATCAAAATGTCCAACATTGAAAACCTCCCTATTCAAACTCAAAAACTGGAAACAGTATATTTTTCAAAAAAATATCCTCTAAAAACCACGACAAAGGTTTTGTAAACAAAAAAGTGTTATCAAAAATTCGACAAAGCAAAAACGAACTGTGCATTTCACAAAAATCCCACTGATATGTCTGTAACGTCCAAAATCTATACAAATAAATAAAATCGGAGTGTCTGTTAGTAATGTAAAAATTCCCTTCACTAAAAGCATTTGAAAGTAAATACAATCGTATTTTATTACTAAATGATAACATTTTTTTATAATATGGGAGTAGCAGATGAGCATGCAGTCCACCTGATGATAAGTGGCTACTGCCGCCCATGGACATCTGTAAACCACGCCAGATAGGATGAAATATTCCTACCTGGAGTCGGCCACAGGTGCGCCGCTACCCCTGAGGACTAAGCTGGAACGTCTCGGAAAAGTATGTCTCCCTTACCACACCCTTCAGACCAAAACACAACAGCGCTCAACGCTGCTGTTATTAGGCAGAAATAGGTGTGACGGTGGTACCGCCGGAGTCGAACCACAAAGGGTTCTACCACCTTCAATTTTATTCATACTCCATTTAATTCATATTTAATTCTAACCACATTTCCGTTAAATTTGCAAATACGGCAAAATTACCGAATATCAATGAACCTATGTTTTTGCAAAAGATATTGCAGTTCATTCAATTTTCACAGAGATTCTATGTATACGGCATATCTGACGATATGTTCGTAAATCAGTATACGGCAAAAATTTCGAATATAAGAGATTTGACGACCCGTGTGGCGGAGCGGTTACCATACCGGTCTGACGCGCAGAGGGTCCCGGGTTCGATCCCCGGCCAGACAGATATCTAAATGATGAATTAAGATTTCTGTTTCTGGGTCTGGGTGTTTGTGTATTTGTCTATGTGTGTGTCCATGGCACCCACGACACGGAATCCTAGTGTGGGGCTGTGAGTGTAGAAAGTGTGTGTTTAAGCTATTCCCATGCATCATATTGTTGGTCAAAACACGTCAACAGGATAATAAGCACGTACGGGATTTGCTAAGGACGTACGACGACTGGATGAGACCGGCGAATAACTTGGCGAACAATGACAAGTGTGTAAACACTGCGCACGATTTCATAAGCATAATTGTGTTAGTATAAAAAATCGAATGGACGAATATTCGTAGAGAGTATAGGATATACCCGAGTAAGTTATTTACACATTTGAATAAGCTGTTTGTCTGTACTCGGAAAGTATCTAAATGTATGTTTGTTTGCTGTTGTTTTTTCTATACCTATTAATGTTTTATCCTTAACCTGTTATCAAGATAAGTTATCAAGATTGCTGTTAAACGTATTTTTGCAAAAAAAATATTCGTTTTAATCGATTTTCAAACAAATTCCACGTAAATACGGCAAACATTCCGAATATAGAAAATAAGCAATCGCAGAGCTATTCCCATGCATCATATTGTTGGTCAAAACACGTCAACAGGATAATAAGCACGTACGGGAATTGCTCTGGACGTAGAACAACTGGATGAGACATCTGAGAATTTGATTTTTACTCGACCGTGAAAAGTAATATTTATTTTTACTCTTCATGTATGTCTTTTGTACTTTCTACAGCCTACACGGCTTTGATAACTTTGAAAATTATGATCAGGTGCCGTTATTTTTATGTTTTTATACTAATACTAGTAGTCCATACTTATAATCCCACTAAATTAGAAAACTTTTTAAAAAATAATTTGTCTAATTTTAGATTTTTTAATTCAACATTTTTACATTCTTAATGTAATTCTTACGTTACGTTAATATTATTCTAATACAACATTTCGATACTCGAACAATTAACGAAAATGCTAGCCAAATTATGACGACTCTGTTAATGTTACGCAAGAATATTTCATGACTAACTCTTTACAGAGATCCCATATGATATCCATACAAAACTTTTAAAGCATTATTTTTAAACATTACTTTATCAATGGATAGTACATCTAGCAATTATACATCTTTGACTTTGAGCTGAGGAGACGATGCTCCCTATTTGACGACGGCATCGAAATATAGTCGGCTCTGACAGACAAATATCTCACAAAATAACCATTACCCTACAGCGTACGGATAAGAATGCCCTCTTTTATTTCTCCGGACTTCCTCTCCTCTAATAATATATGTATAAGGGACAAAGGTACTCCATGATACTTACTATAAACTGCCTTTGTATAGCATCTCCCTTGTTCAGTGTACGGCGTTTCTGGAGATAATAAAAGATAGGCGGTGATTGAGAAAGATATAGGATGTCCCAACACCTCTATTCGTTTTGATTTGTTTTATGTATTTGTATGTTTGTTGCGTGTATAAGAATATTTATAAGACAAATAACAGGAAAATGATAGACCAATACTTTAGCATCCCATATAGGTAAATGAAATAAATCAATATCTTATTTGTTGTAAGCATTAAAATATTCATAAAAAAAACACATGTAAAATTAACAAAAATATACGTTTTATAACCTAACCTATCCAAATATAGTAAAAAATGTAATAAAAGTGGCATATATCTATATTATATAATTTATTTGGTATTAGTTCAGGTTAGCAGTGAAAATAACTGGGGTATTTTACCCAACTTAAATTTACTTGTATTGTATTTACTTCGATTAGTATTTACTCGTATTCTTATGATATTACATTCTCCAATAGCAAAATCCAGGAGCAAATTAGCTACACCTATTTTTGCCTAATAACAACATTAAAAGCGTTGCAGTGTTCTGGTTTTTAAGGGTATCGCACATGAGGCGTTCTCGCGTTCTTAATTCTCAGGAGTAGGAACATGTCTTTTTGCCGACATTGGGTATACCTAATTTTATCTAGGGTGGATTTTAGATATCCATGTGTGATAGTTGCCACTTACCATCAGGTGGACTGAATGCTTGTTTGCTACTCATAAAAATAAAAATATACCAATCAGCCCATCATTGATTGTTGAAATACGGGTCACGGGCCAACCCGTTTGTCGGATGTTTTAAACCGCTCAAAGGCCCAAAGGTTTAACAAGTTTAAGCCTTGTTGGTGTTATTTTAACGTGTCATAACAACCGGTTCTGACTGCCTAACGAAGAACGAAAATGCTGAAGCCGTATTACAAGCTACGTATATATTTTTATGTAATATAAGTTACTCTAGTCTACTCTACCTCCTAGCTTTACCTCTTATAGTAACCAATAATAAAAAAATAAATGACCTAAAGACGACCACAGATCGCATATGGAATGATATTAAAAGTACATCATCATCAACCCATTACTGTCCCACTGCTGGGCACAGGTCTCCTCTTAGAATGAGAAGGATTAGGCCACAGTCTACCGTGCTGGCCAAGTGCGAATTGGTACCTTTGAAGACATTTATTTTAATGTAGCTGTGATAGCTAACAGGTTAAGAAACTCGGCCCTCGATCGCGGCGTCCGAGTTTCATATCCCAGGCACGCACCTCTGTTTTTTCAGTTATGTGAATTGTGGGTATTACAAAGTAATGATCACTTTCTTAAAAATCACCCTGTATATCTATTACTTACAGTTTTAAGGACAAAAGAAGAGACGGAACTCTACATCGATCGTCATAGATATCCAGATAGCGACGTCGATGCAATAAATTCAAGCAATTGCTTCCGCACAAACACTCATCGGCTTGGAAAGAATAGAAAACCCTTTTTAAGATGTTTGTAAGCGATAAAGGGTCTAAGGTCTGCTTCACATAGTGCCATTGTACAATAATAATGATATCGTAGCGCAGCGGATACCGGTCTGACATCGAATGGTCCGGGTTCGTTAAATAGCCTGACAGGCATATAAATGGTGATCGATTTCTGTACTGGGGCTAGATGTATGATTTTCAAGGTGAAAACCTTTGTGTTTTGACTTCGGAAGCACCACCATCATACCAATTTCTGCGTAGTTACATCAGGGTTAACCGATGTAGTGTTCCGCTTTTGGAGTTCGCTTTTTCCGTTTTTCCGCTTCTCCATAACGAAACACCTCGTGAAGTGGTGGTAGTTGTATTGACATCCAAATGGTTCTCTGTAAAGAACCTACTTTGAATAAAAAAATGATTTGATTTGAGAGTGTGATAAAGGAAACAAGTATGTCCGTGCAGTCTACGGTCAACCTCAGATAGGAGCCTAATCTTCTCTCGAGTTGATTATAGTTGTCTATGAGCGGCATAGGCCACTTTCTATCAGATGCATGGTTCAAAAATATTTGCTAGTTCTCCAATAAAAATCTCGATTAAGTATATTAGTCGAATCATATTAACTTTATAGATACAGAAATATACATACTTAAATAGAATATAAAGCCTCAAATCGTTAGGTAATATCCCGTCAGCTAACGTACGAATGCTTTTTGCTGAACTTTTTCTTCGTGAAACACTGCCAGATGTATTGCGGAATATTTCAGTGGAATCGGAGCTTTCAGCGGTCCCTCACTGAAACCTTGGGCCAGTTTCATTCGGACTTTATTATTTAAGGCGTTTTAAAGAAACGAGTTACGTAAAAAGTTTCAGATGTTTAATGTGTGTAGATGGAGATGGAACATCGGTTTTTTGTTCTTGAAATAGTTTTCAGTTTTACGTGAAATAAATGGAGTTTTTGTTTTGTAGTTGCAGAATGACGTACTCGTCTGCAAATTTACGATACTTAAATATAAAAGCGGCTGAAAGTTTTGTATGACGTTATGGACTAACCTTGGAAAATAGTCAGATTGGAGATTTTCTCGCAAAAAATATTTTTTTATCCAAACATATTTATCGTTTCAAATACGAAATCGAAAAGAGCTTAAGGAGTTAGATGAAGGTGGTAGTACCCTCTGTGGTTCGACTCCGGCGGCACCACCGCCACACCTATTTCGGCTTAATAACAGCAGTGTTAAGCTCTGCTGTGTTCAGGTTTGAGAGGTATAGTAAGGGAGTCATATTTTCCGAATTATTCCAACTTAATCTTCCTGGGTAGCGGAGCTACTGCGGCCGACCGAAACTCAGATAAGATTAGACAATCTTGTCTGAGTTTGATTAAACCATACCCATGGCGGGCGTAATCACTTACCATTAGATGAACTGCATGCTCATCTGCTACTTATATATTAAAAAAATATGATTGTAGAGCGGATACTGCAAATTTTCCAATTTTTCTCCCACACTGTGGCGAACTCCCGCTACTCATCAAGAGATGGTGCCACGAGTATTTTGAATCACGCTATCGAAGATTTCTAAACATCTTGCATATATACAAGTTCCGGATCGGAGCGTGGCCGCTCCCAGGGCATGCTTACCTGCCACCTGCCTCCTTTTGCCAAAATACCATCTCAGACTGATTGACGTTTAAAAAATACGAGCTTTTGCCAGCGGCTTCGCTCGCGTTACGAAGTAATATTATTAACTAATAAGATTTATACAAACTTTCATCCCCTATTTTATCCCTTTGGGGGTAGAATTGATCAAAATCCTTTCTTAGCGGATGCCTACGTCATAACATCTACCTGCATGCCAAATTTCAACTCGATCCGTCCAGTGGTTTGGGCTGTGCGTTGATAGATCACTATGTCAGTCAGTCACCTTTAAATTATATATATTAAGATTGCAGAACATATAAGTTCAGAACATATAGTCTCATATAACGTAGGTGAGCTTTGAGATTTTTGACTATTCATCTCCTAAAAGGGCTTAAGAGATGAAAGCATACAATCCTATAAGTCTCCCGCACTGAACTTGCTTTGTTCATTCGATCCGCTCTATTACTTCGAATTTAAATTTTGGTTCATGGTAACTGAATATGATACACTTTTTGAACTGTTGAATGTTTCTGTTATATAATAAGTAATGATAGTAAAGTTATTATATTTTGATAATATATGTAAAATGGTATTTACAGTGATAAAAAATATTTTATATCACGGCGTGCGTAAATTGACGTTTTACGCACGCTTCGCGTGCGCAAAACCCCAATTTCCGACCCCGTAATATAAAATTTTATACAACACGCGGACGAAAAATGTTTTTCTGACTCGTGTGATTGCAGTCCTCGCCTGCGGCTCGGCCTGCAAACTCACACTTGTCAGAAAAAAATTTTTCGTCCTCGTATTGTAATGTACTATTGTATGTTTATATTTATATTGTATGTATGTACAGGTTTATTTATAAACTAGGTATCGCGTGGGTGCGCGAGCTGCAAGCAGCTCGCGGGGAAATGTCTTGTTTAGTTTTGCGTGCAAGATTTTTTACAATTTTTGTTTCTCTATATTTATTGAAAATTTGTTAATTTTAGGGGTCGTTTGTAAAGGATATGAGTTAATATTTGCAAAATACCAAGAATTTGGGACCTGATTTTTTGTCTATAAGACATACATTTTAAAAACATAATGAGACAATAACTTGAAATATTACATACATATGTGTCCTTAGATAGGTATTAGAAAAAACAATCACAATGGCGGATTTTTGGCGCGAAATAGTAACACATTTAAAAAATAAAGTTAACCGAACCTATCGAGCAGGGTATCAAATGAAAGGAAATTAAACGGAGATTATAAAAACATATTTGTATATATATAAAACAGCAAGGTGACTGACTAACTAAATGACTTATTCATTTTTCGGAAATCAACGTACAGTCGAAACTACGGACCATAGAGTTCTGAAATTTTGCACATAGGTTCTCTATGTAGCGTTAATAAGTACTAAGGAAGGCCTTTTGAAAATTCTACCCCTAAGAGGGTAAAATAGGCAGTCATGTCAGTTTTTTTTTAAATCCTTTAATTTTGAAGCAACTACTATAAAATTTAGTATTTGGCTTCCTGGATAGGTACAAGGACATACCCATTTATCCCCTTCCCAAAAATCAACCCCGTAGAGGATAAAATCGGGGTTGAAAGTTCATTTGAACAACCGTCAATTTTGAAGCAAACGCTATGAAATTTTGTATCTGGTTTGCTGGAAAAAAATAATGAAATTCTACCCCTAAACGAAGTAAAATAATGTTTGGAACTTTAAATTACTGAAGTTATATATTTTATGGAGCATAAATTGTGATTTTTTTTTTCGCGAAATAGTAACACGTTTTATAAAAGTTCTACTTCAGCCTTTTTAGTGCATTCATATTTTTGATTTTTTAATGAAATGACATGTTTTATATTTTCTTTCATGTTCTAACCTAACCTAACAAATTCTACATACCTACTATCTTTTTCTGTACTAATGTTACAAAAGTAAAAGATTATTTTTTATCATGATTCAAATATATATAGTGATTGAAGGTGGTAGAGCATTTTGTGGTTAAACCTCATAACAGCAGTGTTAAGCGCTGCTGTGTTCTGGTTTGAAGGGTGTAGGTAAGGGAGACATACGTTTCCGAGACGTTCCAGTTTAGTCCTCAGGGGTAGCGGCGCATCTGTGACCGATTCCAGGTAGGAATATATAATTCTATCTGAGGTTGATTACAGACGTCCATAGGTAATAGCCACCCATCAGGTGTTCTGCATGCTCGTCTGTTACTCCCATATTGTGAAGTGTAAAAAAGTGAGCGCTAAATGGCCGAATAGGCAGGTGGTATCCCTGTATCATCAGGATTAAGGAGTTTAATATTGAATATACGCGCAAGCACAAATAATTTACTTTTATGAAGTTGAAAATAATTGTATATTAACAGGGTTGAGTAGGTTAAATTTGTGGTCAGTACATGGATGGGTGACCGCCACGTAATGTTATTTGTCTCCTCAAACGTTTTCGTGCTTTTGAATTACGTTCAGCTGCTGGTTCCAGATGTTAACATATAAGTCTGGTGAAAACCTCAAAAAATATTGTTTTAAAAATTAAAAATTAACAGTTTTAATGTTATTGGATATCCACAAAAGGATTTACTTTACCTATTCGACTTTCGTTATTATATCGGACCATCGAATCTATATAACCTGTAAGAATCTAGACTGTATTTTGAACTTCAAGTCAAATTCAATTCTGGGAATTCTGGAATATCAAATTCTGGGAAGTAATGATAAATGACAAACTAAAGGAAAAGCGTAAATTTTAAGAATATACATATTTTTTCATATTAATTTGGCAGTTAAGTTCCCGTCATTCATTAATTTAAACATCTCGCGTATTAACAATGTTTTTGGTCTAATATTTCAAATCATTCAGAAGCGAACGTTTTGTTCTTCTAGAATTTATATTTTTATGTTTGACTTAGTTAAGGTTATTTTTAGGACCATTGTAATAGATTTTCAACTTGCTCTGCGCGGAGTTTCGTTTAATACAAATGTAAAATTGACAATTTGGGAGAATGACGTTTTCAAGTAAAATCCTAGTGATTACTAAACAAAAAGATATAGAAAATCATATGTAACGTTGAAACGAAGTTGTAAAAAATAAAAAATAAAAATTTACGTATTAATAAATTATCTATTTTTATTTAAAATATAAATCCTAAAATAAACTTAGTTGCCAACCTATAAGTTAGTCATACTAAGGCGTTACGTCAGTGGCGTGAGGAGGCGCACCGATCCTGGGGCCGCCCGCCCGCACAGCAGGAACTGGAGGGGCACAGAGCTGAGTTGCGTCAACGGGCTATCGAGACGTGGAGGTCCAGGCTGGCGGATCCTAGTGCCGGCTTGCGGACAATCGAGGCAATTCGTCCGATTTTTCTACAGTGGTTGCGTAGGCGATTCGGCGTCATGTTCTTTCGTCTGACTCAGATACTCTCGGGACATGGTTGTTTCGGGAGTTATCTGTGTCGGATCGGGCGGGAGCCGACGGCCAGGTGTAATCACTGCGACAATTGCCTCGATGAGACGGCCCAGCATACGCTGGAGGTATGCCCTGCGTGGAGTGCGGAGCGCAGCGCGCTCAGCTCTGTATTGGGGGCCGACCTCTCGCTCCCGTCCGTGGTTCACGCCATGGTCGAGAGTGACAGGTCGTGGCAGGCGGTGCGCTCCTTTTGCGAAGCAGTAATGCTCGCGAAGGAGGCGGCGGAAAGGGCCAGGGAAGCTATGTCTGCCCAGCCAATCCGTCGCAGGCGCACGGGACGCCGTAGAGCGGCTTTCGAAAGCCGCTCTTTCCCCGTTCCCTGAGCCCACGGAGGCGGATTCGGGGGAATCCAATTCCGGTCTTTCGGGCTCGAGATGTCGTGTGTGCGTTCCGCACGCTCTTCTCATGAGGAATATCTCTGAGAGAGGCCCCTCCCTCTCGGGACGTGGCTGGCGTTAACATCAGCGCCGGCCGACGTTGTCGGGTCGCGAATGTAATGCTAACGCTTCTCGCGACCCGGCATCAAGCGTCCAGTGGAACGCCGCGGAGTTTTAGTCGGTAAGAGTCCGACATATCACTTTCGCTCCCCCGGGCGGAAGTGAATCCATGAGGATTTCTCCGCGTAAAAAAAAAAAAAAAAAAAAAAAGTCATACTAAGGCGTATGTCACGGTCATAACATCGAAGAATTAGTTGATTAACCAACAAATTATTCAATGTTATGACTTATGTATACTTCTAAGAATTATACATAAGTCATATGTTATGTATAATCTTTAAGGATTAGTATGCCAATATGTATTTTATTCAAAATTTTCCTTTTCCTTTAATTTGTCACATAACATTACTTCCCAGAATTTGATCCTTATAAGCGACACTATCAGATAGTGAAATAATATAGAAATTTATTATTTTCCAAAATGAACTCGTTCGATTCTCGGCTAAGGAAGAAGATATTTTAAAAACCGAATGATGCCGTTTTAGTTTTTATCAAAATCGGCCTCGTAACTCCTTTCAGCATTTTTCGCAAATCCTTATAGTTTCGGATTTAGCCCTGAAGGCCTATTTGAAAAATTCACCCTGTGTAGGTGTATCTGGGGGTTGCTAGCATCATCGGCTATTTGGACCACGTAACATACGCCAACGGGTTGTCAATGCTATCGTACTGAACTTTCGGGTTTGGCTCTTCGCGAAAGGTCATGTAACATACCGGTTGACCCAGATACTCACCGGACATGGCCGTTTCGGTGAGTATCTAAATAGGATAGAGGGAGATGACGGCCCTACGAGGATTCCGCATAGCACACGCTGCAGTACTGCCCAGCGTGGGAGTCTCAGCGGCGGATCCTCGTGTCAAAAGTGGGACCGTACCGGTCTCCAGCGCCATTGTTGAATAGCTCCAAGATATAGCATGATCACCTGCGACATTGTCAAGTCCACGAAGGAAGAAGCCGAGCGAGCTACGGAGCGCACAGCTCGGAGGAGGAGTCGCCGTGGGCGTAGATAACGCCCATCTGTTCCCGTAGTTCTGGGACCAGAATAGGGTATCCTCTGCCTGTCTTAAGAGGCGACTAAAAGGGGCTTCCGGGATTGCGGGTGGTAAAAGTGAGAGCTGGAACCACCCGGGCAACTACCCAGGGAAGGACGGCAGTATGTGTGGTCGCATACCGACGTGCACGCCACACCGAGTGGTGAGCGTCATGCTCACCTGGGCAGAACCCGACGGGGCAACCCGCCAAGAAGACTCCGGTTGCGTTCCTTTGGAGATCCCGAAGTCCTCTATGCAGCGCCGAGGATAACTACCGTGGGGGTTTTAGTGCGGTAAGATACCCACATTACTACGTGTCGCTCCCACGCCATAGGGTACCTTTTGAAGGTTTCCCCTCTTGTCAACAAAAAAAAGGTGTATCTTGAGGGAAGATTTATAGGTACCTTTTTATGTAATATAGGAGTAGCAGACGAACATACAGTCCAGACAGTAGCCACTTACCATCAGGAGGACTGATAAAGCCTTGTATTAAAGTAAAAATATTGTTTAGAAGAAACAGACGAGGAAGATGTTGATGTATAAGAAGAGTGAAAACGTAAGAGACAAGTTAATCAATGATGAGATGAAAAGTTTTATGAGTTGAGTTGAGGCGTTAAAAAATCTGAAAAGTTTAATTATAACGTTTAAGTGAAAATTATTTAAAATTACGTATAATGTACGATTTTTTTCTTAAGTCATTTCAATTATATTTTAAACGTTAAAGAATTACATCTTCATTACCTGCAATAAAAAATAAAGTAAGATTTTAAAGTGTTTTAGTTTTAGACCAGATCCCTAAATACGTCTTTTTATTTTAATATTAATTTTGTTTATGCCACAACTTACAGCATTTTTTTTCGCGTAAAAGAAAATAAACTCATCGGATTATAGCTTTTTAAAGTAACAATGAGTTAAAAATATGATGTTTACAGCATATACGCTTCCCAAAAAAAGAGATTACATATGCATAGTGCATATTTTTTTCGTATGGCAACACTGAAATATTTTTTCACACATTGGTACAGTATATACATAAGTACCATTAAGCGCCTCATACAAAAAAAATGATGTCAAATGGTGGAAACAGTCTGAAACATTCGATAATCCTGTTGAAAATGCATTTGTATGAAAACATTTCTTTTAATTATGGCAACATTGGATATTGTATTTTTACGTAAAGATCATTTTAAGTAAAAAGTTTATCCTCTGTCAACGGTTCTCCCTCAACTATTCAAAAAGTGAAAATCATGAAAAAAAATCTGTATGCCAGTGTTGCCAGTTGATTAATACGAAAATGGTCAAATGTCATTACGGCATCATGAAAATGTCCAAATATACATCATAGATTATGGCCCTTCTTTAGTAAATTTTATATTTTAACCCTCTTTAATAACTCACAAAAATGTAGAAGATTATTACATTTTATATCCTTTACTTGAGTACATACGACATCCACAAAATCTGTTTCTCTATGTCTGTTAATAAATAATTATAAATTATTACGTAAGAAGAGAATCTAACATCTTACGTCTCTTCCCACTATGTGCATGGTAGGGCAACACTCCAAAAAGAATAATCACGAGTAAAATTCATATAGGTAACGTAAGCCACAAACAATTTAACTCAAATAAATAGAATACTCAAAAACTTGCATAAATAATTTCAAACCAGTTATTGCTTTCTTAACATACCAATAAGTTAGCTAATTAAGATTGAATCATATATGTACCTTTTTAAACGACTCATAAATAAATTTCGAAATATACTTATACTTATAAACCCTGTAATCGATAACCATTACTTCTCTCCAAATAATTTAAACAATTTGTCTTGCTTTTCTTCTTTCATATCTTATGACCCTTCTATGAACTCTGACTATGAATTCTTCTCCTCCGAAATGGTAACAAGTGATTTAAATACTTTAGTGTTGAATGCCCAGTCCATTATTATTACATTCCAAAGATCACAGGTATTCTCCATTGTTTAATCCAATATAAACATGAAAACAAAAATAAAACTTGCAATTAATTCTATTTAAAAATGTAACTAAGTAAGTACAAGCTGTAACTATACTTTTCCAATTGTTAGTAACGTAATGGATACTTAGGAATAACGCAAATAGAACAAAAATTCAATAACCTAATCCCTTTATTATTATTATACGGATAATATAATGTTAAACAATATAACATCGATAACTTTTAAAATCAATATTACTTTCGAATATTATCAGCACAATAAGCCCTAGTACTAATATAGGACTGTTATAATTATTCGTAATATACGTATAAATATTTAACACAAACTCCGAAACGTTAAGTGTTAAATGTATGACAAAATATTAATAATTTGAAGCCTGCAAAAGTTGCCTTATAACATTAAAGTTCTTCTAAACAAATATAACATTTGCTCATAACAACGGTACTGCCATTTTATATCTCGACTGTGTAAGTAAGAACTTCTAATATGATTACTATTTAAAAATTAAATATGATTTACATCAAAATAAGGTAAAATGAAAACATAAATATTTGACCCAATCAAATTCCTGTAAAACGGCCGGCTAGGCTACTACATGCCTATTTAATAAACTCAGATAGCAAACTTAAGACAATCTGTACCAACCAACATTTGTATCGATTCTTAATTTGTTGTATTTAAATATATCCAATAAATTAACTTACGCAGTTTAACGCAGGCGATCCCACTGGCTAAATTGTTGGGGGTGTCTCCAATGAAAGGCTTGAATCAAGCTAGTTATTTTTATTTAATTCCAAGACCTCCACAAACATCGTCCTTGACATCTGCCGTTTCCCGCCACAATACCCTTTTGTTTTTTTTTTTAAATCACGAGTACAACGTTACAGCCAATTAAATATGTGGCCAGCATTATTTTTCGAGTGAAAGGTTTTAAACTAATTTTAATTTAATTTATTTTTATAATGTTGAACTAATGCAGTAAGGTTTAATAATAAATGTGACCTTACAATAAATATAAGAAAAAATGTAAAATGGTGCCGGTCATCGTGGTGGTGGTCATTAAAGTGAGAGAAGAGCCTGAAACATTGCATACAAAAATGCATATGTATGAAAAACTATTTTTTTGTTTGACAATTTTGATATATTTTTTAACAAAATGATTTTTTTTCAGACTATAAATACCTACAAACTCCTCATACTTTGTAATGATATCAAAAGAATACAAGTTTGAAATATTACATACAAAAATACATGCATATGAACTTTTGTATGACAACACTGATATAATTTTTCACCATGATATTCAAACTGTTAAAATCGACAAACACCTCATTAATTGGAATGACGTCAGAAGGAGACAGCAGCTTGAAATATTGCATACAAAAATGTATATGTATTTTTTTTTGTATGGCAGCACTGAAATATTTTTCCACAAATTTGTACAGTATAATTATGTACCATTAAACGCCTCATACAGAAAAAATACGTCAAATGGTGCCGGTCATTAAAGGGAAACAACAGCCTCAAAGTTTACATCCAAAAATTCAAATGTATGAATTTTTTTTTTGTATGGCAACACTAAAATATTTTTTCAAGAAAATGTTAAGTCTATTAGTACCTACAATCGCGTCATACATTATAAGACTGTCAAAAATATACAACAGCTTGAAATATTACATACAAAAATGCATATGTATGAAAATTATTATTTTTTGTATGGGAACACTGAAATGTTCTTTTACCCAAATGTTAAAACTGTTAGTATCTACAAGCGCCTCATACATTGGAATGACATCAGAAGGAAACAACAGCTTGAAATGTGACATACAAAAATGAACATGTATAAAAATTATTATTTTTTATATGGTAACACTGAAATATTTTTTCACAAATTTGTACAGTCTATAAGTACCATTAAACGCCTCATACAGAAAACTGACGTTTATTGATGCTGGGCATGGTGGTTGTGGTCTTTAAAAGGAGACAACAGCCCGCAACACCACATACAAAAATACAAATGTATGAAAATTATTATTTTTTGTATGGCAACCCTAAAATATATTTTTTTACCAAAATGTGTAGATTAGTAGTATCTACCAATGCCTCATACATTTTAATGGCATCAATACAAGACAACAGCTTCAAATATTGCATACAAAAGTACATATGTATGAAGATTATTATTTTTTGTATGGCAACACTTAAATATTTTGTTACCTAAATGTGAAGTCTATTAGTACCTACAATCGCGTCATACATTATAAGGTTGTCAAAAATACACAAAAGCTTGAAATATTACATACAAAAATGCATATGTATGAAAATTATTATTTTTTGTATATGAACACTGAAATATTTTTTTACCCAAATGTCTTAACTGTTAATATCAACAAACGCTTCATACATTGGAATGACCTCAGAAGGAAACAACAGCTTGAAATATGGCATACAAAAATGCACTTGTATGAAAATTATAATTTTTTATATGGCAACACTGAAATATTTTCTCACCAATGTATACAGTCTATAAGTACCATTAAACACCTCATACAGAAAACTGACGTTTAGTGATGCTGGGCATGGTGGTGGTGGTCTTTAAAGGGAGACAACAGCCCGAAACATCACATACAAAAATACATATGTATAAAAATTAAAAAAAATTGTATGGCAACCCTAAAATATTTTTTTATCAAAATATGTAGAATATTAGTACCTACAAACGCCTCATACATTGAAATGACATCAAAAGGAAACAACAGCTTGAAATATGGCATACAAAAATGCACTTGTATGAAAATTATTATTTTTTATATGGCAACACTGAAATATTTTCTCACCAATTTATACAGTCTATAAGTACCATTAAACGCCTCATACAGAACACTGACGTTTAGTGATGCTGGGCATGGTGGTGGGGGTCTTTAAAGGGAGACAACAGCCCGAAACACCACGTACAAAAATACAAATGTATGAAAATTATTATTTTTTGTATGGCAACACTAAAATATTTTTTAATCAAAATGTGCACAATATTAGTACGTACAAACGCCTCATACATTCTAATGTTACCAATACAAGACAACAGCTTGAAATATTACATACAAAAATACATATGTATGAAAATTGATATTTTTTGTATGGCAACACTAAAATATTTTTTTACCAAAATGTGCAGTTTATTAGTACATACAAACGCGTCATACATTATAACGTTGTCAAAAATTTACAACAGCTTGAAATGTGACATACAAAAATGCACATGTATGAAAATTATTATTTTTTGTATGGCAACAATGAAATATTTTTTTACACATTGGTACAGTCTACAAGTGCCATTAAACGCCTCATACAAAAAAATGACGTCAAATGGTGGCAACAGCTTGAAATCTTCGATAATCCTGTAGAAAATGCATTTGTATGAAAACATTTTTTTTGTATATGGCAACATTGGATTTTCGATTTTTTACATAGGGTCCATTTGAAATAAAAAATATCTCCCATATATTACTTATATGCTCTGTCCACGGTTTCCGCCCAAGTAGCCAAAAAGAGAAAATCGTGAAAAAAAATTCTCTATCCCAGTGTTGCCAGTCGATTAAGACGAAAATGGTCAAATGTCATTACGGCACCCATAAAAAATAGTCCTGTGAAAAAATTTAATTAAAAATATTTCTCCTTCTACTTTTCACATTTTTGAATGAAAAGTTCCAAAAAATGTATGAACGATGAAAAAAAAACTTTACCTGGCTACACTTCGAGCCGAGCTCCATGACCGCCCGATACAAAGCGACTCGCTCAAATGTTGCCAACCTCAAAATATTTCACTTCGAAAAATGCATTTTTTCGTACATTTTACAAAATGGCTGACACAAGGTGCGCCATCTGATTTAAAAAAAAAATATTGCCATATGATAAAATTGAGGATACAATCCGGCCAATAAATGAAAAATATCGAAAAAATATTAATAAAACCACCGCGCTACGACCCCACAAACACACCTCGAAAAATGAAAGATTTAAAAGTCAAATATCTCGGCGGCCATCTTGTTTTTCCAATTTTTTCTAATTTTATCGTAACAGTCGTCCCACAATTAGCCGAAAATGACACCAATCTCAGGTAGGCGCGCAGAATAAAATAAAAGTTGAAAATCGCAGGAGGGCCGCCATCTTGAATTTTGTATATTTCCCATTTTTCCTATAACCACCATAATATACCGAAAAAATATCTTATACATTATTACTACCCCCCACCAATAGTTTAGGCTGGGCTACTCGAAATGTCAAAAAAGTGAAAAATAAAATCTAGCTCCCAGTGCTGCCAGTTAATTCGGATGAAAATGGTCAAATGTCATTACGACCCCCCTGACAAATACCCATGTAAAATATTTTCATTAAAAATGTTTCTCCTTCTACTTTTTACATTTTTGAATGGAAAGTTCCAAAAAAAGTATGAACGAAGAAAAAAATCCTAAACCTGGCAACACTTCAAGTCACGCTCCACAACCGCCCCATACAAGGCGATTCGCTGAAATGTTGCCAACCTCAAAATATTTCACTTCAAAAAATGCGATTTTTCATACATTTTACAAATTGCCTGACGAACGATCCGCCATCTGGTTAAAAAATTAAATAAATCCAATTTGGTAAAATTGAGCATATATCCGAGAAAAAAAAACGAAAAAAATAAAAAAAATATTTAAAAAAACACATCAGTGCCACCCCGCGAACACACCTCGAAAAATGAAAAATTTCAAACTCAAGTATCTCGGCGGCCATCTTGTTTTTTCAACATTTTCTAATTTCATCGTATCAGTCGCCCTCAAGTTAGCCGGAAACGATACCGATCTTGGATAGGTGCAAAATAAAAAAAAAAGTTGCCCAATCCAGCTCGGCCGCCATCTTGAATTTTGAAAGTTTCAGATTTTTCCCATAGACACGGAGGCAAATAAAAAATTCCACTCATACATCAAACCCACCCCCCACCACTCCTTCAGGTCGATGAAGTCGATTTTTCGTAAAACTGAAAAAAAATTCCTGCGGCCAGTGTTGCCAGTCGACATCGACGAAAATGGTCAAATGTCATTACGACACCCAAAAAAAATATTTCTGTGAAAAAAGTTCATCAAAAATATTTCTCCTTCTACTTTTCACATTTTTGAATGAAAAGTTTGAAAAAATGTAAGAGTGGGGAGAAAAAAACTCAAACCTGGCAACACCTCGGACCGAGCCCCATGACCGCCCCGAACAAAGCAAATCGCTCAAACGTTGCCAACCTCCGAATATTTCACTTCAAAAAATCCGTTTTTTCATACATTTTACAAATCGCCTAACAGACGACCCGCCATCTTGTTGAAAAAAAAATAAATCCGTTTTGGCAAAATTGAGGATATATCCGAGAAAATTTAAAAAAATGGCAACAAAATATTAAAAATCCCAAGAGATACGACCTCCGAAAAACACCTCGAAAATTGAAAAATTTCAAACTCAAATATCTCGGCGGCCATCTTGGTTTTTCATTTTTTTCCAATTTCAACGTAACGCCCACCCGAATATTATTCGAAAAAGAAACAAACATCAGCATAAAGTCAATAAATAAAAAAGTTAAAAATTTTAAATCGGCCGCCATCTTGAATCTATGGCATCTCATATTTTTCCCTTTGCCTCGGGGGGGAGAGGAGAAAACCCGCCATAGACAACAAAGTCGCTCCTAGACGGCATCACGGAGAACGGCATGTCAGTCAGTCAGTGGTAAGTTCAGGATTATATATATATAATAAGTAACAATAATACTTGTTATAAGCGGCGTGTTCACACATTTCTGCTTTATACTTATATAAATATAATAATTAAAATAAGATATCAAAAATAAATATTTAAAAATCATAAAATAAATATTTCAAAACACATTGCAGCCCTGCGGTAATATAATGTACATATAAATATTACTTACAGCAACATTAACAACAAAATTAATACAAAAAAGTTAAGTATTACAGACACAGTGCCACTGAAAAAAGTTTTTATCACGAACCTAGGCATACTGAAACGGTTTTTGAAACGCCGGCACTACGTCGTTACGTAACGTTTCCGTAACAAGCGTACTGAAGCAGCCTTCGCCAAAACCGCTATAAATGAGTAAGGGCGAGATTGAACGAACAGACTGCAATATATTACAGTTTTATACCTAGACCTCTAGAATAAGAGCCTTGTAACCTATAACGCTCTCTAGGCGTCCTGTACTAAATCTTATATGTATATAAAATTCTCGTGTCACACTGTTAGTTACCGTACTCCTCTGAAACGACTTTACCGATTTTCACCTAATTTTATATGCATTATCAGTAGTTCTGAGAGTCGCCTACTATCTATTTTTCATGCCCCTAAGTGATGAGGGTTGTTCACCCTTAACATTTTTTTATTTATATAGCAACACAACGTTTGCCGGGTCAGCTAGTAATAATATAACAAGTTAGCAATTCAATGTTTTTATTATTTTATTTTATTTTACACTCGAATACATCAATCAATTTGATGGTTATAGAACCCTTTATGCTTCCACTCCGGCGGCACCACCGCCACGCCTATTTCTGCCTCATAACAGCAGTGTTAAGCGCTGCTGTATTCTGGTTTGGAGGCTGAAGTAAGGGAGACAAACTTTTTCGAGGCATTCCAGCTTAGTCCTCATGAGTAAGTGGCGCATCTGTGGCCGACCTCAGATAAGAATATCTAATCCTATCTGAGGTTGATTACCATCAGATGGATTGCATGTTCGTCTGCTACTCCTATCTAAAAAAATCGACAAATGTCAAACTCAAAAAGCACGCTCAATGTTGGCGCCTCCTCACTGCACCTCTCCTCACCGTTACGACATACCTCTCACAGATAAAAAATACAACTTATCTCGCCAGTTACAATGTGTTACTTGTGTTGGGGTTGCCATTGATTCACACAAAGACGACACATACACCCAGACCCAGAATGGGAATCTAAATTAATCAACAAATGTTTGGTTGACCGGGGTTGTAATACCTTTACGTTTATCTTTCCTACATAAAAGAGAGTAATAAAGCAGTATTTTTTACATTCGCAGAAACTCGTAATAACAGGAAATAAGGTTTAAAATTATATTATTGAATTACTTTCTTATGCACTTCGTCGTCTATCGAATAAAGTGAACTTTTTTCTCAGGAATGCTGATTAAAGGGGAATGCTCAAAGGAGATGAACAAACGGGGATGGAATACAAATAATATGTAACGTGGAAGCGGGATAGACGGTTTGCCACAGTCGGAGCCTATGAAGTATGTGACACTTTAGAAATAGATTCCTACTAACGATTTTGAAGGTAGAACCCTTTGTGGTTCGACTCCGATGGCACCACCGCCACACCTATTTCTGCCGCATAACAGCACCGTTAAGCACTGCTATGTTCTAGTTTGAAAGGTGTGGTGTAGGTGGAAGGGTGTGCCTCCCTTGCATACTTTTCCGAGGCGTTCCAGCTTAGTCCTCAGGGGTAGCAGCGCATCTGTGGCCAACCTCAGGTAGGAATATCTAATGTTATCTGGGGTCGATAACAGATGTCTAATCTCAGAAAACGACAATGTACGTCATCAACCAACTACTCTGCCCGCGTTGGGCACGGGTCTCCTATCAGAGTAAGCTTAGGCTAAAATCCAACTCGCTAGCCAGATGCGAATTTGTGAGCTTTGTCGTCGTCAACCCATTCCTGTCACACTATTGGGCATGAGTTTCCTCCCAGAGTGGGAGGTTTAGGTCATAGTACGAATTGGTAGACTCAAACACACAATTTTTGGAACTCTCAAGCGGGTCTCTCAAGAGGAAACCTTCCTCGCGATGTTTTCCTTCGCCGTTTAGTAAGTCATAATATGGGAATAAAGTGGAAAACCTTATCTTACCAGACCCAGAACAGAGCAGCGAATTACTCTACTATTAGAATAGGTGTGCTGAAAGTACAACTGTAATCTCACTTCGGAGAATTGTACCATTTTTAAAGTAAAAGTACTGCACTTTCTAACAGAGACTCAGTACGAGTTCGACCGATTTTTTCGTACAGATTATACTATTTTGGTGCACTAAGACTTAGGTACTAATTAATGAGATAACAAACCACTTACAACGATTTAGCCTATAAATAATAAATACTGTACATAATTAATGACCTAGCAATTTCAGCAGACAATAAAAATGTTAAGTCACTTCTTTTAAAATATCTCGCTGGCCGTGTTTAGGATATTCGAGGCCACGATGTCTAAAGGACCTTTTGGGTATTGAAAATAATGGAAATCTTACATTCAAATTCACAAATTTTTGCCTGTATTGTATGAAATCGTTAAAAAGACACGAGAAACTTTCGAAGTAATCTCAAGGACAGTAAGGCATTTTTGACTGATTTCTGATAAAACTCTAACATCATTTTGTGCTGATTACAGAAGTCCAAGAAGTACAGTAAGCTTACCATCAGATGGGATGCATGCTCCTGTTATATACACTTATTATATACACAAGAACGCTTTACACTACTGTTATAAAAGAGAAATAGATGTGGTAGTGGTGCTTTTGGAGTCGCACCATAAATGTTTCCACGTTCATATTCATATAAACGTGAATGCAGTCAACAGTATATAGCACGTCATAAAAAGCTCATAGTTCGAACACCGTTCTCTAAAATCATAAAACCTTTGTATATGCTGAAAGTATTCATCGTACATTACTGTTACTTTTCCGAACAGAATTTTTTGCTCCAAGGTTCCCGATAGAAGTTGATAACACCGGGTTTGTTATATAGATGCTCGCCCGTTCCTCTTATTGGCATCTTGTACACAATTACATGTTTTTTTATAGGTATACAGTCAATCTGATTTAATTAAAGTAATTATGGTCAATAGACTTCTAAAAGCTTGAAAGGATGTTAAGCCATCAATCCAGATACTGATCTTTAGATATCAGTCGCTAAATCTAGTTGAAAACCTTACTAATGGTTTACAGACATTGTAAGTTCTTCCAACTAGTTACATTAGAGCAATGTGGTTGACAGTGGCCCTGGGTTACCAATCCTTAAAAACAGAACTATGCAAGCCTAACACAATTGTTATGAAGCAAACATTAGTAGCCACTGCAATTGAACCACAAAAAATCCTAACATCTTTAAATCCATTGCTCCACACAGCCATAAATAAAGTTAGTTCACACACTGTACATCGAAAGGAAATATTTGCGATGACACCACAGTTAAACGCAAATTTGAATATGCAACAAAAAACAAAAACCGTGTACAACCTTCATAAACAATGCGTGCGAGTAACATCGTAAAACAGTCGTGTTTGTCCAAAAACAAAGCGGACAAGATTAACTGAAACGGCGAGAACAAAAAACGAATAGGAGTGGAATTGTACAAATCGGGCGAAATGCGGCCACGACCCGTGCACTCTTGTGAGTTATACAGATATTATGATATACGTAGATGAGTTATGAAGAATTGCTTTAGTTGATTTTTAAGTTTTGGGAATTATAATAGTATACCAATTATAGTGGATCGCTGGGTGGTAAAACAAAAGATCTTACGTACTGTCTGTATTTATATGTTTTCGCCTATATTACTATGTTAATCAGTATGCACTGTCAAAAATTGGTATTAATAGAGCTGAAAGTCTGGATGCCTATTTTTGGTAATGAAATTTCATATGTGAACGCAAATTTATTCTGTGAATGTGTATACCTTTAGATATAGCCAAGTACAAAAACTGAGGAAGCCTTTCCCTTCCCCAAGAGATATTATAGAGACCGTTAAGAATAAACCACGGAGCAGCAACAACTTTCAATATAGAACAGTCGAAAACTAATCAATCAAATCGTATCATTGAGCATGTTGTAAAAATGTGTGTTACATATACTGTAAATTCTCCGATGTCCGATATGTAAAAGCTATCTTTTTCAGTCTGTATGTGCTTTGCACTGAATATTTCAATTTCAATTTAAAGTCAAACGGAAACAAGGCACGCATCAATGAATCGATTAGGCTTTGCCTCTAAAAGTCGGTTGAAAATGGGCCAATGTGAAGCTTTTACACGACTACCAGCTAGTAGCGAGAAAATATGTACTTACATGGTACATGGTTTATAGAAGACGTTATTTACATTCAATGCAATAAATAAGAATACTCTTTAATATTCTTATTATATTTATATGTTATTATATTACACATACATATTTTTAAACGTCATTATAAAGAAAAATACAAAACGTTAAAGCAAAGTAATAAGACTACTAATAAGAGAGAATACACAAGAAAATAAATAAAATGTTAATAGAAATTCCTTATTATGAAGTAGATAAAACAGTTTCAAAATTCATACCATACGATATCAGTAACCAAGATGATTTTGATGAAAAGAAAGAAGAATTTTTTTTGTGAGTAAACAGCATTTTTTGAAGCATGTTTCGAATTAATGTTAAACAATTTAGTAAAGTTAATTCAGAGACCTTAAGTATGTATGAACTTAAATAACCATTTAACGCATGTCGTTGATCCAGTGACGGTGGAACACGACGGTATCGGAGGCTACAAATCTCTCGCTTGGAATATTGGCAACGCGGAATAATACTAATAATGGCGGGGCTGGGTCAAAGAAAATCATTTCGAGACGGCAACTTTGTAAGAAAGAAAGTTTCTTCAATATAACGAATTATTGGATTTGCAGACGTCGCGGGAGAATAATCTTATCGGATGTCCGAGAATGATATCTTTTTTCGGCGTTACTTATTCGAGTTCGCGGGGTAATTTCGCTTTTGGCGTGTTTTGTTTGATTAACATGTAAGCCAAGTTTGATGTATCCTTCGCAGGGAGAATTATTCGCTTCTCAATCGGATATGATTCTTTTATTTTTCCTCATACGGATTCTGTTACGCGCCCCAGTTTTCGTATTACATCGTGTTTTCTAATTCTAATCGTTGATTACTCATGAGCTACTTATAATAATGGACGTGTTTTATTTACTCTGTTATTTTCTTTTTCTTTGGTGTTATCATTTATTCATTGATATTGAAGATTTGCTTTGCTTTCAACCTTTAAAATTATTCCTTTATATTTTTCATGTTCTCTCGCACGGATTTCGAAAAAAATTACCCTGCGCTTTCGGACGAAAAATAAAACATTGTCACGAAGATAAATTACCAAGTAAGACGAAATGTAAACGATTTATGCATACGACGTCTTAAAAGTTCCGCGAGACCCGTAAGAAGTAACTGGAGTAACTCCGTATCATATCTGTCTACTCCACACTAGATAGACTTAATGTTCCTGAAGTAACGTCTTCATTAGGCCCCGTTCAAACTCCGCAAACTCACTGCTCGGACTTAGTAAGTCGCAAACAGTCTTAAAATAGATGTGGGCTCAGCAAATTTATAAATAGACTATATTAAGCAGTAGATGAAAGAGTTCAAGGTTCGAATCCCTGGCGCTCTAATCTTAAAATATCGCTTTTAAGATAAAAGAAAATATTGTGAGGAAACCTGCATCCAAAGACATTTAAAAAAGTAAAGTTTTCAAAGGTATGTGAAGTCTACCAATTCACACTTGGCCCTAAGGACGTATTATAGCCGAATCCTTCTCATTCGGAGAGGAGATCAGTATCCAGTCATAGATTAGTAAAGATACTTCGCCGCCTTGAAATTGAATGAAGACACAAACGGCTTATTAGTAAGTTCTTTTTTGAATTCTTGACAAATAAAAACATTTTAGAGAAAATTCACGAATAAATAACTAATATTGCGTAATTTACATAATAAATAAATAATTATTTCAAATATTTTAGGGACATTTTAGCACGGAGATGTGGCAAAACTTTTTTACGCAACTATTTCAATTCTCAAAACTGGGTACATTTTCTTGTTAGGAGTGAGTAATCTTTACTAATCTATGTATCCAGTATGATTGTTATGATGATGGTATTGATGAAGTTTTCATGCAAGCAAGCAGATGCGTGAACGGATGTTTAAAATAGCTGAACAAACTTTGACTGTTCTTGTACACGTAGAAGTTTAAGAAGAAGAATGTAATAATATAATTAATCAGGAATTGCCTTCATAACAGGCATGATGGCGATTAGGATACGGGTCATCCTACTTCAAACGTTGATAACTGATGGAGGACCGGATACTCCGTAGTCTTGATGTTGACTTATAGGAAAATTTTTATAAGAAGAGGATCCCCTCGACTCATATGAGTCTTATCTCAAATAAGATATGTCTACACATGTCTGATGACGTCACTTCTGCACACCAAACTCAATGAGTTAAAAGTTAACTGTGAAAAATCCTAAGATACAATGTAACCACATTTACGTGCTACTCGTATGTTACGTATTTCCCACAAAATCACTACATCTGCCAGAGTTTGTGAACTAAGTTGGGACTTGTAATGTTCTACAAAGTGGCAAGTAGAGAAGGAAATGAGACCTCTTTTAAATTCCAATTGTCCTTAACCGTTTAGAATTTCTAGAATTTACTTTCATACAATGTGCCGAAATGTTCATTCATTTTAGTATGTTATTATTCAGTTTATGAAAATTTCTATAATTTTACTGTAGTACCGTTTAAGTAGAATTTAGTAGAAGAGAGCCTGCTTTAACACAATTTGCTTTTAGTTACATTACTAACAAACTGAGTCTGTAAACAAATTAGGAAATTGAATTTAATTTAACTCTAATTTTTCATCGATTTGAAAGTACAAATTGTAATTTAAATGATAACACAATATTTGAATACTATTGAAGTAATATTCTAGTAAGGCCAAGAGTTGGTGTGTAACTTTTCATAGGTTCGAATTTCCACTAATTAGATGACGAGGTTATGATGATGGAACATGTCACTAGGATACTGATCATTAGTTTGGAAGCCTGTCACACGCCTGAGTCATGGAACGATATAGAAGAAATTCTTACCCTTTGTATATAAATACAAATTCCCTTAAGCGTATCATACAAAATACGGCGGTTAAGTATAATATCTACATTAAAAATTCATTAAGAAACAGTTTAAGCTATAAGCTACGATTAAGCCACTGTAATAACAACAGCAAGTATATGATAAAGATAAAACGGGGTGCTCAACAACCTTCTTTGCTAAGTTATTACAGCTCTTTGAACAAACCGCTTTACTTAACCGCTATTATCAGACCATTATCCTCCCAACTTATGCATCTTTATTAAAATTGTGTAAGTAAATAATCTTCCTTCGGATAGTATTTTTATATCAGCATAATCTTAAGCGTAATATATTTAGCGTTTCATAAAAGTATTTTTCGAGAGAGCGCCAAGTTTGTGCTATATTAGAATGTGGATTACATTTTTGCAATGTGATAAGCGTCTGTACGCCAATATCTCGACACACTCGATTGAATTTTGATCATGAAGAACTTACTGTTCGGAATAGTATAAAATGAAAATAAAATCTACTCACGGTGCGGCGAGACAAGGAAAGCTTATACAAGGTGTTACAAATACATTTTCGGAGGTGGCAACTCATCTATGACTGACCGAAAATTTTATCTGTAGTTGATTACAGCTTAAAAAAACAAAGTGGCCTGTTGACTTGAGATTGGTTACATGCTCATGTACTACTTTTATTATACTTATAAAAGCTTATATATAAAATTCTCGTGTCACAATGTTAGTTACCGTACTCCTCCGAAACGGCTTTACCGATTTTCACCAAATTTTATATGCATATTCAGGAGGTCTGAAAATCGGCTACTATATATTGTTCATACCCAAAAGTGATAACGGTTGTTCACCCTTTACTTTTTTTATTTATATGGCAATACAACGTTTGCCGGGTCAGCTAGTATATTTACTAAAATCTTAAGGTGCAGTTATATCTAAAGACATCGCACGTGTCAGCCACGTGCCGTTGCGGAAAAAAATACATCTTCCCTAAAGCGACCGTGGCAATCAGACCTTACTTGTTAAAATATTGTATAGAAAAATCAATGAAAATAATTATTTGACTAACTCGACACATTCAATGTCTATACATATAAACGGGGCACGAATGTTGAATTGTTTGACATTCAGTGACTATCACAAGGACTATAAACTCAACATCCAGCCGTATTCAGGTGCATTCACTTAATCAGTTACTGTACGTGAATTGACTGTTACGATCGACAGAACCATTGCCTCGCGAAAATTGGATGAATTTCTGGAAACCGAGCGTCGGACTTGTTGCCTGCCAATCTGGAAGACCCAATGACACCGGAAACCTACCTGATTGGATGGATTTGGATTTATCGTCGAATGCTGAGGGATTGTAGAGCACTCATGCAATTGAAATGTTGCACGTGTTCCGTATATCAAGTGAAGTCTGGAGTATTCAGTTGATGGGCGCTTGCTTAACAGGTTGAGAATCTGGTACGGATTGTGTAAATACCTTAACATGAGATAGCGATCCAATTGCTTGGCGAATGCTCTTAATTTGAGTTGTATAGAATGCTTTGATATCCATCTTCCGCGAGATGGATCGTAATCGACCAGTCAATTACAAATTATATTTTTTGTAGAAATCAAATGATTTAATTCCTATTTAATACCCAGCCGTTTTTAGCTGTAAAAAGTTGTAATCTTCAGAATTAAAATAACAAACGCTAAGTTAACTTGACTTACAATAAGTAGAATGTTTTGTTGGCCTATTTTCTCGAAATTTTGCTTGAATACTAAACAGGTGCAGAAACAGAATAGGTACAGAGACTGTCGAATGAAGCAGGTTCAATATGTTCTCTGCTCGTGTCAATTGGTCTAGGTCTAGTAGAGAGGGAGATTTCGTAAATGCAGCTTTGTTTGCCATATTTCTGTATACGTATTGAATGCAAATTTGCACTTTTGCAATACTTTGGTGATATTATAGTAGTTCTCATAACGCATTTCGTGCCGAGGACCATCAGAGATAAAATTTATCATAGATAGTAAGAGATGGTTCAGTAATCTATTGTTGGTCTATGGCCATTTTATATATGTTCACACAGTATGAAACCATCGAGAGATAAATAGAAAAGCCACTTTTTCAGATAACACCATTTATTCAAACAGTATACTTTATTAAAATCAGATATACTTGTCTTCGTATTTGCAGCATTAATAATATAAGAGTAGAATTAAGAGAAGAGGAAAAAAATCGAATTTAGAATCAACGTCTTAAGATCCAATCTGATTGTTTAAGGTTTCCTAATATCTGGGGATATACTGATAATGATCGGCTAGACATTTTTCGGGAAAACACCCCCAATAGTTCAACAAAGAATAATTAAGCGATACAATCTATTACTGTGTCAGACTGAATTGGATCTATTGATACGGGAGAATTGAGTGCCCGAAATTCAGACCTAATTAAGCTTGGCTGATTTGATGTGGCTCTGTTTTGATTGTCACTCTGTGGATGTGTTGCTAACGGTCTTTTAGATGACAAAATTTTGAGTTGAGATTAATTAATTATTAAAAATGCTATAGTTAAAAATAATTAATGAAGTCATAAATTTTCAAATAAGAAATGAGTGAAATTAAATAACAAATATTACATTACAGTTTAGCAGAAATACCAAATAGGCATAGAGTGAGAATATTTTGAAGATATCCGATGTTTCTTCAATTATTAAAGCAAATGATAATGAACTTCTACCTATCTGCATACCATGCAACAATTAGTATCACCAAATTTAATATAGCGGAATGTGCAATAATCAATATTGAAACATATGAGGATAATGATTATTAAAAATATATATACGCGACGAATAGATAACCTTTGGGAAGTCATTTAAAAGCACATGGTGTTGAAAAACTTAAACCTCTATATTCTATTATATACATTAGTATAATTTACAATAATAAACGAAGTCAATAGACAAATAACTAACGTTAAATTAGAAGTATCATTTGATAGATGAGTGATAATTTAGAAGTGCAATCTATTAGAGCCTAACTCAATTGACTCTGTTACGATTCAGGGGAATTGAGTGAGTTCCCGGAATACGATCAATTAAGCTTGGGTGCGATGTGGCTTACTTTTGATTATGAATTCATTGATCTAATTGTTAAAGTGTTTATAGAAACTTTTGGTAGGAATATCTCTCCATACTATTATTTTTAAATTTATAACGAAATAAGTTAAAAAAATTCAGATGATCTCTTCACATTATGATTTTTGAATTTTATTAATAACTAAACTAAGAATTACTATGAGTATCAATAATCCTACAATAGAATTAAAGAGAGCAGGCTTATGATAATTCTGACCAATAGTCCATTTTATTTCAATTTTGTGACGTCAAACACTGGAGAGCAAGTGACATATTTGACTAATTAAAAAGACAAACTGTATGAGAATTTCATTGAGAATTCATTTTCATCCCGTATATTAGCATAAGTAATATTCGGGATTTCAATCTAGAATATGTATTTCTTGTTTTCCAAAGTGGTAGTAGGAAAGAATGGTTCCGTGCTATATCAACGAAAAAACACACTATAAAGAAACTTGAAGAAGCTAAAAATGCATTTCTAGTTTTTCAAAGTGGTAGTAGAAAAGTATTGTCTCTTGCTGTACCAATGAAAATAAAACACTTTAAAAACCTTGACGAAGAATCCTCAGAATTCTCATCTTATTCCAACTTGTCAGAAGTCTACGAACTTCTATTTAATCATCGTAGTTTACGTGTTCTTCTCTAAAATATGTCCCAGATAACAGATAGATTACCCATTACTGTCCGACTGCTGGGCACGAGTCTTTTATAGATAACAGATAGATGTTAAAGAAACACTAATCAGTACCCTTACCATGAGTTTTTTTTGGTAATTGTTTACGTATTAGCCCATACAATTTCCAATCAGCGCTCCTAGCGAATTGTATCAGAACTATAGTGTCAGTAACGTAACATTAAATGTCTAAATTGACAAAATGGTGCTTTATGTTTTGTCTCTCTTTTTTGCGAACATGTGAGATGGACAAAAAGTCCTGAGCACTTACTTATTGTTACGTTTACTCAGTCTACTAAACAAACGGAACAGAATAATGGATTGAGTAAACAAACAAACAAACAAACGCTTTCTACACTCACAGCCCCACACTAGGATTCCCTGTATCGTGGGTGCCATGGACACACACATAGACAAATACACAAACACCCAGACCCAGAAACAGAAATCTAAATTCATCATTTAGATATCCGTCAGGCCGGGGATCGAACCCGGGACCCTCTGCGTGTCATGGTGACCGCTCCGCCACGCGGGTCGTCAAACGTAACGTAACATTGTGGAATGTTTTGAAAACTCATGGTAAGGGTACAGTTATGTTTTCCTTATCATTAGTTACACCCACACGAGAGCACAGCAGCGTAAGCAATTTTAATCAAACATTAGCTCTAATTGCGTTATTCATGATTTATGCCTTGGATCGCCTCCAGTTTTCGTTGAAAAGTTAATCAGCTAAAAGCCTTTTTACTTCCTGGATTAAGAAACGAGTTAATTTATGGCGAATAGAAGATTTTTTCCTCATTAACCTCTCTCAATTAGGATTGTGATGTCTGATCCTTAAGGGAATATTCGGCGCGATTTGAAAGTCTTTAACCACCTGTCTAATAATCAACGATAACATAATCATAACTTTTCAAATATAAAAGTTATGGAACTAAGACGATGAAAGTACTACTACCACCACACCTTTTTCTAACGTGAAGCAACTTTTAGGTTTCATATAATGCGATCATCTTAGTCTTAGGATGAAAATCCGTCAGTCATCGGCTTTAAGTTGAAGGCTTGTTTCATATGTAATTTCAAAATAGGAAAACAAAAATTAAAATGGTAGCTTTCTTCAGTTTATAGTTACTCGCTAGCTATATGACAAGGCGCTTGTAACGACCGAACAGAATTTAAGGGCGCGTAAAGTTAATCCATTTGTGTTGTCTCCGAATTATTTCTTTTCAAGCGGAAAGTAATCCGTCAGCCCTGAAAAGAACCGTTTAAGGTATCGTTGATCCAAAAAGTTCGAAGCAAAAATCCATGCAAAAAATCTTATCTCTCATTTGCTTTGTAAATTTGGGTTAAAACCCAACTTTGTGAATTTTTATTATCAGAATTCATTGGGGTTTTGAATTGTGTGAATTTGGATATTGTATATCACGTTAAATAAAACTTATTTATTGATATTTATTGATGTGATGATGGAAGATGGAAACCTGGATAAAATATGGTAAATTGAAGATAGATAAAATGTACAGGATGTAACGAAATAACATAATGATATAAAATATGTTTATTTGTCTCATGATATTGTTTTATAAATCCCTTGATATTCATAATATCTAAGATATCATCGAACTTGGTTATTGGAAAGAAGCAGTAAAAACGGTTACAAACTCGGCCTTTCAACGTTACGTTACTGTTATATTAATTACGAGCTTTTGCCCGCGGCTTCGCTCGCGTTACGAAGTAATATCTTCATCCCCTATTTTATCCTTTCTTAGCGGATGCCCACGTCATAACATCTACCTGTATGCCAAACTTCAGCCCGATCCGTTCAGTGGTTTGGGCTGTGCGTTGATAGATCACTATGTCAGTATGTCACCTTTGAGTTATATATATTTAGATTGTGACTTGCATTTACGGTGAAGGACAAATCATGAAGAAATCTACTTGCCTGAGAGCTACCAATAGCCAGCGCAGTGGACTACGGACAATAATAGATTGACGACGTTATTAAAAACGAATATATGAAGATACACATTCGGCGCCGTCAAAACAATCCATTTCAACAATAATTAATATTTAGATTGCGTCATAAACAAATCATACGCGTGTTAATCAAACCAAATTCCGAAGCATTCCGTTAAAATGAATAATTTAAATTAATTCTAATTCAAATCAAAATCCGTCGGTATGTACCGTTGCGGTGTTGCGGTGAATGTCGGATGTGTGGTGTGCAGATTGTTTCCATACGTCACACATAACATACCAACACATTATTACGTACATAATTAATGCATTATTATTATGTGTAAATGGGTGACAATTTATACGATGCTAAAACTGATAAATGTATGTTTATCTAGTTTTAAATGTATGTTTTAGTTGTTATTTTATGACTATTCGTCTTAATTTTTTATCGAGCAACATGATACTTTATTATCTCGTTCATTTTTTTTTTATTTTTAGAGACAGTAACAAGTAACAGACAGTAAGACAATAACATTACTTTTATGGTTTTTCATAAGTGCATGTTTAGGCTTACTGTATAAAATTTAGTCTGTTGACGATGTATGTTTTTTTGGTTTTTGATTGTTTCATAATCATGAATAAATTCCTATTCTACATTGTTTTGTAAGGAATGTTCAATCATCATTAAATTTTAATTTAACAGTGAAGATAAGCGTTCTTATTCAAATGTACTTCCTACCTAAGTCCTGAAGTCCTATCTAAAGTCACACATTCTTGGGTTAGCCTTACGCTCTATTGTTGTTACGTTACATATTTCAACAATTCTAATTACGTTAAGGTCACTTACCGGTAATCCACCCGAAGAGGAGGAACCCGATCACCTTCACAACACTAGCACTGAGCGTCCCCATTTTGCATCCGTCTCACTCACACACACTATGTTTCCTCGATCCCTGATGTTCCATCTCACCACGCTAGGGGATATGGTACGTCATAGTTGAAGAGGGTCTCCTTTGTAACCTGTAACAAAGAAAATAATTTACAGTTGCCTTCAAGATTGCGTGGGTTTTAACGCTTACAAAGATGTAATGTAGACGTCGTCACGATAAAAAATATGGTGTAACGATCGATATGATAACGATAAAAATAAATGTTCAATAAGTACGAAAATAATTAAGGCTGTAATGAAGAGTTTTAATGAAATTCTCTACTCAGTGGGTGTCATAGGTACTCAAATACCAACCAAATTTCAAAAGAAACGCCTCAACTGAATATTCGGTCTAACAGGTGTGTGATTGTGTTTAACAGGACCGCATTTCACGTATAAAACAGATTGATAAACTTATTGTAATTATATTAAACCTTTATTACAATAAAGAGTCGTTTCAAAATACAGTTTCAAATGTATAGACGCCATCTAGCGTGGCATTAGTCTGATTCTGCACGTCGCCACGCCAACAACCGGTCTGACACTTAGATATTGTACAACTACCTATCAAAAAAATAGTCACGAGTACCAAAATAGCCCGCAATCACATAGTAGACATGTTTATCATATATTGTTATACAATTTACTAAGAAAACTTATAAAAAAAGGATATTTTGTGCATTTGTGAATTTTAAGTGCTGAAACATTTCATTCTTAACACGCTTTTATTAGCTTGGGTTTTATGTATGTATGTAACTATGTAACGGAATCTTTAAACCCGATTTCTATCCACTTTGAACGTTCAGCTTAATTCAAAATTTTTAAGAATTATCAAAAACGATGACAATACATAATTTTATTAGTTTAGTACCATTGTCCTTATCCTCAGGATTAACGATTTTCGAGGCGAGATCGTTCGAGCGCCTTAGAGAAAGTGCTCCAATTATCAGTTTTCGAAAAGCGCCTCACACTTCTTCCACAATTATACTATTTACTGTTCCTTAATTGATTCCTAGATTGAAAATTATTTTCTACTTTTTAGTTGATTTTATCATAGAAGCGGGTTTTTTAGTTTTTTATACTATATTTATTTCTTTATTATTTATGCGCCACTCTTTGTTAAGTCTTTAAATTAAAAACATTTGATTTCAAGGCAAATTTATAAAAAAAAACATTTAGCACCAAAAAACACGAAATACGATCACGACACAAAATCAGATTTGGGCGCTTGTAAAAAAGCGCCAAGTTTTTCATCTTCCGTGCAATTTATGGCGCGATGTGTTAACGCGTTACACCGTGAATGATTGATCGCCCGCGACATTGTACACGGTGTGCTCCCGTTTCGTTACTGGGTTGTTTCGTAACACAAGTTGGTAAAAAGGTTAAGCGTATAAATACAGTTGGTGTACAGATTAAGCTGTGTAAATAAAACTACGGTGATACTGTAGTTTTGTTTATAAAAGTTCTTATTCAAACTTTATTTTTTTATTGTTTTACTAGGAGGTGGATATCAGCATTAGGTTTATTCAGTGCGTTGTAGGGGGAAAATTCATACAGTAAATACCACTCAAACTTTCCTGATAATGCTATGTAATGTCGCTTGTGATCTAGCATCATGGTACATGCAAAAGTAAAATCAACATTTTCAAAAAACTCATGCTCGATCCATTTGTAAAGAATAAAGAACATAAATAAGCCTATGTATGTGTGTATGTGTAATAATGCCATGGAGTTAACGTAGTAAGACTAATGACATTAAGTCCAGTGTTGATATACTGTAACCAAAGATAGCTAGAGCAATTAAAAGATTGCTTGGGAAGATTGATCGATCTAAAAACAAGGTCGGGCACGGTCACAAATTTGAAGTGTGATTGTCTACATCCATGCGCAATTGAGCAGCATGGTAGAGTTTGCACCAAACATCACCGTTGTGAGGAAAAACACGTCTCAATAATATGAAACAACATTGTTTACAGTCATCGATTTTTCACTTGTTATTTGTAATGTCTACCGGTCACAATACAAAATAAAAAAGATATCCAAAGAAACAATATTTTTGAAATAAAGCAATAAGTTTTACGTCGTCCAAATAACAAGAAGTTCGAAACGATGTGTAGACGTTTATATCGTGGATGATTGATCATTACAACATGTGTACGGTGCTCCAGTTTATATCCAGCTCCAGTAATATTAAATATCTAAGCTAGACTTCATACAAATATTTCTTAGTTACGTCTGATATAAAGTATACAGTTAGATAAAAAGTAAAACTCAAAGTGTTTATTTTTTTATTATATCGTTCTTATTATTGAAATTTTATTTAACTTTAAATTATTTTGTAGACTAAATTAAAATTACATTATATAAAAACAAAAATACAATTCTATAAATGAATTATTGTTTATAACAGGAATAGTGACGAAATCACCGCAAACCGCACCAGAACCGACCCTACGACAGGGGACAAGTGATATAAAAGGAAAATATTACCATGAATAAAGAATTCCCTTCATAGTTTCTGGCATCTTTTCTTTTCCATAATACTAATATCCTTGGAAATAGCTGCGAAAGGGAAGAAAAATAAGGTTAACTTTCGCTCACTATCTGTTGACAATAAATAATTAGGTACTGACATAACCGTATATTTCATGAAGATTAGTACTTTATCTAAAACTTTTTACATTATAAAGTTAACAGCCTACTAAACGCTAAAGCAAGAGTCCTATTCGAATATGATGATAGATGTACTGTAGACTGAGCTAAAATACCATTTCTACTAATATACGAGTAAACGCCGTTTGTTCATTTTTGAATTTTTTATTGTTAAAAAATCGGACTATAATGATATAGGCAGAAATCTTTTCGACCTATTTCATAATTGCCTACACTAGAACGTGTTACGTAATATAACACATCTATAATTCAATTTTAGTAGGACCTTTCCATGGACCACATTGTTACTTACTTCCATCGTTCGATATAGGTACTAGCTGCTACTAACTTCCGTTGTTAGTAGTAAAACACGACTTCTATATAAACTGCCCTTTAAACTAACCCGTTCTAACCTTTTATATACTTACTGTCCCCGATCTATTAAAGAGTAGGCTGGGGTTTCTTCCACTTAACAAAGGAGTAGTCGATCTACTACAATAAAGCAACCGATATTGTGTCCGCACAATGCGCGACCCGGGCACAAACCGTATAAACCGGTCATAATGTACCGGATAACTTAATTAAATAGATTCGCCAACCGTCCGGGACATTTTTCAATTGGATAGTCTGACGGATAGTGGAATGGTCGGGGTAATTGAGTCTGTAATTGGATGTTCAGAAAATCTCTTACATTGATAAGCGTGTATTGTTTTATCGTTTAAAGTACGTGTAAGAAATCAAGACTTAAGTTTAAATGATTCTTAGTAGATTAACGGCTGCAGCGCTACGACCTAATAACTAATTCTGCGTATGAATATATTTTGGCATAATAAAAATTTATTTAGAGAGTTTTATTAGCAAATTAAATATTATATTGAAGAATTCTAAAATTGTGTTTTCTCAAAATTCGTAGGGTATGTAAAGTCTTACTTTACCATACGTAAATGGCACAGTATGGCCGAAATACTTTCAAGCTGATAATACACCCTGATCATTGGGATGGTCTTCATGATGATGAGGCCTAACATAGAGCAGAGAAAAATATATAGGTACATACATTTATATTTTGATAAAAAAAACTCGAAAAACAGGCAGAGTGAATAAACAGGCGTGACTTGGCTCTACCACGTTATTCTTTTGTAAATAAAAAAGATGAGATGAAGTAAAAAAGATACAGAAACTTTTTGAAAAGATTGAACTAGGAAAGATAAATAAATTGAATAAATTCGCCAGCCGCAAGAGATTTGAATGAATGAGCTGGGTAACTGCGGGTTCAGTGGAATAATTGGGCCGGATAATCGAATCATGCTCCTATTTCTTCATACTTGTACAAGTCTATCCACTTGTATCGTTTTGATGGAGACAAAGATTCTTACAAAGAAGTTGAACTAAAAGAGTAAACAAAGGAGCAAAGAAAAGGAAAGAGAACTTAGTCTTATAAAACTTACGAATAATGCATCCAGTCTTTAAAAAAATCTAATATTTGAGCGTTTTATAAAACGTAAGAGAAGATTCTTTCTAGAAGGTTTTGATAGGATGGATCCCCTAGAAGAGGATTTTCAAAAATGAATTTCCTAAGAATGGGGAGGAATTGAAGAATTGGAAGCAGAGTAGAGAATGTTTGTAACGTATGTATGAAATGATAATAAGGATTGTAACAAAAAAACAATATTGCATGTGACCACAATTTGTTCGTAAATATGGAAAACGTGTAGATATTTCACACACTATGGCGAGACTTACTATTCTGACACACAATTCCGCAATCGTACAAAATGGAAACAAATTTCAAGTTAACAATAATTTTGAGACATTTTCATTAAAACTCTCGAAATGAAACATAACAGGGTAGAAGCTATAATTTTCTAAGTTCGTATCAGGAAACGCCAAACGAAATTAAGAACGGAACCGAAGTAAGTCACTTTCAGCAGAGTTATGGAGCAAGTTAGATTGATACAAATAACCAATGCTATTGTAAGGGTATAATCGCAATGGGTTAAATTGTTGGCGTTTATCCGACCTTTTGTGCCACAATATCATAGGTATTAACGACTCTCTGTTCGAATCCAGCGGCACCACCGCCACACCTATTTCTGCCTAATAATATCAGTGTTAAGCGCTACTGTGTTCTGGTTTGAAGGTGGTAAGGGAGATATACTTTTCCGAGGCGTTCCAGCTTAGTCCGTAAGGGTAACGCATCTGTGGTCGACCTCAGGTAGGATTATCGAATCCTATGGGGGGTTGATTACAGATGTCCATAGGCGGTAATAGCCACTTACCATCAGAAGGACTGCATGCTGGTCTGCTACTCCTATATTATAAAAAAGTTTCTGCTGTGTTTCCTGATAAGTATATTATAGAAGACTTCAAATCAAGTGTGAATAGGCTACTTCTAGGAAGCGTGTCACATCTTAGGCGTTATCAACGCTTAGCTTACCATTAGGCGAGATCAAGGCCAAACGCGTGCCTGTCCACTAAAAAGAAATAGTATGACGATTTTTTTTTTGTAATCTAGAACTATCAAACGAACATGCAATCCATCTGATGGTAAGTGACCATTGTTACCTTTCTGCCTAATAACAACAATATTAACTATGATTTGGTTCGAAAGGTGTGGTAAGACATACTTATTCAAGGCGTTCCAACTTAGATAGTCCTTAGGAGTACATAATACACCTGTGGTCGACATCAATTTATGATCTAATATTGGATTGATTTCAGATATGCCTAACTATGGAATAGTAATATGGAATTAATAATATTATTTTATGACGAAATCAAGAAACAACGGAAAAAGAGGCCCAAAACCTTTTCAAAACATAATACTATGAATAAATCTTTAGAAGTTCACGAGAAGACATACGGTCCATTACGTTTATATCGGCGTTTAATCTGTTCAATATAACTTCTAGATATCCGACAAACATTGTCGGAGCAATATTTCATAAAGATCTCTCAAATCACATTGATACCGCCTCGGGCCTGTATTAATGGATTGCTCTTGATCTCGAATAGATTTTAATCCGATGTCATTTCTTAAATGCCTTGAAAACGCTCGAAATACGGCCTTGTTTTACTACGAGGGTGAGGCGATTCGTGACGATTAGCGATTATTTATTTATACAGAGATAAAATATACGGCCATTATATATACAGAGAATAAACAATTATTATTCGGTCTCATCTTAAGTTTTAGGATTAAATAGTGTTTTTTATTTAAATGCTTACTTATCTTGTACCTGAACATAACTATAGCCCACACATCACGAGTAGGAAAACGTCTCCTTTGTACTTGCAAGAGTATGAAGGTGTATTGTGGTGATGTCACGTTAGTTTAGCATTAGCATGGAAATTATTCTTGATGTATTCCTAGTATTCATGTATTATGACATGGGCCTCTCAAAAAATTACAAAACATGCTTCAATACTGTCAATGGATTGGCGATTCCTCTAAGATTTCTCTTTACCTACCTTATTACTAAGTAGGAATGAACGCAAGCTAATGTATAATTTGAAGATTTTAGCTCACCTTAATCCAAGAATTATATACAACGCACTTGACGAAGTGGTCACCACGTCACAGTGAATTCTATTCCTGAGGATGTCAGTGAAGAAAGCGCGTCTTACAAAAATACAACGTAATTGACACGCGATTACGCAACATTCGTTTTTTTTTCACTGCTTATTGCTCACCGCCATAGATTAGTACAGATTACACACTCCTAACAAGAAAATGTGACAAGTTTTGACGATTGAAATTGACACTGTTATCTATTTTCGTGCTTAAAAAATATTAAAAAAATATAGTTTTTTTTTTATAATATAGGAGTAGAAGACGAGCATGCAGTCCACCTGATGGTAAGTGGCTCCTGCCGCCCATGGACATCTGTAATCAACCTCAGATAGGATTAGATATTCCTACCTGAGGTCAGCCACAGATGCGCCACTACCCCTGAGGACTAAGCTGGAACGCCTCGGAAAAGTCTGTCTCCCTTACCACACCCTTCGAACCGGAACACAGCAGCGCCTAACACTGCTGTTATTAGGTAGAAATAGGTGTGGCGGTGGTGCCGCCGGAGTCGAACCACAAAGGGTTCTACCACCTTCAAAAGGGTTTTTAGATCATTTACGAATGAAATGATATTTCTCCGCACTTTTTCTTCAATTTCGTGTTTTTGTGCCACTTAACTGCACATGTCGGCATTGTTCCGCGTAAATTACACCATGACAGCCATTAAATGGTTGACACATTGGTCAGTCGTTTAAGCCATTTAATGGCTTCCTTCAATTACAAGTCGGTGAGATATCTATACTTATCTATGCTTACCGCTTACCAACTCACAGTCAAACAAGTGCACGATTTATTTTGTCGACTTTACAATGTAAATTTCATTCAATTTCGGAGACGGATTGTGGGGAAATATTTTGAATTCATTCACTCGACCGCACAAACTGTTCGTCTTTAGTAATTACTGGCTGTCGAGATTGTTTAACATGATAATTAAACAGTTTCGGGAATTGTTTCTTATAAACATTAGAATGGTTTAATTGTTCGAAATTTAAATTAATGGGACATAATTTAATTACTGAGTAAATTTTATTCATATTTTTACACGAATGTGGTCACGTGGTTTCGTCTGAGTAGATTAGCATAGTTTATGTACTTTAAGCGTAATATCTCGATATATTTGAAATAAACATCAACAAGAATCAATTTGATACATTTTTCAGCGAATAATAATTGGAAATACTGTGCAGGTTTTGATAAAGTTTTCGATAAAGTTAAATATATATTTATAATCAGCTATTTCGAAAAAGTAATTGTAAAATACTTAGATTTCTACATTACAGGTAAAAGGATACGTTGAAACATACGGACAAGAATTCGTGCGAATATTCACCTATAATACGGAAAAGGCACGTAAAAATACACGAGCGGGCTTTTGCGTGTTCGATGCAGCTGCAGAATCACTGAATATGCATCCAGTGTACAACTGCCTAACCTTGCTTAAATCTAAAAAGTTCCCTAAAATATTAAAACGCCAGAGGATTGCCCAAAATTTCCATCTCTGGAAAAATTTATCTTGAGCTCAGGAGAATTTGAATTATACACTGCCCCGCCGGGACAGTTGGATCGTCCACAACAATTCCACAGAATTTGAAAATCTTTACTTACTTCTGTTATTTTATAAAGGTAGGTAAAATTTGGTTTAGAAAATCCCACTTGAACGTAAGATTTTTTTTTTTTTTTAATATTATAGGAGTAGCAGACGAGCATGCAGTCCACCTGATGGTAAGTGGTTACTGCCGCCCATGGACATCTGTAATCAACCTCAGATAGGATTAGATATTCCTATCTGAGGTCAGTCACAGATGCGCTGCTACCCCTGAGGACTAAGCTGGAATGCCTCGGAAAAGTCTGTCTCCCTTACCACACCCTTCAAACCGGAACACAGCAGCGCCTAACACTGCTGTTATTAGGTAGAAATAGGTGTGGCGGTGGTGCCACCGGAGTCGAACCACAGAGGGTTCTACCACCTTATCAATTGTCCAAAGTGTCGTCACTATCTTGTACGAATAAAATATTTAACGTACTTAAAGACGCATTCAACACACAGCTTCACACTAGAATCCCCTCGGTCGTGGGCGCCATGGACATGGACAAGAACTAATACAGAAACACCCAGACCTAGATCTGATATCCAAAATCATTCAGATGTCTGTCTGGCCGAGTTAAAATATTGTGGTTATGTTTTATAATTTATCTAAATATAGGGTTGAATAGGAAGTATCATTTGTGGGAATAAAACTAATACAAGTTTTATCTATACATGCACATTTTAAAGGTAAATAAACCTATCTGGAGACTTTAGCCTGTGGACTTCAATATTTTTTTAAATTCATATACCTACCAGTTTATTCATATTTTTATACCTTTACATTCCTTAATTACATTATTTAATGTGAGCATTTATTTTAAATTTATATTTTAAATAAAGAACTACAACAATTCAGTTGCAAAATGTAGCGTTATCTGGGCGTTTCGTTAAATTCAACGTTGCCGCGTTAAACGCAATCCGGAGCACCTGCAGGCGTTCCGATTGCGAGTGACGTTATCGCGTCGTGTAAATGCACACAATTATTCTTAACGCCTCGCAAATTCGCTTTTTTAACGTACGTTAAAATGACGTTATCCGCGCGGCCGGATTGCGGAAGAACGACGGTGTAATGTAATTACAATGTAATATATTACATTCTTAAAGTTGGTGTATATTTTTGTCTACACTATAAAAAGTAATGTTAAATAATTGACAATATACAATATATATTATTGATGATGTTATGTATGATGATTATTAGTGATGTTTTAATAATAGAATATTCAAATTCCTAGTAAATAAAATAATTGAGATTGACAAAATTCGTAACGCAGAAATCGAAACCAGAAAGATAGGTATTAGACTTTGTATTACCGCTCCATCGTTAATGTATTTTACCTTCGTTTTTAGCATTTGATACTTCATTTAAAAGATAATATTTAAGCAGGAATTCACAGTCTCTCAGATATTCCACCCCTACCGAGCGATGTTCGGAAAGTTTAAAATTTTATTACAGTTAAGGTGCAAAACGTCTGACTGGTCAAAACTGTTTCCGCTTTCCCGAACTTTGCAAAATCGAACTTTTCCGAAGACTCTTCGAAGGAACTCCGACTATTCTTTTTGACGTCATTTGGACAAATGCAATCACACTTTCTTTTTGGGAAATTCGCCTTGTATTTTTTGGAATGTTACGAGTATTTATGTTATGTGACAATAATTCTAATTAATAGTGATTGTACCTAATATAAACTACCTAATATAAGCTGTCAAACGAATTTACTGTCATACCGGTAACAATAACTATTTCCACTAATATTAAGTTTACGGCAGAAATAACCTGTTATTTATGACTACAGGTATAGCATTGGAGCATCTTGATTTGCCGCAGACATATATCACACATTCATATCGAGTTTTGATTTGTTTCGAGGTCGTAAATACGTGGATTGATAGGTGATTTGGTTCTATACAGTAAAAGATACATAAAATGAATGTAGTAAATTAAATAATAAACAAGCATTTACTATATTTGACGTTAAAATAATATCTGTATAACGCTATTGAATACACAGACACGTTACATTAATTAACGGTTTCATAACAAACTACACACTTCTATGGTAGTATTGCTATTACTACTATTTTCTCATTGTTCTAGCATTTACAGCCAAAATAAAAGTACTATTTATGAAGTATATAACAAAAAAATACCACACATTTGAAAGTGCGGCAGTGATAGTACGTAACACACATACGCGATTTTTTTTATTTTTCTGATATTCTACTATTTAATACTTTAAATAACATAACACATAAAAATAATACTATGAGAGAGTTTTGTATTCATTTCATGTATTATAATTTAAATAATAAACAATTATTTAATGCCTTTGACGTTAAAACAGTAGGTAGCTAAACCTTAACGACACTAACGGCACTAACGGCACTAAACCTTATTGAGAATACAGACACGCTATGGTAACTATACTCAGTTGCGCTTTCAAAGTAAACAACATGTAGTTTTGTGTGCTGTTATTACCACCTACTGATCTACACTAAACGTACTGTTATTTTAGCATTTACTGCGACAATAAAGCTGTTGTTTATACGGCTATAGGTAATATAGCGGAGTCGATTGGGGCACATCTGGAATTGCCGTAAAGATTACCGCGTATTCGTATCGAGTTCAGATTTTTCTGACGTTCTAAATACACATAATATTGTTATTAAAATACTAAACAAGCATTTGATCCATTCGATGTTAAAACAGTAGCTGATAAACATTATAGATAATAGAGATACAAAGACACCACGGCAACTAGGTATACTCAGTTACGCTTCCAAAATAAACAACATGTAGTTTGGTGTGCTGTTATTACGACCTAGTGTTATATACTAACCCTACTGTTATTTTAGCATTTACGGCGAATAAAGCTGTTATTTATACATCTACAGGTATAATAGCGGAGTCGATTGGCGCGCATCTGGAATTGCCGTAAAAAATTATTGCGAATTCGTATCGACTTTTGGTTTTACCTGACGTTCCATAAATACATGATTTAATTACATATTACTATTTAAACACATAACAAGCATTTGATCCATTCGATGTTAAAACAGTAGCTGATAAACATTATAGATAATAGAGATACAAAGACACCACGGCAACTAGGTATACTCAATACGCTTCCAGTAAACAACATGTAGTTTGGTGTGCTGTTATTACCACCTACTGTTCCACACTAAACCTAGTAATTTACAAACTACTTATTTTAGCATTTCCGGCGAATATAAAGCTGTTGTTTATACGTCTACATGTATAATAGCGGAGTCGATTGGCGCGCATCTGGAATTGCCGTAGAGATTTATCGCGCATTCGTATCGAGTTTTGATTTGTTTCATGCTCGTAAATTCGCGAATTTAGTGGAACATTGTATAAAGTTTGCGCTTTACAGATAAACTGGATATACAATATTGTCGGATACCGAAGATTTGTATTTCATTGGGTTTTCGATTTAGCATAAAATTGTCGGATTGTACCAGAATCCACCTCGTTCGGAATAAGGCTTCAAAGGCGTTTTATTCTTTACTGTATACCATTAAAATGAATGTACATTTTATCACCCCTTTTGTTATTTTGTTTACGTTCTCCACCTTTGCTGCTAGTACTGGTTAGTAACTTGTAGAGTAGTGTTATTGTAGTACTCTTGCAAAACGATACCTATTTGCTTTAGTATATTAATTGTTGTCCTACCGATTTTATAGTGTTGCATCATATTCCTCATATTTATCCATAGAGTAACTCTTAATGTCGTCGTAAGTGTCGATAGCATTTATAAAATAATCACTATCAACAATCGATAATCAACTACGAGCTAAAGTCTTTTCTGCAACTATACCTATACATAGACGTAGATAGGTACTTTTATTATTACTGCAGTGTTCCATACATCAACAACCCATTACTGTCCCACTGCTGGGCACGGGTCTCCTCTCATAATGAAATGGATTACGCCATAGTCCATCACGCTGGCCAAGTGCGTATTGTAGACTTCACATACCTTTGATTTTTTTTTTATATAAATCTCAGGTATGCAGGTTTCCTCACGACGTTTTCCGTCACCGTTTAGCAAATTTTAGCAAATTAATTATCATTTCTAATACGCACATAACTTAAATAAAAATCAGAGGTGCGTGCCTGGGATTTGAACCTCGAGCCCGTCGATCGAGAGGCCGAATTTCTTATCTACTAGGCTATCACTGCTTCCATTCACCATGAATTCACCTTTAAGGAGCACAAGAATTAACTAAATTACCTAAGTAAAGTTTATATTCTAAGGACTAGCAAACATATACTACTCCTCACTACATATTGAACAAGATTAAGTTCATTATTTGCTTGTTTTCTGCTTCACTTCTATTACACATATAATTATCATATAGTACTAAAGCATTTCATCGAATAGCACTTGCGGGCTCCACTTGAACTTCACACAAAAATGTACATTTTTGACCCAGTTAATCGGATGAATTTGCAAGCTAATAGTCAATTAATTCAACGGGCATCTGAAACCACAACGATCACAGTGAGACCCAAAATCACAGTCCAATCGTTAAATCAGCTAATGCTTAATTTTGGGTCGTGGCTAATCTAGCGCTTGGCCTGAATGGGACTGGTGTTCGATTAATTGAAAATGGGTATCTCAATTGATTGGAGATGAATAAATTTAATTGAATATGATATTAAAAAGAATGTTATCCTTGTATCCTTGCGTGTTTGGAAAATCTTTTTTCATGATCACTTAATTAAAATTATTCCGAACATAAGTATAATATTTTTAAAGCAAATATACATAATAAACAATAATATATTTCAATTGATACAATAACCGTATGCATAATATAACACATACCTTTATTTTCAAGAAACATCAAAAAACAGTCTTAACTATAAACCAGCTTATCATACGAATACAAAAATATTTATAATCTTATTCAAAAAGTATTCAAAAAAGTGGTACACTCAAAACTACTTCAAGAGACATTCTGGCAGAAGTCAAAAGTCCACTTAAGGCGGCGCCAAGAGACTTCGCAGATAAAACGTTGCAATATGAGAAATGGCCGCTGAGAGTAACTTAAAGTACTGCCATTGTGTACTGAGCTTCAATTCTCATGTGCATTTTGTTCATTCGTCGTAATATAGTATATTACGACGAATTAGGGAAATAATACATATACTACAACAATATTTCTAGAATAAAGCCCTCAGTTTTCGTAGCTCTTAATCGATATAATTTCGGTCATGGTCAAACGTTGGATGCGTGACCACTAGTGTCAAAATATATCTGTTTGAAAATATCTGACACGGGCTGACGACTAAACCGAACATCCCTTTACGAATCCACACTGGAGCAGCAGTAGCAGTAGCTCCAAGTCTTCCATCGTTGCGGAGAAAGTGATGTGAAATAAAAATGGTTGAAGCCATTTCTAAACTATTAAGTCCTGATAGTCAGCAGGCGGCTCCAAAAGCAAACCAAGATTTTAAAAAATCCATACGCGTTCATTAGTGGCTAAACACCACTAGCATAATTAGAGATCGTAATTAGATTAATACTTAACACGTCATAAGTATCTGTACATCGATACGTGCAAAAGGATTTTAAGAACGTATAATTATGTAGTCTATACCAACAAACATTTTTTACAAACATTTGTTAATTGAAACTTAATGGAATCTGAGATGCTAAAATCGCGCGGCATAAGTAAGAAGTTCACTTAAGTCAGGAGACTTTACAAATAAAAACATGAGAAATGGCTAGACTTGGAGTGGTTTCAGATGTTACAATTTTGCTTAAACGGACTTTAACTATGCGCCATGTGAAATCAATATAAAAATATGAATTCTAATTTTGGTGAAATAAAGTGAAAAAAATAAACCCTTTACTACCTCACAGCTCGGCGCGAATATCTCTCAGAGTAAATTGTGTCATAATCCATCACGCTGCCCAATACTGATTGGGATATTTTACAAATCTTTGAACACTTTTTTTGGGCATCTTTCAAATATATAGACTTCCTCAGGATGTTTTCTTTACTCATTCATTCGAGTAACAATTTTATTAATCTATTTATAGCGTAGGTACGCTCGCCTAAAATTCGAAATTCGAACCTATCATTAACAAATGATTGTAAGATAGTGTACAATACAAATTCACTTCCAAAGTGAAACTATACAAGAGTAAATAAATTAAACCTTAATATTGTAATCTGGCACACTTAAAAGCGCGCGGCAAAGTCACAAGTCCACTTAAGGCGGCGCCAAGAGACTTCGCAGATAAAACGGTGCAACATGAGAAATGGTCGCTGAACCGAGTGTGTGAGATATTGCGATTGTGTGCAACGGTGTTCTTCACAGTCGTAGCGATGCTAAGCGAGGTTTTATGTATGTGCATTTTGATTAGCTGTCGTGACGGTTCTTTTTGTGAAACGGACTTGCTTATAACGGAAAATCCTTTCCTAGCTAAAAATATTATGAAAGTGACTTGCTTGAAACAACGGATAAGTCAGCTAATTAAGAATCATAAAGGACTGCCGTTTAGATATCCAAAAAAGAAAGCCGGGATGTTTAGATAACAATAAAAAATAATTTTGCACTTATTCATAAAGTATATTAACAGCAAGACAACAATTCTTAACAACGATACTTCTGATATCTTCGTAAAACGCTGAGGTTGAATGACATTAAAACGGTGTCATAGAAATAACTATTTTGAAATTAAAACAACATTTCAATTTCATAACAGTGAAATAACATCAAGTTCAGAATTATGAAATAATGTGCTTTCGGACACAAAATGCGGTGAAGATCCAAACAGAGCACTTTAAACTTCGTTAAGTAACTGTAACCATACCGAATAACGAACGGAACTTCTCGGCCAACCATCAACCATTCCTGGCTCAACATTGGCTACATTACTTTTTCACTAACTTCACAGCGAAGGAAAACATCGTTAAGAAATCTGCGCTTCGAGAATGTTGGGGAGAGCATGAAAAATGCGCAAAAATTTCGAAGATTAATTCATCTGTTCGTTCGTCGTCGCTGTCCTTTATCTGAGTCTGCCGTTCAGTAAACATTTAAATGACGCTCAATAAAGTCACTCTATTTTGATATTAATTAAACTTAATTTATGTCCTCAAACATTTTTTTCACTTTCTTGTTTATGAATATTGAAATTTCGACAACATTAGATACAACCTAAATAATACGTTTTAATCTTTGTTTGTTTTTCTTACTGTGTGACACCATTGCTTTATTTCCAAAGTACAAATTATTACAATATCTAAAGTGTCTGTTAATCTTGTCTACTCAATTTTTAAGACTCTTATCATGTTACTGTGTTAATAATCAAATTGTATCAACCCGAGATTTCTAAATACGCTAAAAACGATGAGTATTTGCCAATTACCTCCGATTCTATATTACACTTCAATCACAATAAATGTGCAGTAAAGCAAGCAAAATGCGCAAAAATTTTAAAGATTAATTTATCTGCACGGTCGCCGTCATTCGCCATCCTTTATCTTGCCCTGCGCTGAATTACTGGAGATTTCGCGAATATATTGGCCAAACAGCGCTCGGGATTTGTAAAGTTATGATATGTGACTTTGTATAGAAATTCTTTAATGAAGTTTATTCATACGTGCTGTAACATTGCTCTTAAGTTAACAGATTTGACTTTATTCGAGTCCGTCATAATCTGAACAAATTGTCAATAAGATCTAGAAAATCTTGTTGAACAAAATAGTAATAACACTTTATATTCCACTTCCTTTCTATGCATTTCTATACCTCTACAATACATACATACCAATGCCCTTTTCCTTTATCATGGATATACAAAGACAAATAAATTTAACAACTAAACCAAGAGCAGAAATAAAAATTTATTTTTTAGTAAGTATCTAGCGAAATCTAGTTACCCGCAGGTAACTCAGCCAAGCATACTAACGAGTAATCCTCTAGTAAAGAAAAGTGGAATCCTCTAAAAAATCCTAACTATAAAAGCAGTAGCCACTTATCAACAGAACTTTAAAGTATTCCTATCATTTTTAACAATTTTAAAAGTTTTTTATTATAATATAAGAGTAGCAGGCGGGAATGCAGTCCACCTGAGGGTAGGTGGCTACTACAGCCCATGGACATTTGTAATCAAGGTTGTCCATATATGCGCCACTACTCCTGAGGACTAAGCTGGAATGAGTCGGAAAAGTATGTCCTTATCACGCCCTTCAATCAGAACATAGCAGCGGTAACCACTGCTGTTATGAGGCAGAAATATGTGTGGCGGTGGTGCCGCTGGAGTCGAATCACAAAGGGTTCTGCCACCTTTATAATGTACCATTATAATCATAGAGATAAGACAGTTCATTCCCAGTTTATTACCTACCGTAAAATTAAGTTCCGTATAACGATCAACACAACGTAAAATATCGTTCATATTTATTCATAAGCAACTACAGAAATGTTATTTTAATTGGCTCTTTAGAAGCTCTCATTTAGTTCTCCAGAAGGCTTAAGAAAAGTTTTTATGCGCGCACGGAGAAAAGTGAAATGTTAATAGATCCCCCGAGAGTCTTGAGAATTTAAATGTGATTTACTATCTGCAGGACTTGTTGCATCGCTTACCGGTAACTAGAAACGATTATTTTAAACGAACGAATGCTTTAAAATAATAATGTAACGCAACAAGAGTCTGAATTTAAATCAAAAGAGCTTATGCGTATTTCATATTAATTAACAATTGATTTGAAGACGAAGGAAAGCTTTATAAAGTAACACAAAAAATAAAGTAAGTTGTGCAAAGTTTATCAATCCCTAAGTTATTTGATGTAATACAGCCTAAACTCGTTATATTCTGAGAGGCGATCACCAGCACTTGCACGCAAACACAAATATAATGTACGAGAATATCATCCAAAAAGGATTTAAATGATAAAATAAATATGACATAATGAGTTGAATATGTATCATTAAAATCAACTTGTCATCAGTCCATTTTTAATCAATTTCAGTCGAGTGACTAATCGTTTTAAAAAATATATATTTTTTTATATCATGTTAATTAGTAACAATAACTTATCTATCATTTATATCTATTTCTCCGTTACTAGTCGTAATTATTAGAGTACAAAGTCGGCAAAATCTAATGGAAAATCTAAATCACGTAACTCGATTACAATAACAACTTTTCTCATTAGCAAATGCACTGGCACGTCAAAAACAAGTCGTTAATTACTTATAAGAGTCGAAAACACGAAAAATTTCTTGCAATACCCAGCTAAATGTTGAACAGACGGCTAATTGTCGCCTGCTAATTAGGAATTATGGGCCCGTTCATCTAACAAACAGCGTAGTTAACTAATTTATTTGGGCAGTAGTGGCGTCTCCATCCTTAAACGGGGGACATTAAGCTTGGCGTTTCACTGTAACCTTTTCTTTTGTCAGTTTTTCTTCTGATCTCTCTGCCAGCTTAAAGGAGTTTGTGCTAAGCAATGTATTGGGTGCTGGTGTACTGTTTTTTTAAAGCGTGACTTGTTTAAATCGTGATGTACAAAGTTAAGTAAAGTCGGACGTGCTTGAAAGCTGGATGCATGCTCACAAACTCACTTCCGTGGTATGGATGGAGCGTTACGCAATCGTTCCCAAATTTTATCATTAGGATAGTAATCATCAAGTTTTCATCAAGTAGTTTGTTTAAAGCTCAATAGGAGGTTTGAAAACATTCAAATAAATCTGTAGTGGAACAATAAGCCGAACTGTACACCTTTCATAATTATCTTCAGGTACCAGTTCCTAACAATTGGTTATGGTAAATAAATTCGTTAGCCGTTCTATACATAATATTAACCTTTCGCTTCGATACACACAAGTAAATTGATCTGTTACACGTGTTTTTCTACCTCAATTAATAAATCGACAGAATCATTGATGTTAAATAAATCTTCACTGCGGTTCCCAATTACGAAACACGAAAGGTTTCTATGCGGAGAGAAAAGGCCAATATTCCGTAAATTAATTCTTCGAATCGTACTGAACGGTATAAGTCGTATGATTTATGATTGATATTATGTTTTATTTAATAGATGCGATAAATATATTTCATGCTATAGGTTTATTTGAACTGTTTTGGTTCATGGTGTGAAAAATTATATTTAAAGGATAGAGAAATAAAGATAGGTTAACAGACATCGCAGATAATAATTAATGGTTTGAAAATAGAATTATATTGAAATATATATAAAGACAATAGAGACACACGCACGCCCTCAGAAACACATACAAACTCAAAAGATTAAAACTTAATCTACCAAAATGTGTTACTTGAAGAAAAAAATGTTCTCTACCACTTCTCTACACTGACAGCCCAACACAAGAATTCCCTGTGTCGTGGGTAAATATCAATATGGGTGATCATAAACACAAAAACGAACACACGCAGACGCAGAACAGATATCTAAATTCATCATTCATATATTTGTCTGGCCGGGGATCGAACCCGGAACCCTCTACGCATCAGACCGGTATAGTGACCGCTCCGTGTGTCTCCATTGAGTGTATAAGATGTATCAAAAACGATGATAGTATGAAAGAAAAAAATGTAGTATGTCTACAAAATCTATTTCAAACTTATCCACACGAATACACCACACAGCTTAGATAATATGCTTCTGCGCTGTTGGATCAAACTCAACCGGACGCGATACATGCTCGTTTTCACAGTCCATTACGTTTTTTCATCGGAACAAAGTCGAGCTGATCATACTCTTATCAAACATGGATTGAATGTAAGCCAAAATATCGTGGATTTCTGTGGAGATTTTGTAATGTTACTATTTAAAAAAGGTTATTGTGTTATATATTGGCCTTAACTAACAATAGGCATTCGCCTTAACTAAATTTATCAGGAAGAAATCCGATTCTGCACCGCCGCCGTGCCGTGGGAACACTGACTACGCACCACGTTGCCACGTCATAGTCCCGAACGTGGGAATTCACTCTGGGCGCTAACATTGCCCCAGCAAGTCACTTAGGTTAGTTAGTTATAATTTAGGTTAGATTTAATCCAACACTTGTAATATTCGGTTTTGATTAAATCTATATATATATAAGAGATTTCCACGTATATAGTCACTCATCACGATATCTCTGGAACCATTAGAGCTAAAGACTTGAAATTTGGTAGGAATATTCTTTTCACCGAGTAGAGGTCAGCTAAGAACGGATTTTACGAAATTCCACCCCCAAGAGGGGTTGCGGGGGTGTTAATTAAAAAAAATCACATTTTAAAACTACAGCTCTTATAGGTATGAAACTTAGTCAGGATATTCTTTTTGGCATATTTGGATTTACTAAAAACTAATTTTATGATATTCCACCCCCAGAGGGGAGTGCGGGGGCGTTGAAAATTAAAAAAAAATTATCTTCCAATCTATCGCTTTTAAAACTCTGAAACTTGACCAAAAAATTTTATGAAATATAGCTTCATTTTATAATGTAGATGCGCACTAAGAACGGATTTTTTGATATTCCACCGTTAAGGGGGTTAAATGGGGGTTGGAAGTTAATATGAAAGTCCGTCAGTTTTAAAGCAAACTAGATGAAAATTGGTATTTAGCTTTCTGATTTAAAGTAATAAAAATCTAATCTAAGGGTTTTTCCAAAATCAACCCTAAAGGTGGTTAAATAGGGGTTGACAGGTTATTTTAAATTTTGCCATTTTGGAAGCCAGCACTATGAAAGTTAGCCATTGCTTTGCTGGTTAGATATAAAATAACTTTAGTTCTACCGTTTTTGGAAAATCAACCCCTATGTGGGTTAAATAAGGGTTGTAAGTTTGTATAGAATTCCCCCAGTTTTGATGTAAACGCTATCAAAATCGGTATTTAGGTTTTCGATTAAAAATAATTAAATACCTATTTCACCATTTTTGGAAAATCAACCCTTAAGTTGGTAAAATAAGGGTTAACAGCTTATTTTAAAATTTGCCAATTTGAAAGCCAGCACTATGTAAGTTAGCCATTGGCTCACTGGTTAGATACAGTGGAACTATAATTCTACCGTTTAGAAAATGAACCCTTATTTGGGTTAACTAAGGGTTGTAAGTTTGTATGTGAGTCCCCCAGTTTTGATGTAAACTGTATAAAAATCGGTATCTGGGTTTCGATAGAAAATAATTAATTATCTATTTCATTGTTTTTGGAAAATCATCCCTTAAGTTCGTTAAATGGGGGTTGGAATTTTATTTCAAACTCCGTTAATTCGGAAGCAAGGACTATAAAAACTTGCATTTGGCTTTCCTGTTAGAAATAATAGAACCTTTTAACACCATTTATGGAAAATCTACCCTCAAGAGGGTAAAATAGGCGTTGTAAGTTTGTATGAAAGTCCTCCAGTTTTAATGTAAACTGTATAAAAATCGGTATTTGGGTTTTCGATAGAAAATAATTAAACACCTATACCATTATTTTTGGAAAATCATCCCTTAAGGTCGTTAAATGGGGGTTGGAATTTTATTTCAAACTCCGTTAATTCGGGAGCGACCACTATGAAAAATCTGAGTCACGGTTTTTTTTAGATTTTTAGATCAACCCTTAAGACTGCTATAGAAGGGTGTATGCATTATGCCTTTCTGTTTACACATCTGTTTCAGCATTTTAGCAACTCAACAATCAACCACCATTAGGGTACTATTTTTTTTTATACTATAGAAGTAGAAGACGAGCATGCAGTCCACCTGATGGTTAGTGGCTACTGCCGCCCATGGACATCTGTAATCAACCCCAGATAGGATAAGATATTCCTACCTGAGGTCAGCCACAGATGCGCCGCTACCCCTGAGGACTAAGTTGGAACGCCTCGGATAAGTCTGTCTCCCTTACCACACCCTTAAAAACGGAACACAGCAGCGCCTAACACTGCTGTTATTAGGTAGAAATAGGTGTGGCGGTGGTGCCGCCGGAGTCGAACCACAAAGGGTTCTACCTTTAGAAACCTATAAGTAAAGGAAGATTCTTTAAAAACCGTTGTTGAAGTTACTTCCTTTGGCGTGTCTGGAAAAAGAACAGAGTGCAGAGAGGTTTAGTGTAGGGTGAAATTCCACGGGCCATCGTAACATATATTTTTAACATGGGAATGTATTACGCGTGTTGAAGTGCACATCGACGGTTTTTTATGGTTCCGTACATAAAGGATAAAAACGGAACTCTATTACTAAGACTTCACTGTCTGTCCGTCTGTCCGTGTGTCACAGAGCTCTATCTCTGGAATCGTAATAGATAGACATTTGAAATTCTTACAGAGGATGCATAACGGTGGCCGCTATAACAACAAATACTAAAAATAAAAAAGTTGAAAACAAAAAGGGGTCCCCATACAACAAACTGCTATTCGATATTTTTCCAACTAACTTTTAAACCGTTAGAGGTAGACAGTTGAAATTTTCACAAAATGTGTAAATAAAAATTTTAGTTGTACGGAATGCTCAAGGTGCGGGTTGGACTTGCACTTGGTAAATTATTAGTAACGCGCAGACCCGCGGGCCACAAGGGAAAGTCGCGGGCCATACACCACCCGTGGGTGTCGGGTTGCCGACCGCAGGTGTTGAATTAGCTTTCAGAAATTTGATGATAAAGTATTTATTGATACATATGTACATAGGAATGTTTTTGAAATTCTACTAAGGAGGTAAAAGAAGTGTTATATGTATATATACGGCAATCTTTTAGGTTCGGAGTTAGAAACGTAAAATTTCAGATAACGTCTATTCAGACAAATACACGACAACGTGGACGGGTGCAAATTTCATATATGATAATGCGTAATTTTGGTATACTGATTAGGTACATCGCAACTACTTTGGACACACTGCGTGCCAACATTTTGTCCTGCCGTGGGGTATGGTTGTGGTTATGCGTGGATTAGTGATGGTTATGTGATAGACACATAGATCTTGGATTAAAATTTTTGGGCTAGAACAGGGCTACAGTATCCCCTGCCTGTCGTACGAGACTAAAGGGGGACTTCGGGAGTTGCGGGCAGCAAGCATGGGAGCTCTAACCGCCCAGCCAGCTACCCTGGAAAGAACCACTGTATGTAAGGCCGCATATAACATGGACGGTTCCTATGGAATAGAGTAAATAATAATTATTGTATCCTACATGAAAATTATATTTTAAAGAAAGTTTCATTACAGTCCACTAATTAGAATTTTAGTGTATGTTTCTGAAGAAAGCTTGACCAATTTAGTTACACAGTGAAGAAAAAAAGCTTTTATTAATTAAATATTAATGCTATTTTATCGTTAAAATTGTTAAAGGTACAAATTTACGATTACAGTTACGAGTATTTGTCTGTTATATCATATTTTTTTTACGCGGGCGAAGCCGCGGGTTCTGCTAGTACATAATATAAAAGTAAATCGGTCTTTCTATATCCTGGCTGCTGCATCCCGACGCAAAACATAACTATTGTAATAACGTTATGAAGTTGTTGTAAAGTGTAATCGAACGTAATAATATATATATAACTGAGGTTCTGAATATTCCAGAATTATATTTTGTGAAAATGAATTTTACTTCACTGAATTTTATTTATAAAATACATTCAATATTTAACTCATTTTTCAAGGGTTTATTTGTTTTATTGAATTTAACTTGTATATTTCATGTTACAAATGTTTACTTGTTAATATACATTCTGCTAATAAATGGTTATAAAATATATTAAATCAATGGACGAACTTTTCCAATTTTTGGCCTAAATGTCATTTAATTGATACGCAGCGCAAAAATCCGCTTCTGCGCTGTTGGATCAAACTAAACTAGACGTGATACAAATTCGTTTTAACAGTGCATTACCTTTTTTCATCAAAACGAACTTAAATAGATTATACTCGCACCGGGAATGGAGTGTGTATGTATAAATGAGTTTTGATACGGATAAATTAGTTTTGAAATGATTTATTTATTTTATCCATATTCACCTTTCTCGTCGTTCGGTCGTTTAGTAGCTCATACAACATTGATTTTAAAGATTTATTTACTTGTTACATCCCAATTCCCAAAGATCCGCGCCCAATAAATATTCATCAGCTTTCATCAGTAAAATAATTCAATTTATAACATTTAATACTTCGACAAAATGTAACAATTTGTGTTATAAATATTGTCATCTATAAGTTACAAAATATTTAAACAAAGACTAAATTAAATTGTACAAAGCAACAAATAAACTAAATGTCTCAGTTGCACAAAGTTCAGGAACTAAATAACTGTTGTAACTGTAAATTAAATCAACATAAGTGGTTCAAACTCCAGCGAACAGTGTGGGCGACGAAATTCATAAAACGTAACAATTCGCCGGAAGACTGTCGGCACAGCGCTTTGATCCCGCGTTGTTATGACAGGAATCTAGCTCGCGAAGCCTAATCATTTTAAGGCCGTATGTATCATTCAAGCTTTAAATATATGGTGTTATATAAATAGATTATAAGTTATGATAATTACTAAATTAGACAAATGATAAGGCTCCCTGGTCAATGTCAGTTCAAAAGTCAAAAAATAAAAAATCAGATAAAAAAAACCTAAAAGCAAGGGGGAAGCAAAATACCTAACAAGTTACACTTACGATTGGAAAGCTGACATAACTAAAACGAATTGAAATGAATGACAAAATAATAAAGAACTAGCAGCAATAACAGAAAACAAAAATATGATACGAGCATATCAGACATAGTATGTTCAGTTTTACGATTGGAAAGCTGATATGACTAAAACGTGAATTGAAATGAACTACAATAATAAAGAACAATATATAATATATATTTTAGAATAAGTTACGAATATAGTTTAGTTACGAATATTCTTTATGTACCTATATAAGTTTTACAAAATGTAAATATTTATGTGTATTCTCAAAATAATAAAATTATTCACAATCATTAAAAATAACTAACAACAATAGCAAAACCCATAAATTTGAAGTACATCAGAAAAAGTATGTTTATCCCAATCCAATAGACCAGCCTTGAAGAGTCACTTCTAAACCTGTTAATAAATACCGACAATATACAACAAAAAATCAACACACAAAATATGAAAGAAAAATAAATAGAGAAGAGTAGGAAATAATCCTTTTACCGAACCAAATACTGTATCAAAGCCCTTTGTAAAATCCATTCCATTTCACTTAAAACAACGGAATAAATTGATTTAATGTTACCAAAAATTGTTAAACATTACCCGAGATGTTAAAAGCAACGATGCTTACCCCAGAGAGTCGAGTAATCATAAAAAGGAGTCTCGTCTCAGCCATTTTCCTGCAAATATTATTTCATATTTCTTTGCCTCAGCTCCTTTGTTTTGCATCTACTTTGCGTTTGTTCTCTAGAATCTTGTGGTGAGTACTGACATGAAATTGTTGAATGATATTTCTTTTCAAATAATGCATGCTTTATAGAAATGGTTTGAAATCCGGTCTCTCGCTGTAATGATTCGTGGATCTAGCACCTTTGAATTATCTCTGTGAATGCGAAGTTAAGTGCGTATTAAGCATTAATTGCAACTTGTTTGGAAAGTAAAAAAAAATATCATGAGGAAACTCGCGAAAGTTTTAAAGTGGATCTTTAACTTGGATTGCATGGAGGATATAGTCCTCTGACTTAATTCTTCTGACTCTGAGAAGAAACCCTCGCATATCATTAGAAAAGTCAAATTGATAATGATAACGATAAGGCATAAATACAATTAGATTAGCACCAACTTCAAGGTACAATTCCCAGAGTTGTGAGCACCTTGAGTTCATATATAGAGACAAGTATCCAGAAGCTCATTTACATTAATTAATTTACGTACCTTATTTTATTACGCTTGATGGTAATTTAGGCCCAGAGTCTCCAAGCGTAAAGACACATGAACCACATGTCAATTCAAGAGCGCTATAATACAAGGATCTTCTAAAAACCCATTTGGAACCTCTAGCACAGAGAATGTCCTTAAGCGACGATGACTTATCAACAGGTGGGCCATTTGCCTATTTGCCTAAGGTTATGGCAAACCTTTTCAAAGAAACTCATTCAGGCGCAATGAAGCAAAATATTGTTACTCCAACTTCATAACAAATAGGTAAATACAAAACTTGTAATCCAAAAAAGAAAACAAAGTATTTATTAAAGTAAAATTTTAATGGAATATAAAAACTTAATTACTTAGATTTTTAGCCCTACATTAAAAGCGTGCAAAAATAGAAAATCAATTTTGCTTTACGTTCCATCAGTACATCAATAGCCATCTTGACCCAAGTGTCGCTGCTTAAAGATAACCCTGACGAAATAAGGAAACAAAACAGCCTGCAGATCCTATCGGTCCCATCGAGGGGGCCTCAGCAACGAAACTAACTTCCCCGAGTTCCTCGGAACCCGGGAAACGGAACTTTAGAGGTATCAGATACAGTCGTGTTTAGAACGCTTCCGAGCCAATAGCTCGCGTTTACATCAGAGATAAGTTGGGATAGTTTTAGGTCAAAGAACTGTTTCCCGTATATTACGTATCGTGAGCACCCGAGCTTGAGACTTACAATTCGATAGAATGGTAAGAGACGATTATCGATTCAATCGGTTGTAGATTCTGATGTATCGCTTTCAAAATGTATACTTATAATAATAACACTGTTATTTTCATAACATTTCTGCACTCATAAACCCAACATCAGGATATTTCATGTATTGTGCCATAGACACACACAAAGACAAATACACAGACACCCAGACCCGGAACAAAAATCTAAGCCCATTATTTAGATCTGGATCGAATTCGAAACTGAGTACTAAAGCTCAATCCTAATTGAATATGTTGTGTCACTTACCATTCACGAGAGACCTCAATGTGGAGAAGGAATTGCGATCGTGACTTGTTTATAAGTGGTTCGTGTCCTTTATGGGGTTGGTTGTCATATAACGTGGATATAGAACTGTTTGAGCTACGAAGACGGAAATATTACAACGAATATTTAGGCTTTCTGATAACAGTGTTAAACGTTGTGTTGTGGTCTGAATATTATGAAAGAGAGTGTCTGAGTCTTATCTTACGTACTCTACGTAAATATATTAAATACGTGATATTTCCAATTATTTCTATCAAAACGGGTATCAAAAACAAAATAATGTAGAATGAAAACAATATTTTTTTTAAAATATATATATAAACTTATTACAGTCCCTTCTTCATGATTAGTTATCTGTTACACAATCTCTTAATTTAACGATCTTAGCTACACAGTATTACTGACAATAGAAACAAATTAAATTTCACTTTAAAACAGCATTACAATTTGACAAACTCCGAATTACACGAACAACAAAGAAATAATGCCTATCCCATTACAACACTCGTTCATAATACGACAAAGACAATTCAATTACCATTAAACAGATAAATTATTTACAAAAAAGGACCAAGGATTAGGAACTTATTCAATTATGCAGATGTAAATGAACACAAACACAATAAGGCAGACGTCTCACTGCAGACGTTTCAGATGAAAGAATGGACAGAATCTATAATCATAAATATATCTAATATCTATTACGGGTTTTTTTTATGACTAGATAAAAGTGCAGGTGAGGTGTAAATCCTTTGTATAATACAAATAATTATAAACATTGAGTTGTGTGTGATTGACGATAGTAGCTAGAGTCAAATGTGTTAAAACTTGTAATTTGACGGGGCGGTAACTCCACTATGACTACCCTATTACAGCAATATCAGATGTTGCTGTTATTACATTTGTGGGTGTGGTAAGCCAAAGACAACTATACAAAAGATTTCAAATCGATTATCACGAGCGACACATCCCGGGGCATCTTACGTCCAATCCTATTCAGAGTTGATATAAGATGTCCATGGGCAACAGTGACTACTTAAGGATGTATTCGTTTGCTATTTAATTTGATCATATTAAAATCTAAAATAGCAATGACGGCATCATAGCAATGAAACTTCAAATTTTACAAATATTAGAAATTCGCTTTAAGTAAATGCTCGCTTTTCGCCTTGAATGTAACAAGCGACTGAGGGGAAATGTATTTTCGTAGGGAAAGCGGATACGGTTCGACAAATGAGACTAATTAAGAAATTGCCGGATAACAGTTGTATGAGAACACTTGATTATCTAATATTCTTTCCTGAACAAATAAGCTAGTAAATCATTGTACGAGCATTTTGGTAAAAGCTATTTAAGAATGAGGAAAGTTATGACTTTTATACTCTTTTAATTGCGAATGTAGGGTTTTTTGAAATAAAAGTACATATTTATGCATATTGTATCAGAACTATAGTGTCAGTAACGTAGCATTAAATGTCTAAATTGATAAGATGGCGCTTTATTTTTTGTCTCTTTTCTTTGCGAACATGTGAGGCAGATCAAAAGACTTGTGCACTTACTTATTATTACGTTTACTCAGTCTACTGAAGCAAATGGAACAGAATAATGGACTGAGTAAACGTAACGTAAAATTGTGGGATGTTTTGGAAACGACATATGCATCGCCACTTCGGAGACGTTAGTTCTCAGAAGTGGCATATACAAGTACGTATGTAGATAAGTCGGCCAACATCCCGACCTTTCCATCAGAAAGCAACAAATACTTCACATTAAAAATATGTATAGCGATAGTAACTCCCCTGATTCTACCAACTTTCAGACTCAAAGTTACATATTGAACCGTGGATGGATAGAAATTTCGACGACATACTCGTAAACAGCGATAGCGCCATAATTTTACGAATTGTGAGTTCTGGTTGCTTTAAAAATGATAACTTTTATATGAGTGTTATAATCAATTTGCTAAAGTGGTAAATAAATAAAAATGCCGTAATTAAGGTTTGTTTCTGAACTAACATTAGTTGAGGTTAACGCGAAAGTAGGTTAAATACTTGGCATCGCTTGTAAGTACAACTACAGAATTACCGCAAAGGGTTTACCGACGAAGTGCATAATTTAAAATACTAAAAATAAATTATACAAAATTGTACATATTTCATTAATAATTTAGATTGCAATATTTTATAAATATTTTATTTTTATTTTTATACTTTATTCGCTAGTTCCTACTTAAACGTAAACCCCGACTACTAGTAATGCTTAAAAAAATTGACAAAATAAATAACCAAAAAACTTTGTGTAAATAAATTAATTAAATGAAATTAAAATTATAGTTGTCCTCACTAAATTAACATATAGATTTAGGTTAAAAGTGAAAACAATACTTCAAATCAACATAACATTTATGAAGTTTATAAGGACACTTTAGAAAATGGCTACCCAGACTTTATGAAACACTTCAACATCCTTAAATAAAAGCGATTCTTAATATAACAAGCAATTAATTAAAAAGTCCCCTAAGCTACATTTCTCTCAAATGTAGACCAAAGTTGAATAACAACACAAGTTAGTATAATTGCAAAGCACTCAAGAACTTACCGCTCATGAAATACTCGAGTGCGTAAATATTTGTGGCGATGGTTCTTTTATTAGTTCAACGTTTGAGTAGGTTGTTTCGTCTTTTTAAATATGTATAAAAGATAGGTTCTGTATGTTTGCTTCACAAAACTCGAAAATCACATCATAGAGTAAACATTTCTTTTAACATAAGGTATATAAGATTTATATAAGAGTATTTTTATATACTTTTTATTCGCATATTCTCATAAGATTCATACTCAAAGTACGTATTTAATTGAATTAATTCAATAATGTTTTCTCGGTGAATATATAATGATCTCTATACTACTTTAATTGGCATTAACTTCTACTTATTTCTTGAATAATTAATATCAAATAGTAGGAAAGCTTTGGTAGTATTTAAAACAATGACTTTTTAATATAACAAGCAATTAATTAAAAGATCATGTAAGCTACATTTCTCTCAAATGTAGACCAAAGTTGAATAACAACACAAGTCAGTATAATTGCGAAGCACTCAAGAACTTACCGCTCATAAAATACTCGAGTGCGTAAATATTTGTGGCAACGGTTCTTTTATTAGTTCAACGTTTGAGTAAGTTGTTACATCTTTTTAATGATTTGTATTTTATATGAGTGTTTTGATATACTTTTTTCCTAAGTTTCCAGAAAATCATAAAGCCAAGGACATATTAATTTGAATTACGTTTTGTCGGTAAATCTATATACTCTAGAATTATTTAATTTACTTTTTCTTCTACTTTTTTCTTTAATAATTTATATAAAGATTACTCACTCCTAACAAGATAATGTAACCAGTTTTAACAATTGAATTAGTTGCGTAAAAAAGTTTTGCCACGTCTCCGTGCTAAAATGTCCCTAAAATATTTGAAATAATTAATTATTTATTAAGTCAATTACGCAGTATTAGTTATTTATTCGTAAATTTTCTCTAAAAATGTTTTTATTTGTCAAGAATTCAAAAAAAGAACTTACTAAAATAAGCCGTTTGTGGCTTCATTCAATTTCAAGGCGACGAAGTATCTTTACTAATCTATGCGTAATTATGGCAAAATATGGCCAGATTGACTGACAAAAGACAAATCTTTAATATAACAAGCAAATAATTAAAATGTCCCTTAAGCTACATTTCTCTCAAATGTATAACCAAGTTGAATAACAACACGAGAGTAAGCATAATTGCGAAGCACTCAAGAACTTACCGCTCATGAAATACTCGAGTGCGTAAATATTTGTGGCAATGGTTCTTTTTAGTTCAACGTTCAAATAAGTTGTTTCGTCTTTTTAATGATGTAAGTATATAAAAGTCTGCGTGCCCTATGTTTGTATCCTCAAAAATAAAAAAGTAGTAGTTAACATAATGTCTTTTAAATAAGCTCGTATTCGTATATTAGCATGTTTTAATATATTTTTTAGTTTTTTTAATAAGTCAAAAAGTTGTAATAACTTAGTAACAACAACACAGAAAATGCTATATTTATATTAAATTTTACAATATTTGTCAAATTTCATAAAGTTGGCTCTATAAAATCTGAAACTAAAAAGTCACTAAACTCAACAACAAATCATCAAACCATAAACTCAGTAGGGCCATGCAGGCACGAGCCTAATACCTATGGACACTCTATACAATAAACATTAATATCAGACGCTTAGCCGAACAGCCGCATAGTTCCCTGCGATTCCAATAAGAGCTTTCGTTTGAACCCGAATGTTTGCGAGGTGCAGTGATACGGCAACGCGATGGTTGCCAAAATTGCCACGCCGGTATCTCCTCGCTTCAGAAGATCAGGAATGCCTATGTTGTTCTGTTTTTGCTTATATTTTAAAGAAACACAACACCTATTTCTAGCATTATCCTTTGTGTATCACTGGACATGAGTACATCCTAGGTAACTGTCACGTATAAGGTGACCATACTGACCATGTTAGGAGTGGAGTCGATAACAAAAAATAAATAGGAGTGCCAACGCATTCAGGCTATTTGGCTTCAGGTCCCTGTTTTATATGAATGTTATGTCCATGACAACATTCACTGTCATCAGGTGGACTAAATGCTCAATTCCACTCTAATTCTATAAAAATAAAGGTAAAACTTTATGTAGAGGTAACACAGTCAGAGTTACTTTTGTGTTACAATAGCATTGATAAATGCCGCTGCGTTCTGATTTGAAGTCTTTAGAGAATCTCTCTAAAGTCTTTTGGAATACTAACTAAATTTTACCAAAATGCTACCTCTAAAAACTAAGTTAAGACGTCAAAATCCTCACCACTATCTCGACTGACGCTCAGCACTTGTATTACAAAGCAGAAATAGATGGCGCAAATAAGGAAAATGCACTTACAAATTTTAAATTAAATTATTTTAATTAAAACAAATTCACGACTCGTATCAAAATCCTCTTTCTCGCAAACATTAGATAATTACTCTTGTATTATATATCAATTTACATGTAATCCACATCCTCATATTAAATTCGGCTTATATCTCGAAGGATATGGCTCTTGCCTGAGATTTCCGTAACTGAGGCGCTTCATCTCGCTTAAAACTGTGGATTAAATTTGTTTACAATGTTTCTGTAAGCTTATTCCATTTTAGTAGGTACCTCTTTAGTTTCAACTTTATAATACTTTCGCATTGTCTTGTTATTATTTACACTTATACTCATTTGTAATTAGAACGGTATAAGAACAGTAGCGGTCAGATAAAAACACTACCTGTAATGTTTTACCTGACTGCCGAGAGTAATTTTTTTCGAGCATAAGGCATGATCATTCTTTGTCACGCTCTACAGCCCAAACGGCTTAACAAATTTTACCAAATAAGATGTCGTTGGATTTGTCTTAATTGTGAGAGTGGCGTATAAACTAGGCAGTCTTTTTTGTTTTGTTGATATAATAAATCCCTACTTTACAATATTAAAGTAATAATATTTTACCAACCTTAAACAGATATCTATGTGAATATCTGGGTCTTCATCTAAAGGCCCATTCCCAACTCAAACGAGATATCAGACCATTTGTAGCAATTCCAAGAAATCACCTTTGGATTAACAATCTAAAGTCCAGTCAATACCCATTTCGACTGACTGTAACCAATACCCGATAGCACCAAAAGTACAACCGTAGTTGATGATTAGGCGGGGAAATCGGCCTAGCTTTGATTTTGGCAACACAAATACTGCGCGCTGCCAGTATTGCGTCCCAGCTCGCAACTTCCAGGATTTCACCAAAGCTCATATTGGAATCGCTCGCTACGAACAATATGTCCGGCTGTTCTCGTTAATGGTGGTATTGGATGCTTTTGAAAATATTTGACACGAATATTTTTAACACAATGTTGGAAGGATTTTAACATTTTTAAATATTTTTGTTGGCAATCCCATTAGTTTCATAATATTAGTAAAGCCTACAAAAATTACTGCACCTAAACTTATGAACAGTTAAAAATCATTAGCTTAAATTAACGAAAATTTCCTAATATGATTATTCAACCTTAAATAGAATTATAGATAAAATGCCAGATATTCCTTATTAAAACGAGATATAGCACTGCATGACGAATATCAAAATACCAAACAATTCCAAGAAATTACCTTTGGACTAACAATCAAAAGTCCAACCAATACCCGTTTCGACTGACTGCAACCAAATATCGGATATCACCCAGAGTACAACCGTAGTTGATGATTAGGCGGGGAAATCGGCCTAGCTTTGATTTTGGCAACACAAATACTGCGTCCCAGCTCGCAACTTCCAGGATTTCATCAAAGCTCATATTGGAATCGCTTGCTACGAACAATATGTGCGGCTATTCTTGTTAATGGTAACATTGGACGCTTGTGAAAATTAAAATATATAACGCGAATATTTTTTTAAAAGATATGTGAACACTATCTATGTTATTTCTTTATAGATGAAAGAAATCGTGAATGGATAATGTTGATTTGTGCGTACATTAACTTCGACCTAAAAACTTGCGTAACGTTCCTATGTTTATCCATTTTCAACAACTATTTAGTTAGGTGGTAGAAGCCTTTGTGGTTCGACTCCGGCGGCACCACCGCCACACCTATTTCTACCTAATAACAGCAGTGTTAAGTGCTGCTGCAGTTCCGGTTTGAAGGGTGTGGTAAGGGAGACAGACTTTTCCGAGGCGTTCCAGCTTAGTCCTCAGGGGTAGCGGCGCATCTGTGGCCGACCTCAGGTAGGAATATCTAATCCTATCTGGGGTTGATTACGGATGCCCATGGGCGGCAGTAGCCACTCACCATCAGGTGGACTGCATGCTCGTCTGCTACTCTTATATTATAAAAAAAAACTTAAAATATTGCATAGAAACCCGAAAACTATAAGCAATATCTTATAACAAAAATGATTGAAGACTTAATAAACACGATTTGAGTAACAGTACGTATTGAGTACAATTGTCAATTATTATAAAAACCTTGTATAAAATAAAGACTAAAACTCGTTTTAAACCCACAAATTTCTCAGATATTACTTACATAGCAAGTACAACGTGCATCCGGGCTGCCAGCCTGGAACGTAACTAATGGTCACTGGATTGCGAGTTACGTCACACGTTCTCCACCGGTCATGTTACAAATTAATATATTAATGAACTCCGCTATTGTATAATACAATAAAAGGAATTGTCTCTTTCATGGCTTACGTCATCGCGAGGTCTTTAAAACGGCTGATTTACACAGTGATCATCTTAGTCTTTATCCTCATCTACATTTCAACCTGTTTTGAAGTTCATGATAAATATTCATAGACGGAAGTAGCCACTTACTATCGGGTAGCCTATAAGCTCATTTGCTACTCCTATCTTCAGATGTGCCACACGAGACGCAGTTCCCCGAAGATCTTATCCAGCCACTACAATTTTCGTTCAACCTTATTAACCAGTATCTATCTAAAAATAGTTAATTACGAGTATTATCAGGCATTATTTTGTTGATACCCTGATTTACAAGAGTAACATGAAACTACTTCCCAACAATCCGCTACCAAAAATTACAATGATAATTATTTTAGTGATAACTTAAAATTATACCAATAGATTACGTGTATCATATTCCTCAATAAGCTGCTAGGAACATATTGGTGCTATCATCAACAGCGATATGACGTAACTCGCAATCCGGTCTCCATTAGTAACGTTCGAGCCGGGCAGCGCGGATCCATCACGTCTTGTGCAGATACGAACCTACGAGTATGTACCGTACTATATCATATGTAACGGATCAATAAGCGTACATAGCTCTACGATTTATGTCGATCATATTCTATAAAATTTATCAAGTTCAAGTGTATTTAAAAGTTGGATAGGTTACTGCTAGTAACAGAATTTGTTGTACGCTTCAATTCTTAAAAGAAAACGTTAATATATCTTTAAAAAGAAGTCGTTAAGTTTTGTCGTAGGCTTGTAAGTGGTTGAAAAACATTCGACTCGGAAATCCCTCAACCCCTACCTTCATCCGCTAATTAGCCCTGTTGTAACGTATATTTCAGGCTTATCCCAATTGTGGAGAAGGAACCTTCGACAGCATTGGCATATTAAGAAAGTTTGCAGCAAGCAGCAACTATTGAGTCGATTTTAGTCATATTTAAGTCTAAAGTCGAATCGTAAACTATCGATGTCAATAGACTAGGCTAGGCTAGGCTAAGAACACATTGGTGCTATCGGCAACAGTGGTATGATGTAACTCGCAATCCGGTCTCCGTTAGTTACGTTCGAGCCGGGCAGCGCGGATCCATCACGTCTTGTGCAGATACGAACCCACGAGTGTGTACCGTTCTATATAATGTAAAGGAACAAGACACATATTATGTAAAACATTTCTAAGTGGAATTCTTTGTGAAGTTTGAGATTTATGAGATTGGAGTAGCCAACTTGCTTGTAGTCCCTTCGATGGTCGGTGGTCACCATCTGTAATCAAGCCCATGTGGAACAAGTTTGTATACATGAAGCCTTACAATGATACGTACCCACTCATAGAAACTAAGGTCGACTACCTTTAATCACAAATGAACCACAGAGAGTTCTACCACCTTAAATTTTATAGATCCAATATCGATGCTGTGTTTTGGTTCAACGGGCGGTTAGAGTTTGTTCTTTATTCCAGCGGTTTCCAATTCCGACCACTATTTGAAACAGTATACTAAATCTAATTTAGGAATTTTCTGAATAAATTAAGTTTTTTTGTGGATTTAAATTTTTATGTCACTTTATGCAGATGCACCGTGCTAATATGTAGGCACTTATTTTTTATAACACTGATAAAATCAAATAAACGTGACATTCAGTAGTATTAAAGTAAAATCCTGTTTTAAGTAAAATTTAAAACATGAGATATTTTCCATCTAACAGAATAATTTGGCTCACCCTGTATATGCTAGAATATCATTCAACGCAGTATCTGAACATGAAGTTTAGCATGATATGTCTAAGCTGTCTGTACAATAGTTAATACACGTTGGATAGCAAATACCGTCATATGTTCCGGATTGACGTTGCTACTATAATTTACCCTAGGTACAGCTCTATAACCAGTTAATAACATATACAGAGTGTATTTTATTTGTACTTGAGTGGACGAATCCAAAATAATAAAGAATACTGAAAAAATCAAACGAGTCTCGAAGCCGATTGTAGCAAAAAGTAAAACTGTAGGATTTTATTTTAAAAAATATATGTTTCGATCCAGGAGAAGCAAATCAAAGGCAGAAGAAAACAAACCCAAATTATAATTAAAAAAACTATACTACGTTCTAGAAGGATGACTGCTGATATCTAAGGTGTATTAACCATTCTGCGTTAATACACCTTAGATATCCAATTGCATTATAATTGGTTTGACGTTGCGAATAAAATTCAGGTTTTCTACAGCTCTAACAGACTTAAAATACATCGGTAATCCTATAAGTGACCTCAACAAGGAACTACACCTTCCTTATAGATAGTAATACTTACATACTTATAAACTACTAGGTTATCCTCCCAACTAAATCCCTCATGTAAAAAAACAAATCAAAAGTCCCAACAAACGCGTCACAGTTAAGAAAAGCCGATTCAGCCAACAATGTGTTATCAACATGACTGTAAAGGAAATATAAAGGCCCTGAGAGAATTACAAATTTCATTTTATTTACGCTCTTTCAATCTCATACGATTAACTGTAGAAACAAGGAGAGAGGAGGAGAACATTATAAAGGATGATAGACGCAATAAACTCGTGATTACGATGCTGTAACGCAAATGTGTAGGGTCCCTAAGGAAGCCACGTTGATGTCGACTGGGTTTGAGTAGACGCTAGTGGAATAAACCTAGCTTTATTATAAAGCTTTCATCCTATTTAGCCCCTTAGGGGACGGATTCAAAAATCATATCTTAGTGCTCATCTACGTTATTATATAAGGAATTTCTTGTTGATACCAGATAAAACGGTATTTTGAAGGTAAAACTTGTAAACTGTATGTTATCTTTAAGATTTTTCTAACAAGTTCGAAGTAGCAAACGAGGATGCAATCCACTTGTACAGTGGGTGGTAAGAGGCTACTGTTATCCATAAACGTCTCTAAGTAAACTCCATATGGAACACAAGTATTTTTTTTATATATAATATAGGAGTAGCAGACGAGCATGCAGTCCACCTGATGGTAATTGGCTACTGCCGCCCATGGACATCTGTAATCAACCCCAGATAGAATTAGATATTCCTACCTGAGGTCGGCCACAGATGCGCCGCTACGACTGAGGACTAAGCTGGAACGCCCCAAAAAAGTCTGTCTCCCTAACCACACCCTTCAAACCGGAACACAGCAGCGCCTAACACTGCTGTTATTAGGCAGAAATAGGTGTGACGGTGGTGCCGCCGGAGTCGAACCACAAAGAGTTCTACCACCTTCAATCATATCTGAACTACCAACATCATATCTGAAGCCGAACACACACGGGATGCCTGAGAACCAACACGGTCAAGTGAGCTGGCTGTCTCACCACCTCGCACCTATACAGACATTCCTTGTGTGCATAAGTTATTGTATGATGGGCCATCTGTACTATATCTACCTAACCTGATATTCTGCGATACCGATACATTCTTCATCCACCAAATATTATTAACTATATTATTTTATAACAAAAACAATGTTTTATATATTCCTGCAATAACAATATGGCACATACTAGTATATTGCAAGCTCAAATCTCACGTCAGGTCTCCGGAGACGTCAGCATGTTGACACCTCGACTGTCGCCTTTGAGACAAGACAAGATTGTTCTAGAATTATTCTTATGAAGCATAATGCCACTGGAATACATTGAGTTATTGAACTACAGATAAGGAGGACGTATGAACAATAAGTCACTAAAGTTTCATAACAATTGAAAGGATAGTAAATTAAATGATATAAAGAAAAAATAATGACAGAAAGAGGAAACTTTTCTTAATATGACTAAGCGTATCGAAATATATTATTCCGAGTTTCATACATTGCACTCATCATTTCACTCTTTAGCGGTAGAAAAAGTTGTCTTTATTCTTCCTCACGATTCAAACTATCTTCATACCAAATTTCATCTCAATCCAATGAGCGAGTTAGCCGTGAAAGTGTAACAAACATAGTTCCTAAGTAACAACATTAGTATGGACTCAACGGGCACGCAATTATATACACAACTAGCTGACCCGGCAAACTTTGTACCACCTCAAAATCTATTTATCAAATGTATTTCATATAAAATATAGCCTATGCTACTCGTGGATAATGTAGCTTTCGAATGGTGAAAGAATTTTTAAGACCGGTCCAGTAGTTTTTGAGCCTATTCATTACAACCAACCAAACAAACAAAGTTTTCTCTTTATAATATTAGTGTAGCATTCTAAATACAAATGAAAAACAAAAACGCTTCATGTAATTCTATTCTACTCCACGCTATTCAAACGTAAATAAATCCTAAGATTATGCAAACAGCAATGAAATCTGCGTGCGTAATGAAATATTTATGCAAAAGTAGTGGTGGCTAATTAGCGCGGTGGTCCGGACATTAATTTCATTGTTCAAAGCCCGCTAAGGTAATACTGTTTCTTATTTTTCTCGAAAACCCTCGGGTAAACGGTTCTAGTTTTTGTTTCAATTTAATTGTTTTTTTTTCCCTTGGCGGATTTTTCTCAGTCATATTTTCTTAGATAATAAGCCTTGAACAAGTCTTTGTTCGTGTTGTGTAAAAGTTGAGTTTTACGTCGAATTCTTTAGGTATTTTTTGTTGTTTCTTATAAAACTAATACGGTAAAGGTTGACTTTCGAGGATGGCGATTAATAACTAGTTACTCTACGATTAACTACTAACACGTATGTTTTAATACATTTTATTGTCACGGCTTACTAGCGATATCGCTATGACCAACAAGGTTGATTTAAAAGTGTGATATCGTTTCATTAAATGTGAGATTACATTTTTTTTAATTATTTGTTCAAATATTATTATTTTAGCAAATAATTTAAAATTAAGACGCAAACTTGATTTTGATCCAGATCTTATTATTAGAACTTAAATTAGAATATTTCTACTACGAATAATCGCAATATAATTCAACGGCAAAAGCCCTATCAAACAATCGTTAAAAATACTTTTATTTTTAAAAATTGCAAATGCAATTCACCTGATGCAGTTCACCTAATGTAAAGCTTTAAATCAGATAACTCCTCAAAGGATTTTGTAAATTTCAGACGAAACATAGCCTTCATGATAATACAATAGAAATAAAGTACAATAGTCTTGTACTGCGAGGTTGATATAATCTCGTCTTCATTGCACAGTGGATCCTTTGGGATCGTATTTAGAATCGTAGACATGCCCTTTCATTTGAATTACATACATAAATAAAATTGGCCTCTCTTTAAAAATATTATTGAACCTTTATAAAAAAACTGACTGTTTACAAATATTGCCTATGTTAAAATCCTATCACATCCTATCACTCTTACAATTTGATGAATCCAACGACACCTAATATGTTAAAGTCCATCAAACCGTTTGGGCTGCATACCGTTCCAAAAAATCGAACATATTGCCGCTGTTAAGTAAAACAGAAGGTTAAACAGGATTGACAAACGAGCAAGCAATTCTTGATTGTAAGCGGATATTGCCACCCATGAACATCTATAATCAACCACACATGTGTAACGTGCAACTTCTGGACAACTTGGAACAGTTGGAAAAAGTATGCCTTACCATACATTTACGAAATCTATAAGCAGTAGTAGGTACTTAACATCAAGACTGCAAGTTTGTTTGCTTATAAAGGTGGTAGAATCCTTCGTGATTCGACTTCAGCACACCACTGCCACACCTATTTCTTCCTCATAACAACAGTGTTCAGCGCTGATGTGTTCTGGTTTGAAGGGTGTTGTAAGGGAAACATACTTTTCCGAGGCGTTCCAGCTAAGTCCTCAGGGGTAGCGGCGCATCTATGGCCGACCTCAGGTAGGAATATCTAATCCTATCTGGGGATGATTACGGATGTCCATGGGCGACATAGTCACTTACCATCAGGTGGACTGCGTGCCCATCTGCTACTCCTATATTATAAAAATCGTTATAAACGTCCTATAAACGTCTCTCTTATAAAACTCCAAGATAAAAAATAAAGAAATACCTTCGCAAGGCTTTGTAGAGTGAAATAAACACCCGGCCGCTAATTACCGACCACTACTTCTGCATTAATATTTCATTACGCGTTATAAAGAGAAATTAACGCTATTTGCATTATTGCGAGATTTATAATTTTTTCAGCTTGCCTGTTTCCTTTTCCGTAGTTGTTTGTATTTTTTTTTTGGAAATACAACCAACCAGGTAACGATATATTTTGGAAAAAAATACTTTTCGTACATTAGTAACTAAATCTATATGTGATAGTAGATTTTAAAGGTGATAGAGCCAGTATAGTTTGAAAGGAGAATTACCACCGCCGTACCTATAACGTAAAGATGTTCTTACGTTTCGGTATTCGGTATTTATATGCCACCACAACGTTTGCCGGGTCAGCTAGTTATATATAAGATGATCGTGTAAGTCAAGAGCAGAAAACAATCTGTGGTCGACTTTAGATATAATTTCTGTTCTATATGGGGTTGGTTACAGGATTTTATGAGCAGTAAAGACCATTTACCATCAGATGGACCGCATGCTCGTTCTAGCTACTTCAACCATAAACAAAATTCATAAGAATCGATTTATTAAATAGTTTCTGGAAAATGTATCAAGTCTATCAATCCGTATTTTCCGATTATAATAAACCATAATATTTAATCTTCTCATTCGAAAATACCCTAGTATAGTAATTAAACACATAACGTACCTTTTGAAGATAATAAATTGTTGTGAATATCCGCAAAATGTAATTTTCCTTTACAACAATCGAATATTTAGTTAGTTCCACGCTATTTCCCATGATACAATTTCCGTCATAAATAATAGTTGTGCAGATATTGTCTAAATTGTACTGGTTTTACTGCAAAATCTATATTGAGTATCTATATTTAGTAAATACATCTATTTAATGTATATTTTTTTTTATTTCCCACAAGCAATGAAACGCTTTTTTTCTGAGAAATTCAGTAACTTACAATGTTTTTAATTCAATATGCTTTTTATGTTCCATAGTGTCATAGAAGTATACCATACATAAGCTTTTCTTCATCATTTTAATCAAATAATTTTGAATGTTTTAAAAAAAAACTGTTCAAAGAATCTACAATTCTTTATTTTGTGCGTTTCTATAAGGTCAGATTTTCTTAAAGTACTTTCATACTTTGAATCACTTACCTACGTTCTTTAACGAACATTAAAACAAAAACAGAACCTAAATCCAACTGTTCAGTCTCATCTACTCGTAGAATCAATTACAGTATGTAACCCTAAGTCCCAGCTTCAGAAAGCAATCTCTCAGAAGCGTTCCGAAGCACTTGCTCAATTACTAATTCCCTTACAACTGATGTTGTAGATCCATTATACCTACGTGTTTCCTAGATATTTGTTAATCGAAATACGTCATAAGTAACCACTAGTAATCACTGAATCCATCAGTTGTTCAAGTAGTAGACAATAAGCAGTCATAATTATAATAGTATGAGTTTTTAAAGGAGAAAAAACTAATGATATCGTTAAATGGACAAATGGCGATTCAAATTAAAAAAAAATAACGGATTGCACTCCCGGAGTGCCGGCAGGAGTGAAAACTTGAATATTAACGTTGTGAATTTTTGTTATTTTAAAATGGTTAGCGAATAATTTTGCAATTGCTTTTATTATCAGTATTATTTCATACACAAAAAAACATTTCAAAGGTATGTGAAGTCGACCAATACGCACTTGGCCAGCGCGGTGGACTATGGGCTCGTTCACAAAACTGCGGTGCGACGCGACGCGAATCCGCAACGCAGAAAATTGCGACACGAATTGCTACGATGCGATATCGTGCGGTATAGCGTCTCCCAGGGTGACCATTCTTCCGACAACCGTCAACCGTACGGAACGTATTTTGAAAATTAGGTCGTGACATGGATCGTAAAAAGAAGTGTGCACTTTTGTTATTGCTTAGGAAATACAGGAAAAAGTAACAAAGAAGATTTTGAGTTCATCCATTTATCATATATAATTTATCTTATATTTAGTTTCCCAAAGAACAGGCGCTCCTCAGTCAGTATGAAAAGTCAACGACGTACTTTGTATTTTTTTTACATTAAAGTATACGTCTTCCCACCCAACAAATACAGGTCTGAGCATCTTCCCTACACGCTGTCTCAGAACGAACTAAAAATGGCGTCAACAAGTGTGACAAAACATCGCAGGAATGCGCGATGAGAATTAATTCGAAAGTTTTTGCGATGCGTCGAGGGAGCTCGCAGATTTTTACGATGGGACGTCGCATCGCAGCTTTGTGTACGAGCCCTAAGGCTTAATCCTTCTCATTATGAGAGGAGACTCGTGCCCAGCAGTGGGACAGTAATGGGTTGATCATGATGATAAAAGTATTATCATTTATGTGGTAAAAATACAATATTCCTTTACGTACGTACGTAGTCTTACGAATTTTCAATCAGGTCACGTATCCTGATGTGAGTTTAACATTTTTTATCCATCACAAAAAGTGCACAACGCCGCTAAAGAAGTTTTCACTTGAAAAAAGTCTTGAAATATTTTTCTATTCGATCTTAAAAACGATTTACAAGTTGTTTATATAAAAATTGTCTTATCTGTAGACAGATAAGAAGATGGGAAGATGAGCTAAGTCTTACAGCCGGACCATATTGGAGAAGGGTTGCGCTAGATAGGAAGCAATGGAAACAGCTAGAGGAGGCCTATGCCAAGAGGCACTTTGAAGTCAGAGACATTATATAGGAGAAATATTATATTTGCAGTATAAGATATCAAATAGTTAAGTTTTCAGTTTTTCTTAATTATTTTTCATTAAATTTTGTAAGATATTTGTATGTTATGTTCTCTACTTCTACAAATAATTATTATTAATTAATTATTAAATGCTATTTTTATTTTATTTTATTTATATAAAAATATTATATTTTTAATATTACATACTCACTTCGTACTAAAATCAAACCACGCAAAAAAGATACAATTTTCTTATAGTTGTATCAAAACTTCTCACATTCCATATCCTTTGTATATGTTTAAAGTTTGTACCCGTATGTATGGGACTTCGTAACTCCCTACCCGTTCTTAACTATGTATTATCTGGGTCAGTTTGAGGATTCTTGGTCAAGGGTACGTAATGGCTAACATTACCTATAGTCCCATACAGCTTAACCTCACTTGAATCGCTTGTCTGAGGAATGATTTATTGAAGAATTTTTAACTACCTCAGAATCTTTTTCCTCCAGTCTCTAAGCCTTTTCGCTACCTCCTAAGTAGCGATTAATATTAATATAGTTACTAATACTCGTAGATATGTAATGAATAAGGATATTAAGCCTAATTTAAGATATTTATTAAGTGACGTTAGTGTAAATAATAACTAAAATGGAATGCTTAATGTTCTAATAATACAATTATTTTTTATGATATAGGAGTAGCAGACGAGCATGCAGTCCACCTGGTGGTTAGTGGCTATTGCGCCTATGGACATCTGTAATCAATGCCAAATAGGATTAGATATTCCTACCTGAGGTTGGCCACAGATGCGTCACTACTCCTGAGGACTAAGCTGGAACGCCTCGGAAAAGTATGTCTCCCTTACCACACCTTACAAACCAAAAGACGCAGCGCTTAACACTGCTGTTATTAGGCAGAAATAGCTGTGGCAGTGGTGCCGTCGGAGTCGAACCACATAAGGTTCTACCTTCAAAGTAAAGATGCAAGTCTGTTTTAAGACTTATTATATTATATGATTGTCTTCAAAACTGACTTAAAACTCCAAATCCGTTTAATATTAGCATTTAAACGTCTTCATTCTTTCCCGCGATATGGAAATGAAAGTCTTTCGAATAAAGCGCTAAAGTTTATTTAACAAAGAATTGTTCTTCGTGTTGCTAGTTCCCAGTACTCCGATTAACTTTTGTAAGAAGATTAGTCAATAAGCGCTGTTCTGTGAACAGTTACTGTTGCTGTTCGGGACAAAAATCACTAAATTCAAATTTACTTGGAATGGTAGCTCTATATTCAAATTTTGGATTCGTGTAAGCGTAAAACTATAAAGTTTTTCACGCGAATTAAATCGAAATAATCAATAATTATATTGATGCCCTACTTTTCGACTCATTAATTTCCAATGAAACACAAGTACAGATTACATTTTCGAGTACAGATTACAGAGCGAAAAAAAACTATTACAAACAATATTTGGAAATACGTCAAATTCTAATTTGATAATGCTGTATAATCTTGGCAAGTTAGCGAGCTATAAGTCTAATCTCTATTTTAGTCTATCTATCTAAACTACAAACCCTTTTAACTGTGAGACCAAAAAATTATAATAATAACCGAATGTTCATTATTTTTTACTTATTTTTATTCATTTTATTATTTTCAACAATTTACTTCAATTATATGACACAACAATAGATGGCGTTGGGGTGATGATGAATGATACGTAAACAACGTATAATAAAATTAAAATAACTATATTAAAATATGTTTTATGGTTCTTATTTGTATTTATTATATTACCAGTTAAGGTTTCCCCCTCGTAAACAAAAAAAGTACGGTTTGACAGTTAGATCTAAAATTGCCGAAAAAATCTGGTTTGTTGTATGGAGACCCCCTTTAATATTCAACTTTATTTTATTTTTAATATTTGTTGTTATAGCCCTGTGACAGACGGACAGACAGCAAAGTCTTAGTAATAGGTTTCCGCTTTTACCCCTTGGGTACAGAACCCTACAAATTATGCTACTTTTCTTTTCACCAACATATTAGTTATTTATTTCGCCGTTAATTCGCATTCTTATAGTTAACTATTTACAACAACCTACTTCGACACAAATGAACCTACAATTCAAAAGTAGGTCTCACTGAACATTAAAGTTTAATAAACAGAGCATTGACGATACCACGATCAGCTCGACATGCCAGGACAATGCCACGAGATAAAGCAACAAGCATCCAATAACTAACGCTCCACAAAGGAGCCTTTAATCTGGATACAGTTTAAAATTTCATTCGTCCCAGCAAGTTTCCTAGACAATTCATAAAGTGAACAAAGGCTGCGTCGTCGCTCGGTTTTGTTCACTCTAACTTCTATTGTGTGCCTGACCCATTGTCTGTGTTTAAGCGGAATAAGTTACCAGTGCATTGGACGTGATAACACGTGATCTTTACGCAGACGCCTCAAGCATCGGACCGTGGAATCTTGTGCGCTAATGACGCTTTTCTAACCCTACGTTTTATACTCTCCTGGTACTTAGCTATACGAGTAGTGTACAATATATTCCTTTTTTCGATTTTTCAAGGATATAAAAAAAATCTTATTAATTTACTATGACGTGACACTTTGGGTTTTGAGTGTATTTTTCGGATTCTTATTCATTTTTAAAACGATCTTTTGAAAAATTATTTAGTTTTATACTCTCCTGGTACAATATATTGCTATCTTTGTTCGATTATTCAAAGGAAAGACGGAAGAAGGGTTTTTCTTATTAAGTAACACTTTGGATTATATCATTAAAAAAATTAATTTCCTTCTTCTGAAATATGTATTATATTGCCTTAAGTCTCATTCCTAACGCTTATAATGGTCGCAGTTTACGGTGTCATCCAGCGAACTACCGTGTAACAAAATACATATTAAGAAATTACTTAGTACTTCATCAAACAATAAAACTACAAAGAAAATTCAAGACCTTAGCGGAATAAGTTATTGGCATTGCATCTAGCTTAGTGATATCATATCTTTACGCGGCCCGCTATAAGATCGCTATAGAATCTTGTACGAGCGCACTACGTATTTTTCTATACGCTCTAAGCTTTTCTAAGCTGTGTTATTTTCTGCTCTCCTGGTACCTTATTCTACTTGACAACAATGTTATGGCTTACTCTCTTGACTTTTGAACTTAGGTTTAAAGGCAGTGGCGTAACAATAGGGTGGCAAAACGGCAAAATGCCACGGGCCCCGAGCCAAAAGGGGCCCCCTGGTCAGAGAGGGCCGCGAACACAGAAGGATCCTAATCTGTATATTAATACGTCCAAAGCTTTGGACTCCTTTTTACGAAAAATGCGCGGACGCAGGAGCATAAAATTTGGCACACTTATAGTTTATGTGTAGGAGAAGTGCAGAACACTAACATTTTTCATTAATAATGCTTATAAAGTACATTAAATCAATAAATAAAACATTACACACACTACCATGCATTTCACACACACATGTTTCTTTTGTTTTTCAATTTGGTCAGAGACATAGAGAACTGCCATATCAAAAATATATATTTGCCTAGACATACTCTATGGTCAAATTGTTTCTTTTGTTTTTCATTTTGTCCATAAACATAGAGTACTAAAAAAAAGTTTTACTTGCCTCAGTTAATATAAAAAAAAAATAATTATTGCAATATGCGATAAAAATGCTCTAAATGGATAATATTTTTAACGCGTGATTTTTTTGTTTTGCATCCTCTTATAGCATGTTTTGTTTTTATAAACATTTTTTTAAATAGGTATTCTTTATTTTACTTCCTTTTAGTTTCATATAATTTGTTCAAAAAAGAAATTGGCAAATAACAGTCTTGGTCAAATCTGTGGTTGTAGTAGTTTAGTTTTCGAGAGTAGAACCTTAATAATGTTTGAATATTATATTTTAATAATGTATATTAAGTCACTTACAATTTAAATTTATTATATGGTCGAATTTAGACCTCTGGGCGACCACTAGTACTTATTATTAGTAGCTACATTTAATAAAATTTATTACTTTTATCTTTAATTTATTTAATTTACCTACTTGAGAACATGTATTTGTAAGATTAATTAAAGATTAGCTGGGAGAAATTCAATTAAGTTGTTCGTATTTTTGCCGCAAGACTATTGTGGCGCTAGCCCTGGTAATACTGATGCTAGGGAAATCCTCGCTTTATGTTTTGTAAGTGAGCTACTGTTGTGGCGCGGGCTGGTAATACTTATGCTCGGGGAATCCCCGTTTTATATTTTGTAAGGACGTATAAAAAAAGCTCCAGTCCCACTATTACGCCTACGTACGTCATCTGATTGTAAGAATTGGTTGTTTGTGTGCAATTCAAGCAAATTTAATAAGTGAATTGTGAAAAAATTAGTTACAATAATGTCTACTCGGTAAGAATTTTATTCTAATGTTTGACATAATTGAAGAATAATAACTATTATAATTAACCTATGAAAATAATAATTTACATCACCGATGGTAAAAGTTGAAATTAGAGGTGATATTCATATTTAAAATCAAATAGTAATGATTCTCATGGTGATGTGCATTTGTAAATCACAAATTACTATTTTGTGATTTGTTACCCGAACCACTAAAACTGCTTACGTTTGTTGTTAATTTTATAACCCTAAAATTTTACAAATTATTAGTGTTAGGTAATTCTTTAACAATAGGTACATACCTATACGCTTGAACAATCGGTGCAGCTTTTTCTGGCCGCTTTTTGGATTTTGTAAGCTTATCAGTTTTTCATTTAATGAAAAATGATTATAAACATTTTACGTTTTGTTTCCAGAAAATATATCAGTGGAAGCGAAAAACGAAAGCGAAAGAAGGAGTCTGAAGAGAAAAGTTACCCAAAATTAGTCAGTATTTTAAGAATAACAATTTTATTGACCAAGAGTCAAATGAGCAAAGCGATGACAGGGCTGAAAATGACGTGCACAAAAGTGGCGGTATTGCAGAGCCCGATAACAGTAAATATTTAAATCTAGATCAACAACAACCAAGTACGAGCACAACTCAAAGTGATTCATTTCTGGATATAGAAAAATTAAAATCTTCGCCATATGTTACCGATAAGGGTAATTTTAAAGAACTCAATCATCATGTAAAACGGTTTGTGATTGAAAACGGACACTGTAAACCTAAAGGCCCCTTTTTAAGGGACAGTAACAATAGATCTTTCTTGGACAAATATTATTACACTGTTTCTAAATCTGGCGTAAAATTAGAACGTACATGGCTGTCTTTTTCTCTGTTGCTTCAAAAGGCGTACTGTGAACCATGTTGGTTGTTCTCAAATAGAACATCTAAAACTAAAAATGCGCAAGATGTTTGGATTGAAGGCTATAGCGATTGGAAACATATTGTTGAAGCTATAGAAAGACACGAGACATCGAAAGAGCATTTGCATTGTTGTTTCGTATATCAACAGTGGAAGTTACATGGAACTATAGATGAAGAGCAAGAGTCTATTATTAAGAAAAAAAAATCTTTTTGGCGCCAAGTACTCACTAGACTTCTTGATGTTACTTTGACGCTTTCAACGTGTAATTTAGCTTTTCGCGGGCACAGAGAAAATATATCAGACATCGCCGTTTCCAGTTCAAAAGAAATTTTTTTAAGTATTGTGGAGTTATTAGCCAAATACGATCCTATTTTACATGAGTTGTTGAGCAAACCAAAGGGCCAAATAAAATACTTAAGTCCAAAAATACAAAATGAGCTGATAGCTGTTCTGGTTCAAAAAGTAGAAAAAGCTCTGATAAATGAAATAGTCACCGCACCATTTTATTCCATTATATTTGACACTACTCAAGATATTGCCAAAACAAATCAATTGTGTGAACTAAACCGTTACTGCGTTATCGAGAAAGATGAGAATGGAACTCCAAGGGCGCTCGTAATTAAAGAAACATTTTTGGGATTTCACGAAGTTAAGGATCAAACTGCTTCAGAAATATCCAAGCAGATAATAAAATCCATTGATGACAAAAATATTTCTCTGCACAAGTGTCGTGGGCAAGGGTACGATGGAGCTAATAACATGAAAGGCACTTATGGCGGAGTTCAAAAACTGATAAGAGATATCGAACCAAATGCGGTGTATGTTCATTGTGCATTGTTCATTGTTCATAATTTAAATTTGGTTGTTAATGATGCGGTAAAAGAGGTTACAGAAATGCAAACATTCTTTGAAACTGTGCAACAGATTTATAATTTTTTTGGGCATAGTATAAAAAGATGGAATATATTATCAAGCTTTGTAACTAACAAAGAAAGCGAGATGGGGGTGTCTTCAAAACCGTCAAATCCAGTAACATTAAAAACATTAAATCCAACCAGATGGGCAGGCCGTTTCGATGCCATTTTTGCTTTAAAAGTTCGGTTTATTGAAATTCAAAAAGCTCTGACAAAAACTATTTTATTAAGTTCCAAAGCAAATGAGAGAAATGAAGCTATTTTACTGAAGAAGAAGCTGGAAAACTACAACTTTATTGTTCTACTGGTTTTCCATTGTAAAATATTACAGACCATCAACGCGGCTTCTAAAGAACTTCAATCTAAGAACATCGATCTTTCCATTTCCTCAAATCTTTTGCAAGTCTGTCTGGAAGACCTTGAAAAGTACCCAAAAGAATTTGAAAATGCAAGCGAATAATATTGCAGTAAAGTGGTCTATAAACCCGGAATTTCCAAAAACTCGTCAGAGGAAAGTGAAACGTCATTTTGATGAAATTTGTGAGGATGAACGTCTCCAAGATTCTGAAAACTTCTTTAAAGTGAACATATTCTATCGTGTATTAGACATCATCATTAATCAATTGAGATCGCGTTTCCTTGGAATGAATGAAGTTGTTTCCAATTTCAATGTCTTGCAATCTGCCACTTTGCGAAATTTAAATGATAACGATTTATTAGAAAAAGCTTTAGTATTTGTCAATCTATATAACAAAGACATATTGGTCTCGTTTGCTAAGGAAATTCTCAGTTTTAGATCCGCTTTTCGACACGAAATAGAAACATCATCTTCTATAACAGAACTTGCCGACTTATTGATCATAAAAAACCATTTCATTTCTTCAAGCTTTCCTGAAGTGTGCACTGCATTTCTGCTATTTATAACCATCCCTGTAACTACGGCTAGTGCCGAGCGATCATTTTCGAAATTGAAATTGATAAAAACTTATTTAAGAAATTCTATGGGACAGGAAAGGTTAAGCGGCTTAGCTATTTTATCCATCGAACATTCCATGGCCCGAAGTTTAAACTTTGATGATGTCATTAATACTTTTGCTGAACAAAAAGCCAGAAAAAAGGAATTTTAATAATTGTTTGATACTAAGACAAAAATTGTTATTTCATTTTAATTCACTCTCAATTATTATGTTTTTTTTATAATTATATCGTTCGTACCTACTTCACATAGTAATTTATTGTAAAATAAAAAAATACTATATCATTTGTTTAGCTTCTTTATATTGGGTGAGGAGAGAAAGAAGGGAGGGCCCCATCCGGCGAATTTGCCACGGGCCTCAAACGGTATAATTACGCCACTGTTTAAAGGTTAACCTAGGTTAAAATATTTTACCGTATTTAACAGTAAAACATTTTCAAAATAAATTTGTTATGTAAATAGTTCACTGTCAAGTTCATTGCGAAAAAAATGTTTAGAAATAATTTCACTTGTACAGACAAAGATAATGAGCGGATTTTTCTATTTTCAAAAGATTAACGTCTATATATGGATTCTTATGTACATCCGTATTTTGTTTTCCCTGCATGTGTAAGTATAAATAAAGTGTAGCCTGTTACGAAGAACTCATTACGAGGAAATCATATAACTAACATTTCAAAACATTTCCCTTTCAAATGTTTTTCAATGAGTATGTATTTGTTTATTTTTTATTTATTTATTTATGCCGGGTTATTCGAATTGCTTCAAAAATACATGAAATCAATCAATGATGTAAAATTGCTAAAAATACCTATAACTTGCCCTGTACATTCGGCAAAATCAAACAAAATGCAAACAAAAAACCGTGAAAACTTTTCGCTATTTTAGCGTAGTGAAGTTTGATACTACGAATCATTGATAGTGTCAAATTTAGTTTTGGATAGGCATATAACTGTACACTGCACAGTGGTATTCTTATATATAAAATTCTCGTGTCACAATGTTAGTTACCGTACTCCTCCAAAACGACTTTACCGATTTTCTCCAAATTTTATATGCATATTCAGTAGGTTTGAGAATCGGCTACTATCTATTTTTCATACCCCTAAGTGATAAGGGTTGAAATGAAATGAAATGAAATGAAATGAAATGAAATGAATGAAATGAAATGAAATGAAATGAAACCGAAGAAAAAGTGCGAAGAAATATCGTTTCATTCGTAAATGATCTAAAAACTACATTTTTTTAATATTTTTCAAACACGAAAATAATTGACAGTGACAATTGTCAAAAGGTTACATTTTCTTGTTAGGGGGCGAGTAATCTTTACTAATCTATGGTTACCTCATATATTCTAATCAGTCAGGCCGTTTGGGCTCCCTTACAACATTACCCTCCAGTCGGGTAAAAACTAAGGAAGCATTATATCTAAATAAGACACATGTTGAATATAAACGCCATAAAAGCGGTGAGTAAATAAAGTTCCCGTAAACGACGATTGGAGGGAACGAACTGTATTTAATCTGGGATAATATCTAATCGTGTAATAGAATAGAAACAACTTTCTCTTGATGTTATGGTTTTGTATTGAGTACTTTTCCCACTGGTAGGTAAGCAGAACATTGACAGAACTTCATTAATAAGTTTACGTACTGACAAAAGCATAGCTATTTTCATCTAAGGGTGTTTTACTTATATCCCTGAGTTTAATATTTTCCTTTATTATTTCACGGCTCGCCGGATTACTCTTAATTATCAAAAGAGGTAGTCTACATCATGATAATAAACATTTCTTAAAAAAAATACAGATTTAAAAGGTGGTATAACCCTTTGTGGTTCGACTCCGGCGGCACCACCGCCACACCTATTTCTACCTAATAACAGCAGTGTTAGGCGCTGCTGTGTTCCGGTTTGAAGGGTTTGGTAAGGGAGACAGACTTTTCAGAGGCGTTCCAGCTTAGTCCTCAGGGGTAGCGGCGCATCTGTGGCTTACCTCAGGTAGGAATATCTAATCCTATCTGGGGTTGATTACAGATGTCCATGGGAGGCAGTAGCCACTTACCATTAGGTGGACAGCATGCTAGTCTGCTACTCCTTTATTATAAAAAAAGAAAGATTTCTAAGAAAGTATTGAATAAATAATTATTGTAATTTAAGGAAATAAGGACACTGTCATACTTTAGACAAATCTAACGATACTTCCTTTGATAATACCGTCGAGCCATTTGGGCGTACCAAGGAATGAGACGCTCAAAAAACATTACCCTCTGCTGTCGAATAAAAAAAGCAATAAATGTCGAACCAAAGACTACGGATATTTAATGAAAAACACTTGAAATAAATTCTTAAATTATTATTCCACCAAAAACAAATTAATTTAATACAATTTATGAACAAATAAAGTGACTGTTATATGTGAGATATTTTAATTAATCCTAATTATACCGTACGTTTTGGTTAGATAAATAACGCGCCAATTATATTAAATCCGAAGCTTAATAAGCAGAGCTCAAGATGAAATCTTAGACCTAAAATTTGGTATAATTAAAGCAGTGACCTTGCATACCATGAGGCTTAATTATAGAGCATCAGGGGTGTATCAGGGGTGTATTAGGGGTAAATCACACTGTTACCCTGTGTCAAGTTTCAGTTTAATGAAGACTCGCGTGATATCGTACTTATCTACTAGCAGAGGTTCTCGGGTTCGATTTCAAGCTGAATAATTTAGATACGAATTGAATTTTTATTGAACGACCCGGGTGCATTTTACTGCGGTACATTACTATTATCTCATAGATAACTGCCAATAGAATAATTGTAACATTTAAAATATCAAGCACCTCACGCTTTTTACCCTCAATTGAATTATTACTTCACTAACTTAAATTTTGTTATAATTGTATTTTGAGGCGATACTGTAATATTAAATTCTTTGTCATTAAAATTATTTAATAGTTTTTATTTCGATTAGCAATTAAAGTGTGTTTTTTTTTTAGTTTTTTAAACTATTATTTATTTGCCCACCAAGGATTGAATAATGACTATGACTAATATATGAAGAAATTCACAAATATTAATCCGGTAATTATAATAAATTAAAATTGAATTATTACTATATTATTTAAATAATAAAAATCACGTCTAAATCACACAATTATATTTTTAATTATATTAATCAATGAAATTAAATCTTTTCATGAATAAAATTTGTCTCATACGCATTGAATACACTAAAATCTCTTGTGTACGATTATATTGTTTGCAAGCAATTCTGACCCGAGTGCAGCGAGCTCGTTACAAGAAGTGAGTCAAGTGTAATGTTACTGGAGAAGTGAGTCAAGTGTAATTGTGACCGGTAACGTGTGACGTCGGAAACGGGACAAGGGAATACTTGTCAGTCGAGTATTACTACCCCTTGCCTTTAGTTAGATGTTACGGGACTTTCTTAGGGAATTTGGGCGTACAATTTTTATGAAAAATCGAGTGTGTTATAATATATTTCTGATTGAAAGCAGTAAGGTGGTAGAACCCTTTGTGGTTCGACTCCGGCGGCACCACCGCCACACTTATTTTTGCCTAATAACAGCAGTGTTAGGCGCCGCTGTGTTCCGTTTTAATGGGTGTGGTAAGGGCGACGTACTTTTCCGAGGCGGTCCAGCTTAGTCCTCAGGGGTAGCGGTGCATCTGTGGCCGACCTCAGGTAGGAATATCTTATCCTATCTGAGGTTGATTACAGATGTCCATGAGCGGCAGTAGCCACTTACCATCAGGTGGACTGCATGCTCGTCTGCTACTCGTATATTATAAAAAAAACGCAGTGGATTTGATTCCCCAATTAAGAGGTTTGAAGATCGACGTGTACTTTAGTATTAACTTCTTTGTCATTGTAAACTCGGTAAAGAAATACATATATACATGTACATAAGGACAGCATCCGCCACATATTATTTATGTCAATCAGCAGCGTAGATTTGATGTGTTCCAGTTTAGAGTGTGGCACGATAGATATATTCATTTGAAATAAAATTGTTAGAAAATTTTCCAAAAGCAATTTAATATTTCTTGTTTGCGTCCATTTTCATCTTGACGTCAAACCCGCACAATCAAACCGCTTAACCCAAATTACTTTATTACTATAAAATAAATAATAACCCAAAATATTTGAAATAAAAGCGAAAGTTCTGGCATTTTGTTAACAAAATACATCAAAAGGCGTGAGTACACACCAATTTACCGGCTTTCATCCGTTCTATAAAAGACAACGCGAATGAAGGTTAAAAATATTTTGCCGAGGGTCCACTTAACCCGCATAGACTCAACCATTCGTAAGATAAAAATATTACATTAATTACATTTTTATGAATAACTATTTAATAAGTTGGAGAAATCTACAAATTTGTCGTTTATTTTTTATGTAAGCGGGTATTCAGTACCCTTACCATGAGTTTTCAAAACATCCCACAATTTTACGTTACGTTTACTCAATTCATTATTCTGTTCCGTTTGCTTCAGTAGACTGAGTAAACGTAACAATAAGTAAGTGCTCAAGTCTTTTTACCTACCTCACATGTTCGCAAAAAAGAGAGAAAACATAAAGCGCCATTTTGTCAATTTAGACACTTAATGTTACGTTACTGACACTATAGTTCCGATACAATCCGCTAGGGGTGCTGATTGAAAATTGTATGGGCAAATACGTAAACAAATACCAAAACAGTCATATTTTTCAAAACGTCAAAACTCATGGTAAGGGTACTGTTCCGTTTACTTCAGTAGACTGAGTAAACTTTTGTCTGCCTCACATGTGCGCAAAAAAGAGAGACGAAACATAAAGCGCCATTTTGTCAAATTCTGATATAATCCACTAAGGGAGCTGATTGGAATTTGTATAGGCAAATACGTAAACAAATGCCAAAGCAGTCATATTTGTCAAAAGGTAAAAACTCATGGCTACAAAAGGGCTTGACAACATAACGATACAACGTTACGTAATTTTAGAGTGACTTAAGAGGTTTTCACTTGACTAACGTTTATTAATTATCAAACTTAGTGGTTCTATACCGAACTGACTTCTGAACTAGGTGAGCCAGCACTTCACGAGTTTTAAGACTTTCCTTTGTACATTATATATTAAATACCGTGAGCTGGTTATAATTACGCAGGAATGATACAGCTATTTAATTATTTTATGGTGGTAGAGATTTATTTTATGTGTTTAAGATGGAATGTAGGTTTGGAAATGGGTTAAAGAATGGCAAATGTGTATACAGTTTAACTGACTTACTGTGATATATATTTGCAATAAATTTCTGAGAAGAGACAGATTCTGTCTGAAGTGGATCAGCTTTACTAACGCCTTGCGTGTCTCCTCGTGTGCCATATTAAGCTGATTAATAAATATCGATTAATAATATCCCTACACCGCATCTCATTACCATTTAAGCTAGAACACTAACACTGCTGTTATAATACAAATACGGCTAAAATTGTCAACGAAATCATGATATTAATCAAAAATGTATATTTATGTATTATGTAAATCATTAGTGATCGAAGTGTAAATCACTGTTTTTTTTATATAAGATTGAGCTTCGTTTTCATACGCAAATTCTTCAGAAGTCAATTTTCGGGGTGATTAATATTTTGAAACGTTTCCAAAATTACAATTTCAAAACTGGAATTCAATAAAGGCGTCCGACTGCCGGGAACACCCCATTACAATCGTCGAAGTGAAAAACGTTATATATACCAACTTTTCCTTTGATTTTCCGAGATATTTTGGAAGCAATGGACTCAACTTGATAAATTCGTAGCTCATCCCATATAAGCCGTTACTAAACCACATAAGCAGTTACTATGTGATTTTTTTTTAACATTCATAATAAAGAGAAATATAAGAAACAAAGATGATAAGTATAAAGAAATTAATCCTACAGCAAAGCTGATGTCCTTCAAGCTATTAGTGAAGAATAAAACGAAGGTTCTTAATAAAATTTAACCAAATATCCCAAATACAGTAATTAGGAATATTAAAGTTATTTGGACAATTCCTTTGTGGTAAATCACGCTTATTTTGACTAGCGTTAGTGCCCAAGCTAATAACTCAGTGTAAGCTATAAGATGTTAACGCGATACTACTGTGTTCCAATAATAATTATTTTAAAGTAAAGTATTGCAATAAAAATTAAACTAAGAGTTATGTAAAATATTTTTATATGATAAATGACATTCAAATTTTATCTCGTAACCCCTCCTACGAACTAGCGATTGTCGCGAATACCCGTAGCATCTTTTCTTTATAATATTAAAATGTCTATATATAAAGCCACGCGGTTTTTTTTTAGACGCTTTCTACACTGAGCCCCACACTTAAATTCCCTATGTCGCTGGTGTCATGAACACATAAATACGAGTACTCAAACACCCACACTCAGGACAGAAATCTAAATCCATCTTTCAGATATCTGTCTGACCGGGTATTGACCCCGGTACTTTGCGCATCAGGCATATATGATGACCGCTCCGCTACGTGAGTCTGGGCAGGGCAGCTATAAAAATGTAGCTGTAAAAATCTTAGCTTTACATACGACACAACCCTTAAACGCCTCAAGGAAACAATAGAGTTGAGATCATTGATAGGACACACGGACGCCGTTATCAAATATCTTTAATATTAGTTATTGAGTGCGCGAGTTATCGGAGCTATCGTATTGTTACCATTGCGTGGGTTTAAGTTCTAACTTACGATAATAGTAAACGATTACGATTTATACATATAAATACCTTTAAATATTATCAATATGAGAGTATTACTGTTGTAGGCTGTGGACAAATAAACCTATTTACTTTTAAGCAACTGAGTTACAAGTTTGTTGGGTATTTAGTGAGCGACCCCGGGAAGGACGGCGGTATGTGTGGTCGCATACCGTCGTGCACACCAGACGGTGTAGTGAGCGCCAAGCTCATCTGGGCGGAGCCCGACGGGGCAACGCGCTAAGAGGACTCCGGTTGCGTTCCTTTGGAGATCCCGGAGACCTCTACGCAGCGCCGAGGACGGCCACCGGGGGGTTTTTAGTGCGGTAACAATCCCACATAACCCTGCGTCGCTCCCACCGCACCGGGTACCTTTTGAAGGTTTCCCCCTCATAAAAAAGAGGTATTTAGTGAACACTTAACGAAACTGTCCGAAAGTCCTCGGGGGTAACAGCGCATCTGTGGCCAATTTGAGGTAGGAATCTATTCTTACCTAGGATTGATAACAATTAATATCCATGGGCTTTAGTAATCACTTACGATGAGGTAGACTGCATGTTCGCTTGCTACTCCAATGGCATAAAAATATGTGGAATAAAATAAAATGTGAATCTACAAAAATACCTATAATATGAAACGTATCTTCCAGATCAATCGTACGTCGTAAATCGTTAACGCTCATGTCGTATCAACGTCGTGTGTAACGAAGGTACCCGTGTGATAGGATCTGAAGTGGGGTGAGCAATTGTTTCAGATATTCCGGAGCTGATTTCAATGTGTTGTTTTATTGCGGAGATAACGTGTCATTGTTGATAAATTATTGATATGTTTATATATCTGAGGGCTTTGGGTGATATCCAAAGGGTGTTGTGATGAGCGAAACATATTTGTGTAAGAATAAAATCATTCAAGTATTACATAAGCACTGGAAGTGGAAGATATTTGATTTGTTTATTTTTGATACCTTGGGGTCGACAGTCCTGGATGGTGATGTCGTCAGCAATATTTAATTTATTACCGTTGATTTTTTGCAAAAATATGTAACCGTTAGAAATTAATTATCACTTGCTAAAACGGTGAAGGATCATATCATGAGGAAACCTGCATACTTGAGAGATTTATAAAAAAATCTCAAAGGTATGTGAAATGAGAGGAAACGCGTGCCCAGCAGTGGGACAGTAATGGGTTAATGATGATGATGATGATGATTTAACCGTCTATTGGCGACTATCGCTCAAGCAACTAGCCCTATAAGCTCATTATTAATAATTAATCTCTCTAATGTTTTCCTACTAAACATTGAAAAATGAATGTATGGAATGAAAAAATGGTTAAATCTCGATCTTTTGTTAGCAAATCAATTATAAATCATAGGTACTTATCTATGTTATAAGTATAATAAATTACATTTCTCTACAGAACTCCCATAACACTCGAATTAATATAAGAAGCAAAATATATCAATAATACCGACACAAACTTTGTACTTCCTCCCCGTAATCTTATTAAACATCTTTGAGAACTGGAGCGGAAGAAAAAAATAATTAATGATACATATTTTCATGTAATCAAAACAACTTTTCAAAGTACAGAATTTTGAACGTGTATTTACTCTTATGTAATATACTAGCTTCCGCGTGCGACTTCGTTCGGTTGGTATTTAAGTTGAAAAATAATTGAATAGATAATAGGTGGTAGATCAGGCAACATCACCGTCACACCAATTCTACCTGGCGCAGTGATAAAATGCTGCTATGTTCTGATTTGAAGAGGGAAGGAGATGGGAAACATATTCGAAGCGGCCTGATTTAGTCATCAGAACGCATCTGGTGCCAACCTACCTCAGGTAGGATCCTCATTTTATCGGGGGTTGATTAAAGATTATATCCATGGTCAGCAGCAACCACCATCAACTGGACTGCGTGATCGTTTGCCACATTTATATTATAAAATTATATAAAAGAATAACACAGATTTGTATTATTATCATTAAAAAAATATAGCTCAGCTTTCTTCTTATAAAACTGCCGTTAAAAATATAGAAGACTTTCTAACTTCCGTTCCTACTTCTTTACTATAACTACTACATTATTGTAAATTAGAACATGATCCCTACATATCACTTAACATCCGGCTCGTTCCTTACAATTGATATCTTAACCTAACCAAACCACATTGACCCATAAACCAACAGCACCTTGGCTTGACGCCACAGCCTCAGAATCTTGCGTAACGGGACCATGGCTTGGCAACTTGGCTGTGGTTACCTCGAATCAGAGCAGACATATGTGAACATAAATACGATGTGCATTTGGCAGCAAAAATAGGTAAAAGTTATGACCATGTAAATTCAGGCGATTAATTCTGAAGTACCTCCGTACCTCAGGCGCTAGTGTCGTTTTTTTTGTGTACACTAAAATATTTTTGGGGGAATATTTTCATTTTCAGTAAAAATTGGATACGCCATTCCTGCCACATTTTAATTTATGATAAATGGATAGTTTATGATTTAACTATAACAAGATTTTTTTCCTTTTCACCCTTTAGCTCATGAACGTCTTGCCAAAGTTCTGTTATAAAAAATATGTAAATAATTTACGAATAAGATACGTCCAACAACACGACATTTTCCAAATTTTGAAAGTACTTCAATTATGTATTCTAAAAATTGAAAATGTTATCATACTTATCAATCAATCTTTCTTTTGGAATAAGCCTGTGACATGATAATTTTACATGTTATCTGTATTTATGAAAATAATTCAATCAAAGAAGAATAATTAATTTCACCGTTTCTAAGAATACATTCTTCTTCTTCACAAGTTAAACGTAATACTCGTAATTCAATAGATCATGGTTCGTAAAAAACAAAAACAGATATTTATTGTATATATTTAAGTTTCATGTCCTTATATGTTCATGTGCTTTTTATGTTATGTCTATGTGAAAGTAATTGTATGTATTAAATATTGTACATTACCTATAAAGTTATTAACAAATGCAAAAGATAATACGTATTAAACAATAGAAATAAAAAAGCTGTTTAAATATTTTTTTTTACGAAAAATGTTCCATTTCCCTGATCAATACAGCAAAAGTGATCTCAGGGTGATCTTTTAAAAAAGTAATCTACACAAGTGTTGCTTTATGAAATTTATCCCGCGCCAAATGTTGCCGCTACAATAACCATTGCTTACTTAGGGCAGGTGACAAGATGTGATTAATCGCGAAACCGAAAATGTTTACCACCCCTGGGATCGAAAATAAATCCATCAATCTTGTTTTATAAATTTTCTCCGTTTTGTTCTACTCAATTGGCGTTGCTGCGTACAAGTTTGCTTTGGTTCGTCCCATTACTGTCCCACTGCTGGGCACGGGTCTCCTCTCGGGAATAAGAAGGTTTGGACCATAGTCCACCGTGCCGGCCAAGTGCGTATTGGTAGATTACTTTTTTAAACTTTAAGGTATGCAGGTTTCCTTACGATGTTTTTCTTTACCGTTAATTAATTTCAAAAAGTCGTCAAATTCTATTTAAACCCAAATTTAAAGGTATATTAAACGTATCTCGATAGTCAAATCGCATTATATAAGAGACTTGAGTTTCACTTTATTATCGCTAAAGATCTTCCAAAGTGTAAGAAATGAAAATGGAAATTAGGAGATCAAAGTTAAAAAATACAATAAATAACCAACCTCATTCATTCAGAATCCGATTCTCGAGAGCCATTGTGGGCTTTGACGTTCAACGGATACTGTGACAATGGCAATGTACAATTGCAGCCAACTGATTGGGGCCAATTGGTTGGAGCCAATTTTGAACACCAATTCGAGGGGCAGTCCAAAAGGTAAAACGTTTTCAACACGATTTCAGGTTATAATACCTAATTTGACTTTACTGAAATTTTCGTTTTGAAGTATTCATGTGTGTTTGTCTGTACGACATAGTTATTTTACTCGAAGACTATTGTAACTACACATGGGTCTTGGATGATAAGTCTGTACACTTCCAAGATTGAAGATAGCAAAAGTATCATCAAAGGGAGCCTGTACCATCCAGTCAATGATCCCGAAAAACAGAATAATATATGTAGTCGTATACCGTCGTAGACACAAGACATGAGTTTTAGTGCTGTAAAAAGCTTACATAGCCCCCAGTTTCTCTCCCCAAGCATGGAAAGTTCTATTATACCCGCTTTAAAAATCACAATATATGTGCAACTTATAAAAAATGTGGTGAAAAAATTGAAAAAAAAAACGAAAGGAGCCCATATTATATATTTATATATGACATAAGCAGAAATATCAACGGATTAATGACACCAGTGCAACAACTAATTCCTTAAAAAACAAAAAATCAGACGAAATAGGTGTAATTTTGCCAAGGAAACCCGTGCTTCATACTGTACCCTTACTAACAAATACAGAAACAGTCATTTTTGTAAAAACGTAAAAACTCATACTAAGGGTACTGAAACCAACCCGAGCTCACACTGGTCGCGTGGACGCGTGTTCAAACTTTTAAACAAAACAAGTAATTGTGTTTACTTTTTATACACCTTCGATTTCCCGCCCCAAGAGTTAAATAATGGCTTAAACGCAATTTAAAAGCGACGCTCTCGTCATTTACATAATCCATTCGTATTTATTTTCGGCAATAATTCTCTCCGGAGCCGTTTTTTATGTTAAAACATCACTTACACAAGGCATTGTTTATTTAAAATGTTTCACAATCTGCGACATTACTAAATTTAAGGCACTTGTCTCACTCAAAGTTGCACTGAAGCGATTAAATTGTAATAAGTCGTTACTAATTCAATCGAAACAAGATTTAGCTCTTAGTATTACAATACGGGATGTTTAAATTTTTTACGACGTTTTTTATAAAGGTATATATAAAGACATATTTATTTTTTCTAAATGAAGACGAGCAAGAATTAATTGTTATGTACCTACTTATGTATATAAATTAATTCTTATACATAAGTAGGCACATAAAAAATTCAAGCTACCAAAAAAATGGTTATAACCCCCTCGCGTAGGTACATTAACCATGCTGTATAGAGAAGTGGAACTGTTTGTTTCTCAGCACCATAATTATAAAAATAAATATAATACAATATTATTAATACTTTCACAAGTTTCGTTACACCAACCTGATAGTCAGTGCTGCCACTGATAATCTAGCCGCTATAACAACAAATACCAAAAATAAAAAAGTTGAATGTAAGACAAACCAGAAATCAGCTTCCAGATGTTACCATTAATGCCACCTGTGTTCACATAATATAATAAAATGTCAGCGCACACACTATGCATCGGTAGTTTACACACATCGGTAGTTTACAGAACTTGAAATAGATGGCGTTACTCGTTACTTTTATATCGTACACGGTGTATATTTCGTGCGACTAAATATGGTAAGAAAGAATAAAATAAATACCACAAAATAAAAGAATATGAAAATTTGGTAGTTCGGAAGCCATGTGCCAGTTAAGACTCGTATAGTCCGCGTAAAACTGCTAGTCCGCTCTGAATATAGAAATGAATCGCGTCTTCATAGCAAATTGTATGACTACACCTGCTCGCAATAACTTCAGAGCGGACTAGCATTGTGGCGCGGACTATACTTTGCCAATTATTATCATTTACTCGCTGACGATGGAACAATTTTTTACCTTACAATTGACAAAATATTTATGGCCATCCGTTTATTATCGCGAATAAAGATTTTAACTCCGGGATAAAGTATCGAATGAATATTTAATTTGATAATCAATGTTTTATCTCGAGGGTAAATGAAGAGTGACTCGAAATTAAATTACAAAATTATTTTATACCTTTAAATAAATAGGTGAATAGTATTTTACAATCAGTTCCGTATTTATTTTAAGGGTTCCGTATCGAAAAATAAAAGGTACGGAACCCTGTGTGGTACGGAATTCACGTTTGTAAGTTCGTTGGACAATTCGCATTTGTCACCACGCATTTGTTAACAGATTTTTTTTCGCTTGGTGGCATTTGACGCGATTTAATATTTAAAAAAATAAAATAACATAAAGTACAAAGATGCCAGCCCATGATTATAAGCTATTACTAAAATAATGTCAAGAACAACCCTCACAGGCTTTTAGACATTTAAATAGTACTTTTGAAATTTCTTAAATATTTCTCAGAAAGGACTTATTTAATTTTCGCTTCAGTCGAAACAATCAAGTGGGTGTCTTGATAAGGATTGAAGGTGGTAGAACCCATTGTGGTTCGACTCCGGCGGCACCACCGCCACACCTATTTCTACCTAATAACAGCAGTGTTAGGCGCTGCTGTGTTCCGGTTTGAAGGGTTTGGTAAGGGAGACAGACTTTTCCGAGGCTTTCCAGCTTAGTCCTCAGGGGTAGCAGCGCATCTGTGGCTGACCTCAGGTAGGAATATCTAATCCTATCTGGAGTTGATTACAGATGTCCATGGGCGGCAGTAGCCACTTACCATCAGGTGGACTGCATGCTCGTCTGCTACTCCTATAAATAATAATAATATAATAATAATAATTTATTTCGGACGTAAATCCATATTTTGGTTAGTAACAATTTGTACTTATAATATAATATTATTTGTACCTATAATATAAAAAAAAATACCAACTTGGCATTTGATAAGAAAATTTAAGATGGACCCTTTATATATATGTAACGTCATTTGATGGATTTACTGTTATAAAGTAGGTGTTGCGCTCAATTTAAAGAAGGATTGTAATTATTTAGACGTTTGGTGAGTACCATCTGACACCTTATAAATGAGTGGACCATCGAAGTCCTCAAAAGTGGCAACATATGTGTGATCGCCTTCAGTCAAGCATGAAGGCATTGACCACTCATCATCATGTGGACTGCGTGTTCGTTTCCTACTACAATTTCATATAAGAAAAGGTACGAGGACCCTTATGGCTCGGTTACTACGGATTTGATAGAAGAAGGTTCTAGATTCCACCACAGATCCCCACCATCACTGATGATGAATTCAGATGTGGCCGAGATGTATCTCTAACGGCCGTTATTAATCAATCTATCCAAAACTGTGAGTAAAAACAAATTTGACAATTTTGTGCCTTCTAGAAACACAATCCGTCATCTACCTACCCGGTAGCAGCAAATGCGTTGTTACCTGAAGACTAATTAGCCCTAGCATAAGCCGTATCACACATTTCAAACGAGAACACAGCAGCACTCAACAGTGAACACTGCTATCAGTAGGTGTGACGGTACCTACTAGAGATGGGTTGTACTAGGTAAATTTGGGACTAGGTATGCCTGTTCCTAGTATTTAAAAATACGTGATCCAGAAACCTGTTCCACCCATTCCCATAAAGTCTCATTATTAATGGTTCGTGTACGCGACACGCGTACAATCTGGTCTTGGAGTAGGTAGTTAAAGTTGGACTAGGTCCGACCTAGTCCGGTAAAATACCTAGTCCCTGAAATTGTTCCAGTATATACGCCTTTTAGATGTGCAAATTAATATGCTATTATCCATTATACACAATAATTAAATAACATTCGGTTCTCATTACCGTCTGTCCTCATTACTCAAAGTGCAGTGCGACGTTACCTCTCAAATTGGATTTATTGCATGCAATGGATATATTCAGTTTGACGGCTTTCGACAGGTTTAAGCTTAAACCCTATGTTTGTTATTTAGTCGCAATTTACATCTAATGGACTGTTTTTGTTATATTTGGTCAATGTATTATGAAGTAGAAATAATTAATAAAATACTTCAAAATTAAATTCTGATCGTACTAAGTAAAAATTAAATTAAAAAAGAAATAAAAAGTATAATAAATGAATGCCAAATTAAGTACAAAATTAAACAACAAATCAATTGAAAATGTAATTTAAAATGTTCAAAATAAAATAAATAAAGTAAAAATCAAATACGAAATGAAATAAATATTAAATAAATAATAGTTTAAGAATAAAATAACAAGTCCAATAGATAACAAATGAAATCCAAATAATGGATTCTGATCTGGTTTTAGAACATTTCAATTTAAATTTATTTAGAATTCGAAATTCGAACTCATTTCACACGCTTGATTACAATTATAAAAACACGAGTTCTATGAATATTTTCTTGTATAAGCAAAAATACTATGCGGTTCATCATATGGTAAATGGTCACGGTCGCTTATGGCCATCTGTAACCAACTCCATACTGAACACTGGACAGGGTGTAGTGATGTCGCAGGTTCGAGTAAGAGGCGTGTTACTTTGATGATGTCTATATTGTTACTGTCCTAATACTAAGCTTAACCTAACTTATATAAATAGCAGTCTTACGCACACTACAAGGGAAAAGCTTCAAAATCGATTCTTGCGCATGGCCATGGGCTGTCCCTGATACGTGCGTAATGTAGACCTCCACAGAGATCTTGAGCTGCCCACAATAGCCCAACACATGAAGCAGCTTTCCAAAAGCTATTTTGATACAGCTATTGACCACCCAAATAAGCTAGTTGTCAAGGCAGCCAATTACATCCCTGATAGGGATGCAAAGGCTCTACACAGACGCCCAAACCAGGCCTTGACTACCCTGATGATAAGATCACATTAGATAATGCTACCCAACAAGGAGAATCCTCTCCTCAGCCCCCAAACACACTCAACAACCTCCCCTGTGCCCCACATTAGCGTAACTGACCTAAGCCGAGGCCCGTACCTCACAGGAGGTGCCCTTGGGTCAGCCGCAATCCCCATATGACAAGAGGTGGATGGTCAGGACTCCGGCAGTAGCTGGGTCCGCAACCGTCTCTCCCTCCAGCGAAGGTGGACGGCTTAGGGAACCGGCAACGGTGGCCAAAGCTATCCCTCCCTTCCAGTCCATAGTCTTCTTGTCCCGGCTGAGCCTTAGGCTCGCCTCCTAAAACCCGGTAAAGCTGTACAGGTCGCTAGGACCAACAGTAACTACACAAATCGAAAGAAAAAAAAAACACTACAAGGGATTTTACCCGAAGCCGCAATACTTGCAACTGCTGAGGGTTACTACGGTCGTCACTAAGTATCTAACCAATAAGTATCTTTTACTTACAAATTATAGAAATTATTTTAAATCCAACTGTACCACAGAAGTAGAGATACAAGAACCAGAGCGTCTCATTAAGGAGCCGGATTAAGAAACTCCAATAGCAACATTTTGAAATCCGCAAGTTCCAGTAACGGACTTGGGACGGGATGTTTAAGTATTTTACTTTTGTTTACTCAAACGGATTCAAATCCGACTGCGAGTACAACTGAACAAAGCTAAATAGTTCGACTTCGTACTACGAATGCTATCTTGATATTTTATTGTGACCGATGTTTTTTCATGGTGTTGTGTAACCTTATAAGTCAAAATCCGAGCTCATTTTTTTATAATATAGGAGTAGTAGACGAGCATGCAGTCCACCTGATGGTAAGTGGCTACTGCCGCCCATGGACATCTCATCCCAGATAGGAATAGATATTCCTACCTAGGGTCGGTCACAGATGCGCCACCACCCCCGAGGACCATGCTGGAAAGCCTCGGAAAAGTATGTCTCCCTTACCACACCCTTCAACACGGAACACAGCAGCGCCTAACACTGCTGTTATAGGGCAGAAATAGGTGTGGCGGTGGTGCCGCCGTAGTCGAACCACAAAAGGTTCTACCTACCACCTTAAATACCAATAGCTTTGAATAATTAAATAAATTATATTAAAAAATATGTATAACTTTCTCGGAAAAATATGTAGGAAACCCGCAAATCATTGTCATGTTTATAATAAACGTATCTACGAAGTATTCCGGTAATCAGCTTAACATTAATATCTGCCTACAGTCATCTGTAGCCGATTTCATTCTATAGAATCAAATAATATGCTTTTATATATTTTTTATTATATAAGTGTAGCAGACAAGCAGTCTACCTGATGGTAAGTGGCTACTGCTACTGCTCATGGATATCTGTATTCAACTCCAGATAAGATTAGATTCCTACTTGAGATCGACAGATGCTAGCCCTGAGAACTAAGATGGAATGGCTCGGAAAAGTATGAGAGAAACACTTCAATGAAACACTGAAAGTTTTTGAATCCGATATTCAATCAGTTTATCTTATTTAAATGTGAACAGTTTTTAAAACTTTCTTTCGTCTGTTTGAACTGTTTTTACCAAGAGACAACTCAATATTTAAATTATTTTTAGATATAGTTTTGTTACATCATAAATTAGAAGTAAAACATGACCTTATAAATATTAATTAAGCTTATGAGTAATTTAACAAATCATATAAACATATATGTAGCATTGCAGCAATATGTAAATATAGTATCGTTCCTAAGCAACATACATAGAATCTTGACGCAATATAAATCTAGAACATGAATTTAAGCCCTGCGTCTGCCAAGTTACAGAATGCCACGAAAGTATGAAATAAAAGATTTTTTTGGAATTGCAATATGAAAGTATAGTACGAAGAAACGCAGGTACAACACAAAATGAATATAGCACATGAATTCTACTCCTGACGTCTGCCAAGTTGCGAAGTTCCACGTACAGTTAAAGGTTTTTATGGAAGACTTATGACAAGAACGAAACGGGCAGATAAAGCAAGGTAGGGTGTATGAATCGATTTTAAAATAGCTGTGCCCCGCGATTTCATCCGCATTAAAAATAAATAACCGCGGGGCACAGCTAGTTCTAAAATATATGAAGCCTTATTACTCTTATTAAATTACTCCTTATATATCAGCTACGTACCAATAAAAGTCCCGTCAAAATCGGTTCAGCCATATCAGAGATTAGCCAGAACAAACAGACAGACATGCAGACAAAAATTGTAAAAAATGTTATTTTGGTGTATGTACCATATGTATATTTATAAGCATGTAGTAAAAAGCGGTTATTTCAATATTAAAAACAGACACTTCAACTCTATTTATATGTATAGATATATAAATAAAGTAAATTGTGTATTTAATCTTGGCTTTAAAATTATAACTTAAATTATGAACCTGCGTGTATTAACCAATAAGTACAATAAACCATTAAAGCTTCTGTATTTATCATTTTTCAAAATTTATATTATTATACCTAAAAATTTCCAAATATTTGAATTCGCACATGCAGGTTTCTTTACGATGTTTTCCTTCACCGTTTAGTAAGTGAAAAATAATTTCTAATTCGCACATAATTTTGAAAAATCAGAGGTATGTGCCTAGAATTTGAACCTTTGAACCTCGGACCTCTCGATCGAGAGGCCGAGTTTCTTAACCACTAGGCCAATCCTGCTTATGGCTATCATTGCTTATTGGTTATATACTTCCGCATCGACTAATAATAATACGGATATAACTTCGTGAAATCACAGGTCGAAATAAGTAAATCGTACCATGGATTCGAACTTTAAACCCTCTGATTGAAAGGCCGATTAAGCATTCACTGTTGCTATTCAAAGATACATCGAAGTTATTTTTACGTACTACTAGCTGACCCGGCAAACGTTGTGTTGCCATATAAATAAAAAAAAATGTTAAGGGTAAACAACCCTTATCACTTGGGGTATGAAAAATAGATAGTAGCCGATTCTCAGACCTACTAAATATGCATATACAATTTGGTGAAAATCGGTAAAGCCGTTTCGGAGGAGTACGGTAACTAACATTGTGACACGAGAATTTTATATATAAGATATCACTAAACGTTGTAAGAATGTAACTCTAGGACTGTATCCAAAGACCTTCTAATTGTACGATTAGACCGGGATTACACCTAATCGTGTCTCCTCACGAAGTTTACTAGTACCGAACGTTTCTTAGAACTCGTTAGTGATGTTATACATCGAATGATTGCGTATCCTAATCTTTATATCTTTATCTTTTGTACACATATAATTGTACTCAAATAAATGATATTGAGCAGTCTGTCTATTATTTTAAAATATTCAAATTTCGCGTATTAAAAATTATTACTTTCTTTAACGGCGAAGGAAAACATCGTGAGGAAACCTGCGTACCTGGGAGATTTATAAAAAAATCTCAGAGGTATTTGAGTCTACCAATACGCACTTGACCAGCGCGGTGGACTATGGCCTTATCCTTCTCATTCTGAGAGGAGACCCGTGCCCAGCAGTGGGACGATAATGGGTTGATGCTGATGATGTGTGAAGTCCACCAATACGTACTTGGTCAGCGCGGTGGAACATGGCTTAATATCTCTCACTCCGAGAGGAAACTAGCAATGAGACAGTAATGAGTTGACCAACAACACTCATTGGCATTGTAAAATGATAGAAGCATTAATATGGTAGAATTAGAATGCAGGAGGATACTCTTATTAGAGAGAAAATCATAAGCGGCAAGTTAATAATTTATAACACGTCAATTAGGTACAATTGGAGGATGTAGCTTTATTAATATACCAAAAAATGGTACGTAAACGAGTTAACGAAAAAGGAAATCAAAAAGTAGGCGAATTGGTGTAGTGTATCAATGTGATCACAACCGTTCCACATAAGCTAATAAAATTTACCTTAATATTTTTTGTATCGATATTCATAAATTCGTCATTATAAATATAATCACGAATGTTATATCTCTCTGGCTATTTAGCTTATTTGGAGATAACATTTGACATTAACTTTTGACATGTTGATAACAGATTTATTAACAGTGACATATTTTTATGCTCATCTATAGTTTCTGGGATTATCTCGAACATAAGCTTCCTTATTTCTAGCGTTAGAAAATTGCCTAATTAAGCATCTAATTATAAAAAGTGCGATACTATAAATCCATTAATTTGACCCTAAATTAGGTAACGTATAAAGTGAGGATACTCGTTTGTATTAATAAAACTACCCTACGTATTGTGAACAATACTGTAATAATTGTTAAAGTACGTTCGTAACAAGATCGTAGATTGGTTATTTACTTCCGCATCGAATAAGAAAAGTAATCAATCATAGAAGATAGCCATAAGTCTACATTCTAAGACATCAAAGAAAGTCGGAAAATAAACTAAGTCATTTATAAAACCACCATACAAGCGATGCATAATTCAACGCTATACCGCTCCATTGATAATAGATTTGTTTTGGTTTACTGTGATTTATGTAAATGGAAATGTGGCTATTCCCAAAACAACAGCGGCGAAAGATTCTGCCAACGATTATTTTATTACATTGTAAAAAGGTCCGATATCTGACGGGAGGGTATGCTAAAAATTCGTGTCATCGCGAATCAATTTCGGTGAAAGTTTGCGCAAGTGGTTCGCTTACCTGTGTATACGATCACAACACTCCACAACACTGCACTGATATTTCACTGAACTGTCACCGTTTCGCGGGTTCGCGACGCAGGAGTGAAGGGGCGGCGTACGCTCCGCTCTCCCGACGTTGCCAAACTGGAGCTGTTTCCATCCTAGCGGGAATCGAGACCGCGGCGCGCGCATCTGTCTACGAAAACGGTAATTCAAACACATTTATCAAGCTAATTCTGTAAATTGTACTAAATAATGACGTTAGGGTGCTACTCTCCAGTGTACTCAGTGATGATATCGGCATAGTTTGGGAGTCGATCGCTTCGGATCTCTGATTTATAGCGGGTCCAGTCATGATTCAATTTGAGAGCACTAAAGCCGGCTTGCTAATAACGGACGCTGTAAGACGCTTTATAGTGAGCTTCATCTCCGTTTTTTCTTTTATCAACTTGAAGCTTTAAGAGATAAAGCGTGTAATCTCTCACAGAGCTCTCGGATGCAATGCGGGCGTTTACGTGTCTATTATTTTTAAAAGAAAATACTTGCTACAAACATATTTAGGTCTTTCAAAGATAACGATTAGGTTTTAAGTATGCTACTTTGGTGAAGCGAACAAAACATATTTAGTGTTTGCACAGATAACGGCTTACCGAAATGTACTTAAAACCTTAGTTTTAAGTACATTTCTTATATGTTACAAAGTTTATTACAAAGAACGTATTCTTATTTACATTAAAGACATAATATTCAAGAACAGTGAACTAACAACCAAACAAAATTATAATAACGTCTAATAACTTCTTAGATATTTTCTATGTCATGACCATAGATAAGTCGTCAGACAAATACACGATCCACTCCAAGACAACACAAACATCCAGAAAAAGAAATCAAAATTCATCACTTACATATCTATCTGGCAGATCGATCCCTGTATTCTACTGCTATTTAACCAGGTATGACCATTTCGGTTTGCAATCCAGTCTTCGTTTATGATACAACGGATCTGAAAATGAAACGGATGAAATTCTAAGTCTATCTGATAGTAACTGCTATAGTTATCGCCAAACTGCTAGTCCGCTCTGAAGTTTTTGCGAGCAGGTGTAGTCATTTGCTATTGCGACGCGATTCATTTCTATATTCAGAGCAGACTAGCAGTTTTACACAGACCAACTGTATTTGGAACTGGTTCTATCTGATATCATAAATATTTCTAATCCTAACAAGAGAGGAAAACCTTTAAAATATATCCGGTGCCGTGGGTCCACTAGAGTGAAAAAGACGTTCACCACATCGTCTGGTGTTCACGACGGTATGCGACCATACATACTGCAGTCCTTCCCGGAGTCGCTGCCCGGGCGATTCGAGCTACCACTCTTGCCGTCTACAACCCCGGAAACCCTCTCATAGTCACCTCTTACCACAGGGGATGCTATAGCCCAATTCTGATCCCGAAACTACAGGGATAAATCCTAAGGACTGAACATCGCCTCATATGCAAGTTAGCCGGCATTCATACCCTTCCACTGAAAGACAGAACTCCTTAACGCTACATGGCAATGGTAACTTCCTTATTGGAAAACCCTGTGGCCATCAACACGCATAGCCAAACACGTTGACATCAAAATTCATATTTTACGGAAAGCCCATGTCCAGCGGTCGGCCTCTGAATACTGATACATACATTAATCTATCTTCTATAAGTGTAAAAACTTAAAACATTTACCATAGCTTTTAAATTAAAATTTTAAGCGGTTAAATCTTTAACCTTTGAACCTAATCTTTGAACCACTGTGCATTTATCTTTTGTATAGTAAATATTTTCTCTTGCAGTAAATTTACGAAAGATCTTTTACACGGTTGATATGGGTAATGTCATCGCATGACATTTACGTTTGTGAAATAATTGTAACGTCGTGACAAGTTCACAAATTAATATTGTTTCTAAGTTATTATAATTCGCTTAAATGAAATATAAAAAGATTATTTATTTATATTATCTTCTTCTACATTAATTTTGAAGATTAGCTTTCCATATTTATTTACGTAAAATATTTAAAAACTCAAATTTACAGTTAAAATTTCCTAATTTTGTTAATCTGTTTATAAATAATGGCACAAAAATTAAGGTGTTAAATCCGTTAATCGACATTGTTGTTTGGTTCCACTCTGGAGGCACCACTGTCACACCTATTACATCCAAATAACATCTGTATTAAGCGGTGTTGCGTTCCGTTTTGAAAGGTGTAGTATGGGCTGCATACACGCACATATACCTCAGAATTAAAACAATATATATTTAAATAGATTTGTTTCTTGGTTGGGAATAAAATCCGCAACCCCTGCAAATCTAACCAATAATTGACCTCATCACGTTGCTCGCAATAACCACTAACATCTCTCTACAGTTGATAATATAATTTGGCAGCTCAATCTGCTTAATACGAGTAATATGGCTATATTAATGGCGGACTTCATCTGCGATATGTTTTTTCTTTGTTTACCAACTAGAAGCCAGCTCGTTTCGTAGCGGGTGGATAAAGCGGGTAATCTTTTAGCCACAGGGATCTCCTCTGAAGGCGATTTCATTTTTATCTTTTAGATAGTAAATATTTTCTACGTTGTAGAGATAGAATTAAGATATAATTAAATTTGGGAAAATAAATTTTACAATATCCAAGGTCGTTTGACCACAGCACTGTCACCGAGCCGAGAACGAGATTATTTTGGGGCCGATTTTAATATGTTGTGACGGCGATATATTAAAATCGGCCGTCATAATCTTGGTGCCGATCTAGCGGTCACGCCGATCTACTCGAAATATCGGCGGCCGGGATGACGGTGCTCGGGTGACGGACGTGCGATGGACAAGCGACTATAGTAAATGTATGTACGCTACTTCGGCGCCTTAATTAATTATCGTTATCGGCTCGGTGACGGTGGCGGTGGACAAACAGCGTAACACTTTCTGTTCTCATAGTAACTTACTTGTTGAGTGCCCTCATAGCCATACTTAACACCAATAAATAAAATTAGAAGTCCAACATCAGTTCTTTTCCTACCTGGTCCGAAATCTAACCAAACCCATCTATGGTTACGTATACACCAATAGAATGAAAATAAAAACATTTGATTCTCGGAGCAACATTTAAAGAAGCCTCTGGCTCCTTTGAACTTCTAGCGACCCAAAATAAAAGAAATAGATATATTTCGCAAATTATACATCGACATTTGATTATTGCTGCCTACTGTCTACTACTGTCAAATTGCGATTTTTGGTAGACAAAACATCGATAGATTGATTATTAACTATGGGAGTAAATAAGAACGCCTCATATAGGTACACACAAAGTATAACAGACATAAAAATCCTACCGTCAAAATGAAATCTTCCAAATGGAGTTTCTAAAGCACCTTTTGTATTCTGTCTACATGTCATTGCTATTTGTGTTGTAGACTGTATTTGTAAACACGTCGATGTCGAAGGTTTTGTTGATGTTATTAATTGATAATTTCGTAATGAATCCATGAATGTCGATATCGCTAAATCTCGGGCGATGTTATTGAACTATGAAATAACTTTAAGTTTAACCACGGGAACACATTTTTAAGGTTGCAATTGGAATTGATGGAAATTGCAAATACCGTCATTTTAAATGTAATTTTTTGTCGAAAATAATGTATTCACTTGACAATCTTTTACGAAATTAGAATTAATAAAAAAAAATCCGACTGTTTTAAATGCTTTAGCCCTTTGAGGTGCGGGGCGTGCTAAAAATGAGATATACAAAATTATATATAAGCACTCGAAAAGCATTACCTTCTGCAATCCTTTAAAAATAGAAATTAGCTCCATTTAGTAGGTAACAGCATCATGCCGAGTCTTGTGACTTTATACTCCCCCTAATAAATAAATAATTGAATAAAATGTGTTGTATAAATAAAATATGTTGATTTAAAAACGTCTAATGAAGTAAGCCATTTTTTACCATTCCCTCCGTAATAATTTAATTGAGTGACACTTTGTCGGTTTGTATTTGCAACACAAACAAGGCGGGCGGCGTGTTTGCGTTATTAATTGATATTCCGTAATCAATGACGTTTTGTCGGACTCGCTTAACTGCGGTCGTCGGAGAATTTGGTTCCGTTTCGTTTTGTCGGAAATGTGACTGTTCTATAAAACCTTTTTTTTATTGTACAAATAAATAAGACGATGTTTAAATATGGTAAATTTAAAACCGTCTAATGAAGTAAGCCATTTTTTACCATTCCCTCCGTAATAATTTAATTGAGTGACACTTTGTCGGTTTGTATTTGCAACACAAACAAGGCGGGCGGCGTGTTTGCGTTATTAATTGATATTCCGTAATTTGTTTGTTTTTTTTTTGGTTTACGAATAAATGAAATTAAATTGTGTATGTGTGTTATGTCATAATAACATAAAAAACATCTTTTACTCAAGGCATGTGAAAGTAGAGACGATAGTTATAACGAAGTTACAATTATAAGAATGTTTGTTTTTATGGCTACACTTTGAAACAGCGAGACAGATTTTGAGTAAACTTTCATTGATGATATAAGATAATGTCAGGTAATCTATCATCAACCCATTACTGTCCTACTGCTGGGCAAGGATCTCCTCTCAGAATGAGAAGTGTTAGGCCATAGCCCACCACGCTGGCCAAGTGCGTATTGGTAGACTTCACATACCTTTGAAAACTTTTAAGATTTTTTCAGGTATGTAGGTTTCCTCACGATGTTTTCCTTCACTGTTTGAGCAAGTAATAATTAATCTCTAATAGGCACATAGCTTTGAAAAATCAGAGGCCTGGGATTTGAACCTGGGACCCCTCGATCAAGAGGCCGAGTTTCTTAATCACTAGGCTATTAACTAACTGAACTCTTATTATTTACATCTTGATATAAAATAAATTTATATATAGATTTATGTATAACAAGGTCATAAAACGCAGGTAATGCAATTAAAAATAAATTGCATAACTCGCTCGGTAGTACTTCGAACAAAATAATTTTCAATTTCAATTACTTCACATCACAATCACTTATTTACTTACGATGCATTGTTTTTGGGTTGTCGAGTGTTAAATTTAATTATTAATTTGCCACTTGATACGACAGTTATACTGGCAGAATGGACAATTAATATTAAAAATTCTACCAATATATAATTTAACTTTACAATTGGGAAAATTGTGGTTCCACTGCAAAAGTGAAGTATCTTTGATTATTTATTTGCAATTTTCAGATTGCTGTTTATGGTTTTGAAGTGGTGACGCTATAGCCACGCATTTGTCATTAAACCCAAATAGCTCATAGTCGTCGTCATCTCGTTATTGTCAATAAACATATTTCAATATGTGTATACAAAAATATTGTTTTTTTTTTATAACATAGGAGTAGCAAACGAGCATGCAGTCCACCTGATGGTAAGTGGTTACTGCTGCCCATGGACATCTGCAATCAACCCCAGATAGGATTAGATAATCCTACTTGAAGCCGGCTACAGATGCGCCGCTACTACTGAGGACTAAGCTGGAACGCCTTGGAAAAGTATGTCTCCCTTACCACACCGTTCAAAACGGAACACAGCAGCGCCTAACACTGCTGTTATTAGACTGAAATAGGTGTGGCGGTGATGCCGCCGGAGTCGAACCACAAAGGGTTCTAACACCTTCATATACTTCATTTCACTTCACTCCACTCCACCCCACTCCACCCCACTCCACTCCACTCCTCTCCACTCCACTCCACTCCACTCCACTACATTTAATTTCTAGGGTCGGTTCGAATTGGTTGGGGAAGATGGATCTGTAGTCCTCAGAAGTGGCATATCCTCCACTAATCTAAATAAAATATAATCCTTCGTAAATTAAGCTGTAAGAACTTCAATTTAAATTCATCGTGATATTAAAAAAATCTAATATTGAGTGGTAGAATATATGAAAGTACACCTTTCCCAAAAATACGTAACCGATGTTCCGTGAACGAACAAAGTTATTTCTCTACTGCTAGTAAAACAAGTGTTTGTCCGTCACACAAACATGTGTTCCGAACTGCGAAAGTACTTAAAAGCTTTACTACAAAACCGTATTGTTAGTTCACGTTACTGCTTTAAGCTCGCCGCACATAACACTTATGGTATATTATATAAAAATAACCATATAAGCTTTAAAAGCTTTCGGCATTTGTTTACTCTGACTGGAATTACGTTTATTTGTGGATTATTTTTTAAAGTGCTAGAACCCTTTGTGGTTCGACTCCGGCGGCACCACCGCCACACCTATTTCTACCTCATAACAGCAGTGTTAAACGCTGCCGTGTTCTGGTTCGATGGGTGTGGTAAGGGAGACATACTTTTCCGAGGCGTTCAAGCTTAGTCCTCAGGCGCATCTGTGACCCACGTCTAGTAGGAATATGTTATCCTATCTGGGGTTGATTACAGATGTCCATGTGCGGCAGTAGCCACTTACCATAAGGTGGACTGCATGGTCGCCTACTACTCCTATATTATATATAAAAATAAAACCCTTAAATAAGCCACTGCAATTCGAAAGGATGACGTCACACCAAATTCTACGCAAAAATATCTAATTAAAACCGCCTTATAACCCTCACTATCAAGGAATTCACATAGCATCCCACGCCTCACTTAACCATTTCAAAATTAAATTTTAAGATCGCGTCGAGATGCATACCGACTGTGTCCCGAACCCTTTATGAAGAAATGAATTAAAACAGTGGGTTTAGCGAACATGTCACGGTAATTAGACGAGGTTCAAAGGACTATTTTAATTGCGCAAAGCTTTGCTAGTGTTGGCAGTCAATAGACGAATGTCGATAGATTATCGATAACCGCCCAATAGCAAGAATATCTAATGTGAATTAAATAGAGTCGGTGATATTGATTTTATTAATACTGTCAATACGATTCAACGTAAACGAGAATCAAATAATATCGACATTATCGCGTAAAGAAATTCTGAATATAATTAAATATTCGATGCCATCAAAATGTTTCAGACAAATATAATCGATAGGATCTTATCGATAATTATATCCTATTGAAACTATTCTAGAATCGGTAGCCTAAGTAAATTAATAATATTGATAATAATTGTATTCTAGAACTTCGATAACATCGTTACTATTGACAGTTTATAACTTAAGAGTTGCAAGATCTTTAGTGTTTATAGCACTATATTAAGTCAATGCTACGTTTTCTAAATTATTCTTAATCAATTGTAGCGGTTGTATCAATACTATCAATTATCGGCTTGTTATATGAAAGCTGTCGATAGGATTCTATCGACAGTGCCACATCACTACTTAAAGCCCGTAGCAATTCCATCTGTGAAATAATTCAAACTGTAAAGTCTATCTGGGCGCGTCAATGTGCCATTCAAAGGATGTCAGCCCTGCAAAAGGGACGTGTATAATTACTTTAATTGGCTCGAGAAAAGAGAAATTGTTTCTACACTTCATCGTTGAAATAATGTTAATGTAACGAGCAGTTTTTAGTATTTTTGTGTAATAGAAGGTTTAGTTGGGTGTTTTGACGTTAGATTATTTTTTAAACAAATTAGTGATATATGGTTATACGAGTAGTTAGTATATAACTTAAAACGCGTTTGGTAATAAATAATAAATGGTTTCTAACGTATGTATGTATGTCTCGTTAACATGTGAGGTGTCGTTTGATTCTATGCTAAATAATTACAGTTTGAAAACTAAAAACCACGCTAAAATCGCAAAAGGAAAATCGTTAATCCTGATTCCTGACGATCCTGATGAGGAGGATGGGGTAAAATTATTAAAATCATGTGTACTGTCATCGGTTCTTGATATTTTTTCAAAATTTTAATTATTCGTACCATTGCAAATGGGTAAATATCGAATTTAAAGATTTCGTTACATACATACATACAAGTCAAGCGAATAAAAGCGTGGTAAAAAGTAATTATATTTTCTGTATATTTAGTACCTAATTGTTATAATTTAAGTAGTTCATAATTTAAACCGAGTTTTTACGTTTCGTATTTACACTCGCGTCGTGAAGGTGATTTTTTTTGTTCTCGATAAATACCAAGTTATAGCTATGAAATTAGCTAACATATACTTTATACATGCGGTCACTATTTTTTTCAGTTACTATTTGTGCGGTGCAGCTTGAAGTGCAGACGGTAAGGTATGCGGCCACGCAATCCTAAGGGGATATCAGTGGACTGTATGGTGTGTGACTGTAAGGTATGACCCAATCCTCGTCCCAGCAGATGAGTAGAAAAACCACCAACCTTGCCTTCCAAGTCTATCTGCGGACTCGAATCGTGTCAGGGGTGATGCGCACGGCGCTGTCACGGCCTGATCTTCCCGAGGAATAGTCTCTGCACTTCACAATGAACACGCGGTAGCACGTGGAAAACAGGAGCGAGAGGGCACCTACAGAACGTCTGTAGGCTCCCGCCGAGCGCAAGATGACGACTGATCGCACGAAGAGACATTGGCGAGACAACTGGTGGATATTTGCATCTACCCACCTATAGTTGACAAGGATTGAACACTATTAGTTAACCTGCGTGATAGTTTGCTACTTCTACACATAGATTAGTAAAGATTACTCACTCCTAACAAGAAAATGTAACCAGTTTTGACAACTGAAATTGTCACTGTCATCTATTTTCGCGTTTGAAAAATATTAAAAAAATGTAGTTTTGAGATTATTTACGAAGTAAATGATATTTCTCCGCACAATTTCTTCGATTTCGTGTCTTAACTGCGCATGTTGGCATTGTTCCGCGTAAATTACATGACAGCCATTAAATGGTTGACAGAATTATCAGCCGTTTAAGCCATTTAAAAGCTTCCTTCAATTACAAGGCGGAGAGATATCTATACATATCTATGCTTCTACACAATAAAAAAAACCTTTATCATTTGTCAAAATTTTGCCAAAACTAACTTTGATACACAATATTAATAAAAAGGGTAGTACGGACAGTCCGGAGCAATTTTATATTCCGGTCGCGTACATTATAATGTTGGTGTGTCATGTAGATGCCCACGCCCGTCCTATGTACACACCGCTTTATATTGGATACCGCTTGTTGTGATACCCTGGGAAAATATTTATGGAAAAACATTGACCTTCGCTAGTGGGTAAAAATTCTGGAGATTTTCCCGGACACAAATAGTTCCGTGACAATTATTGGAATGTGATTGATGAATATGTTAGATCTTGTTGATGTTGGTATCAATATTGCCTTTTACTTTTTACATAAAAGTCCAGACTAAGGTCGTAGAAATAAAATAAACCTACGCCTGAATTTTTTTTATATAGGAGTAGCAGACGAGCATGCAGTCCACCTGATGATAAGTGGCTACTGCCGCTCATGGACATCTGTAATCAATCACAGATACGATTAGATATTCCTACCTCAGGTTGGCTACAAATACGCCGCTACCCAGGAGGACTAAGCTGGAACGCCTCGGAAAAGTATGTGTCTCTTACCACACCCTTCAAACCCTGTTATGAGGTAGAAATAGGTATAGCGGTGGTGCCGCCGGAGTAAAAGCACAAAGGGTTTTACCTCAAATAAGATTGTAGTTCTACCAAAGATCTTTCACCGATGCTTTGTTCCGGAAGAACTCATTGGAATGTCTCGTATAAAAATGTTCCCTCACTACACGCTTCAAACAAGAACACGGAATTAATACACAAAATTCATACTACTTTTCAAACCATCTGTTCGTTTGGTTGTCATGAATAGGCTCAAAAACTACTGGACCGATTTTAAAAATTCTTTCACCATTCAAAAGCTACATTATCCACGAGTAACATAGGCTATAATTTATATGAAATATATTTGATTAATAGATTTTGAAGCGGTACAAAGTTTTCCGCGTCAGCTAGTATAATATAAGCATAGATACGAAATTCTCGTCATATTCACTTCACCTAAACCTAAGTACATATTGAGGTAAGTCCGTGTAGGAAGCGTCTGAGACCGACATTATACCGGAAACTTTGAGAAACTGTGTCATCATATCAATATGCACCTACGAACTACATGTTACCTACACAACTTAGTCGCCTATGCTTAGACGCTTCCACTATTTCCAATACTTAAGTAGGTATCGAACCTGTACCCTTACCATGAGTTTTCAAAACATCCCACAATTTTACATTACGTTTACTCAATCCATTATTCTCTTCCGTTTGCGTCAGTAGACTGAGTAAACGTAACAATAAGTAAGTGCTCAAGTAACGATGAACTTTTTATCTACCTCACATATTCGCAAAAAGAGAGACAAAACATAAAGCGCCATTTTGTCTATTTAGACATTTAATGTTATGTTACTGACACTATAGGTCTGATACAATCCACTAGGGGCGCTGATTGGAATTTGTATAGTCAAATACGTAAACAAATACCAAAACAGTCATATTTGTCAAAACGTAAAAACTCACGGTTAGGATACTGAACCCTTTTCGAGTTAAATTAATCATAAAAGGCATTTTTTTAGGTTGACAACGTCACTTGACGATTAACTTACCCGATGCTCCGTTTTGGAGCGAAACACGTATTGGTGGTGGTAGGTATGGTGGGCATTTTAGTTTTTTTTTCATCTGCACGCATCCTTTGTGGGAAGGAGGGTGGTACATACTGTATTGTTTAAAATATATTTGTAGCGGATTGTTGCGAAGTAGTTTTAGTCTTAACTCAATTACAATAAACAATATTTGCGTTATTATCCAAAACACATCCTAAAGATTTATCCGACATAGAACCATAAAGGTATGGTATACCGCAACGTAAATTACCGTAATGCAGCACATAAATATACGTAAAGAACGTAAAGGTTCCGATCGATGGGCTCGTTAAACTTCGATGGAACTAGGGATGTAACGATATATCGATTTCGATGATATCGAACTCTAAAGATCGATATTTCTACGTAGAAACCATAGTCGATATGATATGACATTGAAAAAATTGAAGTATCGATGTAGAAAATTTTAAATATTTTAAACACTGAAACGACTAACGCCCGTTATCAATAATCAAGTTATCGAAATTTTGCCAACCAAAGGACGAAATTTCAGTTTCCAGTAGGCAAAAATTTTCAAATATGGAACTTTGGTAAGAACATTGATAGATTGGGTAGAATTAATGACGGATGTAATATATCGAAAACATTTACAGAATTGATTATATGAAAATTTTCGGCGAATATAAATATCTGTACTTATACGAGTAATATATCGATAATTTCACCAACTGGCATCCCTAGATGGGACATCACTATTATAGGGGTATTGGTTTATTGGCACCATCCATCCGAACGTTTCTAATTTTTTGAGATGTTTTATGATGATTGTTTTTTTAATTTTATACGGGGTAGTAAGCAATCAGTGGTAAGAAGTGGGAATATCCCCACGTCTTGTGTAGATCTTACTGATGCGCGAAGTTAGACAATGTAGGGAACAGTCGGAAGCTGGATGAGTGACCAATAATAATACCAAGCTTTATGTGCCCTTTTTTACGAGGGGGAAACCCTTAAAAGATACCTCGTCATGGGAGTGACGCCGGGTTATGTGGGACTTTTACCGCACTAAAACCTCCCCGGTCGCCGTCCTCGGCGCTGCGTACAGGACTCCGGGATCTCCAAAGGAACGCAACCGGAGTCCTCTTAGCGTGAGCTTGTCGCTCGCCATACCGTCTGGTGTGTACAACGGTATGTGACCACACATACAGCCGTCCTTCCCGGGGTCGCTGACGCAACCCCGGAAGCCCCCTTTTAGTCGCCTCTTACGACAGGCAGGAGATACCGTAGTCCTATTCTACTCTCGGAACTACAGGAACGAAGCTTTATGTGCCATATCCTATGCCTGTGCGATATCGTGCTTCAAAAATACGTCAACCGTAAATTGAACCTTGGAAACCATTACTTTTCCGAAAGCGCACATTGTAATTTTATTATATTGGAGTAGCAATAGATAGATCTTGCAGTCCACTTGATGGTAAGTGGCTAGTGCCGCCCATGTTATTTTTTTTTATAATATAGGAGTAGCAGACGAGCATGCAGTCCACCTGATGGTAAGTGGCTACTGTCGCCCATGGACATCTGTAATCAACCCCAGATAGGATTAGATATACCTACCTGAGATCGGCCACAGATGCGCCGCTACCCCTGAGAACTAAGCTGGAATGCCTCGGAAAAGTATGTCTCCCTTACCACATCCATCAAAACAAAACAGCAGCGTTTAGCACTGCTGTTATCAGGCTGAAATAGGTGTGGCGGTGGTGGCACCCGAGTCGAAGCACACAGGGCGGCTTTCAATCGTTCCCTCCTTCAATCTTTAAGCATTTGTACATCCCAGCTGAACTACAAATGTACTTCAAAAAATATTAAATTATATACTGTATTTCAGTCTCCCCAGATACGAACGAGAACTTAATTCAAGATTCATGTAACTTCAAGCATTTAAGTTTTAGAAAATTCTGTCTCTTCGATAGCAGCTTTGTTCCGTTACTTAATGTATGCAAAGCTACGGCAAGAAGTTGGAATATTATAAAGAAGGAAAGAAGATCCCTTTGTTCTTCGATTCTGCTATTGTTCTAACTTAAATGAAGATAAAAGTGGAATAGTGGTCATTAGGGTTCTAAAGAAACCCATTGGAGTATGTAATGGCTAGTACACAATTGTATTGAAAGGTAGTAGGAGTCTTCGTGATTTTGGACCAGCCAGATAGTTTGAAAAGGTGGTAGAACCAGAATATATTGGACACGAAAAGTTCCACCGCCACAGTTATGTCTTGCGTTTTGATAAAAGTGGGTGGATAACAGTTGACCGTTGATATGAGATAACTGCTTTTGTTTACAGGAGTGACAACGCATCTGTTATCAACTTGAGGTAGAACACCTTCTCTTTATGGAGATTTATCATCAGCAGACTGCATTCTTACTTGCTACTGTAATATTATAAAAAATAAAGGCTTGGCACACCTTAGAAAACTTTACAAAAAACTCCAAATACGTAGTTTTCTTCGCGAAGTTTGTCTTCGTCAATAAAGCTAATAATAATAATTTAATTTACAATATGTAACTCGATTGCCTAGTGGTTGAAATTCGGGCTCTTGATCAAGGTTCAAAGTTCGGTTCTCAGCCACAACTCAGATTTTTCAAAGGTATGTAAAGTCGACAATACGCACCCACACGTCCTTAACCTATACGGTGGACTATGGTCTAATCCAGCGTTTCCCAGCCTATATATTTTTTTTTACAGGAGAGCCAAAACAAAATTTGAAAAACCAATGTATGTATTTTTTGTTTTATTTTATAGATTAATAATAGTGTTATATGTACAAATGATGTCATTGGATGCATCTTTTTTAATTTTTAAAAATAACGTGTGCTTAGATAATAGACTTTCTAATAAAACTGGTTTACTGATTTTTCGTTTTGCGGCCCTTTTGCATTTATGAGATTTATGTATGGTCCAGAGACTACACCACGGACCCCCATACTTATACTCGCGGACCCCCAGGGGTCCGCGGACCACAGGTTGGGAAACGTGGGTCTAATCAAACGCACTAAGATAGAAGAATCCTTCCCAGCAGTGGGACAATGATATTTTGACGGTGTGACCCTTAAAATTTAAAATTCGAACTTGGGACCCTAACTATGATCACTACTCAAGCCGAGACACGCGTACGCTCGTTAAAAACTGAGTATCCACACAAAAAGTTCACATTGAAACCGTCAAATAACCCACAATATCTCGTACACAAGTTTAAACGCAAAATAAAAAAGTGCAGTACATTCGTAAAAAATAGTTTTAAGCTGTTGCGTTTTTAGTTGCGCTGAAATAAAACATTTTCAAAGTTCTACTAAATAAATACGGTTTTTTCAGCAGCCGCCTGTCATGTCCGGCCGTGGTTCGCCGCGTCACTGGTTTCTGTAAAAGATTAACATTGTAAAAGATAAGCTGCGTTCATGCTAGCTGGATTTAACGAGACTAGTTTTATGTATTCAATGGGTGTTTCTGTTAAAGATTAACATTGTAAAAGATAAGCTGCGTTCATGCTAGCTGGATTTAACGAGACTAGTTTTATGTATTCAATGGGTGTTTCTGTAAAAGATTAACATTGTAAAAGATAAGCTGCTTTCATGCTAGCTGGATTTAACGAGACTAGTTTTATGTATTCTATGGGTGTTTCTGTAAAAGATTAACATTGTAAAAGATAAGCTGCGTTTATGCTAGCTGGATTTAACGAGACTAGTTTTGTGTATTCAATGGGTGTTTCTGTAAAAGATTAACATTGTAAAAGCTTTGTTCATAGTGGTTCGACTTTAATAGACTACAGATATTTTGTTACATTGAATGAATTAATGGATTGATGACATGATTTTTAATTGCTTCAACTAAATTCTATACAGTATTACCAACGAAGTTAGAGTTAATAATTAAATATTCTGGAAGAAATCTTTGTTTAAAATAGAAGTTTTGATTTCGCTTTTCGAATTCGAGACATGAGAAGAATCCTATTATTAGCCTTATATAGAGCAAGTTATAAAAATATTCAAAATTAATATATATTATTGACAACTCGCATGGTGGAGTGGTCACCGGTACCGGTCTGACACTCCGGGAGGTCGTTTATTCATCTTTATTTGGTTTCACGTCACCCAAGATACAGGAAAATTTAACTTTGACTTTAGAAAGCGTTATCGATACATTGTGAAGTCTACCAATACGCACTTGGCCATCGCAGTGGACTATGGCCTAATCCTTCTCACTTTGAGAGGAGACCCGTGCCCAGCAGTGGGACAGTAAAGGGTTGATGATGATATCTTAGAAAATATAAAAAAACGAATTATATTAAGGAACATTGAATTGTTAATTTAGCCAATTATTTCCGCGAAGTCCTTTAAGGCTGATAAAGTTTCATCGCCCAGTTACTGAAACAGTCATGTAATAACTTAATCATTATCATTATAATGACGTCCATTACCCACAAATTAGCGGATCATTAACCAAACGATTGCGCCATTAGCGTTGAGAGATGCCGCCATTATTGTAATAGATATTTGTTTTAATTGTCTGCGCTGGCCAATTTTTTGGCCAAAATATTTCGGCCATGTCCGGTTCGAAGGACCAATCAATGACACGCAAGGTTAAACAAACTGCAGTTTTTTTTTATAATATAGGAGTAGCAGACGAGCATGCAGTCCACCTGGTAAGTGGCTACTGCCGCCCATGGATATCTGTAATCAACCCCAGATAGGATTAGATATTCCTACCTGAGGTCGGCCACAGATGCGCCGCTACCCCTGAGGACTAAGCTGGAACGCCTCCGAAAAGTCTGGCTCCGTTACCACACCCTTCAAACAGGAACACAGCAGCGCCAAACACTGCTGTTATTAGGTAGTGTGTTATTAAATAGGTGTGACGGTGGTGCCGCCGGAGTCGAACCGCAAATGGTTCTACCATCTTTATATCGCGCATTATTCCTACTTTTATGCATTTCAAACTTATAATAGAATCCTAGATTTGAAACCACGACACTTATTTAAAACTTAAACACCTGAAACCTCTATGCCTTCGAGTCTTACATACCATTGTTACAACTTGTTTTATGCCTTACTGGTGAACACAGGCCTCATAGCACGAATGAGGGAGGCCTGAAACGTACTTTATGCGCCAGGCACGCTCTCACAATCTCCGATACGGTTTAGGAAGGCATATATTAAATTAAGCTACTAACGTTCATTAATGTAACTCTTAACCATCTAATATTGCTCAACGTTTATCGGTTATGATCTACACAAGCCGCGGAAATATGCCCACTTAAATAAATTGATTCAATATACGACATACGAGAACCAAAAAGTATTTTTTCCGATTGTGTTTCAATTTTTCCTTCTATTGCATTATCAGAATTGAAAATTCCAAGCGTGGAAACGCTTCTAACATTTTCTGTTCAAAGTGCTGGTTCGGGAAAAGGCGATTATGTTCGCTTGTCATAATAGCAATATGCTCTTTAGCTGCTTGTAACGTGTTGCGAAATAAATGTTGTAGATATTTTGAAAGGAAGCGAAATAAAAGTTTTCTTAAATTCATCAGGTGATTGGTGATAACGTGGAAAAAAGAGATGTGGTACCTAAAATAAGATACTTGCCATTTATAAAATATAATTAGATGATTGCTTATATGGATAAATGTTTTTTTTGGGTAAAACACCTTAGAATTGCCATTTAGTAGAAATGCAGCGTACTGTCAGCGTTTTCTGGTTTAAAGAGTGTGGTAAGAGTTATACGCAGCAACAGTGATAGCCTAGTGGTAAAGGAACTCGGCCTCTCGATCGAGTCCGAAGTTCAAATCCCAGGCACGCACCTCTAATTTTTCAATGTTATGTGCGTATTAGAAATTAATTATCACTTGCTAAAACGGTAAAGTAAAACATCGTGAGGGAACCTGCATACGTAAGAGAATTATAAATAAATATATATCTCAAAGGTATATGATGTCTACCAATAATCACTTGGCCAGCGCGGTGGACTATGGCCTAATCCTTCTCATTATGAGAGGAGACTCGTGCCTAGTAGTGGGACTTTAATGGGTTGATGATGACGATGATGAACAAACAGTGCATGCAGTCCATGATTGATGGCAAGTAGTCACTGCCAACTTGCCACATCTGTAACCAACACTCTGTCACCAATTCTCATTCTCCAATACATTACTTCCATAATGCTGGGCCCAGATCTCTCCTAAGAGTTAATGGGGTAAAGACTACGGTGCTGGTTAAGTGCGGATTGATGGACTTCATACACCTTTGAGTTTTTTTCAGGAACTCTCAGCCTAGATTGTTTTCTTCATCATGAAGGGTTATACGAAGCGTTACAACTTAATGATCAGATGTTTCGCATGTGTAACCCACCTCGATATAGACATTTAATCTTATCTGGAGTCGATTACAGATATCTATGAGCGGCAGTAACCACTTAACATCAGATCAACCGCATACTCGTTTACCACTTATAATTAAAAAACACAATTAAGTATTTACAACAGTTTTAATTATAACTAAAAAAATCCATACTTCGTAGTTAACAGCACCATCTGGTGTGCTTCTAAAATGATTATATATTCAAAAACATTAAGCACAGAATTCTCCCATCGATGTTTCAGGTGAAATCGATTCCCTTGCCGTCAAGCGTGTAACGACAGTTGATCTAACCTCCGATCTCATTTCTTAAAAGCTTTTGAAGTTTGCGCCCCGGAAACGAGAAACCTTTTCTTCCCATGGGTGCCTTAAATGGTTGCGGGTCTTTATCTAGCAACTTGGGTATCTCAACTTGTTACTGCTCCTTTTTTACATGAGACTGAATACAAGACTATAAGTTTTCTGTGATTTGGAGAAAATTTTAACTCCATAATAAGAATTTTTAATTTTCAAATGTTTCACTCTTTACGCTTATAGATTGATGAATCCACAGAAGGATGAGTCGTGGTCGTTCCACACACACACATACAGACACACACAACGATAAGGAGGATAATTCACAGAACAAAAACGAAATCTGTCAAAACTGGCTCGAACCTTCGGCATTCAACATAGACCGCTACGCTACACAAGCATTTTAAAGTTTGTAATTTTTTTAATATGTTCACAAAGTGTATGTTAATAAATAAATTTAAGACTACAGGGACAGATATTTTCACAAATACCTGACAATTTAAATGTATTTTTTAAACTATATCATAAATATATTTTAATATTAAAATATAACAAATAAAATTGGACCTCTTGTTATTGTAATAACTGAGAAGTCCTTGTCTAATGACAAAATTCCTTTCTTGTTTAAACGTACAACTCGGTTCACAAATTTGTTAGTACAAAATATTTATTTTTTTAAGATTTTTGTCACGTCTCAAAACATAATGTTATTTTTATATGATTAAAGAAAAGATAGTCCATAGTAGTAAATTGTTCATAGGTGGCAGTCCACCTATAAACAATTTTATTAACCAGTGACGGTTATAGATCGTCTTCTTATAGCAGTGTCAGGTGCTGCTATATTCTTATTGGAAAAATGTGGTAGAGAAAATACAGTTACACGAAGTATCCAAACTCAAAACTTAAATCTACACCACATTAGTAACTCATCTAAAATTGAGGTTTATATAAGTTACTAATCTGTTGATCTTATTAAAAGTTGATTAAAAATATTTATTGTCAACAGTTTCTAGTCACTATTAAGTAAACTACATACCATATTTCTAATTTAACTACGTATAAAGCAATGACAGTAATAACTCTCCCAATTTATTGAAATATTAATTAAGACTAACAATCTCTATGGCAGGCTTTCAAGGTCACCATACCTTTTATTCATAATTTTACTTTATTAATTTCACTATACAACGCACGGTTATAATGTTCTTTCCAAAAAACACTAAAATAAGCGCATTTCTGTACCCCATAGCATTTACAGTAGCTACGACTACGCTACAGCTACGCGACTACGCCGCGGCTACGAAATACACCGCGGCTACGCTGCTACGAGGATTCTACTTCGGAACGCCACAGCGTAGCCGCTGGCGATCTACATTGTACATTCTTTGCTAAACGACTTTATAACAATATTTATAACATTCTTTTACTAAGTTCAGCCTTGTTTAAGTAACTTTTTGTTTGACATAATCAATTTTAAGTCCATGTAAGCCCGCGGCAAATCTGCCCACTACGTTTAGTAACCATATGGGCTGTTCTTGGAAAGTCATATAATATTACCAAAGTCATGTTATTTTATACGATCTCTTGCTTGCGGCAATCCTCTTCTACATACTCTTATGTATTTGTGTATTTATCCAACCTCCACGCAACGTTTATGTCATCTAGCGAGGCAAATACATTATATTTTGCAGTTTTCTAAACCATAATTTATTTCTCATTAGCCATACACTCATAATGAATAGATAACATTAATATTGTTTTAATAATATAGGACTAGTATGGAAAAAAAATGTAAAAATAAAAATTTCTGTTGGGGCCCGTTCCTTACTAACTCTGACTAAATTGGAATGCCTTGGATAAAGTATGTCTCCCTTACAAACTTCAAACCTGAATACATAAGCGCTTAACACTGCTGTTATCAGGCAGAAGTAAGTATGGCGCAGGTGTCCCCAGAGTCAAACCACAAAACATTCTACCACCTTCAGTGATAATCAGTTTATAACATTTCACACTGTTAACGCTCAGTGCCTAAAATTTATCATTATATTTCAATAATGCAACTCCATTTTAGGAAAAATATACTGAAATTTGTTAGATGTAAAGTGGCGTATTGCACGTATTCGATTGCCATCTCAGTTGTATGGTATAAGTCATAAGGGAACTCCTTAAAATTAAAGTATTTTTTTTAATCTGTGGAATTGTAAGGTTAGAGTATGTCGCGTTAATTATCGAGAATTAGTTATCCAAAAGACTAAGTTATAATGCAAAATACAAAAAATTCTAATTTACAAATCGTACTACTGATCATATTATTATAAAGTCTTGATCACTGCTGCCCACGGACATCAGCAACTGACGCTGAGTCTTAGCAGAAGTTGATCACAGACTCATCTGAAAACTTAATCAACATCTTAATTAAACAAACCTTACACATACATAACACTCCACCGCGAAAGCGGAACCGCAACACACAAAATAATATATATAAATACTCGTGTTACAATGTTAGTTACCGTACTCCTCCGAAACGGCTTTACCGATTTTCACCAAATTTTATATGCATATTCAGTAGGTCTGAGAATCGTCTATTTTTCATACCCCTAAGTGATAAGGGTTGTTCACACTTAACATTTCTCTATTTATATGGCAACACAACGTTTGCCGCGTCAGCTAATAATTAGGGAGCGAGCGAGTTAATAATTAATTAAGCGAGTCCTCTATAATTCGAAAATCTTGCAAGCTTTCCATCCCTTTTTTGTAAAAACTACAGGGCTTATAAATTTGAAACTTAACATAGTTACTTAAGGTCATGTCTAAATTGGACCAACACATTTGAAATAAAGTTTTGTACACAAAAAAAAAAACACTTTTTTATCAAATTTAAATTTAGTGTAACATTGATGGCTGTATGACTTGGATTATTTTTGTTTAAATAATGGCAGAATAAAAAAAAACGTCATGATGAATGCAGACATTTATGACATAATTATGTCAATCAAAAATATGAAAATGCTAAGGTGGCAGCGTTTCACCGAGGTTTCACCGGTGTATTTTAAAAGCGTTTTGTTTCAAGTTTTTCTTTGTTTTATAATATAGGAGTAGCCGACGAGCATACAGTCCATATGATGGTAAGTGGCTACTGCCGCCCATGGACATCTGTAATTAACAGAGGTCGGCCACAGAAGCGCCGCTCCCCTGAGGACTAAACTGGAACGTCTCAGATAAGTTTTTTTTTAATAATATATGAGTAGCAGACGAGCATGCAATCCACCTGTAGTAAGTGGCTACAGCCGTCCATGGACATCTGCAATCAAACCCAGATAGGATTACATATTCCTACCTGAGGTCGGCCACAGATGCGCCGTTACCCCAGGACTAAACTGGACTAAGCTGGAACGCCTCGAAAAACCATGTTTCCCTTACCACACTTTTCGAACCAGAACACAGCGCTGCTGTTATGAGGCAGAACTAGGTGTGGCGGTGGTGCCGCCGGAGTCGAACCACATAGGGTTCTACCACCTTAATTTAAACTATCCGTCCGATTTATTAAGTGTCAAAAAAAAAGTTAATCTATTTACAATATGCGTACCGAAAATGTATCTAATTAATTACTATTAATCCATTCATATAAAATTTACGTATCATCGTATGGTAGGTACATCAATATAGCTCTGACAACTAAGTATAGTATAGCCATATCTTTATGAATTGTATTCTCCAGGTTATACTGGTGTACTTATAGACTGTAATACTGTAAAGTTTCATTCAAATCCGATTAATATAAGGCACAAACATCCATCCATACTCACAAACTTTCGCCTTTATAATATTTGTTGGATATTTTATAAATGTTTTGACGCAGTGCAGTTTCAAAAACTCCACATATCCGATTAATCTAAGTTTTTGTTTACAGTGGGAAATTATAAAACGATCAAATAAAAAAAAAACTTAGCGACTGATAATGACATACTGTTTTAATAACTTGTGCGACTACATTACTAAGTGAGCGACTACATTACTAAGTGAGCGAGGCAACTTTAGTATTAAGATAGATTAGGTTTTTGTAATTGAATTGGTTAGGTTAGGTTGGAACATATAAGACAATATAAAACGAAGCGAGCAGGGCGCGAGAGCGCCCAGCGAGCGGGTGGGCCCAATCTGTATGAATTCAGACCTTACCTTTATTCATGACCAATGACATGAGCACACAATATTCTACTTATTATAGTATTTTTCAAAGTGATTTTTGTATTCGAAACACTTCATTTAAAATAAAATGCTGCTCAGTATTAAAAAAAAACATTTGCTAAATATTGAATAAAACGCAGGACGTAATGTTTACACTTAGAAAAATATTAGGTCGCTCAAATTAATGTTTGTAAGTTGCTGTTCTGTTGATTTCTCGTCACTCGCAGCCAGTTGCTCCCTTAGTAATACTATAACCAAAATTCATTATTTTTGTCATTCAAAACCTTTATTTGCAGTCACTCGTTTAAATACTACCCGTTTAGAATCTATCCGCAAATTTCATTTCCATCGTCATAAAATACTTTGTTTGTGACAAAAAGCCCAGTGACAAATTTACAATTTAGCGACTATAACATTGTGTTTTACGGAAATTCGTTCCTGTATTGTATAGAATTGGTTATGTTAGGTAGAAACATAAAAGAAAATACAAAACTAATTGAGCAGGCCACACACATAATTCATAAATTTAATAGTTAATTTAACAATTGATAAAAATGATATTTAATAGAATTAAGTAGTACCTTATTCGCAGCTTTACGGAATGTATCCCTCGGAGCTTTAGTAAATTAAAGAAGTCGTGGTGAATTCAACATTCACTGATAAATGACCCAAATCGACATGAAGAGAATAATAAAGGTCATTCACCATCTTGTTGATTGGTAACAGACCCCAGATTAGCTTATAATGTATTGCGTTTCAGACATCCACAATAGCTTATACCTATATATACTTAAAAAATATTTTTTGCAAATCAGACGCAATAATTTTATAAGTATGGCGGAGTTTAAATTCAAGAGTAAAAAGATACCAAGGATAAATCGCAAAAAAATTACAATCCCAAAAAATGGATCTAATATAAGTTATCCACCACAAGCATTTAAAGTGGTTCTGGTTCTGGATCAAAGGTAGCTTTGCTCTTCATAGGTTTTCTGACGAAAGGTAGATTTAATAATTTATTGTTAATTAATAAGTGACCACATCATCTTTGATATAGGATCTTAAACTGAATATACCATTCACGATACGCGAGCCCTTATAAAGCTGCGCTTTTTGCTAGTAATATAGGTAAATAACAATTCACCGCGATTTTCACCGCGTCGTATATTTCCACGAAGTGCATTTACTTTTACTGTTACCGTTGAAACAGAAAGAAAATTATGTCGATCTCTTTCCATCCGACTAGCAATCGTGTTCCACAGAACTCAGAGCGCCTCCATAACCGCAGCGCCTATGTCACTGCATAAAAATTCGATCTCATAAATTTGAAATAAAATAGCCATTGAACGCGCAGGAAGACGGAAGAAAATCGCTACATCTACTCTAAGGTCGTTTGTCCACTGCACCGTCACCGAGCCGATACCGAGAACGAGATTTTTTCGGGCCGATTTTCATTATATCGTGACTGCGATAGTTTGTCCACTGCGACCGATATCGGTGGTTTATTTTGTTTCAGCTGTCACTTGTGTGACGGCAGTGTATGGACAAGTTCCCATGTGTTTTACATTGCTGGCACATCGGCCCGTCAAAAACTTGGTGCCGATCTAGCGGTCACCCCGATCTACTCAGAATATCGGTGGCCAGGATGACGGTGCTCGGGTGACGGATGTTCGGTGGAAAAGCGACTCTAGTAAATGTATGTACGCTACTTCGGCGCCGTCATTAATTATCAGTATCGGCTCAGTGACAGTGGCGGTAACTCAGTCCGCTATTAGAAAATACCGCTAAATTAACAGACCATAGCTCATCACTTAGACCACGTCCTGAAGAAGCATGTAGACACCTCGGGGAGCGGGTGAGTTCCGCTTTCGTCGGTACGTGTGATGATGTACTGAGAAATGGAAACCGATTCGATTCCATTTCATTTTTATTAAAATTTAAATCCATGTAATAATTATACTTCAAAAATTAAACGTTAGATAGGGAATAAGTTTTCTAGTCATAATAAAAGGTAGACATGATAAAACTAAGATAATATTTTACGCTTAGCATACATTGTAAAGTTCATATAAAATATATTGAAAGACACTGTAACTTTTTGGTTCGTTTTAAAGAGTTTTTAAGATATTTTTTTATAACAAGCAGCTCAAGTTGTCTTAAAGTAAAATTATTACATAAGCATCTATGAATCACAAACTATGTAATATTCCTCACATTTTACTCAAGTTTAATACCTTATTTTTATATATCAGGCTTTGCAAAATTATAACCATATTTTAGCAAACTTTTACATAAAACAAAGTGCTCGTAAAAATTAAAAATTGTCTGTGTCTTATCAAAAAAAAAGCTTGCGAAAGGCTAAAAATAAAGTCGTTATATCATTGTATATCTTACTTACCTCAAATATTCCCTATATCGACACTCAAAAGTTCTAGACTTCACCTAAATCTCACATTCATATTTGACTCACAAATCAGTATTAAAACATTTTTAACCCTTACTAACCTTACCCCTAATAAACCCGTATTGTAAATCTTCAAAATAAAACGTCTCGACATTTCCAACAATATTACGTCACAATACAATGAGCCACGCAGCTACGATTATGACAGACAGTTGACATTTCGTGCGAGTGAATTATTTATGTTGACGTCTGTACGCTGACAGATTTTAAGCTTAACACGAGGTGGAGTTTATGAGGCTTCATTCGTTGACATAAATGTACGTTTTAATTTTATTAGGTAACAAGTAAATTTATTTTTATGTTTGTTTTATTATAATGTTGTTTTGACCGTTATTATGTCATAAGCTATGAAGATAAATGTTGTTATTTTGCGAGTGTGCGTAAATATATACCTTGGACTATCATTACCACGCTTGGATAAGGGTACTTTTACATCAAAAATTTTAGTATGCGAAGTCGAAGCTAAACGAATGAGATGTGTAATGAACTTTCTATAACTACTGCCACATGGACATCTGTAATTACACAGTTAACTAGATTCCTACCTGACGTTAGTAACAGCTGCGTTGCTATCCCTGACTAAGTGGGAATACCTCGGATAAGTATGTCTCCTAAGGGATACTCTTCAATTCTCAGCGTAGCAGTGCTTTAGAGTGCTATCATTAGGTAGAAATTGGTGTTGACCCTGTAGTCCCGGGACCAGAATAGGGCTCCGGTATCCCTTGCCTATCGTAAGGGGCGTCTAAAAGGGGCTTCCGTTGCACGCGGTAAGAGTGGGAGTTCAACCGCCCAGGATGCGACCCCGGGAAGGGCAGTGGTTTGTGTGGTCGCATATAGCTGTAATCTTCAGGGGATGTGAGAGCGCAAATTACTTTGTTCCCCCCAGGGCAGAGCCCGATAGTGGCATCGCGTTAGGAGGACTTCGGTTGGGTTCCGTTGGAGATCCCCGGCGTTCTCCACCAAACGCCGAGGACGACCACCGGGTGGATTTTAGTGCGGTAAAAGTCCCATATAACCCGGCGTTCTCCCTTCGTCCATTCCGCTTCGTCAACAAAAAAAAGAAGAGGTAGAAATAGGTGGTGCCGCTGCAGTCAAACCACAAATAATTCTACCATTTCCTATTTTTTTATGTATAAAACACATAAATTTTCCTCCTAGTAAAGTCAATCAAATCGTACTGGTAAATAACACTTACAAGTCTCCATACGTCTCCGTACGTCCATATGTTTATCAACCCACTTGAGGCAAGGTGCTTAACTAGAGGGTAACACGGCAAAGCTTTTAAACCATCGGTCATGTAGGCCTTTCCGATGAAAAGTAGCCACTTACCTCGTCAAACGCCAATCCATACCGACCCTAGTATGCGAGGACGTTATACTCTAGTGCACAGCGTCAAAGATTATGCTGTAGATGGTAAACATATTTCAGGTATAGGTTTAAATAAAAAAATTGAAAAAAAAATTAGTCCATCAAATATATCATAGTGATAATAATTGTATTGTTGTATAGGGAGTTAATTAAATAAGTCATAATTGATGACAATGGATTAATAAACGCTTTCTGAACTCACAGCCCCACACTAGGATTCCCTGTGTCGTGGATGCCATGGACACACACATAGATACACAAACACCCAGACCCAGAAACAGAAATCTAAATTAATCATTTAGGTGTCTGTCTGGCCGGGGATCGAACCCGGGACCCTTTGCGTGTCAGACCGGTATGGTTGCCGCTCAGCCACGCGGGTCGTGTGGGTCGATGGGGCAACTATTTTGTTATTTCACCGCTACATGGCGCCTCGATAATCATGCAATTAAATACTTATTTTTTTAAATAAAAATTACTTAAGTATTTGTTGAAAAGCGCACTACCAAAACATTTTTATTACAAATTATAAGCTTCATTTGATTTGCTTGAAAGCTAAAATATACTTAGGCTATATTTGACGTTGGCAGCGGATATTTTCATATTTTTGTAAGAAATGTCGCAATTGTTTGCTGTCGCGTTTAAATGCTTTCATTAAACAATTAGTCCACCATTTTATTTTTTCGCGGCACCTATTTTTTTTTATAATATAGGAGTAGCAGACGAGCTTGCAGTCCGATGTTAAGTGGCTACTGCCGCCTATGGACATCTGTAATCAAACCAGATAGGATAAGATATTCCTGCTTGAGGTCGGCCACAGATGCGCCGCTACCCCTGAGGACTAAGCTGGAACGCCTCGGAAAAGTCTGTCTCCCTTACCACACCCTTAAAACACTGCTGTTATTAGGTAGAAATAAAACCCTTACATACGTTACGTCGACTAGAAAAAATATTGAAGATATTATTATCTAGATATGCCACTTCTGTACACAATTAATCTATGTCTGTTTAATAGCCGAAGTTTGGAAAGCACACGCCAGAATTATTTCATATCCACGTGAGTTCGGACTGGCGTTTCTGTTACATTTATCACTTTCAACGGCTCTCAACTAGATTTGGAGCTTGGGGCCCCCATTAGTGTTCTAGAAACTGATTAGTTTGGGGCAAAACTCATTAGTTCTCGATCTCAATTAGAGAGATGAGAGTATTTTATATGTTTTTCTTTTTTCACTTCTTTCGACACGGGCAATGTTTTTTCGACTTCCAAGACATAATATCCAGAAACATGACGAAACTCCCGAGGGACTTCGCTACAGCTATCAAGGATATAGCCGAAGGGTTGCCCGTGAAATCCCTAACTATTGTTAGGGGTAAAACCACTAGTATCAGGTAAGTTTTATTTTTACGAAGACGTATAAGTCTAATACGTATAAAAAGGGATCGCTAGTTTTATCTAGATTTTTCTTATTTTATACACTCGCTAAGGCGGCTTACACACTGAAGACAACCGAGCACCTATATAATCTCAAATTATATAATACGTATACCAAATCATAAAGCGCTATTTTGTCGATTTAAACATTTAATGTTACGTTACCAACCCTATAGTTCTGATACAATGCGCTAGAAGCGCTGATTGGTATTTGTATGGGCAAATACGTTAACAAATACCAAAATAGTCATATTTGTCAAAACGTAAAACCTCACGGTAAGGGTACTGGTCATTTCTCATTGCTGGACTGAACTGAACAGGAAGCAGCGTTAAAGAATATTTTCCACTAAAGTTGTGCGAGGAAGCTATTCAATAGTTGTGTAAAATCCACCAATAGGATTGCTTCACTTTCATTGCGTAGCTCAGCACTTTTAGATCGAGGAGTGCTAAGGATTGGCTCAACGGTTATGAGCTAAGACCCACTACAAATATTGTTAAGTGCAATAAACCAAAGCAAAATCTATAAGTGCTTGAAGTTACGAGCACAAATATTATTCTAAAGAGACTTTTGGAATACTAAATGTATTTTTATTTCACAGATTGCATGATATGTTTCAGTTAATGTGTTTGCTCAATGCTTATAATATACAAGTTATTAATTTGGACATGATGACATCAAAAAATAAGGATAGGGTGAGTTTTACAAAATAAAATGATAAATTAATTAAATTTGAGACAGAACATGTTAATCACACCGGGAAGCGAGCCCGGGTACCAAAGAGAAATAGGAATATACGACTGTCACTCCTCCTAGCTACCTCTTTAGAATCATCTTATATTTCAGTACTACAAATTTCTGAAAGATGGATTGGACACGTCAGATGAAAGAACCAGTTTAATACTATGCGAGCCGTATGAGTGCGAGAAAATACTTTCAGAGGTAAATATCTATAATATATGTTATTATATGATATAATCTATAAATATATTATAGGGCAAAATTAAGATGATACAATTCTTCTTGATTCAGCTAAGGAAGTAACTTCATAGCCTATTTCGACAATAGGCACCTTTTGGGAAACAATAGGTACGAGTAGGTATATGCGGTTTAGATTCATTTGGCAAAACTTTAAAAGATATCCCAGCATCTTGAAAAAAACGCAAGGTTATGTAGGATTCTTGCCTCACTACGAAAAGTAATAAACATCGCCTTTTTGATAATGGGGGAAAACCTTCAAAACGTACCACAACATCTTGAGAAGGCATTCGATTATGTGACATTCTTAACATAGTAATAAGCGCGCGTCGGGTAAACTACATATATATTTGTGATCTGCCACTTCCATTAAAACGAAAACTTCATACTTGCTCCATAGATTAGTAAAGATACTTCGCCGCCTTGAAATTGAGTGAAGCCACAAACGGCTTATTAGTAAGTTCTTTTTTTGCATTATTTACAAATAAAAACATTTTTAGAGAAAATTTACGAATAAATAACTAATACTGCGAAATTAACATAATAAATAAATAATTATTTCAAATATTTTAAGGACATTTTAGCACGGAGACCACACGGAGACGTGGCAAAACTTTTTTATGCAACTATTTCAATTCTCAAAACTGGGTACATTTTCTTGTTAGGAGTGAGTAATCTTTACTAATCTATGACTAGCTCATAAATATTACAATTCTAATTAATTTCTAAAATAATAAAGTAATACTAATTATGACGTACTATTACCGGTATGTATATATGTTTTATTATAATCCAGTTAACAGCACACAACCTTATCCATCGGTCCATCCTCTACATCTTCTACTGGGCACACGGGACCGTCACCCAAGAGTTACTTAGCACGATGAAGGAAGCCATGAGGATTGCTGTCATCACGAACCCTCGGACAAGTGTGTAAGTACCTATCTAAATAATATAATAAAAATTTTAACTGATTTCGAATAATCAAATAACCCAGTGGTAATAACCTAGTGGTCGCTATGGTTAATTCGGCCTCTTCATCTTAGAGTCCGAAGTTTGAATCCCCGGCGATCTCTGGTATTTCAAAGTTATGTACATACAATAAGAAATCAATTATTACTTGCTTACGAAACAATGATGAAGAAAACAATCTAGGCTGAGAGTTCCTGAAAAAAACTCAAAGATATGAAGTCCATCAATCCGCACTTAACCAGCACCGTAGTCTTTACCCCATTAACTCTTAGGAGAGATCTGAGCCCAGCATTATGGAAGTAATGTATTGGAGAGTGAGAATTGGTTACAAAGAGTTTGTTACAGATGTGCCAAGTTTCGCAGTGGCTGCTTGCCATCAGTCATGGACGGCATGCACGTTTGTTCATCACCGTCATCATCAACCTATTACTGTCCTACAGCTGGCCACGGGTCTCCTCTCAGAATGAGAAGGATTAGGCCATAGTCCACTGCGCTGGCCAAGTGCGAATTGGTAGACTTCGCATCCCGTACTGATTTCACGTACTTCACATACCTGCACGTTTGTTATGTCAATCTTATTTATTGTAGACAGTTAACTTTACTTATAACCTATACTTATAAATTTTAATGTACTACCTAAGTTTTGCACCATCGAAATTACAAGCGAAAATTCACAACTAAATGCAGGAAAACAAGAAGTCCAAATCAATTCGATAGTTTAATTGGCGACAATTAGTGTATTTAGCAAATTGCGTTAATTACAATATTATGTTAGAGACCAAATGACCAATAAATCAATACGGTAGAACCGCACCGTAAATCAACAACGCTTCAGTAAATAATAGTACCACCACAATACTGAAATTACCTAAATAACAGTTATGCAAGCAGTGATAGCCTATTGGTTAAGAAACTCGGCCTCTCCATCGAGAGTTCCGAGGTTTAAATCCTAGGCAATTCAATTTCTGATTTTTCAAAGTTATGTGCGTATTAGAGATTAATTGTAACTTGCTAAACGGTGAAGGAAAACAACGAAAGGAAACCTGCATACCTGAGAGATTTATAAAAAAAACTCAAAGGTATGTGAAGTCTACTAATACGCACTTGGCCAGCGCGGTGGACTATGGCCTAATCCTTCTCAGCAGTGGGACAGTAATGGGTTGGTTATGATATTAGTTAGAGGGTTACAGATTTGATCCTCGCCCAAGGAAACATATAGTGATGAATGTAGGCTTCTGAAATAGCAACCTACTCTTGGTTGTAAAGTGAAAAAAAGATATTTACTTGTTTATCTATATTTAGTAAAAGGCGAACTCCCGACTAGTGATCAGTACCCTTACCATGAGTTTGCAAAACATCCCACAATTTTACGTTACGTTTACTCAAACCATTATTCTATTCCGTTTGCTTCAGTAGACTGAGTAAACGTAACAATAAGTAAGTGCTTTTTTACCTAAAACATAAACACGGTTAACAAATCTGTTATTTGATTTTAAATTGAATTTATTTTGTTTAATATACTCCGATAAAAATTAGGAATTCTGGGAAAATAAGAAATTGTGAGTTACCGAAGTTCTGCGCTATTTATAAACTTTAATTGTACATGAATTATATTAATCGTAAATTAATTAGGAATAATCTGTGGTTGTAAGAGTACAGTAATAAATTCAGTTAGAAATTAACAAAACTCGAAACGATTCTATCGCCTAAAATTAGTTTCGAATTATATTAAACTTTCGAAGTCGACGTTCTGATTTAGTTTTGGCAAAAGACGAAGAAATAGACACAAAGCAACTAATTTAGTTTTAGTTGAGAAAGGAAAGCTTAATTGCGTTTTTGGTTAATTTTGTAATTATATTTTGGTAATTACTTTCGTGGTATATTTTAATTATGTCCCATTGTTACAATTTTACGTTGATCATATTCTTATGTGTTAATTAATTACCACTTATGAAATTAATTTCAATATTCATAAAAAAGACGCTTTCAACAGAGCCCCAAATTAGGAGTCCCTGTGTCGTGGGTACCATAAACACATACATAGACGAATACACCAACACCCAGACTCGGCACATAAATTTTAATTCATTATTGAAAATCTGCCTGTCCGGGGACCAAACCCGGAACCCTCTGCGCGTCAGACCGTATGGTGACCGCTGCACCACGCGTGTCATCATTAATATACGTTTGTTAACGTTTATCTATCAAAAAAATATGACATAATTATTATTATTAGATTATTTCTGAAGGTATACGGTTTATGTTTCTGCTGTTCAATAACCCCTTTCGTAAGGTACTATATACGAGTATTGTAGACTGCATGCTCGTTTCTACTTTGACTAAGGAAACATTCATATTTTTAGAAAAACAGGAGTAAATAATGAAAAACAATGACTCCTCTGATTGGACTCATGTATGGAGATGGTCACCATTGAATATCAGATGAGCTGCTCATTTACTATTTCCATAATCTTATATATAAAATTCTCGTGTCACAATATTAGTTACCGTACTCCTCCGAAACGGCTTTACCGATTTTCACCATATTTTGTACTATCTATTTTTCATACCCCTAAGTGATAAGGGTTGTTCACCCTTATCATTTTTTTATTTGTATGTCAATACAACGTTTGCCGGGTCAGCTAGTATTATTATAACAAGTTTATTAATATTGTAAACAAATTACAATTCTACGAAACTACTTCTTTATTACAAGTACAATGAACGTACGTGAACAAACATTTTCCTTTTTCATTACTATTTTCTTTGGCAGTCAAAAATATGTTTCGGCCAATTCACAATCGGCGCTCAGTCCAATCGAATTACAAAGTACGTGATTGGCGAAGCTTGTCTGCGAAGAAAAATGAAATTTTGAAATACGTTCTGGCAATCAGGCGTAACCTACAGGATGGATTTTGAAACAATATTTTAAAACTTATGTTCCTCCTTACGAAAGTCATAAGAAAATAATGATTTACTCTTCGACACATATGCCTATCTAATAATTGTACATAAGAGAAGGATAACTATGATAAAAATAACAAGTATAATAATTAAAAGTTTTTTTATACATTAGAAATAATGAATTCTTAAAAATGTAACGGCCATCAAAATTATAATGAGTTTATAATTTTGAGTTTATAATTTATGAGTTCAAAATCAAAATCAAAATCTTTATATATATATATATATATATGTATATTTCTTATGTGCGTGTGTATGTCACTGGACTCCTCCTAAACGACTGGACTGATTTTGATGAAATTTGTTGTGTGTGTGTTAAGGGGACTTGAGAATGGTTTTGCATTCACAATTTAGTCCGTGGGAAAAGGTTTTTTTAATTAATTTTTAATTCATATGTAGTTGTTGATTTTGGAATGTTTCACATTGGATTGCGGGCGAGGCCGCGGGCACCACTAGTATGTATATATGTAAAATTGTATTTTATTCAAACAAAAATATTATATTACTTGCATAAATTAATTTAATTTGATTTAGAAATATAATAATATCTACAGGAATATTTTACATAAGTCTACGATTATAAATGTGTTGTAACACAATAATTATTTGGCGTTAATTAATATAAGAAAAAAATGTACAAAAACAATTCTGGTAATTCTGGTGGTCGTAGATCATAATATCCTTATTTCTTATAACCAATTTTATTTGAAGGTTCCGTGTCTACTACAATCAGGGGACATCCAACCATATGCACCGCCTCTCCCTGGTCAACTGGTGGTCAGGCCGCCTGTACAAGTCACCCTTACTTCCGCCAGTTGACAAGGTCTACCACGACTTTCATGGAAGGGTTTTTGATGTCCCGGTATTGCACGTAAGTGATGTTTGTGTACTACCCATGGTGGTAAAACCCCTTGTATTGACTCCGAAGGCACCACCACACCTATTTTTGCCTAATAACAGCAATTAAGCGCTTCTGTGTTCTAATTTGAAGGGTGTGGTTAGGGAAACATATTTTTTGGAGGCATTCCAACTTAGTCCTCGGGAGTAGCGGCGCGTATATGGCCGACCTTAGGTAGGAATCTAATCTTATCTGGGTATTGATCACAGACGCCCATGGGTGACAGTAGCCACTTACTTACAAGCGGACTGCACGCTCGTCTGCTACTACTACATTATATAAAAAATATAATTTTAAAATCTGTTTATACTACTATTTCTTTAATCAAAAGTTTTTTTGCCGAGCTTCTACATCTTTTCTGTTCTTAAAGAGTTTATAAATTTCTGTCTCTATCTTTGCTTTCCAATTTAACAGGCTCCACCATGGCACTTCGTTCAATACAAAAACGACTCCACAGTGAACGTGACTGGTGGCCGTGATGACAAGTTGCTAGCTCTCCTCGCCAACAAACTAAACTTTAAGTAAGTCACTTTATTACTATTAACACTGCGTATGTTACTATCAAATTAGTCTTAATAACCTTAAATTACTGTTTGAGTGATAGCCTAGTGGTTAAGAAACTCGGCCTCTCGATCGACGGGTCCGAGGTTCAAATCCCAGGCCAAATCCAAATCCAAACCTCTGATTTTTCGAAATTATGTGCGTATTAGAAAGTAATTATCACTTGCTAAAACGGCGTGGTAAAACATCGTGAGGAAACCTGTATACCTGAGAGATTTATAATAAAATCTCAAAGGTATGTGAAGTCTACCAATACGCACTTGGCCAGCGCGGTGGACTATGGCCTAATCCTTCTCATTCTGAGAGGAGACCCGTGCCCAGCAGTGGGACAGTAATGGGTTGATGACGACTGTTTGATTTTTGTTAGCTCCAACTGCGGAAGGTAATGTTTTTCGAGCAAATTTGTCGAGCGAAAATGGTTGTCTCGTTCTTTGGCACACCCTGCAGCATCCAACCTGCAGATAGATCTAAATTATGGAATTAGAATATTTTACGTAGTCGTATTTATTTATTTATTTACGATGGTCTAGTAAATAACTATGTTTTACTATATGTATATATGTATATGAATAATACGATATATCACATGACCTAACTTATTTATTCACAGATATCGATATTACGATCCGCCCGAAAGGAGTCAAGGTTCAAGCATTTCTGGAAATGGAACATTCAAAGGCACTCTCGGATTAATATGGAAACGCGTAAGATAACCTTCCATATTTTGAAAAGTCAAAGATTCGATTTTCGAATTTTGAAAAAAAAAACATTCTATACTTTTCGCGGAATAACATATTTATCCCGAGCTGAAAAATTTATGTCTCCAGAAAGCAGATTTTTTCATCGGTGACGTCACGATGACCTGGGAGAGACTCCAGGCGGTAGAATTCTCTTTTCTAACCCTCGCGGACTCTGGTGCCTTCCTGACACATGCTCCGGCGAAGCTGAGCGAGACTTTGGCCATCATCAGACCTTTTAGATGGGAGGTATAAACAAACTCCAAATTGTCAAAAGTATTCAATTAATATGACAGCACATTAAAATAGACATAGAAATAATATCGCTAGTGTCGTAAATTTGTTTTTTACCACTACCCTCACTTAAAAGTCGACGGGCGGTCGGATAGTTTACTCGCAGTACGATCGTAGCCGCCGACTGATGCGCACGCGCTCAACGTACTCGGTGGAACGGCGTTGATTATTTTAATTGCACGCTCGTTTGTTATTTAAACTCCTATTTTTTTTATCGAAAACCGTTGATAAGTAACATAGAAAGATACTACTTCACCGCTTTTAAATTGAATGAAGCCACTAAAGGATAATTTAATCGTTTATTGTTTGAATTGTTGACAAATAAAGAACTAAACTTATTTTTTAAAGAAAATGTATGTATAAATAACTAACACTAAGTATTTAACGTAATAAATAAATAAGTATTTCAAATATTTACGGACATTTTAGAACGCAGACGTGGCAACATTTTATTTATGCACACAATTTCAATTCTCAAAGGTTATACTATCTTGTTAGGAGTGATCAATCTATGTACTCGAATTTTACTCATCTAATTCGAAAATGTGAAAGCCTCCAAATTGTGACGTCACTAAGTTCATCTTCATGTCTGCCAGGTCTGGCCTCTAGTCTTCGCGACCCTACTCGTCACCGGACCAGCGTTATGGATGGTGATCGCAGCGCCATATCTTTGGCAGAGTCGCCGCTGCGACCAGATCGAACTGCTGAACAACTGCTGCTGGTTCACCACGACGATATTTCTCAAACAATGTGAGTATTTTATAAAATTACTAGCTGAGTTGGCAAACATTGTGTTGCCATAGAAATAAAAAATGTTAAGGTTGAACAACCCTTATCACTTAGGCGTATGCAAAATACTGAATATGCATATAAAATTTGGTGAAAATCGGTAAAGCCGTTTCGGAGGAGTACGGTAACTAACATTGTGACACGAGAGTTTTATATATACGATTATTGTATGATTTAAATTTCTAGTAGTTGCAAACAACCATGCAGTCGAATAGATGGTAAATGGTAACTGTCATTTGTTAGTAACCATAGTTAAGATTAGAATCTTACCTAAAATCGATCACATATGCTTCGCTACCTCTGAGGACTAAGTTGAAACGCCTAGTTTATGATGTTCGAGTGTAGATCACAATTTATTTACTGGTTCTAAACTAAAACTAAAGTCCTTAGTTATTAATGCATAACTAAGGCTAAGGAGTAACTTTAGATAATGTTTCCGAAATGCATGGAGTTCGTCATGTTCATGGGTGGCAATGGCCACTATCATCAAGTGGACTAAATGCTTTTATTGCACACAAATTAAACGTTGCTAGCTAAAAACATGCACTTTAAAAATATTAAATAAAATGCTGTAAAGTTCAACCGTTTTAATATTAAAAGCTCCGTTCAGTATAGAACTGAATCAAAAAAGTAAAGGACTTTATGAAAAAATGCTATCTAAACAGGACTTAATTTGCTTACTTACCGCTTGTGTAAAACTTTATTTATACAGTTACAAGAAAAAGAAATACACATACCACTGAGGTAGCCAATTTAAAGAAAACTGGTCAAGTGCGAGTCGGGCTATCGCATATAGGACTGTTCCGTATCTTGTGAACAATTTTGCATCACCCCTGTGAGATGGTATACAGGCTTGTGTTTATCATTGTTTCCAAGTGAATCAAATAAGAAAGAAGGAATATCAGAATTTTACTTTTACTTGTCCATTAATCAATTAAAAGAAGAATAAGAAAAGGACAGAATTTGCTATACAGATGCACTCCATAAGGAGCTCCCTTATGGAGATTATTACTCACATATTTATGTGAGTAAGGTGTTCTGATTCTACGGTGGCATGAAACAAACGCGTGCTAACTACGTAGTACTTAGTCTACTCTGCTCTGCAGATAGTAACACCAGTCACGGATCTTTAGCTCGTAATCGTAAGTCCAATCCTTAGCTCGCTCTTTATAAAAATATGGTGCACTTATGACCACTGCGATCACAAGTCTCTGTAATACCTTATCTACCAAGTTTTGGTAGAATTTGAAAAATAGTTTCATAGCTTAGCTTTGATCTCGCTTATCGTTTAGCTATCTCGCACATTTATGGTGGAAAACTACCTTTATTCCATAATTGCAAAACAGTTTTCCAATTATCGTACGGATCCCTCAAAAGAGTGTACTTGTAGAAGCAAATTGATCTGAGCAAACTTTCGTAGCAATTTTATTTTTACTTTCAGTTTACATCATAATAACGTTTCACTTTAATGAAACTCTACTTGTACCGTTGAGTTCACCAATTTATCAATATTTTCTCTAACTTTATTTATTTATTTATTTTTTACTCTTGTAAGAGACAGACTCACAAGGCAGAAACGCATTACCATTTTACTGTAATGCATAAATAACTGACTTAAGGTAGGACCGCAATCCTATTTGGGTTCCTTGAGCAACATGTATTCAAGTTAGAAAGGTGTAGAAAGCCTTTTAAAACGGAACACAATAAACTAGGGATGGGCAACATTTTATAAAGTTACGGGTCAAATTTAAGGACGTCAACAAACTCGCGTACCGTAGGTAGTACCGAGCCGTAAAACATAACAAAAACGTTTAGCGTTGTTTCGAGCTCCTCTATGGAATTAACGAAAAAAGATATATTTGCTTACCCCTTAAAATGTAGCGCCTCGGCCATGAGTACAATACTTATGGCCGGGGCGGTACCTTTTATTTTTTTGCTGCCCATGTAAGGGCACTTGCGACGAAAAAAATCTCTTAGTAAGTCTTCCTTATAAGTTTGACATCCCAGAAGACGTGCCTGAGGCAAAATCCTAAACTTAAGATGCACGCTACAAGATTCATCCATTTCTTAATACGCGTGACTGGCTTTAGGAAGGGCTCCAATAGGCATAATGACAAATTTTGAAAACCCCTTCTATAACGTAGATACATGTCTACCGATTCCAAAAATCGTATTATTTCGGTAATAAATACAGTTTTAACGAAAATAATAGGATTTGTTTATAACTTTTTTGAATTAAGCGCGAAAACGCTCGCGAGTGTCATGGCGTCCGTTGGTGACGTCACGTTAAAACATCCCATACAAAATTTCAAGCAATTCAGTGAAATACCCAGAAATTACGTCATTCGCGCCCCGTTAGCGTTTCAGACAAGGTGGCCGACTGCAGTATTTTATACTTTTATTTATTTGAAAATATAATAAATCTTAATGTTTTTTTAAAGCTGAGTCATTTTTGAGAATCCTTTCAATATATTTATTCTTTGATTTTTTAATACTGTTATCATGCCAATTCTATTTTAAGTTGATTTCTTATGTCTATTGGCAATATTAATAAATGAAATAATGAGATAAACTGCTACTTTCATTTCATTAAAACTACTCTTGATTAATTTAAATCACATAATTTCAGCTTCCAGCAAAGAGCCATCAAACACACACAAAGCGCGTCTCGTGTCAGTACTAATATCTCTCGGCGCTACATACGTGATAGGTGACATGTATTCTGCAAACCTGACGAGTTTGCTCGCGAGGCCTGCGCGGGAGAGGCCTATTGGGACGCTCCAGGCCTTGGAAGAGGCCATGAGGGACAACGGGTACGAGTTAGTCGTAGAGAGACATAGCTCTTCCTTGACCATGTTGCAGGTAACTTTTTACTTCTTTTGTATTCCTTCGCGAAAGATATAAGCAATTATAAATTTATTATCGCGAATAATTATAAATTTTATGTCGGGACTAGCCCTTCAAAACTAATATACATATTTTTTTCAAACTGAAGTCGCTCAAAATCCGACTGAGGTATATGAGGCATAGATTTTTAAAAATCCGTTTTACCGTTTTAGTTTTTATCAAAATTGGCCTCATAATTCCTTTGAACATTTATAGATTCGTATTTAATCCTGAAAGGCGAAGGCCCGTTTGAAAATTTTCAAAATGTATATTTTTTCCATCTTCAATTGTAGAATGGGACGGGTGTATATGGTCGTCTTGCTCGGCTGATGCGCCGTCAACGCATCCAGCGCGTACGCAGCGTGGAGGTGGGGGTGAGAATGGTGCTGTCAAAGAAACGCATCGCCATTTTGGGGGGAAGAGAGACCCTTTATTATGATACGGAGAGATTTGGTATTAATAGTTTATAACTTTCTTTATTCACGTGACAACGTCTTATAATTCGATGGAGCCGGCTGCACGCATCAAAAAACATGGCTCATGCGGCGTTACCTCGCTCTGAGGCGTTCCATTTAACGCTTGAAGTGCAAGCGAGAGCGAGGAATGAGCGACAAGGAGGCACAATCGGCCTCCGCGTTCGGCAGCGTTCGACATCTGTCTCTCTCCTACTTGAGTGAACGATGCGTCCGCGTGGACAGCTGCTATATTTACATTTACATGTTTTTCTTATGACATTGTCACGTTTGTAATATATTGGCCTTAACCAACAATAGGCATTCACCTTAACTAAATTTATCAGGAAGAAATCCGATTCTGCACCGCCGCCGTGCCGTGGGAACGCTGACTACGCACCTACGTTGCCAACTCATAGTCCCGAACGTGGGAATCACTCTGGGTGCTAACATTGCCCCAGCAAGTCACCATTTTAGGTTAGGTAGTTATAATTTAGTTTAGATTTAATTAAACCATGTAATATTCGGTTTAAATTAAATGTTATATAATAAGTAATTCGGTCTTTCTGTATCCTGGCTGCTGCATCCCGACGCATTACATAACTGGCGCAGTCGGTAGGATACTCGCGGACGGTTTCGTGCTCAAGATTTCCGAAAATGTATATTTCTGAAAGACGCGATGCCGCCCGTGTGGCTCTCTAGTCACCAGTGGAGTATCCTGAATCTACGACGTCGTGCTGCATCCAGGTATCCAGACATCGATAGCGCAGGGAGGCCGAAATTAAGTTAGCGTAAGTACAATAGATTTCTTTTTAGTGACTTGCTCATTCCCATCCCCTTACTAATTTAAATACAATAAAAAAAGATTAAGATGTTTTCTTCATAGATTAAATACCGATTTTGTAAATAATATATTTCTTTTTATAATTGTACATTATAATAGGAATCTTTAATACATTAGAGATGTCATAATTAAATTTTAACACGGCGGACGTAATTGTAAAAAAAAAATCACTATCTAAAATTATTAATTTATTAAAACTCTACTTCGCAATCATACTTTAAGATTTATCAGAGAATATTAATAAAGATCGTAGAACCTGAACAAGCCATCGTGTTTTAAGAAATAATTTAATATGATTAACAACCAGTACAACCACCGTTTCAAATCGTACTTATATATATCCTACTTCTAAATCATTATGCATAGATTTATTTAACTTTGGAAATAGCAAGTATATAACTATAAAAGTGAAGCATTCTCAAAGTATGTAAAGCATATTTTCTGGGAAATGCGGCAGCTAATAGCATTGTTCAGATCTTATTACATATTCTCTCTATTCAACTAAATTATTTGGTCCTAAATTATTTTATCAATTAACTATTATTTTTACTTTATACATACAAATTCTCATTAGATCACTAATTTTAGATTAAATATTCTTATTTATTCTTGTGGCTACTTTCACGGAGTATCTTGACACAATTAAATTAGAATTCTATGTTGAAATAATTAATTAAATAATTTTGTTTTTTTGTCTATCCCACTAACCATATCCTGTGTCTAAAAATTATATAAATCATAAAACCCTACCTATTCACATAGAGCAATTCATGAAAAGGATCTTTTGTACATTGAGACTGAATGTCCGAAGTATAGCCATGGTCACCCTTGGGAGGATTACATCATCTACCAATACTTCGAGCGTTCCACAGAACATCCAAAATCTCCTAGTTAAGCAGAAGATCCAGAATCCAGTTATCAAATCAAGATAAGCCCGAAAGTGTCACAGAATTGGAAGGAGTCATATTACTATCTGCACTATTTTCGACAAAGGTCTTCAAATAGGTGCAGATCTTGCGGAGGGAGATGTAATATATTGGCCTTAACCAACAATAGGCATTCACCTTAACTAAATTTATCAGGAAGAAATCCGATTCTGCACCGCCGCCGTGCCGTGGGAACGCTGACTACGCACCTACGTTGCCAACTCATAGTCCCGAACGTGGGAATCACTCTGGGTGCTAACATTGCCCCAGCAAGTCACCATTTTAGGTTAGGTAGTTATAATTTAGTTTAGATTTAATTAAACCATGTAATATTCGGTTTAAATTAAATGTTATATAATAAGTAATTCGGTCTTTCTGTATCCTGGCTGCTGCATCCCGACGCATTACATAACTCGTTCAAGTATCGTCAATAAACCGACTTTACAGACAACCAATTTTAGTTACTACACTAGATTGGGTTTTCGTATTTTTTTAGCTTATTTTCATCATCTTCTTTCATCATTATTCATACCTGCTAAATATAGATCCTTTGCGATTTAACAAACACACATTTTTTTACGCCTTAGTTATGTAGTTTTCCTTCATCATCAATACGGATACTTTAATTTTCTGATATATATAAATGTATAATTTTGAAAATTAAGACATGTGTGCGTGGTATTCAAAGGAAATTCAGCAACAAGCGTTAAAATAAATATAGGTGTTCGATCTTATTCGGCTGTAAAATTGTAGCGAAATTTACTAAAATTTGCTTAAATTGTAAATTACGCTTGAAGCTAATAGAAGTCTCTATCGGAGCATATGTTTCACAAAAAATAGAATCACAAAAATCACAAAATGAAAGTTGGTACCATTGGATTAGCTATATCAAAATAGCTAATTTCACAAACTCAAACCATTACCGTTTCGAAGAACTTCCATCTTTTATCATTACGGTTCGTTACAAACCTTCACATTACAATAACAAAACTATATTATTACCCTGTCATATAACGGGAAAATACTGCCTCATTCGCATTTACCCACAAGGGTAATTTACCACCGGCGATAGCGAAGTTGGGAACTTTTATCTGAATTCACCGATGAACTTATTTTTAGGTTCCCACAACTTTCATCTGAGCGAAAAACTCTACACGAGATATTCGGCCATTGCGTTGCAAATCGGATGCCCCTATCTCGAAACCTTTAATAGTGTGTAAGTTTGGTTTTGATATATCCTTACTAAAATTATAAATACGAATGTCTTTTATAATATAGGAGTAGCAGACGAGCATGCAGTCCACCTGACGGTAAGTGGCTATTGCCGCCCATGGACATCTGTAATCAACCCCAGATAAGATTAGATATTCCTACCTGAGGTCGGCCACAGATACGCCGCTACCCCTAAGGACTAAGCTGGAACGCCTCTGAAAAGTATGTCTTCCTTACCACACCCTTCATACCGGAACATAGCATCGCCTAACACTGCTTTTATTAGGTAGAAATAGATGTGGCGGTGGTGCCGCCGGATTCGAACCACAAAGGGTTCTACCACCTTCAAAGTGTGAGTTTGTTTGTTTGTTATAGTTCACGCCAAACTGCTAATCCGCCCTAAAGTTGTTGCGAGCAGGTGTAGTCATACAATTTGCTATGGCCACGCGATTCATTTCTATATTCAGAGCGGACTAGCAGTTTTACGTGTACAGTTTTACGCTTTCACACCTTAACTACAAAACCGATTGTCAGAGGCGCGTATATGGAGGAGTATTCTGTCACGGCACGACAGACAATATACTATTTTATACTGCGTGAAAAATACTCTTAGGCACCTTTATAATGTGTATTTACATCTTATTTTGATCGTACACGCAATCTTATTTTGACAGTCGTTTAATGAGGTCTTAAGCAGAAACGAGCTTAATATCTAATTAATTGCTTAATTCATTCTATTAAATCATTTATATAATATTAACAAAGCATATTTATATAACTTTAATTAACTGAATTTTAAGATTGTTTTGATTTTCTTGACAGTATTTTTAAAATCAAAGTAACATAAATATAAACACTATAAATTCTAAGTAAATGTATAAACATTTACTAAAATAATTTATAATGTTAAATTTATATGTGTATTTATCGCAATTTATGAAATGAAGTATGTAATTATTTAATTAATACTCCATTTGTGGGCAAATAAATGTGTTGTTTTTAAATAACACACACTATTTTAATCTGTTTTAGATAGACTAAAGGGATTCGGCTAATAAAATAATATACCTAATTTTATTCAAGAATACATAGAAAATGGAATATAAGTTTCATTACGAACCATCCAAATGACTCTTTATTTTAGTATTTAAATTGTCGTTTTATTTATTTAAAGGGTCATGACTCTATTCGAAGCAGGTATCCTATCAAAGATGACCACAGACGAGTACAAGAACTTACCAGAACAATCGAGAAGGTCGGAACCTGTGACAGAGAGTGATCAAAAGAACAGTGACGTCACTGATAACACTGCAAATACATCGCAGGTAATGTAAACAATAGATAAATATTTAAAGATCAAATAATGCTTATTAGAAGCAAAGTAGTACTTTCAAACCTCATAATAATAATAATAATAACATTTATTTGCAGAAATAAGGTACAATTTAGATGGCATATTTCATGTATACAAGTCCTCTTATTTTACCTAATGAGGCATGCAAATTACAATAGCATACGTAATATGTAATTATTACGTACAAGTCACTATGATCAAAAAGTTAATAGTATTAAGATAGGAAATGTCATGTACATAAACACACCTTAAGCTCATAACATATTACCTAGCATATCTAGCATACTATTTAAACCAAAACGAATGATCCAAATACTGCTGCTACAAGGCAGAAATAGGTATGCTGAAGTTACCGCGCATTAACAAGATATTCCTATTTCCTTTAAAAAGGCTAGCACATCAGGCACGCATAGGACAATGAAATTCCTCTCTACGAAACCTGAACTCACTGTCCTTCCCTGAACATTATTATTCAAATACACATATTTTAAAAGAAAGATACATAATCCCTTCTTTGAAGCTGACTACAATGTCAACTCTAGTGACTTATATACATATGCGACATTGCTAAAAAATCGTTTATTTTCTAGCCTCAAACGGAATCAACGATAGGTTTGGAGCCAGTATCTCTGACGATGCTGCGCGGCGCGTTCTGTCTTCTTGGGATAGGATACTTTCTTGCAGGTCAGTTGGTAACTGTTGATTTTCCTTTCCAAAATGGAACGTATTTTTATTTTACTAATTTTTGGCCAAAACTATTGTATTTTTATTTATCTCATGTGTCATATGTCAGACGTGATTTAGGATATAGCCAACCTTCCTAGAAGATATTCTTTGAAATCAGATCAATTTGTATATCATAATTTTCAATACCTATATAATATTAACGCTTATAGGGTATAACGTGAGTTCACCGACCAATCACACGTTGAAAAGATTAAAATATATTTCTATTCAGGATGTTTCATTACTTTCTCCTCATCATGACTCTTAAAACCCAATTACACTAGTTCCTGTGATGCCTGGTTGTAGACAATGTTAATTGGTTTATTTAAATAACAATTTCTATTTTCAGCTGTGACCCTCTGTATCGAAATTCAACTCCATCGTAAGCAAAGGTTATCAACGGTACCGATATGCACCGAACCACACGCTCTGGTCAGTAGAGTCAATAGAATGAAGAAGAACATTACGAGACGAGTCAGAAGAACCTTCAGGGCTATTTATAGACATATCGATAGGGCACTGGGACCAGGGGTCATATAAGTTCACTTTTTAACATAATTTTTTTCAAGGGTATGTACAGTCAGCTTCATTATTAGATGAGCAGATCAACATTCCAAAAATACTTATATACACAAACGTTCATAATTAGCTAAACACCCCGTAGCATTATAATTAGATGAACATCATAAAGTGTCAAAATTAGATGAACACTAACGCATCAAAAGTAGCTGGACACCGTATGAGTAAAATGGCTAACGTTGCTAATATGATATGTCACTGTTCAAAATTAGATTAACACTACATGTTCATCTCCTTTTGAAACTTTACCACGTTCACTTAACTTATGTGTATAGGTACGAGTATTTTTGATACCTTAATCTCTTCATCTACTTTTGGAGCTGAGTGTACATACGTCGTATTCTTGGTTTTACAGCAACGACTTACAGCTTGATATTTTAACATGAAATATGAAAAGTCTTTGGATTACTTCAAATAATAGGAATGAAAAATGCTTAAGCAATCTGGTTTTATTTTTATACTAGGTGACCCGGCAAACTTTGTACCGCCTCAAAATCTATTTATCAAATATATTTCATATAAAATATAGCCTATGTTACTCGTGGATCATATATGTTTCGAATGGTGAAAGAATTTTTAAAATCGGTCCAGTAGTTTATGAGCTTATTCATTACAACCAAACAAAGTTTTCCTCTTTATAATATTAGTGTAGATGTAGATAATTTAACTATTTATAGGTACATATACATACTTTTGCGTTTAACTTTTTAATATAATAGTGATAGATACGATATAGGTAGCACGTTTGTCTAGCACTATTCAATTCCCTTGCATATTTCTAGGTTGTCGCTGGCAGGATACTGACAGAATTTCACTTAGGTTCAGATAAATTTGTAATGTGTCTTGATTAAAGCCTGGGAATGATCTACATATTGCCATAGCAATCAGGCAGTTAGATCTTAATATATAAATTGCTAATATTTTAACTTCATTGCTTTGTGTTAGTATTTCTGTGGACGGATGTGGATGCCGACTTTTTTATAATACAGGAGTAGCGGATGAACCTGCAGTCCACCTGATGGTAAGTGGCTACTGCCCCCCAAGAAAATCTGTAATCAACCACAGATAGGATTAGGTATTAGGTAAGGATAAGTATGTCTGCCGTACCACACCCTTTAAACCAGAACACAACAGCGCTTAACACTGCTGTTATGAGGCAGAAATAGGTGTGGCGGTTGTGCTGCCGGAGTCGAACCGCAATGGGTTCTACCACCTTCAAAACTTATCACACACTTGGGACTTTTTCTTATCACACATTTATGTGTCTTTTTCTTATCACACACTTGTGTGTCTTTTTCTTCTCACACACTTGTGTGTCTTTTTCTTATCACACGCTTCACCTTAGAACACGGTATAAGTTATAGGTAACTTTTACTGTGCTAGAACCCAGCACAGCTGTTATAGGGGTGAAATGGGTATGTTATTGTTACCCTCGAAGTACTATACACATTTTTTAAATCTTTTGCAAAACAACAACATGATAACTAAACACAAACATATTATTTTATCTATAGTCCGTATCTATATTATTTAAACACACTGGCGCTGAAATAGCCCCACAGGAGACATTACTTCTAACACCTGAATTATTATGGCCCCTGGTAGCTGTAGTTTGCACATTTGTTTATAATTTATTTATTATCATGTTTAAATCCTTAAATTAGCCTTAAAATTAATGTTAAGTCCAATTAAATCGATGTTTTAATTTTAGTACAATGATTTGCTGTAATTTTATATGTTCGATGTTTTCGAAATTGTTGTGTATTAAATTATTGTATCTGAAATATAATATGTCAGTTATTTTAAAATTTAAGAATGAAAAACGCTCTTGAAAAATGATGTCGTCAACAAAACATGCAGTCCGTATCAGGATATCTGTAATCAACCCAAGATATTATAGTGCATATGCGTATATGCATATGTGCATATTTTAATATTGTGTCTCTTTCTATCATTTTTGTTGGAAATAAAACTTTGTAATCAAGCTTGCCTGCGTATAATTAATACTTTTTCTAAGTACATTGAGTGTATTTACCACGATGTCTGTAGGTAGTATGTAGGCTACCTAATGCAAAGCATGTGTAAAGCGATGTAACATCGGTAGGTTTAAAAATGAGTGATCCCACTCAAATCGTTAGCAAATTTCAGCAGCATATCCAAAACACAACCTGAATACAAAGTACAATAACCCATTCAAATACAGAACCACTAATCAATAGGTATATGTGGAAATGAATGAATAATAAATCTGAATAGTTACCATTACTACGTTCGCACAGACCTAACTACTGCTGACCACAGGAGCAATTACCGATACAAAACGCTTATTTGCGCATTTCGTATTATCCAGCGATACTCAAACTGTGGTTGGATGAATTTTCAAAGCGTTATTTGTGTTATCAATGTGACATTTTTAGAATATTGTTGGAGAAATTCGTTTTTTTTTTTAACATAAAGGCAGGAAACGAGCGTGCAGTCCACCTTTTTTAGATATTCCTACCTGAGGTCACAGATGCGCCGCTATCCCTGAGAACTAAGCTAGACCGCCTCGGATAAGTATGTCTGCCGTACCACACCCTTTAAACCAGAACACAACAGCGCTTAACACTGCTGTTATGAGGTAGAAATAGTTGTGCCGGTGGTGCCGCCGGAGTCGAACCACAAAGATTCTACCACCTTGAAACCTGATGGTAAGTAGCTCCTGTTGGTCGTGGATATCTGTAATAAATATAATAAGGCCTAGGTAAGATGAGAAACCTACCTGAATTTTGAATGCTGATGCATTGCTTACCCCCAGAAGACTAAATAAGAACGCGTTGATTAAGTACAACTCCATTGCCACACTCTTCAACCTGTATTTTTATTCTTATTTGAAAACTTGAAACTTATAGCGATTTTTCAATTCATTAATACTTTCATTTAAATACGCCAAACATACATTAGGGGAGCAAGTTATCAAAATCCCATTAATGACATCGAAGAGCAAACAGCACCCCTAATTAGCTAGCCATTTGGAACCCCAATAAACGTGCGCCTATTACAATGTGGACATAATAAGACGTAACACTTAGTTTTAGGGATACACGGAGTTAGGGAACGACGAGCAAATATTAATGATGTATTTTTTTTATAATATAGGAGTAGCAGACGAGAATGCCGTCACCTGACGGTAATTAGCTACTGCCGCCCAAGGACATTTGTAAACAACCTCAGATGGGATTGGATTCCTACCTGAGATCGGCCACAGATGCGCCGCTACCCCTGAGGAATAAGCCAAAACGCATCGGAAAAGTACGAGTATGTTTCCCTTACTACACCCTTCAAACCATAACACAGCGCTTAACGCTGCTGTAGGTCGAAATAGATGTCGAACCACAAAGGGTTCTACCGCCTTCCAATAAACTAATAATAATAAATAATATACAAATATATATTTTATCCACATACAGAAGTTGAAAAAGTTTCTTCAGTTTCCTAAAATTCATTCATTCATAATGGCACACTTTTTGACCTTTCTGTAACATTTTAATTAAATGAACTGTAATAAAATTAATACAACAGTATTCTAGAAACAAGACTTATAACAGTTAAAAGACGCATTAATATTTAACGGTATTTTTATTATTTAAAACCGAGAGTAGAAACTTATGGCTATCCAAACTTTTAAGATCCCAATAAAAATGAAGTAATTTTTATGTCCTTTTATCTTATCTTATCTTTTTAAAGACTATGAAACATAAGTTTTTAATAACCTGATAAAACAGTTGTTTTCGAATAACCGAAAACATATTTCAGTTACGTTTTTTATTAACACACTTTTGTACTGTCAACAATATATTTATTATATATTTGACGGTGGTAGAATCCTGTGTGGGTCAACTCCGGCGACACCATCGCCACACCTATTTCTGCTTCATAACAGTAGTGTTAAACGCTGCTGTGTTCTGGTTTGAAGGGTGTGGTAAGGGAGACATACTTCTCTGAGGCGTTCCAGCTTAGTTCTCGGGAGTAGCGGCACATTTGTGGCCGACCTCACGTAGGAATATCTATCCTATCTGGGGTTGATTACAGATTTCCATGGGCGACAGTAGCCACTTACCATCCGGTGGACTGCATGCTCGTCTGCTACTCCTATATTATAAAACAAAACTATTCCATGCATCGTTCATCACTCTTTACGGGTCTATTGCTAAATGTAAGGTTCTTATTAATGTTTTAATATTCTTATACTGATGGACTTTAATAAAATGTTGTGATAGTTCTGTTAAAAGTCTTAAAGATGTGTAAATTCTATCTATTACACTGACTTTAGTGATGGTTTTAAGCCGTAATACTCGTACTATTATTCACAGAGGAGACGATATGCCCACTAGTGAGATAATGCTTTGAGGTGACGATCAAAAACTATTATACATACTGGCAAGGCTATTAAGGAATATCAATTTTCAATAAATGTATTTTTTATAAATTAAACAGTTTTTACACTTTCTACACAAACACATAGACAAATACACTAACACCTAGTAATCTAAATCCATAATTTACATATCTGATTGGCCGGGGATCGAACGCGGAACTCTGCCAGTCAGGCCCGTATGGTGACCGTTTCTCCACATGGGTCGAAAATGTGTTGGGTTAGCATAAATTTGTAACCCACACTTGCCAACCTTGTCGTCAGTGTGTCAAAACCACGAAGGAGTTCTGAGCTCCCTAATGAAGTTAATCTGGAATCGAGAACATCCGCCCTCATTTACTTTACTTGGGACTATTTGTTACATCTACATTAGATCCAGATTTTTAAATTATGAAGTTCTCAATGAAATTCCTAAAGTTCTTCTTCTACTTCTGTTATTTCATTTACATAATAATATAAGTTCATTTTGGTCCCCTGAAAAATACACTCCAAGTATTTTTCCGTCTCCCATTCCTCATTTCCCATCTCATGTATTTTTCTAAAAGGTATTACCAATATAAGTATTTATGCTTCCCAAATCTTGTTTTGATTTATCAGAAGTAATAGATTCAAAAGTAATTTCAGTAAGCTACTGAACCTATATGTGGTACAAATCTATTAACTCTAATAAAGATTGTCAGTCTTTACGCCTGTATGTCGGATCTACGAAGGAGAGTTGACCTCATTGAATTAGAAAGGCGGCGCGAACTCCGTAATGAAGTTAATCTCGAATCGGGGACCTCCGCGTCACTCATTAACTTTATTTGTTGTCAGTTATACGACTAGTCTTTTGAGCGTCCTTAGAACTACGTTTTGGGACTATGAAATGACAGAGAAATTACAATTCCAACTAGTACTACTGACACAAATATTTTTGCCTTAAAATAGCATCGTTATGTGTGGTGGGTATAGTAGAAGTATGAATAAGGGACAAGGTATCGCAATCTTTATGGGTAGCAATACATCTTTGATGGATTTTAGGTAGGACTCCAACCACAGGCAAAGCCTCTCCAGAGATGACGGACTCATTGCTGGAAATAGTCATTACATTAGCTTAGTTATTAGGATCAGGATAAAATTTCCAAATGCTTGTTGCATTAGAATTTCTGATCATATTAGATTTCAAACCGTGTTTTTTCGAAAAAAAAAATAATAGGGTTAGGTTCAACTCAAGTATACTCTACAATGTTTAATCGTTAAATACATAGTTAAATTTTCCTATTTTTATACTATCACCGGTACACATGAATAAAACTTTCTATGGTAAAACGTACGAGTACTATTAGACCATTTCCCACTTAAACATTCAGACCACCTAATCCTCCGCAAAGAACTCAATTTTTAAACCAGATTTCCCCGGATTCCGTGCGCCAAACGAGCGGGAACTACGCGGCAGAATTGTCTGTTACACGAAATTCTATTCGAATTCCTCAAATCCAGCACAAGAACATAGACTTAAATAATAGAAATGGCCTGGTATGCGAGCGTCGTAAAAAAAAGCATTACTATTAAAGTTAAGCAAAAATATACAATACCTACTATTTTAAACTTTTTTCTATCTTAAATGTTTGTAACCCTACGATATGATTATAGCTTTAACATTTCATATTAACAACGGTTAGAGATATGGAAGAGCGGAGCCTCCTGCTACAGGCATTTTTAAATACTTACTAAGATGGCACCAATCACTGCATAAATAGAAAATATACAAGGAAATGTTTAGTATTAACCATGTTTTGTTATACCTAGTTATAAGCATTTCTTGAATAAATTTTATTTTATTTTATTTATTTATTTTACTATTATTGACCTTTAACTATAAAAAGTCCCAGCATCCAGCACCAGCATGAAGTACATACTTCATGCTACAAAGATTGTTTCCAATGGACCTTCACAAAAGGTTTCGAACCTGCTCTACATGACACATGTCCACTGCACAGTCCACAGCACAACACAGGACTTTGTGTACTTTTACCACCAACATAAACCACACATTTTCGGTCCAAAGGCATTTCTATAGATTTAAATCCCGTACGCTTTTGCACCTCACGCGAAATCGCCTCCGCTTTGTCCCGTATGCAAATTTGTAGCCATATTCTGTAATAAACAAGGGAACTACGATAGCGCTTCAAAGGACTCGGAAAATCTGCTCGGTAAATATGTAGCGGGTTTTCTCAACCCGGTAACTACTATTACTTAACCCTGAAGAGAGCGGAACTCTTAGAAACGCATTAGAGAATACTTCAAGATATTTCGAGGTTTTTAAAGGTAGAACCCTCGATCGAGTGGCCGAGTTTCAAACACTAGCCTATCACTGTTTTCTATAGATCAGCTTTAAATAGAACCACTGTTTTATATGAAATTTTGAAGGGGGTAAAACCCTGTGTGATTCGACTCCGGCGGCACCACCGCAACACCTATTTCTCCCTAATACCAGCTGTGTTAAGCCCTGCTATATTCTGGTTCGAAGGGTGTGGTAAAGGCGACATACTTTTCCAAGGCGTTCTTTAGTCCTCAGGGGCAGCGGCGCATCTGTGACCGACCTCAAGTAGGAATATCTCATGTTATCTGGGATTACAGATGTTCATGCATTGCAGCAGCCTCTTATCATCAAGTGGATTTCATGGTCGTATACTATAAAAAAAAATCAACATTTAAAGATATCACGTGGTTCGTTCAGTTGCTATCCCTGAGTACAAAGTTGGGACTCCTCGGATAAGTATGTCTCCCTTATTATAGCCTTCAAAGCAAAACACTGCAGCGCTTAGCACTGCCGTTATTAGGCAGAAATATGTGTGTCTATATTTCATTATTATTTATTAGTATCAGTGTCATAGCTTACAACTGTTTTAAACATTGTAAACAATGAGATTTTGCGACATTTGCCCTTGTTTAGGCATCAAGCGTAGAGGCTAAGTGATGGTCTAAGTTATCAGCGTATAATTTCTGATATTAAGTTTAATTTTAAAATTTTATAAAACCCGGAGAGGAGGTACTGTATGAACCGTGACTGTCTGTATAATGGTAACCACCGTAGATTGAACATAATAAATAGCTTCGCAAGGATATGTTGGAGCCTTATCCTTGAATAAAATAATTACTCGCCTCCTACAACATCCACGGAAAGAGAAAGAGATTGATATTTGGATTAATAATGAGAGATATAACAGAAGATGTTTTCCAATAAAAGTATCTTATGTAAATGAAAAGTACTTATACAATAGTCATTTACGGTCAAAAATAACTTAAAACGATAACAAATAAACAAAAATAAATTTATATAAACCGTCGTTTCTTTTTCTTTAAGGGACCTATTTTTTATATTTATTTAATGAAGTAGCTTACACTTATAACTTGGACCACACCCTAGCCGCCCTAGTTATAGACTAACACTAGTAGCTCTGAAAGCAGACTTGTGTTCGACTGGCACCTCGCTACACAAACCAAGTATCTCAATAGTATAGTTTTAGTTATTTTAATTAATTTCACTGCTATCCGACAGAGTTGTTCATTGTTCGGTAGATCTCTTCTAAAAAGTTAGTTAACGCGTTGGCTGTTTTATGAATTAGATTATAGTTTTTTGAATAACTTTTCGGCGGTAGAGCCCTTTATGGTTCGTCTCCGGTGACACCACTGCCACACCTATTTCTGCCTCATAACAGCAGTGTTAAACGCTGATTTTTTTGGTTTGAAGGGTAAGTGGTAAGGGAGACATACTTGTCCTCAGGGGTAGCGGCGTATCTATGGCCGACCTTAGGTAGAAATCTAATCCTATCTTGGGTTGATTACAGATGTCCATGGGCGACAGTTGCCACTTACCATCAGGTGTACTGCATGCTCGTCTGCTACTAGTATATAATAAAAATAATTCTTCTAAAAAGTTAGGTAACGAGTTTGGCTGTTTTATTAATTAGGTTAGGTTAGGTTGTGTTTAGCACAACTTAAACCTGTTTTATTTGATAAAATAGAAGGAGCTAACGAGCATTCAGTCCATCTGATGCTAAGTGACTAGTGCCACGCATATACTTTAAGGATAATGTTTAACTTTAGATATCCACGGTCAACAAACGAAACCGACATCCTATTACATCTGAAACACGGCAGTACAGATATACTTATCATATATCGTTCACCCATCCAACTGCCAACCACGCTCAATGTTGCTTAACTTCTACTAACACTTTCCTAATGATTACGAGCGCCTTTACAAGTTCCATTCAGATTTATCTGCGCAATGCTTTAGCAAAACTTAGCTTGCTGCACTTCTTAATTTAAATCTAGCATTGAGGCGTGTAACTCCGGTCAGAGCAACACAGCGAATAAAACCGTCATTTGAACTCGCAAACTTTATTCAGTCTTGGTATAAAATTCCGTTATTATTTATGTTTCGAACATGCCTCCTAATAGGTATACTGTTCTTAGTTTTTAGGGTTCCTTACCCTAAGAGTAAAATGCCTTGAAAACCCTGAACCCCATTAAGCCTCCGCTGTCTGTCCGTCTGCCACAGTTCTAGGTCTTAAAACCGTAATGGATAGGAACTTGAAATTTCGACAGAAAACAAATACTTAAAAAAAAACAATAGAAATATGTAGAGGTTGTCATACAAGAAACCGCTATATTCGACGTTTTCAGCTTTATTTATTGAACCATGTCACAATGGTTACACAATGTCACAGTGTTACGGAACCCCCGAGTGTGAGCCTGACTCGCACTTGGCCAATTATTTTAATAATTCTGTCGTGTGTTTTATAAAGGGACACGTGGTGGGATTGTCTCTCTTAAATGACAGCAGTTTTAAGCGCTACTGTATTCTAGTTTAGTCCGGCGGTAAAAGGGAGATTTGTACGAGGCATTCCAACTTAGTCTATTGGGTAACAACCTGTGGCAATATCAATATCAGTTGACATCCAATCCTATCTGAGACTGGTTATAGATTTCCACGGTTGGCAATGACCGTTACTGCTGAAAACTGAAAATGCTGCTGCCCATCTCCTGGTATTTGTCCCTTAGTCGGCTCTTACGACATCCACGGGAAGAGAGGGAGTGGTGCTATTCGAGGCCGACACCACACGGCACATAAAGAATGCTACCTACTAAATCTACTTAGTTCGAATATAATTATTTTTCTCTATCGACAAGCATATGTTGTAATAATTTCAAAATATACAAATGTATTTCATTTCAATTTTTCTCCTATTATATCATCTCATACAATTTTATTCGGTTTCGTTCCATTTCATTTCGTTTCATTCCAATCCGTTCGATCCGTTCCATTCCATTCCATTCCGATTCGCACCATCCCATTCCATTTCATTTCAATCCAACATTATTATTCGCTAATTCGTAACCCATACATATAGGTCGGGTCGGGACAAGTTTTGATGTATTCCACAAACTTTGTGGACAGATGTCCAGCCAAAGTACACACAAGTATTTTGCGGTCGCACCATCAAAGTTTTGAGTGCGGTGTTGTTTGATTTGCCTCCATAAAACAACTAAACGAGTTTGATATGGGTCAGCGAATGGCGTGACAAGTCCCTAACTATTATAAATAATTATAAGTAGTAAATGAAATAAACGTAACAACTTTGTAAAACAAAGTTTGTTTATAATGAGGTAAAGTGAAAAAATCTTTTATAAAATTGGAGTAATAGTTGTGGCAATCCAGCTGAAGTTAAGTGGTCACTGCCGCCCGGGGACCTCTATGAACAACTTCATATGGACCAGTTTCCGCCTAAGATTATCACAGATGTGTTGCCACTCCTAATGCGGTCACCTCATATATTCTACGTTAGACGGCATTCACACTCTTCCAGCGTAACACAAGAACTGAATCTCATTTTAAATCGGTGCGGATAATATAGAAACGCTTTTCTTCACAAAAACATCGCTTGCCAGATTTTACTCGAAAGGAAAAACAAAAAGATTATCTTTTATGTAACACGTAATTGAAACTGCACTAAAACACTTGAAAACTGTCCGAATGAAACATTCGACGTAGTTTTATAGCAGTGCGGTTCTGTGCTCCTGAAAACGGCAACCCCAATTTATCATACCTCACAGAATTATGTCACGAGTACACTCGCGTACAGAAATTAATTTACAGTATGGATTCGGAACAATTGTAGTGTAGTCAACAATTTCGGCTCAACTCCGAAACGAAGCATTTTTCTAGTTAATAATAAGTTATTTTCAGAAGTTAATGATCATTCGCTTAAAATTATTAAATTACCATGCGCATTAAAAGGGTAGTAGAATCACCACCGTCAATTCCATTTCTAGCATATATATTCTTCGTATTTGTGAAATGGTGTAAGTGCCGGCTGAATGACATATGAAGCTTCGAGGATGGCAACGGATCAGTGATGAGCTTCAAGGATAACCTGCTCTATATGGAGTTGGCCACAAAGGCAGTGAGTGGCAGGTACCACTTTTCATCAAGTGAACTGTACGATCCAATCCTATATTAAAAATCGTGTAAAATGTATTACGCCATATTATATTAGAACGTGCACAACAGTGATGTAATAAATATACGAGTAGTTCAAAAAACTAAAAAACACGCTTTTATGATTGAAATCAACTAAAAAGTAGAAAATAATTTTCAACCTAGGAATCAATTAAGGAACAGTAAATAGTATAATTGTGAAAAAACGTGGGGTGCTCCACTTATCAGTTTTCGAAAAGCACCCCACACACTGTTGCGTACATACATACAACCCAAGCTAACAAAAGCGTGTTACTAATGAAATTGTGTAATGACGACAATTTGAGAGGGCAATTTAGTAAAACAAATTAAGACTATTTTAATAATTTATTAATTATTCTTACGAGTATGTTGTCTACAATAATATGTACGAAAAATTTTGCTTCCCACTTTAGTGTACGCCTGTACGCTCGGACAAATTAATTATAAAGCTGACTTTGTAGTTCCGTCCGTCTGTCGTAAATTATTATGATGTTGCTCTAATAATGCCCAGGTCGGGATAGCCGGGATAGTATTCCGGGATGAGCGAGTGATGAATGAACTAGTTAGGCTTTGTGAATGCGGAATAAACTTTATTAAATGAAGGTATACGTTTCATATAGGTACGTCAATCATTGCCTTAATTAAATATACTAGCTGACCCGGCAAACGTTGTATTGCCATATAAATAAAAAAATGTTAAGGGAAAACAACCCTTATCACTGACTAAATAGTACTGAATATGCATATAAAATTTGGTGAATCGGTATAGCCTTTTCGGAGGAGTACGGTAACTAACATTGTGACACGAGAATTTTATATATAAGATTATATTAACACGTAATAACAAATTGATAATAATTAAAAGCAGTGATAGATTTGCGGTTGAAACTCGGCCTCTCAATCGGAGGAACTGAGTTTGGAATCACAGGCACGTCCTTATTATTTTTCAAAGTTACGAGCATAGGAGAAATTAATTGTCACTTGTTTTAACAATAAAGGAAAATTGTGGGAAATGTATATCAGGTATGTATCGTTTACAAAAAATTAAGCTCTTAAGTAAAAGGCTTCGATTATTCAAGAATATTGGAGTTTATTGAAAACTCAATTTTGCTTATACAAAGTACATACTAACTAGCCATGTCTATATTAACTAATTAGTATGTATGTGAATTGAGTTGAAGTATTCTGTTATATTTAGAAAATAATCTTTATAAATGATGTTAACAGTTGACTATTTGAATAAAGCAGCATTTAGCGTGGGCGAAAATATTTTTATCTTTTAACGACAATTATTTATAACATAGCTGTTGTATAATATTTTAAGATATTATGTTGTAACACAGGATATATTTCATTACTTTACGAGATTTCATGGGATTTCTTTTATGTGCGACACATTTATTATTTTTATAGGAAAAGCTTATGTTACACCTTATACATTCAGCTAATTGGAAATGAAAGTCCTGTCAAAATTGACCCAGCTTTTGAGATGAGCTGGAACAAACAAACAGACAGACAGACATAAATATTTATAATTGTTTTTACGTATAAATATTTAAAAAAACAATTATAATTGTTTATAATTGTTTTTTTAAATATTTATAATTGTTTGTAAGTACCGTATATACTTTCATATACATTTAGAAAAGAGTTGTTGTTTTAACATTGGAAATAGATAATTCAATTTTATATATTGTTGTTATTATTACACAACTGTTGTATAATATTTTAGGATATTATGTTGTGACGCAAGACATAATATTTCAAGCTGGGAGCGTGATGAATGAGCCGGTTGATTTAGAATGGAAACAAACTAGGCACCTGTTATACAAGGTACAATTTATATTAAAATATATGAAGATTTATGATTTATTTAATTAAAGCGAATTTGTATTCTGAATTGGGTGTTTTGGTGATTTATGTAATAGTAAGGGTAGTGGCTTGGGATTATCTTTGTTGTGTAACCATCTATATAGGGAATACAAAAACAACATAGATTCGCTTATTTGAGTCATTACAATAATTTTATAATTGTGTTTTTCAAAAACAGTCGGCTAAGTGCGAAATACGACGGGACCTCAAATGTTTATTTCTGTTTGGGATTTTTTGTCTTTATATATTTTTTTAATAGCGAGAGGGATATTTTTTTTACAGTATTTATTATATATTTTCAAATTATAAAACTCTTTAAATGCATTTTTTAATAACCACTTTATGTCAAATCATAGATTTTTTTCGTCATTGACTGCCAAATTTGGGCTGCTCTAAGTTTTTCCCCATAAACAGACAGACAAATAGACACGAGTGAACTTTCGAAAGAAAATTTACAGAACGTAACTTCAAATACGACTCTACAAAATAAGTTAAATCAATTATTAACCATACTACAAATTAAAGATTGCATATTAACGATCAGGCCTATCTAATATCTATTAAGAGTTTCTTTCAGGCACCGCGGCCGTATATCCTTCTTAGTCTGAATAGCAGCCCAGCAGTGGGACAGTAATGAGTCGATGAAGCTATCTAGATAAGACCCTAGGATACCAAGTTGGTCCAATTTCGAACCCGATACGATCTCGATGTGTTAATTAAACACCTAAATTATCTACATTCAACATCACGACCCAAAAGGCAATTTCAGATTTATTAGTTGGCAACTTGTTGAGATTCGTATCCAATTTAATATAAACGTTAACGCAATATAGACGTAATTAACCGTGTCTATCTACTGCGGAGGGGTAAGCGAGAAGCGGGTGAGTTGCGACAAAAATATGATAAATATACAAATGCGTATAAGAAATTATTTGTAGTATATATGGGCGGCGAGACCTTTTATAATATATAATATTAATTATTATCATGTTAATTTTGATTGTCAATGTGGAATTAATATTTAGATTAAAATATGGACGACTTCCGGTAGTACTTCAAAACACTTTGTTAGTCATACCAAATAAATTATATGAATTATAATAATATTAAAAATATTTATTCTCGTATTTTTAAAACAATATTTTAAATATAATGTTATTTTATTAATAGTTAAATTTATTGTGAATCACGTCACTTGTTATAACAAAACAAGTGATGTGAGAGGGTAGTTCTTACGCTGTTTGTCACTCGAGTAGTATTTAAGTCCACGCGCTGGTAGAGCGTGGTTCATTCGCATTTAATCAGTCGTGTAAGCCGTTACTCTGCCCGAATTGTAAATAAAAGTGAATAAAAGTGATTCTCATATTAAAGTCGTTTCGTTCAGTTTATTAATAAAGTGCGGTAATGGGATATCGCCGACATATACTTATACAGCACCTTTCTTATGTATCTTATGTTTTTGCCTTACAATTAGTATACTTATAATTTGACCAACAGCCAAAAATTTTCATTAAGTCTTTATGCTAAATACGGTTGTCTTCACAATAATGGGAAGCCTCAAGCGTATTTGTTTGTGTATTTGTCTCTGTGTGTGTCCATAGCACCCACGATACAGGGAATCCTAGTGTGGGGCTGTGAGTGTAGAAAGCGTTTAAAAAAAAAGCGTTTGAAAATAAAAAAAACAATGCGACGAAAGAATCTTATCAGCTTACCTTAAAGCTTTAACGACTGCTGTCCTCTAAGAAAAACTCCTCTGTACGAAGCTATGAAATAAAATATCCTTGTTAGTAGGGAAGCGTGAAAATTATCTATTACCGACTGAGTACCATAGCCACTAATAAACTCCTATTCAGTTCTCGACTGCACCAGATGCTTCTCAATTCTGAAATCGGTAAGTTGCTTTATTACATTTTTATTATTTGTATATTAAAATGAAATTTATCACTAAAAATCTTAGAACATATTTCTTAACTTTAAAGATTTCATGGGTTTAATCTTTTTGTGCGACACCCTATTATTTTTATAAAAAGTCGCTTGTATTACTCCTTGTACATTCAGATAATTGGCAATTAAAGTCCTGTCAAATTTTTTCCAGCTTTTAAGATGAGCTAGATCAAACATACAGACAGACAGACATAATATTTATAATTGTAAATCATGTATTAAAAAATCTCGTTTAACCACTTCATCGCCGGCGGTGCAACGAACCATCGATAATTTACAATTTGAGTCCCCCATCTTTGAATAATAAACATTTGCAAGGGGCTCAGATTCAAATTTATTTCCAATGACTTGTTAAATGTAAGCCGGGCTTATTTTGAAAAGGGATCGTTTCGAAATTAAGGCGTGGGTAATTGTTTGTTATGATTTTTTTCAATTTGACATTATTGTTGCGAAATATACTTTGTTGCAAAAATTGTAAAAATTAAACTGAATTAGTATTATAGTAAAATTTGGAAAGGACGCTTCAACTTGGCTAGTATTTTTAAAATCCATAGAAAAATGTATAAGGAAATATGTACAGATACAATATTGTCAGCTACTTTTGAAGCTAGTAGGTAGGCATTTAAGGTAGGAAATTAAACAAAAAAAACTATTTTTGTACATAATTAGGTAAAATACGCACTTACCGAGCCTTGAAAGGTTGTTTCCTCCTAATGAAATCAAAATATATCCTCTTAAAAATTTAAGTGTCTATCTATTCGGTAGGGTTTAAAAGATAGAGTCCTATAACAGATGGACAGACAGCGGACGCTTAGTAAGATTGTGAAGTGTGGATGAGCTGTGATGTGTAATAAATGTACCACTACCCTCAAACATAAAAAACAAGTGGACAGAAGTTAGTGAATCCATATTACAAACCTTAGTACAATTAATATTTATTTAAAAAGAGAATACTAATATCTTATGTTAATTTAATAAAAACCCAACTTAACACCTATTTCAAAGGTACAATGAAATGTGTTGAACTGGCCGGCTTCTGAGTAGGGTTGCCAACGGTCCCGCGGGACCCAGGGCGTCCCATTTCCAAGTTAACATTTTGACACCAAAGGATGGGACCCCGAAAATACGTGTGGGATGATACTTGTTCGATTTTATAGTGCATTTGAAGATGTCTAAAGATGTGAGAAAGGTGAAGAATGTCGAACTATTTTGAAAACATGAGGAATTTGATCCAGTTTTAAAATGTGATAACTACGTTATATACCCACAGGTATAGTTTCCGCCAAACTGCTAGTCCGCTCTGAAGTTGTTGCGAGCAGGTGTAGCCATACAATTTGGTATGGCGACGCTATTCATTTCTATATTCAGAGCGGACTGGCAGTTTTACGCGGACTATAACATCCATTTATAAGTTAACGTAAAAAATTGTATATCAAAAAGTCATGCGCATTTATATGACTTTTCATTTAAAACATCATCATCTCATACATCGTGCATCTCATACAAGCAAACATTAATTGGTGAAGCCACAAATAATTGATTCATTGGAATTATTTCAGCAGTTTTCATGAAATAAACACTTATTCATATAATCGTAACTAGAGTGTTTCTTAACTATTTCAAATGTCTTTTAGGATTTGTCTAATAGAAATAGGAATAGGAAGTTCCTTGAAACTTTTGCTTCAAGAATGGTCACCATACGCCGGACATGTGTTGGAATGTTTAATCTGGCTCTGGTTTTACACGCTGTGGAATGCGAGGTGTCTGCCATCTTGGTAGTTGGATTGCTGAAAAAGGTAGAGTCAGCTAGTTAATAATGGTTTAGCAAACACATGCAAATGGCATTTTTTCAAGTATTCAAAAAAGTTTTATTCTATTATAACTTTTGGCTGACAATTGATGTATCTCTTGAATTGTATACGTAAGGTTTAATTTTAAGAGGGTAATGACTAATGATTAATAACATAACTGTTGTATGAACTTAGTTTCTCAAAATTAAAAGGTTTTGAAGGTGGTAGAACCCTTTGTGGTTCGACTCCGGCGGCACCACCGCCACACCTATTTCTACCTAATAACAGCAGTGTTAGGCGCTGCTGTGTTCCGTTTTGAAGGGTGTGGTAAGGGAGACATACTTTTCCGAGGCGTTCCAGCTTAGTCCTCAGGGGTAGCGGCGCAATATGTGGCCGACCTCAGGTAGGAATATCTAATCCTATCTGGGGTTGATTACAGATGTCCATGGGCGGCAGTATCCACTTACCATTAGTTGGACTGCCTGCTCGTCTGCTATGCTATGCTCCTATATTATAAAAAAATGGATAGAGATTCAAATCCGACACGTATATCAAAATAGATGATTTTTTATAAGATTAAAGTGGAAAACAACATTACAATCTACATGACGAATAGTGACTGCCGCCCATGGACGTAACCAGCTCCAAATAAAATAGGATTTCCACCTGAACCGAATTACAACTGCATTGCCACTTCTTAAAATTGTCGCCTCGTTTGTAAGTTATAAGCGTATTCATTTACATATAATTAATGGGAAAGGAAAACATAATGAGAACATACCCAATTACCCACTAATCTTCTCAAACCTTATCATTATGTGCCCATCAGGGAGACAATAATAGGTCGATGAGAACAGAACTTTTAATAATACCCTAAAGCAATTACCGTTGCTTTATGCTAGTATCCTTACTTTTAGCAGTCTTTCTTACCTGTAAAGTACTGCTCTACATTACTATCAACAATTTCTAACAGTATGTAAGACGTGTAAAAAATTCGTACAGTCATATAAAATAATCAAAATGTGTTAGGATAAACTTAGTTAATCCAACACAAGTTGTAATAGAAAACTGCCGCAAATAAAAAACAATTCGACCCCGGGGTATTTTGTAGCGATTTTATTGAATACTCCAGCGTCGAACAAAAAATGACGAGAGACGACAGGAAAATTATGGATCCTTTTTGGTATGAAAAGTTGAAATTTCGGACGATATCGGGTCAATGGAAAGTTCGATTCGTCTCCAAGATTAATTGTCCAAATCTCGGTTTTTGTCGGTTATCGTTCGTTCTTTTATGATTCCAAAAACCATTGTTTTGGTCGGATTAAAAAAAGTTTAAAAGCGCCTACGTACAACAACATCATTCGTGGCAACGGGCAGCTTTCGCCCAATTTAAGCTCTATTCACTGACAACAAAAGCTCTGCGTTAAAAGGATAGCTTTCGCAATGGTAGCGAACAGTTTGCTCTGAATAACGAGGTCACGAGGAATTTCTGTTTTTGCCGGTCATTTTTAACTTTCATTAGTGAATTCGTGCGTTTAAAAATAACTTTATTTTCTTTAAGTTGTTTAATTAAATAGTTAGTGTCGTGGAGCGCTGAGTGGAATGCACACAATCTACGCTCCGTCGGATTTTCCTAGATTTTTAAAGCTCACTATTTGCGGCGTTTTAAATTTTGTCAAAATAACCAATTTGACTAATTAAGTTCTGCTTTAAAACGCTTATTTGAGGATCTTGAAACAGTTAATGGTAAATGCATACCTCTCTTAGCTTTAATCTCATTTATGAGCTGTCAACCAATGAAAGTAACGTAATCAAAGACACGAAAGTATGACTACAAAATTTAATTGATCATATGTGATAAATAAATATATAAGGACTAAAATGCAACACAACGCATCGCTAAACGCAATAGAAACCTACAGTATTGTATTCAATCGAAGAGGTACCACGACCACTTATATCGTCTATTAACGTATGTAATAAACTCTTAAAGATTTAAACCCTGATGAGCATAACCAAGCAAATCACCAAAATAAAAAGCAAAAAATAAAAATCTCGAACCGTTCATCGTAAATCCGCACGTACTCAAAGGGCAGCGAGGGAAATCTTACCCAAGTACCGGCTATCGAGCCCTTCAGCCGATTTACATACAACCCTGTCGGAGGGCGGAATTTTTCCGACCACATATAAGTTACCCAATTTGTCTACGCTGGCCCTCCGTGCGTAGACCCGCTAAGGATCGACCTCTTAACATAGTTTGTTATAAGAGCTACGAAAATGATAGAGGGTGAAGACGATTTATCATCTATGTTGATGCAAAAGCAAGAAAAATAACTTTACTTCGAATATTCACGTTAAAAAAACAAACAGAAATAAAAAAAACAAATAAAAAAACTTAATAACAAAAAGAGATGTTATACTTTAAATCCTATGAAGCTACAGATTATAAATGAATGAATAAATAAAGGTAACTTATATGCATCTGTTGTAAACCAGAAAATAGTAAAATTTGATACCAAAACAATAACAAAAATCTAACCAATTTCGTACGTCCAGTTATGTATTTTCACGACTATTCTTTAGCTCAATAACATAAAAAACTTACTTTATCATTCTATCGAAGTGTTTTTGCAATATCAAGAATAATACTCGTGTGTGTTTTTAGTATATCTAGTAAAAATACTTTCACCCCATTTCGTCTCTTAATTTCCAGTCTAGTCATCCCACGATATTCAGTCCAGCTATATTTTTAAGGTCTCTATTTTTGTGAGCTCTATTTTTTTGCTCAACGCTGTAACCCGAGCCATCCCTCAGCCGCAGCTCCCGCGGGAACACCTGTTTGTTCAGTAAACATCCTCATCAGCTCACCGCTGACTGATGTAACTCAACCCTCTATTTATCTCTAATCATACTAATGTTACAAATACGCGTAAGAAACGATTTTGAAGAAAGCGCTTTTTACGCAAGCGATAAGAGGGTTATGTTTTTCAAGTGTGTGGTTTTTATGTATGTGTGTCTTTTTTGTTTGGTAGGGACTGTGACCTGACGGCTTACCGGGTTTTAAACTATAAGGTATCGTTAGATGTGTCGAATTTTAAGTCTTTTTTTTATATTTAAACTAACGATAAGGCAGACGGGCTACCTGGTGGAAAGCAGCAACCGTCGCCTTTGGACATTTGCAACACCAGAGGAGTCGCCAATGCATCGCCGGCTTTGAAAGAGAGTTTTCTTTTTGAGTATCTTGGAAGTTAGTGCTTCAGCGACAAGAGGGTTGTTTCTCGAGTATAAATATGTCTATTTCTTTAGTAAGCGCTGTAACCTAACAGCTTAATTTATTTATAAGTTATTGTTAGATTTGTCTTGATTTTAGGAATATCTTCAAAGGTGAAACTAGCATGGTTCGACAGTGAAGGTATCACCATCACACCTATTCCTCGTGAAGCAGTTCTTGTATTTCGGTGGCAGGTGGCAGGAGGTAGGTGGCAGGTTGAGGATGTTGGCTGACATAAATATGAGGCGATCCTATGACCTCAGGAGTGGCACATCACACACATCTGAATTCGGATTCAGATATAACCCCTAGGGTCACTTACCATCAGGACTGTATGCTCATTAACTACTTCAGTCTTATCCTTGACATCGTTACCATCGGCTATTTTATATGCTAGGACGTCATTGCTAGAAATTACTGAAAAACTAAAGTTTCCAACAGAACATGTAAATTTAGTTTATTCAGTTCTTTTTAAACAGTTGCTCTAGAACCGTTTGGAGTAGTTCCAATTAGGATAAGCCTATGCCCAGCAGTAAGGTTAAAGAGGCCAATGGACACGTGAAATAGATTGAAATTTGAAACAGAGAATTCGTTAGTATTAGGTAAAAAAGTCGTGGCATTTGGACAAATATAGCTAGTGGTTAATGCTCGGCGTCCTAGTCGGGGAGTTCGAGGTTCAAATCCCACCACTGCTTTCTTAAAGTTATGCGCGTATTAGAAATAAATTATTACTAGCTAAAATATGCAAGAAGTCTACCATAGCCAGCCTACCTTGGCCAGAGCGGTTGACTGTCGCCTAACGCCTGTCACTCTAAGTGGAAACCCGCAGAGAAGGTATAACGGACATGAAAGCAATTAGGGAATTTATAAAACTTACTCCACTTGATATAGTAGCATACTATACTTTTGCTTCATTAATTCGAAGAACTTTGTCAATTAAAATCATTTTAAACCCAAATTAATTGGTTTTGCAATCAATATACCCTTCAACCTTTACAATTGGTTAATCTGCAAGCTGTGCAGTGCTGAGCCCTATTACAAGGGCAGATGTGGGACGAAATTAATCAAGGTCGGAGGCAGGCTTTAGCGGAGTTCGGACGGGTTCGACCCTGTTGGATGTGGCCATGGAAACAGCTATTTGAAAAATGAATATGGCAATACATAATAGTGTTAATATTCAAAGGTCAATTCGTTATTCGATTGTATTCAGTATTCAGTGGCATTGCGTACCTCAAATAAACAGCAGGTGTTTCTGTGTTACTCTGTGTGTTCTGAGGTGGCAGAAATTAAGAACTTTAACCTTGATTACACAGTTCACTACAAGGTATGAAAGCTTCTATTTATTTTAAATTGCTTCAGAACATAAATCTTAGACAAAACAATAATAAAGTACCTACAAAAATCATAATTTAAATATCCTTATCCTTACTCCTTACTAAAATTATAAATCCGAAAGTAACTCTGTCTGTCTGTCTGTCTGTATTTCTGTCTGGTTGTCTCTTCTTCACGCCCAAACCACTGAACCGATTTTAATGAAATTTTGTACAAAGATCATCTGAGACCCGAGAAAGGACATAGGATAGTTTTTATCCCGGAAATCCCACGGGAACTAGGGATGGCGATCTAAGATCGATTAATCGGAGAATCGATCTTTTGGACCCAAAACATCGATTATTTTAATTGATATTAGTAAGGATTGAATCGTAAACTATGCATTTGATCAAGTGATGATCTTTAGCAAAGTTGAAGGTACGTTTTATGTATGTTAGTATGTTATATTATTTTCTTTTAAATGCGTGCGAAGACGCGGGCAAAAGCTAGTTTTTATATAAATGCTTATTATAATTAGTGTAATGACTTAAAAATATTGCTTTTATTCTACTTAAAAGAAAAAGGTGTTCATCAATAAATTTTAAAATTAATTATTTACTCGCTAATTTCAAGGCCCCACTCAAGATCTGTCTTACAAGAATTAATGTGAGGGCTCCTTAGCAAGAGTTCACACTGTCCGACATGTTTATGTTCAGTGAGGTCACCCTAGTAATTGGACGCAGAAATTCAAGACAGACCCTTACACTTCAAACTGCCCTAACGAAGATAAATTTTATTCAGATTTGAATATCCCAAACTATGTTCAATTTTACATAAGTATCTGAAGAAAAAATAAAACTGAATGTAAGTCTAGTATAACACACACATTTTAAAATAAAATTAAATTTAAGAAATTGGTAAAATAGTTTTTATAAAAGCTTTCTCGGCTCTTCAATAAAAATATCGAACCACCATCTTGTGACGTCATCCATATTGGATTTAGAATAAAATCACTAAAGTAAAAAATATAATCTGCTACTCAAACTCAAAGATGCGGTAAGAGGTATCTCGTATCGACCTCGTCATCTGCCGTCTCCCACCATAATCTACTCTGTATATTTATTCTTTAACCGACTTCTTTTAATCACATGTACGGCGATACCGCCAATTAAATATAGCCAACATTACTTTTCAAGTGAAAGGTTTCAAGAATTTGAAACTATGCTTAAAATTGTTTATTTTTATAATATTAACGCAAATATTACGCAATAACGTATAATAATCATTCGTGACCTTAGCTACACGCGTGTACAAAATTTCAATTAAAACAAGTTTCTTATTTTACCTGCCGCTCTGTATTAAGATAAAATTTCTGTTAATTCTTAAAATATCTGTCTCTATCGCGCAAAAATTCCGAATTTATAATTTTTAGTTAATTTAATAAAAGATGAAAGTCTGCAGACTAAGTGCATGCAAATCTCAGTACTCTTGTGCACCGATTGCAGTTATTATGTATTCAGCAACCAACCTTATATTAAAGTCTGGGTTAATATTTAACTATGGCCTTCAGGAGTCGTCGATGGAGATTGGAAATTTAAATTAAAAATTGATGCATGAGGACGCGGCCACAATGCACAGTTCGTGTTCATAAAAAATAATCATTATCTATATGTTGTTCTACCCTTTCCCTAGGTGTGGTTATAAGTTCTTACTTTATATTTACTCGTATGTATGTCTCTTTATATTTATTGTCGATTTTAACGTATGAGGTATCATAGGAGTCGTCTAAATTTTAGATAAAATTCAGTTGTTTTTATAATTATCTAGTTTCTGTGCATTGAGAATGTACTACGTAACATTACTACGTAATAATACTGCACTATAATACTTTGACTAAACTTAGTAGGAGAATATTAAATGGGCATAAATATCTGCCTATTAAGCTTATTTTATCCCTTACCTTGGTGGTTAAGGTACACATAACAAAACAGTTCTACATGTTGGGATCCAATCCTATTCTTGAAAAATATATATTTTTTTTAATTTAGGAAAAAGTTAGGGCAAGAAACACTACAAAACATTAAAATATTTTTTCGTCATACTATGACCATACCCTTACTCTAATCAAACGAATATTAAATCTATGGCTTCCAATATTTTGTATCTACAAAATATTTTTCGTTATTTTAATTAAAAAACTAATTTATTCTGATATGATCCGATATAATAATATTAGCATCTACTCGTAAATATGTCTAATATTTACGTAATTATAATGCTGTGTTCGTAAATAAAGATACTTAATTGAAATAATTGTGATATCCAAAGTAATAAGGGTCTTAAAATTAATGTGATAAAGATGACAAAATGTTTAAAAAAATTATGTACATACACACTATATGTGTGAAAAGTAGATAATCCGTCATACCTTTACTTGCTGAGTTAAATGATTGTTATCTAAAGATTACCAGGACCACTACTGGTAACCCATCCCACTTTCAACGCGAGTAACATTGCTTAATTTTATAGAATACTTAGTCAATTCCCATAGTTTGAAACACGCTACTAGACTTTTATCCCCCACTAAAGGAACTAAGCGAATCGAAATTGTCCAATTTAATCAAATTGAAAACATAGATTATTAAATATAACTCACTCCTAACAAGAAAATGTAACCAGGTGTGGCAATTGAAATAGTTGCGTAAAAACGTTGTGCCACGTCCCCGTGCTAAAATGTCACTAAAATATTTGAAATACTTATTTATTTATTATGTAAATTACACAGTATTAGTTATTTATTAGTAAATTTTCTCTAAAAATGTTTCTTAATTGTCAAGAATAAAAAAAAATAACTGACAAATCAACCGTTTGTGGCTTCATTCAATTTCAAAGCGGCGAAGTATCTCTACTAATCTATGATTGAAAAGGAAAATAAAATAAAAAGCTGAGCTATATTTAATATCAGTTACGAAACAAATAATTCACAATAAGTACCACCTACATCGCCAAATAGAGTCAGATTTTTAAAGGGTGACTTCGGGAAGGCGTCAAGCATTACGTAAATTGTCGTTCCATCCCCGAGGTGTCGTTCTATGTGACAAATTCCGGCGAATACCCGAGTTATTTGGGGAGGGGCCGATCTATCAATCTGATGAATTTTCGGCTATTTCACCGTGGAATCACAAATGAGATTTCGAATAACCGTATCGAACGTAGACTTAAATCATAGATACGCACCGCTTAGTTTGAAAATTTAATTCAGTGAATGCAAAATATTTAATTACGTTGGTACTTAATCAAGTGAAAGAGAATATCTATTGATGTCGTATATTATAATATTAGCAACCAAAACTGATTGTATGAAGTATATGGTTTAGTAAAAAGTTATGCACTTAATAGGCTTTAGGTAACATTTATAACAGTAATTATTTTTTTCCTTTTCATCCTTTGCATCTGTAGCCGACCTCAAGTAGGAAACTAATCTTACCTGATTACAGACATCTATGGGCGGCGATAGCCACTTACCATCAGGTGGACTGCGGGCTCGTCTGCTACTCCTATATTATGAAAAATACATTATACTCGTTTGGTACTATTGTAACACTAAGCCAAGTCACATGTGCCAGAAGGCCCGTGTGGCGGAGCGGTCATCATGCCGGTCTGACGCCCAAACGGTCCCGGGTTTGATCCCTGTCCAGAGATATCTTAATGATGAATTTAGATTTCTGTTCTGGGTCTGGGTGTTTGTGTATTCGTCTTTGTGTGTGTCCACGACACCCACGACATAGCTAATCCTAGTGAAGTGCTGTAAGTGTAGAAAGCGTCTTTCTTAACATACTGACGGTTCTAGACCACATCTATGATTTAGATCCACGTTATCGAGTAAGTTTGAGATTCTAGACGCTCTATTCAGTCTCGAGTAATTGATTGCTTTGAATGATTTATATTCTGTTTCACTTGTGGAATACTCTAGCAAATTTGCGGAATAATTGAAATAAATAGTCATGCCAATTTGAAAAGCGTGTCTGCTCTTATGAGAACGTGTATTGTTTGTAAAAATATTTTATTATGAATAGAAAGTTCTTGGTTTATAAAAATATTTCGCCTTTATAATATTAAGTGGGATTGCAGGGTTATTTCCTGTACTCAAAGTTCGCGTTTTCATTGCAATGGTACCACTTTCTATTTTAAATAACTTAAATAGAGGCAGTTGTAAGCCGCAACGTATCTTTTTTTTTTCTTCTCGAGGGGGAAACCAAAACGTACCCGGTGCCCTGGGAGCGACACGGGGTTATGTTGGACTTTTACCGCACTAAAACCCCCCCGGTGGCCGTCCTCGGCGCTGCGTAGAGGACTCCGGGATCTCCAAAGGAACACGACCGGAGTCCTCTCAGCGCACTACCCCGTCAGGCTCCGCCCAGGTGAGTTTGTATCACCACACCGTCTGGTATACGACGGAATGCGACCACACAAACCGCTGTCCTTCCCGGGGTCGCTAGCCGGGCGGTTCGAGCTCCCACTCTTGCCGCCCGCAAGCCCGAAAGCCCCTTTTAGTCGCCTCTTACGACAGGCAGGGGATACTGTAGCCCTATTCTGGCCCCGGAACTGCAGAGACAGGCCGCAAGGTATCTACTTTCTTTCTAGCTTAGTTCAATGGATATCAATGCATCCGTGTTCAATTCAATTTTCAATTCAAGTTTGTTTTCAAGATTTGTGTAGTCGCATTTAAAACTTGTTATAGTTTGATAGCTTTCATAAATTATCAGTTTCGTTTACTGGAATGAAAGAACCATGACCATCGGTATTTTACCATGTCCCAAAAAATATATAAAACATGACATAATTCCAGAACACTAGGGATCATAAAGGATTGAAAATGATAGGCTCATGTATTTTTGCAAGGCATACCAGATATCATGCGCCTGTCAGAGTATCATCATCATCATCATCATCAACCCATTACTGTCCCACTGCTGGGCACAGGTCTCCTCTCATAATGAGAAGGATTAGGCCATAGTCCACCGCGCTGACCAAGTGCGTATTGGTAGACTTCACTTACCTTTGAGATTTTTTTTTATAAACCTCTCAGGTATGCAGGTTTCCTCACGATGTTTTCCTTCACCGTTTAGCAAGTGATAATTAATTTCTAATACGCACATAACTATCATAGTATACCTAAAACAAAATGAAAGAAAATTAAAATAAAAACTGTTTTGAACTACCCAGGTGTAGACAAATATTTTATCACCTTTTTATTTATTTATCTTTTTATCCAGTTAATAAAATAAAAGGAGCTTACAAAACGGTATTCTATTTCACTTTAATCCCCAAACGCAATATTTGACCACAAACCCACAAATATTTGCTTTGACAAATTTTTCGTCATTACGCACGCTAGAGTAAATTAGAGCGGGCTAGAGCACGCTAGAGTAAATTAGAGCGGACTAGAGCACGCTAGAGTACGCTAGAGTTGCGCGGTCCCTGTTATTGCGTTCTCTACAGTGTCATTGTCATTCGTAACCAACTAAAAGCGACAGTCCGCTGACAACGTGACCTGACGTGTCCCGTTTTATTGCATTCTGCCTAAAATTATATAGGAGCATGAGCTAGTTAGATAAGTGCATTATATTTTACGACTACGACATGATTTGATACGATTGACTTTTCAGACAGTTGTTCTTTTAAAGGTGGTAGAAACCTTTGTAGTTCGACTCCGGCGGCACCACCGCCACACTTATTTCAGCCTCATAACAGCAGTGTTAAATCTGCTGTGTTCTGGTTTGAAGGGTGTAAGGGAGACATACTTTTCCGAGGCGTTCCACCTTAGTCTTCTAGGGTAGCGGCGCATCTGTAGTATCTAATCCTTTCTAGGATTGATTACATGCATGCTCATCTACTATTCCTATATTGTTACAAAAAAAGACACCTGACTAATCTTACTGACCAGAAGCAATCTGACGATAATTAAGGATAATAACTAAGAAAAGAGTCGTGACCTGAAAATAGCAGAAGATTCCAGAAAATAAGAGACCGGTTGAAGTGGCACAAATTACTTCTTAATTCCAAAAGTATTTTTCTAAGTCAATGATGTATTGACATCCTGTATTATTGCAAAAATCCATAGGCTATTGCAACGGTGCGAAAATTTCCTATCATGTGTTCTGCCAGAAAAATTCCGAAGGTTAATTAACTGTTGTTATGTAGAACAACAACAATACCTAATAGGAAAAAAAATGCCATAGCAGTAATTTCTTAGTTTAAAATAACAGAAATCAACAAATGTCATTTTAAAGCTTAATAATAAGTCAGATTGGTCTTTTGCTCATAAAAAGTATTACGTATTCATCATTACTTTACCAAGAAATCTTCGGCGCAAATTTACTCAGAAAGATAAATTCACCGCCATTATAACGTAAATTAACATTTTATCATGCGCTTCACTCCACACGGCGCTCATTTAATCTCATTGGGGTTATACAACGTAATTTATCAATGACAATAATCGGCTCCACAATAAACACGTTAAGTTAAAAACTCGTAAATAAGGAACAAAATACAGAAAATCTCTTCCATTCCATTTCGTAAAGCGCTTAAAATTTCACGAATACGGGCGCCGGACGCTTAATCAAAAATAACGCAACGGAATTCAATGAGCGACTCATAAAACACGTTATAATGAAAAATATTAAATTCCACAGACAAAAATATATGTGATAAACGTGTATTATTTTATTCGTTCGGCTCCGCGCGCGGGAACATAAATAATTTAATTTGAACGCGCCCGAAACTTTGACTCGTGCGGGCTAGCTAATACTAGGCGAGAATTGTTCGGGCCAATTTACATTCTCGCCCGTTTACAAAAATACTGGAATTGCTTGAACTGGCTTTGTTATTACGGCCGGTATCCTAGCAGTGTTTCGTGGTTTAAAATGTGTTGCTGTTCGTGTGAGCGTAAGTGGTATAAATCGTTTGGTATTTTTCATTTGGATGATATATGGGATTTACAGTCGCGACATAAAATAGTGAAAGGTGGTTTAATGTATTCCTGCTTTGCAACAGCAGTGTTTACGTTGCTAGTCTCGCATATAACGAGAGATAAAAAGTTGAGAGATGAACTATAAACTTAAACACTAATCACATATGCATAAAGCAATGCTATTTAATTATATCAACTGGGACGAAGCAGGGACCCGCACTAGAAATTCAGCCACTAACGGTCACCAATCCAATTCTCGACGTGCCCAATGTATCTTAACTTTGTTGTTTAGTTCATAGCGAAAAATATTACTATAATGAAAGAATACGTTACAGGTACCAATATGACAACATCCATCCATCCATCAGCCTTTTGAGGTCCACTGCTGGACCTCGCCTCCCCTAATTGGTGCGACTCCACCCGGTCTCGTGCCCTTCGAAGCCAGCGGTTTCCCACCGTCTTCTTCAGGTCATCCGTCCACCTGGTCGGGGGGCGGCCTGTACTTCTTTTGCCTACACGTGGTCGCCACTCAAGGACCTTTCTTCCAATATGACAACCTAAACAAATCTAAACATTCTAAACATAAAATCTAAACAAGTTGAGTGATTTCTTGATTTTCTTGGAACGAAATCTATTGATGGATTTGCCACACATCCATAGCTAAGCTATCTCGCACATGATCTCTGATGGAATCTTAAACAAACTTGCATAGCTTAGCATAACAAAACATGTTTATTCCATACATTCCATACAAGACGTAGAAAAGTATTTACACGACAAATTATCCTATAATCCATGTAAATGTAAGCGAAGCCGTTATCAAAGAATCTTTTCAACCGCAAAATACTGCATGGATTTAGGGATGTGCCGTGTCAGGTCAACTCGAGTCAGTACTCGAGGATTTACATAAACTCGCATATTCGAGTACTAATAAGTGATCACTCGAGTACCAGTGATACTCGAATACTGACGGTACTCGTAGTGACTCGAGTCTTAGATACCTTATATAGATAAACGCTGTAAGTTATTCACTTACAGCAGGAATTGTACAAGTTAAAACTGGTTAAATTTTGTTTAGTGAATGAACTTTTTTTGGTGCTTTGTACTATTTTGGACTGTGTGTTACAAAGTACTCGAGTACATTGTGAATACTTTGGACTCGAGTCTAACTCGATTCTTTTTTTTATGAGTACTAAAGTACTCGATTACCGAAAATGGCCAACTCGGCACATCATTACATGGACTCACGTTGTTGCATATGCACGGCTCGCGTCATTTGCAATTAGTCGCTTTCATATTCAAGAGCTGTCTCGAGTTGAGATGCAGATTTAAACTGCAGCAGCGAAGGTTCTGGTTTGTAATGCAAAAAACCGAAAGGGTTGTTGATGTTTTTCACCGTAATGTCGCCAGATGATGGTGGATTAAGGGCCGGTTGCAATCAAATATGAAGACGACGTAAACACAAAGATAACATTAACATTTTGAAGGTGGTAGAACCCTTGATGTTTCGACTCCGGCGGCACCGCCACACCTATTTCTACCTAATTACAGCAGTGTTAGGCGCTGCTGTGTTCCGTTTTGAAGGGTGTGGTAAGGGAGACCGACTTTTTCGAGGTGTTCCAGCTTAGTCCTCAGGGGTAGGGGCGCATTTGTGGCCGACCTCAGGCAGGAATATCTAATCCTATCTGGGGTTGATCACAGATGTCTATGGGCGGCAGTAGCCACATACCATCAGGTGGACTGCATGCTCAACTGCTACTCCTATTTTATGAAAAAAAAAACTCAAATTTAGGGGCCTAGATTTAACTATTAGGCTATTACAGCGTAATTATCTAATTAACATAACTAAAATCATTGTCCTTATCTTACAAAAGAAAGAAAACGAAAAAGCCGTCACCTGCCTTAAAAAGAGCATCACCATAAACCGTCTAAAATTCCAAAAGCACTAAACAAATGAAAAAGCCTCATGAAACGGTGAAGTATAGTAGTTAGTACCCTACGGGCTTAGCGGCGATAAACGTAAATTGTTTAATTTTGCACAACACGAGTTGCTCCTAAACATCCCGGGGTAGGTTTACGTTCAGCGTTTAATAAATACTAATCTGAGGGTGTCTATTGAAATTCTGCTCACCCAGGGGACAGCCCCTTGAGATTCTGCTCGGGTAAAGGATCCCGGAAGCTCATAATCCCTATACTGCATATTTATTTGCTATTAGTAGTTTATGATCGTTTAGTGATTAAAAAATCTGCCTCTCAATCAGGAGGTCCGAGGTTTGAGATACAACCACACAATTCTAATTTTTGAAAATTATGCGAATGTTAAAAATTATTTTTTTATCATTTGTTTAAATGATGAAGAAAACATCAAGAGGCAACGTGTACGCCTGAGTGTTACTAAAAATAATATGAAAAGTGTCTGTGAGCCTATTCCTTCCTAATAACAGCATAATACAACACGAGTTGCTCCTAAACATCCCGGGTTAGGTTTACGTTCAGCGTTTAATAAATACTAATCTGAGGGTGTCTATTGAAATTCTGCTCACCCAGGGGACAGTCTCTTGAGATTCTGCTCGGGTAAAGGATCCCGGAAGCTCATAATCCCGATACTGCATATTTATTTACTATTAGTATGCTTTATGATAGTCTAGTGGTTAGAAACTTGTTTTCTCAATCGGAGGGCCTGAGGTTCTGAACACACGCTTGCGGCTCTGATTTTTCAAAATTATTCCTTTATTAGAAATTAATTATTACTTATTTATATGGTGAAGGTAAGCTGTGAAGATACCTGCACGTCCGAGAGCCCTTAATATTTCAAGTTTTTCAAAATATAAAAAATCAAGTGTAATTCTGAAGACACCCCCGCCGCACCTACATATAGGCGCTGCTGTATTCTGGTTCAAAGAGTATAGTAACTAGTAAAGGAGGACTTATCCGATGTATGCACCTTAGTCCACAACGCATCTCAAGCCTACCTCAGGTAGGATTGTAATCTAATCTGAAGTTGACTGTAGATGTCTATGTGCAACAGTAACCACTTACCATCAGATGGACTGGATGTGTGTTTACTACCTCTATCTAATAAACAAAACGTTATACTAGTAACCAACATACATATTCAGGCTAAATTATTTTACATACGTTTAACATCAGTACCGTGAGCCAACGTGACCGTAATAAATGGTCTACATTTCTTATTGCAATTTTTTGTTGTTGGGAAATCTGGTTGCATATTTCATGTAATGGCGACTAGTAAAAGCCAGGATATATTTCTTTATAATTATACGTCTAGAATTAGAGATGAAATTATATTTGCGTGGCCCACGTGTCCATACCATATTGCCATTTTTAGAAACAAGACCGGGCCTTCGATCCTGGGGCCCTCCAAACACAGTTGCTAAAAAGAAGGTCGTCAAAACCAAACAATCTATGAAATGTGTATTACTCAGCGAAAAAACGGTCACCGAAACACAGGCGAATAATTCGATGACACATTTGTCATTTTACACTTTTGGGGGTCTCCATTCAACTTTCCGCCCCAGGCCTTCTTAGTCCGCCACTGCTTACATATGAAGCGACAATCATGATGCTCAGGATTGCAGCGCATCGGTGATCGGCTTCAAGCAGCCCTCCTGTTCTATGTAGAGCTGGTTACAAACGTCGAACATTCAGTCAAACATTTGTTACAAATGTTACTACGAGCTACATTCCAATCTCCATTAGGTGGACCGCATGCTAATTTGGTACTCATTCTTATGTGTTTACTTTTCCTCTTCTATCATTTTTATTGTCGGTGATGATGATTTCCTTTAACCAGACATAGCACGAAAAATATATAGAAACGAAATATCATAGATAACGTGGAATGATAATACACGAGACATATCTACGTAGCCTATAGCAATTCCCGGCTTTCCTTATTGTATATTTTTTGCGCAAAGCCAGGCGACATCTGGCGGGCGGTCTGCGCATTTTAAACATTACATACCGACGGACATGGACCTAAAACTACACGATGTGACAACTGTTCCTGAACCTGAACGAAGTTCCTGTTTCATGTTTCGCCAAGTTAGCAGTGTAGAGCTAGCCCAAAACAATGTAAAACGACATAAACAGACTATAATCGACGTAATGTAATGTAATATTTCATAAATTACAAGTATATTATAAGCCATAACTTATTTTTTCATGGATGACCCAGGATACCTCTCATCTTTCAGTTAAGGATTCATTTGCATTGTCCTGGGGTTGACCATTAAATATTAATGAAATAATTTATGTTTCTATTTATTTAGTATAATTATGCGGATTCATCATTAATGTGGTTTTCTTATATTAATTTTATGTATGTATGCAAATTTTAGGAGACACTAAGGTCTGAAGTCAAAACCAAAACATAATAGCGTTACGTTGCAACTATAACCTCTTTTCGTTGAGAAGTCGGTTAATAAAGCAAATTAAATATTGAAAAAAGTGTATAAAGATAAGCTTTTTACTATCATATTTTTTGTACCTTATCCTCTCAGAAATTCTCTCATTGAATACTCGTGCTCATGTCATGGGGGTGCATACAAAATTAAAATTCTGCTATTGTCATCCAGAGCAAACGTGTATGCAAAGTTTGAGCTCAATCGGTTGGGGTTGACTAGTTTTAAATTAAGTTGCACGAGTCCACCCCGCCCATACGCCCATAGTTCGTACACTAAAAAAGCAAATTAAGTAAAAACTTGTAAGATAGGTGAAATAAGATAGGTGAAAAAATACACCTAATCACCCACTTAGCTCCTAACTTATCCCAGATAAAAGGCATCATTTTTAGCAAATCTAATATACAGAGGCTTAGCATATCTAGCCGTTCAAGTATCTATGCCCGAGGCATGTTTTTTCTGCGAATCCCTTATTTCACATTCGGTCGGAAATTGCCTCGAAATCGTTGAAAAAATAATGGGCCATATTGACTCGGTAATTGTTTGTATATTAGGGGCATGTCAAAGGGTTAAATTGGTGAAAAATGAACCCTAATGGTCCTTTGTATGTATTTGTTTCGATTTACTCAGTGATCTAACGGATGCCGAGTGTCGAGTCAATCGGGTTAGGTTCGGCGCTGTTCATTCCATTAGCGACCCTTTGTTACTTTGTATCACGATGTCTGTAACACAGTTTAACCACCTTTTTACTGTTTATTTTTTAATTCTTTTAACAATTCGAAATATTAGCTATTAATAATTTTCTAACTTTTCACGGATAGTAAGTAGGTATCTAATATATGTCAATTATGACTCATGATCATATTAATAACATTGTGGACTAATTAATTATGAAAAGGGGAAAATATAGAAGAGATTATTAAAAACGTTAAGCAAATAAAAATAATAATGATTGTTTTTGTCCTATTGATATGCGACAGTTACGAAAAAGTGAGATAATCATAAGAAAAAGCAATACCCAACGACATTTTCGTCTTTATTAGTAGTATATCGATGGCAATACCCCATTTGATCAAGAATAAAATAAAGAACAATGCATTATTTATTCCATTCGTTGTCAAGCTACCCACCAAAATTTTAGGCTCCAAGGCGCACATATGATTTAAATTTATGATAGAATCCATATGAATGCAGATTCGATCTTGTGACTCGATACTACACTTACGTATCGAATAACTCATGGGAATCTGTAGATATCTGGGATATCTAATAAATAACTTTGCCGTATAAAATGGTAGTTTTTTTTTTGTAAATAACCAACAAATAATATGTTACACAGAAAAAACTAAATTATATGTTTTACTCTAAGATTTCGTTTTCTTAATTAACCTACTAGCTTGCGAAGATAACCTGCGTACACTCAAATCTCTCATGTCTACTTAACGATATAGAGAATATGATTATGTATAGAATTGTAGGAAATATAACATAAAGCTAGACAAAGCTGACAGGTACATAAAACCACTAACCTTGACTTCCAAGTCGATCAGCAGACTCGAGTCAGGGATGATGAGCGCGGCGCTGTCACAGGGCTTAAAAATATAAGCATTCCTGGTCTTCATGAGGGGTACTCTCTATACACTTCACAAATCACACTAATTACAGCACTACTAATCTACGGAAGCGAAAAGGCGCAAACAGAATGTCTGTATAAACTTGCCGAGCGCAATACGACGACTGAAGCGTCATTAAACGACAACTTTGGTAATTTTTTTACACCTACCCACCAATGAACATAACCTGTTCTTCTAAATTTTCCAAGCTGCACTTTTCTTGAAGGTGGTAGAACCCTTTGTGGTTCGACTCCGGCGGCACCACCGCCACACCTATTTCTGCCTAATAACATCAGTGTTACGCGCTGCTGTGTTCCGTTTTGAAGGGTGTGGTAAGGGAGATATACTTTTCCGAGGCGTTCCAACTTAGTCCTCAAAGGTAGCGGCGCATCTGTGGCCGACCTCAGGCAGGAATATCTAATCGTATCTGGGGTTGATTACAGATGTCCATGGGCGGCAGTAGCCACTTACCATCAGGTGGACTGCATGCTCGTCTGCTACTCCTATATTATAAAAAAAAACTCCTGAAGACTAAATGCTCGCCGCATATGTAAGTCAGCCGACATCCGCATTTCACACCCTTCCACCAAACTGACGTGCAATCCGAAATACGTAAATTGAATTGAGCCACTGTTGGTCACCTGTATGATATGCACCAAGTGCTTCTTAACTAGTTACTATCTGCATTACGCACAGAATTATGCACGCTTCAAATTCAGTAAATGTATTCCATTTCCATAGAGTAAATATACTTAAACTTCCACACTCGATACACGTACTCAAGTGCCTGCGATCCCACGAATCCGATATCGCGATCTGATACTAAATTAATACCCCAAGGGTATCAAATACCCGACAACTGATCCAATACTAATCTAATACTCGAGGGTTACAGAACCGGGATGTCACGCAATTGACAGTCATTTCATTTCCACGGCACTTCGAAAACAAAACTGATACATCTCACTATAATTTCAATGTCCTCAACACTCAACGGCGTCGTGAGATTCAAAGAAACACGCGAACTTATCTGTCAAGTGTTAGATTGATGCGAAAACCTCTGAGGAGCGGGGTAAGTGATACCCCTTCAGCGGTGGGAGTGTTAAGTTCTTCGCGTGACGAAAATAAGAATTACTCGTATTTTGTATGTGGGTCTCAGGGCATATAAAATTTACCATTTGTAAATTGTATTGTTTTTATACTTTAGAAGTAGCGAACGAGCATGCAGTCCACCTGATGGTAAGTGGGTACTGACGTCCATGGACATCTGTAGTCATGCAAGAGTCCTACTTAATGTCGGCCACAAATATGTTGCAGTCTACTACCGTCCTACCTTTTTTTTTTTGTTTTGATGCGGAAACCTTCGAAAGGTGCCGTGGGAGCGACACAGAGTTATGTGGGATTCTTACCGCACTTAAACCACCCTGGTGGCCGTCCTTGCTGCTGCATGGGGGGCTCCGGGATCTCCAAAGGAACGCAACCGGAGTCCTCTTAGCGCGTTGCCTCGTCAGGCTCCGCCCAGGTGAGCTTGACGCTCGCCACACCGTGTGGTACGTACGACGGTATGCGACCACACATACCGCCGTCATTCCCGGGGCCGCTGGCCGGGCGGTTCGAGCTCCCATTCTTGCCGCCCGCAATTCCGGAAGCCCCCTTTTAGTGGCCTCTTACGACGGGCAGGGGATACCGTAGCCCTATTCTGGTCCCGGAACTACAGGGACAACTACCATCCTACCTAGTTCTACCTAATATTGCCGTTGTATATATGTAGCAGCCACCATTCATATGGTGATCCAAGTTAGTATCTCCGAAATTAAACCACATAGTAAAGCCACCTACAATATTTCCAGCTTATTCACTCCTTCTCTAAACAAGTCAAGCGTCACCACTCATATTCGTACTTTATATCACCATTGATATAGACGTGATATTCCAGTTTCGAACTTGTAATAAGGCTTAAATAATTTTATACTTACGAGTATTTATAAGGCATTTTTGGCGTCAGGAGTAGAAAGACATAAGCTATAGATATGTTTTATCCCTTATTTGCAAAACCCTCGTTTAATTACTACGTTGACCTCGAGTACAGCGGGAATTATGTTAATTCGCGGTGACGTCGTGTGACTGTCATGCACATTGCACATATCAATTAAAGTCATGAGTAACGTGATCCGTAGCCTAGAATGGAGTCAGTATATCAAATCTTAGGTTCATGACCTCATGCACTAACTCTTAAGGCAGACTATTCTCGGGATAGCTCTTTAAGGCTTTGCATTGTATATCTGTCAACGAAGTATTGGGTCTCTTTGAAAATAAATTGCCGTTACTGTTAAATGTTTCAATTACATTAATTTTTTTTGTTCTGAAAGATTTCTAGATTGCAAAGTATGGTTAAGCCGTCACACTACCAGGAAATATTAACTTCTTCTGCGAATATTCTTCGAAACAACAATCTTCTAAGTGCAACTACCATTACAGAGAGAGTTAGATTACAGAGGGTTTAGCGCGTGCAATATAATTATCGTTTTATTAGTTAACTTTTCCCGTTTACACGTTTTTTATGCCTTTTACTTACCTAATTGAAATCGATTAGTTAGGTATTAATTAAAATTATCAATTTTCATACGCAGTTAATCAAATACGTATAATATGGTTTTAGTATTTGTAAAATTCATAGCATGAGAGCCAGTGATAAACAGCAGTCACTCGTCGAATATTCACTAGCAATACTTTACAACTTTGATAGTCAACAAACGGTAACCAAGTAGAGTCACGAAGAGGTTTCATAAAACCGTTCCAATGTCGGTCAGTAGCAGTTTACGAGGCATGCAGATGGTACGGTTGAGGTGGAGGTATAAAGTTACTTTAAGTGTCTATATCCTATTTTTACGTTTGCACGGATTTTACCTTCAGTTTTGAGTGGTAAGTCATGTTTATATTAAGGTTCGGTGGAGAGATGTACGATTTAATAATATCGGGTGTGGTATAGGAGGTTCTTATCCGAGGCGTTCCAACTTAGTCATCAGCCATCTTGATTACCACTTACTATAAGTTGGACTGCTTACTTATATGCTACGTCAAACATCATCATCATTATCATCATCAGCAACCCATTACTGTCCCACTGTTGGGCACGGGTCTCCTCTCAGAATTAAAAGGATTAGGCAATAGTCCACCGCGCCAGCCAAGTGCGTATTGGTAGACTTCACATACCTTTGAGATTTCTATTTTTTATTAATCTCAGGTATGCAGGTTTCCTCACGATGTTTTCCTTCACCGTTTTAGCAAGGGATATTTTTTTTTTTGCTACTTCAATATTATAACAAAATTAAACCGATATGAAAGCATAATAATAATAAATATCGTGCCTCTTTGTTACTTAGAAGGTTTGCCTTGTCCATATGTTTGCCTGTCTTAGATATGTGTTTTAGTATTAAAATACAAATACATAATTATGCAATGATATGAAAGAGAAATGAGTTATTGCATCTTTTTTTTTTTTTTATAATATAAGAGTAGCAGACGAGCATGCAGTCCACCTGATGGTAAGTGGCTACTGCCGCCCATTCCTACCTGAGGTCGGCCACAGATGCGCCGCTACCCCTGAGGACTAAGCTGGAACGCCTCGGAAAAGTCTGTCTCCCTTACCACACCCTTCAAACCGGAACACAGCAGCGCTTAACACTGCTGTTATTAGGTAGAAATAGGTGTGGCGATGGTGCCGCCGGAGTCTAACCTACATTTACGAGTATTATTAGATACCGGTATAGATATACCTAAGTGGTTACGAAAAAAATTAAAAATTGGCAATGATTTTCTTTTTTTTTCATATAAAATGGCATATCCCATTTTCATAGGTATGATCATAGATATAAATAAAACAAAATTTTGATCATATTAATCCCATGCATATGCATACTTGCAGGCAAACGTTAATAAAAAGCGAAATTTATTTTCTGAATTCGCAGTTCCGTAATCCATGCTTAATCTAAAATATAAAGTTGGGAACTATTTACGGGCGAGATGGTGCCAAATTCCTTGAGAAACACTCCCACGGAGTAGTATAATAGTCTAGGAGTCTGTAACGGAACTTTTAAGACGTAAACTACGTGACTGAAGAGTGCTCATATGAAATATTCCATGTGTCTATACTTTTACACTGTCATTGTTGACATTATCGTGTATTAGTTCTAAAATTAATGAAATACAAATATCCATGTTTATAACATTAACATGTATGTTATATATTGTAATATAATGCCTTAATCGCCATAGTTAGGCATTCGCCTTAAACAAAATTATGAAGAAAACATCCGATCCTGCACTACCGCCGTGCCGTGGAAACGCTGAACCCGCACCACCATCGTATAGTCCCGAACGTGGGTATTCACTCTGGGCGCTAACATTGCCCCAGCAAGTCACTTAGGATAGTTAGTTATAATTTAGGTTAGATTTATTCCAAAACTTGTAATATTTGGTTTTGATTAAATACATATATATAAGTAATTCGGTCTTTCTGTATCCTGGCTGCTGCATCCCGACACAAAACATAACTTGTATGTAATTTTAAGCCGGTAATATTTTATAAGAATTGCATTATACTAATACAAATAAACTTGTTATCTAAATAATTCTGTCAGTCGGTGAATATGAGCTAATATTAAAAAAGTTGAATTTGATGTGACTTTTTTTTACTTTAACTAACGCCATTCAAAATAATATTGACATAATATTAACTGTAAGAACTTTGGATCAATACATTATTTCATAATAGTACCTATTGTTAACGTTGTTAAAATCTTATATGAAATGTCATGTACATTTTGACAAAACACTTATTATTTATTTATTTATTTCCATTTAATTCAGACATACTCCATATTTTGTTAGTATTTTACATTGCACTTAAAAACCTATGTTAGTAGGATTTATCGTAATTACGAGTAGAAACAGAAAAAATAATAATGAATAACAAAGGGAACAATAAAACTAAAATTATTTTCTACGCGACATTACCATACCTATTGGTTGTATTACACCTGTTGGTCGTATGATATGGTGGTAGAATCATCTGCGGTTCGACTCCGGAGGCACCGACACCACATAGCCTTATAACGCAGTATTAAGCAAAGCTATGTTCCGCTTTGAAGGGTATGGTAAGGGGTAAATAAGTACGTCTCGTACTTATTTGTAGCGTACCAACTTAAACCTCAGGAATAACTAAATCTTATCTAAGGTTCATTACAAATGTTCATAGACGGTAGTATCCACTTACTATCAGGTAGACTACATTTATCGTTTTCTACTGTAATATACACTAACTAACAAACCACACACTAACAAACCAACCAAGATTAATAATCACTTATGGTATTATCTGATAAGTTTTAACTCACTCTCCTAGACTACATAGGCAGGTGGCAGGCTATCAGTTAAAAGACGGCAGTTGTAATTACGCGCAGTATCGACATTCCAGGGCGGGATTGCCTGCGGAATGCGGATCGCTCCCGGATCCCGGATTCTTGTCCCAACTCCCACCTGGACCCTCTTGCACTCCTTGTTTTAATTTATCGGGTTATTTTGTAAAAAGTGACTAGATAAGAGTCGTAGATGAAGTAAGCAAATCAACGCCTAATTACTAATAGTTATAGGTAGTACTATTTCAGATTTTTTACTGTTAATTGATCCAATTTTTGTTGTAATGTGGATGATCCCACAACACCACAAAACAACACATGAGTTGCCTCTCTTCAGTATTAAGATAATAACCTCCTATATAACTTAGCAGTTCAACCAGCTGCCTTTGTTCATAAATGTCATTGCTCTTTCTCGCACCGTATAACGTGACGATATGTTACGTTACATCAAAAAATGTAAATATATATGTTAAGTATACCTAATTATCTGCAAGATTTGCTATATTTCAACTAGCTATTAATTTAATAATGTACACTCATCATTTTTCCCAAACGCCCCACATGTGCACAACTCCAAAAAACTTCCACAAATAATTTAGATTCCCGGCAAATATTCCAGAAACGACATCTTTGCTAAAATTAAACTCAAAGATAGAACTTCTGACAAGAGCAGATACAGGCGACGCTAGTTAAATGAATGTTAATATTGAGTTATAATTTACCTTCAAAGAAACAAAACAAAGTTATACTGTGAGTGAGATCTTTGAGGCAACAAAGAGCGAACTGCATCTCGAAGTTTTCGCTTTACGAACTAGTCATACTGATGTACAGTAAATTAACTTCAGAAGTTCAGATTTAACTAAGCAATTATGACGCAAACTATAAATAGATAGCGCTTTCTGGATGCAGTCATTAAAAACAGACTGAAGACTGTCTTTTACGTAATTTGGTATGAGAGGTCATCCGCTGGGTTGGATGATGCCCGGAGCGGCCGTGCTCCACCAGTGTAAGATGTTGAGGAAACTTCGATAGCGAGTTTCAGAAAACGCTATTTCTTAATGACTTGCGTAAAGACGCTATAGCGTTTACAGTAGCGCCATCAGTTAAGTTGCGGGAAATCGCCAGTTATTTAAAAAATAATTTGTATTTTGAATTCAGCATTACTGCCGCGTTTTAGTACTGAAGGCTTAGAACTTACGGAATATATAATAAACGAGCATACAGTCCTAATAATAAGTGATCCTGGTCACTGTGATCTATACATAACTGTAATTAACTCCAAATAGGGATAAGGGATTCCAAATATCTAACCGAATTATGCCTCATGTAAACTGCCTCAGCCTTTCATACTCTTCAAAGATCACAACAACGTTTACCATTGCTGTTATAAATCTTGGGTGTGGCGGTGTCACCCGGGATAATCTTTCAAAACATGGTAGCTACTCGTACGTAGTTATGTACAATGGATATTTTATCCATTATACATACACGACTTATAGATAATATTAATGTGACATACAAATTAGTAAATTTGTTACGCGATGATTTCACCTATGGATCAATTTTAATACCTTCGAGAAAGCTAAGATCGCAACAGCATAACGAATCATTTCTAAAGATGTCTTTTAAATACGACATTTAATAATAGGCTAAAAACGGAAGTGTCTAAATGCTATTTCACTAGATTATACTTATCGGTTTCCACTTCCATGGAAGGTCTCAGAAATTTGGTATAAATACCCGAGCACCATTTCCACACCAAGCAGCGTGTGTAACTTACTAACACTTTTCAATTATTACAAATATTTATTTGTCTAATTAAAAGTGCAGTCACATCCTTTCCAAATGTCCTTGGGCCGTAACCACTTACCTTCAGGTGGACTCCATGCTCCTCTAGTATTCCTGTTATAAAAAAAAATCATATATAATAAAAAGATGTAACATTCATATTGCAAATGTCTGTATAGTAGGTTAAATTGAATTTGTATAAAGCAATCTCGTAGATTTTGTCTTAAAACTTTACATATCGGTACCTCAAAGTTGTGACATTTCCAACAGCTCAGCCACGCCACCTTCGAACTTTCGACACATCCAATTACACCTTGAACTTCGGCAAATTAACTTTAGAATTAATCAAATGAGAAAATTCAGGGGATTCTTTGGATCCTTGGATCTTTGCAGTAATCCGTTATAAGCGAGTTTCGAACGCTAACTGGATGAGAAAGGCACCAAATCGAGTCCAGGGAAAATGAGAAGCAAGTTTTTGCCTAGCGTTAAGTCAATTTAAAGTTAACACTGTTAAACTTAAACTCTAACTTGGGATTCGTAGGATTGCCAACATCGTTCGATTGTATAGTGTTTTTTGGAAAAAGCTATAAATGTTTTACGCTTACGCACGGAATACTGCATGTTTATGAGAAATTACGTCAACTGAGTATACTCCGCATAAAACTGCTAGTCCGCTCTGAATACAGAAATAATAGTATCGCGATAGCAAATTGTATGACTACACCTGCTCGCAACAACTTCAGAGAGGACTAGCTTTTTGACGGGGACTATACCAGGTTCTTTGCTGCTGTTTTAGGCCATAATCCATCGTGCCCGCTAAGTATGGATTGGAAGACTTCACACTCCCTTAAGATTATTTTAAAGAAAGCTGAGAGGTAACATAAATAACGGCCTTTGGAACCTCAGATCAACAGGCCGTGTTTCTTTTTTTATTTGTATGTGTGTAAACCCTAAATATAGTATAATTTCTATCGTGTGGCAACCCTAATCTTATATGAACGTTTAATTGAAGATATTCTTCGGTTTGATTAGCGATCTCAATACTCGACTCCATCGTACGTTTAGTTAGAACCTGGAGTAGATATTGGTGAGCTAATATAGACCAATTAGTACTTTGGAAAGCACCTATCTATTATTAGCTTTGTCGAAGTATTCACATCCAATTATATTGCCTATGTTTGACAAAAACATCTTCATAACTTTGAAACCGTTTAATATAGGTATACTAGCTGACCCGGCAAACGTTGTGTTGCCATATAAATAAAAAAAATCTTAAGGGTGAACAACCCTTATCACTTAGCGGTATGAAAAATTGATAGTAGCCGATTCTCAGATCTACTTAATATGCATATAAAATTTGGTGAAAAACGGTAAAGCCGTTTCGGAGGAGTACGGTAACTAACAGGGTGACACGAGAATTTTATATATAAGATAATATTAAATAAAAAACTATAAAGAGCTGGTACGCAAAACGTTCCAGGTTCGATACCCGGGCAGAGAACTAAATATAATTTTAGATATTTTTTTCTGTTTTGGGATCTGGGTGTTATTATTATTGTCTACGTGTGTGGTAATTCCTTAAATACTCAGAAAATATTAGCACAGTCATAAGAATAGAAAGCATCATTTTAATTTGTAATGTCTCAATTAACGATTATAACTTTTAGAAACTTGTAGTCCAATAGTGATATTGGACTTGTTGTCCAATAGTGATATTGTAGATGACTACATTGTAATCGTTTCGTAGAAAACTCAAAAAGCATGCGATTTTACAAAAATCTGTGAATATGTAATGTATCTGAATATGAGTCAATAACTTTATCAACTAATCTACTAAAATAGTCGTATTACAATAACTACTAAAGAATACACGTACAACATAAAATCACCAAACATTGACTTCCATACTTAAATCGGTTCGTATAAAAGTAAAAAAGCATGCAATTTTACAAAATGTGTGAATATGAGTCAATAACTTTATAGACTAATCTACCAAAATACTCGTATTACAATAACTACTAATGAATATGTACAACATAAAATCACCAAAAAATTTCTTCGTTACATAAACATAATAGCAGCATTTTAAGATCTTATTTGATAAAGTTAAAGTTTAGCGCTTCTTAATTGCCTCAATAACTTATTAATTCCGTGTTCATTATGCAATGGAAGTACTTAGTTTAATTTGAACACGTATGAATAAGATAAGAAGCATATAAGTTGAACGTTATCTAATCTAATTTTTAGGTTTAATTATATTTCTTAAATCTATTGTTATTTCCTGTTTGAAAAATTAATTTAGGTACACCTATTATTAATATTCAATCTATCGAATGTTTTACCTGCCTAGGATCGATATTATTATTATTATATTGCAATAATAAAAAGGATCGATATTTGACCATATCTGAAGGCGAAGTTTTTAAAGATGCTAGAACTCTGACGGCACCACCGCACCGCTACACCTACGAGTATTTCTACCTAATATCAGCAGTGTTAAGCGATTCTGTGTTCTGGTTTGAAGGATTTGGTAAGAGACATACTTTTCAGAGGCTTCTCAACTTAGTTCTCAGGAGTACCGGCGTATCTGTAGCCGAACTCAGGTAGGAATCTAATGTTATTTGGGATTGATTACAAATGTCCATGGGCGGCAATAGCAACTTACCATCAGATGGGCTGCATGCTCATCTGCTTCGTCTATATTATAAAATAAAAAAGGCAAAATTCTATTATTTCCCATTATAACTTCCATTTGGTCGGAAATTGAACCCAGTTCATTGCGGTTGTTACGCACCACAGCTACAATGCCACGAACAAGCCTAAAATTAAAACATTTATAAATACGAGCAAGAATATTTAATGCAAATAGCGCATATTTACCGCGCTTCTGTTGCGAACACGTGGTCGGCCTGGGTTTGTCACCTGGAAAACGAATTATTTGCAGCAGTAAAAATTATTACGTAACTCCCACCTGTACCTACCCTCACCATGAGTTTTTACGTTTTGACAAATATGACTGTTTTGGTATTTGTTTACGTATTTGCCTATGCAAATTCCAATCAGTGCCCATAGCGGATTGTATCAGACTAAAAGACTTAAACATTACTTATTGTTACGTTAACTCAGTGTACTGAAGCAAACGGAACAGAATAATGGAATGAGTAAACGTAACGTAAAATTGTGGGATGTTTTGAAAACTCATGGTAAGGGTACTGTACTTATATAATGCTTATGCTTATACTTGTAAGTTTTGATTTAATATGTGGTAAAGGTAAAGGGTTATTAATTTTAGTGTGCTATACTGCTCGTCTTTAAAACTAAAACAGAAATTATTTATTTGGAAACACTACTTATTCAGAAGTCTAATTCACAAATTTTTAACAGAATTTATCATCAAACATAGAATAATAAACAGTGATTTCTACAAAAACTAAATTCATTTAAATAAATTGCAGCTCTGTTTCACTATAAATAATTACAACTAATTAAAGACTACAAAATTTACTCGTTTTTGTAAAAAAAATATTTATTTAAATCTGATTTATACGCATCAAAATTAATGTATAACATTTTTTTCTTAACTAGTGTTTAATTACAGACCGCTATTTTAATTGTGAAAGAGTTGAAAAGCTAATCACTATTCAGTGCCCACGTCGATACAAACCAAAAAAGGAATCAACAATCCTCGCTCTATCCCTGTTCAAAATATTTGGAGCACACTGCCAACTATCGACTATCCGAAACAGTTTCTAATCAACAGCAGAACACTGCTAACAAACGTAGCACATAGGTTATATGGTTACACCGTACCTCTTGGGCAAGCACGTAACTTTCGAATCGTAAGATTTCGGTTTCGAAACGTAAGAACGTTTGTATAAATATATAATATTAAATCAAAAATATTTGAAAATCACAGGGTGTCCCCTATGAATTTTATGCAATAAGGTCTTGTTGTACTTATTAAAACAATACCAAAAAAATATCCAAAACCAGAAACCAGTTTAAAACTACGGTCATATTGTTTATAACACTGCTCTAATAACAGAAATGGCTAAGTTTGCTGGGAATTTAAACGAAAGGATTATTACAGCTATGGGAAGAGAAAATATTTATTTCGAAAAAATAAAACGTACACGTCTAAATAATATTGTAAAAACACATCACTATGTATGATATTACATTCGGATTTTTAACAAATCACCGAAACACTAATACCAATATAAGTTAGTGTATTAATTATAGTATTTATGTATTTATTTACTTACAATATACAAATATAATCCTAACAAGAATTTATAACTTTAGCAACTGTTAAATTTACTTTTACCGAATTTTCTTTAATACATATAGCCACAATGCGATTATGATTATCGAAAACTGATCACAATTTCGCGACGCATCCGACCGTGGCGTGCTCGTCCCACAGCCACGATTACGAGGACCAATCAACTTGGATAATGACGATCTCCCGGGGAGCAACACAATCGTATTAATTATCCCGCTTAATAATGTAGTAATCAAGGTCAGTATAACAATTAATATAGTCAAGAGAAATACCGAGAAAATATGTAGGACGAGATAATAAATGCTGTTGACGCAAAGACAGAGTATCAGATGCAAGAGAGAAACTTCTGTAAAGTCGACTTAAAGAAGAGGGACGCACTTTAATAGATTTTTAAAATAAAGTAAAAAGCGGCAGTAGCCACTTACCATCAGGTGGGCTGCATGCTCGTCTGCTACTCCTATATTATAAAAAAAAACCTTTTCTATTGACTATCAATAAGAAAGTTTTTTATGTTATATCAATAAGATAATGATTTCCACGAAAAATGAGGACAGTTTTTTCTTCTCGCATTTAAGTAAGGAGGTAGCAGCGATCTACGCTGTGCTCTGTGTCCTTACCAGGAGTTTTTACGTTTTGACAAATATGACTGTTTTGGTATTTGTTTGCGTATTTGCCCATACGATTTCCAATCAACGCCCCTAGCGGATTGTATCAGAACAATAGTGTCAGTAACGTAACATTAAATGTCTAAATTGACAAAATGGGTCTTTATGTTTTGTCTCTCTTTTTTGCGAACATGTGTGGCAGACGACTTTAGCACTTACTTATTGTTACATTTTCTAAGTCTACTGAAGCAAACGGAACAGAATAATGGATTGAGTAAACGTAACATAAAATTGTGGGATGTTTTGAAAACTCATGGTAAGGGTACTGAACGCCAAATGAACACAAAGGGCTCTACCACCTTTCAAATAATAACAATGGCCTGCAATAAATAAGAAAATATAACAGATTCCAGTTCGATTGAAGCATGACGTAGATTGAACTATATTCATAAGGTTTGGGAATACCTTAAGCAACTAAACTAATCAAGAGAACACGTTACGTCCCACAGGACCCCTATCAACGTATTCAGATCCTGGAATAAATATTACTGTATGTCTTCTCAATTGTCTACTTTATCAGAAAAGTAGTATTTTTACTTTATATTAGCTTTAATCCCGTTATCAATACCCAATCTATTCAAATTTTATCTACCAAAGATCGAAACTTGAGAATTTTTACTATTAAGTATAGTCCGCGCCAAACTAATAGTCCGCTCTGAATTTGTTCCGAGCAGGCGTAGTCATACAAATTTCTATCGCGACGCGATTCATTTCTATATTCAGAGCGGACTAGCAGTTTTACGCGGACTATAATTGTCTTAATGGACGTTAAGCGCTGTGTACGGACTTGTAGAGTGTGATAAAGCGAAGACTCTTCAAACCAAACCACAGTCACTCTTAACACTGCTGTTATTAGGCAGAAATACGTGTAGCAGGGGTGCCTCCGGAGTTGAACCACAAAGGTTCTACTATCTTTTAACTACATGGTCAAACTTTCAGAAATAAAGTTAGAACTGCACTTGTCGTCAATCCATGACCGTCCCACTGCCGGGCACGGAGCTCCTCTAAGATAAAGAGCAGTTTAGGTCCTAATCAGCCGCGCTAGCCAATCTATTAGACTTCACACATGTTTTTTTTAATCTCTCAGCTGTTTAGGTTTCCTCGCCGTGTTTCCCTTCACCGCTAAAGCAAGTGAGAATTATTTTGTAATATGCACGTAAATTTAAAATTAGGGGTGCGTGGACCTCGGACCCTCCGATGTAAAGACTGAGTTTCAACCACTAGGCTGCAACCACTTTTTCGACCCGCACTAAAAAGTTTTAAAGTTAGCAGACGTTTTATCATTTTGATAAATTTCATGAACCTTAGTGTTTGTAAAGCGATCTGCATCACAAAAATCACCCGCTTTCTATCTAATCCTGTTATTTACTACTTAGAGTCTGGCAACAGTTTCCAAAGCAATTAAACCAAATGTACGACGTTTACGCTTGTACGTGTGTAGAGCTAATAACAAATAGACATGACCGGCACAGAACTTAGCACTAGTTATTACTTTAAAAACAAACCCGTCTGCTTACAAGTACCTATGTTGTAGGTTAGGAGGTAGTAGAACTTTTTGTAGTTCGACTCTGGCGGCACCACCGCCATAACTATTTGTACCTTATGACAGCAGTGTTCATGCGGCTGTGTCCTGGTTTGAAGGGTTTGGTAAAGAAGACATAGTTTTCCGAGGCGTTGCAGCGTAGTCCTCATTGGTAGCGGCGCATCCACGGTCGACCTCTGAGAGGAATATAATCCTAACTGGGGTTGATTACAGATGTCCATGGGCGTCAGTAACTACGTGCCATCGAGTGGACCGCATGCTCGTCTGCTACTACTATATTATATAAAAAAAGTAATTCACTGAAAAGGGAAATTTAGCCCTTATCATTACCACAATTTAAACCAATCAAACGACACCTTATATGTCAAAATCCACCAAGCCATTCGGGATGGAGGGCGTGCCATACATAAATAGTAGACATACATACCATACAAAAAGGGCTTTTATTTACAACTTAAATTAAAAACTACGAAAACGTTAAAATAGCGGACGATATTTTATTTGGTTAAAACTTAATTGATTTTTAAATTATTTGAGAACCAGTCTTAATAAATATTTAATAAAAAATACTTGCGGCCATATTTCGATTGGTAACTCAGCTCAATTGTATCCTCTCAATAAATATTCATAAATATTTTTTAATTAAAAACTAGTGAACGCGGTTAATCTTATACTGTTACACTTTATCCTGATATTTTTTTATGAAATTGAAGTGACATCCATGTAAGTGAAATTGAAATTGAAGTGACTGATAGTCAGTATTCACTGTACGCAATAAAAAATTATAATTAGTTCAAAAAGGATTTAAGACTTATCTTAGGTTGGCTCGTTGGCTCGTTGGTAACCATTGCTACCCCTGAAGGCTAATTTAAAATGGTTTATGTAAGTACGTCTATTTTACTACACATACCCTTCTTTCATACTTCCTTTCATACACCCCTCAAAATCAGAACACAGCAGTATTTGCAAAGCGCTGCTTAAAGACATGCCAAGGTATGGCGTCGATACGACCAGAAAACCAATAAAAGCTATACTATTGAAAAAACAAAATGACAATAGATTTTTTCTTATCAAGACTATTTTTATTACAAGAGTATTTTTATTTTATTGTACACTTCTATTTTTAAAAGATTGAAGTAGAAGATGAACATGCAGTAGACATTGTGGAAAATAGTCAAAATGATTTTCTAAACGCCATTTCTACCCCATATCTATTCTACAAACGATCCGACGCAGAGGGGTCGATGCTTTTGTAAAAGTTAAGAAAGGTTGAACATACCTTTGTTTTTGCTTGTGACTGAACTAACAATGCACTGTAGCACTATTTCGTGAACCTTTGTGGCGAAACAAAGAAATAACATTTATTTGATGATAATGAACCCGTACGTAGAATGGATAGTAAAATAAATGGTATCGTTAACCTTTGTTGATTGAGGTAACTTTGCCATTTTACCTATTTATGGAGTCTTAAAGATTTATTGTATTTGAGTCAACGATGACGTCAAACTTTCAGTCTGATTAAGATTAAATTCAGTAATGTGCTTTTTTATGGGCACTGTCAGTTACTAATTCAAATTTTTAAAGGGCACACTTTTTATTAGCCGACTTCAGAACTGTCGATGTAACTAACATTTCAAAATAAATTGCTTTTGACATTGAAGTCAATTGTATGTTTTATATTAAAATGTTTTTATTCCAATGCTGAAAAAGAGAGTAGAACGGTTCCCAACAGCGCTAAACCATTACGGATCAATAGATACGTTACTGCTGCCATGTCAGTACTTTCCCCCACCCATAAGGCCTCCTACAAGGTTTAAATGATACCAATATTACCAATAACTTAACGAGTACTCCGGAACATCGAAGCGCGATTAAAATTTAGCAACTAGCGGTCACCTATCCATCTCCAAACCGCGCCCGATCACATAACTTTGTAGATATGTAAAGTTCAGGTATATTTATTTATTTCTATTTAAAATAAATAAAATATAAAGGATAAAAATATATGCAGATAAAATACATGTCGCCTTAGATACGAATGAATAACAGAGAAATACTGAAAACGTAAAATTGTTTTATTTTTAGCAATCTTGGCTCTTATACATTCGTAATAAGTTTACAAATTTATTTTCAGATGTAAATACATAAATAAACGTGATTAAGGGTTATATATGTTTTCTTCTCCGACTTTCACAAAAAGAGGGTTATTTAGGATCTGTTTGATTGATATTAAGCCCTCGGGGATTGTACCCCTAAATAGAAGCAAAATTTTATCCAACAAAATGGTATTCAAACTTTTGTTATTGTATTTCGTATGAGAGCCATTTAATGTTCTAGTGTGGGTTTTATTTTTAAAAACTAATTAAAAATATTTTAGCCTTTCACGTTATTTTTGTAAGGATAATTGTAATATTTTTAATAGTGATAGAACTTTTGTGGTGTGGTGTGTGCCTTAGCATGCAGTGTTGTTTTAGATGAAGAGGAGAGGGTAGCAATTCATCTGTGGCCAACCTCAGGTAAGACTCTGTTACAAAAATAACTAAAAACCCGTGTGCTTAAAATATACCTAGCATTTTAGATTCCCACTATTTAAGCGAATTCACCTCATATAAATAAAGCTGTCAAGCAGTCCGCTGCAATGTAAACCAAAAAATGAAACATACCTACTCGTACATACACTATCATCAATTACTGTCCCACGAGTCTACTCTCAAGAATTTGAACCTTGAACCCGTCGATTGAGACGCCGAGTTTCAAATAGACTACCACTGCTCACATACGAATATATATTTATATACGCTCAAAATACATTACCCTCCGAAGATAAAACTAAATAGGCTCATGTTCCTAGAATATATTAGCTATAAAATTAAATGAATACTAAATAACTGTATACGTAATATCAATAGCACCTAAAGTAAGTCTCTTTTATAAACTTAAAGCACGAACTCGGCCGGTGCCGCCAGGCTGCCCCAACTTTCTTCAGACTAACTTCGTGTACGTTTTTTAAAGACCCTTGACAAAGTTTTCTTTACAAATAGTTGCCTTTTTAAACAAGTTTTGAAACCCACAGAATGTAAGACGGCCGAGCCTTTTTATGGAAATATATTGATAAAATTATTCCTAATTAGTTATAAGTATGCATAGCCAGGCAAGATATATTTTTCAACTTTTTTATTTAGCTCTAAATAAAATGTGGACTGGTGTCGGGTTTGTTAACGTCGTATATGTTATACTTGCCCAAAACTACACTATCTTGTAGTCGCTTAAAGTATACGAGTAGTCGAGTATATAACGAGTTGTAAATACTCGCCTATATTAGCAAATAGCAATTATAACATCTATAACAAAAATAATGCTGCAGCTCTTGATAGTTATCTAAGTGTCAGTGCAACGGAAACGACGTTCTTCAAACCCGAGGTGACCCCAATAACTCTAAGAATGTAAGTACGAAAACGTGATATAACTCTATTTAACAAATACAACAACCAAAATCAACAATCTAAACCCGAAACTCACTCCAAACTCGTACAAAAGATTAGACAATATTCATAAGATATTAAGCAACAAATCTATTAAACCATAGAGCGGTGGGGCAAATCAATTACCGGGGACAAGGCGGCCCGTGTTGGGGCCGGCAGCCCATTTCTGGGGACATCCATCCTATTTTGGCGACAACAGGCCTCAGGGCTGGCGCAATCGTCCGCGGTTTAATTCAAATATTACTTGTGGAATTGAAGACTGGAGTGGGCCACAAAATAAGCGGACGGTAAGTACTATATTGATTTAAATAAGAAATGAAAAAATAATTTAAAAAAAGTTGTGTTGAGCGCCCTTGTGTTTTGGTTTGGTAAGGGAGACATACTCCTCCAGGCGTACCAGCTTTGTCCTCAGGGGTAGCGGCGCATCTATGGCCGACAAACGTCTATGGGCGGCAGTATCCACTTACCGTCAGGTGGACTGCGTGCTCGTCTGCTACTCCCATATTATAAAAAAGTAATAAATGTAAATGTAATTAAAAGAGTATTTTTAATGTATCAGTAGATGTTACGTATACACCAAGAAATTGTGTAACGAGTTACACAATTAAAAGAAACTCGTTTAAAATTAATGTTAAATTAAAATTCAAAACGTGCTAGTCTTCACTGAGATAGATTAAAATGTGTTATATAATCGACATAATAGCACAAATACAAAAGTATAGTTTGATTTTGACAGTCAAAGTGTTTGAACATCTTCATATACATCATGAACAAAAAAAACATCGGGTTTTATTTAAATTTATTTGTAGGTAATTAACGCAAAGCTTCCCAATATCTAAGCTTGAACGCGTGTTTATAGAATTAAACTTATTTAAAAATAATTGTTCATTAAATAACAACAACAACCCAATAATCCGGCGATCAATCCGCTGTTTTCCTGGCCTCACAACAGCTCGACTCTGTCTATATTTACATAAAACCAATTACAGTGCGGGTCACCATCGGTGCCGTACCGTCACTGTAAAAATCAAAACAACAAATTGCATTAATATACAAATGTATTCAAAAAATATCGCGTGACCCAACAATCAAAGCTATCAATGCATATCAATAAGCTTTATATTATAAATATCGTTCTACGCTCATAACCTCCCACATCTGCCGCCATATGAGCAACCACGCAAGATGAGTAACAGAGAGCCAAATGAAAGATTTTGATTTTATTCAAGATGTCTCTCTGATCGGGAATCAACCCAGAATTCTTGGTGTCAGAGCGAGATGATAACCACCAAGCCACGACGATCCATTTATGCTTATGAATAACATCGCTTATGTGGCTACTTTTCATCTTTCATACACCTTGAAGATTTTTGAAGGTGGTAGAACCCTTTGTGCTTTGACTCCGGCGGCACCACCGACACACCTATTTCTACCTAATAGCAGCAGTGTTAGGCGCTGCTGTGTTCCGGTTTGAAGGGTGTGGTAAGGGTAAGATAGACTTTTCCGAGGAGTTCGAGCTTAGTCCTCAGGGGTAGCGGCGCATCTGTGGCCGACCTCAGGTAGGAATATCTAATCCTATCTGGGGTTGATTACAGATGTCCATGGGCGGCAGTAGCCACTTACCATCGGGTGGACTGTATGCTCGTCTGCTACTCCTATATTATAAAAAAAAACCTTACTCCTCAGGAGTCCTCAGGAGTGGCGTGTTGCCACCATCTGTGATCGGGATCAATAAGAAAGCTCCACCTACTAGTGTACTCTTAAGTGTAATGTGATTCGATCTCCATAAAAATATTTATAAGCAATAATAAATATAGCTGTACATATATAAAATTGCAATTAAAACTCAGATGATATTAATTAAGCCGTCATCTTTAAACGACGACAATTCTGTAGAATTTTGCGCGACAGTATCTCATAATTATTTACTTTCTACAATATTACGTTGAAGCTTCAAAGGTTTCAAAGACCCCGGAAGTACATTTAACGAGGTAAAGACAATTGTCCCAACACAAGCATCTTAAGCACCCTTTACAAAAAACTTTCAATAGAATACCTGCCGTAAAAGAATCTTACGCTTTGGTCGATTTTATATAAGTTCTAAGTACTTACCGGTTCTTACATTATTGTTTACGGTGATGCTACCTGATTTTTGCATATTAGCTTTAAAATATATTTCGTTATTTATAAAAAATATCAATAGAAATGATGCGTATAAGTATATAATTGTATATAGTAAGTATATAATATGTATACATACGTGGTTACTGATTTAAATAATGTTTTTGTCTGCCACGTGTTTTACCTGTTTAATGTCTATCTATATAAACGAAACTTTATGTTGTACATTATCTGTCTGTCTATTAGTCAATAGTAACTTTATTTTAACTAAAACAATACAAATATATCTAATGTTCCGTCATATCATTATTTTATTTAACCCAAATCTTTTCATTTACCAAAACCTCCTCAACAGTAATACCCCTTTTTATCCCCAATTCATTAATTAGAGAGCCCTTTAAGAACATCAAAGAAATAGATTGATGACCTAATACAGTTCATCGCAGCTATACCTCTCCATCAAGTGCCTATAGAAACTGCTGGCACATTTGGACTTTGTGGGTTTGGGATCTTGGGAATTCCCGTCCGAAACATTTTTTTATTAATAAAGTACTGCTACATTAAATGACACGAAAATCAAAGAATTCGACGGAATATTTTGCTTGATTTCATCACGCAAAAATTTAAAATTAAATTATATATTTTTTTTACTGTTGAGTTAGTGACACATTATTTCAATATGATTACATTCTTACAATACAGTTACATGCGTATTAAAAATTGTTTAAAATTAATTATCATTTACTTCAATAGTGAGAGAAACATGGCGAGGAAACTACCGCGCCTGAGAGTTTTTAAAAGAGTCTTCAAATATATGTAAAGTTTACCAATACACACTTAGTCACCGCGGACTTGAACTGTGGCACTGTTACACTGAGACTTAAACCCTCTTTCTTTTAGAGGAGACCGGTGCCCAGTTGTAGAACTGTATTGGGTTGACAACGATGACTCATAATAATATCGAGTAGCGACGAACTTATCAATATATACCTACCGCGACCAAACTTGGAAAAATTGACAATACACAGATAGAAAACAAGTCGCCATCACTCCGCTATTGCAGCTCGTACAAATCTCACGCATCGACTATAGCAGAAAGAAGCTACAATTGGCTGCATTCTATGACTGTCAAAGCAAAAATCTCGCACAAAAGCTCACCAACTTCAAAGTCAGGCAAGTTTTCGGTCGAACAGAATTTCGGACCGTAAAAATCTAACAGAGCGCAAATTAATTTAGGAACTGTTACGCGGGGTTTGCCAGTTGGACCTCGATACAATCAAAGAATCGACTGTCATTCGCACGATCAATCTGATTGCAATCAGACAATCAACGTTAGTACTCAATCAACTATCGTAAGCTTGTATTTTGTGTATGGATAACAGTTACCGTTTTGACTGTAAAGTAAGTTCATAGAACAATGCCATATTTTATTGTAAACAGTAATTTAATTATTAATTCACCATCACCTCAGAAAATACCTTCAACCTATACCACTTCAATCCACAGTATATTTCATATATCCTTCCTCAAGGTTTAAACTGGGTAGTCAAACGAATTTCCCGTTCCATACAGTGCTATAGGCTAGAAAATCAAATTTCAACGCTCTTCGGTCGTAGAAACTTGTTTGTGAGTTGCTCACTATAATCAAACGCCCGAAGCTTTTGATTTTGTTGAAAGAAACATTAAATTAAAACTATGAAAGAAGAGAAACTGTAAAAGAGAGAGGAAAAGTGTCACCTACGACTAATTACCAATTAATTTAATAATGAATTAATTAACAATTGGTAAAAAGTTGCTTTATGTCAAACGGCAATCAATCCGAGTAGTTATCAATATGAGGCAGATATATGTCCATTATTAATAATCAATCTATCCGATATTTATTTACCAAAGTCTATATTTGACAATGTCTAGTATAGTATATTAGTATATAAGTCCATATTAGGCATCGACTTCGAATTTTTCGCTACGCATATAAGGTATGTGTTTGACCGATCGTCGTGGCGTAAAGTGGCGTATCTGAACTCCATTATTAGGTAAGTAATGTCGAAATCCATTGTGTTAGAAATATATTCCTTATTGATACATTTTTAATTACTAAAATACATTAAAATAAATATATTAAAATTATTTAATTGTATTATTTTAATTAATTATTTTGTGTTATTTTCTTGATGTATTATTTTTATAATAAGTGCCTAATTATACAGTCACTGGCTGTATGCGTTACACGATTGTATGAATAAGCATAAAATAAAAAAAGAACGCTCTTGACGTTTGAGTTGCATTTTGCGCGGGAATAATAAAAGTTTTAAATTGGATGAAGAAATAGTTTTATTTTATTGATTGGCACGACTAAACGTATTATATAACGTACATACATATCATGATTTGAACTACAAAACTGTAAACAAAGGCGTCACATGCCTTTCTATAGATCGTTTTATTTTCTTTGCAACTTTGTAAAGCTTGGACCAGCATCTGCCAATCACGCGTAGCCTCGACACACTGCATAGTTCAATTTTCAATGCATTTTCCATGAAGCTTGGTATTTTATATGCAAATTAAGATTTGCAAATAAAATTGTCAAAGGTCGACCACCGCCGTAGTATCCAGTCTCTTGACAATTATTCGTTTATATAACCGCATGATGGTTTTAAAATTATAATATCTAAATTCATTTAATATCTATGCAAATGTCTGCTTGTCTGTATTTTTTAACTACTTTAAAGTTTACTGAGATCAAGATGGTATATTTGCACGATTGTAAAATATATATTTGTAATAAGCATAGATTAGTAAAGATACTTCGCCGCCTTGAAATTGAATGAAGCCACAAACGGCTTATTAGTAAGTTCTTTTTTTGAATTCTTGACAAATAAAAACATTTTTAGAGAAAATTTATGAATAAACAACTAATACTGCGTAATTTACATGATAAAAAAAAATAATTATTTCAAATATTTTAGGGACATTTTAGCACGGAGACGTAGCAAAACTTTTTTACGCAACTATTTCAATTGTCAAAACTGGGTACATTTTCTTGTTAGGAGTGAGTAATTTTTACTAATCTATGGTAATAAGTCATTTATTTGGGTATTTATACGGGATACGCTTAAAATGTATTAATCCGATTTCCATGACAAAGGTCTGCAATACATAAATCATAATTTTAACTTTGAAGGTGGCACTTATGTCTAATCTCCCATTTCGTGTTGATTATGTAGGTACAGCTCTAATACAATTAAGGGTTAATCATAGTGGTCCATGTGGGTCCATGAGCGTCGCAACCTTTATTGTTTACATGAACTGCATTTTTGCTACTCTGGCTATGAAGCCAGAGTAGCAAAAATGTTTAAAAGTGCTTCAAATTCGAATGATATTGCGGTTGACAGAAATAAATTACAATTTTCCGTTGATATGCTACATATACCTATCGTCTTGTCACAATACATCTTACGTGAAAAATAATTTCAAAACTTGGCGACCTTTTCAAGAGGTGCTTGACGTCAACGAGTAATGGACAGGTCAATTTCACAAATATATCACAATATGAAGATACAGGCCGCTGGCACAAGACTGCGGGCTGGAGATACCTTATCTAAATTGAGATGGTACGTCTTGGCAGATGAAACTTTATTATCTATAGATAGCATATTAGTATACGAGTAATGAAAACGTCTGTCCGTAAATATATCTAAAACCTGACAGACTTTAAAAGACGCAAGAAACTAAATTGCCTGTTCTTTTGTCCGTCTATCCGCAATCACAAATTCAAACGATGTTCTTCTTCATACTGCTACTAAAAGGCAGAAAAGTTCTAACTCAAGGATGAGACCAGCATGTTGTCCAAATGGAGCATTATACAGTTATGACGTCATACCATCTTTAAATGAATACGGTAAAAGTATGTTTTAAAATAATATTCACGGAAGTGAAGCTGCAGGTAAACCTAGTATTTTATCGCATCTAAAATCAAATCTATTAAATCTTGAAGATATAGTGTCTCAATTTTACTGACCAACGGGTCAGGCTGTCCGAGATGTAACACGATAATTTTTCTTGGCAAAGGTGGACAATAGGATGGAACATTTGTCATACCTTTTAATGTTTTATGTGGGACACAATTCGGTCAGATGAAATGAGTTTTCTGTAAAAATTGTACGTATCGATCAAGATTTGCGTAAAATAGTTGAACTCAATATTAAATGTAAAGTATTTTAAGCCTAGCCTGAATTGCGAAATAATTTGCTCTGTTTTTTGTGTTGTAGTAAGCCGTTCAGCTCATGACTGTGAGAGTTTCGGACTGCAAACAGTTTGTTTTATGTACACGTTTTTCTGCTTTACATATTACCGAAGTTGAACCATGAAGTGTTCTTCCACCTATGAAATGAAATGAAATATATTTATTTTGTATAGGCCAACGGCGGCACTTACAAATTGTCAGTTACAATATTTTCTTAAACTACTACCGGATCGGAACGCGACCTCTACTATCAAATTACAACCACGCTAACTGTGCTCTGTTAATATAATAAATATGCCAAATTCTGTGCCATGCATTATAAAATTTAGATAATGAAAATCTTTTTAACAATTTGTGTCAAAAAGATTTTTACCACACGATTTAAAAATAAAATATTTATTAGGTATAGTCCGCGAAAGACTACTAGTCCGCTCTGGATATAGCAATGAATCGCATCGCCATAGCAAATTATATGACTACACCTACTCGCAACAACTTCAGAACAGACTAGCAGTTTGGCGCGGACTATCCGTATTGACTTGCTCGCTTGAGATTATTAAGATGCCTATTTGTGAAACCATGATTTTTGTACCACTTTTGAAGTTAAGAAATTGATCCTCAACTTACCTTTGTCATCTTCAGGACACATTTAATTAATGAAGATAGACTCTAATTTGATCGTCGCCTGCGTCCTAATTAACTTTTCTTTTAAACTTGGTATTGACTTTATGATTGAACGTAACGCCCGCATGTCTATCGATATTAGACACTAAATAAGAACAAATATAAGACTGTGTTCGTAAGTCTTGAGGCCTACCTTTTTTATCATTTTATCCAATTTAAGTAATGGCATTTGTGATGCATACAGTCCCCCTTATGTCGCTCGTACATGTCCTCAAATAGAATAAGAATCCTATCTGAGGTTGATCACAGACACGTTGCTTTCTTACTGTTGCTAAGTTAAATCGTCTCATATTGATATTTATTCCTCACCGCATTTAAAAAAAATACACCAATATCACTAAATTACACCTCATTTTTACGTATCAATGTGTATTGAAAATCATTTTTACATGATTTAATTAGTAAGGAAAAAAGTATCTACTTACATGCCCGAGTGTTGTCAAAAAATCTTTAAAAGTCTACCAATCCGCACTTGACCAGCTTGATAAACTATAGCCTAAACCCCTGAAGGGAGCACATGGTCCTCAGTTGTTCAATGAAGGACTGATGACGTAATTGACACACTAAAATTATGTTTACTTTGCAGGACGCGGAAAAATGTATCGCTTTGTCTAAATGCCAAGTGCCCAGCATAGACGTCAAACCTTCAAACAACAAAGTAAACTAAAGTCGGAAGCTCAGTTTCTTTACTCTTCCCAACTTACATTTTTTTAATTGACCAACACCCGCATGTTCTACTGTAAGAAAGAACAATAAAAAGTTAGAGAAAGGAACAACACCGAAGTTTATCCGTGCCGTGGACGTACACTGTAAACGGCATTGTACTCGAGGGACTGAGGTATATTTATAATCTAGTTCCTTAAGAAATAAACTTCCCTTTCTTTCTTACACGCGAAGGATTCAGATTCGGAACAATTTAGGTTTCTGTCCCGGGTTTTGGTTTTTATTAGCTCGTCCGTTCATCATGACGCTGAGTCCTCATATGAAGGAGATTAGAAAATAATACTCACTCCTAACAAGAAAATGTAATCAGTTTTGACAATTGAAACTGTCACTGTCAACTATTTTCGTGTTTGTAAATTATTAAAAAATGTAGTTTTTAGAGCATTTAAGAATGAAACGATATTTCTCCGAACTTTTTCTTCGATTTCGTGTTTTTACACCACATAACTGCACATGTCGGCATTGTTCCGCGTAAATTACACCATGAAAATCGGAGACGTAACACATAGGCTGACACATAGTCAGCCATTAGCCTAGTAGTTAAGAAACTCGGCCTCTTGATTGACGATTCCGAGGTTCAAATCCCAGTCCTCTGATTTTTCAAAACTATGTGCTTGGCCCGCGCTTACCAGCGCGCTGGACTATGGCCTAATCCTTCTCATTCTGAGAGGAGACCCGTGCCCATCAGTGGGACAGTAATGGGTTGTTGATAATCCAGTATTTACCTCAGAGGTAGTCAAATAAACAAATATCTATAGCTGTAACATCGAGTAGGAATTCAATTCTATATGAGGTTGATTAATAGACATATAGATAAGACCTTTGATGTATAGGCACCAAGCATCTCTTACCATCTGTATTAATTTTATTGCCCACTTAGATTTCTCAAAAAACAAGTAACTTGAAATCTCATATTCATTGTAGTCGTCACCCGTCAATTGAATGTCGTTAAGTTAAGTAAAGTAGACGTCAACAGCTCCTAGTTTTTATTAATTTTCTGATAAGTAAATAAAAGCAACTTGTAATAAGATTTTCCTTTACAATATTAGGAAGTTTCGAGTGGAGGCCTACGTTTTCAGAAGGGGAAGTTTTGTTTTACAAAAGCTTTATTCAAACAACAAAATTCCTAAGAAATTTAACTCGAAAAAAGGAAAAACAGTATTAATTAATTTCTAAAGCGGTGTGTGTCAAGATTATTTCCTACGCAGCGTAAGAGGGTGCATTGCCTAATTTGCGGCTACCGGGAGTATAACCTAATTTAAATAATCTATTTTACAATTAGTGCCGAAGAAAGGTCCACGAAAATACAACGTAAGAACAGTATTCACGAAATAAAAGTAGGTTGTAAAATAAGTCGGGGACAAATATGGAGCCCCAAAATTCAAATCCACGACGCTAAACCATTTACTAGTTCCCCGGGAAGGACGGCTGTATGTGTGGTCGCATACCGTCTTACCCACCAGACGGTATGGCGAGCATCATGCTCACCTGAGTGAGCCCAACGGGGCAACGCGCTAAGAGGACTCCGGTTGCGTTCCTTTCGAGATCCCGGAGTCACGCAACGCCAAAGACGGCCACCGCCGGGATTTTACTGTGGTAAGAATCCTACATAACCCCGTGTCGCTCCCACGGCATCGGGTATCTTTGGAAGGTTTCCCTATAGCTAAAAACAAAAGGCCCATTTACTAGTAGGTAAATTTCATACCTAATTTCATAGAAACAGGAACTAGAAGTAAGTAAGCCAGAACAGAAACAGCTAGGTAACAATGTTACATTGATTTACCTTAACATTTACCAACGTCAGGTAACTTCCCGTAAACTAGGTTGCCAGACGAAGTCTGTGGTCGATGTTATCTACTTCTAAAGATTTATAAGAAGATATTACGGAGAAACTTTTCTTTCTTATAATAAATTGGCACACTAAATGAGTTTTTTCTTAAGTCTCGAGGAACTAAATGAGAAAGATCTCACATTTGCGTTTTAAAGCGACTTTTAAAACGTAGTGGAAATAATTAATTAAATGTTGTTTATATCTATTTGTAAAGTTCTATTTCTATTACCTACCTAATTACTTTTTGGGCTCCGTGTAACTTTTGAACGGTATATAGGATTAATTATAAATGTACCATGTGGTGTGCCAAAAATAAGCCTCGTTAGAAGAACATTTGCCTTTTCGTTTCTTAGAAACTAAGTCTAAACTTTCATCTAGATTATTCTTACGAAGTAGCATATGGGCATGTAGTTCAACTGATAGGTAATAAGTTTCTGTCCCGTGGACATCTGTAATCAATTCCGGAAACGAGATTGACTGAATGTCCGTTCCTATATTTCCTACTCTTGATAATTAAGTAGGAACATCTCGTATGTCCTCTGCCTTGCCATACCCTTCAAACCGGAGTACCAACAAAATAATCTTTAAAAATATTCAACGTATCGATAAACAAAAGCCCAATATGTGTCCATTCAAATGTAATGTCTCATTTTCTCAATGAACCTTATTGAATACAATAAGTCTCCGTACTAGATAATAGCGGTAAGCCAAAACCAGATTCGTAGGCTTATCACCACCGCACACGACGCTCCCAACTCCAGTCTATCACCTACACCTAATTACCAATTTTCCAGCTAAGTGAACGGTGAGAGGGAATGATTGACCGATTTAATCAGTCTCACTCGGACCGACCGAGAACGGGAAAAAATTGATTGCGTTGAATCAATTCATTTGCGGTGCCGACCGTCGTTTTTGTTGACACCTTGGCCCAATTTTTTATTACCCGAGGGTTTGATCAAGGTACTGGTGTCAATTTTAATTAACACGGGCCGGGAGCAATTTTTTCTAACAAATTCGCCTTAATTGATGTCACACTCTATTTTGATTTGACTCGGCTTTTCGCTGCTTTATCATTTTCTTTTATAATTTAGCAAGAGCATGCAGTTCACCGGGGTTAGATGACCATTGCCGTTCATAGAAATAATTAACAATTAACTATCTCAAGTTTTGCGATTTCCAAAAATAGTTCTTTGAGCCAGATTAATACTTAGTACTTATTTTACGTTAGAATAGGTACAAATGAAGTCTTATTAAACCTTTAAGCGCTAACACGTGCTCATTGATTAGCCTAGTAACTACGACCTGTACTATTATTAGACTTCATCCCTCTTCTACGGGGTAATATGTATTAGTTACGGACAATTTACATAGATGGAGTAAAATAATAGACCTTTGTATATACAAAGTATTTATTCAAATAAATCACACACTACAATTACTTGTTATAGCCAGACGTTAGTAAAGTCACAATTTTCCAATTCGTCACAAACTCACATATTAACAATAATAAAGATAAAATTAAATAATCATAGGGACCTACCTACATGACATTGTAGAACATTAATATGTTACTTCATACATTTACGTCTGAAACAAAATCCAAATATATTTGTTAATAACTACTTAATATAAAGATAATACAAAACATTATTATTTATCAAAATTACGTTAGCACTTTAGCGTATATCAAAGTATATAAAAGTACAATCAGTATCAAAAATAGCTCATAACAATATTTATAAGTCACAAAATACGGGTTACATTATTCAACGATAAACTATGAAAGTTAAAACCATTATCACTAATCATAAAAATATAATAAACACAGAAAGAAAATAAACCAATTATGCTTATCATAGTACATAAAAACTGCTATTTGTAATTAATAAAAGCAACTAACAGTTTTAACCAATTTTAATTAAAAATAAGTTTCCGTGTTTATTATATTTCAATGTTATGTTATACACAATAAATGCATTTGAATAAATGCTATGCTATCATCCATAATATACTTTTAAATATTAAAGCTAAACAAACTTCTTAACTTAAGAGGTACGCTCATGGAGGTGGAAAAATCATAGTTAACAATAGGAAGTTAACAGATATTTTTAGTCATTTTTTTATGAATTTAGTATTAATTTTTATCTGCCTTGTTGGAGAAGGAAAACATGGCCTATGGCCTACCCTTCTCACTTTGATAGATATCCGTGCCTAGCAGTGGGAAAAAACTGGATTTACGATACATTTAACTAACTATACATAAATTTCGCCAGAATGAGACGTACATAATTATATGGATAAAACCAATGGCAAGAACATAATACCGATACTTCAACGAAAATCCTTTTTTTATCCTCACTTACTTCAAACCAGACCTCACTTAGATCGTACTTAGGGCTTATACGCAATATATTAAAACGTACATCATTAAACACGCCGTCCACCACAAAAAGATAATTACAATTTTAACCAATATTTGGAATTGGTTCAATTAATGAACGAGCAATGAGTTAATACGAAGAAATATGTAAATTACTATTTATAATTATTTTTGTGGTAAGTCATGTTCTGATCATAATTGAGTTGCAAAAATGAAAGAAATCATAATCTACTAGATGTGAAGTAGTCATTACCACCTTTGGGTACCTGTGACCAGACCTATAAAAATTCACTAACTACCTAGCTGAATCTGGGTACCCTAACCCCCTGTTTGTATATTAAAGACAAAAAGGGAACTCTAATTCCCCACTTGTAAATAAAGTTGAGACGAAACAGGGAACTATAGTACCCCTGATTTTGTATGTTAGAGACGAGTTAGGGAACCCTAGTACCCTTCCAGTGTAGTGATAAGACAGGAAACTCTAGAATTCTCTAGTGACAAGACGGGGAACTCTAGTCCCGTGGTTATAAAGTTCAAGACGAACCAGGGAACTTTAGTGCCCAATTTGTCCAGTAGAGATGAAAGGGGGAACCCTATGCCATATTTTCACTTCTCCGATATACATTACACAACCCTGAACCCCGCATTCTGCATAAAAAACCGCGGCCTCTATAAAAATACCTTACAAATAATTACATTCAAAAGCAACGAGATCTGTAAAATTTATAAATAGGCAACATTTTAAGATGTTTATCTTCTTTTCTCGGTAGCTCATTCGAAAGTTGGGTGGGGAGCGGAAACTTTTTATTCCCTTTTATACGCCGGGCGACTGTTTCGAAGAATCTTCTTTAATGTTCAACCTGCCATTGTGTGTAACAAAGTAAACTATTTTATTCAACTTTTTTAATGTCGAGAGTTGTTGAATGAATGTAAGACTATGATACTGCGTGTTGGTAATGGGGCGTCTGAGACGGGTTTTTACGTCGTTTCGACTGCAATTATTGTTTATGGGGTAATGTGTTCAGAATTGATAATGTAAACCCGGTTAGCTTTACTAAGATCTGTCTATAGATGATATCATATTACGCACTATTAAGTTAAATAGAAACTCCCACTGGTGACGTGATATTACGCACTAATATGATGAATATAAAAGTCCTATAAACAATATATTGCAGTTATATTTTTTATGTCATTTTTCTAACATATTTCTAGTATTTTAATACATATATGAATTTCTCAAATCAATTCAGTCATGTAGAATATGATGTTCAGTGCCAATTAAGGTAAATTTTCTCTTTTTTGAAAAACACGATTCATTTTGTAACTTCTAATTTTAGGTATTCATTTATTTATTTATTTATTATTATTTTTTTTTATTATAAGGACTACCAACAGAACTATATGTTATACATGACTGGCAATGTTATTTTCTTAAGTAATATACACATATTTCCATTTACAGGTAGTCACAACTTGCAAAATAGTAAGTGCTTATACAATAGGTAGCTAGTACAGTTGCTTCTAAATTATACATTAAAAGGTTCCAAAAATTATAATCAACATACCTGCCAATGTCAATAGTCTATCCAATGAAATTTAAATGATTATTGGTCATAAATAAGCAAGTGAAATTGCAATACATTGCGTCGACACAATAATCCACTAAAATATATTATTCTTATACTTATATTACATTTAGTACATATTCATTACATTGTTATTTAGTGCTAATAAAATATTTTCTACTACTTTCTAAAAGTCAAAGCAGCTACTTTCGAAAAGTTTTTTCTAATATGTACTTTCTGATCTAAAAAATAGCTATAAGTAGAACTGTTAATTGTACACAAACTGAATATATTACCGACATTATTTTACGCCATAAGTATTAAATATAAAAGAAAAAAGTTATTTTTCGGTAGCAATACCCCAATTTAATGATATTACCTATAATCTTACAAAAAAATATACACAATTAGTTTTATCGCTTCTACGCACTAGCATCTCTTCTTAATTTTTTGGAGACGCGTACAATAACAAGCTGTTAAATTTTAAACTGGAAAAGCGGTTATATGCGCGGTTAGCCGCCCCCACGGTTAACTCTAATGTGTAGGGTGGATTAGACCAAGTGTGTTCTTGGGCGATTAGTAATTAAATAATTGTTCACCGTGACTCAAGTTATATCAACTACTAGAGTAACTTCAGTATATAATATAGTAATTAACAGCTCAGGTTGGCCGCTTAATACAACTAATCATCTATACATATAAGTAAAATCAGAGTGTCTGGTTTTAATATTGAAATAATCGCTTTTTAATATGCATACGAATATACATACGGTACATACACCGAAATAACATTTTTAAAAATGTTTGTCAGTCTGTCTGTATGTTCAGTTCATCTCTAAAATGGCTAAACCGATTTTGAGGAGTCTTTTATTGGCAGGTAGCGGATGTAATAAGGAGTAACTTAGGCTCCTTATATTTTAGAACCAGCTGTAGGCCCCGGTTTCACCCGCGTTATTTCTTTTTAAACATGTGAAACCACAGGGCACAGCTAGTATTGAATATGTCAAAACTAATTATTCCCATATGGCATATACCTCCCGTGGCGCCGTTCCACTTGACCCCTTTTGGGGTACAAGGTTGTATAGATACATAAAGTGTTGTCCCCCTCGTTCGGCTCGTGTACATAATTTAGTATTTGACAGTTCAAATTGGCCGCTTATAATGCAACTAATCATATTAAATACTTTACAACTAATTATGCATACATGGCACATACCTCCTAGCGCCGTTCGTTGACCCCCTGCCCTGGTCGTGGACCCCCAGCCCCGGCCCCGGGGTCCGGGCCGCGACGCGGCGCGCGGCTGTAGGGGTGCACCAGGGGGCGGTCCCGCGCGCGAACAGCTTTGAAACCCACTGACTTTTCAGTGACGATCGCCTTCCGACCGCACACATCTGTTAGTCGGTTAAATATCACAACACACGGACAAACACAAACATATATATAGTTAATGTGTTAAACATATAATTAATTAATCCAAAGATTTTTGATTTTTAAACAAAGGAAAATATTCAATAATTACTATAGACACATACATTAGATAAAACATTTATATTACAGATGTAAATTGGGTTTATTAATAAAAATGTATAAAGCAACAAAAAATATATTAAACATACATACGCATTAAATACACAAATACAATATACTAGTAGATACTGATAGTAATATATTAGTAAGTAGAGACCTATGCATGGACCCCTATCCCATAGAGCAGGTATTAGATACTTTTTCTGAGGCGCGTATTTTCACCCGTAAACGCGTCTCCTCCCAAGATATGAATTAACTTGCAGCAGTTTCTGCGTGCGGTTATGTTCAAAATTATAGGATGCGTGGAGTGGCGTAAACAAACCTACCAGTCGAACAAACAATTCGAGTAAACATTTCGAGCTCCTACCAGTTCAACCACCCATTACCACCCATAGTACAAGGAGCAGGTCCTACCTTGTGTGTTCCGCTGTAGCGGCGTGCCGTCCCGCGCGAGGCTGGAGCCGAAGCCCGCGGACCGCGCCGGGGGCGGAGCCCGACGCAGCGGCAGGGCTTTGCCCACCACCGGCTTCACTATCTTCGCTGTTGAGTAGGAAAAAAATTTTCCATTTAAGGTACAAAGTATGATTGCGAAAAATTTCGGCTATGGCAGATATATCTAAAAGTACGGTAATATGTTTTTCCAGAATTTTTTATAAATTCATTTTTATTTTCAATAGCTTACTTTATATTTTGAGTTTATATACATCATCGGAATTATTTTTAAATGTAAATTTAATTGATTATTTAGTCTCAACTAAACCATTTTTAACTAAAAAGCACAAGTATTCAGTATAACAATTCAACCAAGAATTTTATGAGAATTACATTATTATTTATACAGAGCTCTGCAAGACTTAGACAAAATATTGCAATATTGCATTTTTCCTACTTGTATTCTCGTTTTGAAAGATGAATATAGTTACCTTTGTCATTAAAATTAATCGTCCTTTGCATAGTGTTGGTTCTATCCGACAGTCCTTTCTTCACTGGCTGAAGTTCAGTCTTAATTTCTACTTTTTCAGCTGCTTTTTTCCAGTCCTCCATTTTTCCAGCGAGAACGAATGTCGAATTCAAATCCTTAGGATCTATTAGACCATAGTTGTTAACATCCAGAGCCGAATTAAACTCTATCTTCACTTTCTTAGCCGAATTCAAGTTCCTAGTAGCATCTAGACTTTCAAACGAGTCATTTATAATTATCGTTTCGTTGTTAGCCAACTTTATTGGTGTGCCCTTGCGTTTTTTCGGCGACAATCGCACCGGTTCGCGGTTTTCTATGTCCGTCAAGTCGTCACTGTCTGTTACGACGTCAATCGTACTATTCCCGTCTTCATTTTTAATAATACTAAACTCAGTCGCCGTCGATAATTTATCAATGTCCAGGGTAGATATGAATTTAAACTGAGCGTCTATCTCAGCTTCTCTGTCCGACCAAGAGATGCCTTTAGCGGACTTCGCTTTCTTCATGATCTCGAGGTACTCAGCTGTTAACGCGGGAGGGACTTTGTCATAGCCCTTCAAAGTTAAAAACAGTTTCTTCAACATGCCAGTCATGTTGCTTGTGTATTCTGTGAATGCTGTGATTTCTTGTTCCTCAATTAACAACAACTTGTGCCTAAGATCGTTGCTCGCATTAACGTGCCTGAGTTCTGACTGCATTTGGAGCTTTTCTACTAAATCAATAAGTTCGGGACACTCATTCAACGCCTGGTTATACAGTGTTCCCATCTTCTTGCGGCTTTCGTCCCATTTCGCCCAGGTGGTCATTATTTTGTTGTCCAGGTTTACTGACTGCTTGAAGTAACTCTCCGTCGCTCGCTCTCGTCTCGGGATATCCTCCGTGCACACCTAAAGATAATTAAAGCGTATTATTAAAAATGTTTTTAATAAATTGTAATTAAAATGAGAATATTATATTTTCATCATACTACATCCCCAAAGGTAAGGTAATTTGGGCAATTACCAAAAACTCGATGTTTTAGTCGGCTCAGGGAGCAGCTAGGCTAGGCATTTCGATGAAACTATCGCCCAACAAAATGTTTGTAGGTTAGTGGAGTTCATATGCACCTCGACCGTTACCATACAGTTACCTGTTTAAGAGCGTCGCTAGAGGAGCTATGTTCAACAGCAGCGAAATGCGAGATGGATACCTGTTTGAGCGCCACACAAAACAAGCGTTTCACGGATTCACAAACGTGGTAAAAGGGTACCTGTTCGAGCGCTTCGCTAGACGAGCGATGCGCGAGATCAGCAAAATGTGTAACGCCAACAGCGCACTGTGCACTGTGCTGTGCGTACCCGCCGCTGTGGTTTACCGCCGCCACTCTTCACGCATACCTTTTTGTGGTAAGGGAGACATACTTTTTCGAGGCGTTCCAGCTTAGTCCTCAGGGGTAGCGGCGCATCTGTGGCGGACCTCAGGTAGGAAGATCTAATCCTATCTGGGGTTGATTACAGATGTTCATGGCCGTCAGTAGCCACTTACCATCAGGTGGACTGCGTGCTCGGCTGCCTTTCCTATGTTATAAAAAAATACCTGTTCGAGCGCCTCACTAGACGAGCGGTGTGCGAGGTCCGCAACATGTGTAAAGGCACGTGCCCGAAGCCGCTGCCGCAGCGCCAACACACGTGCACGTGCCTGTAGCGCCAACAGCGCACTGTGCACAGAGCCGTGCGTACCCGCCGCTGTAGTTAGCCGCCGCCGCCACTCCTCACGCATACCTGTTCGAGCGCCTCGCTGGACGAGCGGTGCGCTAGATCCGCTACATGTGTAAAGGCACGTGCCCGAAGCCGCTGCCGCAGCGCCAACACACGTGCACGTGCCTGTAGCGCCAACAGCGCACTGTGCACAGAGCCGTGCGTACCCGCCGCTGTAGTTAGCCGCCGCCGCCACTCCTCACGCATACCTGTTCGAGCGCCTCGCTGGACGAGCGGTGCGCTAGATCCGCTACATGTGTAAAGGCACGTGCCCGAAGCCGCTGCCGCAGCGCCAGTACACGTGCACGTGCCTGTAGCGCCAGCAGCGCACTGTGCACTGAGCCGTGCGTACCCGCCGCTGTGGTTAGCCGCCGCCGCCACTCCTCACGCACTGGGGAACAGAACTAAAATGTTCAGCAGAGTATACCACTGTAATTGAGTTACTGCTCAGTCCACATTCTACATGATCCTTCTTTGTTTGTTTAAAGTAGTAAACGCTTTGTACTATATCTTCAAAAGCATCACTAACACACCTATTTGTACCTAATTAAAGTACAAATTGCTATGTCCATTTGATAAGGAAGGAATAATTACACAAACATTCCAATTTAGTCCTCAGAAATAACAAAATATCTATAGACGACCTCAGGAGGAACTTCAGTAAAATTCCAATCCAATTTGGAATTGCTTATTATAGATATCCAATAGGCAATAGGCAGTAGTATCTTTTTACCACCCAGTTAACCATATACTTATTTACTAATTGTGATTCAACTACAGAAGTAACTTACTTAACAAAGTACTTAAAGTTTTCAAATAATAAGTCACAATAATAAGATATTATAACAAATTATTTTAAGAAGGAAAAATCAACAAAAGTGACTGGTATTCAACAATTAATGCAAATAGCATGTACTTACATTTCTCTTTAGCCAGATCAGCTCCTCTGGCAACAGGTTCTACCAAGGTGAGCGCCAGTTTCGCCTCCAATTCCTTGACTTTTTTCTTCAACTCCTCATTTATCATCACAAACTGTGAGAGCCTCATTTGCCCATCAACAATGTTCTTTTTAATGCTCAGTTGAATCTTGTTCGCTCTTGCTGCGTACTTGAGCGTGTTATAGGTATCCTCGTAACTCATGCTGGATGGTGAGACGTTAGCTATCATAACGGTCTTACAATTGCCGCCTAGGCTGTCCTTGAGCAGCCGCGTCAATTTGGAGTCCCTGGTGATTGGTATACATTGTTAAAGACGCGTATTCTCAATAGCAAAAGACGAGAAGACAATAGCAAACCACTACATTAATAGGATCATGCTTGTAAAGCACGATCTTAGGCCTTACTTAATAGCGATAATAAAATACAAATTTCAACAGGTTTGCGACTTTAGTTTTTTTTTTTTTAACATATTTTTTGGGTTTTACAGACAATATTTGCACATAACTGATCACATTTTTTGTTAAAACGATTAAATTCGTTGGCAATAAATTAAAATAAGTAGGCCCGTACTTCTACTTCTTCATTGATTCACCACTTCAGACTTCCAAATCAGGCCCTGCAAGCACTTCGCTACTTATATAATACAAAAAGAAATATGTTTTAGTTTCCTTACCTATACGGAATATAACTGCTACCATCTGCAAGCTTATTGATGCAATTGCCGAGAGACAGTAGACTCCGGTTAATATTGGCGCCTTCCTTAAACCTGTCTCCCACACAGCCCGTGGCTGAGGCGCGCTCACTACCCGCTAGATCTATCATGGATAGCTTCACTATACGGAGCTGACTGCTTGTCTTATACCGCATTTTTACGTACACCTGAAATATTGGTTGTTTAGAAATGTTTGAATTCTACAAGTGTATTAATATAAGTAACTTGAAGAGTCAGTAAAATGAAATGATGGCATTTTAGTAAGGGCCATGTACAGTTATGAACAGAATACAGACAGTACAGAATTTATGTATCAGACTTATTTAAAGACTTATAACCCAGGTTATTAATTACACAACATACACATAACATACAACATATACATAAAATAGGTATGACAATTTACAAGAACTGTTCTCAAAGTATTCCGAAGTTTAATATAGTTATAATATTTCTTAATTATATTACATTAATTGCCAGTCCCACTTGACATGCTTAGGCACAATCTTATTTTAATCCTAGACATAGTTCACCACTCTGAAAGTGGTAGAACCCTTTGTGGTTCGACTCCGGCGGCACCACCACCACGCCTATTACTACCTAATAACAGCAGTGTTAGGCGATGCTGTGTTCCGGATTGAAGGGTGTGTTAAGGGAGACAGACTTTCCCGAGCCATTCCAGCTTAGTCCTCAGGGGTAGCGGCGCATCTGTGGCCGACCTTAGGTGGGAATATCTAATCCTATCTGGGGTTGATTACAGATGTCCATGGGCGGCAGTAGCCACTTACCATCAGGTGGACTGTATGCTAGTCTGCTACTCCTATATTATAAAAAAACAACTGTAACAAGATAGGCCTATCAGTACAATAACTCAATCATTATGTAAAAATTTCTTACCTGAAAAACAGCATGGCTCCTAGAGCTCTCAGCATTTGCATCAGTGGGATGCTGTGTCCTATTCTTGTTCCCATTCTCCAACATGTTGAGCAACTCTCGAGCTGTCTTTATGTTGTTAAGGGTGAGGCCGGCAACCATCACTCCATACTTGGAGTCTTCTCGGAGCTGCAGTGGAGTATTTGATGGCTTGAGCAAGTCATACACATTTTCGTTGTACACCTGTGAGGGAGACATACAATTTTGAATAAAAGAGTGAGGAATATTAAAATGCACTTGTGAAGACATTGTACTATTATAACCTGATAATATCTATATTGGGATTTGTTTAAAAGATACAACCTCACATATTTCTGTGATAATTCATTATTAAATGTGTAAGATTTCATTTACATTATAATAAACTACAAAATAAGTTAATCAAATTATTTCTTTGAAAAATAAATTAAAAAACTACACATGTCACAGGACATACAATTTACCAATTATATATTGAGTTTCTTCAAAATTTACTTGGTTTATTAAATTTGTACAAAATATGTGTAATTTATCAGTATACTTCGTATGTTCATCTGTTAAGCATTCCATGTAGGATCGAAGTTGTAAATGAGATTGTTCACACTTGCATTTATAAGTAAACCCTAAATGCAATAAACACTATAGCTACTGCCCCTTGATAGTCATTAGTTTACTACATACAAGCATTTTTATATATTTTGAAGTACATTGTTTACAGCCTGTTTAGTCATTTTTGTGTGCATTCCCATAGGTCCCACAACAATTAGAATCTTACAATTACAAGATTATAAAGAAAAAATATTGTTGCAAATGCTACGCAATAACAATTATTAATCTTTAGTAAATATTTACTTACCTCAATGTAGGAGACCCCAATATCGAATTCCCTTTCACTTTCAAACGAGTTAATCGTGTAGAACAGATGCTCCATAGTCAAGTATGTGATGCCGGGGTTCTCCTTACTGCCAATCATGGTGAACGTCTTGCCAGCGCCCGTCGCACCGTACACGAACACAGAACAGTTGTAGCCCTCCATCAACGATGTTAATATATCTTTCGTAGTAGTCTCAAACACGTCGAAGTTGGTCGCGTTTTGACCACAAACATTGTCAAAAACAAACTTAAGCTCCTTGTTCGCGCGCTTCAAAAAATTCTTGTTCGGCTGTTGCACTCCTTGGTAAAAGAAAGGTTGCATGTCCTCCTTGGGGTCGAAAACCAACATCTTATCGTCCACAACGTCGACCACAATGCGATTATTGAGTTCCCTCTCTTTTGCATTTAAGGGCCGCACTCTCACCACCACTTTTATATTTGCTGCCATATTTTGAGTAGAGCCGCTCTTCGAAGGTGCCAGACGCACAGGTCTGGCGGTAGCTGGGCCAGCTGGCCCCTTGTCCATTCTCACCATCTTCGCTATGAACTCATCGAACGAAAATAAAGTTCTTCAAACCACAATCAACTCATTTACAGCAAATACGTATACAAAGCAACGTCCAGTAATTATCTCTAAGAAGTATTTATTATTAAACTATTATAAATAAAGTAAATAGCAAACGAAGTCCTCAAATCAAATTCACATTTGAAACTTTTAGCGATTCGCAATTCGTAACCGCGTCAGTTATAATTTGAATTTTGAACTAACTGACAGCGACAGCAGACGCTATCGGCGGCATGCGTCACGCGCAGGGTTGCCAACCCCAGCATAGAGCAAAACTGTAGATGCGGTAGAAAAAAACCTTAGAAAACTGTAAAAATCAAATTAAAAAACAGTAAATACATTTTATTATTTAATTATAGTCATAAATAGAATACATTATAGGGAGAGAATTAAAAACAATATAATTATACTTTAAGAACTTAAAACCACGCCAAAATCGCACAAGGTAAATCGTTTGTATTGTCATCGGTTCTTGATAAATGCCCAAAATTTTAAATTAATCGGACCGTTCAAAGTGGGTAAAAATCGAGTTCAAACTTTCAAAGATCCCGTTACATACATATATACAGGTCAAGCTAATAAAAGCGTGGTAAAAAATCATGTCATTATAAAAGTTTCGGTCCCGGTCGTCGACCGAAACGAGATGGTCCACCACTAACGCCATCTATTAAATTGGTTTACTATTATAGTCCGCGCCAAATTAATGTTAGTCCGCTCTGAAGTTGTTGCGAGCCGGTGTAGTCATACAATTTGCTATGGCGACGCGATTCATTTCTATATTCATAGCGGACTAACAGTTTTCCGCTCTACATAATGTGAAAAAATATTTTTTATCCAATATTTAAAATTCCCAACGCAATTTGTTGATATTGTCATAGGTTACTATCCTCTTTGGATATTCTGTCCACATATTACGTTGTATTTTTTTTACTAGGTATACTCGTAATACGGTGAATGCCGTAAATGAAGGGTAAATGCATACGGTTAATACCGTTTAATTTAAAAACTGATTATATAAGGAGTTTAAACAACTATTTACACAAAGGCAATTTCATCGAACTATTCACTAACATCTCTTAAGTTAGACTCGGACTTTATTTCATTATTATTTTATTTTAACAATAAGGTATACCTTCCCATTTTGATGCACTGTCACACTATTTGATATAACTTGGTAAAGTATTCCCCGCCGACATTGTAACAAATGGCTCATTTACAAATAAGAGCTCAATGAGACTCCGGTTTGTGCGTAAGCGGAGCTCCAGCTGAATGCTAAAGCTCTCGTTGCGTCCAGATAACATCGTGGCGGAAATTAACGGGAAATTGTATTTGTTTCTTATACAACAACGTCGCAATAAACACGTCTCGCCTGTGTTGTATAAATAAACGTTAATTTTGTATGGGATAATCAATTCTGTTTCGATTATAATATATAAACGACGATGTACTTAAAGTTATAACATTTTTGTTGACTTTTGATATTTTTGTAATGTTCCTAGTTCTATTGACCCTGGGATAGTAATCTTGCACTTTCATTTACTTCTCTCTCTCTAGGGTAGGTAGGAAGGTAGGTACGCCGTAGGCATTTTGAATAAGCCTCAAGTAGAACTGCTGTTGCTTAATAGGACATTGGGATTGGAATTTACAAGTTCTTTTACAACAGAACTAATTAATATTCTCATATAAAATTTAATGTTAAATAATTTCAGAGTACGAGACTACGTTATTAAAATTTAAAATTTGAATAATTAAACATACATCGTAATTGCACATTCCATATTCTGCTAATTATACCTATGCGATGTCATGTCGTTGCTAATATTATATTACTTGCGAAACCTCAACTAAGTACTTATTAATCGAGGAACAGTCTGCACCTGCTTTTGTTAAAATATTCCCACGTCAATTACACAGAGAATTAAATTCTAAACGTCCATTTAATCACGCAACCCTGACACTATACACGCCTCATTTGAACCATCTGTGGTGATTTATCTTGGCTCCGTTTGAACAGAAAATTAATTCACACTAAAACAATGTTTACGCTTGATTTTTTGAAAAAAGTATTACAGAAACTGTTTCACATACAAAATATTAATCACCCACTTTTGGGACCTCACGTATGGCTCTTGAGATGGCTCGGTATTTGGCATCCAATAATGAATGGGATAACGAGATTCAAACTCAGCCTCGTGTACATTACTTTTGGATTTTTCTTCAGTCAGTACATCAAATGTTGCCGTAGTAGAACCCTCGAGGACCTCAAGCTCTTAATCCAGTTCGCACCCTTTCACACGGCAGTTATTAAAATCGTTTTCTTTCTAAAAGACCACAAAATATGGACCGAACTTATTGCCTACATATCATCGGTGGAACGTGAAGAATTGTCGACAATGGAGCCCAAAATCAAACGAATAATAGAAGGTTACATAAAATATAGCCGTAGTCTTACCTACTTCTTCTGGATGATGGCAGTTTTATCAAATATAAGTATATTTACCGATCTTTATCAAAATGTTTATCATCAAAAGAATGTGACAGAAGAGTACATAAGATTATTTGATGGGTATACGCCCTTCAGTCGGGAGCCTCCTGGGTATTACTATATTTTAACAACCCAGTTTATATTCGCTAATATGGTAACTATTTATGTAATGGCATGGGACCCGCTAGTTGTTGCTATTATGATATACTTTGCTGGACAGCTTAAAGTATCTGGATTTTATTGCAAACGAGCTATTGATTTGACAAGCCCTGAAGCAAGTCATCAGAATATCGCGAAGTGCCATATATTTCATACTAAGCTGATTAAGTAAGATATCGGTTTTATTTGAAGAATAGTTTATTCTTGTGAAAATAATTACATTTTTAAACCAGAAATGTTAGGCGCTGCTGTGTTCCGGGAGTTCCGGGAGACAGACGTCTCCCTTATCACACCCTTCAAACCGGAACCGAGGCGAGGCGTTCCAGCTTAGTCCTCAGGGGTAGCGTCGCATCTGTGGCCGACCTCAGGTAGGAATATCTAATCATATCTGGGGTTGATTACAGATGTAGGGCGGCATGGGCGACAGTAGCCACTTACCATCAGGTAGACTGCATGCTGGTCTGCTACTCCTATATTATAAAAAAAAATTAAACAACTTATAAACTTAAAATTACTAAATTATATTTATTCGCTTGAGGATGAGACGAGAGGGTGAACGGTTATTATCAAAAAACTTATTAAAGACAAATAATACTTTAAAGTAGTGGAATAATATGAAACATGTCCTGGATAACACAGGACGGTCTGTCTACTGTAACCTGCGGACTTTCATTTCTGAGGACGCGCTTATGTATTTTCAACTTTGAAGAACAAGACCCTTGTGGTTGATTTTTTGAATAATCATAGACGATGTAGCTGGATTTCACCTTAGAAAGTTCCAAAACTATTAAGATATTCACCCACATCGTATGTGTCCAAATGTTTTATGTTCTTTTATTTGTCCAGGTACCAAGAGATGTTTAACTCTTTAATATCACCGGTTATGTTTATCTACCTGATTGTAATTTCCGTGAATCTCGGCGTCAGTATCACAGAAATGGTTGAGGTAACCTGATAATATAATATTATTACAATAGTATTACAATATCCTAAACTACCATTTAACGCCCGTATTAATAATCAATCCATCAAATTTTTACCTACCAAAAATTGAAAGACAATTACTGTCTTTTCGATCCTTGGTAGACAAAAGGTTTGGTAAGGGAGACATACTTCTCCGACACATACCAGACTAGTCCTCACAGGTAGTAGCACATCTGTGACCGACTCCAGATAGGCATCTAATCTTGTCTGGGGTTGACTACAGATGTCCATGAGCGGCAGTAGCCACTTACTATCAGGTGGACTGCATGCTCATCTCCTATCTAAAGGACGAAGAATGAAGGTACCAGATCAGCCTATGTAGGAACAACCTTTCACTTAAAAATGTTAAATTATTTCAGCTACAAGACGATCCAGCTGCTTTTATATATTACTGTGTCTACCTTTCGGCGTGTTTGGTTCAACTGCTCCTCTTCTACTGGCATAGTAATGAAGTAACTGAAGAGGTACTACAATTGTAAACATGTATTAGAAACTAATCACAACTCTTTGGGAAGTTATCACAACGACACCATTTCTAATGTTAAGTAGTTATTGCGTTTTGGTGGAATGGTATGGATGCTGGCTGACTTACATACGAAAACTTGCTTTGATGGTAAAGACAAAATCAAAGAGAACGTAAATACATACCTGGAAGTTGTATAACAAGCAAAAGTTCTTAGAGTGTGAGGTCTATCAATCTATACTTAGTCATTTTGATGAATTAAAACTTAACCATTCTCACTTTGAGAAAATCCGTGCATTGCAGTGAGACAATAATGGCGTGATGGTGGCGTTTTAATATACTCATAATTTTATTTGTTTCTTCTAGAGTCTTCTAGTAAGCTACAGCACATTCAAAAGCGATTGGGTGGGAACCAACAGAAGTCTACAGAAGGAAATGGCCATACTAGCGCATACCACGAACAAGAGACTGGTTTTCAGAGCAGGGCCATTCAACGAGATGTCTCTGACTACTTTTGTTTCGGTATGATATTGTGACATATACAGAGCGTAACGCAGTGGGTTCCGGGTTCGATCCTTGGCGAGACTAATACCTAAATGAATTAATTTAAATTTTATTCTGGATCATCATGATTGTGTGTTTGTCATCGTACGTACAACGTGGTAACGACGATATAAGGAACCACAAATCTAAAACGGCCTGCTTGAGAATTGAACACCAGAACCATCTGTATACCAGGCGGAAATATAAACATAAGTAATTTTATTAGATGGATTCCCTGCAAAGAAATTCAACGCCTGATAGCTAATTAAACTATACCTACTTACTTTTCTACCTATTTGTTTAAAGTCAGACATTTTTTTCTATTGCCGTATCAATTAGTAAATCAGAACATGTGACTATAAAACCGTCATTTCAATTAACACTAGCATAATCCAAAATACTTACATTTTACTTACATCAAATGCATAATACATCTCAAGCCAATTTCTTGTAATAAGCGTTCTCACAACTCATTAATCTAACTAGAATATCTGAAGTGTAATCTTGATTCAGAATACCTAATTACAGTTCCTATACACGCTATACAAGGTAATTACAAGTAAATAGCAATTTTCCTTGCAGATCCTACGAGGCAGCTACAGTTTCTACACACTGCTGAATGAGACTAATTAGTTGTCGCATGTCTTACAATGAAATTCAAGATCCGTGGATATGTTAAGTCTTACACGAATTACCTAAATAATTGCTTGTTGTTTATAAAATTAATAATCACAGACCTATATTTAATAATAGTATTCGCATTATAGCAATCGTATTAACACATTTAGCACTATCAGCACAAATAGCAAAAGTATCAACGTAGGTACTAGCATAAATATCAACAATATTTGCACATACAGCAATAGTTATATAATTATATCAACATTATTATAGCAACATATTTAGCAAATGTAGCAAGATCACATCTGGATCTCTTCTTAAGTCGAATTTTGTGTCATGTTACAGAAATATTTGCTTTTGTGATTAACTTCAGAGTGAAATTCTACCTGTAAGTATAAGGTTAATTGCGAATGTCTCAGGGTAGGAATGGACTGCATTCTCGTTTAACGGAACGGAAAAACATATAAAATTAATTTTGCATTTTAGTCTGTGAAGAAATTATGACTATTTATATCTTTAGTTCTACTTCTACAACTGTCCAAAGTTTATAGCACATGTTTGAATTATCTGTGTATTAACTAGTAAATAAAACATCATAACAAAATATTGTACTTTATTCATAAGTACGTATGCGATAGCTGTACGATAATTGTAGATAGTAAAGTACTTTCTTATCAATGGCGGCTACGCACTTCCGAATTGCAGAAGTAAATGAACACCAGTGTTCTTTATACAAAAATATAAATAAATTTACGGGATCAAACTTTAACTTTAACGTCTTTGAATGTAAATTTCGGTTAAAACTGCAAAACAGCATATCCTTTGAACAAGTGACCAAAGCTAAATACTTAGGTACAACTGTAACTAAGTTATTCCTGATCCTCTTAAGATTAGATTGAATACGATACAATCAGTGCATCATTTAACTTCCACGAACTCCAAACTGTTCGAGCCAAGAATCTATTTGAAATCGATTTAAGCTCGAAATTTCTCGTTAATCGATTCTGATTCAGCAAGTTCTCGATTGCAGTGAAGTTGCAAATTTGGATCCGATTAAACGTTTGGAGCGAAAGTAGCAGATATCGTGTTTGTGCGCTCCTTTGCCAATCCCTCATCCTAATAGAGTTTGTTCTACCCAATGTTCTACCATGGTAACTTCACATTTAACATTTCTGGCATAAGGCCACTTGTAAAGAAATGACCAGCTACTTAAAAATGGAAAGTTACTTTTAAAGCAAAGTTAGGTACATTATCTGTATATAAATTAATTTGATATAATCCTTCTAAGCCGAAATCGAAGCATGAAATGTACAGTAGTTGCTAACAACCCGTGGATAAGCAATAATAAGCATCCTGTTACGGGAATCGGGGATTAAGGTATGTCCTATAATATAGGTATGTGACATTATATGATTATCATATTACAATCCTTCACCATGTTAAAAGATATTTACAATCTTTTGTAAAATACAACAGCAATACAATTTTGCGACTTTAATGGGACTCTGAAGGTCCCGCGACGGAATTTCGCCAGGAAAAAATAAAAAAAAAAATACGTAGAATTACTAGGAACATATCTCATTTGACCTGTCCATTTTAGGAGCAAAAAATACGCTAAGATTTACCACATTTCTCCAACGATAAGTAAACAGAGACTGTCTTATTTCGAGATTAGAACGGATAATTTAATTAGCGGATAAATAGAGTGGATTCCTAAAACAAATGAATATTCGGAATCGTATAATTGCATATCTCGTAAACAAAACAAAGTTGGGCGTTATAACGACAATTCGGCAGTGCCGTGTTGAGGAGTAATTCTGTACAGAAACCGAGTCCATAGCAGCTGAATTAACATATAAATTGTTTTGAATCCGCGCTCTACATCGCGTTAAATTATTTCGCGAACTTCGCAAATTTACATGGTAATTGCTAAAACTCAAGATTTGTTGTTGAGGCCGCGATTGTGCGGTTAGACAAATCTGAACGGGATTAACGAGTTAAGAAGTGAATGGGTTAGATCGACTGATCTGTGTTTAACGCGGTCTACCGCCAGAGTCACGTTTTTCTCACGTCTACTCTTATTTAGAAATTCTTCACGTTTAGAAGAAGCACATCTTAAGTTGTGCGTATTTTAAAATAGGTGCGCATTCTACTTTCATAAGGGAGAGGTTTGGTAAGGGAGACATACTTTTCCGAAGCGTTTCAACAAAGTCCTCATAGTATCTGCCAGATAAAAATACATTCGGACCTCACGTAGAAATCTATTTTTCGTTTTGCACCAAAAGTATCCAGAATACCTGAGTAAAACTAGAAAATACTTATAGTAAACTATTTATAAAACATAAAATGCTTTAAATAAATGTGATAAAACTGGACGAAATAATTGCTTCTTTAGGTTTGTGCGAGCAATTCTATTTCGCTTTGTCAAATTGACTCAACTCCGAATGTTCACATACTCAACATATTATACCCGAAGTTGTTGCCACATAATTTCCCAACAAAGCCATCAACACGACAACTTTTACCAGTAAATTGTGCCCCCGACACTGCCTTAATCGATTTTGGGTAGATGTGAATCTAGATCTAGTTTACACTGAACCTAGTACTATCATTTAAGTGGCAATCTAAGTTACAAACTGATGGTTTTGATAAGATTTTAATGACCAATAGTTATAACATTCTACACTGGAGTTCATAAAATTTTAAAATAAAGAAATAAATAAAAAAATAGTTGTCTCGGATAGTCTTAGTTACACATATGTTAGGTGCTGTTGTGTTCTATTTTGAAGGGCGTGGTAAGGTAGACATACTTTTCGCGGCGTTCCAGCTTAGTCCTCAGGGTAGTGGCGCATCTGCGGAGAACCTCAGGTAAGAATATCTAATCCAGATGTCCATGGGCGGAAGTAGCCACTTACCATCAGGTGGACTGCATGCTCGTCTGCTACTCCTATATTATAAAAAAAAGTCTCATGCCGAATCGGCTTCTATACGAAATTATTCGAAACTTTTATACGTTATGTTTTCGGATACATATTTATTTCGGATATCTTATAGTCTCGGTTACGGTTGCGAAGCTCCATATTAACCCTGCTTCAAATTCAACAAAGCTTCCTATAAAAACACTGGGAACTCTTGCAACACTCCCATCTAACTGCAAGATCCTAAAAGTTAGTAGAATAAACGTCTGGGAATAATTCTGTCCGAAACCATTTACCTTTTAATATGATTTCCTTTCAGGCCTCGCCTATTAAATTTAGCTAGTATACTTATTTTTGTACATAGACGAAAACGTCAATTATTTTCGCTGTCAGCGCAAGGCTTGTCCCAAATCCCGTAAGATTCGATACCCAAATTCAATCTTTGGGGTCTAAAGCACCGGCCGACCGGAGGCAGGTTTAATGGTTTGTGTGAACCTGTTTGGATCGCTTCAATTTTCTTGTAGTTGACTTGTGATAGGTACAATACAGGTAGTTGATAAATATATCTCAATCACAAAAATAAAGTAAAAAATATCATCGTTTTTGTGGACTCTTTTTTATAGTCTAACCTAAAGATAAAGCAAACGTGCTACCGGATGGAAACTAGTCAGCGCCGCCACTGGACATTTGCAACATCAGAGGAGTCGCCAATGCATCGTCGGCTTTGGATGAGAGAGCGCTCCGAGAATACCTCAGAAGGAGCTTCTTTCCACATCTTGCACGTTCGTGGCATAAACGTTCATGAAACCGAACCATAGTGGACCACCACGAATTCAATCGGCGTTAGCTTCCTTAAAGTCCTTAAAGACTTAGATATCCGTATCGAAAAAAATACAAACAGCCAAACATAGAACCTCCTCCTTTTCGAAGTCGGTTAATGATCCTATCTTTTTCTTATATCCCGTGGCTTAATAAGCAAACTGAGGTCACTTCATTACCTAAAACTCAAAGCTCCTTAAACTCGCTTCCAGCAAATATGTACCCATCTACTTTATAAGTATTTAATTTATTAATCACGAGAACGCCACGATTTAATTACCGTCGGAGTCGAGACAACTTCTAATTTCGTCACTAATCCGAAAACCGTATTTAATAACACGAATTTTCCAAATAACTGCCGAGTACTTACTTAGTACTAAATCATTTATTAAATTACACGTTGGTGTGCGCCCAAATTAAATTTCGGACGCGAGTTCGGAAGTCCTGAGATGACAGGTGACGACGGTACATGCTGGACTCGTTTTGGAGTTCCCTGATTTGGAAACATTATAAAACAAGCAAAGATTTTCGATTTATGGTTCTGGGGTGCCACCCCGGTAGCATATTTTCGCCGTTGCAGTACTTTTGTTGCTCCGTTATCCGTTTGAAAACCTGTAGGTGAGTATAAAGTTTATGCCTCACAAATTCACAATTGACTCCTATCTCAGGATATAGATACATTATAGATACATTAGGAATCTTTTTCTACAACATGTACCTAAAAGAATGATCCAAAATGGCGTTTTACCGCTGTTAACTTGTTTATTCTTACCGTATTTGGGCAAGACGTGGAACAGCTTTTCTTCTAAAATATTCTTGGAAAACTATGACGTAGACATATTCGAAGAAGCTGCAAAAAGAGCGAGAACTTTACTTTTACATACTTTTATTTTTTCTCTGAAGCTATTTTACGAAGATTTTGATCTAGCAATATTGCTAAAACCACAAATAACTTTGATTCTTTACATCAAACCCACCTTTATCGCTTATATTTTTCCCTATCTGCCTCCCAATTATGTTTCCAGTACTACGTTCTCCAATTAGGTACTAATTAGTAGGTACGTCCTCCAATTAGGTACTTGTCAGATACGAGTATAACGAGTGTGGGTAGCGAATACTTACGGGGTACGGACGTACGGGTCCCTGGAACTTTGTTTCGAGTACGCTCTTCACTGCGGCGGCCCAACTTTTTTCTGCCCACCTGTTTATAGTACTTGAAGCCACAAGGGCACTTCTGCGGACGGGAACTAAATATAACAGGACTTTTAGGCTCTTATGTGTTCAGCGTGCAAAATGCTTCAATTGCGTTTTTTAATATTTAGGTATATGTTTTGTATTGGTATATATATTCTTCATAACCTTCTCTATATAAAAGAAATCGTAAGTTAGCATACAAACTACATTTTTGTGTAAGAAATTGATTTTTGTATCGAAGGTTTTTAGTAACTATTGTGATAAATTAATTAAGTTTTGGTAAATTAATCAAAAAGTACAAAAAAGTAAGTAACAAAAGTCTGAGCAAAGTAACTGGTGTGTATCTTCAAACTAATTTCCGTTGAGGTCAACAACAAATAAAAAACTCCGATTCGAATCCTTCCAAGTAAATGTGTTTATTTATAGAGCTATTTTATTTTTAGGCCCAAAAATATTGAATATTGAGAATTGTAATTTTCTTAGAAACCAAGTTCTATAATATAAAGCCTATTACTGACTAATAAAGGCGTTAAGTATATTCCGGTTTAAGGTTGTGGCAAAGCAGATACACTTATGGAACACTTAAATATCACTTCTAAAGGTCAAGCCAATCCCCTCAGGGATTACGCATCTCAGTCCACCCGATATTAAGTAGCTACTGCCGCCCATGGACAATCAACCCCAGACAAGACCAGATTCCCACTTGTGGTCCAACACAGATGTGCCGCTATCCCTGAAGACAAACCTTACCACACTCGTCAAACCAGAACACTTGCAGCAGCATGAACTTGAGCAGCACTCAACACTGCTGTTATAAGGCAGAAATAGGGGTGGCGGTGGTGCCGCCGGAGTTAAACTACAGAGTGTTCTAACCCCTCGAAACCAATCCTTTTTTTGTTACACCTTTTCCAAAAACTCTTATCAGAATATTTCGAAATATTTATCCCAGTTGTAAACCAACACTTCATAACATAACCAGGTACGAAGTGGACAAAGTTGTTTTCATGTTTATCGCGAACTCCGACTGAACCACTCGGTCACAGTCAAAGTTAGTCAGCTTGCTTGCTCTAATTGAAAAACTTGTGCTAATAAACCTGGCTTGGATTTGAAGCGAAATATCCATTGTTTATCTACACAAATAAATAAATTTTAAGCGCCCGTCTGTGATCTGAATTTCCATTTTAAATTAAGTAGATATAATTATATTATACCTATACAATACACATACAATACAATAATATACAATATGAGCATGAAAATGAAGTGCCGAAAATAAAACATCAATACGCTTTGTGGACTGATTTTAGAAAGCACAGGAATTCAGTATGATTTGGAGGATAAAAAACCTCCGAGTGGCGCCAATTATGGAGATCCCAACAATGCATTTCAGAAACCTGAAGACTGACGGATGGAATGTGATTTTTTTTTACTGCTCAAAAAATTGAACTACTTATTTTTGTTAAAACATACACGAAGAGATAGACTTTATTGGGATGACATATGCGATTTTTGACCACAAATCTCTCTCGAATTATTCAAAAATGGTATTCAAACGTGTGTGTGTAAGTTGTTACGGATTGAAAAAAAAAATCTTACAACTTTGAAAAAATCCACCCATTTGTCTGCAAGACAAATGCTCTAATTAGATACTGAACTAATTTTCCGATCTGAGACCTAACTAACCTTATTTTTAAACAATACTTTCCAACGCCGTGAAGCGTCATTATTCTCACTGCAGCCTGAACACCTGAAGCCGAAGTCGCTTCCACTAATTGGTAAACTTACTGCAGCCGACGCCGAAGTTTGTATCCATTGTCTGTTTGACCCTGTTGAAATATTTCTGTTTGATCGAATCATTCCATATTGTTTGTGTTTTTTTTAAATAAAATAAAAACAAATATTTACCAATAACCAGAATTTAAATATTTCAATTAAATAATAATAATTAAACAATTTTAATTGAATTTAAATATTTTAAATATCTAAATTGAATTGAATTCTTAAGTTAAAAATTAAATTATATTTCTAAAATGAATATTATAAGTTCCAAATAGGTATTTAAAATTACGAGTTACGACCTACAGCCTTCGATCACTAGTTCTTATTAGTGATCGAAGCCTACAGCTAATAAATATTATAACACAAAATTTCCTTCTGTTAATACTTTACTTTGATATATATTTTATTGTTCCTAAAGGTATCTTAGCACAAAAAGTTCTTAATTAACACCAGACTCTTTTAAGCCCTTTGTAATCACTCTTTGTCAGCCTTAAGTCATTCTGTACTCAAACATAAAAAGTAAGTTCTTCAGTTCTAAATAAATATTGAATATCTTTTATATCTTTAAACAACGCTAAAGACAAACCTAAAGCACGAAAAATATTTGAAAAAAATCCTCAATCTTTCTATATTATTTTTATAACCTAGATTGATACAAATGTTAAAACAAAATTGTATGAACAAAATGGGCATATTGCAGACTGATAAGTTTATTTCACAGCTTTCGAAATATACCCTCATTAGCAATAAGGGCTCAGGGCTTCAATTATTCCAAATATATTTAAATAAAAAAATCACGCCTCGATCGCAGCCTGGATTTGGATGGGTAGTGGCTAAATTTTATGCCCATTTTCCATCATCCACCGCTGCTACTAATTCGTACCTCCGTCAAAGGACCTGTTTTGTACAACGTGATAAAAATTACTTCACACTTACCCCAATATGAAAACACTTAAAAAAGCCAACCCCAGTAATGAAACAGTATCTAGTAGTAATTACCGTCATTATAATAGTTTTCCTTGCTTAATCACCATTAGGAGGCTAATAATTAAACTATTCCACACAATTCCCTCACCTGCTGGATGCAACCGCTGAAACAACTCCAACTGTTTCCAACTCCACTCATCCCGCGGTAAACTCCGTCAAAGTTCGTACAGCCAGCAAAACAGGTTCATTACAGATTTATGGTGATACATACAAACGTTACCGAAGTTATACTTCTCGGAAAATATCTCATGTTTTACTTAGGAGAAAATTGTGAAGCGGAATTTTCGAAAATTTCATATTTGGCTCCTCAGCGTAGACTTAGAATTTTCATGGTATATACCTACCTATGAATGACAGTAACTTTATTTTGTAATGGCCCGTAAAGATATTATGCTCAAATACAGTACCCCTACCATGAGTTTTACGTTTTGACAAATATGATTGTTTTGGTATTTGTTTACGTATTTGCCCATACGATTTCCTAGTTCTGACACAATCCGCTAGGGGCGCTCATGGTAAGAGTACTGGATAAGTAAAAGAAAACTAATGTATAGTGAAAAATTGTGACCATTTTAACCCCCGACGCAAAAAGAGTTATATGGTCAAGGTGTTTCTGCCTGTCTGTAGTATCGTAGCTCCTAAATGGATTAATATATTTTGATATCATATTTTTTGTTTCAAAGTTCACTTGATTGAATTTTGATATTTGATCCTCAGGCCCTTCGATTAAGAGGCCACGTTTCAGCCACTAAGCTACCCTGCTCATGAAGATTTATTTTTAAATTACCCGTATTAAGTACACTAACAAAGGAAGATACTATTGTTCCATTAAGACAGTCGGGAGACTCGGGAGTTACAGTCTTTCCTGCAATTTAAACTGTAAAACTTGTAACGGAGGAAACATAGCTATTGTGTTATGTTTACATCACACGCTTCCTGGTAACTTCCGGGTCTTAAGACAAAGAACCGACAGGGGTGCGAATGTGTGCCCTAAACAATATAAAATCCTGCAGTCTATTCCCAACACAATCCAACTCTGTTTAAACTGCACCCCCATATCTCTGTTTTTTATAACAGGAGTAGCAGACAACCATGCTTTCAACTGATGTTAAGTGGCTACTGTCGCCCATGAACTGGAATGCCTAAGAAAAGTACCTATCCTTTACCACGCCCTTCAAACCACAAAAAGCAGCACCTAACACTGCTGTAGTCAGAAATAGATGTGGCTGCGATGCCACTGGAATCGAACAGACAATCTACCATTTTTTAATTTTCTATCTATCTATTCTATCTGTTTTTGTAATGTATTGCTTCTGAACATTTAATATAAGTTCCTTTTATAGATACAAACCAGAACGGGGCAGCAAAAATACTTCAACGAGTAGGTATGCACTAAAAAAATCTGTCATATTTAAAAAGGACAAACGCGTTATTTCCAATAACATTTACAAATTTAAATACTCACGTTTAACAACTCTTTCTATTTATGTTTCATTATGATTTGTTATAATACGTTAATTTTATAACGTCAACATTATTTGCTCCTCAACTATTATGCATTTGCTCCTGCTAAGGTTAAAATATATCATTATCATCAACCCATTACTGTCCTACTGCTGGGCACGGGTCTCCTTTCATAATGAGAAGGATTAGGCCATAGTCCTTCTCATGACTAATCCGGACGAATACAAAATATTCATATGTGTAATTACAGACATGAATGTAATGTCTAAAGGACTAATACTACCACTGCTAAAGGTACGCAATGCATCAAACATTCCGGCAGGTAATTTATCCCGATTCCGGAGACTGCGAAACAATGTATCTCCCACGGCGGCGCTCATTCATTAGTCATCCCTCTTGCACCCCGGATTAGTCATGAGTGCAAATAAAGAATAGCACTTTATTCTACTAACAAAGACGAAGCTTCATTATTATCGTAATTAAAGGACTTCCTACTATCCATTACTACTTTTGCTTTTTACTTTATACATGTAATTGTAGGTATATTATATTTTAATGTTTGTAAGATTAGAACCTTTCACAGTTCGTTTGCAGCAATTTTAAGGTTTAATTAAAGGGGAAAACTTACATAAAAGGTCAAATGTGTAGGGAGAGGCAGCTGTGGGTGATTTCAGATTCAATTCTATTTCATCACAATCACTTAATGTTATATTTCTACTTCAGTGTCATAAGAAAATACCACTTAAATGATTCTACTTACAGGGTGTGGGCGCGTTGCTACTTTATTTAAAGTGTTTCGCAGAAGTAATAATAGTTATAATAGTTCATATTCTGATATTTTTAGGACAAGTACTTTTCTTGAGTGAAAAAAAGTGAAAAAAAAACAGTGATAGCCTAGTGGTTAAGAAACGCGGCCTCTCGATCGAGGGGTCCGAGGTTCAAATCCCAGGCACGCACCTCTGATTTTCAAATTTATGTGCGTATTAGAAATTAATTATCACTTGCTTAAACGGTGAAGGAAAACATCGTGAGGAAACCTGCATACCTGAGAGATTTATAAAAAATCTTAAAGGTACGTGAAGTCTACCGATACACACTTGGCCAGCGCGGTGGACTATTGCCTAATCCTTCTCATTCTGAGAGGAGACCCGTGCCCAGCAGTGGGACAGTAATGGGTTGATGATGATGATGACTTTTCTTGAGTACTAAGATAGAATGCCTCATATAAATACGCCTGCTATATCACGTCGTATAAGATAGAAAGCCTATAAAACAGATGTGTGTAATAATATTTGCGTCGAATGTACGCAATGCATCAAAACATTCCTGTTATAATAGCGTGATGCCGGTGAGGAGACAATGAGGCTCCGCCGACGGAGGCTTTATGATTAGTCGCTTGCACCCCGATTAGTCATGGGGGTGTTAACAAAGAATAGCACTTAATGTCCTTAACAACGAACAAGAGGTGCTTAATTGTAGCGATGTTCGTGTTTCAAATATTTCCTGACAAGTACGTATTAACTTCATTTTTGATGTGTACGATTTATTGTATTGTAGGCATAGTGATTTGATAAGTAATTTGGATGAAACGAATACTTATAATAATATAACACTAGAGTTTATCTTGTACCAATGGCACGTGGATTGGATATTTGTACAGATTTCAATGAAATATACAGATAGGCGGAAGTAGTAAATAAAATCAGGATACGTTTTATCACGGATGGTAATCAAGTTAAAGAAATTCCTCAAACAGGTGACGAATTTCTGTAACTTATTTACCAAAGTTCTTCATATAAAAGCAAATAAGCATTCATTTATACAAATAGACTCAAATAGTAAGATAACACTGCCACACCTATTTCTGCCTTACGCATGCCTGCCTTACTCTGTCGTAATACAGAAATGACAACTTACCGTTAAGTGAACTAAGAAGTTAAGTATAGTCCGCGTAAGACTGCTAGTCAGCTCTGAACATAGAAATGAAACGCGTCGCCATAGCAAATTGTATGACCACACCTGCTTGCAACAACTTCAAAGCGGACTAGCAGTTTGGCGCGCACTATACCTATATACACATGTGCTACTACAAGTTCATAAAAATAATCACCAAATCCATAGTCACTATTCATATCACACATAGAAAGACTCCAATACAATCTCGCACACAAGATCATACCAATACGAGCTAATAACAGCTCCCACAGTCTATTTGTAAACAAAGGGTCTGGGGCCTGCAATAAAGTTGTTTTCGTAACGCGACAATCCTGTAAGTTGCCGGGACGCTACGTTCCTATGGAGTGTAATAATCTATTTACTTGTTTACGAGTATTTTATGCCGCGTTGGTTCCAGGATATGGGCTGATGTCGTAAGGATCTCGTGGAATTTCCATCAGGTTCCATATATTCTGGGCTTAACATTGTCCTTGTTTTTCCTGGTTTGTTATTCTCTTCGGTATCTTATCTGCGAATGAAACTGAAATGTTCAGCTACAAAAAAGGTTTTTTTCGGTTTTTAAAATCCTGACGACGGCAGACGAAGTATCTAATGACAGAAAAGTTATCACTGCCGTCTTTGCAACAAAAGAGAAGACATGAATGCATTTTTTTATAAGCTTTTTACTCTTTATGAACCCTATTTTTCAATCTGATGGGTGTTCAGATAAGTCTGGAGGCACGGCAGTGCCTCCGCCAAGTCGAGCCAAAAGAAGCGGCACGGCCGGACCATCCTTTTCCCGAAGCAATTCGGCCCATTTTTGACCCCCTGTAACTTCGTTGCACATGAAGCTAGAAGCCTGAATTTTCAGGAGCCAAGCAAGCATTATATAGACACGTTAAAATTATCTTCTACGTTAATAATAAATATAACTGTCATAACTCAAACTGCTCTATCACAGCAGTTTAGAACCGTACTTCTAACACAAAATACTCTAGAATTCTACTGAGAGGACTGGTGAAAAGTTATTTATCTTCTGCAAGCACAATCAAGTGAGAAAAATACGAAAAACACCTCCTTAGGGGTGGACCATGTCCAAAAGTAAGTGTATTAATGACCGATCAGAGGGTTTATGTAAATGTGAACGAAAGCATAGTGAAAAATCCTAGAAGACGAAGAGTTCTCCATAAAATAGTCTACCCATCCCCATAATCTAATGGTCCCCATAAGCTATGGTAATCCTGTTTTCTGAATCCATTAGTAGGATTGAACTGATTGATAATGAACATAAATAATATTTGACGCTAAAGTCAATCTGTCATAGATTCTCGTCTGGATAGCGCTCGATCATCTAGAGTTCTCGTATCGCCTGCATCTCGTGCCTCTAACTGCACGCCACAATCCGTTTACTGCATGCGACGCTGCTATTGAAATGCGCTCCACAGTGGTAGCAAGAAGTAAGCTATAAAAATAAATGTATTTTGTACTTTTTTGTGAAATGTAAATTTAAACTTAAATTATCTGATCTTCTTCAGAGAGTATCGCACACTTATTATGATTACGATAATTACAAACACTTATAAGTTGTCCAGAAAAAAATAAAGTACTTAAGTAAGTTATTTTTTCCTGGCGTCATGCCAGGAAAAAATACAGGACAGAACTCGAAATAGTAAAGTCATTTAACGTAATTTTCATGGAATACAGGATTTAATATAAATTGGTTTATAACAAGTAATTTATATTCGGAAAATAGAATTCGGTAGAAAGGCGGCAGAAATTTATTAATAAATAAAATCTTAATAGTAATAAATTATTTTGGAGCTATCGAAATTTATAGAACATATTCTCATTTTAGTATACACTATACATTAATATTACGCAGCTGAAAAAGAACACAAATGTCAATTGAACATTTCAAAAAAGGAACACTTATCGTGGACGATGAGGACAATGTGGAAAGGTCTTGGCGGGTTAATTTGGCCGATATCGCGGCAAACGTTCGGCGCGCGCTCGCACGGAAAATTGGGCTTCTTCACCATTTGATTACGTTCCAAGATCCCTCGCGATCCCCGCGATCCCTCTTGGATCCCACTAAAAAATTACGCCACGTGAAAGCCAAATATCGTTTTCGGTTTGAAATTGCCCCGCTCTAATGTAAGATGTAGAAAACTGAATTTCGGAATTCTATTACTTTTTCCGCCTGTTCTCCGTTTTTAATCTTCGAGTTTTGATCGCTAAATCCGATTGAAATCAATTCCAATTGGCAAATTTAGATATTCGAAGAGATATTTTTGAATTTCGCCAGTTTAATATGAAATATACCTGTAGTAAAACTAAGTGATTTATACAAATGATATGTAGGTACATGGGTAAGTGTTCCTCTAACACCTTATTATCATTTAGGTACCTGTCTTCATATGGAAAATAAATGATCTTAAGTCGTCAAAAGTGCTTCTACCGAGTTTAAGGTCGTTGTTTCATTCGCATTTTTTGTGTTAATTTTTACAGATACAATATAGATACACTCATCAGTAATTGAAAATCTATAGTTGGACATAAGTGTAAGTGTACCCTACTAGAATTCGGACCGATTTTGCAGGACCGCTGCATTCTGGGATTAACCGCATTACGCTATAACGTGCTATAACTGTTACCTAAAATAGTCAACGATAGCAAAGTCTTAATACTAAAGCCGTAACGACAACATTCACATAATCTACGATATATGACGCAATTTTATGAAAAAAACGGTAAACCAGGTAGAAAATTTATCCATTTACGAATAACCCAATATACCTATAGAAAGATTAGCCTTGATTTTAAGAAAATTTTCGAATGAAATCCAGAGTCAAAAAGCTTTTCTTGGTTCGCTGGATTTTCCTCTAACTTTGAAAATCGACTTCCGAAGTTCTTACACTTAATGCCAGGAACGCTAAACTGGGTGCTCTAAAATTTTAATTGGTAAAACCTTTTAAATGGATTTGAGAAATCCAGGAACTTTGGAGTTTGGGGCATCGATGAATAAATCCTGTTATACAGTTTTCATTTAAAGCCAAATGATTTATTACATTAAAACTTTGCCTAAATTTATAAATATGAAAGTGGCAACCCTTAGGCGACCTACTTTTGGTATAGTTTGAAGGGTATGCTGAGCGAAAGATACTTTACAAGGCATTCCAGCTTCGTCCTCAGGAGTGGCAATACATATGACATCTACTCTAGATAGAACTTCAAGCATATCTGGGGTTGATTACAGATATTCATTCGTCGCGGGTGCTATTTACCATCAATTAAAATTATGCATGCATGCTCGTTTTCTATGTCTATTCTAAAAAACAATAATTTAATTTTCATAGGTATTATTGTATTTCGTCAGTGGTCCTGATGGTAACATCTAAAGATTTTAAACAATATAGAGGTACTAAATAACCATGACCCCAGTGACCATTGAAGATGGTAGAACGTAGTGGTTCGAATCCGACGGCAACATGGCCATACCTATTTCTGCCTAATAACAGCAGTGTTAAGCGCTATTATGATCTGGTTTGCAGGATATGGTAGGGGAGACGTGGGTATTTATCCGAGGCGTTTCAGCTCAATCCTTAGAGGTAGCGGCGCATCTATCGCCGACCTCAGGTAGGAATATCTAATCCTATCTGTTGTCCATGGGCTGAATACAGATTCTGTTGAATACAGATGTCCATGGGCCGTAGTAGCCAATTAATACACACAGTCGGTAGACTTCATGCTCGTCATATTATAAAAAATATACATTAATAGTATTTTAACAAAAAACAAAATTACCGTATATGTATTTTATACTTATCTATGTAAGTTGTAATGTAATTTTTCGGATCGCTACGTCAAAATGTAGACCAACACCACATTTCCGTGGCATCTCGTTACATCTGAAATGCTATCGACGTAACGATACTCCCGATTCCTGACGGCTATCCAATTTGTGACGTCATTTGCAGTCATATTTTGATACAAAATTCAGCATAGTAGCCGTCTCCTATTAATGATTATCTCAATCTTGAAAACAACCCAATTAGTTCAGTAAAAGCCGAATTCCATTTTTGGGATTGTAATCTATTCATAAGCCTCTTTGGCACTTTTTATATCACTGAACTTGCGTTTGAATGTGGTAGAACCCTTCGTGGTTCTACTCCGGCGGCACCACCGCCACACTATTTCTGCCTCATAACAGCAGTGTTAAACGCTGCTGTGTTCTGGTTTGAAGGGTGTGGTAAGGGACGCATACTGTTCCGAGGCGTTCCAGCTTAGTCATCAGGGGTGGCAACGCATCTGTAGCCGACCTCAAGTAGGAATATCTAATACCATCTGGGGTTGATTACAGATGTCCATGGGCGGCAGTAGCCACTTATCATCAGGTGGACTGCATGCTCGTCTGCTACCCTTATATTATAAAAAAAAAAAAAAAAATCATCAGGTAATAATCATAATTGACCATAATATTTCGCGTTCATATTTATCGTACCTTCTATAATACCTAAATGTTAGTTTCCCACGCCTCCACAGGTTTAGAAGCTAATAAATAGACGAAAAAGGCAAAAACACATAAAGAGGATCATAGCACTGAACAAACGTCCTCAGACGCTCGCACTATCAATATAAAATATTATAAATTACATTTAATATTACCGTAACGTGGCAGGGTCCACACTACAAATGCGCTATATTTTATCATGTATCTTGACCCTAACGGCGACATTGCGAAATTATAGGCACGGGAGGAAAAAATATGAGCACACGCCATTTTTACAGTATTTTTTAACGTAAAAACGGTATATTTCGTAGTTTTATAGCTCTCTCAATATTATGAACGATAGATACAGGATTCCTCTAAAAATTAAAACATATGTACATCGAAGTGAGAACCTCCGACTTTCTTGAAGTCGGTTTATAATAGAAATTAATCATGTGTGTGGAAAACCGCACGAGTGAGAGTTCTTTCAACTTTTTAAAGGTGTGTGAAGTCTACCAATTTGCATGTGGATAGCGCAGTAGATTATGATCTCAATCCTTCTTACTATGAGAGAAGACCCGCGCCCAGCAGTGGGACTATTATCTTTGCTTCACATGAAACTTCTTGTTATTTTTTTTCTATTTATTCCTTACTCTTCTTGAATCCCATTGCTGAGGACGAATTTCTTCCCACAACTGGGGATAGTTTGGCGTATTCTCCATCACCTTACTTCAATCGCCTCATACCTAAATCAGCCACACCAGCACCCTTCTACTAAAATCAAGAACTGCTTCACACTAGCAACAAGTATTGCGGTGGAACCTCCGTGATCGAACCATACTAGTCGTACCTCCCATCTTCAAATTTCATCATCTTAAATAACTTCTTAACCTCCATAAGATCCTTTGAACATGCACGTGAACGTGCACTTTACGATGCGTGCTCCTACCATTATTTGTTTCTTGATTCGAGATTTCTTTTGGAGAATTTTAATGAGACAAGCAAAATACGGAGGTGCATCGAACCTGATGATAACTTCTTAACCAATTAGTATCTATCTTTCCATTTAACAGCCTTTATATAGTTCTCCTTTCCTGGTCACCAGTAGGGGACACTGGCGAAAAATAATTTCTATAGTTAGATAAGACTGTCTGGCTGTACTAGTTTTTTAATCTACTAATTAAAGAATTATGAGAAAGTAGTCATGTACGTTGATGTTGACACCAATTTCTTATAGTCAACGCAAGGCACCGCTAAAACACGTGCTCCTCTTTCGGCAGCCACAAAAAAAACTTCTATTTTAATCTGACAACAAAACCCACGTCTTTAATCAACTACAAATAAACATTCTATTTATATCTAGTTTATCCTCTGAAAACTATCAGATGTAAAGGCTTCCTACGTCTGCCCTACGAAACTAGCGCTAAATTACATTTATAAAACAGACATAGTAGCAGCACAGTACAATTATGGTAGATATATTCCATATTTCTACTGTGGTAGCAGTCTTGAACGTAACTTTGGATATTTCGGAGGACTGCTAAAGTAATCTCAGACCAACTTCGACAAACCATAGTACGGAGCAAGCAATATTTTCATGCGGGACGGTATGGGAAGCGTCAATATTTCAATTGTTCAGTGGACCGGCAGAGTTTATAGCAAGCGTCGAGTGACGTCGTAATAGGGACAAACATTACCTACTACCTACCCTTTTAAATTGAATTTCGCGCAATTTATCAGGCGGCCCTGATAAAATACTGTGCACCCCCTGAATTTAATCCGCGGGGTGTGTTCTGTTATTTATTGAATGACGTTTCGGAGTTTTAACGTGATTTCAAGTGGAGTGGATCGCGGGTTCCGTGTTATTACCTAAGTACCTATTAAACTTGATGTCACCAGCGAAACGAAAGGAAAGCGAAATATTAATAATGCTTATTGCTATTAAGTATACATGAAAATTACTTATCGAAATTTAAAAGTTCTCAGATGCAAAAAATACTTAAGATACATCGGAAGGTTGAAATGGAATGCATAAAAAACTAGTAAATATACCGACTACTTCCTTAAAATAATTAACTGTAAAGGTCCTGTTTAATTTCCACGATGTAGAAGTATCCAACGACACCTCACATGTTGATATCCGTCAAGCCGTTTGGGTTGTAGGGTCTGCCTTAGAATAGACATACATAGATACATCGTTACATTATATAACTCAAAGGTGAATGATTGACTTGGTGATCTATCGACGCACAGCCCAAACCACTGGACGGATCGGGCTGAAATTTGGCATTCTGGTAGATGTTATGACGTAGCATCCGCTAAGAAAGGATTTTTTTACAATTCTACCCTAAGGGGATAAAATAGGGGATGAAAATATTACTTCGTAACGCGAGCGAAGCCGCGGGCAATAGCTCGTCGTTACATATGCTCGATAAACATTACCCTCCGTAGTCAAGTAAAATTAATCTCACGACATTACTCCCTCCAAATCGACCTATAATATAAAGCAGAAATAGTTATTAATGCTCCCGCGCGCTTAAATAAAATAATTTAAAAAATGAATAATATAAAAATAAAATAATTTTATCACTTAAGCTTAAAAAAACAACTTTACACTGCTTCAAAGAAATAGATAAGTCCTCGACTAGAATACACTAAAGCATGTAGTGAATTTCAAATAGCCCCGATCATAGATTCCTTTTCGATATTAATATTGTAGTACAAGCTTGCGCACGTTAGAAACAATTTGGATTATTTGGAGTATTTCACTTGAGCGGACTTTCCCAAAACATTCTTTGTAGTCCAATGTTCGTAGTAAAACAATGTTCTTCTGGCATAGACACCTTAATGTGTAGAAAGGTCGTCATGTCTATTAATATCATAGTAGGACAAAAATCCAGGAATTTTTTGAAATTGTAGCAGCAAGACAAACTTTAACAGCAATTTAATCATGATTTTAAATGGTTTCAAGCGCCCAAGGCGTCCGCAATGAATCCTTAGCAGGTGTGAAGTATTTTGTTTGGAAGACCTAGCTGAGAATTAGTTTCACTAAGATGAACAATAACTTCCGGAATTATAAGTAATGAAAATTGAACTGTAAATAGGTAATGAAAGTAGCTCAGGCTGGTGGTTTCGAGACCCCGGGGCACAATTCTGAGATTTTTTAATTTAAGATTCTATTTAAGATAATGAGGGGAGGAATTTAACTTTAAACCGTTCCGTTCCTTGTTATGCTGCTGATTCGAGATTGACAGATCATTAGAAATGGAAGCAAAAATTCTAAGAACGCTGTCTATCGTTTTTATTTCCCTTGTTCAACACACTTATTTAAATTAGGCATAATTAAAGAATTTAATGATAAACTCATTTGAAGAAATTTTTATTCAATATCTACTCTATAATTTCCTTAGTCTATGGCGTATGCTTGTAGCTTTGTAAACCCACTTCTCGTATGCATAATATTATTTCCTCTTCATTATAGAGAAAACTCTTATATTATGAACATTCCAACATGAATGATGGAATATTTTATCGTGAACCATTTTCTATAAAGTTTAGAAAATTGTTATATTATATATCCTATGTAGTACGAACCTCTCATAGAAAATCTTTTTTCTTTTACATCGTTATACAAAGCTACTGTTAAAACATACTGTTTTATGAAAATGATGCTTAGGAAAATATATCGCCCTACTGCTAGGCACAAGCATTCTTCTCAGAATGAGAAAGATTAAACGTAAAATTAAAACAATTAACTTTGTAACTCTAAGAATATTTTGAAGAACTCTCCCTTGAGTTTTATTTGCAAGTCATTTAAAGGTGTTATAATTAGAGTAATCGATTATTTTAATCTAAAGGTGTCCCCAACTCCCAACATATGTACCTTAATGTGTAATTCTGAAGATATATTTATTAAATATGAAACGTGATATTTTTAAAGAAGTTACGGAAGATGAGAAGATAAAAATAATTAATTTATAATACGCATACATCTGAATTTTGGAAGTTACAGGTGCGTGCCTAGGATTTGAATGTCGGACCCCTCGACTGAGTGGCCGCGTTTCAACCACTAAGCTATCACTGCTTCATATTCATACTACCTAAAGGAATTTCTTTAGAAGAAGTTTCTCTCACTTTAAAACCCAAGTCGCACCGGGTGTCGGAGCGATGTTGTACAATGTCAAAGCGATATTCTATAAGCAATGTTGCCAACTGAACTTTAATAGTAACATGGAACTTTGCACGGGCATGCGAACTTTGGGAAACTCGCAAGTTGCTCAACTTGGAGCTCTTGCAGTTGTGTTGTAAACTTACATTACGTTTTTTTATCAGACTTTATCACTCTTCTCTTAGTTAGTTTAGAGATTTTATCATGCGATAGATAGTGGTTCTGCTTTTGCGGTATAAAAATATAATCAAAGTTAGCATAAATCACGTAGGTATATCTGCAAGTATATAATTGCAATTGTATAAGTAAGTAAATAAACAAAAGAATACAATAAGATACAAGAAAGGTTTAAATATAGCTTTAGTTTCGGCCGTCTTCAGGTTAGTTTTTGTGCGTTGCATGTTGCATAGTTCGCACAGCTGCAGGCGTTTCAGCAGCTAGTTGGAAAAGGCCCTTAATAGTTAAATAAGGAGTAGGTACTAAAGATCACGGGCCAGTAACATCATATACCTACACATTCTAATTCTTTGCGAATTCTCAGCTGAACGTAAACTTATAAGTTGCGATTACCACGACAACACGAGAACACAGTCAGTGTGAATCATCTTTTATGTGTCTTGTCTTGTATATTTTGGTAGATACCAAATCATTGGCTGCATTTGATTTGCATACTCGTTTGTTAGTTGTGTCATTTAAGCATCATGGCACAACACAAATTAAATTTATTGACGTGTATTTAGTAATGACTATCTAACGGCAACTGTTTTCTTGTCCCACTGCACTGGGTACAGATTCCCATTGTTGGGGTAAGTCTGTAGCTTCCTTTACTACGTTGCTCCAATACAGATTAGTATAATTAGTGAAGTGATTATTTGTGAAGGATTTTTTAAATTAACCATTAACCACCAATAGCGCGCGTTCAGACCAGAGCATTAAAGTCAGCCGCTGACTATAAGCTGACTGTCAACCCAGACATAAACGTAAGCTAAATAAGCTAAAGATACTATAGACCGTATTGGAGCTGATAATCCGCCACTACGCATAGCGTGGCGTATGGCATGATAGCAGCGATTTAGTATGAACGAAAGTTGAATATCTGCAAAAAAGAAGAACGTATGTAAGCGCGCTGACAGTCACCAGCTGACTATCCGCTTCGATGTAAACGCACTAATATACTGTACGTATGGCCTTCGACAATGTTTAACGAGTGGTATCCAATCATTGAAGAAATTAAATGCTCACGAAATTTGACGATCATGAACATACTATTACCTACGCTAGTGAAAAGTTATAAAATATTTATAAAATGTAAGTATTTCAAACATTTAACAATACGCTATAAAAAAGTTATTAACTGCAAAAAACACATAATAAATACGATAAAGTAACTTAAATATCCATTTACAAAATTCATCAAAATAAACCGCTGAGGACAGGATTCGAACCTGCGCGGGTATAACCCATTGGATTTCAAGTCCAACTCCTTAACCACTCGGACACCTCAGCTGATGTAAGAGCTGTCTAATTTTACGTACACTATTATATTAAAATGATGTAGCGTATATCATCATCATAATTGTATATTTATTGTTATTATTTACACAGCCTGAAAACACAAGGCCAGGTGAATTACCAATGCTTATTGTTCGTGCTTCTTACTGAACGTAGAGACCAAGTATCTACTTTAAATAAATTGTGATATAAATTAGAACCTAACTAGGGCAATCGTATTTTTTAACATTTTAGATTAGAGAAAGACCAACATAACTAACTTTTTTTGTTATTATTTCTTGTGACGAATGCAGGAAATGAGCATGCTGCCATCTACCCACGGCCCGAGATAGTTTGGTTACTTCCCCAGAACCCAAAGAACCTAGTTGGAAAGACCCATATAATTACATAATGATATATTATATTAAATGCGTAAAACACCCTCCGAATTAAAACACACCGGCGTAATTACACTAATACGAGACTAAGTTATGTATTGATAGATATTGGTAGTCGAAACAGTTTTATCCCGTTTTAATGGTCAAAGATCGTTTCAGTAATTACTTATAATATTATCTAATAATATTTAAAATATTTTTTTACTAATTTGGTTTGGTTTTTTTCGGTTTCTGTTTAATAAATCACGATAATTTCTCGACGAAGATTACGACATGACAGATAGCGTGTGACGGAATCATATGCCATGTTGTCAAAAAATGTCAGCCAACAAGGAAAGTAACCTTGTTCAGGCATATATTGAATTAAATAAATTCTGCCAAAGCGGTGACTATGATAGAGCATTAAAATCTACGGGGAAGAGTGAGTAAATTAAACTAATTAATAATAAACTTAAATATACAAATTAATTCTAAGTTTCACAAGTTGTTGTCGTCGACCAGGGTGCGTGTGAAACTTTTCTATTTTTAAATGAAAGAACCCATGTATTGGATTTCCATTCAAAATTTTATTGATATTTATCTTCTAGGACCTTAACTTTAGAGTAAAACCGGATAATTTAATTGTATATAGCTCTAATTCATTTCCAATACTATATTCGTTTTCATTTGAAATTATTAGTCTGTGCCATCGATTTGCACAGTTCCCAACGTAGGGGTTTTCCCCCCATTTTTAGGTGGTAAATTAGTGGTATTGGATTTTTCTAGGGGTTTTATATGTGTAGGGGTATTTTTAGGGGTTTTGTAAAGGTACGGGAAACGGGTCATAAGCTGGCACGGCATCCCACCAAAAAAATAAAAGAAGCGCACCTAAAGTGTAATATATTTTTAGGGGAATTTTCAAATAATTAATGCAATTATAGGAGGTTTCGACTTACTTTTAGGGATAAATATTTTTGAGAGTTGGTAACACTGTCGATTTGGCACTTTAGAATAAATTATCAGTACATTGTACCCCCCTTAGTATTTAAATATTCATGAAGAGAACAGAGCTATTACTATTTACTATTTTGTACCTCAGATTGCTATCTATTATTATCTTTACAAAATATATTAATTCCTTTTGAAAATTACAGAATGTAAACTTAATATCTGTAAGGTTAATTGGAATAGTAATTTTTAGTGCTCATAAAAATACCATTTTCAATAGATAAGGTAAAGAATTTCTTAAGGCTACTAACTACTTACATTTAAAAATTCTTTACTCCAGTTCTCCAAATAGCACCAACAGAGCAAAAGGCATTCCATTGCAAGGTAATCTGCTACATTCAGCTGCACAACTTTAAAGAAGCGCTATCCGTGCTAAATAACAGCAAGAATGCTGCTCTTGCCGCCAACCTGCACTTTGAGAAGGCGTACACGCAGTACCGACTCAACTGCCCCAAGGAGGCGTTGCAAACGGTGGACAGTGCACCTGAGTTGACACCTGCTTTGAAAGAACTGAGGTAGGTTTTGTTTTAGACCTATTATTATGTTGTATGTACTGAGAATGGAGAGACATTTAAATTTTAAGCCATTCAAAGTTATGCCTGACATTGATAAGTATTAAATCCCAATTTTGTGTGCCAAATATCAACAATTTCTGCATACTACAAATTGTTGAATTTCAAAATTGGTAATCAAAATTTAGATACATTGAATGTTAATTTAATATAAGTTTAATGTGTAGTGTTATGATGAAAGTTAACACAACTATGATTAATCTCAGATTACACATCAATCTTATCTAGAGTTCATTCAGGCTGTCTCTATGACTTGGACTAAGTCTCGTTTGTACCCCATTAGAATGTCAAATAAAAAAAAACAGGGTTGATATGGCATGTCAAAAAGTAAGAACTGATATATAATTCTCTAGGGAATTTAACATATTCCTATGTATGATAATATAGATTATTTAAGTACAATTGTTGCTATTTTAATATTTCAGGGCTCAAATTCTATACCGCCTGGAACAGTACCAGGATTGCTACAACCTGTACCGTGACATAGTGAAGAATACCACCGATGAATATGAAGATGAGAGGAAAGCCAACATGTCAGCCGTCGTGGCTAACCTTGCAGCTCTTAATCCTGTAAGTATTATATTTTATTGTGCTATGGTTAAAATATATGACATCAAAAACCCAAGTTATAATTGAGATAATCTTAAGTTATTTTATAATAAATAAAAATAATAAAACTTCTTTGAAGACCATACTCATTTCTCATCAAATTATTTTGTATATTGTGTAAGTGTAAGTATCTAGTAGATGAAATACACAATTATGTCAATTGTAATTATGACATATTTAGGGACTTTATTAATAAACTGTAATGACATCATGTATTTGTAAATATATTTTCTATTCATTCATATAGTTCTTTATTCTAAGTTAAATTAAATTTTCCCAGTCAGCAGACCTGCCCCAATTTGAAGAAACTACCTATGAGTTATCATACAACGCCGGCAGCACTCTCGCTATGCGAGGCAAGTATAATGAGGCTCTACCCGTGTTGAAAAGGGCTGAGCAGTCCTGCTCGGAGAGTGTCATTGATGATGGGGGTACTGAGGAGGAAGCTAAGGAAGAAGCTGCTATCATCAGGTAATATCTAAATTAAAACAAATTTAGATTTCCTGTATCCTTTGCTAAATAGCTGCCCTTTCATACCCCATGTGGTATTAGAGGTATATTTTTTTAGTAAATTTTTAGGTTGAAAATAAAGCTATATTTATTGTAGGCTATATAAATTTTAGTTTCTGAAGCTGAACACTTCTTTAATATACAAAAGCCATAGTGAAGCCATAGCCATAGTTAACTATGTTTTGGTTACTGTGTAAATGTATAATTATTACGAATTTAGTAATTGATGTAGTGTAATGTAGGTGTGATGACACAACCGTCACACATCACATACCATTTATTCTATTAATGCTTATTCCAGCATAGCATCACATAGATAAAAACTAACATTGATATAAATTATTAATTTCATTAATATAAAAATATTAATTTTATAATTATATTGTAATTATTATATTACTGCTGTTACAGCTATGTTACTCGCTTTCTTTATTTGCATGCTGTTTTCACCTATAATTGTAATGACACTTACCTCTTCTCTGCAATTATGATTGTTGCTTTTAGTGTACATTATGTTGGTGATCATGAATAAATAAATAAATACACTCTAAAATACCAGGGTCCAACAAGCGTACTGCCTGCAACAGATGGGCAAGGAGAAAGAGGCGGCCACAATCTACCAGAGTGTGCTGAAGGACAAGCCCAGCGACCAGGCGCTAGTGGCCATCGCGAGCAACAACTTGGTTGTTATTAACCGGTGTGTATAGTTTTGATAGTCTGACCTTTTCTGTATAGTCCGCGCCAAACTGCTAGTCCCCTCTGAAGTTGTTGTGAGCAGTTGTAGTCATACAATTCGCTATGGCGACGCAATTCATTTCTATATTCAGAGCGGACTAGCAGTTTTAAGCGGATTCTAATAATCTAAAGGTAAAAGGTGTCATCTCTTATGATTTTTCAGTTATTTGTATGATATTCAAAATTAGAAAGTAGACATTACTTAACAATGAAAATTTTGTGAGGAAAAAGTTTCCTTTACGATTTCGTAGAACTTTCAGGTCAAATGCCTAAGAATCGTATAATGAAAATAGTTCTCTAAAGTGTATATTACTCTGAGGATAAAAACGAGTTCCTTATGATGTTGGTAATGACGAAATATTTATTTTCAGAGATATCAACGTGTTCGATTCCCGCAAGCGTATGAAGGCGGCCTCTGCGGAAGGGCTAGAACACAAACTGAACTCTAGGCAACGTGCTTCCATTGTCTATAACCAGGCTATACTGGCCATCTACTCTAACCAGGTAATTATATTGAAAAAAATTGAGATGTTTGTCCATTATATAGTGAATTAATGAGATGAAATAATTAAATCGATAACTTGATTGATGACTTAAATCAACAGACAGAAAAGATAATATAATTTTATTACAGTGATTGGTAGATGTCTCTCTATTTTAGTACACTAGGAACATAATGGTCAGTTATCGTTTATTGTAAAGCAGGCTATAAGGATCAATATAATAACCAAGACCATTTTGCCATGGGTTTAATGCTTTATAAGAAGGTATTTTACTAATTCCCATATGTGGCAACTAAGCTAATTTTTAGGGGTGGCTATACATCAGTGATGGATTCCACATAGAACTGCTGTTTTATATGGTTTTAGTTGGTTATATATATCCAAGGGTGGCAGTGATTACTGTACGGTCTTCGACCGCAAGTCGCTCACCGCATTTACTCCAATCGTAGAAACATTCAGTACACTATGTGACGCGTACAAAACAAGACAATTTCGCCAGTGTACTCACACTATCATCATATTATCACGCAATAAATTTAAATTCTTTCAAAACCTATCATTGCACAACTATAAAACGGTGTCCCCGACATCTTTATGGTCCTTCGAGCCGGATTCGAACCAGCGTTGGATCCTTCATGTCGTCTGCAAGGTTATTTTCTGCATCAATGAAATAAAGAAAAATTCAGTGCTGCTGCTAACGTTAACATGAACAACATTCCAGCCGGACTTCTGCAAGCAGTGCTGCGTGAAGCTCTCCCGCGAGCTGTCCCGCGCGCGCCGCGCCGCGCTGGTGGAGGCCAGCTCGCTCGTCAAGGACGCCAAGAGACCCCAGGCTGTAGCATTACTGCTAAAACATGGGGGAGATTTACTGTTGGCTGCTGTGCAAGTGCTGCTCGCACAGGTATGAAACAAGTGGTAAAAAAAAAAACAAAATAAGATGCTTTCTACACTCACAGCCCCACACTAGGATTTCCTGTATCGCGGGTGCTATGGACACACTGAGACAAATACACAAACACCCACAGCCCGACCCAGAAACAGAAATCTAAATTCATCATTAAGAAATCTGTCTGGCCGGGGATCGAACCCGGGACCCAGCGCGTCAGACGTAGTCGTCGTCCGTAGACAAGTTAATCGTATATAGTCCGCGCCAAACTGCTAATCCGCTCTGAATATAGGAACGAGTCGCGTCGAATAGCAAATTGTAGATATTAGCGGGACGAAGACAGCGCAGGAGTCCTCCCGGCACCCTCCGTTGCCCGCTCTCGCGCACGGGGACGTAGCTGCGGTAGTATGCCCTTACGTTGCTACGGAATATATGCTTATAGTTGGGCGCAATAACTTCAGAGCGGACTAGCAATTTGACGCGGACTACACATAATTAACGTTTTTAAATGTAAATGTTTTTTGAAAAAAATATGTGTATGGTTTTTATCTTATTATTCAAATGATAAATAATTAATTATTGAAATAATAATTTATTTAATCAAAATGTTACTATGACATCAGAATATATGGGTATTGAATATTTTAACTAATAAATACAACCTTTTTGAATAGAGTACAAAAAATTGATGACTTACATTACTTTAAAAATTACGAATTCACCTCTTACATAATTATTTGCTGTGTAAGACCTATGATAAAGTATATTATTTTAAAATAATTATCCCTCAGGGTGATCGCAAAGCAGCGGTGAAACTACTGGAAGAGAGTGAGTACAAGTATAGACCAGCAGTAATTGGATTGCTTAATACTCTACTATCTGCTGACAATGAGTACGAGAAGGCATCGCAACTCTTTACCGATGTGTATGAACATTATAAGGATGATGAACAGGTTTGTTGTTAGACAAAATATATAAGGTTGTGTTATGACGTTGTTGATGGATATTTGTTATTTTTGAATCATGGGTACAGATATCTCTATAACTAAGAAAAGTTTTTTACTAACATGGATATTATATTGAGAGTTTTAGGTTACTTTTTTAAGTTAGTTCAGATATAAATAGTAGGTGCTTTATTCAAATAGTTTTTTGTTTTCAAAAAGACGATATCTTCTTTTTGAAAACATATAAATGTTTAGTTGCTTATTTAACTTAACCTAAAAAAATCTTAAAATTCAGTAGAATTTAAATGTTCTGATTATTTGGAGTTGATTACAGGTGTTTATGGGTGGCAGTAACCACTTACCACCAGGTGGACTGCATGCTCGGCTGCTACTCCTTAATAAATAAATAATAATTAAAAAAAACTAAAAAATACGCTTTTATAAAAAATTCGACCAAAAAATGAAAAATAAATAATAGTTTAAAAAAACTAAAAAAAATACACTTTATATAGAAAATCCAACTAAAAAATAGAAAATATTTTTTTTTAAATTTGAATTAAGAATAGTGTAAATAAGACAAAAATATTTTTTATTGTAAAAAAAGCGGGGGTGCATGGTGTCAATAGTTATAAATATTTTATTGATAGATATTGAGTAGAAGGATTATCATTTTGATAATATCTTAAAAAGCACCCGGTCAAGTCAGGTCGGTCAGGTCAGGTCAGGTCAGGTCAGGTCAGTTCAGGTCAGGTTAGGTTAGGTTAGGTGATCGGCGCGCCTGGTAGATTCCTTTATTGGTCTTAACGCAGACCTTCCGGGTCTCTGGAAAACAAAAATCGCTGATCCTGATTATCCTAGTAAGGATAACGGGTCAGAATGTTTAAAATATTGAATTGTCATCGGTCCTTAATAAGTATGCCAAATTTCGAGTTAATCCGACGTTTTGAAGGGGGTTAAAATCATGTTCAAAGATTCCGTTACATACTAACATACCAACATACATACGTCTGAAGCTAATAAAAAGCGTATTAAAAATAAAAAAATCAAACCTACAGGAATTATCTTTCATATTTTCTAATAGAAATTATGGATACAGCTACTACGTATCTGAACTTCTCTATTGTACATTTTTCAATACCACCATAAGACACTTTTCATGGTCCATTTTTTCAGGATGGTACACAGGTTCATCTACTACTTCCCCAAAACTGACCCCGCTGGTATTCCTTACCTACAGAAGCTGTCGTCGCTCCGGCTAGTGTGGCGCGCGGCGGCGGAGGCGCACCGGCGCGCGGGGCGGAGCGCGGAGGCGGCCGCGGCGCTGGAGGCGCTGGCCCGCGCCGCGCCCGGCGACCGCCGCAGCCTCGCGCGCCTCGTCAAGGCGCTGCGCGACCACCCCGAGAGGGCCAGGCAACTCGCTGCCTCGCTCCCACCCATATCGCAACTTGAGGTCAGTACTCTCTTTTTTATGATATAGGAGTAGCAGACAAGCATGCAGGCTGATGGTAGAGTCCGCGCCAAACTTCTAGTCCGCTCTGAATATAAATCCGTCGCAACAAATTGTAGATATCAGCGGGACGAAGACAGCGCGGGACCTCCGTGGCACCCTCCACTGCCACTGGTACATAGCTGAGTTAGTATGCCCATACGTTGCTACGGAGTATATGCTTGTGGTTGTGTGCGACCGCATTGGCTCTCTAACTATCCCTGCATGGAACAGCTTCACAGCGGACTAAATGTTTGGCGCAAACTATACTAGTTGGTTTAGGTTTAAAGACTCGTAACCCACTCTATCTCTTCGGTTAATATAACGTACGTAAAGCAACGCGGCAGCGCTGGTCCGCGTGACAACCATCGTTTGTCGCAAATTCGAAAGTTTAAGCATTCATTAAAGTTATAAATACCCATTTCAAACAAATTAACGGCAAATATATATTTTTTATTTGTTTTTTAGGGAAAGATCGATATCGAAGCTCTGGAGTCTTCGAAATGGATGATGGGTGCTAAAGTAGTGAAGAAGACTGCTAGCAAACAGGAGCAATCGCCTGGGTATGTGATTTTCATTTATATCAAAAATATTAAATAGCACTAAAACACCTTATATTTTGCATAAGTGGTCATCAAAGCATTTGCAAATTCAAAACATGAAATAAAATCAAACATACTAAGAGACCTGTTAACAATTAATGGATTCCTTACACTATGGTTTAATTCCATTTACAACTATTAATAGTTCATAAAAAACACATATTGTATGAACTAAAAATGAACTAAAACAAACTAAAATCAATATTAGTAATATTTAAAAAATAAACTGTTTTTACGTAAATAAAAATATTGTTAATTTTCAATATAAATATGAATTTGCTTGAATAATACGTACACTTTTACAGAACGCCTGGCTCAGAGTTATCTCAGAAGAAGAAGACGAAACGCAAGCGCAAAACCAAGATCCCACGCAACGCTGACCTGTCGAAACCTCCGGATCCTGAGAGGTAAGTACATTCTTAGGTTTGTTGTTAGAAGGACCATAAAAACCCATCATATTATGAGTTACTTATGTGTCGAGAATAGACAAAATTAATTATAATTAGGAATCTAATCTGATACGTAGTTGATTACAGACGTCCATGGGCAGTAGTAACCCATTTACTACCCCACCCTGCGAAGTATATTAAACTTCAAAAAGAGTTCTGTAAAAAATCCATGTTGAAAAAAAAAATTTTAACTTTGACCACCATTGTTGTAAAAAAAAAGACTAATAATTCAACTTTATTTCTGTGGCCATTGGCTACTGATCGATTTTATCTTAAATATAGTAAATGTGTAATATAATATAACTTTTTATAATAATGTACGGTTTTTCTAATTGCAACCCCTTTATAACATTTTTTCATGTTAATTTGTTGTCTAGTTGGTATAGTGTCGGCTTATCTAAACAGGTGCTAAAATCCTAATATATTTTCAGATGGTTGCCGAAGTACGAGCGGTCTGCGTACCGCAAGCGGCGCGGCGTGCGGCGTGACGTCATCAAGGGCAGCCAGGGCATGACCACCGCCGCCGTCGACCAATAGTCAGTACACTGCTATTTTTACCATCACCTTATACTTCGCCAAATCATCAATAACATCTCTTACCTAAAATCTCTAAAATACGACCACCACTTCATTTCCATGATCTAATTATGTCACTTTCGAGTATCGACCTATCGTCAACACATTTACATAATCACTAGTATCACCTCTATTACTTTGTTATCACCACACCATAACTAGTGTGAGGTTAAGGACGTCATCTCCTCGCGCTCAATATCAGGTCCCAATAACCCGAACACAACCATATCAACACTATCACATTTTTGTACCTTCACCGTTACCTACACCTTGTGGATGAAACCACTAAATATTACTAGTCATCATTTCATCATACATAATTAAAAACCTGTCATCATCACTAAAATTAATCACCAAATTATTCCAACAGCGACATGAGCAAGCAAACGCCGAGCAGTGCGACTGCAACAGCGGCCAAGAGTCCCCGCGTGGAGCCCAAGTCCAGCGAGAGCGCCTGGCAAAGGAAACAGCAGCAGAAGAAGAAAGGCAAGGGCAGGAAGTGGTAGGCTGATGTAACTGCCATGCCGTATATTGTAATAAATGATATTTTTATCACGCATCTACTTTGTGGTTTTATTTGGGCGTGGGGTAGAGGAAAATAGTACCACATGGTTTGTCTCGCGAGACAAACCCGATTCGTATCGGCTCCACATTCTCGTTTCTGGTGCTTTTCTCGCGAGAATGTGGAGCGGGCTTAAAAAGAGGTGCGAGTTAAAAATGGAAATCCTTGTCTATGTGGTGAATGATAGTGAAAGTTAAACTCGCGTTCTGGCGAGAATGTGGAGCGGACTTTAGATTTGTGAAAATTACAAAAAAAAATGTTTTACTAATTTCTTTTAAATCTTTTGATCACAACCCGCTCATCTTATACAGACTTATATCTTCCAATTTGTAATTGTATAAGAAATGTTAATTAGAAATAAACAACTTCTTAAAGTTAAGTGAGACTGTGATAATGCTTTAGCCCATTTTGGGAAAAAAAGCAGTGCAACTATAAAACCTATTTTCTACGACATTTCACAAATGAAATCTGGATCATTAAAAATATGTACTTCATTAAAGTAAATACTATTGTATTTATTGAAATGTATTTATTTATTTATTATCAGTAACATTAATCTAAGTTAAGTATAATTATCTCTTAGTATTCTTCCTTTTAGATTTCCCTGGTCTCTGATTCTTCTTCTTGTTGTTAGGCTTAAACGACTTAGTCTTGAAGTTGAATGGTGTCTTCTTTGCAGAACTGTTGAAACCATCCATTTGATTTGATGATTCCCTAGTATTCAATTTAGACCCTTTCTTTTTGCCGCCAAAACCAAACTTTTTATCTTTATTTGCGCGTTTCTTGTTTATCTTTCCTTTAGGGTCTTTGCCTTTGTTTTCTTTACCTTTGCTATTCTTTCCCTTATTGTCGTCTAAGAAGTCTAAGTCTGTAGATTTTCCTTTCCTGACTCTCTTAAGTTGCTCAAGCATATGTTTCTTATCGGCTGCTTGCTTCAATTTTGCATCAGTCTACAAGAAACAAAATTGCAAAATTAAGTAACTGATTAATAACTGATTATTTTACTTCACCAATTCTAATTTTGTAACAGATGCCAGTTGCATATATTTTTAACATGTGTTTTATAGTTGTTTGATTTCAACATAATGGTCAAATAATTTACAGTTACACAATCAGTTTGCCTGCTAGCTTTATATAACAGAAGCATCTAATTATCAAGCAATCATTTATAACATTCTCTAATAGGACATGAACTCTGCCTGAACTTTATCAAAAACTTCTTGAGGTCTTAGTTAAATATCTTCCTATTAAACATTCAAAATAAAAAAAACGACTGCTGCATGGCTACAATAAAACTTGATACTGTAACTGTCAAAAATAGAAGATTTTCGTGTACTTTTGGCATAACAATTTATTATAAGTCTTTAACATACCTGTACTCGTTTAGCAATCTTCTTCTGCTCGCGGAGTTGCCTGACCTTCTCCACACGTGCCTGCGCTGCCTGCTTCGACATCAGATTCTTGCGCACCTTCTGCATGTGCTCATCTGACTTAGCCATCTCTGCGAAGTAGTCATCAGGACTGAAACAAAAATAATAGCTAATTAATACTATAATTTAAGCACCTGCACCTGTAATCCTAGACATCTTAGCAGTGTAAATTTAAAATGGTATTTCTGTCACCTTATACAAATAGGTCAGTGAAAAAATCATTGATAAAGACATTGGGAATAACGTGTTAAATATGTCAGTTCTAAAAATTTAATAAGAAATACACACATTTTTCTGTGTATTTCTTGCACCCCGGATATGCTGCCCTTGGAACAATATGCTTTTGAATACAAGATTATACTCAATATCAGCTTACTCCAATGGTCATTGGGCCAAAGGCACACATATTCACACATTATCTCTATATAAGGTAAGCCATATTACCTTATATAGACATAATATATGTGCTATATGGCTAAAATATTAAAATTGTATAAATGTAGTATTTAATCTCAAGCCTTTGTAATAATTACAAAAAATACTAAAAATGCCAGGTATATGATTTACCGTCTAGTAGGAATGCTGAGGTCCTTAAGTCTCTTGATGCCGTCTACAACAGCTGCCTGCGCTTGTCTGTGGATGAGATTCTCCCGCTTGAACTCATTTAGCACGGGATCCTGCGCAGCATCATACACTTGGTTGCCTCTTGTGTTTTCCTTTACATTCCTGAAGCAAATATTCACATATGAAATTATAAGTTGTTCCTGTAAGTGTAGTAATTGCAAACAACATTACACTAAACTCTAATAAACCCTAGAGAAGTGATTAATTTTGTAAAAAGAATGGACTTTAGTTACTAGGTCCAACTGACCATAAGTGGTTATTGATGCCCTAGAACATCAATAACTAATAGAATCACAGTCTTTTCTTGGAACAGCCACGGATTGATTGCTACCCCTGATAACAATGTTGAGATGCCGCCTGTAAATTTGTTACTACAAATTTAAAACCAGGTCATAGTAGCATTACACTGTGCTACTGTAAGGGAGGTACAGATGTGAACCTTGCGGCTACAGTTAAATCACAATGGTGTTGGAGCCTTAGGGATTTTTCTGTTGAAGTTCAATACTAACTTTCTTCTCTGTGTTGTTTCCTCTATCTGCATGGCCACATCCGGCGCCATGGGGGCCACACTAGTGACAAGGTCCAGGGTCTCCACCCATGGCAACTTCAGCTCAAACTCCTTTAATTTTGCTTTAAGGTCCGCTACATTGTTCACATAAGTCTTCTCAACTTTCTCAATTTCTTCATTGAGACCTGGCTTCAGTAGGCCTTTGGCAAATGCCTCCTGTAACTTTATTATACACACAATTGAATATTAGGACTCGGATCACGAGCGTTTTTTACCCGAATTTTTAAATAATACAGAATTACACAATATTATTTACAGAGTGCAGACTTATGACAAAGGGGGCACGTACGGACGAACCGAAATACATTAAAGTAAATATTATATTATTATTCTGAGAATATTAAAGTTAAGAAAATAGTATTTTCCAGACAAATTCCAAAATTTAACCACCAAAAAACACACACACGTAATGTTTTACTAAAATAATAAATTATTAAATACTTACTTCTTCATCAGAATCTACATCAGTGTCACTATCGTTTAAAATAAAATCAGTCATATTCGTATGTATCTTTTGGACTGTTGATCAGCAATTTAATAAAATGTAAGCAATAACATAACCTCTCAACTCTCATGCACCTCCCTCCTATTTTAAATAAAACGTGCTATGACATTGACAATACAACAAAATTGATAAGTATTACAATTGACAGCATACATTTTTAAATATAATTTTGGGCCCGCCTGTGCTATAGGTTCGACTGCGACATTTAAATATTAATATTATAATGATATTTAATATATCATGTAATAATTCAGTATAATTTAAAAAATGCAATAATGTAAATGTTATATTAAATATTTAGGAATTTGTAAAATATATTGCTGTAATGGAAGGCATTTGCTAAGTTAATTTGCTTAATAGATTTCCATTTAAATAATCTAGTTTAAAAATAAAATAAAAACTTATAATAAGGATTCTAGCCTGAGATCCTATGAAATGGTGTATGACACAATTTAATCACCTACTTATAATTATTTACCTGCTAATAATAATAAGTAATTATTTGCATTTTAATCGAATTAGCAACTATTACATACCTTAAATCAAAACATTTCAACAGAATTTTTAATATGAAATTCCTACAAGTTGTAATGAATGAACGGATTATGATGATTATTATAAGCATATAATTCAATGAACATGAATTATTTGTATTTTCCCGCTAAAAATCGCAAATAGAACGTTCTTTTAAACCCACTGCCAGATAAGGCAATAATTACGAACATATACAGTCAAGAGTAATTCATTCTAGAAAATTCTTTTTTGTTAGTCATCGCGCATGAAAATTAAGTTAACATTACAAATATAAAAATATTTAATATGAAATACTTTTCTCAAATTTAACTACATGGAACAATAGCTTTTGCTTAATGCTGATTATATTTTGAGATATATAATAATCCCAGTTTTATAATACACTTTTTTAGAAACATACATTTTAAAAATCGGAAAACAGTGGAATATCATAAAAAAATATAAATTAAATTTACTGTGTTTTTAAATAGATTTTAGAATGTTATTAAAGATTCATTTTTCATTTATAAGGTCAGAATAAAATTTTATATAACAGTAATAATCTCACCTCCCTCAATAATAAATAGTAACCAAAACTTATAACTTAAAATTATATTTTAATAAAATAATTTAAAGTGATTATAGCTATGATATTAAATTACTTTTCATTTTATTTTGAACGCGCTCACATCAAACATTAGGTAAATTAAAAAAGTTATCAATTGGTTTTGGATTTCTACTTAGAAAAAAGTAAAACATTAAACCATAGATTGAGGCCGTTTCTCAACTTTTAAATTTTAAAATAATAATATTTCAATAATAATACATTTTAATTGCAATAAAGCAAACTTAGATTTACTTTAAAAATTAACTGATAGAGTAGTTTTTACTCATATGTATTGGTAAAGTATTCAATTTAAAAAGGATCGCCGTTGACCGGATGTACCAGGTACTTCGACATGTTTCGTGAAACCCCCCGTTGTTTTGTATCAAGAAAATGCAATGGCCGCCATCTTCGACTCTTGTGAATGTTTTGGTCGTAGTTTCGGACTTTGAGGCCTATTTCATATGTGCTATGAAATTATTTGATGGAAATTGTTTCGCTACTTCGTAGGTGTTATTAATTTGTTTTTAAAAAGGTTAGTACAGTATTTCTTTCGCAATTTATATAAAAGTGTTTACATCTGGATTTCGTAGCATAACTATTGTGATGTTGTCATTTTCCTAAGTTACGGAGTGTTTTTATTCTCATTGCGTTAATCAGTTAATAAAATATTGGTCAGTTGTGTCATTATTATGGTATTAAACATTCATAAATATACAAACCTCATTTTCGTGTGTACTTATATTTCTCACTTCTTTGTTACTAAGCGGAATCGGTCTTAGTATTTTATTACGTTGTTTAGCATAATTTTTGTAATACTTTCATAAAGTTATGTGATTTTTATCGGTTCTAGGTTAGTGTTTACTTTTTGATGTTTAGAGACATTTCAGTTTTCGTGCTACAATAATGGCGGCAGTGGATTTTAACCTATCCGCGTATTTAGTGATTTTTTACTTTTCCGAAGCATTGATGTTGATTTATTTTGGTGATATCCCTTATATTTTCCCGTAGGAAGCGAAATAATGTGACTTTCGATTAGATTTCTGGAACAATGACCCCGACTGTCATATTGTATTTTGTGGACTAAAAATATTTTTGTAACGCTGATATGATCGCGGCCCGTGAGAATCATGAAGACGGATGGGTAAAAAGTCGATTTTCGATTGCAGTCACATGAAATAAACTCGGGAGGGCAGGGTGCGCTCCGACCCATCATCTCGGGTTTGACCCAAGATGATATTCCAAGAATGTCAGCTACTTCAGAGTATGAACCTGTGGCCCAACAAGTGAGTACCAGCCGTGCATTTCCCATATAAATCCACCTCATACACTCATTACATGTCTGTGACCTTGTGTCATCTAAGGTCTGTATTTGCTGTAATTTTCGTGACAAAAATGCACTTCTTTACGTTAATTCCGCTAAAGCACTGCTAGATGCATATTTGTTATTATAAAACATACTAACTTTCACTTGAAACACACATTTCACATTAGTATCACACCTCATTAAACCATTCTTGGCCATATCACAACTGCTCTTCGTCTATCAAATAATTATGATACTAAATATCGTACCCGAGGGTAAAGCATAAAATGTCAATTAATAAAACTATATGTCATGAATAAAGTGTTAAAAACTATGTTGTATTTATTAATCCTTTACACTTTGTACTTTGTGCCATCATAGGTTAGGCAGACACTTCCATTATTAATAATTTAGATGTCTTGTACGGTTCATTTTATTTGTCCGTTGTACCCAATACAGAATTCTTATGTGAGGTTATGAGTGCAGAAAGTGTTATTTATATTTCATTTAGTTACAATACAGTTTACAGTTGGTAAGTGCAGTGTTAGAATTGTTTTACACACATACTTTGCTGTTATTGTACTGATAAGAGTGTTAAATTCATATAGTCATTGTAAGTTTCATCAGAATATATAATTTAAATTGTGTATCATAAAATTACTGGATATGGGAAATCAGTTTCTTATAAACCGTATACTCTAATAAATAAATGTTAAATTGTGTGTTGTATTAACATAAAACTTGTGTTTTACTTGTGAATCTATAAACATAAGCTATGATGTCTACCCTGTATTTTAATAATCCTTTTCTTGTTATAGGATTACGGGCCGGCCACCTCCAGTCAGAACATATATGAGTGCCTGTTGGACCGTCAATTAACGAATACTATGGATGTACCTAGTGTAAGAACCCCTGTATTACGGGCAGTTCCAGTTTCACCTACTCAGGGAGATCCTGAACCTGATTCCACAAATCCTGAAAGCATTATTCAATCAGTTCATAAAGTAGAAAAGGAAGTTGAATATCACATTAGCGAGAAGAGGTGTGATGCAGAGATGTCTGTAGATTCCCTATCTAGGATTGTCCGAATAGAGGACACTACCATAGAAAATGTGGGACGCATTGCCTACCCGATTATACAGGAAACTGATGATTCTGGTGATGGTAACTATGTAGAGAATGCAGCCACTTTAATCCAAGCACCATTAAATACAGCTATAGTTCAAAATGTTACTAAACTACCACAAAACTTTACAATCAATGTAGATGCAGCCGTAGGTAACATTACAGCTATACAAAATGTATCCCAAGAAGTTGGAAACCAAACTTTGTGGGTACCTACAATACTTGCAACCAGTGTCGACCCCAAACACGAAGAAGACAGACCACCAAGTGTCTCGCAGATTATTATCACAAGTGAAAGCTATGTCAATGATACAAGTCAGGCAGGAAGGAGAACAAATATTATTACAGAGACTAGTTACATTAGCAGACCCAAAACTTCTAAAGTCCAGATTTTAAGCAACATATCCTTACCGAAGAATTCTAATTACTCACAACAGTATCTAACTCAGGGTAAAGAAATTACAGCACCAATGTATGGCACACCAAATCATGTGTACAAGCTTAGTACGAATGTTGTTTCACAAAAGCATATGAACAACTCTGTATTATGTACAAAACCACCTAAGAGCCAATCATTAATCGGATGTACTTCTTTATCGCCTACAGTTATAAACAATAGTCCTATAAAAAATGTGTCTTATAGTCATACGTTTACTAAGAGCACAAACTTGAATAAGTCATCAAATAAAGTAAATAATGGTGCTAATTTGAATGCTATGGTTGCGGCGTCCACTGGCAACACACAATGCCATATATTATCTCGTGTTGTCTCTGGACCAAACAAGCTATCTGTACATGCTGGTCGAAAATCTGTTAACGCTTTTAAAGGTTCTAAGAATACACAAGTGTCTCAGAAGACTCAGTCGAGAGCAATAAAGATCATACAGCAAACAGGCTCAGCACACAAGCTAGAAACAAAGCCCTGGCCTGTTACAAGCGTCACATACAAGAATCAACAAACAAACTATGATGTAGATACAAATACATCTAAGATTATACAAAAAGTTGGTAGTCCTACGTCAAATAAAAGCCAACAAACAATGCCACTACAGAAATTGCCAAAAGGTGAGCGGTTAGTACTTCAGTCACCTTGTGGCCCTGTGTTGTTATCTACTGGTCCTATCAGCACGAGTTTGCCTAAAGGTCCTCATTATGTACAGTCAGGATCAACACCTAATCTTCGATATGTGCAAACATATGGGCCCGCTGACAATCAGCTCTCAACAGTTTCTCAAGTTTCTGCTAATCAGCAACTTACAGCACAAATATTGCAATCACTAGCTCAACCTAAAATTATGTTGCAACCTAGTCCGACTCCAGTCCATCCAGTGAACCATCATATCTCTCCGCCTACCACTGTTGAAGTTGAACCAGTAGAAATAAAACCTGTTAATCAAAAGAGAATTGTTTTGTAAGTATAGCAATAATAATATACCATTGTATGTGTAACATTTGTTGATATTTGAAAATTAATGTATCTGTTTTCCTTTTTCTTTACAGTGGCGACAAATCGACGTTATTAACCGCTGATGACATTGTTGGTATGGAAGAAAGGCCAAATCTCTCTGAAGAGATACGTCGGTATTCTATTCAAGCGTTAGCAATCATTATGCTAGATCACACATATGCCTTGCCAATGCAAAAGCAACCTGTTGTTACGACGGCCGCAACGCCAGTTACGACAGTGGCTCCAACGGTATCATCACCGACTATAACTACTACTCCTTCAAGTCCATTGAAAAGGACATCACCAGTAATAATGTCAACAGCGTCTGTTTGTGAAGTGCCACAAACAGTTCCCACAAGTGTTATCGGTACACCCATACCCGTCACTACTATTCAAATGGGAGCTCTAACATATAAACCACAGCTGGCGCCAGTCCAAGACGATGATGCTGCTTCCGTAATATCTTCCGTGGAAGGAGACAGGAAATGTGATGCCCCCAGAGGTGGTAGTGATACAGAGACTGCTCCAGAAGGAGAAGAAGAAGGCAAAACTAGATGCATTTGTGAGTTCACTCATGACGATGGGTACATGATATGTTGTGATCGTTGTGGTGAATGGCAACATGTAGATTGTATGGGAATTGATAGACAAAATATACCCGATGCGTACATGTGTGAGCTGTGCATGCCGCGGCCAATAGACCGTCGACATGCGCGTGCCATACAATTAAGGAAAAGAGAAGAATTGAGTGCTTTAGGCGCGTCAGATTCAGATTCATCTGAGTGTGGACGACTTCCAGGTGCACAGAGGAGAAAACGTCTACTTACAGTCACTACTTATACAAATACCAGTGGTTCATGTGTCACCACATATAATTCAAATGTTCCTGTCTTGCCACCACTGCCCCAACCTACAACTCTAGCGCTACCAAAACGAGGTCCCAAGAAACCTAAGAAGCCTGAGGTAGTGAGAAAGGGAACTAAGAGAAAACTGTCCGAAAAAAGAGTAAAGCGTAAGAAGGAAATGTTGCTGAACAGAAATAAATATAATTCAAGTCTTACAAACCAATCACATTGGCAAGACACCTATGAACTAGCTATGACTAATCATTACAGTCCAGAGTTAAGAGCAAAGATTATGAAATATAGTAGCAAACTCGGTAACACACCAAATATGGCATCAGCTATTACAGCACATTTATGTACTACTGTACCCCATGCTGGTGGCAAAATTCTTATTGCTACAAAGGATCTTAAAGAGAATATGCCAGTTATTGAATTGAGAGGTAAATATATGTTATCAAACCAACACAGGCCGCAACTGCAAAATTCTGCACGAGCAGGGAGTCAGAAGCCCGGTCCCTTTGTTTTCTTCTACAGATTACCAAAGGATAATACTCAAATATGTATTGACACGAGAACATATGGCAATGAGGCGAGATTTGTCAGAAGATCATGTAAACCTAATGCTGAACTACAACACTGCATTGTAAAAGGTGCTTTACATGTTTATTTGGTTACCATTGGTGTCATTCAATCTGACACTGAAATCACTGTTGGTCACGATACCAACGGCAGTAAACAACCGTGTGCCTGCGGAAATCCTAAGCATTGCAAGGTTAATGGGTTAAACACTTTAGTGCCCAAAAAAAGTCTTGACTTCTCTCAAAGAGAGAAAAGAAGTAGAAATAGATGTTTAAGTTCTTCATCGCCTGTTTCACCGCCACTTTCTTCATTAATTAATACTCCAGTTAAAGATATTTCACTTCCGTTTACAAATTTTAAAATGGAGAAAAAATCTCCCATCAAACATGAATATCCGCCTATGTCACCTATTAAAGATGTGCTTCCACTTAATTTTGAACAGCCAATAAAAACCGAGCCTTTTGAAGATACTAAACCTGAGATGCAGGAAATAGATTTATTGGCAAAAGAAGAAATGAAACCGGATATAGATGAGCCAGACTTCATAAAACTAGAACCTAAAAATGAAGAATTTGAAGAGGAACTAGCTACAATTGTTCCAGAGCCAGAACCGGTTAAAACGCCAAAAAAAGAGGAAGTAAAAGAAGAAGTAACTGTCCGGAAAGTTCCAGTAATAAAATCAAAACTGGAGGAACACGAAATCAAGGAAGAATTTATTCCGTACCCTGAACCTATTCCAGTTGTGCAGTTACAACTTGTGCCAATACAACCTATACCACCTGTGCAACCTGTGCAAATTGTCCAACCTATCCAACCTATTGAGCCTGTACAACACATAGAACCTCCTATTCAGCCCTTGGAACCAGTATTACCATCACATATGCCTGTGCAACCTGTGCAAATGCCTGTACAACCACCTATCCAACCTATATTGACTTCACCGCCAATTATTGAGCCAGAAGAAATAAAACAAGAGAAAGTCGAAGAACAGAAGCCTAAAGAGGAACCAAAGATAGAGAAAGTAGAAGATGAACGGCCGGTGACGCGAGAGTTTGTTGCTAAATCGGCATGTCACGATAGGTCTTCCAGATCGAGTAGAACCACTTGCGTGAATCAGGATTCTATGGACGACAAGACTGATGATTCACAAGACAAGATACCTACTAATAAAATGAAGGAGAAAGAAAAAAGGAAAATGGTAAGTAAATCACAAACAGACACTATAATTAAACTTAAAATTGTACTAGGACGAGATTTAATATAAAATTTTATGTTCCAGACTCGAGAAGAACGGAAAATGGAGGCAATAATGAAGGCGTTCGAACGGATGGAGAAAGCGGAACAGCGTAAAATGGAAGTAAAAGAAAGACAAAAACGCAGAGAATCTGATCCCCATCCGAATTCGTTTGATAAAGATGACGACGATGACGTACATTGCAGTACTAAAAAGAGAAAGAGGTTTGATTATAATAATAAAATTATTGTAACTATTTAATTTTTGTGATGTTTTATGTTATGTATTAAAATTCTTATTTTTTATAGACGTAAGGGCCGTGCGCGAACAACCTCGCAGTCTAATCGCAGGAGGTTGAATTCTGCTGACAGTGATATGCTGACATCTGGTGACGAGGCTACACCATTATCTCCACCCAGAATGCCACTATCTAGGCCTGAACCTCCCGTTGCTGTAGAACCCGCAAGATTAGATAGGCCACACGATACAATTAATGAGGTTTGTGTTACTTGCAATATTACGAAAGAATATTCATATCTCATAGAATTACAATGATATTTTTTTGTTCTCAGGACCTTGGACTCAGTTCAGCATGTTTATTAGTGGAAGCAGCAGTCGGCTCCGTCGAATCTGCCTTCAAGCTACCGAAAACGAAGAAAACAATGGCTACCGAATGGGTAGGACGCTCGCCAGAACGCACCCCTTCACCTTACCACTCACCTTACAGACCGACCTTAGTGTCAGCACCGTCGTTAGAAAGCTTAGTTCGAGTGGCGTCCACAATGATAGGGGACTTGAGTGGCGGTCAAGACTTGGATCATGAAGACGATCTACAAAGTTCCCCGCCTCGAACGCCAGGTCGGGAAAGAAACAGGCCGCCCAAGAAAGCCAAGAGAATCACGAGGAGTACACTCCCAACAGAAGTGCCTGAAGTTGTGACCCCAGTGATGCCCCAACACAGTGCTAAGAAGCGATGGTTGAGGCAAGCAATCAGTGAAGAAAGTGACTCCCCGTCCACTGGTTTGTTTCCACAAGATTCTCATGTCTGCTTACATACAAAATCAGGTACAAAACTTTGTTCTCATCTATTTTAATACATAATTTAAATCTTACACTTAGTTATGGTTTTGCATGTAAGCAGACCGTAAAACTTTATGATAGTTTTAGTTCTAACGTTACTAAATATAGATATAGATGTCTTTGTTTCAGAGTCTCCGCCCAATGAAATGGTAACTCCATTAAAGAAAAGACGATTAGCTAGAGAATCTTTGTCATGTGAAGCGAATACTATTGTACCTGTAAGTCTAGTAGTGAGTAAAGTAGAATACAATTGAAATCTTTAGAGTGATAATGTAATGTTAGATATGTATAAGAATGTATGTAGAAATTGATTAGAACTCAATAATTAACTTTCTCCTGCAGTGTCATGAAGATACATCACCTATTTTGACGTCTGAAGACTCTCCGGTCAAAGAGGACGCATTAGCTCTTGCGCGTCAATATAAAAGAAATATTATGGACATGTATAGCAGGGATAGGACTCGGTCCGACAGTGGTCAAGGTTCGGACGATCAGTGCAATATGGACAATGATGTCCTCAATGTAAATATAAAAGGGCCACATGATACAGAACATATCAGGCGGATTATAGGTGTGCCCACACCTGAAGAGGAAGTCCCGCCAGATCTCCCTAAACCTGAAGATATCACAATAAACAACAATAACGTAGAACTCGATGAAATTGGTTACAACAAAGTTGTTCCCATGGAAATAGACACGACTGTCATAACTCAATCAAAAATAGAATCGAATGAGAACAGCAACGAAGTTAAAGGGATTGAAAGTCCCAACGACAAGGTGAACAGTTCTCAATCTGCGGATACGAGTGGCAATTCATCGCCTCAGCGCGACGAAATGGACGACATACAGAAAAAGATACATTCGTTTCACACCGAAAACATTTTATTTCTGAAAAGTCGAAATAAAAAGCCACCGAAGGAAAAACGGAAGAAGGTCAATCTAAATTTTGATCTCAGCATGGTGGACGATCGTATCAGTATTCAGCTGCGAACGGAGAACGACAGCGGCACTAAGACCTCGGAAATGAACGGGGACGTTCACGAGGAAACGCATAGTCACGACGACGGCAAAATCGTGTCGCCGGAAAACATACCGCTGCCGCCGGTCGAGACGATCCCGCTGCCGGCAACAGAGACGATACCGCTGCCGCAGGAACCCATCCCCGTACTGGCGGTGCCGCCTCCGGAAACGATACCTTTACCGGAGGGGCCCATGAAGCCTGCGAAGACCATAATAGTGCCAAGTGTATCAACGCCGGTCGTGGAAAAAGAACCGCCGGAGGAGGAGCCAGAGCGGCCCACGGTGCTGGAGAGCACCGCCACCCTACCCTTCTCCACCCGGTTCAGCACGGGCCTGTTCTCCGGGATCTTCAGCAACATGTCCTCGTTCAAACTGGACAGCCCGATCAACGAGAACATACCGAACATGTCGATTATAAAGAGTGCAATAGATAGGACTACAAGTTTAGACAATAGTTTGTTCGACAAGGACAAAACGGCTCCCGTGGACGAGTTGAAGAGCGTCCAGGAGATATTGACTCGTGTGAATAATATGGACTCTAATAACAGTGTGTTGCTCTCGGGGGTGTTGAAGGGCTCGACTAAGGCGAGCCCGCTGGCCGCGCCGGAGTCGCCGAAGCCGAGCAAGTCGTACTGCGCGCGGGCCAACGACCCCCGCCTCAATCCTCCGCCCACTGAAAAGCCCAAGCCTGTCAGAAGGAAGGTGAGTAACTTAACATTTCTAATTTGATTTTGTTTAGTAGTTCATGTATTATAAGAGGGGTGCAAAAAGAGTTCTCCTCAGAAGCCGGCGATGCATTGGCGACTCCTTTGGTGTTGCAAATGTCCATAGGCGACGGTGACTGCTTTCCACCAGGTAGCCCGTTTGGGTATAAATATAAAAAAAAAATGTTTTGATGAATGATTTAGATTGATAATTTGCACTGTAAATGCGAGCTAATAATTATTTTCAAGACGAATAAAAGATACTTTAAACACTTCACCATATTATGTAAATGATTGATGATTTATATAATAATAAAGTATACTTATGTAAATTAATTCAATTGTAAAGACGACAAAGAACCGTTTTTATAATCATTGCAATTGTTTTATTTAATGAGGGTTGATGAAGTGTGTAACAAACGCATTTAAAAATTATTCACGAATTCACGATGCAGTTGTTTTTGTCTAAATAAAAACGGAGCAAGGCTATAGATTAGATAAGTGCTTTAACCAGCATTCGTCGCTTCATAATTTATTTGTTGCTTCTCATTGCGCATGGAGGATGTGTTGTGTAATTATCCATGTATGTATGGCAAGGTTTATATTGTACGTCGTCGATCTATTACTGTCCCACTGCTGTGCATGGATCTCCTTTCAAATGAGTAGGGTTTGAGCCATAGTCCAGAACGCTGACCAAAGGCGAATTGGTAGACTTTATTTTAACGCCCTCAACAAAATCTTGCCATCTTTTTATTTTCAAACTGTTATATCTATGCATACAACGCAATCCTTGTAGACGGCCCTTTTTGACGGCGATCTATTGCATTACAGATTACATAATTTATTTTTCTTACCACCCCTCTAAGCAACCTCTGGCTTACGTCGCTAATAATATTATTTGTGTATATGTAAAAAAAATATGTTATGTTATGATGACATATACTATATATTTTACAGTTATACATTGATAACAATTATCAATAGTAGTATATATGGTACGTCTATTTCCTGTTGATTATGTTTAAGTTTGTAAAGTATTACATTTCGTAGTTTTTATTAATAAATCAGTGAGTTGCTTAAGAGGGATTAAGCACGATAGACCCCCAACCCTCTCTTTAAAATCATGGACTTACCATCTGCGACCTTTTATTGGCGGCAAAATTCGTATTATTTCGGAGACTCCATACTCTATGAAATATAATGCATACATACTTATATTTTTTTAAAGACTTTCCCATCAAATCCTTCAAAAATCTTGCCCTCAGCTGAATCAAGACAAACATAAATCCTGGAACCGCTACTGACTACGTTTATTATAGTAATAATGCTTGCACAAATTGCTGTTGTTAACATTCGCAACACGACCTCGCCTAGATGTACGAGGCAGATTAGAATGCTTCAAAACGACTTAGCCACCGAAAGGCCACAGGTTAAGAATCAACTTTTACGTGCCCTATGTTATTGTCCTATATATTTAAAAGATAAGTACGTAATTTAAAGGTTCATGTTATTATATTAATAGTACTATAATACTCTTATGAGTTGCGTCGATTTAGTATATTTTATATCAGAATAATGTTTTGACATTATTATGATATGATAGATATGAAATATATTATGATATGATAGATATTGGCGGTTTAATTAAATAGATTATCAATTTTACTATCTTACAATAGGACGTATTTTCCATTATTTGCTTAGCGAATGTCTCAAATTCATGGTGTATATAAAATACCTGTAGTGGAAGAAATATTTTTGTGTTCACTCCACAGTAGTGTATATTTATTGAGTGCACAGTATGAAAACGACATCTGTAAAAGTTGTCTTTATATCACGACAAAATGTGTCGCGTTATGTAAATGTTTGATATGATTCTTATTTTTATACCACCCACAATTTGACTACCCACGCAAGTGCAGTCGCGCACAATACGCCTATACGAATAATAGAATTAAAGCGTCTGCTTTCAAAATAAATTTTATTTCTAACAGACCACTTTACTCAGAGATGCGTCGTCGGCTGATTGAAATTGTTTGAACGGTATTGTATGATGTCAGGCTTATATGAGAATTAGAATTCACTGTAATTATTTTTATTAAAGCTCCCATAGATAAGTATAGATATCTCACCTTGTAATAGAAGGAAGCCATTAAATGGCTGTCATGGTGTAATTTACGCGGAACAATGCCGAAATGCGCAGTTAAGTGGTGCAAAAACACGAAATCGAAGAAAAAGTGCGGAGAAATATCGTTTCATTCGTAAATGATCTAAAAACTGCTTTTTTTTAATATTTTTAAAACATGAAAATAGATAATAGTGACAACTTCAATTATCAAAATTGGTTACATTTTCTTGTTAAGAGTGAGTAATCTTTACTAATCTATGAAAGCTCCAAAGGAACATAACTTAAAAAATGTTGAAACACTTAAAAAAGCGTACTATAGGCTGAGTGATTATTTGACCGATAAAACGGTGTGGTCTGAAGTAGCCCCAGCTCCTCATGTACCACTAGGTTAAGAGCAGAGAGAAACATTTATTTTTTAAAAAAAGATATATATTATGGAGTTTCTTTCGCCGCTTCTTCTCACACCTTGTGAAGTGGTGGTAGTAGTATTGACTTTTAAAAAGTGCTCTGTAGAGAACCTAGTGTGAATTAAAAAAATGATTTGATTTGATTTAACGAACGGCGTCGTTCCCCACCAGCTCTCTATAACGGAATACCGCAAGCGTCACGCGGGCGCGCCGTCCGCGGAGGCGTCGCCGGCGTCCGCGGGCGAGGCGGACGCGGGCGCGGAGTGGTCGTCGGGCTCGTCGGGCGCGGGCTCGCTGTCGCCGCAGCGGCTCGACGCCGCCGCCGCCGCCGCGGTCGACGACCTCGAGCAGCGGCTCCACAAGGACCTCTCCACTTCGCATCTGCCTAAAGGTTAGTCCACTGCTTTTCAGCGACACTCGCCGAAGGATGTGGTTTCGTTCACATGAAATTCGGAATTCTTCAGATTTTAGATCCTTTTTGCTTTTAACACGCTTTTATTGTTTTTTGACGACCGGCGTGGCGGAGCGGTCGCCATACTGGTCTGACCCGCAGAGGGTCCCTCGATACCCGGCCAGACAAAAATGAAAATGGTGAACGGTGTTTGTGTATTTGTCTTTTGTACGATAAAGGGAATCCTGGCGTGTGACCGTGAGTGTAGAAAGCCTTTTTATAATATAGGAGTAGCAGACGAGAATGCAATCCAGTTGAGTTGAGTAAACAATCACAAATATGATTAGATTCCTACCTGAGGTATGAACTGAATTTGCTATGAACCAGAACGATGTTGAATGAAGTTTATCCTAGGGTATTGCCGGAGCGCTACTTACAAACAAACCTTTCTTAAATCCGACGGCAATGTCATCTATCGTGTTGTAAATATTCATATGCAATTAGGTCGTGTTCCTATCTAGCAAAAATGAAGGAGAAAGTAGTATCTCACAATTTTACGGGGGCAATCACTTAAAAATCTTATAGGCTACATGCGTGCATAATATTACAGATGCGACAATTTATTTTGATACCAACACTTGTTTAATAATAGTTCTAGAGATTTTTTTGCATATTGAATCTAATCTTTTTAATACGGTCGTGATGATGAAATGTCTCGTATTGTAAACAGATGTCATTTGAAACAAAATAATTAATCTTGCCAGTAAAGCTCACTCGAATGCCTTCACTAACGAAGCTCCTGAGTGTTTTCAGTATTCATTCAAAATACATGAAGTACCCAACTCAATTCAAATAGTTTGTACGTTTTCCTTAAATGATGTAGCACTATTAAGCTCGTAACGAAATAAATTGCGTCGATTGGATTTGATGGCGTTAGGCTTTATTTTTAAACTTGATTTCCAATATAAATAAAGTAAAACAACTCTAAAATGTATACGATTATTTTACTTCGTTACTTAATAAAAATATAATTTTCCACAATTCACTTGCATTGAATTATGTTCATGACATAAAAGTTAATATTGGTACAGGTGTAAATTTATTACTCTCTATTGCTTAAGTCGATGAGATTGTAATATATATATGTTTCTCGCTCACACATTTATAGGAAAAAAGGAAAAACAAATAGATATGCTGCTTTTTTCGATTACATTTTTATAATAAACAAAATTAAGTACAGACTAAATAACATTTGTTAAATATTCGTAATAACAAATATAGGTAACACATCATACTACTACTACGAACCAAAGTAACATATTCTGACTAATCCATTCCATACTCGATCCATTTATTCATTGAATCAATTATACAATTCTTTATAAGTACAAAGTCTTAATCAAATGCATCCGACTGTACAATTATTATGCAGTGTATTGATTGTCAAGGTCACGGTGATATTACGATACTAAACCGGTTCCACCGGTTAGTGTAATCGTTAAATAAACAGTGCTTGATGCTGTATAAAAAGAAAGCAAAATGTGTTATTGATAAGTCGTTTTAAATCGTGACTCAATGATTAAACGTAAATTTATGAAAGGGATGCATCATCAAAACATTATTGCCCACTGCTGAGCACCTTTCCAATTGACCAGTTGCCTTTTATAATGAGAAAGGTTAAGGCCACGTAAATTTGAAACAAGACTTCTTATTTTAGAAGTCATGTAGTCCATGTAAAATGGCAGAACCCTCTGTGGTTCGACTCCGGCGGCACCACCGATTCACCAGTTTCTGCCTAATAACAGCAGCGTTAAGCGCTGCTGTGTTCTTATTTAATGGGTGTGGTACTGAAAACATACTTTTCCGAGGCTTTAGCTTAGTTATGAAATTGCCAATGTTTTGTACTTTGGGCTAAATTACATTAAATGGAATGAGGTAGGGAGGTCGAGTGACAATGTGTCGTTCGTGACAACAATGTTTCAGGATTTATTTAATTGTCGCTCGGGGATTTATATGCGTTGCGAATTTATTCGCCTTACAATAAAGTTAAATTCCCTTTGAAAGTTTTTTTCGAACTAGACGTTTTTTAGGTAGTTTAAATAATAATGAGCGTAAATTCACGCCAGCGAAGTGAACCAAGTCAGTGAAACACGTATCCCTAATGCACAAAGCAGTAGTGTTTACAGAATACAGGCACACAAATGTTGCCCGACCCGTTTGCCAACCGGTTGTGGGACAAGACTCGACGCTATTAGGAGACAATGCCCTAAAAGTCGACGAGGTCCTCTAGTTATTTTATATAAATATTTATGTTATATATAGGTAATTTTTAATTTAGCCAAAGGAGAATGCCCATTCTTGGTACTGAATTTTCTCATGCGTCAAAATGAAAGTAATACTAAAATTATTTTTTTATTTTTTTACATAATTTGTCGATCAGAATAGTTTCTTTGAACAGGGGATTCCATTTAAGATAAAATAAGTCGAAATGTTGATTGTTGTTCTTAAAAATTAAAATGGCGGAATTTTATACTCGGAATTCAATAAAATCTAAGGTAAAGTCACCTATTTCCGCGGTATTTTCACCAAAACTAGAAAGAGCGTCAGATATTAAGCATTTGCTACGGCTTAATAAGGAATTAGATAATTTTATCAGAAGCTTTGTTATCTGTACTCCTGAAATAGACTCGACATTTTACGATTAAATATTGATTTAAATGTGTATTTTAAATAAATATGAACCAAGTCAGAAAACCCTAATTCCGATGTAAAAATCCTTATTCCGATGTATTTGGTTCCTAATTCCGAGTATACAAAATAAGGGAGTGAAAGAGATAGAACGACTGCTACATGGTGTATAAAAATAAATGTTATTTATTGAATTTAGTTTCAATTTCGATTTAATTTTTGTTTATTACTTAAAGAGTAGCTTTATCCAAAGTGTTCTTAGCTATAATTAAAGGGAAGCTGCCGAAATAAAACTTTTTTATGGTATAGTTTATTGATTGGTTAATTTTACTAATGTATATCATGTTTTTTTTTAAAACTGCATTCAATTCGTGTATCTGCAATACAATTTTGGATATTCTTCTTCGTGTACTTTACCAAGGTTTATTATCGTACACTATAAATATTATGGAATGCCGTCATGAGGTTTATAGAATTATTTCATTTTGAATAATTTAATCAAATGAAAACGTCGTAAAATGTTCTAGTTCTTATTTAAATATCCATAAAAATCGTATAACAATGTTAGTTCTTCGTTAATTAGGTTTAGCGAATTACTGATACAAACAATAGAAATGTTCTTAAAAACCGATGAAAACTTTAAACACCCTGTATAGTATTTTGCGGTTATGCCGCGGATTAATGTGCCCATATAACCTAATTCCGAATTATATACATCGGAATAGCGTTTCATAACTAAAAATCACGTTTCCAAATTCCGATTATTAAATAATAAAAGACTTTTACACAATTTAGAGGCAGAAAGATGCTTTATGAAAATATGTACATAGTAATATACAATACTTGTTCAATATTACATCCATATCTGGATGAACTTCATTTTCTCTCCTTAGTTGTCCCATAGAAGAAATGAGGAAAGTACATAGATAGGTCATCTTTGATACTATATAATTAGGTAATGCAGTACAATGCAGTACCACGGAAAATGATTTCAATATTAATTGAGTATTAAACTTGTCAAAATTGAAGCAAGACGTGCTTATTCAACACAACAACTACAAAAATTGAAATAAAAAACAAGTCTATGAAATTGCTATTCCGTGGTATACCTCGGTTTTAGGGACAGCCCAAAATATTTGGCACCTAATGCCGCTGTATTTTTAAACTTATTTCTACTCTTATCTGTTAAGAAATAAGCACAATATTTGGATGTTATCGATTCTATATATAATCAATATAATGTTTTCATCGAAACACTATCACACACATGCAAATTTATTGAAAAAATCACTATTTGAGAAATCGTGACATTCACGTGCTAAAGGCCCAAAATGTATGGAGCATACGTTTGATGGAGGCACTAATGCAAAACTATGCGATTATTTAAAAAACCATACACATAATACTATTACGATAGCCATATGACAAAAGAGTGATAAATTATCTATTAAATAACATACCTTTTATTAAAAATGAGTTGGTAAATAGTTTATAAAAGCCGTTTTTGTAAATACCACGGAATATAGTGCCAATTTCAGAACCCCTCGGCATTAGGTGACTTTACCTTATTAGTGTTTTGACTTATGGTTTTTCTCATGTATCAAAATGAAAGTAATATTAAAATTATATTTTTATTTTTTTACATTGTTTGTTTATCAGAATAGTTTCTTTGAACAAGGGGGTTCCATTTAAGATAAAATAAGACGAAATGTTGATTGTTGTTCTTAAAAATTAAAATGGCGGTATTTTATTCTCGGAATTCATTATTTTAGGTTTTTTTACCTACTACCTTTAAAAGTAAATGGAATATGTTAATCGAACTACATTATAGGTACCTACTATCAGTTAAAACCGACCATCAATCTATCGTCGGATATTTTCGATTTTGAGGTTCGGTAAATAACTTCAGAACCCGGGTGCTGATCTAAAAATAATTATTGGTGGTAGTATTTGCTTAATTATACATCGTCCACAACAAGTTTCAATTTGATGCAACTCTGGACGGCGGTCCATACTTTCATGGGCATTGTCCTTTATGGTTTGGGAAGAAATTTATTTGAAAAAGATATTTAGAAATAGAAAAAGATTAATTGATAATGCAAACTTGAGGAATTGGTGTGCATAATGATGATGCATATAATGCATCCTATGATATTCTCCGTAAAATTCTGTATAATTATGTGGAGATTTATGATATTTTTATCATATTACTCGTACAAAGGCAATAAGAAAGTAAAGCCCAAATGACATCTATAATCAACCCAGATAGGACAGAGGTCGCGAGGTCGTTCACCGACGCGTCATTGTCCCTGAGGAGTTGTTGGGATGCCTTATATCTGTATCGTATTCTAGAAAACAGAAGCTTAAGATATATTGGTGTTCGATGATACCTCTATAGTCGAATCACACAGAATTGGAGATAGAATTAGAATAGGAGTTAGTTAAGGTTTGTATGGAAATGTTTGGAAATAATTAATACAGGACTTAATTTTTTTTTCAAAATTATTTTCTTCGAATCCCAGCTAGGGAAATAGATTTTTTCAACTTTAATTATGAAATTTTAATCTCTTTTTAATATAATGTAAAAGTAGCAGATAAGCCTATGGACATCTGTAATAAACCCAAGATAGAATTAGATATTCCTACCTGAGGTTGGTCACAGATGCACCGCCGCTACCCCGGAGGACTAAGCTGGAACGCCTCGAAAAAGTATGTCTCCCTTACCAAACAATCAAATCAAAACACAGTAGCTCTTAACACTACTGTTAATAGGCAGAAATAGGTCTGGCGATGGTACCTTTAAAATCTAATCTTCATTAGAATCGGCTCCACCAAACACCCTTGAAAAAATCGCCCTCTAGGTATACATATAGCCTGACCTACAATTACAGTTTCGTATAAGTTATCTGTGTACACTGTACATAGATGAGCAATTTACATGCAGTATCGCCCCCTAGCGCGCAGCACGAAAGCGGCGGGCGGCGATTGGCGCTGTCACACTCCATTACCGCTGACGGCCCGCTTCCTGCTACCGTGCACTTTCGCGCGAAATGCTCTTTTAATCCGCTCGTGTTGGCCTATAAACAATATTCTGATTGGAAACAGGTCTATTCTGCACGTTCGTGTTAAATTTCAAAACGTAAATTACCATATGAATCATTTGAGTAGGGTGACGTGAGGCGACGTCGATATGGCGTGCCGGTGATATATGGCTTACATTAATCTGAATTTGAAAGGTGGTGGTAGAATCAATGTCTTTCCACCCTGTTTGATGAAAACTAAAACTGCTATTAAGTCATAAGCAAAGTACCGAGGTCATAAATTTCCATATTCATATATCCACAATATTCCACAAAAACGCCTGTGTTGGGATGTGATGCTGCAATGCTGGCTGACTTACTTGTAAGGCGACCATCTTAGTCCTCAGGAGATCTGTATTTTTGATCGATTTCGGAAGAAACACCTATTTATATGCATTTGATTCCAGATGTCCGTGGGCGGCAGTGACCACTTACTATCAGATGCTCGTTTACCATCTCATTGTTATATTAAAAATGTTTATGGTTAAACAGGGTAATTCAATTTTAGTTCCGATTTAAAATTAATAACATCCGTGGATTAATATATTTTGTTATGTCACGGGTAATCAAGATAAGCTGTTTTAATGCGGATATTTCGACATCAGACTGTTTATATGCACTAGTACCTATTAACCTCTACCGTACGTGTAACGTTAATAACAATCTACCTTAACCAATTTATGCAAATAATTGATATTTGTGTAATCAACCCCAGATAAGATTACATTTCTAGTTGAGGTCGGCCCCAAATGCGTTGCTATTCTGAGGGCTAAGTTGGAACGGTTTGGAAAAGTATGTCTCTCTTCGAACAGAACACTGCCGTTATTGCGCAGACATAGATGTGGCAGTGGTGCCGCCGTTTCAGACCACAGAAGATTATATCACCTTAAAACTAAAACTAGTGTGTTCGTAGCATTTATTTAAAGTAATATTGAACATTGATCAACAAACTGCTTTAATCCGATATCTGAATGGCATTACAGAAATATGTTATATCCATACACATGTAGGTGTATACAAATTCAAATTTGTATTTCTAGCCGAACGAAACAACAATTGGCTGGAACAATAGATACGATACAATGCCAATACGTTACAAGTTGACACTTTTATACTGGACAGTACATCAAAAGGTTACACGTAATGCATTTCGCTCGGAACACTATAAATCGTAGGCGCGATTGTGCAAGCTATCGATTTTGTTTTCAGTTTTATATATGCGCCGCCGGCCGCCCCGATAACGATGTACTAAACTTACGTACGACAATAAAACTAAATATTCGCATTTCATACACTATATTGGTAGAACTCAAAAGTACGGGTGGGGTTATTTATGGAACTGATTGCTCTCGATGATAGATAAATTTTACCAGATTCTTATAGTTAAAGTAAAAAGAAGTAAATTTGATAAGATTGTTTTCATTAGGCGTTTAATCTTGGTCTTCAGGAGCAAGGAACTCAGAACGAACTAATCGTTTAATTGTAGACAATAGATTATTGATTTAAGGGGAAAGAAATCACCTGAAGCTCAAACCTTACCACACTCTTCAAACCAGAACACAGCAACGTTTCACACTGCTGTTATAGGGGAAAATAGCTGTGGTGTTGGTGCCGTGGGAGTCGAACCCCAAAGGATTTACCACTTTCACAATAAGTAACACCTTTAATTTAATGAATTTAGTTAATCAAATGTCCGTGATGACCAAAAATATATACAGAGAGATATGACAGTAGGGTGTATTACAGTAAATTGTGTTTAAAGAACTATTTATGTCAGGCATACTATTTCGAAACGTCGATTAAAATGAATGCATAGAATGCATATATTTGCGCAAAACTACTTTCTGTACAAACCGTTCACTATGTTGAAAGACCTACATGTCTTTATATGGGAATTAGAATGTTTGTGAATAAACAGACACACGTTTAGTTATACGAATGAAGGTGGTAGGACCTACGGGGGTAACCGCGACTCCTAATTCTACATCTCTACCTTCTTTTAGATTGAATGCCTCGTCTATTTGGTTTGATCGCAAATGTTTGGATGGTAAATATGAACAAAGCTCATATTCAAAGGTAGAACTTGCAGTTCGAGTCATGTTAAGCATTGCGGTGTTCTGTTTTGAAGAGTCTGGTAAGGAAGAGACGCTATGGTTGTCGACTTGTCGTCATTTTGAACTTCTATCGTTTTAGGAATCGATTTCCAATTCCATGACCACTTACTTTCTGCTGGATTGCTCTTTTAAAATAAATTCACTAAAAGTCGTCGCTATTCATTACATTTCGAATTACGTCTTGTTTTTTAGTATCAAATATATTTACATGTTAAATTACACCGGTTTTAATGCGTACGTTCGTTTCCCGCTAATATACGTCGTATATTTCACGCGTATAATGTCAAGTGTTCGTACATAATGTTCTGTAATCTCAATTTTGCGCGGCCTTCAACACACATATTTGCGATTTACGAGGCTCGTCAATAAAAAAAACTAGGCTGGAGTTAAAATAGAATAACAAAAATAATAAAGAGCAGCGTCGCGAACGCTTTCACAAGTGCTTGTTGTTTACAAGACAAAAACACTATGCCAAATTATCGCAAATTATGTTATCTTTCAATTGAAATATCAATCGTCCGATCGATAATGATCAAAGCGGTTGCGTTAAACGAAAACATTTTTATATTGGAGCTTATTCCACTTCAAACAGCGTACAAAATACACAGCTGTGTTATTAAATGTAACAATGTAAAATATAGGTTAATGTCGCATTTAAATAATTGCATAAATTATGGTTTGCTCATTAGTGATCTCTATGAGACTGTTTTGTTGTGGACGTCATGCATACCATAGACACCCAGAACCAAAATTAAAAGTAAGTTGCATAGCCGGGAATCAAACCCGGTACCCTCCGCAAAGCAATGCGTTATTGTGATAACTATGACACGCGAGTCATCAGTAATTTTTGGCCGTGTTTATTGTCAATCCTCGAAATTTATCATAAACATATGCTATTTCATTCATTAAGAATGAAAATGAACACACTTGTTTACCATCAAATAAATGTATGAACACATTTACAAAAACAACACATGTATGAATCGATACGATACAATGGAAACGAAAAAAAACTCGACACGCTTTATTAAAAACATAAATTCGTTACCGATCCTCCCCGATATTATGACTAGAACATATTGGACATGGTTGCAACAAATGCACCGGTGAATAATTCATGCTTACAAGTTTTTTCCACTACGTGCCGAGTGATTATTGCGACCGTGCCAAGTGCCAGATGCCTTACGAATGAGATAATCCGATGTGTATTGACGTATAGAAAATGTGCTTAACAGAAGGTCTATTGGCGTACAACAACAACACTATACACATCGTTTATTGCCTAAATGCGTTCTCCAGATGAGACATACTTGTATAATAAAGTTTCTAACATGTTAGGTATATTGAAGACTATTAAGTAATAATTAAATATATTTATTTCTTAATAGTTACAAACTATTAAGAAATAAATATAGCATTTACAGCTTCTAGGCCTTAGATACCTATCTATATTCATGTGATAGAACATTATCAGTGGCAGCAGTTTTATTCAATGGCAAATCACAACTGAAATAATCTACCAATAAAACACAAATATTAGTTCTGTGCCAGCTAGCCGTAGGCATGTCATATCAGCACGCTAAGCCAACCAAATCTTCAATTAACTTACTAAACAATCGCGTCCTTCACAATAAGATTATGAAAATAAATTGTTTTTTTTTTTTAAATTTATTTTGATAGTAAATGGTGTTGAACGAAATCAAAATAAAAAAATTTACAAAAAGTGGAGTTGGCTGGTTTGCGAATTAAGGTATCGTTATGTATCTTCAGTGTTATTTAAATAAACAGGTATGAAGAGAGGTACCTTCTGATACTTCTATGTTCTCTATATTCGTTCGAGCCGAACTGACGGCATTGATGCTTCTTACTCTATTTATTTAATAACCGCCGTTCATATTTACGTCTATTTTTATTTATTTATTTATTTATTTGTTAATAGTTGCACCAACGAAGTAATCACTGACAAATCCATTGTACAATTTATATGTATATAAGCAGTAAGTGTCACTTCACTTATAGGTGCAAACGGCATGCAATAGAAGAACAAGTAAGAGCACATAAAAATACATAACAAAATTATAAATTAATTAAAACATTAATATCTACAATTTAAAAAAAATAAATCGGATAATATGCGACAAGAATAAAAAACTACATAAATTCATAAGAAAGATTATAACACAATATTAAATTGACTAAGAAATTAAATATGAAAATTCAATACAATTAAAAACACAATACAATACAGATGTTTAGATTTAACACACAATATTAGAATTATAAAATTGAAATTGAGATAAGAATACAATTAATTATTAGTGGTCCTTAGAAAAACAAGTGTAAACTTTAAATGCGTGCAAAGTATTCGAAAAGATATCAATGGCTTTATCAGAATTATCGAGGCTTAGGTTGTGCACATTGTTGTAGTTCCTCAGCATTCTGTTCAAAGGAGAATGGTGACCAAGGTTGGAACGCGCAGGTTTTATAGAAAATGGTTTGTACTTCCGTGATCTAGGCATTCTTCTTGGAACGGATATGTTTATTTGAGACAGAAGATGAGAGGCATCAATTTGACCATTAACTAGCTTGTACAGAAACATGTAGTCTAGTTGCCTTCTACGGTTTGAAAGAGATTTTAAGCGAAAGTATTGCAACCGATCCTCGTAAGAAGGTAGCGATTTTGCTAAGTTGCAGCTATATGACAGGTGCCACAAAAATCTTTTTTGAATATTTTCTAGACGTTTATTATAAACATCGTAGTGTGGGTTCCACACAACGCTACAATATTCGAGGCCGCTGCGAACAAGAGCATTGAAAATTGCAACTTTAGTAGATGGCTTTTTGAAGTCCCTGCAATTACGCAAAACGAATCCTAGTGCCTTGAATCCTTTTTTAACAATGTGGTCGATATGTAAGTTGAATCGTAGTTTATTGTCAAGTACGACTCCCAAGTCACAGACATGATTAGTCTCGGATAGCGGCTCCCTGTTAATGTAGTAAGTAGTGGTTTGAGAATTGATTTTCTTTCTGGTAAAACGAATTTTGCTGCATTTAGAAATATTTAAATTCATACCGTTCCGCGCGCACCATGATACAAGGTTATTTAAATCGTTTTGAAGCAAAATTCTTTCATCATTTGTATCTACCCGGCTAAAAAATTTCAAATCATCTGCAAACATATAGAATTTTGAATTTTGAAAGCAATTACTGATGTCATTTATGAAGATGTTAAACAAAAGGGGGCCGAAATGGGAGCCTTGTGGAACCCCGGAGAAGGCACAAAATGGTTGAGAGTTATGTCCGCCTATAACTACAACGGATTTTCTATCTATTAGGTAAGAACTCCACCACTTTAGGAAAGTACTGGCTATTCCAAATGAGGCGAGTTTATCCAGCAGCACATTATGACTTACTCTGTCAAAGGCCTTGCTGAAATCAGTGTATATTACGTCGTAGGAATGGCCTTTATCAACTCCCTCAACAAGGTCTTCCACAAAGGAAGTCAAATTTGTTGCCGTAGAACGTGTTTTAATGAATCCGTGTTGTTCAGGTATAATTTGTTGTTTTATGTGCCACGAAAGAACTGGATACAATAGTCTTTCGAAGACTTTAGCAAATACCGGTAATAAAGAAATGGGTCGGTAATTTTTTACGGAGTTAACATCGCCATTTTTGTATAATGGTATTATTAGAGAGGTCTTCCAAGCTGTCGGATACGAGCCAGAACGTAAAGAGCAATTGAAAATCATAGAGAGTGGTTTTGCCAATACACTGGCGCAACGGACTGCGAATATGGATGGTAAGCCATCCGAACCGGCTCCTTTTGTAGCGTCAAGTCTTTTTAACACTCTATAGACATGATCTTTAGTGACAGATAGCATAGTCAAAGAGTTAGTGGCTGAGTCTATATGAGGTTGGCTTGGGACTGTGATGGTAGGTACTTTATTATATAACGAGGAAAATTGCGACGCAAAAAGGTCGCAAATGCCTGGTCCAGTGCTTGCAATTTTGTTATCGAGAGACATTTCAGCAGGGTACGTAGTATTGCCTCCTCTTTTACGTTTCAGGAAAGACCAAATTAATTTAGGGTTCGATGACAGGGATAGCTCAAGCCTTTCTAGATATGTTTTGTAATTTGTCTTACCCAATTTGATGCTCCTTTCGCGAAGTAGTTCGAATGTACGTAAATCACGCGGATTACCATATTTGTGATATTTTAGTCTGTATTTATGTTTTTCCTTCAGCATTTTGATCAAGGGTGTGGAGAACCAAAAGGGGTATTTGCAACTGTTATTTTTGGGTTTGACTTTAGGGACATGTTTAATAATCGCTATCTTGAGCAATTTGTAAAACTTACTGACCATATCGTTCACCGATGTACACGTCGAGAATTCAGCCGTCCAGGAAATGCCGTAAAGGTCATTGATTATTTTTTGGTAATCTGCGCGGTGAAAAAGAAATTTTTCCTCGTGTTTTACTGAGAGGACTTCGATGCACTCAAATGCAAACAAAAATTGAAGGGGTGGGTGTAAGGGGTCGATTATAGTAAGTGGATTTGTAGATACTTGTAATTTAGAGATAGACGTGTTACATAGTAGTAGATCTAGTATTCTATTTTTATTATTGTAATTGCAGTTGTATTGGGATAGGTCGTTTAATGACATGAAGTCAATGATCATGTTATTTAAGTTGCTGTTACAAGAATCTGGTGTAGTTGCGAGGGTTTTAGTTTTTTTCCAGTTCAAACTGCTCAAGTTGAAGTCGCCCAAAATGATTGTATCGCCATTATGGTTTGATAAGGTGCGATTTGTATTGACAATAAAGTGGTTCAATACGTGTTGTTGGACAGGCGGAGGAATATAAACACTGCAAATATATAGGTTTTTACTCATACCAGTTTTATCGTTCATTTCGATCTTAACCCACAGATCTTCGCAATCAGACTCGCTCAGATGTAATCGGCATGATTTAAGATGTTTAGCAATTGCAATTAATACGCCTCCACCATCTTTTTTGTTGTGAAACCCACTACTTTCACGATCTCGTCTATAAACTAAGTATCTGTCGTCAAATAGCTCACTATTATGAACGCCGCTATTCAACCATGTTTCCGTAAAAACTATTATGTCAAAATAGTTACATACAATATTGTTAAACAGTTCACAGGTTTTAGTGCGTAAACCTCTTACATTCTGATAATAAATACTTAAGTCAGTATGCGAGCCCTTAAGTTACAAAAATCAAATTTAGCGGGGCTATGACAAGCGATTAAGTATTTCTAAATTTTTAACAAAGACATAATTCGACTCCTCGTTCCTTCGCATGAAAATCCTTCCATCTCGAATCCAAACGAATTTATATTTTAATTCTTTTGCCTTGCTACGCGCAGCGGCATGTAGGGCCTTATTTTCGGGTGTGAGGTGTTCTATAACATAGATAGGAGTCTTCTTATCTCCACCGATACCCAAATGACTGGTATTCAATTTGTCATCTTTATTATTTTTATTGTACTTGCTCGTGGCGGCTAAAAATTCGTCGCGTAGGCGTGGACTGCTAAACTTCACCAAAATAGAACGTGGTCTTGGACTTGCGTTGTTCATCTTAGCCAGCCTGGAGCACACGTGGATTTGGGTGTCATTAACTGGACATTTAATTATTTTACTAAGTTGCTGTACAGTTTTAATTAAGTTTTCTTGCTTGTTCTCTGGGACGCACTGGATTTCTATGTTGGAGGAGCGTGATTGCTGGTCAAATTGCGATAGGCGTGTCGATAAAAGAAGGTTGGCAGCCCGCAGGGATTCGTTTTCTAATCGAACACTCTCAATTTTAGCGGCTTGTGCAGCAGTTTCATTTTTTACTTTTTCCAGCTCCTCGTTGAAGTAAGCCACGGAAGTTTCAATAGATGTTAGAGCACTTCGAACTTCTGATAGCTGAGGGTTTATTTTATGATGGAAGAAGTTATGTAACTCCTCCCTCATTAAGTTGCGAATATCGCCCGCTGAGAGGCACGAACAATTCGCGGCGCTCCGTGCCTTGCTGCGCTGGGTCACAAAGTCAGGCTGTGGTGAGTGAGTGGTCGCTCGAACTGGAGTGTTTGTATTGTCTCCGCCTTTGCGCTCTTTGCTTCGACACAAAACACAGATCCAGTGAGATAAAGTTACATCGCTCATAGCATCAAAATCTGACTGCTTTAAGTTCATGCAGTAATAGTGATATTTAGCATTGCAACGCGAGCATTGTAAAGTAGGTGTATCGTTTAAAGTGTTGAGGCACCCGGCGCAATCATTAGAGCTAGCCATGGTGTGTATAGCCCAGTTTTTAAGCAAAATTATAAGCAAGAACGTGAAACAAACCAAGATGTGTTCCAGTAGTTGTGAACGAAGCACGGTGGTGTTCAAGTCGTCTGAATGATGCACGACGCACTGCAGCGGCGGTGATGACTCAACGCAATCGAGCTGACTGCGAGTTGTCGTAGGTCGTGGTTAATGAACGTTATTGCAATTATTTAAAACTTTTTTGGCTTGTATCTTCTGAGGCAGTGCGAGTTTCGAGAAACGGTTTTCACTATTAGATAGGTTTTTCCACGGAGCACCGAAGTTACACAATTTAATTAAGTAATAAGCACTTTTTATTGGTTAATGATTTAAAAAATAGCGGAGTTGACGACGACAGATCTTACTTGTTCGAGTGCGTACGACGTAAAAGCCTTTGTTTCCATTCTATAACTATTATTGATAGAAAAAAGTAATATGTGCTAAAATTTTCTGTTTTTAAGCTTGTAAAACGGAGATATCGTGTTTAGGATTGACTGTACATGACCGCATACTCTTGTCATTCAATGTCAGAAATAAATACACTGTTGCCCTTCATTCCTGCCCCAAATCGTGATAAATTATAATAATATTCGTCGTTTTACAAGATAATTACAACCTTGATAAGTCTTCAGAATTCTTAGAACTCTTCGTGATCGGTGACTGAATGTTGAGCGAAGTATAAAGGAATATAATCGTTCTTGCTCTGGTTCTTAGAATGAACGGAAAGTTGAAGTTAAGTTTCTGTACTTAGTTGTTTTTGTATTTATATTTTTATTATCTGCTGGAGGACCCTGTCAGTTAGAAACTTGTTGGAAATTCGTAAAACGGATAACGAATTTCCAGCAAGTTTCCAGCATTGACAAATTATTTTATACATTTAGTATCGGTTTATTTTTGTTTACTTATATGTATTCTTTTGTCCTAAAGGTATTTCTAATTTAAATGACGGTTTAATTTCATTAGTATTACACAAAATATACTATTGCATGTATTTTTTGCCTTGTTGGAGCTTTTATATGTTTTGTACATTTTTTTTTGTGACCAAAATTGTTTATTTTCGTAGAGTCCTTGAGCTGCAGTGATCACTTACGTCAAATGGACAGTACGAATCACGATTCGTACGCTATCAAAACATTGTTTCCACATATAAATAACAATGGATTCCTTTGAATTTTATTTTAAAAAATTAAGAATGTTTACGTCCAAGAATCATGTTCGAATTTGCATAACTGACATATGGTTGGGTGTTAATTTTGTACTGTAAGTTGTTTTTCGTAGGTATTTTTTGCGTGAACAACGAATAATTTACATATTGGCAACTGCCATTGTGTTGAATAAATGAATAAAATATTTTTATAGCACGTGGATGGTCTTTATTTACGTGTATATTAAAACGTGAATTGAAACTCAAATATTGTTTTTGTTATGCGTTAGGAAAAATGTATACAATGGGTTCGAATTCATCATAGCACATTTTGGAAATTGTTATTTTGGAAGGCACTTTTATATGGTAGTAGTGGTAGTACATAGTTTTTCTTCTTCGCATAACAGTTGTAAAACTGCTGTTCCAATTTGAGAGATGTAGCAGCAAGTCATCGGTCCCGTTTATATCATGTCATCCCGATAGTTCTACAGGGATGATAAATATGTAGGATGTGTAGGATATAGAAGACTTTCAATAATAGCCTTGAAAGACGTGAAATCGAACAGGTTATAGTCTCTGTAAAATTGTCAGACCAACATAAAGAGAACTGGCTAATAGATGTCAAAACGAAGCGCTAAATAAGCTAAGATCTAAAAAAAATGTTTCACGAAGCAGAATATTGCGATTGAAACATTTATCATTCATTCAATGTTCATTTGATTCTTCCCTGACAAGAAGACAAAGAAGAAACAAAATAAAGTATAAGTGAGAACATTGAATGCTACATGTGTGTTCTGTGTGTTGTGCAGGTGTGTTCGACGCTCAGCCGACGGCGTCGGAGCGGCAGCGCGAGAACCTCAGCTCGCGGCTGCGGCGGGAGTTCGGCCTCGCGCTGCCCGAAGACGAGGCGGCGCGCCCGCCCACCGACACCTCGGGTGAGAATCACCATCTGTACACGATATATTCTGTACATTATGAGGAGTAGCAGACGAACAGTCCACCTGATGGTGAGTGGCTACTACCGCCCATGGACATCTGTAATCAACCCCAGATAGGATAGATATTCCTACGTAAGGTCGACCACAGATGCGCCGCTACTCCTAAGGACTAAGCTGGAAAGCCTCGGGCAAGTATGTCTCCCTCACCACACCCTTTAAACCAGAACAAAGCAACGCATAACACTGCTGTTATTAGGCAGACATAGGTGTGGCGGTGGTGCCGCCGGAGTCGAACCACAAAGGGTTCTACCATCTTCAATGTATATATTGAATACTAGCTGACCCGGCAAACTTTGTACCGCCTCAAAATCTATTTATCAAATAATTTCATATAAAATATAGCCTATGTTACTCGTGGCTAATGTAGCTTTCGAATGGTGAATGGTGAATTTTTAAAATCGGTCCAGTAGTTTTTGAGCCTATTCATTACAATCAAACAAACAAACAAAGTTTTCCTCTTTATAATATTAGTATAGATATATATATATATATAGTAACTTAATTTTCATAGGTTGTTGATTAATATATTTTTGTATTTGTTTCCAGAGCCGGCAGCGGTCGCGAAGCGGTGCGAGAGGTAGAAGCGGCGGCGATTGTAACATATAACGTAACTTGTACTAGGTTGTAAATTTCCCCTTCCCTTTCGTTTTCACGGTTTTCTGCAAGTACAAATTGTTTTTATTTCCCCCTGTACATATTGTATATACGAGAGTTTAATAAAGGTTAGGGCGTACGTATTGTATGTATAATGGTATGTTTAAAAACAAGATTTTTTATATATGTACAATGTTTATGTATCTTATTGATATGTGTTTTATTTATTATCGATTTATCGATAGCGCGTGTAGGGAACGTCGGCTAGGATTTTTGTACGCATAATGTATAAGTAAATTATAGTTGTTTTTATTATTATTATTATTATTTGTTTTTAATTTTTTTAGCGTATACTAGGTATCTAGGTATCTTGTTAGTGTTAGAACTTTCGGTGTAAGATTCTTAGAGACGTGATCACTACGGATTCGCATTAGCCATTTTAGAGGTTAATTATGTCATTGTGTCATAATTTAAGTGTGTGTGCGTTTTAATGCAATGTCAAATACCATCACAAGGCCTCGGTTAGGCAGCTGGGTACCGCTGGGTTTTCGTTTACCGAACGCTGTTTTTGAGGTTAGCACTATGATTGACGGTTTTTTTCTTTCCTCCCGAAGGCTGGCATCTTTTTTATATATCAATACATTGTGTCTCTAGCAATATGACGAATAATTAAGTTTTTGTGTGAAACATTAGCATAACACGTGCAATAAATATTAACGTGATAATGACGTGACGAAACACAATAAAATGGGTCTTACGCCGTAGCAATAGAGGCCGTAGTTGAGTGCACTCGTTTCAACGTCACGTGACCCACCCACGCAAGCAGTATTTGCTAATGTGTAAAGTTAAAACTGCATTACATATATTTACAGCGTTTTTTTGCGTTTCCATGTAATAATTATCCTTTGCATTTGTATTAATTTGTTTTCTCGTTCAGATAACGAAAGATTGGGAGTTGATATATCGGCAGGTCAGTACCTGATTTGATAAATATTTGTCTTAATATATAAAAATGGATGTCTGTGTGGGTTTGAGATTTATAGACTACGAAAGTAGGCACGTTTAAGCGTTCATGGCGAAGGTTTTTATGCTATTAATATTGTTTTAACTCTACTCTAGGTGGCGCTGTAGCATATCAACTTGTATACCGTTCAACGGATCGCCCTGTAAATTGTATATACATATACGTGCTATTTGATTCTAAAGTATACACAGACAATCCATTTTTATATATAGAAGGGTAAATAAATAATAAGACGGGCCAATGTCTGGCAGATATCGCTAGTAATATATAAATAACAACGAATATAATGTTGTGAAAATCTCGGACTAAACGCGTCTAATGTACCTAACACATAGAACCCAGTGACTAGTGAACGTTCAGATGTACTTGCAAAATATTCTATTAGTTATATAAAGATACATTATATAAATAAATAAATAAATAATCTATATAATACTTGTTAATACGGTGTGTTGGTTCGAGTTAGTATAGTTTTTATCACCTGTCTTAGTAGTTTCAGTGTTTGGCTTTATGTTTTTTTCGTTGAATGGGATATGCTCGGCGATTTATTGTGGCCATTTGCTTATAAATACAACACTACTCGAAAGTAATGTAACAATATTATATACCACCACATATCAGTCGACAAAGTAACGAAATAGACTTCAATGTCCAATGTTTTTCCGATCTAAGATCGACTTTTGACAATTCGTTCATACAAGACGTTGTCAAATTTCGATCTTTAGTAGGTACACGTTGGATCGATAGGATATTAATAGCGGACGTAATTACAATTAACTGATTGGCACACACTCGCCATTCAGTGTTATAATCGCATCTCTAATAAATCTTATGTAAAGCCACGCCCTCTATTGGCAAAAACGAATGAATGCCACTTCTTTGCCCTCGCATACAATGGAAATTTTGCAATATCGCAAACATACCTATAAGAAGTTGTGTTATTCTTTTCACTTGTTACATTTTACTTGTTGCGTTCACACCTAGGTGGAAGTTAATATTTGTTGTCAATTATAATGTTGATCGACGATGATACTTAACAGTAACATGAAACTTTACCTGAAACGGTTCTACATAGTAATTTCTGCTTACTGTTATTATTTACCATTAGTTGCTGGTTTTACAATAATTTGTTTGCATACTTTCCCAATTAGTATAATGATTCATATCTTTCTATTAAATTGGCAACTTGCTTATGATTTTGGAATGAGTCCATTCCGTATAGCAAATTGAAATTGAAGTCATATAATATTGTTGTTGTCTCACTTTAAAACTCAGAAACTTCAGATACGAAATCCAATCAAAACGTTTGCAAAATAGTTTTTTATTAGTCTCGTAATTGACCAATCTCCGATAAATTATTGTGTGGCAAAATAACATTTAATATAATTATATTTAATTTATCAAGATCATATTTCCGTGTGTGTGAACCTTTACTTCTTTAGATTTTTACAATGTAGAAAAATATAAATTCAAGAATATTATTATGTTCTTTGATGATCTTTTATAAGCCCAGTGCGTCGCTCCATCCCAAAAATTGCTCAATATTTTTGAAAATATGTGTCATATGCGTGGTAACGGTTGTAAAGTCAATTGATTCGTGTTTGGGGGTACTCTCGATTGAAAGGTATTTATATATATTGGCTACAGTTTTAATATTTCGGCAATATTATTAAATGTATTTAAAAATACAAGAATTGAACGGTAGTGAAAACTCGTAAAAGGATCTATCTCTAATAGCATTACCAAAATTCATTAAAAGTTTCAAAAATAATTCTGTTTCAGTCGGATTGCGCTGCTTTGGTCAAATTTTACCCAAACAATGAATAAATATGAAATGAATAGTTTTCTTTACAATACCAATAAAGACAAAAAATCTATACTTAAATTATATCTTCCATATTGTCGTAGCTTATGTAACTTGACTCCAATTTTTTTTAGATATTAGTGCTATTAAAGTTAGAACAAATATTATATTTGAAGATTTGTTATAAAATGGTCTCTTTATATATGAGATGATTTTCCTCAATTTATATTCAAGTCTGAATTGAGATTAATTTATATTGATCTATTTCATTTTTAGTCTCATGCAATTAAGTCCTACAAATTTGTTTAAACAGAATGAAACTCCGATTGATCATTCGGTCCTTTGTTTTATCAAAAAGAAATTAAAATACTCTTCAGTGATTATATGTAACCTAAGGTACTACTTAGTTCTTATGAGGACTGTATAAAATAATACCCGTCAACTGCCACTTTTATAACTTATGTTTATTGCATTCTGGACAGAATAAAAAAGCGCAAGCAACCATCTGAACGTATGACTGATGCTTGTAATATGTAGCGCTTAAGACATACATAAATTTCATATGCTTCCGAGTGGACATACCGCCTAATGTACATTTATGATAGGCCAAGCCATAATGTTCTTCAGTTTCTCTTTTGTATAGTATAATGATCCCTTTATAATATAATAAACTTTCGCTTTATCTAATATAAATAAATGTAAACGTATTTGCTAGTGGAAATGAGGGTAGCTAAGTGTCTGATTTAAGGAGGTGTCGATCAATTTGTAGCTTACTTTGGTGTCATTTGTATGCGGTGATTTTAACTAATTGTCCTTGTCAATTTAACGTATCGATCTATGAAGATCAATTTCTAAAAAAATATTGTTCGGAAAACAATTTTGACCACAAAAAGGTTGTTTTAGTTTTAATTGAGATTTTTGCTTAGTAAATAAAAAGTTGTGATTGTGATTCTTAGCTATGCGAAAAAGCCTTTTATTGAGAAACAATTTTAGCGTGATTTTGAATTGTTTTAGCTTTTTTTGTCAATATATCATTTTGACCATTTAATTAATTTCTGTCATGGCTTTATAACATATACGTTAATTAATTGTGTACTATTCAATTGGATTGCATAAATAATGTCAAGAAACGATTATTTATAAAAATAACAGATTTTCCTCTACTTTTAAACATTTTCTCTGAAAACTATGTTTTTGTGTCCAACAAGCGGAAATAGGACTGGCGGCTGATGCTTCATATGAATCAACTGTATATTTACAATACACAAACACATAAGGCCGCGCGTCCAAATGATTGAAATAATCTATAGTACTGTATTTGTTCAAAAACACATCAGTTTTGTAAACACATTTTGAATTAAAAATCCAAAACGCCGGTTGTTATTTTTTTGTGTAGGCTGAATAATAATATTTTCATGTATGTCACCGTTTTGTTTTTGTAAATTGGCAATAAATATGAATTGTCACAATATAATCGAATTTGCCATATGTTGCTTGTTTTGTTCAATACTTGATTACCTTTTCAATTACATTGTGGCATGTTCGTTTTTAAACCAATAGTCATATAGTTGCAACCGATTGTAATATTGTTTATATGACTATCGTTATATATTTGTTTATACTGTGTTACATTACAACTACTTATAATATCCAATTCTTATGCATAATCATAATAGTTAATTAGATTTTAGTCAACATGTTGCAATAATTCGCCTAAAGGCAAAACACATTAGTGAATAGAGAATTATTAACACACAAAATGATATTTTAGCCGGTTTTTATTTAATTCTTAATTTTATTATAATTTTTATATGTATTATATATAGGGAAAGGATTGAAGAGTATTCTCAGTTGTACAGTGTCTCGTTGGAGGTTCGGCGCGGTTATGAAATGAAATTGTAAATATCTCTGATCTGGTTGTTAATACGGTGTAAATTACTCGCTTTATGTATCGTTTGAGTGCATTTTGGGCGCGTCGTTTTCAAGTTGTCAACTATTCGGATTGAAAAAACTGTAAAAAAGCGTGTAATACGAACAGTGAAGCTGCACCATCCAGTAATCTGTGATACATGCAACCACTGCCTTTAGCGTAATTATGTATTTGCTAATAAAGAATATTGTGACGTGTACGCGATTAGGGCGTCTTTCTTACGGTTTTTTCACCTGTTCGCTGCGCGGGCGCTGTGACGCAAATGTCCAGGTGATTATTGTACAAGTGGTCCGACGAGATGACTTATTTTTATATGTAGCTTTCACTCACCTACATCAATATGTGATAAGAAACTAATATCAGATTTGTAATTTAAAGTTAGAGGCTAGATGTAGAGCCAACAAGGCGATAAAATAGTGTTTGGTATTTCTCAGACGTCGGACTGTCATGATAGTAATGGTTGGATAGCATGACAAATGTAAGCTAAAAGATATAATTCAAGTCGAACGAGCGGTTGTACACGGATAAGAGGGTAGTTTTGTAAGTTTATGGCGAGTAAAAGGTCGTACTTTTCCTAGTGAGAGTTAACCCAAGTGCATTATTTTTGTAAGTTTTTGTAACGTGTACCGTACGCAGTTGCGACTTGTACTTTGTAAGTATGCGTTAGACAAGCGACGCGCCATCATGCACTCAACGTTTTACGTCTCTGTAGAATGTTAGACAAAATCTTTGTGATAAAAAAAACTTTTAAAATATCATTCAGTAGAACGATGTCTCTGTATATATTATAGCGTATGGATAAGCAAAAGCTACATATATTTTGTTAATGTTGATGGAGGTACGCACTCTTAATATCATTTGCAGGCAGTAGCGTAGTACTCTGTCGTACTTCTCTTGTGTTCTGATCACTCCCACCTCCGATTGTCTATCCAAATTCGTTATTATTCTTGTAAGGTATTCGATGTAACAATGGAATATTTTGCAATATATAAATAATATAATTTTTTACTGTAAGTGGATCATAACATAGTAGAGCTGTATATTATCCAGATGTCAAATATTATTTCTTTCTTAATGTTTGAACTAAACATGTAAAATTTAAAATAATAATATAGAATAAAAGATGTTATGATAATTAATTACATAAAATCTTTGTTTGAATTTGTCGCCTTTTCCTTAATATTATCCAAACTGCAAAACACTTACCTTGAATCAAAATATTGATATACATACAATATACAGGGTGAATTTTTAAAACGGGCCTTCAGGGCCAAATCCGAAACTATAAGGATTAGCGAAAAATGCTGAAAGGAGTTACGAGGCCGATTTTGATAAAAACTAAAACTGCATCATTACTTTTTTAAAATAACTTTTTCCCTAGCCGGGAATCGAACGAGTTCATTTTGAAAAAAAATGCACCCTCTATATTATTCCACTATCTGATAGTGTTGCTTATAAGGATCAAAATCTGGAAAGTAATGATAAATGACAAACTAAAGGAAAAGCCTCAATTCTAAGAAAATACATATTTTTTCATATTAATTTGGCAGTTAAGTTCCCGCCATTCATTAATTTCGTGTATTAACATTTTTTTGGCTTGATGTTTCTAATCATTCGAAATGGACGTTTTGTTTCCCAATAATTTATATTTTTATGTCCGACTTAGCTAAGGTTATTTTAGGACCATTAAAATAGATTTACTTGCTATGGACGGAGTTTTGTTTAATACAGATGTAAAGTTGACAATTTGCGAGAATTACTTTTTAGAGTCAAATCCGAGTGATTACTAAAAAAAGAGATATAGAAAATCATATTTAACGTTGAAACGAAGTTGTGAACAACAAACGATAAGGATTTACTATTTAATCAGTTCTCTATTTTCATTAATAAATAAATACTAAAAACGGCGGTAACTTATTTGCCAAACTATTACTTTCTCATACTAAGCCGTATGTCATAGTCATAACATCGAATAATTAGTTGATTAACCAACCAATTCTTCAGTGGTATGACTTATGTCTGTTTCTAGAGAATTATACATAAAACATTTATTATGTATAATCCTTAAGGATTAGTATGCCAATGTATGGAAAAATACGTATTTTCTTCAAAATTTTCCTTTTCCTTTAATTTGTCACATAACATTACTTCCCAGAATTTGATCCTTATAAGCGACACTATCAGATAGTGGAATAATATAGAGGGTGCATTTTTTTCAAAATGAACTCGTTCGATTCCCGGCTAGGGAAAAAGTTATTTTAAAAAAGTAATGATGCAGTTTTAGTTTTTATCAAAATCGGCCTCGTAACTCCTTTCAGCATTTTTCGCTAATCCTTATAGTTTCGGATTTGGCCCTGAAGGCCCGTTTTAAAAATTCACCCTGTATACTATTATTTTAATTTCCAAGTCATAATATAAAATAAACCTAAACACTCAAACTAAACAACAGCTTTGTACGAATCCTGTTGGAATAGAAATTACCAGAATATACCTTCCAACTTAATCCTTGTTCGAAACATACAAATTTGTCTATGAGTAGACGGACACAGGAACATACAATATAATATTTATTATAAACATAAATTACCTACACCTCATCAGAACTTGTAGATCTTAATTTAATTATAACAAAGACCCGGAAAAATATACAATTTTTTTAGACATTTGTTTGTTTTTTTGAAGTGAATAAAGAAAAAATGACAATTGATGAAAAAGGAAAGGAAAAATTAACATACAAACATATAGGAGAACAAAAACAGATCGAAAATCAAATTGAAATCGTCGTGAGAATGCAGTCACAAGTTGTGCACAATCATACTTTGTTATACACATAGTTCGTCACGAACATAGCTTAGGGTTCGTACACAAAAGTGCGATGCGACGTCGCATCGCAAAAATCTGCGAGCTCCCTCGACGCATCGCAAGAACTTGCGAATTGATTCGCATCGCACAGTGGTTGTTGTTGTTGGTCACCCTGAGAGACGCTACGCCGCACGATATCGCATCGCAGCAATTCGCATCGCAATTTTCTGCGTTGCGAATTCGCATCGCGTCGCATCGCAGTTTTGTGTTCGAGCCCTTACCCGACACGCAATTCGTCACAAATATATTTGCCAAACTCGAAGTTCGTCACGAATACAGTTTGTCAAACATACACTCCGTCACAAATATGTTTATCATGAAACGCTGGTCAATGTTAAATACTCAGATGAATATTTACTTATCAAAGGTAAATCGCTTTATGCCGTAATTAACATGGACGTATATTACTGCGTAAGCGCTGTTGCAGATGACTAATGTCCACGGTCGACAGTGACCATTTACTATCAGGTGAAATGCAAGGTACACTTCACCCACCTCATTTATTTCATAAAAAAAAACCTCAACCTACTAAAGCATCAACTATTTTAATTAATTTATTATTCGATTCAGAATCGAGCAACAATGAATTTGAATTTTATCGACTAACGATGGAGCCTAATCTTAAATTAAGACATAAGCCAAATTCATCGGTATTTGAAATTTGGTGGCATTTCTTTCACATTCATCCCTTTAAAGTAAAACAGTAATAATTCATCATTTTTCTCAAACGTCTTGAAATGATATAATTTCAAATAAGTCATATTTCAACGCGATAAAAGTAGCGAGATTTTGTAAAATTATAAAATAAAAGGATCAAATTTCGATTTTTTTGTATCTAAGATCGATTTGCTAATCTCTTAAATCTAAAATGATTCTGTGTGTTCGTTTAAATTTTTGTAAAAAAAGCGATTCCTCGATTAATCGATTTCAGTTCGACATGAGACATCCCTATTAGTTAATGTCACTGTCATCAGACTCATTATTGACATAATATAATAATCAGTGTTGGCAACTGTACGATAATTATCGTACATGTACGATAATTTGATACCACCGTACGATGTACGATTGCGAGTCATTATCGTACGCAAATGTACGATAATTGGCTACTTGACACTTTTTGGGAAACTGTTTTAATGAATTCATATACGTATTATATAATGACTAAAAGTCGAATGTATCCAAAGAGAGCTTTAACTGAAAGCGGTGATAAAACGATTCGCAATTTATACGATGCAGAACAGGACAGTGATAATACTGATAATGATATCATAATGCCGGAAGATTCTTAATCTAAAGTCATTTAAAAAGAAGATTCCAAGAGTCGTTAGTTTGTAATGTATTTCGATTTAGATATAGATTATTCGTTCATCCAGAAATTTATAAAATGTTAATTAATACATATTCTGTCACTGTAAGTATGCATAAATAAATTTAATAATTGTTTGATTAACTTTGAAGCCATTTAATTTTCGTAACATTTTTGAATCGCACAAATTTTCGCGCCATCCCTCACGCGTGCATCGCGCCCAGGTGCGCGGTGCACCCATGTGAAAATCATAAAACTCGAAAAATGACGTGTCGGGCCGGTCGGGCGGTCGAGTGCAATATAAATTTATGATAAATATCTATTTTCATTAATAACTAACGCGTTTTTATGAAATTTGAACATGTACGATAATTTTTCGGCAGATACGATAATTTTACGCCCCTGGTACGATCAGCGCCATCTCCCAGGTTGCCAACACTGATAATAATATGTCACTATCATTCATTCAATGAATTGTAAATTGTGTCAATTGAGAATTTTGATGTCTTTTAAAGTTTTGAGTTATTAGTGTTTACGAACAGTAAATATTATTGTTACTGTGTTAAGTTGTTGTGCTCAAGGATAATTTGCTACCAGGATCATGTACGCATGTTCTTCTACCAAGATGTCAGCAAAGAAAATGTTTGTACAGAACTTTCATTAATAAATTAAACAGTTATTCAGTAATCTATATCATACAGGATATGTACACAGTTTTTATTATTTTTTAAATACAACATTGTTGATGTTTGATCTTTAGGAAATATTACTTTATATTTTTTTGTAAGATTGAATTAGCAAATGAGCATGTATTCCACATACATACAGCATACATGGTTCTATGTACAGATCTATGTCAATCTCAGATGCCTCATACAACTTACTGGCATCCACACCGTTCCAACAACATAGAAGAACTGCTTCATGCCAGAAATAAATATCAACTTTAAAATTATTTTTATTGTGTATACTTATAACATTTGATATGTATATTGACACTCCTCATTTTGGGGGGTACCACAGGTACCCAATGAGTTAATAACTGCTTATAAATGGCATTTCAGAGTAAGAAGCACAAATGACCAAATACATTACATGATTAAATATATGACAGCAAACCCTGCATTTGCTAACCACAAGAACACAAATCCTGCAGAGTGGAAGAGGATAGAAGAACAATGGGAATCTTTAAGGACTGCTCTCAAGTCCTATGGACCTGATAAATCTACCCATCAATGGAAACAGGTATAACTATTGTGTAGGTAATGAAGTCAGGAGTGATAGCCTACTGGTTTGAAAGTGTTTCTCAATGGTGAAGTCCAAGATTTGTATACTAGACACCAGAGATTTTTAAAAATTATATATATTGGAAATGATTTATATATTATGTCTTATCGATAGAATGAAATTGTGAGTATACTTCGCCAGCATAGTAACCTATGACCTCCAACCTCTCATTACTTCTTAGGGGAAACTTGTACCAAGCAGTGGAACAATAATCCAATGAGATTCAGGAGTTCTTTTTGTAAATCTGAAGTATCTTAAAAATATTATTCATCCACAGCTCATATTATCTAGATTTTTTCTTATAATATGGGAGTAGCAGACCACCATGCAGTCCACCTGATGGTAAGTGGCTACTGCCGCCCATGGACATCTGTAAACCACTCCAGATAGGATTAATTTTTCCTACCTGGAGTCGGCCACAGGTGAGCTGCCACCTCTGAGGACTAAGCTGGAACGCCTCGGAAAAGCATGCCTCCCTTACCACACCCTTCAAACCATAACACAGCAGCACTCAACATTGCTGTTATGAGGCAGAAATAGGTGTGGCAGTGGTGCTGCTGGAGTCGAACCACAAAGGGTTCTACTACCTTCATAATATATGTAAGGACCTGCAGTTCTGTACAATTTTTAGGGTATTTCTTTGCATGGTTCTCAAAATTCTAATAAAACTACAGTTTATGATAAATTCATAGTTGTTTTGTTTCACAGACCTGGCGAGATTTGAAGAGGAAATATAAAATAAATTTAAATGATACATCTGGCAAAGACAATGGAGAAACATCAATGTCTGATGATTTTACAGAAAATAACACAACAGAAACCTTAAATTCTAATGATGATGCAACTTCTTTAGAAGGGACTATGGATTCTCAAAATGGGGTGAGTTAATTTAATAAACTCTTGTATTTTTAAATGAAATAGACAATTAATATGCGTGCAGTTGGTATTGCTGCTCTGGACATCATAAACCCTAATTAGTATAAACAATCCCACATAATCGGCGTCGCTCCCACGTCGTCGGGTACCTTTTGAGGGTTTACCCCTCGAGAAAAAAAAAAGGGTAAACTAAGGTTTGGCTTGATCTAATGTTGACCACTGCTATGACTCTCACTGTCCTCTTGAACACAGTAGTGATTGGCACTGCTTTTAGAAAACAGACATATGTGTAGGGGTAGTATCTCTGAAGTCAGACTACAAAGGGCTTTTCCATTCAATAGAAATTAGCTTTTCCATACAATAAGTAATATGTATGAGTGATTAAAATTATTTTTATAAATTGGAGGTGTTATTTTAAACATCTATATTTTATTTACAAGGAAAATACATATGAAATATGTCATTAAAATCAACATAGTAAATTGTATGACTACACCTGTTCGCAACCACTTCAGAGAAGACTAGTAGTTTGGCGTGGGCTATGCAACAATACACCAAACCACCAATATAAGTTTATTGAAGTTGTAACAAAGAAGGATTGTTTTCTAAATCACTCACCTGAGTGCCTTAAGTTCAGTTTATTCTGCAAAATATAATTAAAAATATACTCTTCTGTTTAAATTTCAGAAATTTAATTACTCAGAAGATGTGGGAAAGGAACATTTCGACTGGAGTGATTTTATCAAGAAGTCAAAAATCAAAAGGACACATGTGTAAGTATATGTAACAAGCATATATTATATTTAAATCTCAGAAAGCGATGCCCATGCATACAATACAAAGCTATACTTCCTTTCTTAGAAGTTGGTGAAAAAAATACAAAAAGCATGACTTGGCTATTACCATTTTTTACAGTTTGTGCACAAACACACAAATAAATATTTTATTGGATTATATGGCAGCTCACCATTCCTTTGCTAATGGCCTACTGCGTGACCATTTGGGTATAGCTAAAATGCAACACCAGTGGCAATACTTATGGGAAACACTAAAGGAGTATGGGCCTGAAAAGTCTATTGTTCAATGGAAACAGGTATACTTTTTCAGATTTGAATGGCTAGGGGGCTTCTGTTGAAGTTTATTAAGATCCTTACGCCGTTTGTCCACCGCCACCGTCACCGAGTCGATACCGATAATTAATGACGGCGCCGAAGTAGCGTACATACATATATTATAGCCGCTTGTCCACCGCACGCCCGTCACCCGAGCACCGTCATCCCGGCCGCCGATATTTCGAGTAAATCAGCGTGACCGCTAGATCGGCACCGAGACTTTGACGGTCCGATGTGCCGGCAATATAAAACACATTGGAACTTGTCCATACTCTGCCGACACCGGAAATTAACCGCCGATATCAGTCGTGATAGACAAACTATCGACCTCACATTAAAATCAGCCCAAAATAATCTCGTTCACGGTATCGGTTCGGTGGCGGTGGACAAACGTCTTTATCTGTGGCCTATGGACATCTGTAACCAAATTCATATGAAGAAAGTGATCTACATGAACCTGATCACATATGTAATGCACTCCTGAAGACTAAGATGGTTGCCTCAAACTTAAGTCAGCTTTGTATACACACCTTTCAACCGCTTCAAATGCCCGGATTTTAGTAGCGAGTTGGATATGCAAAAAGTTCAGAGTTAACTCGAATAGCCAGGCACCTAAATGATGAAATAGATTATTGCTCTGGTTGTAGGGGTCTGTGTTACATCTATGTGTATGTATGTCATGACTAATGATACAGGAAATCCTATTGTGGGCGACAGAATATTTCTAAATATATATAACTCAAAGGTGACTGACTGACATAGTGATCTATCAACGCACAGCCCAAACCACTGGACGGATCGGGCTGAAATTTGGCATGCAGGTAGATGTTATGACGTAGGCGTCCGCTAAGAAAGAGTTTTGATCAATTCTACCTCCAAAGGGATAAAATAGGGAATGAAAATATTACTTAGTAAAGTAACGCGAGCGAAGCCGCGGGCAAAAGCTCGTTTTAATTATAAAATTAATAAACAACTACATTACATATTATAAAGCTACATTTTACTACATATTATAAAGTTATATTTCTTGAGAGTATCACAATAAAAGAAACATTTAAAGGAAGATGATATATTTTCATAAATACTTTATAACAATGACAAAATATGAAAATATGACAATTGGTTTCCCACCAACTCTCAAAACTCAATCTCCCGCCACGCCGCACCGCACTTCACCGCATCACAGATTAAAAATCACTCCACCACAATATATAAATTATTCATTATTATTGTCTTATTTTACAGACATGGAGGGACTTAAAGAAAAAAGCAAGAAGAGAACATGAGGAAAATATCTCTGCCATGGAAAAAGGCAGGTATGCACCACCAATATCCAATTTGAGTTTGAAAGTGTTAGAAATTATGGGACATTCGTATATGGAATTGGAATCTGATTCTGATTTAGAACCAGAAATTAGTATGGATAGAACACTACCGGAGCCACCAAATAGTAACGTAAGTTATGGGTTTTATTTGTGTGTCATATTTAAGTGTACAGAGATGGAATTTACTAAATTTCATTAATTACTACTTATTATTTGTTTCTTTTGCTAATACTATTTTTTATTTAACATGTGATATGTGCATTTTAGGTCAAATGTGACATAGAAAAGGAGCAGCATTTCCCACAGACAGGAAATAGATTAAAACAGAGAAAACATGGGTAAGTGACAATTTCTTTCCTTGGCGACTCGTGTGGCGAAGCGATCGCTTAGTAGAACCCTTTGTGGTTAGACTCCGGCGGCACCACCGCCACGTCCATGAGCGGCAGTAGCCACTTACCATCAAGTAGACTGCGTGCTCTTCTGCTACTACATATTATAAAAATCCTGGTTATAAAAAAGCCATATTATAAAAAACCAGGTACATATTTAAATAATTAATTTAGATATCGGTTCCGGTGTTTGTGTATTCGTTTTACGTTTTACGAGACAGGGAAGCTTTGTATAGAGTTGTGACTGTAAAAAGCGTTTTTTTTCTTACGCCTGTTGTGACCCGTTACAGTGGACTGTAATATTGCGAACTGCAATCGTTGCTTTCATATTTTATATATAGGTACATTAATTTTTTTTTTTCTGCAGGATGAGAGAAATTTATATAATTCATACGTCGAAGCTAGATCAAATTAAATTGTCCATGTGTGTCATATTAATCATGCATCGTAAACAGGATTTTGAACGTAAATAAAAGACACACGCATAAAAATAAACATTATATTTCTCAATGGCCATAATGTACTTGACTAACAAAATAATTACGAGCGTCTAGCTCCAATTTACATCATAAAATAATAATCAGTCATTTTATTAGTCGAGTATCCGTTACCATATAAAACAGTTACCTCTAAAATGAATATGTACAACGTAATGGCGGAAACATTTTATAGTAGAATTTTACATTAAAAATAAATCAAATAATCTTAACACCTATATAATAACGACGACTATAGTACTATTATAAGTCCGTTACCCGTGGGACAACAAAACGTGGAAACCACTGTATAACACACTGATTTAAATATCAATATAACTACAGGAGAGCGTGACTTACTATTGCTTAACAATTATTAAAACTATGTAATAATTACGTATTTGTCGAAATAAAATACATATCACTGTATAACATCAACCAAAACAAACAAACAATAACTAAAAATGACCACATATCACTTGACTATAGAAAGCATATTATACAGGTACTATAAACATTATTATTTATCCTAAAGTAATTATTAGCTTACCGGCATTTACAAATATTATGTCTTATATATATAACATCACTATTGTAGGAATATTGAACATATATTGCCTCGCGGGTAGCGGCTGTATAGTATAGTACTATAATAACATTAAGTCTTATCAAAATAATGCTCCAAATATCTTTTCATCAAGTGTCTCCCGAGACCTCGACTAGGTACATTCTTTTCTATCACAGCCGTAACGTAAGAACACTGAAACATTGTCTATGCCAAGTCTTTAGCAGTCTTCTTTCCACTTCCACCGCAACTATTAAAAAACTAGTGCTAACAAAAATACAAGGCTTTAACGTAAACCTCATAAAGAAACAAAATTTACAATAACGTATATACAAAGAAATAACGAATAACCTCCCCCACTGTTTCCTTACATTCAACCCGTCCACACAAGCATTTGTACATATGTTTTGGTTTGTTTAAACTTAATTCTTGCGGTACCAGTCAATTAACAGTATAAACTTAAAATTTATCTCTTAATATATAATATACCATATCATGAACATATATGTAAATCCCTGGATTATTGTTTGGCACTTCGATAAATGGGAAAAAAATATTTCAATCCTTCTCTATAATAGGGACTACGATTCGGACGTAAAGTTAACCATTTCAAAGATGTTTCAATTAAAATTCTAAGCATAAATCCAATATATAATTATTACATTAAATATAGTTATTTATATTTATTCATAAAATTTACCAATATAACCGTAAAATATAAAATACTATATTATATAAAATACTGTACATATTTTAACAGTACAAAGAATGAAACTTCTTTGCAATAAGATATTTCTTTTTTACACTAATTGGTAACAAGTACATATAGGTAATTTTAGAGCTTACAGATTTAACTGGGAAGAATAAATACTTAACAATAATAATTGAAATAATTTCGAACCATAACAATCTCTCAGTTGTGAATAACAATTGCTAAATAATCTTGGAAGTATCTAATTATAAATTGTAAATGCGATACATTACGTATAAAATTAACGTTATAAGTAGGAGTAACATTTAGTTATAACATATTGACGGATTTTAAAACTGTTTTATAAATAATATTCTTAAATAACTGGTAGTGGATAGTTATAATATGATGGCAAAAAATGTATGACAATACATTTATTTAATGACACTATTGGCCAGCATTTGCCATAAATTTTATAAATATCTGAAATATGGACAAAATCCCCGATTTCAATATTATTTCTGTATACAATAAAATATTAAAATACAAAGAGAACTAATGAAATTATTTGTTGAAATGATTTGTATCGTGTATAGAGAAGCTATCGTCTATTTTATTGAAACGAGGTAGTTGATTCAGGATGTAGTATGCGATTTGTACTCCTAACTTAATTAAACTTTAACTTAAATTAATTACGATGCAATAACACGAGTTTACGCGAAATGTCACTGTCATTTTAGCGGGCAAACGTCACATTAAAAAATCTTTTTTTGGCATGAATTCTTGGATATTGACTTCCTAGTTGAAAAAGTTCCGTGTAAAAATACCAGGATTTTAGCACTAATTCTATGTAAAATAAATTGAACAGCACTTCACTGTAGTTCCCCTCACACTTGTAATAGGTTTTTATTTCAACCGACGAACATGAAATCCGATATCCATGAGCATTATGATCCCCTGGGTTTATCCAAGAGGAGCAGTACAGTCGACTCATGTGCTACGACGTATTAGTGATAATATACTCGAGTTAGATATTTGAAAGCTCGTGTTTTCGCTCAGTTGTCTGTCCTTGGCGAGTATCTAATTGTTGCATCCCTGTATAGCAGTGAGGGCAAATCAGCGTGTCTATAGGGACCGTCAGTCACGTTCATCGGTCTGGCGTTTGACGTACCAATGAACACGTGCTCGAAGTAGGCTGGCTGATGTAAACAATTTACATCGGTATGTAGCGTATCAAATCCTGAGCGCGTATGGGTCGATTCGGTCGGTGGTCTAGACGGCCTGGAGTCGCGCTCGGCTGACTCCGCTTGATATAGTAATCGAGACAGTTTTGAAAGTTGACTTGGATGATCACGATACTTTTAACCGTCTAATTTACGTCAAGTGGCACAGTTGATGTCGGTCGACATGCGTCTACGTGCGGTGTTGAGTTAGACGGGCTGCCAGTCGCTTTCGGCAACTCCCGGTTGTCGAGGTAGTCGATGTAGGACTAGGAGGGGACCTGGACGTCTACGATACTTTAAACGGTCATCAGGGGCGCTCATTGGGGACGTGAAGTACTTCATAGTCGACATGGTGATCGAGACATGCGTCCACGTGGCGTCGGTCTAGACGGGCCGCCAGTCGCGCTCGGCGGGCTCGCGCTTGACGTGGTAGTCGAGGCAGGGCTGGAAGTTGACGTGTATGGTGACGGGGTGCAGCGGCGCGGCCAGCGCGGCGGCGCGCGCGTCCAGCACGTCGAAGGCGCGCGGCTGCCGCGCCAGGCACGCGTACTCCACGCTCAGCGGCACGTAGTACTTACCTGGGGAGGTTTGCCATACATTACTAAACATTACTCTCTCCTAACAAGAAAATTTACCAGTTTTGACAATCGAAATTGTCACTGTCATCTAAAAAATGTAGTTCTTAAATCAATTACGAATGAAATTATGTTTCTCCGCGTTTTTTTTTCGATTTCGTGTTTTTGCACCACTTAACTGCGCAGGTAGGCATTGTTCCGCGTAAATTAACCGAGACAGCCATTAAATAGCTGACAGAAATGTCATTAGCGGGATCCGCGCTGTCTTCGTTCCGCTCACATCTACCATTTATATTCGGAACGGTCTAGCAATTTGGTTAAGTCTATTATTCTAGTCAATCTATTCAATTTTGCTATCCAAAGATCTAGATTTAATAACTTCTAGAGTGGAGAAATTGTTATAGGTCAAACATTGGTTAAACTGATTATTAATAATGAGTGTCAACAAACATAGTTATATGTTTAGTTATGTTTCTTTAATTTTGTGTATTTGGAACAAATTATAAAAATGTACTAACGACTGAAAAGCGATTAACAAATATCGTAAAAAAATGTGGGAAATATTAAAAAAAACACATATTATTAAAAAAATACATACCAAGAGCATTGAGCGCAAACACAGGCACATATTGCGCGGGGGGCGGTAGTTTGTCGTATTGGTGATGATGGGGCGACTCGCTGGACGTGTCCTGTAAACATTGCGATGTGGTTACAGTATATCTGAATATAATGTGACGAGAATACCTAAATATATAGATTTTTCTTAACGTTGTGATTATAGAATGAAATTATTCATTTTTTTTACTACGATTAAGTTGATACGTATTTTTTTCCTAGCATACCTATTAAGCGGCACCTCATTCAATTAAGCAAAATATTAAAATTATATTAAATAGTTATAACGCTAGCATACAAGAAGGCAAACATATTTCATCTACAACATTTTGAAAAATCTTTTCGATTTTTTTTTGTCCGTGAAACACGGGTGTATATGATACTATTCAAACGGTATATCCTTTGTTTCTCGTTCAGAGAAGTGTTGCTTGTAGTACAAGAATCACTTGCGTGGTCTCGGTGTGTCACAGCCGGCAAGCGCTTGAATAAAATAGAGCACACACAATTACTATGTGAGCCATGGATAGCATTCGATCCCTTTTTTTTCTTTTTTTTCGTGGCCGAATGCAAAAATCGGGAGTCTTATAATTTCACCCTGTCTACCTGTATTATGAAATATTCTGTATTGTTGACTATTCACTCGTTCCGGAGGTAGTAGCCGCAATATAATGGTGTGGTAAAATAAAAAAAGTAAACCTATACTGATTAAGTGAGGGATAGAATAAAATCGATATTTGTGCACGGGATTACCCATGAGAGCATGGAAATTTGTTTTTCCTGTACTGTTTCGTTGATAAATTAAACGAAAATAAAATTAATAATAATTCTAAAGATGAACCATGGCGCATGCACGTGGGGTAAAAAAAGGTGACGTGACATGTCGATACATTTACTAACGGAATTATTCATGATTGGTCATGATTAGTGCTATAAAAATTGACTGATGGTGGATGTTCAGACTGACATTAGAAGAGCTAATAGATGAATGACTAATATTGGACTGTATTAGAATGATGACGCTAATTAAAATATTTTTTACGGACTTACTAATATCTCGGCAAAGTGTGCCGGGAGGAAAGGTAAGGAGAGGTGTTGCAGACTTTATTAAAGGTGATTGATGAATGATGACAGTAATTAAAATAAATTATTATGAATTACTGATAGCTGAGTACAGTGTCAGGAGGAAAGGTAAAAAGAGGCACTACAGACTAATGGCTGGTGATGTAGTTTAGGTTTAGGTTAAGTTTCCCAACCTCCGACCACTGTCTGGTGGTGTAAGCGAGGTGTATTACCTGCGGCGAGGTGTCGCGGGCCTCCTCGGTGGAGGCGGAGGCGGAGGTGCAGGCCGAGGCGGACGTGGAGGCGGGCGGGGGCTTGGCGCCGCGCCGCCGCTTGTGCGTGTACGCCTTGCCGTGCGCCGGAGGCTCGGCAGCCTGTGACGACGATATGTGATATAACAATTTTTCCGTGATGGTAATGAGTCCGGTCACCTTTTCGCTGATTTATACATATCATACATTACACAGATTGATTGGTGTTGATGGCATTAACCCTATCTATTCACGGTAATACGACTCACTAGGTCCCTAGACCCTAAGTTAGGTTTCGAATCTTCCCTGAGATTACCATTACCTACAGTAATCTACATGCTTATTTTCTATATAATCACCTCGTTATCTTGTGACCTGGAGAACCGCCTTTCGATGGAGTTCTTGAACTTGTACGAGTGTAGGTAGTCTTCAACGTGTTCTGGTTTGCGCACCTTGCGCAGCGTGGGCTCGCGCTTGCGGCGCCCGTCCAGCGGCTGCTCCTCGCCCTCCGGCTGCGGCAGCGGGGGTAGCACTGGGGGATGAGGGTAGGGGTAGTTAAATAGACGCTGGAGTTGATCGTGGTTTAAGATTCGAAAGTACAACTTATTCTGCAGTGGCGGACTAAGGTCGTCGGAGGCCCGGGGCGGAAATGTTGAATGAGGCCCCCAGTCTAAAAGTTGATTTGATTTTACAAAATTACAAATGTCTCATAGACTTATACTTCGCCGACAAATATGGCGATGATTCCGGGCGACCTTTTTTTTAGGCAATGGCAACTGTGTTTGGGTGTACCCAAAACCGGAGGCTCGGGGTGGACTGCCCCTTCCGACCATTAGTGAGCTAGAGCTGGTGTGTGAGGCTGTAGTTATTCTAGATTGACATGGATTTCCAGCTCAATCCTCAAAGTTACTAATGTGTTTATGCTGGATGTTGAGTAGAAACAGTGTTCAAATACAGCAGCTATTTTACCTTATTTCTACGGTGTAGTGTTTTATTCACCGCTGTTGGGTTATGATTTGAAATGTGAGAGTATGAGTGAATTCCAATATATATTTCTAATTCTAAAGCCAAGAGTGCCAAAATATTTACCCCTATCACACTCCATCGGATACGGGGCTTCGATGGTACGCTCGGGCTCGTAGGCCTCCGGCGCGAACGCGGGCGGCGGCTCTGGCCGTTGGATCACACCCTTCACCGCGTACCCGTGCGAGCTGCTCGACGAACTGTTGGTCTCCGACGACGACCCTGGGTGGGAGCGGCCCTTTTCCCGCGGCTGGACTTCTCCTGAAACGGTACAATTTGATATTGGAAAAGAGAGCCAAGTACTGCTTTATAGAATTTTACAATATCCGCAAGAAAAAACATTGACACCAATAAGTCAACATGTAACGAGACATTTCTTCCAATTTGTCCTGAAAACAGTCTATTGATGTGACTCCAACGTAACATTATTCAACCTGCGTTCCAAGTGCATTTGGGTTTAACACACGTTCGAATGACGAATCATTTGTGGATCAGAAACGCTTCATTGTAATTTCTTCCAAATCTGTAAACGACGTACCTTTGATAACGATCTCGCAGTGCCTCTGTAGATGCGAGGCAAGTTGAACGCAGAGCCCGTCGCCGGGCCCGTGGCCGTGTACGTCCACCAGGAAGCGCACCGCCTCGCCGAGCGCCTCCTGAAAGCCGGCGCGGAAGTGCTCCTCGCCCGCCTGCCGCTCGGCCGCTGCAACACAACGACGGGGAAGATGCGACTTCCACCGGCGACTCCCGACAACATTAGCCTCCTTCAGTGTAGATGCAGGAACACTTTTTGAGCAATTTGTTTATTTGTTCGTTTGAAGTAACGCTCGCTTCGTTTTTATTTTTTCGGTTTTTGTGCGGTTGGTGGTGTTCGTTTGGGATTTAACCATTGGTCTAGTATAATCATAATATCGATATATTGTTATATTTTTTAAGATAGTTATGTATACCTTTACTTTTTATATCTTATTCTAGATTTGGCATCATGTAAAGAACAGATGAAAGGAACTTTTTAATTTACGTGCGTTTTAATTTGTAATAGCTTCGTAAATATTACACATATATACATTTTAGCAAAGCCGATATAATAATAGTTAGTACCAACATGCATTTTATTTCGATTTCCGAACTTCATGATTAACATTTAACTTTAATATAACCACAATGTTTATTTGATTTACGAGTAGTAAATATTACTAATATTGGTATGGTTTAGGCACTAATTGCACATATATTATAATAGACGTATGGTAAATAGGGAAAAATATAAAAAATAAGCGAGCGTAGCTGAAAGAATTTGATTTTAATATGTCATATCAACAGTAGTATATAAGAAAAAGTTTTGAGTAAAAATATTTCCGTTATGTGTTATTTTAAATTTATTACAACAGCGTTTATTTTGTCCTAATGAAATAATTATTGGCTTGATTCGTCATAAACTCAATGAAATATATTTTTTTATTATTTTGTAAACACCGAAACATTTGATTATAAGGACTAAAACCATAAATATAGTACAATATTAATATTAATTGAGGACATTTATAGATTTAAATAGTAAACACTTTTTTGAAGCAAAACAAAAAATAACATTATTTAAATACAAAACTTTTGTTGTATGTTACCGTTCTAAATGTTTTTAACGGGGATCACAAATGCTCAAAAATTTAATTGAGTGCTCTCTACGTAGTAAAATTTGTTATTTTACTGACCTTCAATTATTTTGATTATGTTCAGAAAACGTAGTGACAAATTCTATTAAAGTTTCAAAAATAATATTTCTGACACAAATCTTGAAAAACATTTGAAAGTGTCTGAAGAAAACTAATTTATCGAAGTCTTAAAATACTATAACCTAATAAACCTAATCAAGATTCTAGATTTCATAAATCCAATTCATTGCAGTGATTAAAAATATTCATTTATAGAAATTACCTTGTTGGACAATATTCACAAAATGACCATAACTATGCAAAGATTTATCAGAATGTAAAAAAGAAACACAGTAGAATATGTTTATTTTAATATTGTATTCGTTGTAATCATCGTAGTTGTCATTTGTAAAATCAATGAAGACAATCAATACTTTTATTGTGCTTTTAGCCATGAATATCTAATGTTAAAAGTGAACGGTAGACATTTTTTGCACTAGTGTAAAATAATAACTGTATCTCAACATGGAATTATTTTATCGGCTCAATCTCGACATTCCTCAGCCATTTCCGCGGTTCAAAGGCTTCATGTATCTTAAACATGTTTTATCTCAAACATCACAAAATGCGTAGTAACCGTTTCCTATCGGGAGTTCTGGACTACTTATTTTACAAACCATTAACACGTTCCTGTAGGAACTTGAGGTGACGGATCGCCATCTCGATGATCTCAGTTTTCTCGACACGGCCTCGCCCCTTTTTGAGGTATTCCGGCGGGATCAACCGCGACAGGTCAGCGAGGCAGTTGTTCATGCGATCACGACGTCGCTTTTCAATGATGCGATGGGACATCGGATCTTGCTATAGTAATAGACAAACCTACATATAAGTATTTTTAATTTGTTGCAAAAACGAACTACAGTTTTGTACACGATCTTTTGCGCTTGTCTCATCTCTTCAGTAATATCCAGATAATATTAATTATACATCGTCACCCAAACAGTTGGGATTAACTGGTTTCAAATGTAATTGAAACACTAGATCCGCATATGCTAACAAACAAGGCAAATTAAACAAAAGCTTGAATTATGACCTTTACGTGACCCACACATATAGTATAGTGCAAATAATATAATTATTCTGCCTAATAAGAGCAGTATTAAGCGCTGCTATCTTCTAGTTTAAAGGATGTGGTAATTTAGACATGCTTTTTCGAGGAATTCCAACTAAGTCTACAGGAGTAGCAACACATCTGTGGCTGACTTAGATTGGATTATTATCGTATTTCGGGGTGATTACAGATGTCCCTGGGCGGTAGTGACCACTTACCATCAGGAGAACTGTATGCTCGTTTGCTACTCCTACAAAAAAATTGCACAGTTACAAGTAAGCACACCAAACAAGCTATAAGAAAGAGTTAAAAATCGGGCATATTCAGTGTGACTTGCCCTCGAGACCTTCCCCTTCTTGAGGTAAGCGCCGGGCGGGTACTCCGCCTCGTCCTCAGACGGCGCCGCGAAGTTGAGCTGATCGCCTGCAGGACGACCGAAGCCGTCGTTTGAGTTGTAACTGCAAACAAAGGAAAATAGAGTTTAGCAAATTGTTAACATTGCATAACGTTGGAGCGCATGTGAAGTACGACTTGATAATAACAATTATTAAATGTAACAAAAAATTCCGCTAGGTTCATCCAGTTTAGCTGTTTTAAGCTTTTTGATTACTTATATCATTATTTTTTTTAAATCATTATTTTTTTCCGTTCTTTTTAAAAGTTATCTAGAACGATAGCATTTAATGTAACTGTTATATTTATTTAGAATTAACTAAAAACTTGCCGAGACACTGTATTATTTTTCTACGCTTTTATTTACCCGTTTATTTCAACGGTGTGGGCAGACCCTAACGAGACCAACGCCAACGGCGCGTCGCTCGGCTGATCGATTCACTGTCCGCCATCTTGTCCGGTCCCGACCCCCGGGCAGTGTGCGCGGAACTCGCTCCGCGGTCTCACGTATTGCGTGTGCATATTATATCGTTCTGTGAACTTTTGTTTGCTTTACTAATAGGTTTATATCCATGTTGAATTAAGTGAATACGGGTATAACGATTATAAACTATTTAATGTAATAAATTCTAAGTTCTTAGGTATAACTAGTAACGTTATTTCATTGGTCGACACGATAACGATATACCGTCATAGAAAACTCGCCGTTATAGGGAACGGAAGCGTATGGAGCGACGGGTGCATTTTCAATAAGCAATACGATACCGACATAGCCGCTACGGGGTGAAGCAGTGATGTGTGGTGTCACATCCGCTTCCGAATAGAATCGAGGATTTGTGACGTATTTACACATTATACATATGTGCGTGTGCTATAAATGCAAAAATAATAAAACATAAGTAACGTATTTTTAACACGATAAGTCTACCTTTGTTTCTAAATACAACGATAAAATGGATCTTACAAAACATCTGACGACAGAACTAATACAGATGTACCGGGAGCGTGAATGTCTATGGCTGGTATCATGCGAAGATTATAAAAAGAAAAACTTGCGAATGAAAGCATATAGAGAAATAGTGAATTACTTAAAATGTAAAGGGATATTAGACGCGACAGATACGATGGTGAGAGAGCGAATCCAGAATATGAGAAGATCGGTGAGAAAAGAGAAGTGTAAGATTGAAAACTCGAACGGAACTTACAAAACAAATTTATGGTGAGATACCTCATCGGGGAGATCATACATTTTGTTATGGTGTAGCTAAAAAAGTCTGAGGTTACCGTCCATATTGTCGTCTAATTCATATATTTAAATATATGTTACACAAGTTAAGTTTTATGTAACTTTCAGACGTAATTAAAATATAGATATATTTTATTAAAAATAAAATGTAATGGAAAAATAATATAAAACCAGTAATTTCTCCGTTTAATAATAAATTATGATAATATATTCCTATCATCATGGTATACAAATAAATATGCTTCGTTAGCCCAAAACTGAAACCGAAAAATAATAAAATATTCAGAAAATTTTCAGCACGATAAAAACAGTCTGGAACGAAATTTGAAATTTAAATTTGGCCAGAAACGCTCTCAATTCGGAATAAACATACCTACCCGCCTATGTTCAGTTATATTTCTGCTACGTCCTTGAAATTTGAATGGCATATCTACGATTCCATTACCATCTCATTGTATGACAACATACCACACGTTGTGGCTGTTTTTTTCCACTTTAATTTTCTGCATCGATTGTGTGGTTTCCACGTTGATGACAATGTGTGGCTCGCTTGTGACTATACTTATGATACCTTTACATTGTACCACTAAACTTTTTATTAATTTATAGATTATCTATCAAGTATAATAAATTTAAAATATAATGCACAGATTCTAACCATTTGTAGGTACTTGTTACTTGGGATTTTTAATAGCGTGTATCGGAATCACGAATGGCCATGTGGTATGTTCACGAAGATTCTTGTTGTTATTGTGCCTCCTAAAAAATATTCATTTGCGGTGTTTTCTATCCTTAAATTTCATTTGAATTAAATTTGTTGATAATGATTTATCCCAATATTCAACTATTAACTTGGTCACCGTTGTATAACTTTAGTATGTAAACATGCACGTGTATTATACATAAATACGATGTCAAAACATAAGCATGTGACATTTTTTACTGGATATGCAAAAATCCAACGATCACATGCGAAATATGAATTCCCTTAGAATACGCATACGAAAGCCACGTGAACAAATCACCAATTCAGAGCAGCGCATGACATGCGCTCTGGATATTTCCAAAGATTCACACAGTTTTCCCTTTTCAGGTATTACGATCTTTTGGACTTTGCGATTACCCAGAAGTCAACGCAGTCGGAAAAGTCAGCGCAGTCGGACCAGTCAGCGCAGTCAGATAAGTCAGGGCCTCCGAAAGTAAAGAAATTGAAGTTAGAAGTTGATGAATATGACACCGACCACAGTTCAAATATTCAAGTAAGTACCAAGGTTATTTGATCTAGTTTTGTTTCAATTATTGTAAATTATTTCTTATTTAAAAACCAAATTACTCTTTATTTATTATAAATTCGACGACAAACTTACAAATTAATTATTCTTCTGACCGGATTTATATTATGGAAATTCCATTACCTGTAGGTTATCACAAATGCGTTATATGAGACTGAAAACTTTTACCATTCACAAATTCTGGTAATTATGAATATCTTATAATATGTAATTACGAATTTTATATTGCTTAAAATAAAATTTAGTCAAACCTTAATATTTATATCTGTTGACTTACTTTTATGAATTTTTAGGACCCGCTGTACGAGGATAATTCCCAAATGGAAGATGAAACACAAGAGGAAGGCACAGAAATAGTTCCACAAATCACAACAGTCCTGGGGGACCATGAATCGGAACCAATAGTGAAATATGTAAGGAACCCGGATGAGTTTGAGGCATTAGGCATAAGTATAGCAGCAAAAGTCAGAAGAATGGATGACGAGCAAAAGATTCACGCGGAACTCTTAATACAGAAAGTGCTCGCGAAAGGCTTACTCGGACAGTTAAACGAAAATATTGAATTAGTAGATTTGACCAGTGCACGATTACAAAACCATCCAGTAGAGGATATGTCTAATACAGCCTACTAGACATTGTTACATATTTGTAAATAAATAATTTTAAGAAAATATTATATACCTAGTAATAAATATAATTTAAATATTTGTCCTTATTTTTATTTACATTCTAAAAATGCTTAAACTAATCAGCGGCGTAGCTTAGGTTCGAATCGCCGAAGACCAAAATTGGTAGACTGCGAGCGAAAAAAATTGTCCTCTTATTTATGAAATTTCGCCGTCCCCTAAAAGTGCCGCCCGCCCGGGGGCGCAACTTCGAGTTAAATGGCCTTCGTATACGAAATAAAAATTATATAATAATGCGATTACACTGTAATTACTAAATGACATGTCATGATTCAAATTCAGAGACTTTAAACGAGAGTTATTTTTAATGATTAAAACTTCTGCTCAATATTCAACTCTTTCAAGAAAGAAAGCTTCTTATTCACGTATCTTTCTAAAAAAAGGATAATTTTCGTTTCGAATAAACCAGAAGCATAATTATCGTTTTGAACACCATGGAATCATAGTTTTAAATTTTTCGCTATGACCGACACAATTAAGTATTTGATAGTTGTACACACAAAAGTGCGTGCAATATAATACTTTAACGCGTTATCCTAATCTAACTATGGCGTTATCGAGTAAAAAGTTCATTCGTCGTTGTAGATTTTATGATTAAATTAAATAGATTTAAAATTAACTCAATTCAATAACACAAAAAGTGAATGGCTAAAATAATAAATAAAAATGCACAGTAGCTTCTCATCATTAGTATCTACAGATAACAGTACGAAATGTTCTTATGACTCGTGACATTTTAAATGCCAGATAAAAAATAATGTATTTATAGCCTTCAAAACAGTTTTTATCAATCTAAAAATATACGCTCAATAATCTAGGGCTCAATAATTCAAATATTCCAAAAATACCAGCAAACAGGCAGAAGACATAATAGTATTTTTTTAATAGTGTTTTACGGTTTTGGCTTTTTGCCCTTCAGCCTAACTTTATTAATAATAGTCAAACTAATTTCAGCGACAGCTCTCCTGTCACTTATCTTTTTAACCACAGAGTACGTATACATCTTTAAAAAAAAAGAGTGACGATAATTAATTAAAATTATTTGGGAACCACAAATTCCGCGAAATGTTCTCAATGCTATAGAAATTACATTGCCTGTCCTATTTTAAAATGAGTTCTTAACACATTTACACGACAAGCCTTCATTACAGCGGCAGATATGTTATATTATGTCAGAGTTGCCATGTCAGTATGGTGAGGTCATTAACACACTATTTGTTACAAGGTTTTTAATTATGTTTATGTACACGTCTTTATAACTACGTAAACTACAACTGTGTCATTTCCTTTACAGTCAAAGGATTAAAATAATAAATGCATGGAGTTATCGTTTAGTCAAAACTATTAAACGCTCCTCTAAAAGTTTCTCTAAAAAACAACTTCCACGCGCCGTCTGTTTCCTTATTTTTTGTCAGAATATATCGCGGCCGTTTATATTCATAAAGACAAAATATATATTTATGAAGTCACGCGGATAACCGTGTCGATTGATACTGCACGTGAGTGTCTGATTATTCGGTTCTAACGTGGACAGTACTTGTTGTTTGAGCATTACAATGCAGTTGTAAGTAGGTACCTACTGTGGCCCACGATCATCCACAACGCTATAAATCATAGTTAAATTGCTTATGAACCCAGTGAAACTGCGTAGATTTCTGTTGAACTTTATACTACTATCTGTCCGTTTACATTTTTTCTAACATTGTGACAGTTAATGAAAAATAGATAACTTGTAATTCCTTTTGTAAGTAATACCTATCACTCTGTTCTCTTACCATAACCTTAAAACACTTATAACACAGCAGCGAATGAAAAGTACTAATTTGTATCTTATTTAATTAAACATTGCTTATTTCTTGCATTGTCAATTAGATATAAACACACAGCTTTCCTATTCAAAAATCTCTAGTTAATAATTAATATTTATTATAAAATATTTTTCATCGTATTACTTACCTTACTACTACTTTCTACGCTACTGCTTACCTTTCCAGAATAATAACGTTTTATAAAATAAGAAAAACAGTTTAGCAGAGAAGGGGGGAAAAGAGATCATCTCAAAATAAATTTACACCGCCACAGAGTTACTCACCTATATTGGGACAACTTTCAAACAATTTAAATCATATATTTAATACAACCGCAAATATGTGTGAACTATGGGCACTATTAAGCAACACTAATTTCTTTACCTAGAAACTAGTCTAACCCGTGGTTTCGTTTCACCCCGACAGTGTAAAGCTACTATCTACCACTACTATCAAAAATAAGGTACCTGAATAGAAATACATAGGTACATCTATTGAGAAATTACGCAACTGTAGAGCAACTCACGGACATATTCGTTTTTTATTTATATTAATCAGATTGCAACACCAATACGTTTCGAATGACACTACTCATTCATTTGCTAATTGAAAATTGATACTATTATAATTTATGATGTAAGTTGTCAGGGCCGGATTTAGAGGTCTAGAGGCCTTGGGGCAACAAAGGAGTGGAGGCCCCCTGACTCCAAATTATTTTCCTAATAAAATGAACAATTTTTTCAGTTGAGATTTAAATAAATATTTTATTGTGAAACGCAAGTAGATTCTTCTAGTATTCATGTTTGTACAAAGTACTGTAGATAAAGGTAAAACAGCGAAAAAAAATTCAAAGGATAATTTTTTTTTTTACTAGTGTTTACTAGTCGGAATTTAAAAAAAATCCGACGTCTCTATTGTGGGGGCCCCTCTTTTGTGGAGGTCCGGGGCTGCCGCCCCGCTTGCCCTCCCTTAAATCCGGCCCTGTAAGTTGTAAATACATAATATGCATTCTATACGCCACTCAGAGAAGTTAAAAACGATGTTTTTTTCTTATATTAATTTCCTGAAACAAAGTGTAACGTATGAAAATTTAGAAAATAAAGACAGGCAGTAATACTATAATCCGTAATATTTTTGTTAATAAAAATTGATGTACCTACCTATCTGCAACAAAGCATGTTTATGAATAGTTACAAACAATGGTTAAATTACGTTATGCCAGGTGTAACCTTCATTAAATAAATATGTACCTATGTAAGAAACAGGGTTTCCACCTTCAGCTCTGGCGATACCTCTTCCGCATTTCTCTTCCTTATAAGTGACAACATAGATGTGCAAACGGGCAGAAAAGACATTTGGACACGAAAATCCTACGATGTCCATTATATACGTTAAGTTGACTCAATTCACTGCTTTTGTAGTTTTTAACAGATTGCCATTTATATATTTGGTAAGGTTTTTCCAATGTATGTATTCCAATGCCTTTGACATGCGCATGCCCTTGCACAACCCAAACAGCTCTAAGAATTTTAACATAGGAGATGTCGTTGGATTTTTTAAAATTTCAAGAGTAACATATAGGCTACATTGTTAAGCAGTTTATTTTCTTTTTTATAATAGGAAATTCTTAAGTTCGTTTGAAGTTGATGAATTTTAGTGTTCAAAAAACGGAAATGGAAATTTTGATCAAATTTCGATCACGGGGCGTACTCCTTGTCCTTATAAATACATACAAGGTCAAGGTGAACGGTAGCGAGGTTACGCCTGTTACGAGTAAGTATGCCACAGTGAAGTATGTTAATGTTGTGTTTATCTAATTCATTGACAAATGTCTCAGGTCTCGATCATTCTACTTTGAAATGTTGATTAGAATCGAGACGACGGAGCATGGCCTCACACGAGGTCAGTCACGGACGCTTCGAAACACTGCATATAACAAAGAGATACCAACATTGAGTGGATCTATACATAAATTCTTAGAAAAAAATCTTGGTATTTCCCAAGAGATAAAACTCAGATCATGTATAAAACAATGTGAACATTCAATTTAATTATTTAATGTCGCTGTGGACAACAATTTTGACCAAATTAAAGTTTTGATACAAAAAATAAATAGTGTTTGTTAAGTTCATATATGTACACGGGTTCATGTGCAATATTCAAAATGACAAAACGATAGCAAAGATATTTTAGTAATATTTTGTACCCACTAATTATTCTAAAGAATCGTTAAAATACTTAATTATGTTTCAATTTAAATTTCTTAAAAAATAACTCGGTTAAATTCGACAATTATACTTATTGTAGATATTATATTTTAATTTGTTTACGGAAATAACTCATCGTCGGAAAAATACTGGAGATAAATAAAAATTTGTTGCAGCAGAGGTTAACTTCATGTGGGCACGACAGAGGAAAACTTTGTAGATGGCCTTTATACATAATAATAAGTTGTACTGCACTCAATTCAACATTATATAGTCGCAGATAATTTCTGCCTGCATGTTAATGTCATGAACTATATTATACGTTATATATTCGTTTTAATATGATGTGTTATAATAAAATATTCTAGGTACATACAGTATTCTAGGTAGGGGTTGTGCATTCCAATATGTAAACTTAGTAACGTCAAACTCGATCGGATGGGTAATTGCTATTGGCTTAATTTCATGCGCGCTTCCGTGATTCGGAGAATATATGATGAAGCCTTTCGCCCGATTATAGCCATTAGATATAAATCGTTAAATCTGAAACATTCGCGGATTAGCTACTTTTTTTTCCTACTCCTCTACAATTTACGATATGTGCCCAGCTAAGAGATAAAAACAATTGCGCAGCTAACAAAATACTTAACGTACTTGTACCTGCCTGGCAAGAATAACGTAAGTACAGAGATCTCATATGATGGCAACATCTTGGCCCAAGGAATTCCGGGGGCTACCCCCTTACCTGATTGATGTAATAGACCCATTCGAAATGACGTTCATTAAAAGAGCCCAGTAGCAGCGTAATTCTACAATACGATGGATGGATGAGCAGATAGTATACCTCTAAATTGCAGAATCATTTTCCTACAACAGGTCCTTGACATTTTAGAATACTAAGACCTGCACATATAATTATACTGTCATATCTACTATATGTATATGTGCCAACGTGATTTGTAATCTGTATCACGTGAATGTATTGTACTGCTAATTGATGTAAAAGTCCGTCATACTAATAGTGGTTTTAAAAACGCTTGGTTTAGAAACTGCTCGTACAATAAAAAAAGGAAAAAAGTGATCTAAATATTAAACATTTACAACAATTATCTGTCATTGTCCAAATTAAGTTATTCTAAAACTGTTATCGTAACTCGTAATCGAATTACGTTGCCTAAAGTTTCAAGTAACAATGAAAAGGAAAAGTTTCAGTCACGTGCCCGACTACAGTTAAAATAAGGTCTAAACAAAACAAAACCCCTACTTAGCATAAAAAACTTCAGTATCTTGAGACATTTATATGTCCTACTTGTAAAACGGCTGCTTATAAAACATTGGACGTGTATGAGGCGCGTATGACAGCGCATTAATCATAAATTATTCGACAGAACATGTAATCACTAGAAATGTCTTACAGAATTTTGCTAAATCTGAGCAAGCAATCTGCATACACATGACAATTAAAATTGTTTATACTAGTGGCCACATGCCAGTGATTGTAAGTACTGAGCACCCAATTGCAATCAGATTTAGGTAATTGATAAAAACCATGAAAAAAAAACTCAATGTAAATGTTAGCGAAAGTGTTCAACGAAAGTGTTAGTCAAAGTACCTATTCAATGTACATAGCTGACAAAAATAGTTGTATACTACCTAAATAAGAACAGCCTTAATAAGAGATGTCCTCTTATTAAAGTGTTAAATTTCAAATTTATATGAATTTTAACAGTTAAACTTCTTACCGTTTAGCTATCAACGATTTTTACGTAGCACCGATTTGATTTGGTTGCAGGAGACGAATGGAACCATGACGTCGGATTCCAATTGAAAATGCACACATAATAAAGGCATGATTCCATGTACATGCACAGATACTTCAAATTTAATACGTTGTTACTGATCCATTGTTTTAGTGCATCAATAGCTGATTGAGCGCCAGTGCGGACGTGACTCCCGTTACGTGCCATTTCTACATATTATTGGCTCTGTGAATTATTCAATAGGTTTTGTTTTTCAACGTATTCGGCTATCACGCCGCGCGCCGCGTGCCGCACGTGAGGTGTGACGTCATCGACACATCGCTCGATGCAACTTGAAAGAAAAACTGCTCACACGATTATTTTTCTATTTGTCTCACCAGTTTCATGTGCATCGCATGCACAGAGGTAATATTCATAATCATTTTACTTACAGTCTACCAAAATTAGGGAATTTAGCGAATGAAATTAGTTAATGTGAAATTTAATTCCGCAGATCTGATGTGACCACACCTTTTTAAACGTAACTAAGTGTAAATGATATTTCAAAAGTAGAATTCTTTGTATTACGTCACCGCTGCCACTCCTTTTTTTAGTCCAAACCTATCTGGGAATGCTTCTAGATTTCTATACCGTCAGGTGGACTGTATGGTCGTTTGCCACTTCTACTACTTCAGTACTACGTAGTAATACTTCAGTAGATACTTATATCTAAGTTCTTCAAACTTATTATGAATTTGTATTTCACAGCGCCTTTATTACCGTTTACCAAACATATTTTTACGCCACGTGAATAAGGTGAAACAATAAAAACAGTGTTATATTCGAAATGGATTAAGGTTATTGGTTTTTCCAGCAAACATAAATAATGTCTGTTAGTTAAGTGGTTTTTGCTTTTTCAAAGGATTAGGGTTAGGTACGGAGCACATTTTTCAGTTTTCCTACTGATATTTGGACATAGGGTAACCTTTATTACAGTTTTCTGGAATACTTCTAGTCTAGTATAACTATTTTTTTTATTAATAGATAAATTACGTGTTAAAATCTATTTTTAGAAACAGTTCGTATCTATGCAACGGATGAAAAATCTCGAATAAGTTCATACGTACCTATTAGTTGATTAAATAAAAACGGTGCCATGCCGGTGCCGGTGTAATTTATATAATCGATTTATAAAAAAACGATTAATATTACTGTAAAAAGTGCAGATTTCGCGGCGGCATCATTCCAGTCGAACTATTCTACAACCTTTTTCATGCACATTCTGTCATCTTTCTGCATATAATTCTGTAATTTCAATCCTATTACCTTCCATATTTAATGGATTCATAATAATATTTGCGGATGATTCAACGTGGAATTCGCATTATTTATTCAAGTGTGTCGCCACGTGCATCGCTTACTTAATCGTCGGTCACGTGCCGTCGAAAATGCATGCGCCACGTTATCGTGAAATGCACTTATCTTGGTTTGATGGAAGACCAGTCTTTATATGGATTAATACTTGTTTTTCTACAGTTAAATAAGAAATGAAAGAAAGATAGAAAGAAAGTTTTTTAATAGTAAAACTGTTATAAATTGTTGATTGATTTTATGGTTATTGATTTGAGTAGGTACTGCTTATTTATTATGAGTACTTATATTTTCTTAATTAGTTACCTGTTTAAACAAATATTTATAATTGGAGCGACTGAATCTAATTTTTGAATACCCGTCGTTATCTTGTGTGTATATTTTTATTGTAATAACCAACAGCTCTCTTGATTAAGTGGTATGAATATAAACACATGTGTTACTTCTGCAGTCCGCAGACAAATATGCCTGTGCAAAAGGGTATTTGCTATATTGCCAGAACACAGTACTTTTGCTGCTAGATCAGACAAAGTTGTGGCGATGATTCCGCCGTTTCCGCCGTAGTCGAACCATGAAAAGTTCCTTGAAAGTTATCCGGTAATAATTAGTAATTACTACATGTTTTTCGCTCTCTACATAATAGTCCCATCCCATAATTCCTTTTATCAAAATAACTCAAACCAACAAACTGACAAAAATTAACACTGGTTTACATTTATATCTAAGTTTTATTCACTATCGAACGATTTAACCTATCAACAGTCACGTTGCATCGTCCCAATCGCACCGTGACCAGATAAAATTCGTGGAAATTTGACGTTTTAGTTTACAAAATAAACATAAATAAGAAATCATGCGCTTGATATAAAACATAATTTATTTTTAATTGCGATATTTTTTTAAATAGAGTATTTAGTGATATAAAAATGCGGATCGCAAATGGGATTGCAAAGGCCCATGGACGGCATTTGCCACAAGGTTAAAAACATACTCATTTGATACCTTGATTTCTTAAAAAAATTAAACTACGGAATTTCCTTTTTTAACCGGCATAAATTTATCTTTGTGGCCTGGGACACGTATGATAAATTAAATATATGTAATCACCTATACAATAAAATAGTTGCATAAATTTGATTTATTGTTATGTCATATCATCATAAACAAAACTGAAGGGACTTCAAAAAGGTCGCGTTACTGTAGACAGGTTTAGGTAAGGTTCAACTGCGACGAAAAAGGTCAAGTTACTAAAGGTCACTTGACACGAGACACTGCCGTTGATAACACTTAATATGGGGTCATTCAAGTTATGTTTACAAGTTTTGCACCAGACATCTGAGTAATAAGTAAGCATTAAGTAATAAAATGCAGCCCAGTTGAAGATAAATGCCTTCAGAAGGTACCCGACAACGTGGTGCGACGCCGGGTTATGTGGGATTTTTACCGCACTAAAACTCTTGTGTTCTCTTTCACAACTCTTTCATATACAAATCTTTGGAAAAGCTGTTATTTAGTAAAATGAGGTGTGGTGCCTTTAGAATCGAACCTTCAACAAAGGAGAAAACTTCGTATGAATCATAAAAAATCTGTATAAAAATAACTACAGCCGAACAATACCTCTTTTTTGTCGAAGTCAGTAAAAATATATATTTTTTTTATTTTTTTTTCTTTCCTCAATAATTGCTCTGTGCCCAAAGGTCATCGGTCGTGTTGTGGTCGGAAACGGCATTATATATTTAATTTCCAACACGTGAATTTCCATAATTGCAAGTAATAATTAATTACTTATTAAGTACCTATATTACATTACTAATATGCATTTACGTCACGTGAATCACGTTCAAATATAATATAGGTATTGTGTTCTCTTTGAAGTCTAGACGTATCTGTCTGACTAAGAGACAATGCACAAGATGGGTCGGGAATCTACGTACTATAACTGTTATCACTTATCACATAATATACAGTGCTCGTGAGAAGAGTACTACTACTAACTACTAAAAATATTTAAAAAATCGATTTCCTAAAATTATTATATATACTTATACTACTTATACTCCATAAGTTATAAGTAATTCTAGTAGTCAGAAATTGTCGACATTTGGTAAAAAAAATTAGATTATACTCAAAATCATATTTTTAATAATGAGTATAGCTGTAACAGATTGATATAATATAGTCACACTACAATCATTCAACCATCATCTTCATACTTCGGATAGGTATTTAGCGATTCATATAACATTTAATTAGAGACATGTTCGCTAATTAAGAAAACAACACGTGATAGTCGTTGCATTGATATTAGCTCATGAGTCAAGTGGTTCCCTCGCACGTGGATCGTGGTTATCGGATCCCATGCGAACGAAGCACTATGCAGTTATGCACGAGTTTGTACTATATGCATTTCTTATCTCAGCTTAATTTCTATAACGTGTCGCGATAATTATATTTACGTATTATTTCTCTGAAAATAGACATTATTTAGCTTATCTAAATAATAGATATGGAAACTAAAATTAGTCTGTATCTACTTATAGATTTTCCATCATTAGCGTCGAAAAGGTTTTATATATTTGCAGGTGTAGACAAACATAATTTTTATATCATTTTAAAACAAATAGAAGAAAACTTTTACACAGACTTTTAAAATCTGGTTTTAATAATATTGTTTATTAATAATTACACGAAATTAAAAAGTTTAATCGATTTTACTTTTGTGTCCATCAAGTTATTTTTTCAATTATAATACGGTAATACTAAATTTCGAACGGGATTGAATTTGAAATACGACAATGGACTGTTTTAATACACCCTTAATAGAATTGGAACCAGACTATAGTCACAGATGCGTCACTACTCACTACCCCTACATCGTAGTTAAATCACCTCATATACGAGTAAGGGAGACAACTTACCACACATTTAAACCAGAACACATGAGCACTTAACATTTATAATGCAGGATATATAAAAAGTATAGTTATCGCCAAACTGCTAGTCCGCTCTGAAGTTGTTGCGAGCAGGTGTAGTCATACAATATGCTATGGCGACGCGATTCATTTCTATATTTAGAGCGGACTAGCAGTTTTATGCGGACTATAGCTCACTAAGTATTTACTTTACCTACCTATGACCTACCACAATCGTAAGTCGCGTGCTATAATTAGCTTAAGCGATCTGTGTCTAAGACGACAGGCACGTTGCAAGCCTACTTGCGATTCTAATTAAGATTCCTGACGCTCTACGAATCGAATGACCCCCATCTCCTATGAGGACTCTTCTCAATGCCAAGTTACTTTGCGTAGTTCTTATGTACCTACCTACATCTTTCTATATCTCGAGTATCTTCGTATAGTTCTAATTACATGAAGCATGAAGTATGTATGTAGTGTTCATTATCATCATCAACCCATTACTGTGCCACTGCCAGGCACTAGTCTCCTCTCACAATGAGAGTTTTAGGCCATAGTCCTCTTCGCTGGCCAAGTACGCATTGGTGAACTTCACATACCATTGAAAACTTATTTTTTAAGGTTTCACAGGTATGCAGGTTTCTTCACGATGTTTTCCTTCACCGTTTAAGCAAGTGATAATTAATTTCTAATATGCAGATAATTTTGAAAAATCAGAGGTGCGTGTCTGGGCTTTGAACCTGGGACCCCTTAATCAAGAGGCCGAGTTTCTTAACCACTAGGCTATCATTGCTTTGTAGTGTTATAATAGTTACATTAATACACATGTATGAACTAATCCTCTTTTTGTGTATCTAATAATATAATTTATTCTAATGTCTAAGTTCCACGGTGTTAGTTTCTATAACTCCTATCCATTGTAAACCGTTAGCTATAGGTAAGTAAATATGTCTTGTTCTAGTTCTATACGTATTGTTTGCCGCCACTTTAGATTACATATTAAAAGTTGGCAAACGTGTTCATAAAGAGATGACGATCTAATGTTTATCAAATTATCTAAAACACTTATATAAAATAGGATTAAGTTTCTATCCGAAAATCTCGGCCTCTTAAAGTACTTTATCTAAATGTACCTAGATCTAAAATAAGAACAAGTTCTATCTACTTACATATTTATTTCGAATACTGAAACAGCCTTATTTTCTCCAGGACACGTAACTCAGTAATAACCTATTGCTTATACTTTACCCTATCTGCGGACATTACTTTTCTGATGGATTCTTCATTGATTTTCAACATTGAATATCGCTCTTCGTAGGAACCACTAGACATTATTTTTATTTTTTTACAATTCTCCACATACCTAATTTCTAAACATGTCTAATGCAATTATGATATGCATATTATGACTTGGCCTGGCGTACTGCCGTGTAACTAGATTTCATTTAATTTCGTTAGCAGTTTTACAATCAAGTGAAGATCAATATCGCCAGCTAACGCCGCACGTGTTCTGAACATTGACCTTATGTTCTCCCGGACTATACTGCTACATGTAGATTTGGCTAATTCGAGAGATAATATGGATATTTAGGATACTTAGAGTAGATTCTGCAGTGGTACCATAAAAACCATTATGTTAAATATCGAACCGGTTTTGCTTGTGGTTGTGATAAAGCTCTTTTTGTGCAAACTATAAGTTTTTGGTCTTCCAGCCTAATAGATTTTCATTATTATTTTTACCTTCATTGGAAATCACAGTCAAAACGGTAAATAAACTGTAAACAAATTGTAGTAAATAAAGTGGGCGTTGCCAAATCGAGCTCATCAACTCATCCCCAGGCGACCTCACTTAGCAACATCTGATCGACAACTTAAACATAATACATGATGAGCAGTTGGCACACTGGCACGATGACGCGATGCACTATAAAGTTATCACTTATCACTATGTCAAGACACTAAGCAAATTAAGCAAACAACGTTAATCTCACCGACCTTGCTACGAGTATACTCGGCATCCTACGCAAATCCCAATTAAATTCGTACATCCAATTTTCTTCGGAAAATATGGAAATGTTTTTCTTCCATCCGTCGCTATGTTCTATTAGGATATTAGATTATTATTAAGTAAATTTAGGTATACAAAATCTATACATTATGCCTAGATATGTATACAAATAAATTTAGGTAATTTAAGCGGACCATTTTAAAATCACTAAATATTCTAAAGTCATACGTATTATACAACACATTTGTTTGAAAATTTGTGGATCTGACCCGAGATGGTATTATGTGAAGAGAGAATGATAGTTTTTGTGTAAAAAATTTGACAGTCTCTTCTGCAGCTCTAAGAACTAACATTTGGTCTGTTTGCAAAATGGCCGCCATGATCATAGATAACGATCACGATCGTAGATACTAATCCATGATATTGATAATGCAAAGTTCGCCTATTAAACCCAAATATCCTCTACTGGAATTGCAAAAATACTCTATATCTTTTACAGTTCATTGTAATATTGTTAAACAATATTTAATGTTAGCCTTTAGTAATGAGCAAAACCTTCAGTCGCATACTTTCACGCAACATGACACATAGCAAGCAATTAGGAAATCCGGTACACATTCCAAATTAAAGTAACACTTCTGTTTAATTGAATGTCAGATATGGTAAAGCGAGATGTTAGGTAAATATTGCATGATGGGCTATTTGATGGAAAGGTAGTACCAAGTAGTAGTAGTGCTAGTAGAAGTAGAAGTAAGAAGATAGTAAATGCTTGGACATTTGTGACATCAGAGCATTCGTGAATCCAAGCTGGAGAGCTTTGAGACATATTTTACAATATTTTTGAATTCCTGGCATTGCATACTTCAGGAAAAAGTTTGTTATAGGTACATCGTGCATGCACATGGTAAAAAGGAATGATACACCGGATGATGTATGAGTAACCGCTTCGTGTACAGTTGATGCAGATGAAATTCATCCAATGTGGTGCAATGGAGAAAGGGTTATGTGAGCATCAGATCATTCAGTTCACACGTAGACCAAAGCCTGTAGAAAATACAGAGGGGGATTCCTTATGAGGTTTAGGGGGTCAAACTGGCAACTATCTTAGGGTCGCTGGCCATATGTACAGTGCACCTTTGTTAAAGTCAAACAAGTTAATTCTGAGGCGTCTATTGTAACATTAGTCTGTGAAGTAAACAACTTTTCCATGCTCCGGCGGGCCGGAGCCTTGACACTTAGTCACGTGGACATTATGCTAAGGAAGCGTGAGAAATCTTCATAAACACCCCGCGTGCATTGTATGAGGTGAAAATTTCGAAATATGAACCGCGGAATATAAATAATACATTATCTGATCGAGTGTGTTCAATACATTCAGCACCCGCATTAAAAATGTAGAACACGACCACGTGAGAAAGCATGGAATTTTCCACTGCCTATTTACGAATATCATATTAATATTTTTGTTTATAAGATGGAATGGAATAGTTTAGACATTTATAAGTTGTATTTGAAATTGACGCTATGGTTCTTGGTCTAATTTTTTTAAAACTGGGAAATTTTATGCAAATGTATAATAAGTGGTTATTTTACGCTTGCTTATTATGAATAAATCATGATTAATTCCGATTAATGTTGTTATTGACGCCCTAAAAATTGACTTCTATCTATCTATCTTCAGCCCACGTTAGTCCACTGCTGGACATAGGCCTCTCCCAAGGCACGCCACTGAGCCCGATCTTCGGCTCTCCTCATCCAGCTAGTTCCCGCCGCCCGGCGCAGATCGTCGCGCCACCTTGCAGGAGGGCGTCCCACACTACGTTTGCCTAGACGCGGTCTCCACTCCAAGAGCCGTATACTCCAGCGATTATCGGCTCTTCGACAGATGTGGCCAGCCCATTGCCACTTCAACTTGCTAGCCTTTAGAGCTATGTCGGTGACTTTGGTCCTCATCCGAATTTCTTCGTTGCGGATCTTATCTCTCAGAGATACACCGAGCATAGCTCTCTCCATAGCACGTTGAGCGACTTTCAACTTATGGACTAGCCCTACTGTAAGTGTCCACGTCTCGGCTCCGTAGGTCATCACTGGTAGGACGCACTGATCAAAGACCTTGGTCTTCAGGCTTTGCGGTATGGGCGACGAGAAGATGTGACGAAGCTTCCCGAAAGCTGCCCAACCTAACTGGATCCTCCTATCGGCTTCCTTCTCAAAGTTGTGTTTACCCAGCTGGATGATCTGGCCTAGGTAAACGTATTCATGCACAACTTCGAGAGTCATACCCTCAACGGTAACTGGGCTAGGAATGACATGAGTGTTGAACATAACCTTCGTTTTGTCCAAGTTCATTCCAAGCCCTACCCGTCGGGAGGCTCCATTCAGGCTGTTCAGCATTTCCTGCAGCTCCTGCAGCGATTCTGCCATAATGACGATATCATCGGCAAAGCGCAGGTGCGAGATGTAATCTCCGTCTAACCGTATGCCCCGTCCTTTCCAGTCCAATAACTTGAAGACATCCTCCAATGCAGCCGTGAACAGTTTCGGGGACAAAATATCCCCCTGTCTCACGCCTCTGCTCAATTGGATGGGTCTTGTTTGGACGTTCTGGATTTGGACGGACATAGTTGCGGTGTTGTACAGACATCTCAGCACATCGATGTATCGCCAGTCGACCTGACATCGCTGCAGAGATTCCATAACAGCCCAGGTTTCGATAGAGTCAAACGCTTTTTCATAGTCAACAAACGCCAAACACAGGGGCTGATTGTATTCCGCGGTCTTCTGTATAATCTGCCTCACTGTGTGGATGTGGTCTATGGTAGCAAAGTCTCTACGAAACCCGGCCTGCTCTGGTGGCTGGAATTCGTCAAGTCTTCGTGCGAGTCGATTCGTAATAACCCTCGAGAACAACTTGTAGGCATGGCTCAGGAGCGAGATGGGTCGAAAGTTTTTTAGCATCGTCTTGTCCCCCTTTTTGTGGAACAAAACTACGATGCTCCTGTTCCAAGCCCTTGGAGTTCTCCCTGTTTGTAGGACGGAGTTGAACATCCTAACTAGCTGTTCAAGGACTGGTTTCCCTCCAGCCTTTAGCAGTTCAGAGGTAATGCCGTCCTCACCAGGGGCCTTTCCATTTTTAAGTTGTCCGAGGGCTAGTACGATCTCCCCAAGACTGACTTCAGGAAGCTCGTCGGTGTAGTGGCGTGTTAAGGTGGCTCTAGGATCCGTGGCTTGAGGTTCTGGTCGTGGAGCACGTGAGGCATATAGCTGGCCATAGAAGTCTTCTACTTCAGCGAGAATTTCGGGCTTAGAAGTGACGGTTCTACCATCCTTGGTCTTTAACTTCGTCAGACTACTCCTTCCAAGGTGATGTGCGAAAACTTTAGACCCCCGGTGTCGCTCAATTGCCTCTTTTATAGCTTCAGCATTTGAGCGCCGAAGGTCTCTGCGTATAGATTTCCGCACATCCCTTGTAAGGCGTTGGAGTTCTGACGGTGTGGCATTTATTTGCTCTCGTCTTCGCTTCATGAGCTCCAGAGTCTCGTCTGAAAACTTGGACTTCCTGTCCCTATGCCTCGTTCGACAGTACCTATTGCCCTCGTCCCTGATGATCTTCGCCACCCTTTCGAAATCCTCGTCTATGTCTGCAGTGGGTTCCAGGGCGTCGAATCGGTTTTTCAGCTCCAACTGAAATTTATTGGAGCTCATTTCAGTTTGTAGAAAAGTTGGTCGGAGCGCAGACTTCACCATATGACTTCTTTCAAGCTTGATATTGATACTTAGAGAGCCTCGTACAAGTCGGTGGTCACTGCCGGTATTAAACCTATTGACCACTGAGACGTCTCTAAATATGTGCTTACAGTCCGATATGATGAAGTCTATCTCGTTTTTGGACCTACCATCAGGGCTTTTCCAGGTCCATTTCCTTTGTGGTTTTTTCTTGAAGAAGGAGTTCATGAAGAACAACCCCTCGCTCTCAAGGAAATTGACCAGCATTTGTCCCCTGTGGTTTCTTCTGCCAAAACCGTGGTCACCAATTGACGATTCGACGCCAGTCTGTAAACCCACTTTAGCGTTAAAGTCCCCCATGACAATGTTGTAATGAGCCTTTGTGGTGCTATGCAAGGCTCTTGCTATATCTTCATACACTTTTTCAACTTCTTCATCCAAATGTGTTGAAGTAGGAGCGTACACCTGAATGACCTTAAGAGAGTACCTTTTCGTCAACTTCAGTATAAGGTACGCAACTCGTGTCGACACACTGGATACTTCTACAACATTGTCAGTGAGAACCTTATTGACGAGGAATCCGACTCCGCCTTGGGAGAGGCGATCGCCTTCTCGGAAGTAGAGGAGATGGCCTGATTTTAAGGTTATTCTGTCCTCCCCCTGTCTTCGGACCTCGCATAGCCCTAAAATCTGCCAATTCACTCTCTCCAACTCTACCTCGAGTTCAGCAATGCTTTCGTCAAGCCTCAAACTTCGTCCATTGTACGTCGCCAGGGTCAGTTTTTTGAGGTAGCCTACCGTAGCCCGGGGATTCTTCGCACCCCCTGCCCCACCGATACCATGACCGCTACCGTGGCCTGGCCTGGTGGAGCGGCCGGGAACTAGGGGCCTTTTATGTGTCGCGTAATTCATTTGGGAGGTTTTGCCCTAATCGCCACGCTGGGCAAGCGGGTTGGCGATCGCAGACACTAGACCTTTCTACCATCTGACGCTGCTGCCCGTCATTGGCACTGTCATTTGATGTCCAGTGTAAATGTGATGGTTATTCCGCCATCATTTCGGTCGTCATTTGCCTCGTTCGTTTTTCAGCAGGGTGTACCGCGTGCAGGTGAGGTTGACTTTTGAGACTTGAGATGTTATGTCCCCTTACACCCCAAAAATTGACTTGAAAAACCTTATTATGTAGGTATGTCAGCCTCGACCACCTCGATCTGACTAAAGTACAGCGCTACACCGCTGTTGTCATCGAGAAACAAGTGTGGCAAATGGCAATATTTGTCACACAGTCAAACCACACGTCTTACCAACATGTGATTTAAATTATTTTTTGCTCAGATGATATTCCAGTCAGTTTTATTTTTTGTTAAAATTTTGAACAAAAAGTTAAAAGGTACCTACTTTGTGCCATTCGCCTGTGTCATGCGATGTCAAATAGCCAATTAGCCCTAAGAATACATCAGTGTACTTCTTGGTACTGACCGATATGACGTTGCACTCAAGTGTGATGTCGTCACGTTGTACACACGCATTATTCACGGCATGCGTCATACCGTGAAAGTTGCGATTGCGATGTCAGATGACGCGGCAGTCGATATTGTACGGCCAATACGACGCGTCGTCGACTTATGACAACAATTAACCTTGTAGTTTCGCGCAACTCAACTAGAGATGGCGCCATACATTTCTGAATCACGTTATCAAAGTTTTCTATACATCTTGTATACATGTTAACACGCTGCGGACTGAAACTAGTGAAGCATCGTCAGTTCTTAAGGCTATTTTCCTGCCCCAGGTGATTTCGCGTCCCACCTGTATGCGTGCAGGTTGCATCTTTTCGTTTCATAAGCACACTCAGACGGATAGCGAAGAGTCAAATTTTTTTTTTTTGGTAATAGCACAAGCGTCAGTACTTTGTAGGCAATTAGCCATGATTTCGCCTGGTCGAAGATCTCCCTTCGCTGCCTTGTAGTATCTATTAGATAAATACTTATATATGTAAATAAATAGAAGAAAAATAAAATACGTATATTATTATTAGGTAAATTTCATTATAATTGTAACATGTATATTGCTATTATAATAAATATAGTATGAAATAAGCCAAACCAGTATTTGTGACACAAATTGTTAAGTTGTACGAGTATTTAACTATACGAGCTTTAGCTCGCAACTTCGGCTGTGAATTTATTTAGATCTTAAAACTTTTCAGTGTTTTCCTAGGATATCATCACTTTCTTTAAAATTGGGTGCTGATATATTAATTTCCTTTTTATAAAAGTCCAAAATGTCAGAATTGCTTACCTGGGATTCGAACTATGAACTCTTAAAATCGAAACTCATATCATTCAAATAATTAATATTCTGTAATCAACAAGTAAGCAGTATAGCCTTGTCCCTAGTTAAAATAGAACTACACACCAAGTATTACATAAAAGTTTTGTACGTTATGTGTAAACTATGATTAAGCTTTTATTTTATTTATAAAAAAATTATAAATTATTAATCCATTTCTGTCACTGTTACTCTTATGATAAAACAAAACGAAAACAGAATGAAGCGACAAATAAGACTTCTTTATTATAATCACGGATAACATGTTTTTCATTAAATCGGTAGCCTATCATATACTTTATATGAAAGTTTTTTTCCCAGATGTTTTATGGTCCTTCAAGCCGGACACAACAGCTTGCACGCATCCAACTACATATTGTTATATGATTGCATCGATCCGAGCGAGCGTGGTCGCGCACGTGTGCGGTCACGTTGTCGCCCACGAGGCGATTGCGCAAACGAATGCCGCCGCCGTGACGTAACCGACAGTAAGGCGAGATAACCGCCACTGTCAGCCTACATAGGGGTGAAGGCTTGCTTCTGACAGGAGAGTTGGGTAATTGTTTGCTGATTTTATAATAGACCGGTAAGTTCTTAAGGTTTGTTTTGGTTACGCCTGTACGAGAGCTGTGGTCTATTAATATGAGCGATGATGACCAAAACAATCACTAGGAGACCAGAATCACTCTAAAGATAGAAAGGATGGAAGAACAAAACAGCCCTGAGCAGGACTAGAGAGATAATAGACATTATATTTTTAAACCCTGGTTTCTGTATATCAGATAAGGTAAAGAGATAAGAAATATATGAGGAAGGAAAAATAAAAAAACAGTTATGATTACCGAGACGTGCGAATTTCCTGGAAAATAATGTTAGATATTAAACCTAGCACCTCTGAGTATTTATTACATGCCCTTAAAAATACTTACATGAAGTGAAGGTACTTGTCTAGCACAATAGCTCACACCTTTCTCATTCTGAGTCTACCCTAGGAGTATGATTATAATAAGTTGATAACGACGAGGCAAATTTCGAAAATAAATTATATTCATTCGTTTTTATAGCTTCCATGGTTTCCCACCACGTTAGGAGACACGTGTATTCTCTATGTACAATTAGCTTACCTTGAGACGGGTTTGTTCCAACAATTTCAATATTACGTTAATCCTCCAACCTTCTTTTCTTTCTCAATTATTAATTACTAGCTGTAACTCTATGTTGCCTGGGTTAGAATATCGCCCCCTATATTTGACTTTATCCCACACAAGGAATTCCTTTGTCGTAGATGCAATAGACAGATGAAGAAAAACCTAGCATAGAGGCCTGGATGGCTGGAAATTGACCTAAACCTCTATATTTCAAAATAGAGTACAGATACAACAGCGATAAGTAGGTTATCAATCTCTAGATATCCTGAAATTCTGAGTGTTTACAGTTAAAACAGCTAACTGACTGTAGTCTCAACAATTAGGCTGCAGGTCGGATCGATGTTCTTAATCTACCATCCATCATACTCTCCATCTACTCTAGCGGTATCAAATCATATGAAATTAAAATATTCAAAGAAAATAACCACCACATCTTCGCAGGGTGTTCCATTACAGACACAACGATCCTGTATATCGCGATTATATAAAAGGAACTGTTTTGTTAAATCTGAAAGATCCAAGCGATATCATATCGGTATAGTTCTGAGCAATGCATTGGATTTAAAGCCCGTGGAAATCTAGGAGGCCTTGACTCGGATTCGCGTTCAAGTCTCAATGCCGCTGATCGTTATTAACACTTTCAGTTTCAGTGGCATCGGCAACTAACTCACTCACCAATATAGCCTTTATTTTATCCAAATACAAACTAAAATTGTACGCAGTGACTAAACGCCTCGAAAATCGCCATTTATATGTGTATACATGTAGTACTAAATATACATAATACAGAGATCTGATCTGCCCCAAACACTTTTAAATCCAGTGGTTTTTTTATCCTTTTAAGAGATACATATCCTTTGATTAATAAAATTGTCTAGTCAGGTTCCCAAATGCATCCAACAAATTATGTCACATAAACAAGTTACAAATCAGGCTGTCATCAATTTTTGAGGAAATCTTCTTAGGGAGAATTTCTTTAATTGACCAATGTGTGCCTGCATATCGATCCTCTAAGAATACTGACAATAGATTCTCCGAAGAGGTTCACATCAGTGACCACGCAATAACGTGCTACGTGTAACGACACGTGCCCATCTTGTTCAAAGCTCACACGTGTCACACCCGAGATGTCAGGACGATGACCACTAACACGACACCTGCCGTGTCAGGTGGTGCGTGCAGTGGGAAAATCCATTGATGTAATTAATTCATCGATTAATGCAGATACCTAATCGAATATATCGAAGTAATCGCTAGCGAACAAATCTATGGATGTAATAAAGTTGTCGTATACAAATTTTAGACAGAATTTCAGATACCCGTGTTTTAGTTTTCATCAGAGTTTTAAAATTATTTTGAATTGTAGAAATTACGAATATTAAATTAATTTTCTAAGGCCTTCTCTAATTTTAAGATATTCCTAAGATATTATGTTACTATGAAACAGATATTCTTGGATTCTAAATGATTACAGTACAAAAAATACTTATTTTTTGGTTGAGAAAATAAGAATTTAGTATTTATTGTTATGACTTGGTCGTTGGAGATTATTTTGTCCGTTATCCACTGAATTGCTAAAATTGCTATGGACAGCTAACAAGCAGTCCATTATAATATTTTATTATATTATTCACAGACATGTATATATTGTAATGTTACGTAATTTATACAAGACTTAACAATTCTTGACATTTATATCACTGACATTTGATATATTAAGTATACGAAAATATTAATGAATTTTGTATGTGATAAAATTATTACCACGCAGAAGGGATAAAAATACTTCTAGAATATAAATACAATTTTTTATAATTTATGAAACAAATCTGTGGTTTTTCTTTATCAAAGTTTTTTCTCGTACATGAGGCTTATGGTAGGTGAGGAAGTAATTGTACCGAAGGTCAAGGAACAACGTAATCGTTGGAAGTTTCTATGAGGTTATGTCTGAAGGTTTTGACGTTTGTTTCATTTAAATATCAAATTTATATTAATATGACGTGATGGCTTGGAAACATCAAGCACTACCCTCCTATTTAAAAACAGAAGGCTTATGAAAAAAAATTTTATCTTTGAAAATAGATATTTAAGGCTATTTTTTCTAAAATATCAATAGACTCAAACCATAGAGAAAGTGTTACTCAAAAAACAAGGACCATGTTCAACGGTCCTTGAATTTTTCAATCAATATAACGCGCAATAATATATGTAAATAAACGCCCATGTTTAATTTTCATCGTTTTTTTATATCCATATCATATTTATAGGCAAAAGGTTGTAAATTCAGTACATACTACAAATTTGATAAATTATAATAATATATCAATATGATTTACTATTCAGCTTATGTACAGTTGTAATAAAATTAGCACGCACTACGCCCCAGTTATACATTGCTTTTCGACATTGTTAAAAAAATACGTAAGACAATGTCAACAAACGCTTAGTTTATTTTCTGAAGAAGACCCTCAAAGGATCTTTGAAGTGATATAACTCGAAGTTCGAATCACGTTTTTCTCCATGCAAGGCTCTCTCCAGCGACTTGTTTCACTCACATCTCAGGAAAATATTTGTTGTCTCGCTTGCACTATTATAGGGCTTGACACGAAAACATCATAAGTCACGATAAAAATCGAATAAGATCATAATTTCTAATTCTTTCAAGGTTTCAACTATCGTTTACATTTCCCAACGATCCCAACGTAGTTTAGTCAACTAACTCGTACGTAATCGTTATATATGTACCTAATCTATATAACATTTGTATCAATAAACTCCATCCACGACGCTTTAATAATGATTTTACACGTGTCTCGCGTGTAAAGAGACCATGAGTAATCGGCGTCCGCTACTAGACATCGAAAGGAATATTTAAAAGCATTTAATTAATCGTATGTGAACAGGAAGGTTACATGTGTGGCATTGATTACTTCAAATGAATTACGTAGAACGACGTACCTATGTTACAAGTAATTAAATATAAATTCCTATCACTGAGTTTTTTATGCGTAGAAGCAAATGGGCTTAAACTAGCTATGAATAGAACAGACCTATGGGAGATCATATCTCAGATGCATTCCTACACTTGAAGGTTAAGCCTTATAGGTCTTCCTCTACCTGTATACGTATCTATATTGTTACCATTACATACATGTCTAATCAAAACCCTAGAGCTTCCCTTATTAAAACAGATAAGACGAAAACGAGAAATTGTTTCTTTCATCCCTTCTCCTCCATAAAACATCTTGCGAAGCGGTGACAGGATTTCATCGTTCAAAATTTGAAAAAATAACAGCTTAGTTAAGACTGACACAAATATGCAAATAGATAACAAGTGGCAACTGTACAAATCAAAGCGATATAATAATATTTAAAAAAGAATCGGCCCCCACCCGGCACGTTTCACACCGCTGATATCAAAGTGTAAACAGCTATCATGCACATCGGATTAACACCCAAACTTTTCCATTCAACGTGAAAACAAACATCGTATTTCATATCAGATGTATCATATTATTGCTAGCCGTTCGCCCGATGATAATTTCATAAATTTAGTTATAGCTATGCAAAGTAGTTAAAGAACCGGATTATTATATACCTATTTAATGTTAAGTCACACCAACTCAGTCTAGATAGAATAAGAATCCTATGTACTCGCGAACTAACAGCTCGCGAACTAAATAAGATCTCTTCTCAATAAAGAAAAATGGCATTAAGGGTTGTCGTTGATGGTCCAGTGGCAGAAGTCGAAAAGGTCAACCAAGCGCGGTACGCAAATTTCCCTTTTAAGAGCAAGAAATACATCTTACTTACCACACCCCTTAAATTATATGATTTGTGCCAACGTGTCGACTTTACCACCATTCGAAGTAGGCACTAGAATACAGCACTACACTTCAAGACGTATAAATGTGCCAACGTTTTACCATCTGTACAAGTGCAGTCGTCAGTCAGGCGACACGAACGTGAGTACGCTGTATCTGTGAGCGTACATATACATTTGTAGTATCGCGGGTCGGTGTGCGGCGGTCACGTTTCGCGCGGCGTGTGGAAGGCCGCGCCCTCCGCGCCCGCTTCTCCGCGCGTCACGTGTTTCGCGCCGATTCTATTTTCGCTCTGCGCTTTCGCCACAAATCACCATGTTATTTCGATATCGAATACGAATTACGAACGCCTATCGCCTCTTTACTTCAATACCTAGTTCTATGCTTCCATTTTCAATTGTTACGCAACATTTACTAATATGGCGACAATATCAACGTGTAAGATCACGCGAATTTCTACACGCGGCGTATAATGTCTGTTGTAGTCATAGCTACTTATGTTAAAAATTACATTTACTTACAAGTGTCAATTTGTTCTAAGTGCGGGAAAATTACTTGAATAAAAAGAAGTCGACAAGACTATGATACTAGTATTTTAAATAACAATACAATATTGACGCTTGCCATCACTACCATTATGGGTTCAAAGTAAAAACACATAAGTAACATTTCATATAAATTTGCAAGTATTGTTTTGATGCAACGAAATAAAATTGCTAATTAAATAACTCTATGCTGTGTTTCAAATACTTAGGTTATAAACCTCAAAAATCACGTATGACTTGTTTGTCTTTAACATCTAATTCACTTAATATAAGTTAGCCATTACTTTGAAATTTTCAGTTTAATCATTTTCTATTATTGTATTTCAGCTTAATTTTAGCTTTTAATAAATATAGCATTTTATTAAGCTTTTTTCAGGCTAGTTGAGAAAACTGGCAGAGTAATTAAGAAAAAATAAATAATCTAGGTATATATAAATAATTGTTTATATAGATTCAAAATATTTTATTTTCATTTATAAAATAAATGTTGTTAAATAGAAGCTAATATTGTATTTTGCTTTGATTATTATAACGTTGAGGTAAATCCGCGCTGTCCTGTGTATTGTATCTACGTTCATGTTGAGTAAGGTCAGGTCTAGCTAGATGACGCGAGTTATAATGACGTCATCTACTTCTATTATACACACTGTATTATACACAGTACACTTACATATACACTGGTCCCTGCCCGCTTCTTGGGAGATAGACTTGTATAATTGTACAATTATAGTATTTACTAACATAGTGACCAACCTATCACAAAAAAGTTTACAAGTGCTCAAATTGCAAGTACCCGATTAACGATGTATTTATAGCTTATTTTGCATTGATTTTTGTAGAATCGTCATTTTATGAACGTAGATAAATAATAGAGTTTGCATATGGATAAGGGGTTGTACGATTTTCTCGAAATATCTCTACAATTCATGTTCAAAAATTACATAACGTGCAACTGGATGCACGCCGAGGTATTTACTACACTTTCATATTTTATAATGTATTAAATATATATAATGTATCACAGTACATACCATTGTATCATTATATTTAGTATCTTCGCAAGGTATGAAATGGCGTCAAACAGTAGCGGCCAATTGTATTAAATTTTCCTTCGCCTACTTTTTCAATATTCCTTCTAAAGAAGTCATCTCTTGTTTGTACAGATATCAAAGCTTCCATTACACAACGTTTCTTTTTGTGAATCAAAGAAAATAAATTTAATTTTATGTGAATAAAAAAGATTTAGGATATGACTAGATAATACTGTCTTCAATCACTTTATCTCATCGATTAAATTGCTCTACACTATCAAAACCTACACAAAAATGCTACTTATTGTGTACAAAAAATGTGAAATGGCAAATTGAAAGCAATGAAGTTTAAATTGAACCACAGTCACAGTTATAAGAAAATTCTGTCACATTCCACTTGACGCACGCGCGAAGCTTGAGAAGAAGCTGCGAGAGCTAACAATTTAAATCGTTTTATTCGTGCAATTCCTCTGCTCATTCTTCAAAATGCTTCAATAGATTTAAATCGTGGTATCTGAAGTGAGGTTTTGGCTTATGGATTTTGAATACGTAAATACGACTCTGGTTACGAGATCAATTACTCAGCTTGTGTTTTAAATTACCAGTTGGAATTTTGAATGGTTGTTACTTCTGAAAGCAGTTGATACTATTAAATCGATTTGATCTAAAATAGATTGGAACTTACGTGACGAAAAATAAAATTAATTTAATAGCTTCTTTTCCGTGTACATAAAAGTTTTGAAACAGTATAAGTACTAGTATAACTGTTAATTACCAACATTATATGCTCGTGCAAACATATCTACTTCTTCCTCCCCACTACTGAAACAATGTTTTAAAGGTGTGTTACAAAGACTGTGCCTTCGTTTGCCCTCTTAATATTCCTTTCACGGTCACAGACGCAACTGGTTGCTCAAAACTATGTCACGTTTATATTAAACAGGTGTATATTACACATATAATATTTTAGTACGTTCATATAAGTGTGATTTAAGTATTGAACTATTAATTTACTACTGTCCCAATGCTAGTTTCACCTCTGAGAATAAAAAATGTTAAGGGCACGCTAGTCTAGCAGATTCGTAGGCTTTATTCAGAAATACAATTTTTCATGTGAGATTTTCCTTTACCGTTAGTGATAATACATTTATTACTACTTATTAGGAACATTTCGGAAAACCAAAGGAAATTGTTCGGAATTCGAAGCTAGTTCTCTACTGCAGAACATTTTTTTACTCTAGACATTAAGTACATACTACATAAAGTCTTTAGTGCAATCATTTTAACCTTAATTTCTCTGCTACATCAAACAACAAAAACTTAATTAAATTCACAGTAGTAGTTTTCCATAATGTTTATTTACTATCAAGTAATTATAAATATAGGTACTTTGTACCATATTGTACACGTGCTAGGTGCACGTTTCCAGTTTTAATTAATTAACTCTTTAGATTAAAAAATATTGATACCTACAACATTAGCTTATTTTTTTAAAATTGAATGGAAAATTTGCGCGTATATATCTCCATTATCGTCATATATAAGTTGCAAACTTTTGAACATCTGCACGTAATTAGAAAATAAAAATGTTTTCCTGTACTTTAAAAAAAGTAAAATTGCGACAGATAAGTGAAAAAAGATACTTACCTACCTTTCTTTACCTATTGACCGAATTTAACTTATAGTTATGTTCTTCAATTTATTTTGAAATGAAAATAAAACTAAATGAACGAAACCACGTGAACGAAACTAAAAAAATGTTATAAAATTTCAAAAAAGTGCTGCGAAATATATTCTTACAAATTAATTCATGTACCAATATGGAGGCAGCGATAAAATAATAAAGCAATGTTTTGGAACATAATATTTTACTTTTAATGTAGGTAAGTACCTAAATGAATAGGAACATTGCACTATGTAAACAAGCTTTGGAACCTTTAGACCTTGCTAATGCAAGGACCTTAATAGGTCTACTGCAAGATAGGAACGAATGGTATAATTTTGTTATACATTTATATATTTATTTGATTCAAATTCTTACAATGGATCAAAAATACACAGTTATACATCTCACTCGAAAGACATGAGCGTAATATAAAATAATATATACTAATACTTTTTAATTTGTGGATTAGGTAAGTGGGATTCTTTCAATTCTGCCAAATATTTTCAAAATAATATTTTTCATAGATGTTATGTGTTTTATATCAATTGAACGTGAACGTTTATTGAGAAATCCATTCTATCTGCGTGAATCATCCCTTCATACCTATCGTTCACGTCGTCAGCTGTGCGCCTCAAAAATACCACACGACACGAACCAACACATTTTATCTTATTGCTGAGAAGAGACAAAAACAAAAAGCTCTTACTTGTCATATTTGACGTGCCCGTTTTCCTCCCAATAGTTACGTGTTTCCATTTTAATATCTGTCACTATCACCACAAAAACTAACACTGTTCAGCACTTTATATCACGTAAATAACAATGAGCTCTGTCACATGTTCACAACACTAGCACAAGGATCACTTAGGTAATTCCGTAATACATTTTAGTGAGTGATAATAATGTTATTGTCGTGTCAAACCGCATGTAGAAGTTTAACTGACGTTATAACGCGGCCGGTACGTTTGTGAGACTGGTGAGGTCGCGCGAGGGAAGCGGCCGACTGCGCGCGGAAAGCCGGCCGGCTCGCACAAGTCATGTGACTACGCCGTCAAAATATGGCACGGGCGACGCAATGTGCACACTTCGAGGGCTACCGCACGTCCGTCGCTGCTTTATTATATCGGTAATGTTATATCACCCGGATTCGGTAACTGCTAAAAATACTAACTCTATAAATATGCAATATGAGATGAGATTAAGCCAAATTACACATCCACCTAGAGGCGGCTTATCAAAATCCTTTAATAATAATTAATATTATGTGAGTAAAAAAACAATAATAAAAAATATTTGTTTCATTACAAATTGATTTTAATCAGACTTTTTTCAGACTTGACGAGTTTTAACGCATAATGTCGCTGGTTTGGTCTAAAGTCTAAACTGTGGGAGTGACATAGCCTATATTTTAAAGCAATGTTTTTTTTACTTTTATAATAATTGCATTTATACATCGTGCATTCTAGTGAACCTACAAAATAGTAATTGTAATGATAACCAAGAGAATGACCTGTAACTACTATATTAAACTATACCTACAGGGTGAATTTGTCAAAGAGGCCTTTAGGGCCAAATCCGAAACTAAAAGGATTGATAAAAACTAAAGTTGCATCATTAGCTTTTGAAAATATATTTTTCTCTAGCCGGGTAAAATTGAGACTTTTCCTTTAGCAAAGTAAAATTGAGACTTTTCCTTTAGTTTGTCATTTATATTACTTCCCAGAATTTGATCCTCATAAGCTACATTATGAGATAGTGGAATAATATAGAAGGTGTTTTTTTTTCAAAATGAACTCGTTCGATTCCCGGCTAGGGAAAAAGATATTTTAAAAAACTAACGACGCAGTTTTAGTATTTATCAAAATAGGCCTCGTAACTTCTTTCAGTATTTTTCGCTAATCCTTATAGTTTCGGATTTAGACCTGAAGGCCTATTTGAAAGATTCATCCTGTATATTTACTTTATACGACTTATACTCTACACGGGCATTTAGTTTGTGTTGAAAAATTAATGTTAAACGCGTCACCAAATACATTTTGCAACTATTACATTTTCTGTTAATAGAACAAGGGCTTTATGCAACTGTGCCTCCCAATCGCTAGCTACACGTACGCATCGACCTTAACCTTAAATACCTGTTAGTCACGTCACACCTCACTTTTAAATCAGTTTTTTCATATTTTTTTATAATATAGGAGTAACAGACGAGCATGTAGTCCACCTGATGGTAAGTGGATACTGCCGCCCATGGACATCTATAATCAAACCCAGATAGGATTATATATTCCTACCTGAGGTTGGCCACAGATGCGCTATCCCTGAGGACTAAGCTGGAAAGCCTCGGAAAAGGTATGTCTCCCTTACCACACCCTTCAAACCAGAACACAACAGCGCTGTTGTTATGAGGCAGAAATAGGTGTGGTGGTGGTGCCGCTGGAGTCGAACCACAAACGGTTCTACCACCTTCATATGTGTGCACGTCAATATTTATCATAATATCATAGAATACTGATAGATACTGTTACTGTTATTAAATACTGTTCTTTCAGTATTCAATCTTTGTATTTTCCAATTTACTTATCAATATCGATTCAAGAAGACAAGTGACAACCCTTTACGAGCACATTGCGATGCCCGTGTGTCTTACTTATTCGAGTTATTCGTGTTCCATTAGAGTCTGACGCAGAATTCAGCACAAAGGATCATCGTAATCTGATGCAGAATGTCGTTATTTCTGTTGATTAAAATATTTTTAGATTTCAGTTTCAGCTTTAACTTTTTGAGGCTTCTCATTTTATTTGGAACATTCTATTCTTAGAAGGTTCTCTGAAAAAGTTTTATGAAGCCGAACAAAACAATAGAAAATATTGTTTATCGTTAGCAAGTTAATTTTCTTTTAAATTTCGTTTGTTATCGCTGAAACAAGATTTCAACAGCCCCAGTCCAGCATGGCGTTTCACGTTGGATTGTACATAGTTCATCTTCCAACAGACTATTTTATATGTTTCACATTATTGAAAATATGTCAAGATTTTGCCTTACATCTTTTTTAAAATTAATATCCTAAATGATACTATTGTCACCTATGAAATAATTTTGATTGATGTCTCGCCTTATAGCAATATATGTTTATTTTCACGAATAAAATATTATCTTTTTACTTAAAACAATAAAAACACACACAGCCTTTAAAACATGACTACCAAAGTAAGCCTAAATCATGTTTGGAAAAAAAATACCTTGGGTGGTAACAAAATAAATATAATATTATCGATATCAGCGCGTCTGACACATCACTACTCTGTGGAAGAGCCACGCTCGGCCGCACGTGACTGGGCCGCACGCCTTGAATCATTTTATGTAACTCACCAATTCATATTTATTTTCGCAAAAAACGTTTCGTAAAAGGAACAAGAAAAGGTTATTTTGTACTTATCTGTTAGCCAGAACTTTTCCATGTCTCTGGACTCAAGTACACTGGTAGATATTTTCTCTCCGAAAGAAATAAAATAAAACGGTTTGAGGTTTTCAGTAAGTACAAGCAATTGATTATAAAAGTGGAAACATAGTACATACAAAGGTCCAGTACGTAGTTTATTTAGATTAATTACTTTATCTATAATATATATTTTCTTTAATTTATTGTTGTTTACAGCAGTACAAAACTTAAACATAAATATATAATCCGGCAAACTACGATTGCAGTTTGTAGGCGGAAAAATTTGCTCTCATTTTCATATTACATAATACTACTTATTATTTATATAATTACTACTTACACGCATTATTCTAGGGAAGCTTAAGTATTTACTTACAGTAATCAATGATATCGTATTATAAACCCGTACAAACTTATAAATAAAATACACTACTAGTATAGTATTACATTAATTTATGTTGTCCCCATTGGTTTTGACAGACAAAGCAGAGTTTATATACAGTAGCTAAGTTAATAATAGATAGAATAGATAATAGTAAATTATATAATGCTAAGTTATGGTTTCTAAATAAAAATTTTGCAATTTATTTTTAATTTTGTGATAACTGGTATAATACGAAATACTTATTTGATTCATTGAGGAGTATTTTTAGTTTTTTATCCTGGTCAATGTGAGCTACAATTTTGTAGGAATAATTTTTGTATTTTACATTAATTTCGTCTGATAATAATGAAAGCAGCAGGTACCTATTTACTTTTAAGTAGTCACAGGATCTCCGCTTTGGTGGCCGTATTTGGATTTGTAAGATTAGTTTTTTTTTATATTTACCAATAGATACAATAAATATTTACATAATTCATTTTAAAAGATGTTAGAACGGGAATGTTTCAACGGGTATATATCTCAGGTACATACATCTTGTTGGAATGATTTAGATGCTGGGTAAAATATTTAAGCTGAAATAGAACATTTAAATTCATTAACTTAAGTCCATCCGTGATATTTTAATTAGAGGGTGAATTTCAGAAAAAGAAGGCAATTATTTTACCTATCCAATTTTTTAATAAAATCTTCCTTCAACCAGAGCAAGACTACCCTCTCCCACATATGAAAATTCTTGATCCACCACCGTACAATATAATAAATAAAGTAGATACACTATAAGCTTTGTATACCTATATACAGGCAGATAAGTACTTAGAGTATATCCGATTGTTGTGGCAAAACAAGGGAACACTTCTTGGAAATTGTTTTATCACGCGGCGATGCGCCGAGAGTTAACGTTCATACTTGACCCAAATGTATTGTTACAATGGAAATGTTTGACTGCTAACTGCCCACGTTGACTACATAGTACTAAACGTTTAAACTACGTGAGTTGAAGTGTAAACGGTATTCTGCAACTATGTAGGTACATTTAATGTATTGCTATAACTGAGAATTTAGTATGAAGTTGGTATCTAGCGATGGTCTTTTCTAGCGACATCTAACGCTACCATCACACCCGTTCCGCCTTAAAACAGTCGTCTAAGCAAGCAGTGTTCAAGGGTTAGTTAGGGTAGCCAGATATCGGTAAATGACAGTGACTTAGTTCTTATGCGAGTACCGGAGGCGCTGCTTGTGGATTTACATGGGTGATAAAACTTTTCGATTCGGTTGATCGAGCCTCGATTGAAAAATTATACTAGTAGGTACACATGTACTGGTTTGAAGGGCGTGGTAAAACAGATTTTTTGTTGTATTCAGAGGTATGTAGTGGACCTCCGTAAGGAGTTCGATCCTATGGAGTCCAATCCAGGCGACTTTGACCACTTACCATCTACAGTCTAGCTTCTGGACTATGGAGGACTGCAAGGATTTTTGTTACTTTAGTTACTTATGCACATAACTTTGTAGTTCCTTATTTGCCAAAATCGCAAGAGAAAACATGACTGATTACAATTTCAATACCGTCAGGCTTCAGCCTAGGGCGGCATATTTTTTGGGGCGGCATGTTTTATATTTTTGGGACGGTAAATTTGGGGACCCAATCGTTCTTGCCTTAAACGTGTCGTGTCACGAGCGGGCGCGACGAGCAAAAAAAAGAACCGTGTCAACGGGAAACCAAAACATGACAATTGTAGAAGCAGGGGCGGCAAAAACTGTACAGCCTACACCATATTTTTTTTAAATCCGCCACTGAACACCGCTCAGATGAGAATGATAAAGCAAATGATTAAATAAATGTAAATAAGTAAATATTAATAGGTACATACTATATTTAATTGTGTAATGTTGTTTCGGTTAAATTAAAAAGTATTTCTGAAACAATTACAGAAGGTTCAATACCGGTTCATGAAGGGTAATTATAAAATATAATTTTACTTGTATTATAAACTAATTATAATTTTAATTAAAAATGTCTTTTAATACTATAGAATTAACCACTTGCATTTCATTTGTGTCACATTATTTTGAATTTATGAATCTGCAGCATACATTATTTATTTGTTTGAAACACACATTTCTAATTTATGACTAGTATATGACTGCTATGGGTTTGAAGTGGTATAGTCCGCGCCAAACTGTTAGTCCGCTCTGAATATAGAAACGAATCGCGTTGAATAGCAAATTGTAGATTTTAGCAGGACGAAGGCAGCGCGGAACCCTGAAACCAAAAGATTGAAATGTGTCACTGAAAATAGTATAGCACGAATATTATAATAATGTCAATGTTTCGATAGATTATTTATATTATTAATAATAGGCGCTAATCGCTTTGTTAAAGATTGAGCATCTGGAATAAAAGGCATGAGGACAAACAATGGTTTAGCATCGAGATAAGTATATCCACAGATAGCCACACAACGCGATAGTTGTCGGAGTTCATTATACTTTATCAAGGACATATTTTATTTTGCTTAAAAGTATTCAATTTTTCTATTGTTATTTGCTTATTGTGTACTTATATACTATCTGAATTTGAACATTTGTATTCAAATGTATAAAACATTTGAAGCAATACACATTAGACAAAACCACTATTATATTTTTGCACTACACTACACAGTTATCAACATTAAATTTCGTACCGTTGATATGATGTTATACAAAAAGTCGTTAATACTTAATACTTACTATACACAAATGTAAAGTAATGTAATATAAAAGTTCAAATTACACAAACAATAAAAATATAAGTATTATACCTAATAATACGCTTTCTTAAAAATATAGTTCTAAATCTATTGATTCTATATGGGCCGGGTATATTTAAAATTCCCTCCTCGTTAGGTATGTTGCCAGTATAATTCTTAAAATAATTACTATACATATTATATACAAGTAGTATGTTTGAAAGTTTTAAAAATATTAGTTCAAGTCTAGTTGTAACTTCAAGAACAAAAAGATCATATTATCCTACTAAAAGATAACATGCATCGATCAGAGGTTTCTGTCGGATTTAAATGGGCCTCGATGCTTATTCATTTTATTTAATGACTGGCAAGATAGTTTTTTCATTAGGATTATTCTATTTAACAATGTAAAGGTAAAATAGTTTGCAAAAAATTGATATTTTTTTAATATTTCCATATATCATCAATTATACTATATATTGATAATACGAAAAATTAGTTAAATTACTAATATTTTATACATCATAAACCAGTTTTGCGATAATAACTGAAAAGGTAGTGTAATGCTTTAAGTCGTATACGAATTTTAATTCTACTATAGTAGAATTATTTTTTTTTCTAATATAGTAGTTTTTTTTATAAGGTGGCAACATTACAAGCCTAATGCGTTTGGTTTTTGCATTCTTCATTTTTAAGCAAGATAATTAACAGCAAAGTAAAATTTGTGTACTTAATATATTTGCTTTGAAATTTTTATTTAAATATTACCTGCTTGGGTATTTATGTTTAAAATTTTAGCATGTTATGTGACGAAGTATATTTGTAAGACAAAAGTAAAAAAAACGGTGAGTCAATGACTTTGACAGAACTAAACGCAATCGGTGACTGTCAAATCGTACCAGCAGATTTTCCGAAAAGGCGTTCTAAGGAATTACTTTTTATACATAGAGAAAATACTGTGTTTCGTTCACAAAAATGTTGGCTTTGATCAATCGTATCCTTGATTGGATCAAAAGCTTGTTCTGGAAGGAGGAGATGGAGCTTACGCTAGTGGGGCTGCAATACTCGGGCAAAACAACTTTTGTGAACGTCATTGCTGTACGTATTAACACAAAACAATCATTGTGTACTAAAACACTTCCCTTTATGCGTTTTTCATACAACACATTTCGTTCATCCCGTCAAACGGTCACTTACCACATAAAAGTGCGTCATTATTAGTTGCATTACACCCTTTTAATATTAACCGTTTTAATTTATTACAAATACTAAGCGATTTAATGTACGTTCGCGAATTTTTAACATATTTCAATCTATGAAAATCTATGTTCAAATTCCAATATCGAATTTCCATTACTTTTAAAAACAATTGGTTTTGTGACTATTCAGTTTATGACTAATACCACACCACTTATCAGTTTATTACCTGCCTTATTTACTTATTTTTGCATGTTCTTGTATGCACAAAGAGTTATTAAAGACAAAGATTAGCATGCTACTTTGATATAAGATTAGGACCCTTAAACCAGGCTAGTGTTCCTCTGTGGTACAGGATATTGAATATCCACACAGTAAATGAAATTCCTTTCTTCCCTTCCCTAATTATATTTATTTTCATGAGGGGATAAATTTAGCTAAGTACTATGCAATGAAACATATTGTAAAAAACATATGAGAGATCTATTCATTTGAGAGTTGTTACTATTTATTAAGAGACAGTACTCTATATATTATAATTTTTGTATCAATTATGTCTTAGAGCTAAAACATATAACATATGTCCATTAATAAAGAGTTGTCTTATATCAACATTGACCAATTAGTATCCTGTTGGTACACACTCTTCACATCTATATGGTTCATGGTGGTCAATATTATTGCTCGACACATCATTGTATCCCCATCATCATCACTCACTACCAAAGATTACTTCCTATTTTAGTAGCAGTAGATCCTGGAATGATTAATCCATTGCCTTCATGTGTTAAATTATTGCTTGGAATATATTACCTATCTCTGTTATTTAGGAAAAAGCATTTTTCCTGGTGGTACAGTAATTGTGTTATGTATTTACATTGTCTGTAAATGTGCCAAATTGGCATTATTACAATATAATTATTATGTTGCATGATTTTTGTTTAGTCAAGGTTTATGGTTAGAATGTAACAAGGTATAACTATTAAGTAAAATAATCGAGAATAATATTTGATATATGTAGTTGGTATAATGCTCAACCAAGAAGTATGTTTCACTGTTCATGTACAAGAAGTGAAACTATTACAAAACATAAAGTTACAAAATCATTGGTCATCATATCATCATCATATTATCATTTTAACAGAATAGATAATAATTTCATATAATCATTGTAAATTCTCTAGCATTGTTACAAAAACGGTAAGTAAGTAATATGGTCAATTCATTTCATTTTGTAACCATCCAAAAATTGTTAGGTCGTCAGTCCACACGAACCAAGTATGGATTGGTAAAAAATTTACAAAATTAAAATTTATTTGGATAAAACATTCAGATTTGTAGATTTTCTCAGTTAGTTTTTAACATGTTATCAGTTCCTAATATACATGACTTTGAAAAATCATAAATGGACACAATAATAATAGGATTTGAACCCTGGAGACCCAGCATGATAAGTCAAATTTCAAACCACTATGCTGTCACTTTCTTACCTACATAGTAATTGATCAGTTGTTATTTACATCAACTATTGATGTAATTATTTATCACATGACTATTGAACTAACCTTGATTTGATAAGTATCAATAATAAATATAAACTTCCTTGCATATGCAAATATGGCCTTATAATTATGACCTTATAAATCTTATATATAAAATTCTTGTGTCACAATGTTAGTTACCATACTCCACTGAAACGGCTTTATCGATTTTCACCAAATTTTATATGCATATTCAGTAGGTCAGAGAATTGTCTACTGTCTATTTTTCATACCCCTAAGTAATAAGTTATTCAACCTTAACATTTTTTTATGAATATGGCAACACAACATATGCCGGGTCAGCTAGTATGTTTATGCTAGTATGTATGATGCATGTTCAGATGTGGTCTCTGGTGGTCCCTAGTGTGGGTTAATGATGAGAATTAGTATGATAGAAATAGCAAGTGAACATGGTGAGTGGTCATTGTCATCTAGGGACATCTTTAATCAACTTTATTTAAGATGGAGTTAAACCTGATGTTGGCCACAGATAATATGCTAACTCTGATCAATCATTTGAAACAGTGCCATATAAACTTGCTAGTGTTCTGCATACACACACAGCAGCTATAAAGCTTTATAATAAGGCAGAACTAGGTGAGACGAGGATGCCACTGGAATTTAGATGGCAATTCATCATCATCAACAACCCATTACTGTCCCACTGCTGGGCACGGATCTCCTCTCATAATGAGAAGGATTAAGCCATAGTCCACCGCACTGACCAAGTACATATTGATAGACTTACCCTTCATATAACTTTGAGCCTTTTTTTTATAAATCTCTGTGGTATGCAGGTTTCCTCACAATGTTTTCCTTTACCGTTTAGCAAGTGATAATTAATTTCTAATACGCACATAACTTTGAAAAATCAGAGGTGATTGCCTGGGATATGAACCTTGGACCCCTCGATTGGGGGGCCGAGTTTCTTAACCACGAGGCTATATTCTACAGGAAGAAATATATGTTATGAATGGAAATTCCAAATTTTTTGATATTTGATAACTATTGCATAATTAAAATTGTTGTTAATCAAATTGATCTAACAAAGAATGGTATGAATGTTGTTTATCAGTAGGTATCAAATATCATTAGTATTGCTGTTGTTTTGAGTCATTTAAACATAATTATGTAGAGTTGGGTAATGAACTGTTTGTATTTGAATTAATATGTAGTATCTAAAATAAAATTTGGAAATTTTAAAGCTTTTTAGTATGTTTTTTTTTATGATTTGCCACTTAAAAGTGTTAGTTTAGAATTCTGAAGTAAGAAAGCTTTAGGATCAAAATAATACATAACATTAGTATATTTTAATAAATAAACTACATAAATATCTGAATTTGTTTTCTACACAAACATACTATGTAAATAATATGGTGTAATATGAACAATCTAGGAAAATTACTTAAGAAACTTGCAATGTTTCCAACACTACTATCTAACTACTTTAAATTGTTTTTAGCCAAAATAATTATTGTTCACATGATAATTTATTCATTTACAGTCTGGCCAGTTTAGTGAAGACATGATCCCGACAGTAGGCTTCAATATGCGCAAGATTACCAAAGGAAATGTCACAATTAAGGTGAGAAATGCTTCTATCCTTTATGGTCTACGAGCCAACGCAATTATGTCTCCAAAGCATATAGCAACAATATTTCTACCATGCATGTATTTGTCTAAGGCTATGGACGAAAATATAATAAAAATCCTTTGTTTGCAGCCCATATGTTAATTGGTCACTGCCACGCATAATATATGTATCTGACCCTATGGGATAGGATGCTGCCCTGAGGGCTAAGTTGGAACACTTAATATTAGTCAATCCTTTAAACCAGAATACACTAGTTCTCCATTTCCATAATATAAAAGTTATATAATATGTATAATCTTATATATAAAATTCTCGTGTCACAATGTTAGAAACGGTTTTACCGATTTTCACCAAATTTTATATGCATATTCAGTAGGTCTGAGAATCTGCTACTATTTATTTTTTATACCTCTAAGTAATAAGGATTGTTCACCCTCAACATTTTTTTAATTATATGGCAACACAACTTTGCTGGGTCAGCTAGTAGTAATATAAAACAAGCATACAGTTCTCATGGTAAGTTGCTACTGCCACTGATGGACTTGTAAATTAACCCCAGAAAACCTCCTGAAACAATTGAAGTGGTAGCTAGTTAATATGCACAAAGAGTTCTGTGGTGGCTGTTTTAATAATGTGGTTGGAATTTGAAGACACTAATATAATTTTCAGGTATGGGACATTGGTGGCCAACCACGCTTCCGCTCAATGTGGGAGAGGTATTGCAGAGGAGTCAATGCTATTGTGTAAGTTTTACAATTGGTTACTTTTTTAGTTCTTATATTTTTAATTCCTCTTTAATTGATTCGAATATACAGGGTGGATTTTTCAAATGGGCCTTCAGAGCCAAATCCGATGAAAGGAGTTATGAGGCCAACTTTGATAAAAACTAAAACTGCATCATTCGTTTTTTAAAGTAACTTTTTCCCTAGCCAGGAATCGAACGAGTTATATTTGAAAAAAATACACCCTCTATATTATTTCACTATCTCTTATAAGGATCAAATTCTAGAAAGCAATGTTATGTGACAAATTAAAAGTTATGGCATTTATCTTTTGATTGTTGCTGATGTTGCCCAGGTACATGGTAGACGCGGCGGACCCAGACAAGATCGAGGCGTCGCGCAACGAGCTGCACAACCTGCTGGAGAAGCAGCAGCTGACCGGCATCCCGGTGCTGGTGCTCGGCAACAAGCGCGACCTGCCGCACGCGCTGGACGAGCACGGCCTCATCGAGAGGATGTTAGTTTGTTTATGCATTTTTTTTTTGGTTGGATTTGATAAGATGTGGACAATGTCCTTATTCAGGCAACATGAGAAATATCGTCCAATTTATTTGTATAAGTAACAGCAAATGACAGTATTTTTGAATGAACAGCACTTAAACGGTTGCTTTTAAACAATTTCCATTGTAATTACGATAATTCATTTTCTTGAAAAGTGACACCAAAATTATTTATATTATGTGGTAGAACCCTTTGTGGTTCAACTCCGCCGGAACCACCGCCACACCTATTTCTGCCTAATAACAGCATTGTTAAGCGCTGCTGGTTTGAAGGCTTTGGTAAGGGAGACATACTTTTCCGAGGCGTTCCAGTTTAGTCCTCAGGGGTAGCGGCGCATCTGTGGCTGACCTCAGGTAGGAATATTTATCCTGTCTGGGGTTCATTACAGATGTCCATGGGCGGCTGTAGCCCATCTTACTTAACATCAGATGGACTGCATGGTCGTCTGTTACTCCTTTATTATAAAAAAAATATTATCCTTACAGGAATCTGTCAGCGATCCAGGACCGCGAGATCTGTTGCTACTCGATCTCGTGCAAGGAGAAGGACAACATCGACATCACTCTGCAGTGGCTCATCTCGCACAGTAAGTCCGGCGCCGCACACTAGCGCTGCCTCGCGGCGACCACTGGGCCTAAACTCCATCTGCTACTCTCTGGTCTCTAGCTCCTAGACTCTGGTCTCTATGCTCAGGACTTTGTCATCGAATTCATTGTTTGGTCTCAAATTCTTAGTTTCCATATCCTGCATTCTGTACCCTTACCATGAGGTTTTTTATGTTTTGTCTCTCTTTTTTGCGAATATGTGAGGGAGACAAAAAGTTCATCGTCACTTGAGCACTTACTTATTGTTACGTTTACTCAGTGGTCCGCTTTCGACAACTCATTCTACTGAAGCAAACGGAACAGAATGATGGATTGAGTAAATGCAACGTAAAATTGTGGGATGTTTTGAAAACTCATGGTAAGGGTACTGGTCTTGGTTCAAGACGTGGGTCTCTGTCTCTGAGACTCTGTGTGCACCTTCTAGACTTAAGTCTCCTTCTCTAAAACTGTGGTCTCCGAATCCTATATTATATTTTTCACATTTTAGACTTGTCTTCACATGCTAGACCTCTTCTAATGTGGTCTTACAATGTTACGTCTTCATCTCTTACAATCTAGTCTCTAAATCGTACATTCCTACATCTTCTAGACATTTGATTTCACCTAGATTCTAGTCTTTATCTCTTAAACTTTGTCTCCATTTCGTAAATACTATACTTTTTTTCAAATACTGTAACGCTACTACCCTGACTGTTACCTTCAAACATGGCTTACGGTCTTCTAATTCAAAAAGAGACAGTAAAGACGTTTTTAAAAGTAGTGAAAAATTGTTGAAGTGAGGCTGGCAATACTCGTGAGATGTTCATAGTCGATGACCACGTGACCATAGTCCTAGGAGTGGGACGGAGAAGTCTAGCTTAAAAATATACTGTGAGTTGAAGTTAAACACAAAAGGCAAATTATATTTCCAATTATTTTATCAAAATTGTAACATTTAATCTTTTTGAACGGAAGTGTTTTGGAGTGAAAAAGTGGAATGTATACATTTTTCGTAAAAACTTTTATTTTTGTTCAAGAAAAAAATATATATAAATTTGCACATTTTATCACTCATCGTATTACTGATGAGTAATGAAACATGTATTATGTTCTCCGGCCCTCACACGAGCAGTGAAGTCATCGTGAAATAAAATTTCACCAAACTTTAGGTTTCGGATAGTAAATCATTGCAGATAATATTGTAATTTATAGATACCTACTATAGAATAGCAATAGAATGATTTGTAAATCTCAACTCTTCTCGAATCTAATGAGAACGTTGCCTAAAACTTTTTATCGGTTATCTGGCAGTGTGGGGTGGACCTTATTTAGATAATATCTTATCTTTCATTTGTGTGGAGTATTATAATAATTGATAGAGTACGCTTATAAGCCCTGCACGTATAGGAAGCGAACCGAAAACGTAGCGAAGCGATGTAAATTTATGTTATGAGATTAATAAATAAGGTAATCGCGTTGGCATATTTGCATTTCGCCTTAAACCAACACGAAAATTAGTAAAGGTATTAAAATAACAAAAAAAGTATATAAAAATGAGAATATTATTGATCTTTAATTTTAAGGTGACGTTCTCATTAGAGAATCCTTTCGTCACATGCAACTTCTTTTTCACGATTTTCACTCGTAGCTAGTTCTATATAAAGTATAGGCTGTTAAAGTTTGATACATATTAATATAGCTCCGTAGGAATGCCGGTAACGCTAGGGGACTAAGCGTTCCGCAAGGCAAGCGTGATCGCTATCGTATCGTTATCGCAACTTTATCGATAGTTTGTCTATGTAAACGAGTAAGGCACTGAACTGTTACTTGAACTAAAATTTCGAAATTAAATATGTCGCTGAAGTTAATGTATTTAGTTTTAGGCAATTTAAGAAATATATGGGCTTGCAATTTACCTGATTATAAGTGGTCAGTGGCTCATGTACATCATCTCTAAATAGGATTGAAGCGTTAACTAAGGTCAGGCATAGTTTAGTTTTAGTTGAATTCACCCTGGAACGAAGTTGAAACGCTTCTGTATATGTCTGCCTTACCACACCTTACAGTTGCAATAATGCTGCTTGATTAGCAGAAATACGTATAACTGTGGTACATTCTGGGTCAAATCACTGAGCTTTTCTACTCAGTTTAACTATTATTTGCTTTTAAAAGCACAATGAAAAAAAGTATAATGTCAATTTCATTGTCTCGTGTTTTATTTCCTTTGTCGAATATCTTTCGATACTTATTCACGCTTGCCTAGCGGTGCAATATAGTTATAATAAAATAATCGATAATTTCGCCAAGTGTTGTATTTGGCACTCGTTCTTGTACGTTCGACTGTAATAACTAATAACTATATTGTAATAGCGTTCTAACGTCGAACTATTGTATTATAGTCGAACTAAATAAATATTGTATGATGTAATATATTATGCTGTTTTTCCCAGCATACTGCTTCACGCGATATGTTGTTGCATGTTAATTGTGGAAGAATAATTTTGTTCTAAATAGTAAAAACAGACTAAATTTTGAATTCTCGTATATTTGCACCAATCAACGCGCTGTTTTCAATCTTAGATACATTGAGTGGCCAATGGTAAACGCGTTTCACGTGTGTGCTGTTTGAATTACACTTTGTCGATGTGTTGATGTTAATGTTACAAAGTTACACTTCCACAATTATCTATTATGTAATGTTGGCCGTGTGTTCTTCACATTCGAATTACAATAGGTTTTTGAGGAATGATTTGAATGCACAATACATTGTTTCTTGACACCCTCATTTTGTATTTAAGTAATATTCTTACAAGCGAAATAAAGATTTTAATGTCTCCTGAAAATAATATAAAAATTGTTATTTATTAAAAAATATATTTTTTATTTACTTTGTTGTTGGTTTTCGGTGGAAAAATATAATTCAAAAACCGCAATAGCGGGTCCTATTGCGATTCGATGTGAATATTTAATCAAAATAATTTAGGTGATACGAATAGCTTGAGTCCTGTGGGACTAGATTAATTACGCTAATTTACTATGAACGGATTTAGTATTTGTCTCTGAAAAATAACTTGCGTACATATAAAAAGCTGTCAGGCATGTAAAATGCATATAAGCAAGTATTGTAGGTACTTATATTTGTGCTGAGTTTTGCTTAGCAATAAATGCGTATAAAACGTTGACCTACTCACAAGTGGACATCGGGCCGTATCAAATTCATTGAAAAATGTCCGAAAACATTTTAAAATGAGCAATCAATGCAACCTTTGTTAGGTATCTTGATAAGATTTTTGTATTATTTTATAATTAGTAAGATAATGCAATTTTTGATATAATCAAATCAATCAATATTATTCAAATTCTCGATCGCAAGTGAGAATTGGTCCGTCACGTGGTGTAGCCCTTTTTTGTTTAGTAGCATTATAAATTCGGACATTTTTGACAACAACCTCGAAGTGCCGTAGTTGGTAGGTCAATAAAATGTATAATGATGCATATCCACAGCACAATTAGCTTTCAATGACGATATCAATAAAATATTAATATTAATAAGAATATAGATAGCGTTATTTTTGACAGATAAATAATAAATCGAGTTAAAGTGACATTAGTCGAGAACGAAGGGAAATATTTGGTTTTCGAAATGACACTAATTTATACTTGCTTTTTGTCACTTTTTCACTTTAAATTATATATATTTGTTTTTGTAAAATGAAGGGAAATGTATTTTTTCGAAAACCAATCATTGCCAGTTCTGGAGTTATACAAAATCTGTAATATGGTGACTAGGGGATAACAAGAATGTATAAACGTAATGATATTGGCAAAAAGTTGCGTAACAATTTTAAAAACTGATGAAGACTTATAATGGACATATTATTTTAGTTGTTTTATATACCTACCGACCATTTAATTTCTACGGATTTCGAAAAAGGAGTTGTGTTCAGTAATGTATTTTAAAACAATGACTTGTTTGAATAACTGCTTTAAATAATACAAAATGACAGCATTTTTGTTTACCTCTAGCTCGATTTCTTTAATGTGTGAGCGAGAAATGTATACGAAAGCTGTCATTTTCAATTATTATATATTATGAATATTATGAAGGAACAAACATTTTTTTGCCAATAACATTCAGACGTTTCCAAATTTAATATCAAAATTATCCCCTCGGTTGCTCTATAAAGAATTGTATATACGTAACATAGTATAGTCTAGACTTTCTGAATAATATTAGCATTATATATTATAAATACTTCTCATATTGTTAGCTAAAATTAAGTTTAAATTATGTTATAGTGTGAGACTAATTACACTCGAAGTATCGCTGTATATAAGTGGACGGAACAATAAAATTGTGTTATATGTATATGTATTTATAACATATTCTATTACGTTTGGTACTGACGTGTTGATTGTGATATCGCGCTTTGTTTACGATAGATAGCGTTGCGAACGAAAGATCGCAAATCCCGTTATATCTGTGAAGGGAATTCTTAATTCTTAGTGACAGTTTCGTATAGCAAGGTCGGAAAGAACTTTCCCTTGATATATCATATCAGTTCTTCCCCCAAACCCTATAAGGAACTTTAAAAATCAATTCATTATTCTGTCTATGTCTATGCCTTAGCCCTTTTACTTTTAAAAATCAACAAACGACCATAAAATGTGTCACGTGGTTGAAAATATGACGTGGTTTAGTTTCAACTCTACCGGCGTTCTTATGGAACTATGCAGTAATAAATATAACACCAGTAATCCTAATAATTCAATGCTATCGTGGACGAAGCGCGCACCTCGACGTTATTAGCCTCACACCAATGAAATTGTCGAGTGTAGGAACAAAGTCATTAGTTCTTTATACCAGTAACCGCTTATATTGCACATTACGTTAAATTACTTTAGTGTATGTATAATTGTATTGTGGTGTCGCCCCTACACTCTTGTCAGGGCGATTGTCTGTACATACGAGTATGTCATATAAATCGAAACTTACGGTCCTAGCAGATTAGCTTTTAGCATCGGCGATACGCGTTTCGGCGATTTATATAGCATCACGTTTTGATTTCGCTGCATTCGGTTGCGGTTAAAAACGTGTTTCAGTGGCAACGCCTCGCCGATGCGCAGAGTAGCATGTCTATAGGGCCACTACAAGGGCGACTGGTGATTTGCTTTAAAATAAATTATGTTTAAACTATTCTAGATATTTAATTTTGAACCTATCTTTTCAAATTCAAGTCTCATTTGCCTTATTAAATTTGGCTGATCAGCGATTTAATTCAATGATCCAAATTAGTCATTGTTCATAAGTTGAAAACAAGAGTGTAGGGGTGACGTTCATGGGCGTTTGTTAAGGGAAGTAAATTGAATGGGGATTTTATAGAAGGGGTTAAGCTTCGAAATTGTGTTGAAAAGAATCGTTTTCAAATGCGTTTGTATAAAGTTACCAAAATCGTTTGGGGTTTGAATAAAAATTCATAGATTTACATATTTTTATTTCCTTGAGAATAAATGAAATATAAAATGAGTATGTTTAAGTTTGTACTTAAATGCAGGAGTGAATAAGGGAAATCTTAAAGGAACGCCCCTTTTGGTTTACTGCTTTTTTATGGGCCTAATATTATTACAACTACATTTGAACTGAGTAGTAACTGAATAGATAAAGCATTTGCCGTTGTTTCTATAAGCGGATTTTTGGGCAGCTATCATAATAATTACTATTTTTATTATTTGTAAACAAATGCATAAGCACCATTAAAATATTGTGTGTTAAATGACACTATTTAGGGAAGTGGTGTCAGATTCAGTTGTAATTATCGTTAGGCCTATGTATTGTAATTTATTCACCAGCCCTGTAGATAACCTAGAGCATTTTACAAGTGAGTTTACTTTGTCTAACTTAATTATTCGAAATTTTTCTTCGGACGGGAAATGACCGACATTTCGTACGAAAATACGGAATTCGTTGGTACAGAGCAGACATTCAGATTATCATACTAATAACTGTGCTTTGAACGCAATCATAGACGACACGAAATATAATTATTTTCTTAAATTATTGCGCGCTATTCTCATCAAGAGCAAATAAGTTTTCAAATATAATGTTTGTGGGGATTTACTAGAATGTTCTTTCGAGGCCATGGCTTGAACAAGCGCCCCTTGTAATATTAGTAGGCGGGACACTGCTGATGCGTGATGAATCTGATCGATGGAATGTCAGGGGGCCTACTACCATCTTTTAAAAACCATCATAGTTCATGAAAGTTTTATTTCAATATTGCATCAACATTATTTTGTTTCGTACCACGACCTCATTAATACAGTTTAGTTTTATTCCTGCCGAGTGATGTAAAATAATGAGTAATTTGTCTATTCCTTATCCAAGAGGAAATGAGACATCGAAACTAGTGTCACCTCTTTCGTACCACAATCTTGGTTGTGTTCCGTTATACGCAGTTGAACAAACTTAAACCTTTATTAATTTTTCGCTTATCTATTCATTGTATAAAACTGAACTGAAATTGTCATATTTTGCTTAAAAAGTTAAATTTTCTGCAAAAAAAGAATGAATAATTTCGACCGACATTATACAAAACTGCTTATTGTAATATTATAAAAACAATCTTACTTTAACGACGTTGTGATACGAAATTTCAATATATGATTAAATTAATATTGTTTTTGGTAGTAATCCCCCAGAAATTGGTCTCGCGTTGCATATTTGTCAGCTTTAGTTTATGAATTAACCTAATCTTAAGTAAACATCTGAGCTAGCTCAATACATCTCTGTATAGTATGTCACTAAGTCCACTGTTGAATAGAGAAATATAGACGGCTGTGTTTCCATATTTGCACTAAAGATTTCTAATCAAAAATGTCATAGTGTTTTTATTGCGTTTAAGAGCAAAGTTTTAGAGTCCCGTTAGTATAATTACTTTATGTTCCACTAGGTTTAGAAATGATTGTAACATTGTCAATAGCTATGGTATAGATATCCAAAATGTTTTGTATTGCTATGGCCAATTTATCCATTGCGTATATCAGTTAGCATATAACAGAAATCGTGTCTTAAAGAGATTTTACTATAAGTCAAAACACTTCGTTTGAGTATACCAAATTTTAATTTATTGTATAGACCAGGGGTTCCCAATCTTTTGTAACCCGCGGCGCAGTTACAAGTTTAATATTCTTTCACGGCGCCCTGTGCCCTGTCCTAGCTAACTATTTGAAGAAGACAGTCGAAAGAAATAGGTAACTACAATAATAGTAGTTACCTTAGGTTGATCGAAACGAATTTAAAACACCGCAATATGAAATTGTACAATACGTTATTATAAAATAATTTAAACGGAAAACAACAAGAAAGACTTGAGAATAACAAAAATAAAATACGATATTTATTCAGTCAAATCAATGTGAAGGGTGAGCTAAGTGATCTCCGCGCAGTTTTTCAAAGCGGGGAATATCACTCGACACTGCTATTCTCATTTCTTGCTCCACATTGATCCGATATTTGTTCTTTATCACAGCTACATCTGAAAACCCAGCTTCACATAGATATGATGTTGCAAACGGAATGAAAATTTTTAATGCTTTGGATGTTAAATTTGGATATTCATTTTGAATCGATGACCAAAACGCCAATATTTGTGGTGTCCAATGATTAGAGGATCGACTCACGGCGCCCCTCTTTACTTTCTACGGCGCACCAGGGCGCCGCGGCGCACACTTTGGGAACCCCTGGTATAGACGCATTTCCTATATTATAATTACTGAAATATAAAAAATCACTAAAATATTTTGTCTTGGGCATACCCTGGGGAGGAAGTAAGAAGCAGCGGCAGGTAGCTATTTGGTAGTATGAGAAATCGGAAATTGATCTGCAAATTCCTCTTAAACCAACTGGGTACGCCATGTCTTACATAACCATCAAAATTATAACCGAAGTATTACAACATAATAGTATATCATTCTCATGATATTAAATCTTCAACATAAATTATCTAATACATGAACCAAAAATGGTCTTTCTATAAAGGCATTTGATTATTTTTGTATTTGTAAGTTTTCTTGTATGGTTTAATTAGGTTTATTTATTACCTAGCTCTCTTAGGATTGTGGATTATATCCTGTATTTATTAGTGTATTAAAATATTTTTATGGGATTATTAATGCTACTTGTTAAAATAAAGGATTATCCCGAGCAAATATTTATTTTATTAAAATATCTCCCATTCCATTATTTTGAAGTGTTTAGTTTTGTGTCATTGTATTATTTTGTATTGCTTTTCATTTGGTCATAATGTCTTTTCTAACTTTGGGGCCTGCTCGTCGATAAGTTTTGTAAAAAAAACTTATATTTTAATTAATATTCTACGATGTGGACACTTGCCAATGGTTAACGCTCGGTGTAATACTTTATGACATCATTGGTAATTTAAAAAATAAAGTAAAAAAAAATATTGAGACAAAGTATTCGGGCAAACGAAAACAGTTTGGCATAGAACCTTACATAAGGGATTTTCGCAATAATGCTGGTGTTCTGTTCTGAAATAAGTACTATAGAGTCGACTTTTTTAAGATTAAGTAAAATAATTTCTTTTTGTTATTAAAATTGTAGTACCTAATACTATGGTACAGTATGCTGTTCATTATATTCAAATAAATAGTAATTATTTCATATAAGTATAATTTATTCAAACTTTATAATTTTCCTTGTATTACAAATATAGGTAGACATAGAAATAAATCAATAATTCTTAATCATACTACATATCGTATAGTTGAAAAATAACACCAATAATAATTGCTTACAGTATAATAAAATATTGAAGTATATGTTCGCGTCTTTAACAGGCTTTATTTTTGCCAAAATTTCTGCCGTATGGACAAACATACGGACTAGAGTCATCCCGGCTATGATTGACCAGGCAGCCAGATTAAAAACCCCGAATTCACGTACTTAATTTAGGTACAACACCACACAAATTTAACCTACAAATATAATTTTCTATTTGTAAATTAGCAACATAATTGCACATACAGCTTATGAATGTAACTAAATATAGTCAGTAGGTAGAATTTATTATATCAAAATCGAATAACACTTAAAATTATAAAATGCATTTTTATTTTAGAGTTGGAATTTTGTCATTTTACATTGTTAATTAAAAACTTTTTAAGTTTGTTTATTTCAGTATCATTATTGCGTATTTATTATACTACACCATAACACAGGAACAAACAAAACGTAGTCTTTTTCATATGCATATGTAAATGTCAGTCATGGATGTATATTGTGCTAAAACTGTAATCAAATGATTACTTATTTAATTAAAATATTGCTTATAAAATAATTTATACGACTAAAGTACACAGAAATAGGTAAAGTTGATTGATGGATGTCATTTTTTAGGGTTCGGTACGCAAAGTAAAAACGGAACCCTATTACTAAGCTCCTGCTGTCCGTCTGTCATGTCCGTTCGTTTTAGTTTCAACGGTTGCCGCTATAACACTAAATAAAAAATAAAAATCTTAAACATAAATGGAGGTCGCCATACAAGAAACCGCTATTTATCGGCGTATTATCTACTGATAGGTAGACAATAAAATTTTCATAATGCATTTACTTCTATGGTCGCTATGACACTAAAAATAAAAAATGGTTGTAGGGAACCCTGCATTCGACTCGCACTTGGCTAATAACAAGGTAGAGATCCAATAGATGAGAGTTAAAACACTATCTAAAACCTCCACGACTTTTCATAGAATAACTATTATCGTATAAATATACCATAATAAATGTGATGTTCTATATTTTCCAACAATAGGAACTAAGCTAAAGACGATAAATTTATAGTATAATCACTGTTAGATAAAAATAGATAAAAAATTGTAAAGAGACATTCTTATTTTCAATACTCAATAAGAATGATTAGATAAAATCGTATATTTTTTTAAATTCTTTTAAACACGTGTTTGTATATAAAATAATTAACATCATGCATGTTTTAAAAATATGTAATAGCTATAATCGCGGTAGACTCTTAAAGTTAAAGAGTCTGAGAGGAGACTCGTCCCCAGCAGTGGGATGACAATGTATATTTTAAAAATTGTAGCCAATTTTTCAATCGCTATAAATATAAAATTTAATATACGCATTGTGCAGGTATCACAGATCTAGAGATCGTTTACAATTTATATAATGATTCATTTTTGCTTCTAAATTTTCAATTATTGGGTAATTTAATTTAGATAACATAATCATAGTTATGTAAAGCATAAATATCTAGGAAATATAACTGAAATATATGGAAATATAATGGAAGCAAATATAAGTTAATTTATTTTTATATACCTATGAGATGAGATCCCATTGGTCTAAAATGCATCTATAAGATTGACCTTAGGACATGTCCTCAACAGCAATAAATAAACCCGTCAAAGTCAACTGATCTCATAAGGTCAGCTTTTATTTTTTTAAATAAAATGGAAAAGTAGCAGAATAGGATGCAGTCCACCTGACGTTAAGTAGCTTCTGCCGCCCATCTGCTATCAACCCCTGACAGATGCGCCGCTACCCCTGAGGGCTAAGCTGGAACGCCTCGGAAAAGTATGTCTCCCTTACCACACCCTTCAAACCAGAACATGACAGCGCCAAACACGGCTGTTATTAGGCAGAAATATGTATGGCGGTGGTGCTGCCGGAGTTGAACCACAGAGGGTTCTACGACCTAGAGTCTACTATATCTCTAAATAGTAAATCCTAATCTACTAAAGTCAAGCATAAAATCCATTACTACTCTTAATATCAGATATTACCAATCAAGGTCTAAAACCTGTAAAGGTAGACCACAGAAACAATCAGCGTGGAATTATTGTATGTGACCATTTCGTTTATGGAAATTTAAAACTAATTATATCATAAAATAATTCACATATGTAGGATATGTTTGTCAGATGCGGTGCTCCTGTCTAGGAATAATGTATAGTTAATTTAATAGTTGTGTATTTTCTTAACTTTAACCTTCAGATAGGTAGATTTGATAAATTAGTTGTGCCTAAAAGGTGAGCAAGTCAGCTGTTTCGGATTTCTGGGCTGGGATAACAAAAGGAGAGTTATCATTCGAATTATCAACCGAAACAGTTTCGTTACCCGAGAGACTAATAGAGTTGACTCCGAACATCAGATTCTTCAGATCGTCAGCGGCTGTGGCCTTTTTGGCCATTTCCAGCGCTTTCAACCTATCGTCCATTAGCGTGACCTTGTCTGTTAACGAATCGACTTTCTCAGTGAGAGTTTTGACGAGTTCCACCAAACTGGCGAGCTGGGTGTCATTCACGGTACCCATTAAGGGGGTCGAGCTCGAAGCTACGGAGCTCTGTCGACTGACTGTAGCGTTAGTGAGCAAGGCTTGGGTTTTATAGAAGGCGGACTCCTTAAACTCCCGCAGCTCCTCGGGTGTCAGGAGATACGCCACAACTTTGTCCGCATCATTCGCGTCGATGCTCGCGAGGACAGCCTTCAATTTATCGGCGTATAGCTTCTGGATGGTGGGTTTAAGACCTTCAATGAGATTATTACGTTCATTCCAGAAGTACGGAATGTTTTTGATCACGATGGCGTCGTGGAGCTCTTGCACCATCGCCCGGAATGTGAAGCTGATCTTGGTCTCCCAATACTTCTTGTCTTCCTTGTCCACTTTCCACAAGAAGAGCGTCTTTATGTAGTAACTTGCGATCGCCTTCATCCCCAACGAGTCGCGGAGTTTCTTCACCTGAGAATTAAATATAAAATCATTTATTTATTTATTTACGACTTACGTCTAACATTACAGGAAAAAACCTAATGCGTTAGTGTAGCTTAAAAAGTAAATCATTATCGACCCATTCCTGTCCCACTGCTGGGCACGGATCTCCTCTCAGAATGAGAAGGATTAGGCCATAGTTCACCGCGCTGGCCACGTGCGTATTGGTAGACTTCACATTCACATACCTTTGAGGTTTTTTCTTTATATAAATCTCTCAGGTTTCCTCACGATGTTTTCCTTCACCGTTTAAGCAAGGAATATTTTTTTCGTTCTCATGAAATGAGAAAGAGAAGGACCATTAAGTGAAAATCGATTCTACTGATAGACTTCACATACTTATATTATCATTAGTTACAAGTTACAAAGTAATTTTTATCTTATTTAGAAGTTGTTCAGTCAACTTAAACTTGCTAGTTAAAGTATTGTTTCTTAACTCACCATTCTAACTAGGAAACAGTAGCGTTTAACATTACTGTTTTATGTCTGAAATAGAAATGCTTTAGAGGCACCACACTCATATAGTGTGAAGCCTTACTACAGAGGGTTCTACCTATCACCACAGACATGTGAAATGTAGTTAATTTTATTTCATACTGACAGGTGTTGATAATGGTTCTTGAAAAGTGTTTTTTTTTTTAAATAATAATATAGGAGTAGCAGACGAGCATGCATTCCACCTGATGGTAAATGGCTACTGTCGCCCATGGACATCTGTAATCAACCCCAGATAGGATAAGATATTCCTACCTGAAGTCGGCCACAGATGCGCCGCTATCCCTGAGGACTAAGCTGGAACGCCTCGGAAAAATATGTCTCCCTTACCACACCGTTCAAACCGAAACACAGCAGCGCCTAACACTGCTGTTATGAGTCAGAAATAGGTGTGGCGGTGGTGCCGCCGGAGTCGAACCACAGAGGGTTCTACCACTTTCAAAGTAGTGTTGTTTACCAATCGGATGGTGCACTTCAACTGCTGGCAACCCTTGATGAGCTCCCGCTCGAAGTCCTGGAAGGAGAGCCGCCAGCAGCGGTTCTGCAACTTCTCGTTCTGCATGCACTTGTTGGGCTTCGGAACCACTAACCACTCCCGCACCTGACTGCCCGATATACATCTGTGAAAGAAGGAAAGAAACATTTTATTCGGATAATTGCAACACAAATGAAATAACAAAAAGAGACAAAAAGTTAAAAAATAACATAAAACAAAAGAAAAAAAAATCAACAACAAAAGGACAATTGAAAATGTACATCAACATCATCATCAACTCATTACTGTCCCACTGCTGGGCACGGTTCTCCTCTCAGAATGAGAAGGATTAGGCCATAGTCCACCGCGCTAGCCAAGTGCGTATTGGTAGACTTCACTTCACTGAGATTTTTTCAATTCTGAGTACATTCAATTATTATTATAATATGCAGAAGAGTACAGCACGCCAGATGGGAATTAGATAGGTACCTTCGTGTCACGATAACCAAGTGGGCCACTACTACTCACTAGTACTAAAACAATTTAAATTTTAAAACGGTGTCAACATCTTTGTATTTTATAACATTAACGTTTCAAATGAGCATGCAGTCCACCTGATGGTAAGTGGTTACTGCTGACCATGGACTTTAATCAACACTAGATTAGACAGACTAACTGAGATCGGCTACAGGAGCTTTGCGAATCTACGGACTATTATAAGTTAGAACCTCGCAAATCCAGAGTCGAATCAGAATCATGAAGAATTCAAGCACAAAACCAGATGCGCTACTCTACTTCTATAACATAAACAAATAGAAACATTTAAAAAGAATTGGAGTTCCTTACCCCTTTTTACAGAATCTCAGATTTCGTTGGCCCCCCCCCCCCTAACTGTGTTATGGACCGTTAGAGCATTTGTCCACCGCCACCGTCACTGAGCCCACACCGATAATTACTGATGGCGTCGAAGTAGCGTAAATACATTTACTATAGTCGCTTGTCCGCCGCACGTCCGTCACCCGAGCATCGTCATCCCGGCCGCCGATATTTTAGTAGATCGGCATGACCGCTAGATCAGCACCGAGATTTTGACTAGCCGATGTGCCGGCAATATAAAACACGTTGGAACTTGTCCACACTGCCGTCACACGCGTGACAGCTGGAAAAAATAAACCGCCGATATCGGTCGCGGTGGACAAACTATCGCCGTCACGACATATTAAAATCGGCCCGAAATAATTTAGTTCTCGGTATAGGCTCGGTGACGGTGCGGTGGACAAACGACCTTCGAGCGTTCTCGTCGAAATAATCCCGTTCTCGGTAACGGCGACGGTGGACGAATGCCCTTAGGGTCGATGACAAGTTAAGGGTTTGTAAATAATTGGTCAAGTGCAAGTCGAACTCGCACACGGAGGGTTCCGTACCACCAAATGTTAATTATTTTTTACTTATTTTTATTAATTTTATTATTTTCAACGATACTTAGTTAAATAAAAATAAAAACGTTGCCACCCACCTGTACCCCTCCGGCCAGCGCGGTGTCATGAACCTAACGACGGGCACGAGGTCGACATCGAGGCTGAACCCGTCGCTACGCACATTGAGAGTGTAGGCCGGGCCCGAGGCTTTATACGTCAGCGCGTACACCGAGCCGTTCACGTCCACGCGCCCGTCCATCGTATTGATCGCCTTTTGCACGGTGCTGTGCATCCAGTGTCGGAATTTGTTCTGCAGGAAGTACTTCTCCGAGTCCCGCCAGTCGCGGGTCACCTTCCGAAAAATATTCCGTTAATTCTTTTTTTAATAATATAGGAGTAGCAGACGAGCATGCAGTCCATCTGATGGTAAGTGGCTACTGCCGCCCATGGACATCTGTAATTAACCCCAGATAGGATTAGATATTCCTACCTGAGGTCGGCCACAGATGTGCCGCTACCTAATACACAATTCTACGTATGTTAAAAAAACAATGTAAGATATAATTATAATAACTCATACCTATAACGTATACAAGCCTCACTAGCTGTGCCCCGCGGTTTCACCCGCGTTAAAAAGAAACCGGAGCACAGCTAGTTCTAAAATATAAGTAGTCTTAGTTACTACTTATTACATCAGCTACTTGCCAATACAAGGCCCGTCAAAATAGGTCCAGACATTTCAGAGATTAGCCGGAACAAACAGACAGACAGACAGACATAAATTATAAAAAAATATTATTTTGGTGTATGTATATTCATATGCATGTAGTAAAAAGCGGTTATTTCAATATTAAAAACAGACACTCCAATTTTATTTATATGTATAGATAATATATGATCTATAAAGTTACTTTGCATATTTTAGGTACTTTTAAAAGGTGTTTTTGAAGTAGAAGAGTAATAGACAAGCATGAAGCCCATGTAATCGTAAGTGGTCACTGCAGTCCATAGATATGTGTAATCAACTCCAGATAAAATTAACAGTTCTCCCGGAAGTCAGCTACAGATGCGTTGCTACCCTACCCCTAAGGACCTATACAAATATAGAACACTTGTCTAGGCCGCAAGACTATTCGAACACTGAACACTAGTATCAACTTACCTTGTGCCTCGTCTCCCACTCGGGCTGCTTGTCAAGGTTGTCAAAAGCGCGACCGATCTTCATCTTGACGAAGCCCGGCTGGTCGTTCTCGATGACGATCCCGTTCTCGCCGTCCTCGTAGCTGATTGGCAGCCGGATCACGATGTCCATGTCGAACTCGTCCAACTTCGACACCTTGATGCCGTCATACACGCTACCGGCATACATCACCTGTGCAAACATCGTCAACCCATTACTAACCCACTGGGAATGGGCAATGAGAGTTTAGCCATATTCCACAGCGCTGGTCAAAGTGAAATTGGTAAACTTCACACACCTTTATTAACTCTCAGTTATAGGTTTCTGTACAATGTTTCCCTTCATCACTATAGCGATTATAATAAATTTTAACACACACCATACATTACATAAGATTGCGTCGAGTGAAAATATTAATAAAGTTACAATTCATTTTAACATCAGAGAAGATATATAAAAATGGTGACAATATAAAACAAGTACAATCACAAATTCACAATTAATTGTTGGCCACTAATGAAATTCTGCACAATAACTAGTTTTTTTTTTTCATTGGAGTAGCAGACGAGCATGCAGTCCACCTGAGGGTAAGTGGCTACTGCCGCCCATACATATGTAATCCACCTCAGATAGGATTAAATATTCCTACCCGAGGTTGGCCACAGATGTACCGCTACCCCTGTGGACTAAGCTTGAACGCCTCGAAAAAGTATATCTCTCTTAACAGACCCTTCAAAATGGAACACAGCGACGCCTAACACTGCTGTTATTAGGCAGAAATAGGTGTGGTGGTAGTGCCGCCAGATTCGAACCTTTAAACTAACCACAACCTTTAAACTATTGTTCTTGGGGTTATTTTAAATCATATACTATAATGAAACATACCTGAGATGCATATTTATTAAAATAGTTGCACTGTTCTCCCATCCTCTGCTTAACTTGGTCGAAGACACTCTTGAAAACCTCTTGGGCCTTCTTCAGGTCATTATCCTTCAATGCAACAAACTGCTTGAACACCTCTGCCAGGTGCACATCTAGGTTCTTTGATTTTGTTGACATTTTTAGTCTAAAATAAATTAGAAAATAATATTTTTTTACTAATATAGTAATGAATGAGTGTGCAGCCTCTCGGATGGTGATTGACTTCTGTTCATGGACATTAATCACCTCAAATATTGAAGTCCTGCTTGAAGTCAGCCACAGATGTGTTGTAATTCTTTAGGAGTAAGTTGGAACATATTGTATATGTGTTTTGCCTTATCACCACCATTAAACCAGAACACAGCAGTTATAAGATAGAAATAGGTGTTGTTATTGCGTTTGCAATCAAACCATACAAGCTTAACATTGCTGTTATAAGGCTGAAATTGGTGTGGCAGTGGCGCCTCCGGAGAGGAATCACAGAGGGTTCTATCAACTTCAAATTACTGCTGCTGAGATTTATTTTTTGTGGCAAAGCATAGTCTGGCCCACAAGTAAACTGTAATTATGCACACTCGGTAGCTCTAAAAGATTTAAATTGCAATATTGTGAGTTACAGCATAAAAACTTTATCAAAGGTTGAATTAGACACATTTTACTGTTACTACATTGCTTTGACTAAGTCACAATTGGATTAATACATTCGGCATAATAAACCAACTTCACACAGAACAGAACTAGATATTTACATGCAAGTCTAATTAACATTAGATCTACTAATAAGTACCTTTATTTGCATTGAAACAACATCCATTTATAGTATTCCGGTATGACCAACATTGACAGAGCACTAACAATTGAATTGTGAAGTCTATAAATCATACTTTTATCAATAGATTTTATCACAAGGAAATAAGTGGTGATATTAACTTACATAATTACTCTTTAAATATATAATTTTATATAAGAACTTACCGTAATGTCGCTTGATATTAAAGCACAACTGTTAACGAGTGAAAACAAACCACTGCTTAATATTATAAGTATTAGAATTTTGTTAAAAGTATTTTAGTTTTATTACTACGCAAAGTACCAAAGTGCTACAGTTAACAGTACACACACGCCGTTAATGATGAATTGAACATACGAATACAACCAGACCCTACCTGCACTTTCGATTACAAAATCTTTTGTGTTTAGTATATCGGTATACGTTGTCTCCTTAATAGGATTTTGGGGAAGTCCAGACATAAACAATATTAGGAGCATAACGTAAGTGTTGATCGACAGAAAGTCGCTAACAGCTGACTGTCAAAACAGTTGAGTGTTGACTATTGAAGAGTGTCATTATTAACAATAAAATATGAAATATGTTGGATATGATAGCTTATAAGTAAACATAAATTATGCAGTATTTCGTTTATTTTTTTAATACGCTCTAAGTATTTTAATTTTTAAAAAGAATTTTTTGATTTTTTATCTGTGGATTTTAAATCCCAAAACGGCGACAGTGCTGCCTCAAATGTCATGTGACGTCACTACATCGAAACCAAACACGACAAATAATAATTAAATCGTTTGCTGTTAGAGTTGGTTGAATTTATAATATGTTGTGAACCGAAATGAAGCCATACTATATTAAAGCTGATAGCGTGAACCTGCTTAAAGAATCTCCATATATGCAGTGCAATAAATCAAAATGGATACAAAAACTTCCGTGAGATAACCTATGGAAATATCAAATAAACAACGTAAGTAAAACATTCTTTATATTTACATTTAATCATATCGGACAATTTAAACATTTCTTAACTAACTTCAGACAGAAGAAAGGTTGTCTTCAAGTGATTATTAAGATTTTTCAAATATACTTATATTCTTATGTGAACTGTTTTTAAGGTTATTAATTGGTTATATTTATATTTACAGATCTTCCCGACAATCGTATAGTGACGACGTTATAGAGTATGTGCAGTTTAAGAGGAAGGCAAGTTTGTGTTTCATGAAAAGTAAAAGTTGTCCTGAACACAAGGTACATCAATGAAAATGAAAATGTGATGACTGTCCTGCCTAGAAGAAGTGAGGAGCCAAAAGTTTCGAAAGTGGGCACCAGTCTGAAATACATAAAGTAAAGTACACGGGAAATAATACTTCTTTACTTGCGTAACCTACCCAACAAGATGAAGGAAGAAAAGTGATCACACAGTTCCTATTATTGCATTGCAATTTAATTCTGAAAATGACAGTGATAAAAATATATATCCATTTGTTACGGAAAATAATTTTAGTAATGAAGAAAAGCAGACACGCAAGCAGCACAAAAATTTAGCTTAGGTGATCTGTAGTAATTAATTATTGTAACTGTAACATATGATAAATATATACAAAAGTTCTACTGTGTGTACTCACTAATAGAACCATATAAACCAAATAAACAAAGAAATCGGTTAATAAAATACTAATATTAGCAAATCATGTATTTTTAATTATACAGTCCTGTAACTTAATCAGTGCACATGCACCATCAATAATAACACAGTCATGAAATATTTTAATTGTGTCCTATTAATTACAGAATGGGCCCTTAAAATAGAATTCTCATAGACGTCTTATAATTCTATTCTTATCATAGACATCTATATAATATATTAAATATATGAATACTTCCACTTGCTGTTTTGTTTTGATTACGTCCCGTTCCAATGATTTGGAATTGACGAATCACTCGAGAGTTACTAAATTTATTTCTTTTTCTCAATAATACTTCTCTTACATAAATAGTATAAAATGTCATTGCTTGTAAACAGGATTTAAACATATAAGAATCTGCAAGTTCTTTAACGTTTATGAGAAACGTTCCGTTTACCGTAATAAAAATACGTTTTTTATTAATAAGTATCCCTTTTTTCGAAAAAATGATCAATGAAAGGCATATATAATACGTATATGAATTCATTAAAACAGTTTCCCGCTACTTGACACTTTTTGGGAAACTGTTTTAATGAATTCATATACGTATTATATATGCCGTTCATTGATCATTTTTTCGAAAAAAGGGCTATTTATTAACAAAAAAACATATTTTTATCACGGTAAACGGAACGTTACGCCAAAACAGGCGGTCAAGTGTCATTTCGTAGCGTGACGTCAACACATTGAAAATATAGAAATAAACTTCGACGCTACACATACTTCAGGGGAAATCTTGGGAATTATTTAACTTTTATTAGTACAATTGCAAGAATGTCAAATTACAAGGCGTGTGCAGTGACGATGTGTTCAAGTACGATCACTAAATATCCTAACAAATTTGCTTATACAAGTTCCTAAACCCAAATCTCATAAACGTTAAAGAACTTGCAGATTCTTATATGTTTAAATCCTGTTTACAAGCAATGACATTTTATACTATTTATGTAAGAGAAGTATTATTGAGAAAAAGAAATAAATTTAGTAACTCTCGAGTGATTCGTCAATTCCAAATCATTGGAACGGGACGTAATCAAAACAAAACAGCAAGTGGAAGTATTCATATATTTAATATATTATATAGATGTCTATGATAAGAATAGAATTATAAGACGTCTATGAGAATTCTATTTTAAGGGCCCATTCTGTAATTAATAGGACACAATTAAAATATTTCATGACTGTGTTATTATTGCTTGTGCATGTGCACTGATTAACTTACAGGACTGTATAATTAAAAATACATGATTTGCTAATATTAGTCTTTTATTTGTTTATTTGGTTTATATGGTTCTATTGAGTACACACAGTAGAACTTTTGTATATATTTATCGAATAAGCATTTCATTCGAGAGTGTTGCCTTTCAATCCAAAATGTATACTACTTAAATCTAGTGGATATAATTATAGGCAGTATCTAGTTTGAAAATTTTTAGAATGTCTCATATTATTTAGACAAATGTTGATTAGTCCGATTTTCTCACATCCCATGACGAAGAACATTATCGATTCCTAGAATTTTGACATCTGTATGTAGGGGATTCCTCTAAAATTAAATAGGATGCTGCCATACACTTAAAAAGAAAACAAAACAGTATGTTTAATTCGTAATTAAATTTGATTTACGCTTTACTTAGACAATTTATATGTAATTTATACTATAGATAAGAACAATAAAATCAGTAAATGAACTTTTAGACACATTTACAATATAAAATTTGAGTCTGAAGCTAAAACATTATTTGTGGTGTGGTAATATTAATCTAAGGTGATTGTGATTCAGAATTTTTCAGATAAGTGCAGTAGGTACTTATTTGTGTCTTTGATACGAGTTTGTTATAAATACCTAGGTTAACACGATAATTTACACAGAGCACCCGTTCATATTAAACGAAAACGAAGTTTTGTTTCGTGGAAGTCCTTGAAGTACATCTTACAGTGTTGTTTTGTAACTTTGATTACAACTGTTACCATTGTTACTTTATAAAAGTTTTGTGTAAACAATATTTCTTTAAAATAATCTCCTGTCCTGTTTTCGCTACTTGGTGATATACTGAAATGTAGGTATTGTGTAGTATATATATTGTAGTTTGTGTTCTAGTGTTATATGTTTTGTTTGTCTATCACTGACTACTTAACGGGACAAAATGGTAGATGGTGTTCATCTACTTTTGACCCTTTATGATGTTCGTCTAACGTTAACGGTGTTTTGCTATAATCCGCGCCAAACTGCTAGTCCGCTCTGAAGTTGTTGCGAGCTGGTGTAGTCATACAATTTGCTATGGCGAAGCGACTCATTTCTATATTCAAAGCGGACTAGCAGTTTGGCGCGGACTATACTTATGAACGCTTGGGTGTATAGGTATTTTTGAAATCTTCATCTACTCATCTACTTCTGAAGCTGACTGTACCTACCTATATAAAATTTATAATTACTGTATTAGGTATTATCTTAATATGTAATAGATGAGTATGTATACTTACCTAATATTTATAAATAATTGATAAATAATATACCAATCTATTTCATTTCTTTATATTTTAACAATTTGAAATTCTTTTAAAATATTTTTTATTATTGAACGTATTTGTTCCGGTAGTAATATCATCGGCATCACGGATATATTTCATATAACTTAACTAATTATATTATTATTTTACGTTTTTCGAAGTAACAATGTGTGCGCGTAGGCGTAGAACAATATTTGTTATAATTCTGGTCGTACTAAAGTTATGGGTTCAGTTCCTAATCGGACATAAAAATATTAAAGTCTAAAATAGATAGAATTAAAACTTCGTTAAATGTTTTCCATTACCTAGTTCGATTTTTGATATTAGGAATTATCAAAAATAGTGACTAAACGTTGTTTTGTCAAAGAACAATTAGCAAATCTTATTAATTTACTTATGACAGAATATTTAATGAAAGCCTAAAAATGAAACAAAGATATTTTCATATGACGAATTTAAGTCAGGGTTTTCTAATGGCCATTTCTGCCTCTTCTGGGCAAAGATTTCCTGTCAGAGGGAGAAGTATTTATGTCATTATCCACTTTTGAGACCTTTTTTATATACTTAACTGAAGGGTGTGGTAAGGGAGACATACTTTTCCGAGGCGTTCCAGCTTAGTCCTCAGGAGTAGCGGCGCATCTGTGGCCGACCTCAGGTGGGAATATCTTATCCTATCTGGGTTACAGATTTCCATGGGCGGCAGTAGCCACTTACCATCAGGTGGACTGCATGCTCGTCTGCTACTCCTATTTATTAAAATACTCCTATATACTCCCATATTTTCTACGTACATACATTCTAAAAATCAGACGAATCTGGAATACAACTCCGAAACGCATGAAAAGCCGAATTTCAAACCACTAAGCTAACCGTGGTTTTATCGCACTTAATTAAAACTAAACGTTAGTATGAATAACTTCTTATGTTTTACGTTTTAGATAACGATGAACAGATCGGGTCCCGGACGGCAGGAGGAGCGGGAGCGGGAGGAGAGTGGCGATTTCTGGAAGTGGTTGGCGGTGGGCGCGGGTGCGGCGGCGGCGGTCGCCGGCGGTGTATATATGCTCAGTCGAGCACTAGAGCCAGAGCCAGAAGAGCCGCCGTCCCAGGGTTGGGTGATGACCCACGATCCGACCGCTGACGACTTGTTTTCGTCTGACGAGGAATCCTTACAGCCACAAGGCCCCATGGATGAGCTTACTGAGTGAGTTATTTTGGTTAAGGTTATTGTTTTCTGTACGATTAACACCTAAAGTGGTAGTAGATTATTTATTGGCGTTCAAAAATAATTCTGTTACGAATAAAATTTTCTGATTTTGAGTTTTTCAACTAATATAAAGCTGTTGTTAGTTTGTTCGCATATTACGCAAATTTACATATGTATTTGGTCATGATTAAAGTATTTGTGTTTAAAAGGATTTAAGTATTCTTATGTAATATTTACAAATTGAAATAGCTTAACTTTGATCTAGGTAGCTTTTTGATTTCAATTCGTATTAAAGGTTTTAATTTTGAGTGGTCGATTTGATCATTGTCATCATAATATACGATATATTATTAATTTTGATTAACCGAATCAATTTTGTCGCGCGAATAAAAAAGTAGATTTCCCTACAACCTAGCCAACAAAGTAGCCAAGAAGTGAGTATAACAAGGTTCTCCTATTTTGCTGACATTCACTTAAATTGATCAAATGTGAGATGTTCATTTCGTCGACCAATTCTTTTTAAAATTGATTCAAATGTAGACGATTAAAAACGTCAATAAATAAACTACATATACAAATTACACTGTCCTTAAATAATGTAGGCTAACTTACCATTGTATCAAAATGTGCCCAATGGAACGAGCAAAATATCTTATTAATATTTTAAAAAATATAGGGTGCTTTATAATTTGTGATAAAACCACTTTACACGCCATGGTACATATTCTGAGAGATAATGAGTTTCTAAAGCACTAGTATTTATATTTATACATTTAGTAGTAAGTATTAGTATTGTTAACTGGTCAAAATATGTGCAAATTGAAATAATTGTAGATTTTTACTTGGGAAACCATTTATAGTCAAGTAAAAAATCCGTTAAATTAAATAACTCAAAAATTTTTTTCCATATAAAAAACGAACACTAAGATCACAGCATAAATTATGATAATAATAACACGATTCAAACTTACAAGTTCTTTCGCTACGCTATATAAACTTATGGGTCATAGGCTAGATCGCAATTTTCCTACTAAAGTCATCTTATAAAATACCCTTGCCTTTAAGTGCGGTATCGGGGCTGGCGGTGTCGTCTGTGCCAAGGGTTAGCAACCTGAACTCATTGCTAGCCGACATCCACTCCAGATACGTCGCCATTAGGAAAGAAGATCTTGAAAGACATTACAATGTCTTCATGAAGGTCATCTACCCCTTACACGAGAATATGAAGAATGTGGATCCCTATTATCGGCGGTATTCTAGCCGGGTTAGTATCCTATATTTTCTTTACATAGATAATTACTATTAAGGAGCGATCATAGCGTCGCAGTTTCTGTAGATAGTAACAGATCCGCAAAGTAAAGCAATGTCGGCCACGATAAGGGTGGGTGACCTCTAGAGGCAAAACTTCGTATGAGCTGTTGTGCTTTGGTCACTGTCTATGTCTGAATTTATGCCTGAAACTAATTACAAAAATAATGAAAATTCTATTGAAGTGTTTTACAAACACGTAGATAGGCGTGGCGCCTGTAAAGACAAACGATGTGGTTTTTGCCTCAAATCTATACCTACCTAATACTTTAAAAATATATATCAGCTTTTGAAAAACAGCGTAGCAATGTTTTAATAAGCTGGAATAATCGTAAAGCCAGCGAAATCAAGTCAGTTAGGTTATTCAAGAAGTTATGTATGCCTGGCCGGATGGATATGGTACATGTTTTTACTGTTTGTGTATAATTTGTTAACAGATCCAAATTGCTGGCAGTCATTATGACCGGCTGAGAATAAAAAAACCGGACGAGTTCGACATGGACATCGTCATAGGCTTACCGGTGAACCTCGAGGAACACCCCTCGAACCCAGAGGAGAGCGACATTGTCATCGAGCCGGTACACGCCGGCTACGTCCAGCTCAGAGCCGGAGTACAGTACGTGAATATATTGATCAGAGACGGGGCCGACAGCGTAATAAACGCTCAAGCTTTCAAGTGGCTGGACGATAAGAAGTATATCCAGCGCTCCAAATTCATGTCATGGTTTAAAAGCGTCGTGGACAGAGCTCTGAACAAATTTTTAAAATACAATGGCTATCCTTCCGTTACTATTGACGGCGTTCCGTATACTATCAGTGTGTCCTCGAGCGGTCCAGCGTATACGTTGATAATAAAAAACTATGCAGGATTCCAGCTGGATGTTGATCTGGTGCCAGCTTTGAAGTTTCCAGAGAGGCGGTGGCTCGGGAAGAACAAGGCGTATAGGGATATCCCACCACATTGCAGCGCTGCCTATTGGATGGTGGTCCCGAAGCCCCTCAAGCACGGCAATTCCAGCCACGATGAGGACCGCTCCTGGCGCATCGCCATGCATGATCAAGAAAGAAAATTCATTCACAATTCGTACAATTTGAGATCGGTGAATCGTTTGGTAAGCAATTTTGTAATCTTGGTTATATAAATATGTTTTCTTTAATGAGTTTCAATGGGGTACATTCTTCCATTTTTCAATTTTTAAGCATATTAAATTCGTCTGTTCTGAAAATTAGACATTTATTAAAGTAGCTCGAAGAAACCGACGACTTTTATTAATTACGTTATCCTTTGAGATGACGCAGATAAAAATATCAGACACACTAGCGTAGTAATTGGAGATTATATTTAGGTTCTATCAAACGATTGTGAAATCACCTGTTTTTTTTTTTATTATATAAGAGTAGCAGACGAGCATGCAGTCCACCTGATGGTAAGTGGCTACTGCCGCCCATGGACATCTGTAATCAACCCCAGATAGGATTAGATATTCCGACCTGAGGTCGGTCACAGATGCGCCGCTACCCCTGAGGACTAAGCTGGAACGCCTCGGAAAAGTCTGTCTCCCTTACCACACCCTTCAAACCGGAACACAGCAGCGTTTAACACTGCTGTTATTAGGTAGAAATAGGTGTGGCGGTGGTGGCGCCGGAGTCGAACCACAAAGGGTTCTTAACCACCTTTAAATCCAAAGTTGTAGTATCACCCTTAAACATCTGATATTAAAAAGGATTGAAGTGACCTGACGTCAGCCACAGATGTGTTGCTTCTCTTGAGGTCTAAGTTGTGACGGTTCATGGAATATCTGTCTCACCTCAGCCTTTAAACTAAAACACAACAGGCAACAGCGGTAATGAAAAATCTTATCTTAGTGCAAAAGTGTTTAGACAATATCCCCAGTAAATACAACAATGTTTTGTTTGCAGCTGAAGAAATTACGCGACGCTCAGGATATGGATTACATTGCAAGTTATTATATCAAAACTCTGTTTTTGTGGAAAATCGATGAACTGAACAATCCTGCATTTTGGCAGCGCGATTTGGCAACCATATTTAAAGTAATGTTAAAAGAATTTCATACTGCATTAGTGGAAAAGAAAATAAGATACTTCTGGAATAGGAGGAATAATTTGTTAAAGATTCCGGATAATATTCTGAAAGGTTACGTAAATAAGTTGGAGAAATTAATTAATAAAATGGATGAAGATTACATGTGGGTCGCCAGATACCTACTGACGCCTACCGAGTACTCGGAATATGAACAAATATTGCCTTAATTATAAATTGTAGTAAGTTTAAAATGTGTGCATGTAATTCACATTATATAATGCTTTTTTTAATTTGTCATTTAAAACATTTAACGCCACTATATATAAGATAATAAATATTTAACCCGTCAAGCCAGTTTTTTATTTTATTTGCTTCGAATGTATTTCTACTAAAATATATCCTTTTAAGAAATACATACAGCTGAATACAGAATCTCTTTTTGGAAATCGCTTAAAAATATTAGGGAGATCGGTAGATGGAGTAGACAATCTACTAGCGGAAATTCAAAAAGAATGCCTGAATTTTTTGACTACACGTGGCAGTGTTATGGTACCCCATCAAAATTATTATTTAGCGATAAAGTTATTGAATCTTGCGTGGGATGTCAGCAAGGCTACCCTCTTGGCCCAGTTATTTTTAGTCTGCCAATACAATCGATTATTACACGACTAAATTATAAATTTAATGTATGGAGCCTTGATATGGTTCTTTGAGAGGTAATGCATCCACTGTATGGAAGGACCTACAATTTATAATAGAGCGCTTTAACCAGATTGGTTTAAATTTTAATTTTAATATGTGTGAATTGTTTTTTCGGGTAAATTATCAGTCGAAAGATGTCATCATATTTCCTAGCAATTTTATTTATTATCTCCAAATATATCTATTGTAGATAAAGAAAATTTAACGTTATTAGGTGCTCCAATATTTGGAGATGCATTTTTGCCTATTATAAATTCTAAATTGACACACTCTGAATTGAAGTAAAGTCACATATTTCCGCGGTATTTTCACTAAAACTAGAAAGAGCGTCAGATATTAAGCATTATCTACGGCTTAATAAAGAATTAGATAATTTTATCAGAAGCTTGAAATAGACTCGAGAATTTACGATTGAATATCGATTTAAATGTGTATTTAAAATAAATAAAAGTTAAAGAACCCTTTGTGGTTCGACTCCGGCGGCACCACCGCCACACCTATTTCTACCTAATAACAGCAGTGTTAGGCGCTGCTGTGTTCCGGTTTGAAGGGTGTGGTAAGGGAGACAGACTTTTCCGAGGCGTTCCAGCTTAGTCCTCAGGGGTAGCGGCGCATCTGTGACCGACCTCAGGTCGGAATATCTAATCCTATCTGGGGTTGATTACAGATGTCCATGGGCGGCAGTAGCCACTTACCATCAGGTGGACTGCATGCTCGTCTGCTACTCTTATATTATAAAAAAATGTATATATGAACCAAGTCAGAAAAACGTAATTCCGATGTAAAAATCCTTATTCCGATGTATTTGGTTACTAATTCCGAGTAAACAAAATAAGGGAGTAAAAGAGATAGAATGTCTGCTACATGGTGTATAAAATTTAGGAATGCCGGTCAAATTTCAAATTTTCAAATTTCAAATCTCATTTATTCAAAATTGATTCATATAGAATACTTTTTGAAAGTCAACAAACTACCACCGCTTCGGAAGGTATTTCGCTATGGAGAAGAAGCGGCGCAAGAAACTCCATACGTGTGCATATTTGCATCTTTTAAAGAGTAAATAATATACAATTTTACATAGTGGTACATATAATTAATTTTTGATGTTGGAGCTGGAGTTGTCATACCATACGGATTTATCATTTAAATACTGATTTACATTATAATAAGCTTTTTTACATAAAGTTAATTTTATAGTAGATTTAAACCTTTTCTCGGATAGATCGATAATGTCTTTTGGTATTTTATTGTAGAAACGAATACAGTTCCCCATAAAAGAATTACACACCTTGCTTAATCTAAATTGAGGTATGGCCAATTTATCTTTATTTCTAGTATTATGACTGTGCCTATTATATTTTTTTTCCAAAGAAGAATATTTTTTGCGAGCATATAAGATATTTTCATAAATATATTGACTAGGCACTGTCAAAATATTTATAGATTTAAACAGTTCTCGTAAGGACTCACGGGGGCGAAGACTATAAATGGCTCTAATTGCACGTTTTTGAAGTATAAAAATGACATCTATGCTAGCAGCGTTACCCCACAGCAGAATACCGTAAGACATAATGCTATGAAAATAACTAAAGTAAACAAGCCTAGCGGTTGGTATATCGGTAAGATGTCTTATCTTCTTTACCGCATAGGCTGCCGAACTAAGTCTACTACATAACTTTGCTATCTGAGGGCTCCATTGTAGTTTAGAATCTAAATTTATCCCTAAGAAAACTGTTTCATCTACAAATTCTAAGTGATCATTGTTAAGGGTAACATTCATCGTCAGCTTTTTAACATTAGGCAGAGCAAATCGGACACATTTAGTCTTTTTATTATTTAATACAAGATTGTTTGCGCTAAACCAGTTGTGAATTATGTCAAGGTCGGCTTTATCGTCACGGGACTCTTAACGATCTTATTCGTCGGGCTCTTGTTGCTACCGTTTTTGTACCAGCAATACTGGAACCTTCTGGTCTATTTAGAGAGGATGGGAAGAGACCCGATGGTATCACTTTATGGCCGTGGAGTCTCGGACGACCCATGGTATAGGACACGACCTGTGTCGACCCTAGCCCTTTCTCACGTTGGTAATACGTCTGTAAGCGCTAGGGCTGCAGCCGACCATGCCCTTATAAATATAGTAATATATTGTATAATTATTTGTTTGCGGCGCTTGCAGTAGAGATAATGGGTCCATGGTCACTGGCCTGAAGAAATTCATTTCAGATATCTTTATTTAATACACAGACATTTAACACAATGTGATCAGTAACGCCATCTGTACCTAATGTCATTATTACAGTGTCCGTTACATAATACTTAATTCATATTTTCATCTATTCTTCATTCCTAATCTTACGACTAAAATGCGAATATGACTTTGTTTGCTATACTTTTACGTCGTAATTAAGCCGATTGTCATGAAATTTCTTATATACATTGTCAGTTGTTCAGAAAATAACATAGGAATTTTTACCCTATACACCGGAAATAAGTTGTCGAGTTATATTTAAATATATAAATTGTACATTTTCCACAATATAGGCACAGTATAAGGATCTATATATTTGTACCGTGATATAGCATAATTTTATAGCTTTACTTTATTATATTTATTGAAAAGTCATTGTTTTTGTTATCTTTGCCATTTAATAGTGTTTGATAGATTTAATTTTGAAATATAACGTCAAAATAAACATGGAAAGTGGAGTCCTGTTAATTATTTTTATAACATTTTGAAGAATTAAAATCCTCACTCCTGAGAAAGGTATGCACTTTTGGTACGATAGAAAATATACTATTTCTTGGGAGTTAACTAATTGTTATGTGAGCCGTTCTATTTAGAGGTTTATATTGTATGAATTGAGTATGAAAGAATGATTAAGGATAAAGAGAGGCGTACTTACTACTTATGCAATTTTTGTTTCAGAATTTGTCCTTAGCATTGTTGTAAGTGCAGTCCTAAAATAAGTTGAGATTGTCATTATTTTTATAATAGACACTTTAAGTGTGTTAAGAATTTCTAAATTAGAAATGTTCACCATTAAGAGAGTAAATTAGTAAAATTAAAAATAATAGCGTTTGCGTTATTCCTACTTGAAGGAAGATTCGCTAGAGTCGCCAAGTTAATAGTTATGAGTAGAAGATTAAATGTTTCTTTTTGTGTGAAATGTAAGGTAAAAATTAGACTGAAGTCGTGTTTGAAATCAGTGTTACCTATTTGTTACGCTGCTGGATTATGGTGGACAAAGGAATGACACTTATACGAATAGCATGGAATCTATGTCCGAACTCAGGAGACCAGTCCTGTCTGGGGTGAATCTAAGATGTCCAAGAGCGGCAGTGGCCTCTGACTATCAAGTGGTCATAAAATCCATGTTATTAAGTAACCACTGCCAATTTTCTCCATCTATACGATAAAAAGCGTGTGTTTATTTATGCCCGCAATTAAAAAAGTTATAGGCAAGTGTAGTCCGCGCCAAACTGCTAGTCCGCTCTGAAGTTGTTGCGAGCAGGTGTAGTCATACAATTTACTATGGCGACGCGATTTATTTCTATATTCAGAGCGGATTAGCAGTTTTACGCGGACTATACTTCTTTGGCGTATTCAATAAAAAGTAAATAAAAGTCCACTATGTCCACGAGCAAAAAGTGAAACTATTAAGTAGGTACATGATATTAGGTACCTTGAAATATTTTTTTCTGCCCAACGTGCAACTTATGGTGTTAATTTAAATTTATCGGTTTTTTGAAACACTCCAAAAGAAGTGTAACGTGAAGCGTGAACGAGAGCGCGTCATCAGTGGTGAGTGGTGGTGTTCGATGAGCAGCCGGGACAGCTGGGTGCCGATAGTGGCGGGTGTGGTGCTGGGCGCAGGGCTGCTGGTGGCGCTCTATCAGCTGCTCGCCAACCGCGGGCCCAAGTACGAGAACCAGCAGATTGGCGCAAAGTTCGTTTGCACTTGCAACCGGCCCGGCCAAGACGTGCGTTCAAATGCTTAATAACATTTTTTACTTTATATTGAAGTAGTTAACGAGCATTCTAAGCAAAATTATTGATGTTGCCATGAAGCCAGACATCTTTTTTATTATTAAAGTCTATAACCAAACAGACAGGATGTAAAATCAAGTTACCTATAAAATGATTTCAGAAACGTTTAATTTGACCTCAGCTTCCCTAATATTTTTGTAAAGATAATCTTGTATATTATTATGATTATTTAATTTTGAATACCGCAATGCATCCGTTCAAAGATAGTGTCTAATCATTAATTTTCTCATTACAGTGTCAAATTCCAGGACATAATAAAAAATAACCAGTGTTTAGCGATGCAGTAAACGAAAAGGGTTAAACCATCCCAAATGCCTATCCACAATGGGGATTCCATATACTCAGGTGAACCTTCATGTAATGTTTTTGTGCGCTATATGTAAATTGGCCTCGCACGTTGTATAAGCTTATAGTGGACTTTAATATGTATAAATTGTAAGAGGTACGACAATCCTCGTCTCAGAAGATAAATATATAAAACCACTAACTTGCCTTCCAAGTCGATCTGCAGGCTCGAATTGCGTCACGAGTGATGTGCACGGCTGTTACAGGGCTCAAAAAAGTGGGCACGGCCTGGTTTGCTGGAGGATTGGTCTCCATGCACTTCACAAGGCACACGCCGTAGCGCGGGTATCCACGTGGAAAACAAGGGTGAGAGGGCGCACACAGAGCATCTTTATTATCTCGCCGAGCGCAATACTATGACTGGTGGCAGGAAGCGACATTAAAAAACATTCTAGTGGATTTTTTTTTAGTCTACCCACCTGCAAGTTGACAAGGAGTTACAAAATTTTACTGTTTTATACCCGACAGAGGGGGTAATGTTTTTCAAGAGTACATCCTACAACTCAAATGGGATCCTTTGCCTCGCAGGTGTCCATGGGTGGCAGTAGCCACTTACCATCAGGTGGACTGCATGCTCGTCTGCTACTGCCTGTGTTATATAAAAAAACGTAAATAGGTAATGACTTGCAACGAAGTCGTTCGTCTAGTGTTCGTAGTTCGCCCTTAGTTTTGCTACCGACTGTGTAGCACCTGCCCTGTAATATTCGATTCTAAAGGACCTACTTGTGCGGTATGGCACGACTGCGCCTGTATGGTGGTGTGATTGTTTGAAATAAAGTCGTGCGTTTTAAAAACTAGGGTTTATTTACATATATTATTCTATGTACTTATACAATAGTGATACGAGTGCCTAGCACCCACGATAATATTTGATTAAATAAAGTAGCAGATAATAGCCAATAATAAGATTTAGTCTTATTCGATTTTACGGTGAAAGCTCGATACAAATTTTGATATATAAAATTATAACTAATATTTCCCGACAGCGACGGATCAAGAGTTCTGACCGCCCTAGGCTAATTTTGAAGACGCGCCCCCATCGTTACGATACACCTCAAAAGTAATATATTAGCTTTGACTTTGTTTACTAGCATGAAATTAATAGTGCCGAAGACACAATTTTGGTGCGCCCCCCCGATCCGCGCGCCCTAGGCTGCAGCCTAATTAGCCTAAGGGTTAATCAGGCCCTGTTTCCCGATATTCCTATTCTGCTTGACATACATACCTACGGCTAACAAGCACTTTATCACTATTTTACCGAGAGAAATTCATTTACTAATAAGTATACCAAATTCTTGACCCTTCTTCCGCTTTTCTACCCGATAGCCATCAGATCCGGTTAACGGCTTTATTGTAAACTCTATTCAAATATTACGATTTAGTATACATGTAATAGCAAATGGGTGAGTCTTAGTTTCATATTACGATTTCTAAACTTAACGATTCTAAGGCTAGATCTTTTCTTTAGCTCCCTGTTATCTGATCCCTGATCTATTGTTTCTAGAAAATATTTCTATTTTATGACTGCCAGCTTCGGTCCCAACTACCTATTGTGGAATGCTGTCAAAATCACTTAATTATACGAGTTGGTCTAAGAATCCAATTTAAACAATATACGAAAGATCCCTAAGCAACAAAAGCCCTAGTATATTTTAAACGCGCGCATGATGTGCGCGCACTATTACGATCCTTTCCTTGATGCAGTTTCTTCATCGTGCAGGATGACTTAAAATATAACAATATCTTGTCTTTATATAAAATAACGAATTCTTTATTAATAAATAACGAGTACCTGTAAAACTTTATTTACTTAATTTTAGAAGCTTTTGGCTAATCTTCAGTATATAAGCATGCAATCTTATCATCAATTATTACTTTTTTTACTTTACATAGATTTGTATTTAATACTAATTAAAATAAAATAAATTAAATTAATTTAAAACTCAGTTATACCTATCATAATATAATTGAAAAAATATCATGTGCTAGTTGGTACGTTATTGCTGTTATTCTTTTAATATCTTTGCCACGGATAATAAAAACATCCGTAATCATTTTGAAAGCTTAACGTCAAAAGTATAACAATCATGGGAAGTGGTCATAATTTATTTATTTTTATATCCTTTTAGTGTAATAAAAAGCTGAACGTGTTGGGTGGCAGTGGTCGATGAGCAGCCGGGACAGCTGGGTGCCGATAGTGGCGGGTGTGGTGCTGGGCGCGGGGCTGCTGGCGGCGCTCTACCACCTCCTCAACCGCAACTCCAAGTGCAAGATCCAGATGAAGGACGGTAGAGTCGTCTGCATTTGTAAACCGGGCTGCCAGAATTTGGTGTGTTATTAAAAATGTTACTTGATGTTGGTGTAGCAAGGGCCTATAAGGCTTTAGGGCACTAAGTATTACTTACATGTGCGCAGGGTAATCTGACGATGACGACCTTGTGCCCACTGTAGGATTTGGGCAGTTGTTGGTCAATTGACGAGAATAGTCAACAGAGTTAATATGAATCTTCTATTTTACCGGTGTTTTGAGTGTGGCAAGACTTAATTAATAAGGTCCATAGGGCTTTAAATTCATAATTACCTAATTTAAATTGGCTATAGATGTCCACGGATTCGTAATCAAAGGTCACGTACCAATCTGCTGGTATTCATGATCATCATCATCAACATTAATATATTGGGCTCGACGCACTACTTAAACTGATAAACTTGCTGCAACATTTTACTGGGTCTGTCGGGTAGAAGTTCCTGTAAATAATAAGACCGAAAATTTCAAAAAGCAGGCAACAGAAACATAGTATCCTACTGATGCCAACATTGGTTTGTGCAAATTGTGTTAGTTTGGCTCTCAAACATCTGTTATTATTTTACTTTACAGTGCCAAGTTCATGAATACAGGAGAAAAATATAAAAGATCGTGCGTTCATATTAGGAAGATGAAGAAGAAAATTGTCTATTTTCTTTTCTTTAACAAATGCTACGGTGCTCTAATGGATTACGCTCAAGCATTCGAAATAAGACAAAACATTGCTGATTGGGACTTATATATTATTTGTTAGTAATATTACAGTCTGTTATTGTGAATATATTATATTAAATAAGATAGGTAGTAATGTGCTATCGTAGCACATTGTAATTATACAACGTACAAGTATAACATTTTATGTAGTTGTATTTTAATTATATTATTGCACTTTACTTTGATACTACCTAAGTGTTGTTGTTATTATAAATGTTGAATAACAAACGTAAATTACGTTACTTTTTAGGATTATTATAAATGTACCTATAAATAAATAAACGTTATTTCTTTCATTGGTTGTTTTGTAATCAACATAAACACATATTTAACTGAACATCATTAGTAAACCATTATCTCATTCTATTCAAAATAAGTTTTAAGGTCAGAAATCCACACTTAACCATTTCTACAACACTGGTTAAATGTGAGTGCGGATTAGACAGACTGATGTAATGAAAATATGTACTTATTATACTAGTGATTTTAAAAGTAAAAGTACACATTTCTATTTTTATTGCTTGTTTGAATAATATCAGTGAATATCAGTTCACAAATAAGAGAGTTTATTTTACATAATATAGGTAGTTTTAAAAATTATCATGCTGTTATTACCTTACGTGATCGCACTTATATTGTGAATATCTTTGCCGCAGGCAGTGATTAAAAAGTCAAACCAATTTGAAATTTTAACGTCAAAATATAACAAACATGGATAGTAGACGTGATTTATTTATTTTTATAGAATTTTAGTGTAATAAAAAGCTTTTTTCTGGAAGCGAAATGCAGTTTTGGTACGATAGAAAATTATTTATATTTAACATTGGTTGCTATCATTAAATTGCGATTTGAGTGTCCGTGTTATTTTGTATGTACCGCTGTTAGGTACTAGGATTACTTTTCGAATAGGTAATCCGTGTTGGAGTACCATCACACTTCCTATAATTATAAAGTAAAACTTTCGCTCCCTTTGACTAGTATTGGGGTAACATGGATTGAGTAGTTTCCTGAATCAATCTTTATTGCTTACCCATGTCCAGCAATACAATGCATGTACAAATAGTTAGTCTAGTTAAGTGATGAGGGTGCCCTGAAAACACACAAAAATAACTTGATTAGAAATCTAAATAAATTAGGTATACTTATTAGCGATAGGTATGTCTGCCCTAGTGAGGTGGAATCCGGATTTCAATGCGTGTCAGATCGGTATGGTAGATAGACCATTATTCAGTCAGCGAGTCATAAAATCCTTATTTGTGATTGTAGAAATCCATAGTAACAGTCAGGATACCTCACTCGAGTCTCAGTCCGTTATATTTCTCTTTGAGTATATGAAATTAAAACATGGAAGAAGAATTAACATAAAATAGAATTTAATTACTTACTGACACCAACAACAGATGCGTTACTTAGAATAAGGACATACTTGAAATGCCTCTAAAGTTTTTCTACCGTGTTACACCATAACCACCAATTATAAGGTAGAAATACGCAGCGGGTATTTCTACCTTATCTCTCTATGTGTAATAAAGTAAATGTTCTATGTGCTAATAAATTACAAGAGCGTGGTGAGTGGTGGTAGTAGATGAGCAGCCGGGACAGCTGGGTGCCGCTGGTGGCGGGCGTGGTGTTGGGCGCGGGGCTGCTGGCGGCGCTCTACCACCTGTTGCTCGCCGAACGCAAAAAACCCGAGTTGAAGTCGAAATGCGGAGTCGAGAACAGGGGCGGCGATTATAAGTGCACTTGCATGCCGGGCTGTGAGAATATGGTGCGTTTTTTAAGATTCTTGGATTAGACATTAGATGTACGATCAAGTGACGATGATTCTTGACCTAGACTGGTATAAATCGCTAGGACTTTAAGCAGATGAGGGAGTAAACGACCCAGAGTCATCATTGCGGGTATCACGAAGATCCCGCACAGCACACGCTGCAGAGCACTGCGCAGTAGCCCAGTGTGGCAGTCTCGGCGGCGATCCTCGTGTCAAAAGTGGGACCGGACCTCTCTCCAGCGGCAATTGTTGGAGCGATGGTTCAGCGTAGCGAAGCTTGGGAGGGCATGATCACCTTTTGCGACATAGTAATGTTCGCAAAGGAACACGCTGAGAGAGCTAGGGAGCGCGCTGAACCCGCTCGGAGGAGGGGTCGCCGCGGGCGTATGTAACGCCCATCGGCGCGGCGTTCCTGTAGTTCCGGGAGTAGAATAGGACTACGGTATCTACTGCCTGTCGTAAAAGGCGACTAAAAGGGGTTGCGGGTGGCAAGAGTGGGAGCTCAAACCGCCCGCTCAGCGACCCCGGGACGGCTGTATGTGCATGTCACATACCGTTGTACCTACCCACCAGACGGTGTTGCGAGCGCTACGCTACCGGCAACGCGCTAAGAGTACTCCGGTTGCGTTCCTTTAGAGATCCCGGAGTCCTTTACGCAGCGCCGAGGACGGCCACCGGGGGGGAGTTTTAGTGCGGTAAGAATCCCACATAACCTCGTGTCGCTCCCACGGCACCGAGTATTTTTGAAGGATTCCCCCTCGTTAAAAAAATTGGATTTAAGCTGATACTCTATGTAATTTAGTGAGAGTCGCTTCGGGGCTGATTGCGGTCGGGCTAATTAACATTATTTGCTGGTTTAATCACAAATATTAAAATCTACCAAAAAGTCGATGATTAGAAGTGAACACTTAAAGTGGTCACTGCGGTACATAAACATCTATAATCGACCCCAGATAGGAATAGAACTTCAGTATAGGTGAATTATAGATGCATTATTACCTCTGATGACTTAGAATTAGAAAGCCTCTCCCTTTCTATACCCTTCTAACAAGAACACGGCGGTGCCTACGCTAATAGACGAATTATACTAGTTATGCTAACAGGTATCTATTTTTGTTTTTACAGTGCATTATTCATGATCACAGGAGAAGAATGTAAAAGAAGATGTGCGTTTAGACTGGAAACGAAGAAAATTATGACAATTTTCTTTTCTTTAGCAACTGTCACGTCAAAATGTCCATTGTCAATTTTTGTAGAAAAATATATAGCATCGATATGTTGATGGTTACATAAAAATTGGCCGTGATGTTTTAAATACAAATTATGAATTTATGAAATCATGTGGGCAGTACTCTGAACATGACCCATCTACAAAATAAAATGTTTCGTCCGATTCCAAAATAACCATGTGTGACTGGTAAGTATATATATTCGATTTTGTTTACGCGTTTAAATTACATTTACGACTACCTAGATAGGTTTTTTTTAACCGCCAATGTAAGCATAGCTTACGATTGTGTGAAACTTTAGCAATAGAGAAATATGGAGTAACGATCCGATTTTAACGTTTTGATATGGCAGATTTAATCACATGCCTACTCGTAAGGTTCGTTTTGGTTGTCACGAGTAGAAATAGCTCCGAATTTGTTAAGGTCATAATTGTTTCGTGGTTCTAATACGACTTGAAACTTACCTACATGTTTTCATACTGAGCATCATGACCAAACTACAAATTATGAGTCACAACACTCACAACTAAGTAGTAAAAAATGGAACATTACAAGTAGATTAAAATTATTTTCCAAAATTTACTCAATACTCAATACTTTATTGCAATCATGGTTTTACAATTGTTTTATAAAAATCATTTACAATTTTAGAAACACATGAACCCACAATGGGTGTAGCAATGAATATGAGAGCGGCCGAGTTATATTTACAATTAAACATTTATGACAGATTTAAACATTATTTAATTTAATTAGTATTTATTTCTTTGTTAATAATAATAATAATAATTTTATTTTTTTCGTATTTTAGTTTTCTAAATATTCGCTTAATTTGTAATATGCATTTTTATTAATAATTCCTTTAAGTTGGCGTAGAACTCCTTGTCGTTTTTGTTTGATCTTATATTTTCTGGCAATTTATTATAAATTTTTACACACATGAAATTGGGACCAGTGCTATAAATTTTAAGTTTGGCAGTTGGTAAAAATTTGATAATTTCATTGATACTTGTTCTTTTTTTAGATTTATAAAGTTTTAAGGCGTGTAAAATAATAATATTTTCAGTGCCGAGGAGTTGGAAAGACAAGAGAGGGCTAAAGCCGACGAATTGAACAATGCTATGGCAGCCTTGCGCGCAGAGTCCGATCAGCCATCCATCTTTAGAAGATTATGTGATTTCCTGGCCGGCTCCGGTGGTTCGTCCGGCGGTTCGTCCAAATTTATTGGAGGCGCCGCATTATTAATCGGCTTACTAGGATTTCTTTATAAGAACTTCGGAGAGAAATTTAACTTGAGAGCACCGTTTGGAGGATTTAGCCTAAAGGGTCCGTTTGGAGGAACGAAGAAGAAAGCCGACCCTTGTGAAGGAATCTCGACCGTGGTCAAGAAACCTGTAAGTTTTACTACGTATAAATATCGGTTGTTTGGAAGTATAGAGTATTTTAATTATAGCCACCTAATGGGACATAAACTAGTCCTGATATTATTACTTGAACATTATATCAACCTAAGGTAGGTAGAGCCCGAATCTTACTTGAAGTTGACTATAATAAGGTAACGTGTCATTATTTTAATTTACACAATTTAATGAATACCACAGAGTATATTGTAATATGTTTGGACATTTTTTTTATTTATTTAAACTTTATTGTACACCTAGTGGTTACAAAGGGCGAACTTAATGCCTAGTGGCATTTTCCACCAGTTAACCCTTGTTGATGGAGAAATCCACAATAATAATAAATTGTTCCAGGTACCACCCGAGAAGCCTATAGTTCCGTGCGAATGTAGATAACATGATAACTACTTACTGCGATTGAAACAATTAAATTGAGTGAAAATATATTCCAGTTTGTTTTAAATCAATTAACATGGTACAATATTTGGCGAATATTTATAAAATTCTACTGCCTTTATGGTCGCTGTATCTAGTTTATCTGGTAAAGCTGGTAATCGTTGATCGTAGATGCTAAAAAAATACATACAGCCGAATACAGAACCTCCTCTTTTTCGAAGTCTGTTAAAAAGTAGCATGTCTGCTAGGTTTACGTGATATTACACACAACTACTTACATCCTATATTAATAATCAATCTATCCATTGTCAAGTATCGATCTTTTGTAAACATTTATGACGGGCGTCACTCTTGAAACAAGTGACGTAGTTTCACACTTCATAATATGAAAAGGATACTTATATGTGCCAAGTTGGATTCCTATTGTTTATTTGGTTAGAATGACGAGTATGACGACTGATCTCAAGTTGTCAACAGCAACTTGTAAAAAAATGAAGATTGCACTCGAGATATCATAATATTGCGCAACGCTTAAATAGTATAATTAAATAAATAGTAATAATTAATAGTGCAACGCTTAAAGTATAAGCGTAAATAAATCAACTAAGAACGAAAAAATATGAGAGCCATACTATATACCTATGTCAAATATCGTGAGATTCTTAAATTAATACATATAATGATTTATTATTTGAGTCAGATTTACCACTAAAAAATATTTCCATATCAATTGTACTTATCCTTCAAGACCTTAGCGGATTTGCTAATAGGGATAAATAGCGGATCAAATTTAATTTCCCTTTTAATATTTTAAGGTGCATTTGATAGGAACTGCCGGCCGGAGACATCTGTTATAACTCCTAAGTGTAATACTGGTGCCTTAAATTACTATTATTTCAATTAAAAAATATTTATTTATTCTGGTAAATTTATAAACATAATATATGATGCTATTAATACGTATAATTATTTTTCGCTCCGGAATCTAAACTCAATTCAACAGATAGGTGTAGATACTTGGGAATACTTGAGTAACACTCGCTTAGCTAAAAAAAAATAAAAGCCATATAGAAACAAAATATATTTAATACCACCTTTCATTTACAAATTATCCTCGCAACTGCCTCAGTCGGCTCCTATGTATAACTATTGCAAAACCGGGTATGTAAAGACACAACCGTTGTAACAAAATGCTAAGTAAACGTTAGTGCCTTAAAACAAGGAACGTTAGGATCTATATCGTACAAGAAAACTTATTTCGATAAAAGAACACACACGAGCGGCTTTGAAAGGAACTCAACAAAATGGCGACATTCGACGGCTGCCATCTTATGCCTCCTTGGGGGTATACCATTGAACGTTCACAACGACCGTTTTCATAACTATCATTCATATTTAACCATAAAAAAGTGTAACAAAAGTAGACTACGGTCACTGTGGTCGTCAAGTGGAATACGGAGTAACACATTTTAAAAAAAATCTTACATAAATCAATTTATAACATCCCTTTGTATACATAATTTCGAAAATAAATAAGACTTAAAAATAAATTCTATTTTGAATAATAAATATAGCTATATATTTTTTTATAAAACAGTCTCATAACCAAACCGCTCGTATAGTGCAAGTTAAATCTAGAAATATTACAAAAATAACTAGACCTAAATGTTTTGAAACTGATATGCTTAACGCGGTGTAACTTTTCTCTATTCGGACTGTCACAAAAAATAGTAAATAAATCAAAATATTGTTTAACTTCTTCACTTGAGGTTTGAGAAAGTTACACCTTTACGTGAATTGAATTTATGTAGATGTCGCTTTAGTAACAAAATAAATAAATGTATAAAACGACCCTTTTTATCGTAAATCAATTATTATTGCCTATTTATTTCGCTTTGTTACGACATTTACATAAAATCGAGTACTCGTTCGAGTCGCGAGTGCCTCCATCTATTGCACATTATCTACATAATCGTAATGGTTTATCGTATTAACAGGTACATCTGACAAATATATTACATATTAGTTCTAAAATAACTCGTAAATTATACAAACACGTCGACGGAACTTGATGGAGTCACGTCTTATTATCTCTAATAATATGCGAGTTCGTAAACGGGCCCGTTTAGTGGCAATTTCTTGCTGCAATCTCTGTACAGCACAGCAATATTGCAGTTATAGTCTGATGTAATCTAACGGGCTAGATTGCAAAGTGTTGTCATTAACATACATACATCATTGCAGCAAGATAGTATCGCTGGCAATATTGCTGAGTTCCTCAGCAAGATTTCCAGCAAGATGCAATACTTATAGCCCGCTTACGAACTCCGTACGCCCTATAAACACCGTCGGCAACTTTGCATTGCCAAATAAAGTCTAAGACACATGGATGGACGTCCATTACACTTGTTATCGTGTGTTTATAGGAATGCAGCCTCTACAGGCATGGTTTATGGATAAGGAATTGAAATTTAATGGCAACAATAATACGATATTCAATTTTCAAGAAAGTGCACACTGGTTTTACTCATAACATGTTGCGGTACGAACATTGTAACTTTGCCGATCGGAATATTGCATCGGAACAGTTGATTGATCGATCGCTTGACCAGTTGTCCGTGCGAGCGAGATGCAGCGATACGCGTAAGGTAACGAGCGAGCAAGATGTCAATATTCCTATCGTTTATATCAGCAAAATTAACACTTTCGCGAGAAATAACGAAAAACGACTTTTTTTAAAACTTTTTATATACCTGTGCGAATATATTTTCAATATATAGGGTAAAGTGACCTAATTTTGGCACCCCACTAATTATTGGCACTTCTGTGATTTATCTGCTTTAATAAGAAAACAACTAATTTCACGGTGTTGCAACTTATTTAAATAAGAGTAGTAGAATCTTGAGCTTCCAAACTGGCAACATCTACCAAAAATAAATTATAATGGCGTCGAAACGATAGAAACATCTGAGCGTGTCTCGACTTGATTAGTGAAAACTAGTTTTTTGTTAAGGTAAGAGCTCTTTTAATATCTTCGAATCTTAGTAATCAAGTGTTTATAATGTAACTTATCACTGAAAGGATATTCAACATATATTATTCCCCCTATTTCACAATCTATTTCTAAGAATTGCATTGTTTATTAATATTTTATTCTGGTGCCAACATTTGGTATCCAAAAATATCCATATTCCAATTTATTGGCACTAATGACAATAGTTGGTTTTTCAGATTACTTGTTTTTGGAGGTTTATTTTGTGAATTATATGAATAGTGGACCACCTCATTTTATATAATTAATAAATACAAGTAAAAACGCATTTTTGTCCAAATCCTGGCACCGGTGCCAATTGCGAAATTACCAATTGTCGACACTAAAGCCAATAATTAGGCATAAGTATGCTCGTAATTGGTGTCATCTTACTTATGATTTTATTTTCAGTCTACCCGATTTATCTGAACATGAAACATAAAATTACACCTAAGATGTCTAGAAAAAAAAACAGACAAATACGTCGACGTAAGATATACGACTCGGAGAACTTAGATCAAGCCTTGCAAGCTGTCAAAGAAGGAATGAGTAAGAAATTGGCAGCAAAGACCTATCAAGTGCCGCGGGCTACTTTGCAATATAGGATTAAGAACCCTGAGCACCGGTCACGTCCAGGCCCTCCTACTATTCTGACGGAAAAGGAGGAAAAAGACCTTGAAAATTGGATATTACTTAGTTGTCGAAAAGGATTCCCAAAACGGAAAGATGATTTAATTAGTAGTGTAGCCAATTTTCTGAAAAATAGTAACAGGGCCAGCGTTTTTAAGAACGGCGAAAAGTGGTATAAACTATTTCTTCAACGACATCCAAACATTTCTGTACGCACACCTGAGGCAGTCACAGCAGCAAGTGCTGCCGTGTCAGAAAAAGACGTGAGGGCCTGGTTCAATCAAATTGAAGTTTACCTTAAAGAAAACGATTTATTTAATATACTTTCAGATTCATCCCGAGTATTTAACGGCGATGAGACAAATTTCCTTCTGTGTCCTAAAACAGGAATTGTATTGGCTCCTAAAGGCGAAAAAAATGTCTACGAGATAGACAATGCGCTGGCTAAAACTTCCTTGACTGTAATGTTCACATTTTCTGCTAATGGAGATCTCACACCTCCAATGGTTATATTTCCGAATAAACGATTATCAGCTGACATTACGTCCAAAGTTCCATCAGACTGGGGTATAGGGCTAAGTGACAATGGATGGATGAAGGCCGAAGTTTTTCACGATTACATTGAGAGTGTACTACACCCTCACTTGATCAAAAAAGGAACTCAATTTCCCATAATACTATTTGTCGACGGTCACAAAACCCATTTAACATATGCCATTAGTGAGCTATGCAAGAAGTTGGAAATTGTCCTGATTGCTTTATACCCCAACTGTACCAGATTACTACAGCCAGCTGATGTGTCAGCATTCAAACCATTAAAATCTGGATGGCAGAAAACTGTTTTGGAGTGGAGGCGAAATAATCCATCAGTAGCTCTCACTAAGATCAATTTTGTACCGCTTCTAAACAAGACTATCAAAGACACGATCTCGGCATTAACAGTTATTAATGGATTTAAAGCTACAGGTCTTTACCCGTGGAATGTAAATGCCGTAGACTATACAAAATGTCTAGGCAAAGCAAATATTCAGCATGCAGAAACTTTTAATGAAGCTAACAAAGAAAAAGTGATGACCAAAGATGATTTTAAGAATATTGTAGGAGCAAGCAAACTAAATCAAATCGAACAAGATGTGTGGTCCTTACCCGAAGACTATTATTTAAAAAAAATATGGAACTTTTTCACGGAAGCACAAAAAGGTACAAATTTAAACAAAAATAATACTTCCAGGCAACAAGATGTTGAAATGACATTCAATGCAATGGATATTGAAAATATGCCAGTTATTATAAGCAGAGAATTGAAAGAAGACTTTTCTGAATGCGCACCTTCACCTGCCGCGGAAGTAATTGTAACAGCAGAAGACTTTGACGATAATTTATCTGACAATTCACAAGGAGTTTTACATTTATCTCATAAAGCAGAAATGCATGATGTCAAGACTCAAAACAATAAAATTTCTGTTCTGCTTCAAGAAACGGAACGCGTCGATACAGTTCCACAAAAACAAAGTTCCGATTTTGACAAAATAGAAACTTATATAGATCCAGCGCCTCTAAGGGTTCAAAAACATACTACTGCCATGTTAAATCTTACTCCTATTAAATTAACGGATATCCTCGTATTGCCTAAATCACCTCAACGAAAAGGCGTTAGAAACATAAAGAGAGCCCCTTTTGTGCTGACATCTGATGAATGGAGATCTATAGAAAGCGAAAAACTACGAGTCAAACAAGAAAAAGAAGAAGGCATAAAGAGAAGAAAAGAAGAAAGGGAAAAAAAGAAATTAGAAGCAAAAATTAAGCAGACAAAACTAAAGGTACCAGACACTAAATCGAAAGTTAAGAAAAGCCAAAAAAGACCAAACACAGTTTTGAAGAAATACCATACCTTAATTCCACCCCAAATTGCAAATGTAGACTATACACCGGATGACAAACAAGAGGAAAAGGAAAATGACATAGACTACGCTAATTTAACACCTGAAAATAAGGATAGAAAACAAAACAAGATATTATACACTGACGCTGATATAGAGAAGTTTTTGACTGAATTTGAAGCTTAATTAGGTAGATTAGTACAATAATTTAGATATTTAGGTATAACTACCCAGTTACTACTATTGATCTCTTACGTTTAAGTTATTGTGTAGTTATAAAAGATATTATTTTATACCTAATTGTTGATTTTCCTAAAATTTTAACGGAATGGTTATTTTGATACTACTTTATATGAACCAAATGATTGCTAAGGTTGCACTGTGTTGTTTTTATTTTGTTTTCTGGATGTTTAAGTAACCACATAAATAAATGGGATTACTTATTTACTAGCCTTTTTTATTTTATCCTTGTTTTCTATATACAACTTTCCTTTTTAATAAGGAACAATCTGATAGGCCAATAAATGGACCTAGGCATGTAGATAATTGGTCAAAGTATGCCAGTAATTGGGAAAATCGTGTTTTTGAATAAATACTATAAAAAACATTATTAAATATGTATCTAGCAGGTGTTTCATTAATTTAAAATTGTTAATTAACAAGATTTTTGTCTTCTTTATATTTTTTTGTTTCTGACAACACTTAATAAAGATAGTTTTCACGACTTCATTGGATAGTGATGCTTAAAGTGCCAATAATTGGGAGTGTTACCCTACTTTGTTTATTTCACTCGTTATTGTATGGTTGACGGTAATTGTGTACAAAATCTTTTTTTGTCATTTCTCAAAGGAACTGTATACAGACCAACAACAAAATGTTTATGACATGTAGAATCTGAAGGCCGAAGTGATTTTAATATAAAACTTATCGATTATTATGGAGTTCTGCTTGCCTTACTTACTCCATTCCTAGTAATTGGGAACTTAATTAAGTAGATACAAATTTAAGCACGGACCGCATAACATATAATATAGCATCAGTCAGAAGTACTGAGACATAGTCAGGAGTAACGTTAGTCTTATATGATCTATACACAACGAAATCGCACACTTGTTCGCTTAAAAAAGAAAAGGGGTATTTTTAATACGGCCCGCAAGTGGCGCCCTCGATAGATCGATAGTGCGATTTCATTATGGATAGATAAATTAGGATAATTGTGATTTATAAAAGTTAAACTATTTTTCGATTTATTATATATTTACGGTTTCCAAAGGGACACAAATATTACTAACTATGGTGTTGAAGTCTTACTTTATGACCTAACCTTGTAATATAACAACACGAACGATGATTGTAAAACTATATGATTGTACTAATTGTATATTTTCGGCGATAATTTATTGTCCAGCGAGGAAATTTAACATACATTGCTAACTTTCATCCATCATTTGGCATCAATTTTGTAATATAAGGGTTTAAACTGCCTTCAATTTATTTATTATTTATATTTATATAATATAAAAACTGTAAGATACAAAAATATCTAAGTGGTTGTATGTGGTAAACGCAAATGCATAAATTTTCATTTTATATTTCGTATATTTAGCCCAAATGCAAATTGCAATGGAATTAAATATGCAAATTGGTGAATGATGTGGGTCGTTTAGAAATTAACGTTAATAATACTTTAACTGAAATAGAAGTGATCCAAAGTTTTATTAGTTTGCATATTTTGATTTTTGAATTTTAAATTTTGAGGAATGGCTATATCTCGATAAGAATTAAACATTCATAAATGCACTTTATGTTTTATGAAATTTATGATTATTATTTATTAATCAATTTAAAATGTAAAGATAAGTCATATAATAATAGACAACTTTATATCGGAACAGTAACTATTAAAATTGTCGAATATTAAAAATGAACACAAGTAATATTTAAAATGATATAACTGGTTCGATATTAGTCGACTGAGAAGCGAACAAGCCACTACGTATATTTAAACTACACAATATAGTACGTGACCCGGAGCGGGCGCCCCGGCCGGTTCAGTTTGGACGGACGTTAATTGCTTATTGACATTCGACGAGAAAATGCTCATTTATTTTTATAGGCGATATAATTAATTTGACGCACGTGACCCTGTGTGAGAATGACTTTCAACATCATCAACCCATTATTGTCCCACTGCTCGGCACGGGTCTCCTCTCATAATGAGAAGGATTAGGCCATAGTCCACCGCGCTAACCAAGTGCGTATTGGTAGACTTCACATGCCTTTGAGATTTTTTTTATAAATCTCTCAAGTTGCTGGTTTCCTCACGATGTTTTCCTTCACCGTCTAGCAAGTAATAATAAATTTCTAATACGCACACAACTTTGAAAATTCAGAGGTGCGTGCCATGTATTTGAACCTCGGTCCCCTCGATCGAGAGGCCGAGTGTCTTTACCACTAGGCTATCACTGCCTCGTGTTGATATTGTCTATACGCAATATGAATGTGTGAAGTAAGTTACTTATTCAATTCACGTCTATTACGCTGGATAAAAATCATGCTTTCTTGTTCATGTGCAATGTTTTTTTGGTTTTTACAAGTTTAAGAATACGATAAAAACAAATATATTTTTTACCTTGCTGAAAATATACATACTTTTACGAAATAAAATATCGCATCGAGTTTTCACCGCAAGTAACGTAGGAAATCTATTTGGTGTAAAAAAGTATTGTATTTTTATTAACATTAAGACAAAGCTCCCCCACACGGAGCACGGCGATCAAAAGAATGAAATCACCTATAAAACTTGTTCATTAAAGATAGTAACATGATTACCTCTCACGTTAAAAATTGCGATTAAGTTCTTTTATTAACATTATTGATTGTTTTGCGTAAGAATGATATAGGTGGATTCAAGCTGAAATAACTATTGATATGAAACGAATGATAACATTCACAAAATATTTGGACAATATTAGCTAATTATATATTTTTCTATGGCAGTTACAAATAATGTTACATTTCGGCAACATTCTTTAAATAAATAAATCTTTTTACATCATGCACCGAATGAAGAAAAATAAAGATTGCGTTTAATTGCGTAATGTGCAATATGTATATTCAGAGCGTCATTCATTGATTGTGTAATGTGCAATATGTATTTTCAGAGCATAATTCATTAATTGTGTAATGTGCAATATGTATTTTCAGAGCATCATTCATTGATTGCGTAATGTGCAATATGTATTTTCAGAGCATCATTCATTGATTGCGTAATGTGCAATATGTATTTTCAGAGCATCATCCACTGATTAATGTAATGTGCAAAATGTATTTCATAGTATGATTCCTTGATAGTGTAATGTGCAATCTATATTTTCCTGCATACCGATGCCGACATATTGGCTATTACAAAACGAAAATTCCAAATGTAACAAGTTCCGACAACTATAAATGCTAATTTGCAATGGAAGAAAATAGTATGTAATTGCGAAATGGACAAATCTATAAATAATATATACTTTTAAATACTCTTTTTTGGCACTGATTTAAATTATCGTTTAATTTTATTTTTCACAATGTGTAATATAACACATATCGTGTAGAGGTAAAAATTGATATTTCTGTTTCTGCTAAATTATAGTAAAAATACCGTATTTACAACATCAATACCCTGATGATAGTATTATCCGTGATTTAAATCAAACCCCCTACAATTATATATTTTATATATCTATCGAATACACGTTATAACTTTATTTACAAAAATATTTATTATTGAATACTTAATTTTATTTGCAGTATTATTTATTCTGACGACGTAAACTGATTATTCAAGGCATAATAAATTTTAAAATAGCCACGAAAGTATTTAATAATTTAGCTATATTTTTTATTTACACATTGATGTTATAACATTGATTTAATATTTAGTTTATATACGGAATGATTAATACTTTTGCGTCGTCACAATAACGAATACTATGAAAAGTCACATAATTGATACGTTGTAAGCAATGTATATATCGATCGACTGTATTTATACATGTCGATCGAGTTTGCTTGGTACGTTGGATTGTAGTTTTAGAAATATAAATACGTTTAGGTCGTTTAGGTCTCTGGGAAGACATCGATTTATTTTCAAACTCTGTTTTCGAAGGTGTTTTGAATGTATACAATAAATTGTGAAATTAATGTATTTTATTGTATACCTTACATGTGATATATTTTTTAAATTCAAATGAAGTATACGAAATATTAGATTTAATTTTAGGAAAACCTTTGTTTTTGATTAGCCTAAATAATTGGACTAGGGCACTAATTTAGAGGGAATATAAGTATTTTTAGTAAATCACGAAGTTGCTAGCTATGTGACGGATTCGTTGACGCAAATGAAGTGTGATACGAAGTCAAAACTGAATATTTTCAAGAGACGATTGTCTTATAGATTTGAATCTTATCAGTGTCTTCGTTAGGTCACATCGTATAAGCAATATGAAAAACAAAAAGAAAAAATTACATGCCCTTAAAAGATTTAAACGATATTTATCTTTCACTTTTATTCACTAAATATAAAGTCGTTACTTTTTTAACTATCGTAGTTAATAAAATTATAATCAGTACATAGTACAGTCCCGCCACTTTCGAAAAAGTACAAAATTACTTTTATGACAGCGGTAAGAGTACTACCTTAGAACGTATCTAGTACACACCTATCCGAACTGGCAAGTTACATTATAATACTGTATATAAATTATAAATATTAATAACACGGAATTAACCTAAAATATCATATTTACAGCACACCCTCGTCACATCGACGTCAACCTTAAGGAAAACAAATCACCGTCCACTACCAAAAACGATTCCAACACAACCGACACCCCCACGACCCGCGGCCGAAATTCACGGAAACTACCCGAAGCGACGAACGCGTCCATCTCGGTCCAAGCGTACTTCACCGTCCGCGCGCTACGGCTTCTTGTCGAAGAGCGGCAGCTTGGAGCGCACCGCGCCCTCGCACACCAGCAGCCGCTGCGCCGCGTGCCGCACGTCCACCAGCAGCTCCGCGCCGCCGCCCGCCCCCGCACCCGCCCCCGCGCCCAGCCGCAGCCGCCGCCCGCGCCCGCCGTCGCACTTGAACTCGCCGCCCTTGCGCTCGAAGTACTCCACGATGCGCGAGATCTGCGCCGAGCGCGCGCGCCCCGGCCGGTCGTCGTACAGGCTGTCCGAGCCCAGCGACGCCACGTCCTCCGAGCTGTCCGTGTACACGCTGGACGTGCGCTTGCAGCCCGGCGCGCGCGGGCAGGCGCGCGGCAGCCGCCCGCCGCCGCCCTCCTCGCGCGCGCAGCAGCAGCGCGACAGCACGTGGTACTCGCGCGGGCTGTCCTCCGCCTCGGGCAGCCCGCACAGGAACGGCGAGCGCTCGGCCGGCGCGGCCTCCTCGCGCCGCCGCAGCGCGCGCTCGTACAGCGCCGCGCACGCCGCGCACGCGCGCAGCGGCGCCCGCTCCGGCTCGCCGTCGTCGCGCCGCCACCACCAGCAGCGCGCGCACCCCATCAGCGAGCACGGGCACATCGCGCCGTAGCTCGCGTGCCCGCAGAGCTCCTCGTTCGCCACCGAGAAGATGCCGCTCTCGCAGGAGCCGCGGCGGCGCAGCTCGCCGCTCGAGTCGCTCCGCGGGAACGCGAGCCGCGCGGGCGGCGCGTCGTCGAGCGCGCGGCGGGCGGGCGGCGGCGAGGGCGGCAGCGAGGAGCAGCGCGGCTCGTCGTCGGGCGCGGCGGGCGGCGGCGCGGGCGGCGGGTCGCCGCTGGAGCAGCGCGCGGCGCGGGGCCGGCGCGGGTCGGGCGCGGGCTCGAGGATCTTGTGCACGCCGCGGAAGGTGTGCAGCGCGCGGCGCGCGGGGCGGGGCGCGGCGTGCGCGTCGCGCAGCAGCATGATGTGCGCGAGGCGGTGCAGGCGCGCGAGGCGCGGCGGGGCGGGCGGGGCGGGCGGCGCGGCGCCCAGCGCGCTGGCCGAGCGGTGCGGCGGCGGGCCGCTCGCGCCGCCCGAGCGCCACGCCCACTCGAGCTCCGACAGCGACCGCCGGTGAGCCGCTCCGCCTGAGCAGGAACGATGACGTGAACGCCTTGCGCCTCGAAAACGTGCGAGTCGAATGATCTAAGATCCCGATATAAGATGACCTTTACCGAGCTCCATAATGGATGAAACGTTTTTTTATATCTAATTAAATATTTCGAAAAGTATATTGCAAATGGGTTATCTAAAAAGTTTCAGTCCAGAATATGATTTTTTTACAATTAAAAAAAAACTACAACATTTCACTGATCAGATTTATGGACAAATTACATACCAATCGAAAGTATGAAGCCTATACAATATACAAATGTTAGGTTAACTTTTCTTTTCCTCTCACAACTCTTGGGTAAGCGGGTATAGACAGGCAAACAAGTTGGTCTTTCCAAGGACTGTGACAGAAAAAAATAGTCAACCTAACATTTGTAGAAGTATTTGTTGAAAGTATGAAGTCTTTATAAAAAGTATAAAGACTTCATACTTTCGATTAGTATGTAATTTTTCTATTAATAAAAAGGTGAAATGTTTAAGAAAAGAAAAAACTATTCTGGACTACATTTTTTAGTCAACCCATTTGCAATATAATTTTTGACATGTAAATTTTAATATAAAAAAAAAAACATTTCATCCATTAAACAGCTCAGTGAAGGTCGTCTTATATTAGGATCTTCTACTAAAACGGAGGCGAGCAAAACTCACGGTGATCGCGGTGGTGCAGGCGGTGCGGGCTGCCCTCGGAGCGCAGGCGCAGCGGCCGGCGCCACGCGGCCGGGCCGGGGCACGAGCGCGGACCCGACGAGTCCGCCTCCTCGCTGCAAGTGAACGTATTCACGTTGTTTATGTCAACAAATAAATATGTCATCATCAACCCATTACACTGCCGGGCACAGGTCTCCTCTCATAATGAGAAGGATTAGGCCATAGTGGACTATGTGGCACGGTGGACCGTGCTGGCCAAAATCGTATTGGTAGACTTCACATACATTTGAAATCTTTATATATATATTTCTTATGTGCGTGTGTATGTTACTGAACTCCTCCTAAACGACTGGACTGATTTTGATGAAATTTGTTGTGTATGTTCAAGGGGAGTTGAGAATGGTTTAGATTCACAATTTAGTCCATAGGAAAAAGATTTTTTAATAATTTTTTAATTCGTAAGTAGTTATAGAATCGGAAACTATGCAAAAAAGCCCACGAGGGTTTGGGAATTGGTAAGACCAATTTTCGACAGATGGCACACCTGTCATTCCAATGCAGGTACAAATTTTCCATTTTATGTATATGTCATATTATTTCTTTATAATGCGGGCGAAGCCGCGGGCACCACTAGTCTTTTATAAATCTCTCAGGTATGCAGGTTTCCTCACGATGTTTTCCTTCACCGTTTAGCAAGTGATAATTAATTTCTAATACGCACATAACTTTGAAAAATCAGAGGTTTGGACCTCGGACTCCTCGATAGAGGCCGAGTTTCTTAACCATTAGGCTATCACTGCTACTACTGCTCATTATAATTGTTCATTTATTGTTTATTAATTTTATGAATTAACAAAATTAAAAAAAATCGAACAAAACTTACCTATCGTAGGAGCCGTTGGGCGTGTGGCAGCCCCAGGCGGCGTCGTCGAGCCCCTCCTTCACTTCGGCGAGCTTGCTCACTATCTCGGGGAATAGTGGCCGCGCCTTGGGCTCGTACTGAAAATAACACGAAATAAACAATTACCTATATATATTAAATAATTTTTCAAACTATAAAAGTTTAAATTGGCTCAATAAAGATTTTTATTATTATTATTATTATTTATTACCTATACAATAACATTTTCCTCATTTGTTTGTCAACCGATATTCCTTTTTTCTTTTGTTTGATAGATTTCCTAGTTTCCTAGTAGAAAAAAGTTTTCCTAGATGTTCCTTGAACACATAGATAAGTATAGATATCTCTCTGCCTTGTAATTGAAGGAAGCCATTATATGGCTTAAACGGCTGACGATTCTGTCAGCCATTTAATGGCTGTGATGGTGCAATTTACGCGGACCAATACCGACATGTACAGTTAAGTGGTGCAAAAACACGAAATCGACGAAAAAGTGTGGAGAAATATCGTTTCATTCGTTAATGATCTAAAAAGTACATTATTTAAATATTTTACAAACGAAAATAGATGACAGTGACAATTTCAATTGTCAAAACTGGTTACATTTTCTTGTTAGGAGTGAGTAATCTTTACAAGTCTATGACTAGAACACAAGAACATAACACAAAGTGTCTCACAATGCAACAGTTGAAGGCGAGCCTCAGGAAGTCGGGCACGGTGTGCTCGTCGCAGAGCTCCACGAACGCCATGTAGTTGAGGCCGAAGTTGTCGGTGCGCGGCAGCACGTCGGGATCGGCGTCCACCTGCACGCACACACACACACATTTTAGTTTCTAGGGTTCCGTACACAAAAAGTAAAAACGGAACCCTATTACTAAGACTTCGCTGTCTGCCCGTCTGTCACAGGGCTCTATCTCTGGAACTGTAATAGGTATGCACTTGATATTTTTACAGAGGATGCATAATGGTGGCCGCTATAACAACATATACTAAAAATAAAAAATATATGAAAATGTTGGTGGTACGGCACCCTCCGTGTGCGAGTTCGACTTGCACTTGGCCAATTATTTTTTTGGGGTAGCAGACGAACATGCAGTCCACCTGATGGTAAGTGGCTACTGCCGCCCATGGACATCTGTAATCAACCCCAGATAGGATTAGATATTCCAAGTGACAATTTTAATTGTCAAAACTGGTTACATTTTCTTGTTAGGAGTGAGTAATATTTGCTAATCTATGATGGTGGCACATATAGCGAATAAAGTAGATTGCGCTACATTCGACTGCCTAACACAGCAAGGGTCAAGGAACTCACCCTGGCGATCAGTTGGCACAGTATGATCCCGTAGGAGAAGATGTCCGAGCGGTTGTCGTACCAGCGGCCGCGGAGACACTCCGGCGACATCCACCACGGCGACCCCACGCTCGGTAGCCGGTAGCCGTTCCTGAAAGCATTTATACGAACCATTACTTATTACGAATTACTGAACGAGATAATAAGTATACACGTAATTTTTGGAATGAAAATTTACACCGATTTATCTTAATTTTAAAATGACTCTAGTCCTTTATTTTTCAAAGAATGGGAATTTCTAAAAATTAACTTACTTTAAAACATTGAATATAGAAAATTAATTGCGATCAGTCTACATAATTTTGCGAGACATATAAATAATTAAAAGGGCTTTTTCTCAACTTTATATAATAAAAACGTCGGTTACATTCACTTAACTTTAACATGTTGCGGTCCTGAAAATCGTGAATGCGAACTATCCCTACTCTAATCACAATCTGGAGAATATTTCTCATAAGCCATTTTGACCTCATAAGACTTGCGACTTTTGTCCGCTCTGAAGGTGAGAAAGAGGGAATTTGTTTTGATCAATAACAATTACAAATGTCTGAATCTGAATTACAATTTCTACTTAATTGATAACGACGAAACTTCACACAAATTCGTCGATGACTGATGATGATTCGTCGACACGGACGACTACGACGACGTGCTACGACATCGAAGCGTCCGAAGCGTTGCACGCGAGGTCGCGTGACACGTGACACTTTCCCGGCGCGCGGGTGCGTTTGACGGCGTGGCGTGTGTGCTGACGACTTAATTGTCCGCTATGCACTACGCAGTGCTTCGCGAATCAGGTGCGTGTTTGGTGTGACACGAATGGTGAAGGCAAAAGAGAATTTATTTATGGTCTCAGTAAATAATGCCATAATGGCGGTTTTTGTATTTATTACTCGCTCATACTTCATAAAGAACGAGCGAGATGACAACAGAAGTGCAACCACTTTCGATAACGTTATTTGTTGATACCAAATATACCTATCATGAGGGAGGACGAAGAAAAAGAATAAATATATTAAAAACTTAGAAAAATATAAGGGGTAAGTGGTTAAGTAGATAGTTTTTACTTTTTCTTCTATTTTAAATACAGCGCATTACGAAAATTATGTCATTAACAAAATTAAATATAATTATAGGATTGGATCCGACTGTTACCTTGAATGGTAGGTACAAATTAAAAATTTCACGGTGGTTCGAATGACACTCGTAAATTGCTTTTAATCTTGGAAAATTAGTAACGGTATTGTAGACCACCAGTATTTACTTAGAACTGATTTAAGTATACCACTACTACTAGAGTCAATAATAATAATATTTTTTCATAAGGCCTATTGGCCTTATGAAAAAGACTCCTTACTGTTTTGTACGCCTTATACACCAAGTCTTTTTCTGCTTAAGTGCAAGTATTTTTTAAACGTACGAATACATAAATCTAAATATATTATAATGTATACATGTTTCTCATTTTCATGAATATTAAGTAGTAGATGAGCGTGACGTCCGTTATAGACAGATAATATGATAATTAATACAAATATTATTGGAGTATAAATAGGATTGAAGTATTTTTTGAGATCTACAACGGATGCGTTACAAGTCCTTCGCAATTGAAACATGAATGGTTCTACTATTTGTACCTATATTAACCATTTTTATTATAAATACTCACTCGGAATGAGGTATTTTCGCAGCGAGACCGAAGTCTGCGACCACGGCCATATATTCACCGTCTGCGTTCTTCTTTAATAATACATTCTGGAAACAATGATAAAATTAAGTTAATAAAAGTTTACAGCTTTGACACTACAATACCTTAGTAGGCAGTGATAGCCTAATGCTTGAAACTCAGCCTTTCAAACGAGGAATCTGAGGTTCAAATCCCAGGCAAGGATCTTAGATTTTTCAAAGCTAAGTGCGTATTAGAAATTAATTATCACTTATTATAACAATAAATTAAAACATCGGAAACCTATACAGATGAGAATTCTTTACATAAAAGTTTCCATATTGAAAATCCGCACTTGAACTTACTTTGAGACTAAAGTGCTTAACTTTGAGAGGAGACTCGTGCCCAGGAGTGGGGCTGTAATGTGCCAGCAACAACAATACCTTAGCGGTAAGGTCCCGATGGAAGACGCCGAGGGAGTGCAGATACATCATGCCCTCGGCGACGTCCGCCGCGAGCGTGATCCGCAGCGGCTGCGGCAGCGCCTCCTCCGGCCGCCCGAGGATCAGCTGCTCCAGGGAGCCGCCCTCCATGTACTCCGTCAGCGCGTGCAACTGCCCCTCGTGCACGCACACACCCATGAAGCTGGAATGTTGGATACAAGGTTTAATACAGATTAGGGATGCGCCGAATATTCGTTTGGTATTCGGTATTCAGCGTATTCGGCATCTTTTTTGCTATTTGTATGCGGCCGAATTATTCGGTTTTAGTGCCGAATATGTTCGGTTCGAGTATTTCTATTTTCTTACATACACGACATGGTACAGTACCACAAAATTTCTTATATAAGATTTATGTTATATTATAAGTCAAACTCAAATCTTATGAAGAATTTTATTCAGCATAATAAAGCAATTAAACTCTAAATCAACATTTATTTTGAAAGCTCAAGTCAACACATTAATTATTGAATCTATAGTTAGTATAGTCAACATTTTATTTTTAACCTAAAATCAGTATTCATTTTTAAAAGTCAAATCAACATTTTATAGTGTGAATGAACACACATAACTGGAAAATATGATAATAAAGAAATGGTAAACCGAATAATTCAGCCGATCATTCAGTTCGGTAAAGGTTAAACCGAATATTATTCGACATTCGGTTATTCGGTGAAACCACTATTCGGTGCATCTCTAATACAGATCAAAGTAATAGGGAGATTCCATTTTTAGTGGTCATCGTCGAGGCATCTCAGGTGTGAAATTACGCAGGGTTCTACCACTAAAGGAGTAGGGTTTATCATGCAATATCACGCACATTTCGCTACGATATTGTTGCTATGGCCAGTTATGTTAGCACACGCTACATAACGTATAATAGCAATAAACATATTTCTTAACTTAGCGCTAAAACTAAATTAACATTTCAAATGTATAATGCGCAATGCTCTATATATTATGTAGGGCTGTCAAGTCCATGGTTCGAGTAAAGGTTCAGCCGCCACAGCTAATTTTAAAGAGTGGCACCAAAGTGTGGTAACACATCTGCGATCGGGTACACATGGATTCACCTTGATAAGTAGGTACTTCTCGGTAGGTACTAGGTAGTTAGGTTCGTCTCAGTACACGAGTTAAATACAGACAATCTCTTTCTCAATCTTATTTCCTTTCATAAGTTAATAAGTGACAACCCTAATGATACGTATCACGTATCAGGAATCATTGCCGCATATGTAATTCGAATTGAATATTAAGTAAATCTTTTTTTGTGTGTTCTTCAAACACTCATAACAAACGTCAGCGCGAGTGAAAGTGATATAACTCTCCATGCGTTCAGATAAGAAAGAAAGCATGATTAATAGAAAGAAAAAAAAGAAACAAAAATAGATTTTATATTATAATTCACATGTAATGGTAATCAAATTAATAATAAAATTATTGTTAGTACCATTTTGGATTTTGATATGTTCTTACTTTCACCTGTAACAAGTTATTTTTACCTACATTTGTACCCCACATGCTTCTTCATGGTCTCGGTTTGTTAATTTTTTGGGAAAAACTAATTGATGACGTTTCTCACATCCAGGGAATAGAATCTAAAAATATTTGCATCCTGTTTTGTATTGTGTATCACTTACAAATATATGAATATAAAAAAAATCACATTATTTGCAAAGTATCTTAATCTGAATGTTTCTTAATGTAACCAATACACTGGTCCCTGATGACCGAATTACATGACGGTCTTCCCTGAACACTTAGGAGCCTCACCGAAACTTGGAGTTTTCTGCGAGATATCTGTCACGTTCTCATAATTGAAATCACTTTACAGTTTAGACACCATTGGTTACCGCCACTTACAGGTTACATACACACCATAGACACCATACACTTAGAGCATAGATATGGGAACCTATGCTCGAATAATACCTAAGACGATTACATGTCATTGTCGTCAATCCATTACCGATCCGGTTTCTTTTTGTTTATTTTTCTTTTATAATAATTTTCTATTTAAAAATTACTCTCGGCTGTGTAAGAGTCTAAACTTATTTTCTAAATTATACCATAATCGTAATGACAAAAGTATTAGTATTTCCAACTTATTGGTTTAACGCTTTAATAGCACCTGCGCTGTCATCACACAATTGCCGCATCAAATCTAGATCTTTACAGAATCGAATGCTCCATTATTGCTCGGGTACAAAAAATTCCGGACAGACTTGCAATAATGGAACAATTCCAATAATAAATAATTCCGACGACGGCGGCGGCGAAGCGCAAACGACACAAAAGTAATTGGAAATAAGATTGATACCGAGAGCATGATTAAGGGTAATTTTGCGTTAATCGACTGGAGGGTGGACGAAACATCAACGGTCGGAAAGGTGTAATTGTTATATTAAACAGTGTCAGAAAATATATTATATAACATTATTATCATGATCGTATTAATACTCCACTGATGTATGCTGAAGGAAAATGACTTTTTCGTTCGATTAGATCATAGTTCCCTACTTTGGCCATGTGCCTGCCGGTAGACTTCGCACACCATTTACAATTTTTTAGTAGTATAGGCTCGTAAATGCCACACTATGTATGCTATACTATGCGCGGCTATCGGAAAAAAATATTTTAAGTGTAGTTTACTTAATGGTTATTGGATCTTTATTTATTACTTCGCCGATTTTAAAAACAATCGTTACAAAAAGTAGATTTGAATTAAAAAAAATTACACGCATGATAACACACTTCAGAACAAACAAAAAGAAATATGCACCTGTCTTGCATCTGGTTAGTGCCACCCCAACAGATGCACGGTTAAGTCCCCCATTAGCTGATAACTACAAAATCGTCGATGTTAATACAAGAGTCAAATGTATCGTGAAGACCACCAATATCGTAAACGATAAAAAGTATAAGATACTCGTACACAAAATATCACCAGGCGGACAGCAAGCTCTTATGAGATAGCAAAAGTTGCATATTAATTTAGCTCTCAACAAAAATAAGCAGATTAATGTAGTTTGTCTGAATTGTGATAAGAATAATCCGACCGAAAGTACTTGCGATCGGAGTTCATTATTCAATGTCCTTTTAACATTGAAAATAAATAGTCTTAATTCTTTCCTTTTAAAATAACCTCTCTCCTGTTAAGGAAATATAAATCATGGCATCTTCTTTTTACCGTCTGTTAATATTACACCATTAATATTACCTTGATTCTTTGCTTTCCTGAACAATGACCACTGTAATCTGCCCATTGCCACGTGCCTCCTGGCAAAGTGTGAATCGTTTAGGTTAGGTGAGCCACACTAGCCAAGTGTACATTGTTACACTTCAAACATCTTCGATAACGTTTTTGTAGAATTCTTAGGCACACAGGTTTCATCAATGTTTTCCTTCGTCTACATCATATCAACGCTTTTGGAACATTGAGTTGAGATTGTAAGTTACGCGAACATTGTTAAGTTTTTTAAGAGATTTTAGGTGAAAATGATAGAAATACATTTGTCATGAAAATACTCGTATCATCTGCATTACACAATAATAAAAAAGGAAGCCACAATCGTCAGCGAGAAACGATTATCTCGGGGAGATCACGCAACGAGACCGATGTCAAGGTCCGACAGGTAATCAATGCAAATTGCCAATTAAAAAACTTCGCGTGCACAGGTATGCGAGGGCTCAATTATAATGGAACCCACCAATAAAAATAAATCAGCAAAAACATTTAAGACATGCAAAGAATGCGCCGGTGAAAGCGCAGCCGTCCTAGGAAGTCAAGCATACCTTATGAGAAGTAATGCTCAATGACTTTAAACAAAAGATTTTTAACATAACTAAAGTTACAAATATATCAAGAAGTACGATTAATGAATTCATTAATTTAAGATTTGCTCAGAAGAGATACATAAAGAACAAAACGAAAACATCAATTAAAGATGACCATTACAATAGTGGAAAGGAGATTACTTAAATTTCAGCTCTAGTAATTTTTCAAAATCGGATTTATTACAAATTTAAACATCGCGTTCTGAACAGTCGCATGCCATTTAAAACCAATGAAAAATTCATAAAAATAAAACGAATGAATATTAACGCGCTTCAAATGAACTCGCTCATTCGATTCGTGCACTATTAAAACGAAGAGATACTCGTAGGTACGCCACCCACTTATTTGCAGCTTTCAAACAAACATATACAATTCATCAGATCTTTATTTAAGATAGGCTAAAATAAACCTTCGAAAAATTAATGATCCTGGCTTTTGGAACAACTCCGGCTTGCGAGAGCATGTAAGAAATAGTTTCGGCGTCATTAATTAGCGTTCTCGGTCGGTTGCAGAATCGTCAAGAATGCAGGTTAATGTATGCATGTATGTGATTATGTATAATGTACGAAAGTAAACCCGTCTCGTCCTAGTTGGATGAGAAATTGCTAAACAATCGCGACAGATGCGCATTGTTTTTATTTCCGATGATGATAAGCGAGCAGGAAATGAAGCGAAATGCGAGACAGTGCAACCCATTGTTTCCGTTGGAGGTTTCGATTTCGTAACAAATGTTACGCAGTCGTTTCTGGATGGGAATCGTGAATGAAGACGAACCGCCTAAGAATAGTGGTTTGGATAGTGTTGCCAAAGGTCGCCACTTTTATGGGACGTCCCAATTCTTAGTGCATTTTAGCACGCCCCGCGTCTGTATTTGCATGCGATATAAACAAAATAATAATAATTATTATTCATCTTTCAAATAGATGTGAAGAAGTATCACAAGGTAAAGTCTATTGGTATAGGACACAATTTGTTTTAATAGCGAAAAAAATTCGGACATTGCGGTGTTTCATACAATGTAAAGATGGTAGATAAACGCGTGGCGAAAAACGATGCCAGTTGAGTTTTTAATAATAAATATAATATTACAATTATGTATCGCAATACTCCGAGTTAAATTTTATTTAATAGTACACGCAATTTACAACGCTGGCAACGGTTAAAAGAAATAACCCAAAAATATATAACGACGGAGTTATCCCGATTTTATGTAAACAGGGTTGGCAACACTAGGCTTGAAGCACAAAGATGGGGCTCGACTTGAAGTCACGAGGTGGCTATGGAAATTGGACGATCGTGATGAAGACGTTTTTAAATCGAAAGTTTTGTTGTTGCGAGTTGAATTTACTAAGAAACGGATGCAAAAGCATGGAATGCTGGAGGTCACTGTTTAGGTACACCGTTGTAAAAAAGATTTGCTTTATAGTATCTATTGCCACAACTGATGTTTCCAATAGACTACGCATACTACGAAAAGATATCGTCGTGTATTTTTTATGAACATAAAGTAGGAAACTAATATACATTTTATCCCATAGTTCGCAGGCACTGCTAAAGGTTGCAGGACATGGACATGCATAATGCACCCCTAACAGGGTAGGAAAAGTTAAGACTGCGCTAGTGTGGTTTGCTAGACTTCTCGCACCTTTGAGAACTTTTAAGCAATATTTCAGTTGTACATATTCCCTTTCCTCAAACTGTTTTCCTTACGTTGCAGCGAGCGATAATAAATGACTAAATGTTTGTCTGTTAAGATGAAATTTGAGTCGGTGATCGGGTCGACGTGCGATATACAAACATCGATGGGTCGTATTTGCTGGATCATGTTTGGATGGGTAAATATTTTTGAGTCGCTCAATTGTTTGCGCCTTTTCGCAGAGTCTCATAAGAGGTGATAAGTTTTATCTTTTGTGTGGCTTCTCAGCAGCATTGTTAAATATAAATAATTTGGGTAAGTGGGACTTGTGGTCAATTATGTAAATCGTTAATTTTTTACGTAAGTAATAACGTAATACATATTATTATCATAAATGAAAAATTAAAATTATATTTTGTAACTTTCGATGCGGGTTTCATCATTTTTATTATTTTAGAGACAGTGAGGATGTATTATTTTATTAAATATATATACTTTAAAAAATGTGTGGTTCTAGATGTACATAGTACATACCTATGTACCTACTATGATCAATGTTTTTAAAGTGACGAGAAAAAGTTAGTTGCAGTATGAAAGTCGCCTCGAACTTTTCCTAATATTGATTTTGGCGCGGCAACCTGTCGTCTACCCGTGTGACGAAGCCGCATTTTTCTCTATAAGGGCGCGATGAAAGTTGTCGATGTCACCCCGTGCAGTGATCGCCGAGGCCGTGGCGCCGGCGATATGTTAAGGTTATACGTGTTTGCACATACTCGTGTATCTATTGAACGTCTATGTTTATTCGAACGTTGGGTTTTCAGTACCCTTTCTATGAGTTTTTATGTTTTGACAAATATGACTGTTATGAAATGAAATGTTACATGAAAGTCTTTCCTAAAAGATAACGTTTCTGATATTACTGCCTTACTGCTATTCACTAGAGCTACTTCAAGATAACGCGATATAAACAATATACACATATTACTATTGTCTGGGATGCTTTTGAGATATTTTAAATTTTCTCTTGTTAAACGAAATAGAAATAGATATTACTGTAAATAAAAAAATATTCAGAACATTCAAACACCAGGATAATATTATATGCTTTCCTCATCTTATTTCCTACTCTTTATTGCTCTTCATCTGATTTCATTTCTAAAGGTAAAAGAGAAACTGATCAATTCAAACCTACGTTTTTGTTAAAATTACTTTAGTATTTAACGTATGTATTTATAAAGAAGTTAGCATAAAATTAAATAACATAAATAATAGGTTTTTAATACGGCGCAATCGTTACACCGGCAACGTTATGATATCCATGATATCATATTAGATATTATACTAATTTAAAGAATTAAGCATGACAAATAAAAATTAAACGTTTTTTGATAAGAAATACCGGTTTTTATACATAAGACGCCGTACAGTAGGTACATTTTCGTGCGTAAAATTCAAATTAAAAGTAAATTATATTACATTGTGATCGGATTACATTTTGATTAAGCACAATTTTACAGCTACTATAAGGAATGTGTTCAAAGGGATCGTCATTCAAAAAGGCTCATATAACACGCCGATACACGGAGTCAAATTAATAAGATTTTAAAATAAAATAAAACTCACCCAAGTATGTTGGGATGTTTCAACTTGTTCATCAGCTGGACTTCGCGCAACATGTTCGGCCTGTTGGCGCGCTGCTGGTTCATCTTCAGCACCATCACCTTGCCTGACGTCTTGTGGGTCACCTGGGGACAATAGGATACGATCTTTAGTATAAGCTTGTGACATATACATATGTCAGTAGGACGCGATATTCCAGTAATATAAATTTCGCACCCGGGTTCAGACATGACATTTAAAATTCGAAATTATATGGATAGAATAAATGAAATATTACTCTGTGTAACGGTGAAGAGAAATATCCATGTATTCCTTCACTCTTTCCTACTGCATGCCATACAAGTTAATAATCCCGCACCTCTTAATAATCCATAAGTAATAACCTCTTTGAGAGTATACCCAGTTTAAGAGAAATTACTTTCGTTATTTTAAACTCGAGATCTCTAAGAATAATCCTATATGCTGCTATCAATGTTGCACAACTTATGACGTGAGGGAACTAAATCTTGCAATCAATTCAGAGTACTACCTACATGTTTTTCTACTCATTTTATTTATAACTTCACACAAGAATATAGGTACATATTCGTAAATAATGTAGGTATGTAACATTGACGTCACACCGTGCAATTATTATTTCTTGTGCAATGCGCAAAACACACATAATAAAAGAGAGGATCTTATCGGGAGGATCTGCGGCCGTTATCTCAACAGACAAACATTGCCAAGCGCGACAACCTGACATCTCTCCGAGATAACTGTCTAAATATACATGCAGATAAAATTTATCCGTGTGTGAGTCATTGTGGCGACGAAATACTTTTTTATGTAAGAAATTCCAAAGCATGCGGTCCATCAGATGGTATAGTTACTATTGGCGAAGGACGTTCGCAATCCACCATACATAGAACTAGGACCTATTTGCGTGGCGACGTGTTACAGCATTCGAGGTTTAAGTTGAAATGCCTCGTTTTTGTGTTTCCCTCTACCACACCCTACTAACAAATTTTCAAATCAAACTTCAGCAGGGCTTGACATTCATATTACAAGGGTGAAATAGATTACTTTATAATCCGACGGCACACATAAATAAGGTGCAAATTAATGCATTCCATTAGAAAATATTGTAGAACAATGGCAGAACAGTGCAACCCTTGTAATTCATGAAACATAATTTAATTGTGGCGATTTTCCATAGCACACTAGGAGATGGTGCCACATGTATCCTAAATCACGCTCTCAAAATTTCTAAAAGTACTTTGCATAATGCAATACTTATTATTATTCCAAATTCAAAATAAACATTATTCGTCCAATGTGTGCGACACAAGCCGTTTACTCCACGTGTCAAGTCCGGCGTACGACAACGAAACAGTTGTACAATGGCTCACCTACATTCTACGCGTAAACAATGTGATGTAATTTCAACGGTAATTCAATTTTCTACCAGTGATAAGCGGAAATATTATAACAACAATGTTTTACTGGAGCCATTGTGTTTTGTATTGCGACAATTTGTTTATTTAATTCTGGGAAAACTACACAATGTCTATCTACATTCACTTTTCGGTTCACAAAATGTGTAAGCTTGGTTAGAGTCAGAATATTAAGTCGATAAAAAATTGGACAGAAAATGTTGTATACCTGTAATTTATGACATTTCAAACTTATAGATGACAGTGTGAAATGTTGATGTTTCTTGGTTTGCAGGGTATGAGAAAGAGAGAGATACGAAGGAGGATAGCAGATACGAAGCAAGGGAGAGATACGAAGCGTACCAACTTATCCTCTTCGTCTTTTGATGTATCAATATATTTGAGACCAATTTTAATGCCTACAGGCCTCCAATGGAATTCGGGGCTGTTTATAGAACAAACTTGTCATGGTCACTTATAATTAGTCATTAGGTGACTGCACTTGCATTTGTTGCTCAAATTCGTTAAGAAAAGAGTCCGCAGACCACGGGTAATTTTAGTGCAAAAACCGTGCCTAAATAACGTATGCGCCGCGGTGTCCGAAGACGGTTTACGCAAAAAGTCAATCAAGTTTTAACGAGTGCAAGATTGCTTTGGGACATTTCGCCACCGCTTGACAATCTACCGAATTTCATTGCACAATAATTACAATCGTCGCAAGGATCCATCATACAATGCATACCGTATCCTCGGTATGCATTGTAAGTTCCTTCCATCCTGCGTATCCGATTGAATTTTTTACAGAATTATTTACAAGAAAAAAACAAAAATAAAAATGCTATTCAAAAGAAAGAAATTATTTCTACACTATTACAATGGAATACCCTGTATGGTAAGGGTCATGGAGACACCAAAACAAGTACATAAACAGTCAGTTCCGAAGCAGAAATCTCACTTGGGTGCCTGGCTGGTCGGGAATCAAATTCGAAACTAGAAAGTTCCGCAGACGTAGACCTAACAGTCTAACGAGTTTAGTTTGACAGAGGTAATAAATAAATAGGTACTATATATTCGATACTTCTTACTTTAAGTAACATCTCCAAATGTGCCTAAAAGCAGAATGCAGTCTTTCGGAAAAAGCAGCGCGGTAAAACCGACTATGTGCACACACATACATACGTATACAACAACTATATGTAACTGCAAGGGTTCTGTGGCTGGCCTTGGGCATATCGCATACCAAGGACCCGGTACGTGCTTTTCGACCGGTTTGCGTATCTGACGGGAATAGTTTTTGTGCCGAGACACGACTTTCGTATGTTATTGTTCGGTGAAACTTGTTGATGGCGTAACATACGTCCGACCGATATTGAGGTATTATGGCTCGCTCCGTTTTATTTGAGCAGGTATTGTTATGTAATTTTTGTGTATTATAAGGGTGGATGCAGTGCGCGCTATCAGGCGCTTGTTCAATGTTAAACGGCCTCCTATCTATTTATTTACTGAGAAACCTAAACAAATAAATTTATTTATAAATTATCGAATTAAGAAATAAGTAAATATGTTTGTTAATAACTTTCTTATAACATTCACTTGGTAGGTTATATCCTTTTGGTTATATGCTTTCCAAAAACCTATTTAACCGCTGTTGTGTTCTGGTTTGAGGAGTTGACACTGATGACGAAAAAACTCTTACGCCCGTTATTAATAAATCTATCTATCAATTTTTACCTAACAAAGATCGAAATTTGACAATGTCTAATGTCGAACTTGATAGGTAAAACTATAGATAGATAATCATTAAAAATATTAAATAATAATAATAAACAGGTTATGATAAAAACGTTACCATTACGTACCACGCATATCAATTACACCTTAAGATAGTACTCAGATAAATCTGTCCTATATGCGTTGTGTCCAGATATTAATGAGAACTTCACTGTCAAATAGACTGCATGCTTTAAAAAGTTTCGTTTATCAAATTATTTCCCATTTGAGCCTATTCGAGAATACTCAGAAACAGACCCATGACGGATATAAAAGACATCAACTTATAGAAAGTTGGAAACAAATTGCAATATCGCAGTATGTCGAAAGTGCGCGTGTTGAATCCACTTAAAATGGTAATAATAAGGCGATTATTTCACACAAAGCCATCCACGATCAAATCGGAGCCGAACAAATCGCAGATACGTTGCGATTTTAAAACGCTGCAACGGAATGTTGTAGTGTTGCTAGAAAATATATATGTATTATCGATATTATTGATCGATTTCTACATAAGATAATTTCATGTCATTTTTCAATTCATGTAGTCTTCGAAAATATTGAATTTACATTCGATTCTGGGTTTGACAGAATTCTACAAGATTTGATGCCAACCCTTACTACTGAATAATAATAAATCAATAGCACCGGTTTAGGTGCATCCAGAGGAATAGCGGAGGAATATCCTCTCTGTTTCCCATGGAAAGCGATTGGAGAGGAAGCGTAGGATAGGTTTGCCCACGCAAAAAGGGCTTACCATAATTGTTTATATAACTGATTTACATTCAAAACCTTTGAAGGTGGAACCCTTTGTGGTTCGACTCCGGCGGCACCATCGCCACACCTATTTCTGTCTCATAACAGTAGTGTTAAGGGCTTTTGTGTTCTGGTTCGAAGGGTGTGGTAAGGGACACATACTTTTCCGAGGCGTTCCAGCTTAGTCCTCAGTGGTGGCGGAGCGTCTGTGGACGACCTCAGGTAGGAAAATCTTAGTTGATCTGGTGTTGATTACAGATGTCCATAGGCAGCACTTCTAATCAGGTGGACTGCATGCTCGTCTGCTACTCTTATATTATAAATATAGTTTAAAAAACTAAAAAACACGCTATAACAGAAGTAAAAAGCAATCCAGTAACTTTGCGATGAACTTACTCTAAGGCGCTCGAACAATCTCGCCTCGAAAATCGTTAATCTTGAGGATGTTGATAAGGATAATGGTACAAAATTATTAAAATCGTGTATTGTCATCAGTTTTTGATAATTCTTAAAAATTTTGAATTAAACAGAACGTTCAAAGTGGATATAAATCGGGTTCAAAGATTCCTTTACTTAGTTACATACATACCTACATACATACATAAAACCCAAGCTAGTAAAAGCGTGTTAAAGAAACTCGAAGTATCAACAGTCGATATTTTCGCATCACTAGCATGTGGTGATTTCTTGTACCTAATCGCACCAGCCGCCGTTCAACCGGAACGTGGAGCGTTCGGACAGAAATGTGTAGGAAGCAGCGCTTATTGAACGTTATTATCATCGCTAGGTTTTTTGTGTGTTTGGTACTTGCTGGTGAGGAAACTGCCTTAACCATTTTTTGTATGTCGCAGTAATAAATTAATGTAGTCCGCGTGATATGTAGAATCAAGTTCAAATAGAAATGGAGTCCTACCTGAGGTTGGCCACGTATATGATGCTACCTTGAGGTCTAAGTTGGAATGCCTGCTAATAGCCGTAACTGGAATATCACTGACTTTTCAGTTCGATTCCAAAATCAAATTCTAACGTTCAAATCGAAAAGATCAAAACAAGCCCATCATTAGCACATAAACAAAGCCATTTACAACGCGTGATACGAGTACAGTTCGCTACTGAGCTGTTCTGTGCTGAAATAAAATTCATTATTATTCGGCGCAAACAGACAAAAATCCGCAGTGTTGACATGTTAAATTACGTTTGTGTATCACGTGCAAACAGCACCCGGCGGTGTTTATCCACTCACCTCTGCACAAATAAAAACGTTATTTATTTGTTTCAAAATCGAGTGCAAATGTTTCTCATGTACATCTCATTTCCATATGTCATGTATGGGGGTGTATAAGGCCGCGTACGTATTTACTATGTATTCTTGTAAACATTTTAGTTACTATAAGTAAAGACTATAGTGTGCAAGGCGAAGTACATATAATTTCCATATGTTATGTAGGTATAGGGATATATCTATAGGGCCGCTTCTATCTAGCTTTCCTTGTAGCCATTAGTTACTGTAACTAAAAACTATAGTTTGGGCTTGCCGCGTTTATGACGTTCATTTTTTTTTCATTTATTAAGGCCAACAAACAGTTACATATTAAAATAAAATACTTACAGATAAAATTAATACAAAGTAGATAGCTGCGACCCAGCACCGTTAACCACATTTTACTCGTTTGCAGCAATACTGCCGTGATAGCTGCATCCCAGTGTTGGGCATTAATCTCGTGAGGTGGTGAATTACCACGCTGCTCCAGTGCGGACTAGTGGAAAAACGGATAAGTCAGAATATCAGGTATTTCTAATATCCAAACTACAAAATCTAATGAATACGTTAATCATAATCTTGTATATAAAATTCTCGCCTCACAATGTTAGTTACCGCACTCCTCCAAAACGGCTTTACCGATTTTCACCAAATTTTATATGCATATTCAGTAGGTCTGAGAATCGGCTACTATCTATTTTTCATACCCTCTAAGTGATAAGGGTTGTTCACCCTTAACATTTTTTTATTTATATGGCAACACAACGTTTGCCGGGTCAGCTAGTAAGTTATAATAACTACAACTGAAAATCTTTTAAAAATTAATCCCTTTTTTCGGGTATAAGCTAATCAACCCGCGCTCGATGCCTGACTCAGTACATTAATTACGATCCGGCAGCGCCACTGAGCATATCGCGCTTCTCCGTGGCAGCAGCTACTAATACTAGATCGTAAACAATGCGAGTGTTTACGTATATCGGAGTAGATCTAGGTCGAGCTGCGTTCTAGATAGGGTTGCTAATCGCTTTTCGGATTATTTGGATTTTGAGACTCAAATAAAACATAAAAGTAAATACCATAGCATGGTTTCTAGTCACTCAACGATAGATCAGCGTTAAGAAAGATCTTAATAAGAAGATACTATGCTATACGATTCCTATAGATGAAGAAAGCAATGAAATATGTCCTTTTTTCATATTAAACATTAAATAAGTCTATAAATTAAATTCATATTAAATAGGTCTGTACTTATTTCAATGTATTTGTAGTATTGTAGTATTTATTTTACAGACATATTTTACTTAATTTATTTTCCAAAAAAAAAGTAGAAGTTTCGATGGTCTATTATTAATTTCATTTCAACAAATCGAAATATAACAATATACTGTATCATAGTACGATTGGCAACCCTAATACCAGACATCTGAATATCTAGATTTCTAGACTGCCGCTCGAATTAACTGTTAGTGCACGTACGTTTACGCAGTTTTAAATCGTGTTTCGCGATTTATATGCCGAAACACAAGGATTGCCATATGTTTTGGTGCCTCGTAACAAATCGTTCTCTGTTTATATAAAACCTCCACGTTTGTACGCTTTTTCAAAAGTTGAACAGAAACAACTTAACCCACATTGGGTAAAACTTTTGTATTCTTTTGATTTAAAGTAACATATGTATAAAAATAAGTACTGTACCATTCTGCGAAATAACTTCTTTACACGAAATATTTCTTCTTAGATTAAAAGTCGCGATACGCGTGAAGTTTCTGGCGCCGCTTCCTCTCTATAACGAAACGCTATCCGAAGCGGTGGTAGATTATTGACACAAAGAGTTATGTACCCTTTGAACATAAAAAAATGTTCTAAAATCGTCCATATGTCAAGCCTTGAACTGAAAAGGGGTCATAACACAACACCATAATGTTGGCAATCTTGAGGCATTCCAGGTATGCAGTGTTTACCGCGATAAGATATCATACATATATGCACGTTATCAGGCCGTGTGACACATATTGAAGAAATTATGTAGATAGATATTTTGTGGGACACTAATTAATCGGCGGTAAGTTTAGCGGATACCATATCGATTATAACGCAAAGAGTTCTAGGTTTGTTCTCCGGCCAGGCATTTAAATTTTAAATGATAGATGGTTCTGGTCTGGGTCTGAATGTCTGTATTATCTATGCGTGTGTCCATTTGCATTCACGACCTAGTGAGTGTAGCAAACATATAATAAATTATCATATCTTCGTAATTTAAAGATGCCAGCACGACCGCTACGCAATAGGTATCTTATATAGCTGTCCCTGTAGTTCCGGGACTAGAATAGGGCTACGGTATTCCCTGCCTGTCGTAGGAGGCGACTAAAAGGGGGCTTCCGGGGTTGCGGGCGGCAAGAGTGGGAGCTCGAAACGTCCAGCAAGCGACCCCGGGAAGGACGGCGGTATGTCTGGTCGCATACCGTCGTAAACACTACATGGTGTGGGAGGAGCGAAAACTGCTCCCCCAGGGCAGAGCCCGTTGGGCATCGCGCTTGGAGGGCTCCGGTTGTGTTCCGTTGGAGATCCCGGAGTTCTCCAACAAGCGTTGAGGACGGCCACCGGCCACGGCCACAGAATGTATAATGGAAAACATAAACAGGTTATCAAATAGATAGGACTTTAGCTATAACATTTACTTTTTCTTGCAAAATATTAAAAAAAAAACCATAATTGAATTAACAAAATTACTAAGCAAAAAATAAAGGCTAAAAGATATTGGCTGCCAATGAATATATCATAAACCAAAATATGCTTTATTACGCAAGAGCTTAAGAGAAATAAATTTTAATACCAAAATAAAATGCACTGCTATAGCACATAATTATGTAATTAGTAAAATTGGCCATTTAAGACGTGTCAACATCACGTTTCAACTTTTTAAAGACGTTAAATAATCGGTACGTGTACAATTTATAATTTTAACCTTTTAAACTGTTTTCAAACACCAAAATATGTCGTCGCGTGTGGTGTTTCGCGCATAAACTCCTAATGAAAAGATCACATGCCAGTCAATTATAACCACATCGCTAAACGGCATGATCTCCTAGCGTCGTTATGTCATCGTCGAAATTAAAACAATGCACGGAAGCTGAGTTTGAGATGACGAAAGATTTAAAACGGTGACTATAATGGAAACAGAGAAATACTTCATAATACTTCGTGATCTGATTTCATTGGCTTCAAATTAAACTCTTTAAACGCTTTCTACACTCGCAGTCCCACACTAGGATTCCCTGCGTCGTAGGTGCCATGGACAAACACATAGACAAATTTCACAAACACCAAGATCCAGAAACAGAAATCTAAATTCATCATTTAAATATCTGTCTAGCCGGGGATCGAACCCGGGACCCTTTGCGCGTCAGACCAGTATGGTGACTTCTCCGCCATGCGGGTTGTCAATTATATCAATCAATTATTATCAATTATATTTGGCTGCAAAATTACACACAAACGACAAATGAAATTAAGGAATCTTGTCAGAGGATTTGTCACACATCTTGTCGTACATTAGCTACCTCGCTCTGGTGGAAAGGCATCAGCGATTATGTAGGGCGCGTGGCTTCTTACGATTTTATATAAATTTTAACTAAAGACAATGCGTGTCAGACACGTGCTTGAAGAAGTAAATAAACCATAAATCAATATAATACATAATGACAAATGAATGAAATATATACCTAATAATATTGGTAAAGCTATTTTCAAAATTAAAACTTATTTTTTTATATAATGTTTATAAGTGGCCAGTTCTAAAAACTTTCAGTTTGGTCCTCGTATCAGTAGTTCTATTATGCAGACGCATTATAGGGACACGAAAACATTGATAGGGGTCTTTCTTAACTCCAACTATAAAATACCCCTAAATTTCACATAACCTTAAGATATAAACTGCTTTCGTATATCGGTGTTAACGCTATCAAATCTCTTATATAATCTAATTTCTCCAACCCCCAAGGCAGTAGCGGTTGGACGATAAAAGCTTAAACATTTTTATTCAATATCTTTCCGTCTCGACAAGGGGTCCCGGATTCAAGCTTCAGCTAACTGAATTGACCTTCGGATGGGATGAATCCGGGATCTCGTGACGTTGGCAGGGGAGCTCAACTGTGGCTCAAACTACATTAACGCCAAAATAAATTTCATCAGGACCCTGTCGTCGGCGAAATTTACATAATTGCCGGTCGCTGAGCGCTACTGGCGCCGCTTGGTAATAGGGCTTCCTTTGACCCTAAACTATCTAAGCGCGGTGGTTGTCAAAGTTTTGTTTATAATCCAAGATGATTATAAAATAAATCAGATTTTTAAACTTTGCAACTAAATTTGCAACTAAAACAGGATGCATTGAAGAGAAGATACTGTAACGAATGTAATATATTCTTAGTTCACATATCATAAACAGTTGGAGATCTAACAAATTATTATACTTATTATTAATGTCACTTTAATATGACAGAATTAATATTTCTACTAATTAAATTTTATTACTCTATTAATCAATTACCTTATACAATAATAATTCACTTCAATAAATAGAACGTGCAATGAATCATTTTAATTATATTGTCATAATTAATATATTTATAGAACGGTACCATCGTAAATAACATTCTACTCAATATTTCATTATTTCAATGTCACTTTGCAGATTATGGGTATTTTATTTTAGAACGCGCATCTTATTTCGTCCAATCGAAGATTGAGTACCGCTGCTCCTACGTAACTAGTGTAATGTACCGGCCTAATACGGAGTGCTGATCCAATCTAGCATTTTGCGCCGCTGAGAAATTGCACGGATAATGATTTGGGTCACCACGGCAAGTATTACGTGTTACGTGGAGCCAAAGGGAAACAGTTATTGACCGATAACCCGGCATAAACCATTTATGGCGACAGTATAACTTATCAAATCTGATTGCCACTTAAAGCGATACTCACACATAGTGGAAAACTATTATTTAGTGTTACTACTGACAATTGTAAGATTTTTTCAACTACCGAGCACATTAACATATAGATTTGTCAATCATATATATTCATCACAACGGCGTAACACATGCAGGTGTTGGAAAGAGATATTGACATTGAACTTGGCATCCCTCAAGGAATATTTTAGGACCGCTACTTTACAATGTAAGCAAAATAAAGCAAACACTATAAAATGACATATAGCGAATAGGTTAAAAATACATTTAAAAAGTATAGTACTACTAAATGTATTACAAAGTGGATAGCGTTGGAGGCGCGTGATGACAATTGACACGTTTGAGTAGAAACACGGCGCTCGTGACCGACGGAGCGGTGTACTAATACCCCGATAGAAATAGATTTTATCTCTACGATACATTTCTTCGACTAAACTAAATAAATGCCAATTGAAACACTGACAGTAAATTGGTCTCTGGAAATTAATTAATCCTATAAAGTAAGAAGAATATTTGAATGTGATTGAACCTGTCGTGGTTCAGATCTGGTGAAATCTATCCCTGTAACAGAAATTTAAGTGCTCTCGTGTCTTGATTTGAAGGGTGTGATAAGAGACAGATACTTATAACACAAAAATATGTCGAAAATGTAAAAGTTAAGGTGTTAAAGGATGTAATTTTCTGTTTTAAACATAACAGTACTGTGACAATAACATAAAGTCATTGTTTACAGATGTACATATTCCACCTCAGTTTACAGATAAAGCAGAAGATACCGATAAGATAAAATATCTGTGTGATATTGGACTAATATAATGAGACCGTTATGTCTTCGGTTTGCTTATTTCTACTGTACTTTTAATGAAGGATAATTAAAAAAAACATTATGGAATCTTTAAATATTTGTTTCTTTAGAAAGGTATTAATGGAAATAATAACTGTTGTAATATTATAGAAAAACTTAATATAATTATATCATATTAATCATTAATTATTTCGAAAATAAAATCCATAATTTTAAAACCGCTAGTCCTGTACTACGTGAACAAAATAAAATAATAGAAGTTTGAAATAGAATAAAACACAAAATAGGTTGCAAATCGTTTGGAAGGCACGTGCCGACATTGTCACGTTTGCTGAACGAACACGGTCGTCGTGACCGACGGGCTTGTACTAATCGTCCCTGATGGAAAATAGAAGCATCTATTGAAGAAGCGGACAGTCCGGATAGTAATCTACGATCCGCTTCATTGACGGCTTCTAACGATCCTTTAAACATAGGGAGAGCAAACTATAATGACACCATAATATGACAGAACTCTTATTGGTTCGCTGAATGATTGAGTGACTGATTGAATTATAATCTTATATATAAAATTCTCGTGTCACACTGTTAGTTACCGTACCTACTCCTCCGAAACGACTTTACCGATTTTCACCGAATTTTATATGCATATTCAGTAAGTCTGAGAATCGGCTATTATCTATTTTTCATACCCCGAAGTGATAAGGGTTGTTCACCGTTAACATTTTTTTATTCATATGGCAACACAACGTTTGCCGGGACAGCTAGTTACTGTATAAGTATTAATTTGCGCTACTCTGTTTTAAATCAGACATTATTTAAGCATATAAATTCTAAATTTGTCTTCGGAAGAGCAACACACCTGTGATAGACTTTAATGATAAGATTTTTGTTATACACTTGGCAAACTTGGCAACAGTAGTCCGTGTAGGTACAGCAGTGACTAACTATAAGCAATTGGCCCGAAGCCCGTGCAGCACTCATTTTTAATGAAAATAATAAAAAAGTGTCAAATTATTATACAAGTGAAACACTTATTATTTATTATTGAAATGAATTGGCTATAACGCTAATGTCAGTCACTCATTGTCATCATTACCAATTTACACAATTTTATGATTTTTAGTAACGAAAAACAAAGGTACATATTACCATTTCTGAATTACCTTCAGAGTTAAGTTTCTTCATTATTTTTATATCATATGTTTTATATTTTTTCCTTCATAATATACATAAAATTTTAAAGGCATTATTACTATAATTAATTACAGCAGAATACAAAGCCATCCTTATAAGTATGCATGATCATTATATGAACTACCGTTTTCGTGTTAAATATTCAAAATTAACAAGCATTAGAAATTACATGTCGAAGCTTAATCGATGGGACTTAATTAATGTGAGTTAACATTGAGCTGATTTCTAGTAAATCCTCACGGCTAAGTCGATCAATGCGTGAAAAATTCCCTCACCATTGCTTGTAACTAGGGATGGCGATTCTTCCCGAAAAAGATCGATTATTAATTCGATTCGAATCGAAGTGTAATAAATCGATTCACAAAAAAATCGAGGCCCAAAGAATCGAATTTCCGAAAATCGATCTTCGATCTTTTCAGCTGAAAAGGGCGAAGATAGCGAAAAAAACGTCATCAGGACCAAATAAGCACTGAAATACGTATTCGAAAAGATCGACTTTCGATTTTCATCCATTCACTACTGGAGATCGATTGGAATAACCGATTTTTTTGGTCCAAAAGATCGATTCTTCGATTAATCGATCTCACATCGCCATCCTTACTTTTAACGAGCGAAGCTGGAACAAATAATACATCTAACGCCCTCGAGTGGACTATTCAAACAAGATCCAGCGCTGGACGTTAAGCATAATGAATCTCTTGTAATTTCTCAGGCGCGCTGCGCATTGATGTCCATATACGAGGCAAATCTCCTTACGTTTTGCACGTTGCGCTCTTTACCATATACAAACAGAACGGGTTCCGTTACGGTGGTGCCACATACGGGGGGATGTTGAGAACCAACACAACGGAGGCGGAGGTCAGCAAAGTATTATTATCTCACTGCTGGGTTTCCTTAGATAATGAGTAATGGAATGGGTTTATGAGATAGACCATCACGTTGAGAGACTTCATACACACACACGATTATTAAGTACGCTTTTGTGGAGATCCTTTGTGGGATCCCCAGGGTATGAAATCGTATCATTGCGCTAATACAGCTTATAACTATCATCTACGAATCAAACACACTCAAAAATAATCCAATCAGTCAAATTAGTCTGGTATTCGTTGAACACGAGCTCTGAGATATACAAGAAACACTCAACTAGAAACGATATCTGTCTTATTTGGAATATAATAACTAAGTAATTTAAAGTTTGAACGAAATTTAAGTTCACTAACGTTTTATTAACAACAACATGCAAGTAAAAGCCATCACTTACTAAATACCAACCGAGTTCATTTACACAACACACATCCCATGTAATACAATACACATCATTCGTACTGTTTCCCATACGCTAGCAGCCCAAATCAATGAGCGTTTCATGTAACTGATGATCGTTATCATCAAAACAGTCTCGATGTGGCGCCACCTTAAGCCGCTACTAGCTGGTCTATTGAATCCTTTGAGGTTTGATTTCGTGACACATTTGATTGATCGCTCTTGTTATGCTTTTTTGTTCCCACTCATAGATAATTCCGAAGGCAGACGCTAAGGTACGTTGCCCCTTTTACAATAGCGATTTATGCATTCTATTTATATTAGATCATTGATTTGTTGTTCAATATTTATAATATTGACGCCATAGCCATATACGGACGATACAATGCTGTATTTACAGTTAATAAGATTGCTTTATTGCTCGCTCGTTCGAATAGGCGCCATCGGTCGCCGTATATTTTTATAGAACTGTGTAGGCCTGTAATCTTGTGAGAATTCAATAGTACCACATAAACTTTAACTGTTTCACTTTTTCTATGTTCGAATTTAGATCTTACCATTATTCATTGGCATTGTTCACAAATATAATTTAACATTACCAATACAAATGCACACAAGCTTAATCTTCAAACGGGACTCTTATGGGTTGGCACCGCGATGGATGATCGGGGTATAAAATAATCCCGAGTAACGGCGTCGCGTCATAAAGATGCAAGATAGCTCACAAACATTCACAGTCCCACGGCGCAACTATTGTGCCTCCGGAGAGCATTTTTCATAAAACTAAACGGCGTCGGTTATAAATTGAGCTAAATTACATAGAGACACTTTTAAGGAGATGCTTCGTAAATCATTGTTGGAGTTATAATTTTAAGGACGATCGAACACAATGGGACCATTAAATTGAATGACGTCAATGAAAGATTAAGAAACGATTACAGATTTATGTCTCGTCGCGAAACTGAATGATATTCAAAACCACGTACAAAATTTAAAAAATTAAAATGTTTTAATAATTATTATCATATACTATCATGGTATCAGAAAAAAAACTTAATAAAAAACAAATGCACTGATTACTTAAGATGTTTTGTAGTGGAATTCTGATTTTGCAAATGATGCAGATGTGGAGATGGTGTCACCAAGCACGAAAGATTCTACTGCCTACAACAGCTGTATGAACTGGGCTCAACGATGTTCGTTCCTGTATAAGACCTGTACTTCTATTCCATTTGAAGAAATCTATTGCCATAAAAATACGAATGTCACGAAAAAGTAGGAAGAGTCCAACAAAAGCGACAAAAGAGTAACTTTGAGGCTCAAAGAGAGCAGTGGGCATAAATTGATATTGAATGGGAAAAGTAGTTTGGGATCGGTGTCGACTGTATGAAAACACGAATCGAGCACAAAAATGGATTCAACAAAAAAAAGGCCTATGACTGATGCGAATATAAAATTATTCTAACGGAAAGGACACTTGAATATATTAACGAAGCAAAGTATCATTCGACAGTCGAGATGTATTCGGATAAAGTTTTCATATTTTTATATCCTAATGAATTCCAATGTCAATATACACTCGTAGACATAGTTGAGATTGTTTTTTCAGCCAAGAGCTATTTATCCAAGTGTCTGGCATACCACATCGAACTAATAGCAATGATCTGTCAGCAAATATTTTTGCAGGAACAACAAAAACATTTTTCTACTAAATGCGATGGCTTTATTTGGTTGAGGATTGGATAAACGTGGATAAGCAGATGTTAATAAATGAACAATTAATTCAATGATTATGATTTATCTTCTGTTCTCATGTCAACATGAAAAATATTCTAACTGTATAAGAAATTGTTGAAAGGATTAAACTCGTACCAGTCTTTATCTTCTTTTAAGACATTACGAAATTAAAAAAAACCTTTGTTAGAATTCATTTATATACAGAATTTAATACAGAATTTCTGTGTAAAATGTGTGAGCGTTGTGTCACAGTCACTTAATTGTCAGAGATGTCCGAAGCAGATTTGCAGACCGACACAGTTCATGTACAGTCTAATAATATTAGCGGTGATGATACATGAGGAGTGCAAACGAAACGTCGTGTATATCTCAAAGGTGATCTAAAACGAACGTCGCAGACTCATCTTACATTTAAAGAACATCCTTCCGCCAGAGGTGATGCAGCGGTACGGGCTCGGCACACATCGGCTATTCTGGTCCAACTAAAAATACTGGCATCCAATATGGCGTCGCCGCCGATGCAGTTTTTATGCATCTCGCTAAATATTTAAGATACGAGTGTCCACTGTCGAAAGCTTCCCCTTTGACTGTTGGTAGGGCTGTCAACATGTCCACATGTTAGACTTTGGATAACACTAATGGATATGTAAAGTTTTCGTCTGTATACTGAAATAATCCCAAAAATAAGATGAGAATCACTTTTATCGTTTTGTTTTGTCTTCGATATTTATATCTGCTTGTCTATTTCGCCCTTTCATCCATTTCGTTGGATTATACCTCATGTATTATGTTTTAAATTGCAACTTTAATTAAAGCCTGAGGGTAACATTTAGGCATTATTTCATACCATTAGAGTTACTTAATTAGGATATGTTATGTCTACGGGTCTAACTTCGGATCCTCAGGTGGTTTACTAGTTCGAAATTCGTAGATAAATGTAATTTATCGTAGCTGTTAAATATTCAACGTAGTTTATTTTGTAAATAAGCAGATTATTTAATAAAAGTAATCACATTAAATTATGTTTCCGTTGATAACTTTGGTCTAAAACTTAAGTTAAGTACCTCTTAAAAAATTATCCTAGCTGTTATAAATGGCAAATTATCTGTTATGTGATCCGCAAATCGATATAATTTTTTATCAATCAATCAAACTATACAAAATATGCACAGCATTCACCGGAACCTATCGATTTCTGCTCGCATGTGCCTTTTATAGCCAAAGCTCAAACTCAATGCCGAGGCAAATCTCCAGGGCCGGTAGCCCTGGCCGTAGGGCGAGGGCCGAGCACCTCGCCGCATTCCGCCACGTCTGGCGCGGATTATCTCTGGCTCCGAGTAATTCTCCTTGCAAATTGATTATGTGGAACTTTGATTCTATAGATTTTTTCTCCTTTCTTATTGATAAAGAGAGAGCCGTCAAAGAGATTGCGAAACGTCGACAAATAGTTCGTTTACATTCGTTTTCTTTCACTAAGCTCCCCGACATGCCGGGACGTGGCTTTATTGTACCTACTATGTCTTTTTTATTTTCATTGACGTACTACAAAGAGTTTGAAATTATTTGCATATATTAAAATATTAATTCCAGAGTTACAGTGTTGGGCAGTTAAGGGCAATAAACTGTGCATAATATGTATCCACTTCATCTTATTTGAGGCAGGAAAAGTTTACACCAAGTTCAACCGGTGAAATGGTGGCTGTTTTACCAATAAATACAGAGTTCAAATTCTAGTTGCCTCTCCACACCATATTAACCAGAATACAATAACATTAACAATATTGGTGAAGGCCAGAAAATTGGCGAGACTTGTGCAGAGACCTCAAATCGAATCGATCAAGTCTTGATTAAGTACTGAATTCAATGGAAATAACATAAAAGTCTATGGCTTAAATTTCGCCAAGTCTTGAGAAACAATCGTCAATCATTTCAACACTTGCATTTTATGTGGCCATTTTGAAAACTGATGCCTGATCGTATGGATGTTTCACTTCAACCGACACTTAGCTTGGTCGTTTATCGAAGGTTACGGGTGTAATAGAACCGAATCGTGTGTTACACAAATATACGTTAGTTGAAAATGGTTGAAAATTTGCAATGCTGTTAGTGTGTGGCCTAGAAATCTGGTATTCAGCTGGGGGATATTTATTCGAATGCAGTCTGAGGCTAAGATTTACAGGCACATGGAATCGTGATCGTGCGTTTAATTAATTTGGCCATCGGAATTTCACTTTGCTAAACATTTAGCGCAGATTTATTTTCTGCGTCGGCTACCTAATGTTGCAATTAACTACACCAGACACTATTTAGTTTATTCAAAATGTTAACTCGATTCTGTGTACAAGAAACATAGGTGTATGTGAAACATATCCAAAGGGGTCGAAAAATATGGGGTTACTGAATTTGATAACTGTCTCTACACTGAAGAAAGATCGTGCCCAGCAGAGTTATAACTACATGAAAAATTTGCTATCAATGAATTGTATAAAAATTATTGATTTATAAATAAAATATAAATGTACAAGTATAAATGTCTCTAAAAGACATACATAATAATTTATTTTCTTTTTTATACGTGTTTATTATATTACTATCTATTATTCCACAAAGTAGCATTTTGCATTACTAATGCACATCAAAATATGTAAAGCATTGTGTTTACAATTCAATAACATTTTAGTTGTTAATAAACTCAAACTATATTCACTGTAAAATAATATTCATACGCAGCGTTGCTAATACGGTGTGGAACGTATGAAATGCCTGTTGGAATTAGTCCGGCGGCGCATTCCTCGCTAACAGCTTTAATAATATTGACCGTCTCGACTTATCCCCGGCGTAAGTAAACCGAATGCTTGCGAGAGATCCCGTTGTCCATTTTCCATTCTGTCGGCAACTCCGCCACCTCGCCGCAATAGACACGCATTCCATTTCAACTGGGAACTGCGCGTACGCACGCCGAACGGCGACATTACCGATTATAGGCGTTGACTGCGCGAAAATAAACTCAAACATCAAAATAATATTCAAAAAGTAATTTTAAAAGTCCTACTATGAAATAAGTTGTGTTGATTGACTACCTTATCATATCTTACATGTAAAGTTGTTTTTTCACACCAAAATTCAATAGATACCTAATTAAAAAATCTATTATATAACATAGAATAAAAATAATCAACTTAAAAAAACATCCTTCGACGAAAATGACACAAAGGAGTTTTTAAGTTTAACGAAATACAGTTTGTTGAAGCAACCGCAAATTTCAAAGAAGTGCTTATTCAGTAAGATATTTTTAAATTACCTTCCCAAGTGTAGATAGAGGCTGTGCATTCGACACGTATTATTTCATATACGTTCAGCGATTATTCTGTTTTACTTTTCTTAATAAAATTGTCTCCATTTCAGTTGTCTCAGCGCAATCTCAATACATATTCCTGTTTTGTTTTACAGAACAGTATTGCCAAATGACATTACATCGTCTTAAATTCTGCTTGTTTGTTGTTGTTGATACTTGTTCGATGTTCCGATTCCTTCTATTACTTCGTGTAACGACTATTTTGACCTTAAGTTAAAGCGGCTTATTAGAGGTTATTTATGTAACATCGTAGAAGCGAAGTGGATCCAGTTACCGGGGAAATTTATAACGGCATTATAGTATTAGCAAGTCAGTTGGCAATACCGTGAGCCAGTGGTTCTCAAACTTACTTCGTTTATCTTATAAATATTTTTTTTTCTCAAGTTGCTAAGTGTACCGTACTTTAAAAATTATGATTACAATATTACTTCTATTCAATTATAGATTCTTAAACAAATGTAACTTACTCCTGAGTTCAAACTACATTAGATGTTTTAAAGGTACCTACAACGCAACATAAATCGTATTGTAAGAACTTAATTGTGTATGGGATTATAATGCAAATCTAAGATAAGAGTAGTGAAAAATTACTTATTTTAAACTATTCATCCGAGGCGAAAAATGTCATATACTTATTGATAAATATAATTGTATTATGTGGCCTACATTCGTTTTAGTTTAAAATACTAGAACAACTCGAATCACTTACCGCTTCATTAAAAAGTGTTTACACTCCTTGTTTTCTCGCCTCTACAAATCTCTGTAGACATCCAGTGCCATAAGAGGACGTACACTTTGATAAACACTGCTCCAACCGATATTTGCACTTGCCAGTAGCGCTAAGATTTTGTGAAACATCTACTACTCATGTATTTGCGGAACGAATTACACCGACCGTGTCTCAGTGATTTTCGTTTATGTTTTTAAAACGAAGTGTCCATGTTTCATCAACAGTAAAATATTTCTTAACTCTTAGGCAAATACTTTTTGCAAATCGAATTGCAAATCTGTTACTATCTATTGTTATTCGTTTTTTTTATACGACTGATAAGGATAATATTTTTCTAGTGTCATTCTTAACAAACCGAAACATTTTAACTAAGTTTTGACATGTGTAACACCTGTAAAGGTAGCATTTAATTGGACTTTATGTATCGTTATTGACGTATTGTACTACTAAATGCTTTACACAATATGTAAATAATAATATATAAATTAATAAATAAATAATATATTAATAATAAATAATATATATTAATTAATAAATAAATAATATATAAATAATAAATAAATAAATTCTTTGGCCCCAACGGACGGAGGGATGGCTTGACGGAGTTTAACATATGAGGTGTCGCTGGATTCGCCCAAATTGTGGTAGTGCCATAGGCTATATTGAAGATGATAAGCAATATAGTAGACTGTAGGTTTATTTCTCATTGCAGTTTTCTACATTTAAAATTGTAATTGTAATTCAAAAATAAGTCTTCGTTACTTTAAATAAATAATTAAATTATTATATTTATAAGAAGGCGGATTAAATGCATTAAACAATTCTCTAGTTATCCGATTGGTAAACAAGAGTACAGTTTTTTGATAAAATGTACGTTTGTGGATTTTTTCCTGACTGCCAATAGCTTAAACAGGTTTAAATGATTTTGATGCATGTGGCGTCGTTAGATTTGTCTTCAGCTCTGGATCTCAAAGGCTTCATAAATCTGAAGACTACTTAAGAAATTAAAACGTGTTCAATAACATGTTCCGACAGTCAACCTAGAGGACTCACCGAGTTCAAAAATTATCTTGGATGTCTATGTTGTTACTACAGCAATGGATCCGCTCCACGAAAACGGCACATCACCCGTTATTCATCTACCGTCGATATCCGCGGAGTCCAATCGAAAACGGTACCAACAGTTTAATAGGCGAAGCGGTAATATTTAGAAACTGTTCTGATATAAGTTTTATTAGCAAGGGACTTACTCGCGTCATCGCTATTTATTTTTACACTGAAACGTCAAGTTAATTGACTGTCAAAATACACATTATCAATATATTGTTCTCCTACTGTTAAAAACCTACTTAGAATTTAATGATTATAGTTTAAAACAACAATATTTTAGCGTACAAAAATGAATAAAAAAATACTATAAAAATAGCACATTTCACAAATATGATCCAGAAAGTAGTAAGCTTCAAAAGAAACAATGACAGGTGTTAAAAGTCGAAAACTTGTTATATTTTGTGTGTTAAAACAACAAATAGATATTTAGAACGCTAATGTCTATTTAATTCCCGGTGGCAAGTGGGTTAGACGTCTGCGTCGAAATATTTTCAATGGAAGATATGTGGAGCGTTGATAATGTTCGGCGGCGGAGTTTGGTGCGATACCCGGACCACACGCCGCGGGCTCCGCACACGATACAATGATATTAATGATTTCATAACTGGATTAATTGGCATATAAGTCATATTAGCATTGTGTTACACTGCGCCAACAAGTGCAAGCAGAGGATCAAGTTGCGTATAAGTCATCATAAATGACCACCGCAATAGTAAAGTCGTTATCACGCCTATCTTACGCGCAGTGGGTTCCGAGTTTGATCCCCCGCCAGACAGATGCCTTAGTGGTAAATCTTGATTTCCTTTCTGGACCTGGGTTTTTGTATATAGGACTTTCTCGGAAAAAGTAATAATAATAATAACAGGTATGTTTTTACAACTAATTTCTCGGCAATAATGGAAATATTCCCCAGTAGTTGACCCGAGTTTTGGGAATAGAAAGTTTTTATAAAAGTGATATATTAATATCTTTATTACACACAAATAATGTATTATTTTAAATTCACACGAAATCGCGATAAAAAGCTATAAATTGTTGAGATCATAATCACAATTTATGCATGTCATAAAACTTAACACATTCAGAATAACGATGAAGCGATAAAAAATACATAATAAGCAAATTAATTTGATAGCACCGACAGGTGACAGCTCTAGCGGGCGGCTGGTGCATTACCATATGACTTGAGTGGGTGCTATTGGCTTGGTAACAAATGGGCGAAAAAAGGTGCTTATAAATGCAACTGTAGGTAGCCATCTTAATTATTTGTGTATAACTGTGAAATATTTCTTTCAATAAATTATTTATTGGAAATATGTTTATAATTAACCCAGTATGCAGTTGTGGAGATTCTACCGGTACACCCATTTCTAGTGGAAATCAATTCTTCCATTTCGGTGGACGGATTTTTCGGACCCTTCATTTTCGGATGTGGGGCTAAGAGGGTTCCCTCATATGTATATGAGGGAACCCTCTTAGCCCACAGGATTAGTCCGAGGTCCTCATCGCATCTGTGATCTGCTTCAGTTAAAATTCCTGTTTTATAAAGAGTCAATTACAATAGTCCATCAGCAGTGACCACTAGTGAGTAGATTGTAAGTTTGACAATTGCTCTCCCATTATCATTTAGCATTTATCCGTTTTGTTGCACTTCTAATTGGAGTGTTTTTGAACGCATATCTGAAGTCCGTTAGTGGGTATGTCATTGGCGGATGCATATTTCTTCAGCTGTCAGGGAGACAACGGTTAATTAGAATGAAGCCCGGTGCCAGACATTGCACTATCAAAATAAAGATTTAGTATTAATTATTATGAGCGCCAAGATATATTGCTATGATTGCTACGGCTACGTATTGCAATCTCGCTAATGATCTAAAATCTCTTTCGACTTGGAGAGTCCATCAGAATAATTGTAAAGGACAGATTCCTTACGAAGCTCGATGTTGCCACAATCACAAAAATATGTTAACTATGAATTTGAAAATCTTTACCCGACTGTGAAGGGTTTATCAAACCTATGTATGTCATGTGTCGTTGTATGTGTCTTTGGCATACTGTTATTTTAAGATATGCGATGTCGTCTTATTCGTTTAAATTTTGGGAGCGACAAAGATACTATTTTTAAGCAGTCTGGTTTTTGTTTCTATAATAATCCTTTAGTTGGTGGAACCTGTTTTTCCTAAAGCTGATAGCCGGCTACCCTAGAATCCGATGCCATTTCTCGATGGCCTACAGTAAACCCGCCACGTAGGAGTCTTCCGTTAATTAGCATTTAATTAACGAGACAGTGATTATAATGACCAATGCTATTTTTACAATGGCTGTCAAATTTATTTTCAAAATTAGATTAAAAAAATAATATACTTACTAGCACTTTTTTTATTAATCTTATGTTCTAAATCGAGATGATTGCAACAAGCCTAAACAAGATAAGGATATATTGTTTAGTTGAGGTGTTGTTAAAACCATTATGTATAGGGGTCCATCATCAGATCATCCTAAAAGGTCACAATGTCATGGAAGTTAGGTAAAAAAAAAATCAGCTTAATCAATTAAATAAACTTGTTCGAAATTTACTTACAAGACTTGACCAATATGTAGTAACATAGCAAGTTAATAAAAGCTTGCGTTTAAAACTAAACATTCATTTTGCTTAAAAATGGATCCTCTAATAAATTGTTCAAAAAACATCACATTTAATTATGAGGTCGGTATGCAGCTGTGATATAATTATAGACAATTATTTATTTTAGAAGCCGACCGTGGGAGATAGTTGTACCAGATAGAAACCGTTCATAACGACCCGAATGGAATTTTGGCAACAATACACCAACTAAATGTAATGTGGTGAAATTTTTAAATCATTAACACTGTTTACGCGTGATCAAAGTGGTCAGCGGCCACCGTAGTGTGATTTCGTCGTCAACAACTCATTACTGCATTGGGCATGGGTTAATTAAAATGAGGATGGTTTACGCCATAGTAATTTAGCATGTTGAAGGGCGCATAGCTTTGATCTGCAAAGTCAAGCAACGTAACGTTTAGTTAAGACCGAGAGTGGTTAAATTTCTAGCGAGCTTCCTTGCTTCGGAAAGCACGCTTACAATAATAATAAAACAATAATAATCTTTATTGAATAAAATTACACAATAAAGATTTTTATTATTTTATTATTACAATCGCTGGATATCGTGTAGTGACACTAGTGACCATTGGATAGACGTTAAGTCTTTTCGAAGGCGTTATTACAAGGATACGCTCAACTTCTTATCGGTAACGTTTACCAATCAGCATGAAGCAGCTTAGAGTATACTCTTAGTCACGGAGGGGCGCGAACACAGGAATAGGTAATAAAAATGGCAGCCATTGTAATATATGCAAGTTTGAAACATGGACACCATATACAACTTCTACCACATAGTTGCAAAACCAACAGTTAATATTAAGTGGTATTCAAACCAGCCGCGTCGGTTGTAAGATCATAAAAATTGCAACATCGACACAAGATTCGTGATCGCGAGATAACAGTACGTGTTGTGTCGGGATAACACTAATCTTAACATACAAGTCTGACATATTTATATTTAGCGCTTGATATCGTGACAGATATCCGAAATGCATTGATCAAATGTTGTGATAAATAATGTTGCAGGTGAGAACATACAGTTTTAGATAAGGTTTTTCTCACATTTTTTGCAGATTGGCTAGAACGTATATTAATAATCTTTTCTAGATCCCACTAAAGTTGCCCAAAGTTCGGGGAAATTTGGAGCCGAATTCAACATGATGTTGAGGAACTACTTTTATGTGAACATTACAGATTCCACGAGGCTACAGGCACATTACAACTACCAAATCATGAATAATATAACATGTTCTAATGAATTAAATTAACGTTCTATATGCTATCTATAATTGCACTTGGCTATCGCGTTGGACTATGGCCTAGACCCATCTCTCTTTGAGAGGAGAGTCATGCCCACCAATAGGAAGGTAAAGGGTTGATAATAGTTCCCGCAAGCAGAGCAGATTAATGATTGTTAAATTGAATCGACATGTTGCCTGTGTTACAGATATTAACTTGAAAAAAATCCTTAAATATTAAATATAAATCCCGATGAAAAGATATGAGAATGAAAACCATACATTAGTATCTACTACAACTAGCAGACACCAACGCATGCGAATCTAGCAAACCAAGCGAAAACGCAATAGAAAATATTTTAATAATATCCATTTACACTAACATAAATTATTGTGATAGACACCGCAATCAGGTTACGAGGCTATCTGCTGGGTAATATCGCTGTCCATCAAAGAGAGCCGCTAAGCGCGCTAACTGGAGGCATTCGTACAGTGAAACTGTGAAACTTGGTAACAAACACTCTCTTCACGACGCTAATGTTGGAGAAAATGCGTTTCCAAAGTGATGTTATTAATGGGTTGTCGCTCGTGGCTTCAACTGCGATCAACCCCGTGAGAGGCTTCAATTTACATGCAGTATACTTCAAGCGTCCTCCAGTTATAGAGGTCCGTGGCCGCCAGTGCCACGTGAAAATGATGACTCTTAAACATGTAATGAAGAGCAATCGGTTCAGTACTTAGATTACAGGTCGTAGAAACGTGTAGACAAAAATAAATAGGACGCAATCACTCATGGCTACAACAAAATAAATTGTTTTGTCGTTTACCTGATTCTACCCTGAAGCAGTTTCGCTTGTAGGGTGTGAATGCCGTCTAAGGAGTATGTAGGTCATATATGAACCGACATCTTAGTTTTCAGGAGTGGCATCCGTGATCTTTTAGAAGCTTGATTTGGTTACAGATGCCCATGACCAATGACTAATTACCATCAGCTGTACTGCATGCTCCTTTGCTAATTAAATCTTACAAAAAAACATTGATCGAATCTGGAACTCTTCATGTGGATGGTATCCTTAAAAAGTAATATTACTATTATATTACTTTTTAACTAAGTGTATTTTTATTCAAATTGTAAATAAAATTGCAAACGCAGGAAGCGGCATGAAAGAAAAACTCATTCCATTCATTCTCTTGTTCACTTACAAAATGTTCGCCCGAAGGATACTGGTGAATGAATTACATAAGTTTCTCGTTCCATTCTCTTCCCAAGTAATTTACTATCCCGCCTTTATTTTCTCAGAACTCCTAGTAGTTAAACATTCGAAATAACCGAGACAACAGTAGCGATGTACAAATCTTTAGAGCAGAGCCGAATTTGGAGGTCTGGAGGCTCTGGGGCAACGAAGGAGTGGAGGCCTCTAATTATTTTGCGAATAAAAGGAGCAATTCTATTCCGTCAAGTAGTAAAAAAATATAGACAACAAAATAATATTATTTAGCAATATTACCCATGATTTTTAGATGTGTCCCTGTTACACGCATTAAAAGTTTGGCAGACTATAATGTGGATAAAAAATCACATCCAAATTTAGATATTTCCTTCTCTACCGTGGGATTCCCTCTCTTATTGAGGCCCCGGGGCAGTAGCCCCGCTTGCCTTTCCTGAATCCAGCCCTGCTTTAGGTATTCGGATAGGAGTATCTAAGTTTCTGTCTAAACTTTCCCCCACTCGGCGATTTAATTAAAACTTTCCATTTTCAAATAATAAACGAAGGCTGAAGGCGAAATGCGGTCTTGGATAATTTTATGCTAATTAGGTACCCAGTAATCTAGGTTATTAAAAATTGGTCGAAAGTTTCAAAGTTTATGAGTAATTAACTTTCTGACTTGTATAGTGATTAAATTTTTTTAAGTAAGTCCTTATTGATATCTGAGATTTTTAATTCGCAAGATTGATTTGTGACGATTTTTATTACATTTTGTGAATGTTTTGAACTGTATAAGGGAGAAGACAAAGTACGAGTACGTTTGTCATTTCTTTAACATATTATCGTACATTATTAAGTTCCTACTTATTTTTTACCTGTCTAACTCAGCGATTCGTCTTGCCTACACCGAAGTCTTACCCCCACCTATGAAAAAGACGCTTCAACCATATGTTTAAAAGCCTCTGCATGGTTTAAGACCACACTAGACAGCAGATTCAACATTATGCATGAATTGGGATAAATATATCGTTAATGATTATCGATATATCGACAGACGATTACCGTGCAACACCATCGGAAACAATACCAATCGGAACGTCCTCGGACATTCACCGTTCCGACCGCTGAGTGGTCGCGTGATTGATTCGGCTAATTGAGTTAGCTCGTTAAGGATGCATCTCGGTAAAGGCTTACGGAATAGGCGATGGCATCTCCGGCTACATGGTATAACCATTTCTTAATAGCTTGTTTAAAGCATTTAAGTGCTGTTTCGTAATTACACGTACGGCTTTAGCTATAAAAAGCTATTAACTGTATTATAGAAAAAAATACTTGCAAGATTTTACCTGAACTAACATACATACATTGTAAACTAAATATAAGCTTGTAAAACGAATTTAAATTTTTGTGTTTTACCATTAATATTCAATTGACAATGTAGAATATAATGTAATGATTTGCTATATAGGTAGTTACAGGATCTATTTGCGCCCAGACAGAAAAAAATCGCAGTCATTCAAAAGATAAAATAACTCAAAAACGTATCTACAACAGCCACTTTACGCGTGAAAACGCTTCAATAAACTGAAATTTCCAAATATTCCAACCATTATCCATCCGTATCCATTCGGGGATTAGTGAGCCGAGAGTTTGGAGTGGGATTTATGAAGTTTGACTGATGCTAGGGTTGTCACAAATCTGACGTGTAGACGTGTTTGGATTTTCCATTTAATATTTGTAAGTTTGACATGTGCAGCTTGGGTTTGATGCAGGCGGTTGGATCAATGGAGAATAAGAATAAAAGAAGACAAATATACAGCAAGATCTGTGGAGTGCATCGTTTTAAGCCAATGAAGCCAATCCAGTATTGTAGTGTATGTTAGAATGTAAAGTTATTGTAAGAATGAAGTGGTAACTGGTCACCATCGCCCTGGGACATCCGTAACCAACTTTGTATAGAACGGGGGTTCTACCTAAAGTCCTTGAGGCTGTCTTATGTGTATCGTAGTGTAGTGATACTCTAAGGTCAGTAAGTCCTATTTTTATAAACGTAACTATCAGATATTGGCAAACAACTTATCAATTAGATCAGGAAGACGTACTGAAGTCTATTCTATTTCTAAAGAGTAAGGCCTTATATAAAATGCCCTTTTAAAAACTTAGACTTCATTGTGTAAACCACTCCTACATCTAAAAACCAGACAGAATAAAAGTACAAGTTCTCTAGACAAATAAAGTTAAGTAGGTATTCCTACTTTTCTATCAACCCTAAACGAAACTGAATCAAAAATCTTTATCCGATTCTCTTTGGAGAATTTGCTCTTTTCAGTTTTAACGGCTCTTGAAGTAATTTTGCATTGAACAGGTTCCCTTAATTTGTTATCGAAAGATGAATACTAAGCGATTGTTGAATCAAGATTTCAGCATAATTTTAACTTTATTACTATTGGGACGAAAGCTTTGATTAAGTCACTAAAAAGTCAATGTTATAGCTTTTGTTACTGTGTATTCATATTATTAATATATTTTTGAAGGTGGTAGGAGCCTTCGTGTTTGGACTCCGGAGGCACCATAGTCGCATGTATTTCAGCCTGATAACAGCAATGTATTAAATCAGCAATAATATAAGTCTGAAATCACAAGTGGCAATAATGTTGAATTTTATGAAGGTTGTTTATTATAGTTAGATATTCATTGACTGCATTGGCCACTAACCACCAGGTAAACTATATGAACGAGCACTATTTCAAATTCATAATAGAACATGATCAGTCTCAAGAAGGGTTTAAAGTATAACTTTCAAACCGTATTTCCTGGAAAAATCGTCGCGATGCAAGCGACTGCCATAAATTATTACAAAAGAGAATATATTAGACGCGTGTGTGGTCGTTTTAAAAGTCGCCGAGGAAACTGTTTGCTTTACATTGTTGCTTGAAGTTGCCTTATTCCATTGGTTCTCAACCCTTTAGAACTAAAGTTAAGGATACTAATTAAATTGAAGAAGTTTTCTCTACTTTCTTACGCCCATAAAGTATTAAAATTCAGTTGCCGTGGACTTTATGGTACAGTGGTCACTAGACGCCAACCACGCAGTGATTAAAACTTGATACAGATTCAATCCTTGTCCAGGCAGACATAGTGTAGGTAAACAATGCGTTTAAATTTCTTATCTGAGTCTGAATGTTATGTGTAGAAAGTGTTACCTAAGTAAATAAATCAGTAGTAATCTAAGTATGTCGTCTTTCCGGTTCGTTGTACTGACTCAAATTAAATGTTGATCACTTGCGAACTTATATAACAGTTGAATGTCTAAGAATTAATGTTGCAAGCGGAAATAAAAAATAGGCTTAGACAAAATTTTAGCACTTCCTGTATTTCCATAATATTGTAATATAATAAATAAAAGTTTGACTACAACATACCCTAATAAAATTAAGTACCATAAAAAAAACTAAAATGAATTGAAGTTGTATAATTGCCTCATTAAGGTCGTTTATATAATTTTAATGTGGCTGTTACAAAGTATACATTTTAATTTTACTAATATTGCGGTCCAAAGGTTTAGTACCCCTGGCTTATCTCGTGCCGCCAAGCTCCCACATATTTTCTTCGTTGCGATCGTTTTTGAAATGGTTAATGGGATGAAAATTTATAACTCGAAGACTCGCGGTGTTTTTATAAACTATAATAGATAAGTTGGAAAGTAATTTCTCTCATGAATATAAATTAGATATGACGATATTATAGTGTGAGATTAAACAAAGTATTTATGCAACATTTTTGTATTCTTAAATGTTATCCATCCATCTAGCCTTTTGCGGTCTTCTGCTGAACTTTTTTTATTATAGGAGTAGCAGACTAGCATACAGTCCACCTTGGAGACCTTCTAGACCTTCATCTAGCGATGAAGATAGAGTAATCGCGACTAAGGCTGCCGAATTTTGTATGCGCGTAGCGCGCGCCACGATAACAGGGGCTACATTGATTTAATTTGTACTACCGATGCTAATTTATTTGAAGAAAGAAAGTTTATAGATTTTCATATACTTATATCATTCAATTATTTTCAATTCAAAGGCAGATTTCTATATTTACAAATTGTGGAAACAAATGAAGAGGAGCAACATAATTTTTTTTCATAATATACTATCACATGCTATTAATTGTCGATAAGCTACAGTGGCTACTCTTTTATATAAAAAGTCAGATCCAATACCAACATGACATATACATAACTCTCAATTCCGGAATGAGTCGAGAATTCAGGAATGGGCTCGCGAAGGGCTTATGATGATATAAATAACATACCACGTCATCACAAGAATGAATGTAAACATTTGACAGGGACAAAAACGTCCAAAAACATAACAAGGCGCCACAGATGAACAAACACTGGACAGAAACAAAGAATTAATTGAACGAATACTCCAAATTAAACATGAGATTGAGTGACTTACTGACAGGTCACAAAATGACACCAACAACGGGCTTCAGTAATTACAGGAAATACATTTTGTAAGATTCAAATCAACGAAAGAATACTCCACAAATGTTCTTTATACGAAATGAGAGAATGAACAATTGACCGTGATAGTGCACAAAATAAAACAAGACATCATACTAGAACAAGTGTTTTTGAGAAAAAAAGTATCCACAAATAAATGCTCCAAATTTTTCTCTAAATGGCACGAGAGGATAGGCGAATGACTGTGATTTAAGACAGGATTAATAAAACGTGTGCTCTATTTTACGATACAAAAATTTTGAGCATTCGATATTTGATAATGGGATAAAGATATTTTTAATGACTTCACGAAACTACAAAGAAAAGATTTAAAAAAAGGTAAGCTCGTGGATGAAGTCTTAAGCGCGCTATTGATACTCAACCTATCTAATGTGTAGCCTACCAAAGATCGACTTAATTACTTAATACTAGAAATTGTCAAGTTTCCTTTTTTGGTCGCAAAAATTGAGTAATTAATTTAGAGTATTAATAAGCGGTGTTAATGCAGACATACTTAAATCGTATATAACCAAATTCGGTTATTTATATATTATCCATTAATAGACGGGTGGTATGCGAAGACAGTGGGTGTGCAGCGCGAGCGTGCTTAGCGTCGAAGCGAATTACTAATTACGGACGAAGGACGATCTCGGTGAACTGACTCGTACGCACGACTGGTGTTAGGCCTTTTCCAGAAGTAAAAGACAATAGAAATATTAATTTTTGAAGTGATTTAATAAAGTAATTAACCATAAGTGCTAACATAGGTTTGTACAAACATCCTCTCACCTCAAACGCAGATACCGTCTCCGGCCAATCGGGAGTAAAAAAATTAAAGTAATACCAGTAATAACAATAAGCCATATATTAGTCTTAAGTTCTAAAAATTGAGGGTCTATTTAGACCCCTCGTGGATGAATTTTGCCTCTGAAACTTTTTGCCTCACTCTATCACTTGACAAAATATATAAATGTTCTGTTTGTTCTGCTTTCGTTCTTAAATTAATTATTAATCTGGCTTTTATGAAACTATTGCAAGTTGTTGTTCGTAAACCCTCAAAGTTAATTAAATCAACCTTTTACATTGAACAAACAACGAACAGACATGTCTAAGTGTTCAACATTAGATGGCGTGCGAGTCATTTGTTTTGAGATATTTCCTAGTTTTAAAATTCTTCCTTTCAACATAACATAGATGACCAGTGAGAAAATACTTGTAAAAATTAATTGTACAAAGCACTATATTTATCCAACGTGTAGATGACGATGTAGATGTTACTCTTTAAATGTCACTAGGGACTGACATAGGCTACCTTATTAAATGTTAGTGTTTCGTGTCTCGTGTGTAATATCCTACACCGTGTGAAGTGGAACGCGCGGCGTGCGGTGCGTCAGCGCCGGCGCATCCTGCGTCTCGTTAATAATGAGGGGCTATAATTACACACATTTTTATAATTATTCCTTAATAAGGTAGGTATGTCTTTAAAATTTCTCGGTATGCGTATTGACGTATGATCCGCATGGCACAGCGGTCATCATTCCAGCACCCAAACGGTTCCGGGTTTGATCAGATTCAAGCAGGTGAGTAAAGACCAAGTGATGAATTTTAATTTGTCTTCTGGGTTTAGCTTTAGGTGTATTAGTATTAATGTGTGTTAATTACTACCCACGACATAAAGTATCACACATACACACGCGCCAGACAGCTAAATAAAATATTTTTTCAATAATTGCTGACATAATTGACATTTCAAAACTATATAATCTTAACTTCTCTTTAAGAATGTGCTTTGTAATATTCACACAAGTATCAGAAGTATGTTCATTCGCAAATTTGTTAAAACTATGAACTAACTTACGTATACTGGAATTCAGTGGAGATTTTTCGTAGAAACTTACCTGTAAAAAAATGAAAAAAATTAGTAACCACGTTACACCAAATAGAAATAAGAAACATCATTTACATTATTTATTCCATATTTTTTATTAACCCTGCAAATGTATAATAATGGCAACTACACACATTATAAAAAGGTACAGGGCAATCTAATATCCTTCTTATTGAAGTCTTTTAAAAATACGCGTAAAATAAGTTTATCAAAGTACGGTCTAACTCCAAGATATTTGGTAGCGGTGTCCCGAAACCGACTGTAACAATCGGGAAACAATCAGGGAAACAGCCGGGATTACGAGTATATCCAAGGGGTGTGCGAGAGGCGAGCAAATCGAAAGTACGAATTCCCTTTTATCCCCCAAGCCCGGTCGCTCGTGACGGGATCGGCATACGATAGACAGTGGGTTCGATCAATTGTTTTTGTTTATAAAAGGAAAAGGGCGGCACTGTGCAGCCCACCTAATGTAAAGTGGTCACTGTTAGGTATGGAAATCTTGTATCCATTGCAATCACGTGTCTTTGGGTTCGTACACTACATGCTAATCTCGTAAGTTGTTACTGGTTTCAATGAAATTATTGGAAATAATTTCCGATACAAAAATTCTGAACATTCCATATTTGATAATGGAACAAGGTATTTTAATGGCAGCACGAAATGGCTTGAACGATGGTATAGTTTTTACCCAATAGGTGTAGTTGTTGTCGGGATCTAAAACGATTTTATGACAAAACGTCTGGTATAGACATTTTAAATTCTTTTTCCGTGTTTCTGTGTCCGCAAAACTTGAGAAGTTATCGCATTTCTATACAAGAATGATTTTATATACTCTCCATTGCTACGAAACTTATTTAAGATCTGAATTTTTGAACCAGAAGAAAGCATGGCTGGTTTTATTTATCTATTCGAGCTAAAACTAAGTTTGACCCAAACTCGATTATAAATGCATTACTTTCTCAGGTCAGTCTGTAGAACTTGGTGGCCGCAGTGCAGGAGTAGGAGTAGGTGTGCATAAAGTTTTTCCTAAATCAAAATATCTTCATTAAAAGTAGTGAGTTTTGAGAAGTATTCTTAGATTCTTTAACATTAAGTAGCTACGAGTACCTTTAATCTAATTGAATCTGTTTAAGCAGTTGAAAGTGACTCCATTGTTGATATGCATTATGTGTTCGCGATGTCAAGTCACGACATCATTGCAATACAACATGGGGTTTTAATAGAAAATATTTAACACATAGTTTCTTCTAGCATAGTGAATCTTTTAGATTTATATTAGACTAATTTCTACTAATATAAAACGACGAGAGACGCTATTCTGCTAATAAATATCAATTTACTTGTTTATATAAATTATTTTAGTGCTAAATTAATCCATATGGTCAAAAGACTTCATGATGTAATCCTTAGTGACAAAAACGTAAATATTAAATAGCAAAAAGGTTAAAACTAAGTAAAACTTATATGCGAAAACGAAGTTGTAGACTACAAAAATTAAACCGATTGAATTGTAACCAGAGCAACAATCAAGGGAACAATTGGGATTTAATGGGAAGGGTGCGCGTCGAGCGAATCGCGATTGTAACCGTATGTATTTAATTATCTACTAAGTTCTTCTGGGCTCTACCTTTCTGAATATGTGGAATCTAGAATACGTATTAAGTGCAAAGGTAGTTTCCCTCCTAAGGTTCCGTGCCATATGATAAAAACAGGAACCCTTATTTTTGTATTGTCCCTCTGTTCGTATGCAATAGAACTTTTACTTAATTTGGAAAGAGCCAAAGCTACGCAGAACAGCTGTTTTAAAAGTAAATATAAAACACCCTCTATTTATAAGTAGTACTTCGAAAGAGATCTACATTTAGTCCTTATATACCCACCGTTAATATGAAGTAACAATGACCGTTGCAACCCATTTAATTGTCCCACAGCTGGACCCCAGTTTTACCGCACAATTGCAACCGCAACCGTACTGCAGGCGGATCGCATTCCAATCGCAACGGTCGAACAAGTCAATCTTTGTTTTCTGTTATTTTTCCGAATGAGTGTACAGCGACACTTTTTTATCTGTAGTTCAACTGATGGGTATATCATTGTCGTTTGTTGTCATTTGTAATTAACCAAACACGATTTGATACCTCAGTTAAGTTACACGTACGGAAGGTTGATTTCTTTGGAACGCTCTGAAGCCCAAACGGCTTTACGAAATTAATATATGAAGTTTCGTTGGATTCGTCTAAATTGTGGAATTCGTGATAGGCTAGTTTTAAGCAGTTGAGCTTTTTGTTTATAGAATAAATCTTTAGTTATTTTTCAATTCATCAACTCTCCTCTTTTATTATCTCACTATTGGGAACGGGTAGCATTTCACGATAAGAAGGGTTATACTTATACATCAGGCTGGTAATGTACGCATAGATAGACATTGAAACCTTTCTTTTTAGATAAGCTTCCTCCAATGGTAAAGCATGTTCCATTGAATTTCTTATAGGTATTCACAAAATTTAAAAACTCAGATGCCTGTGATTTGCGACCGAAAACACCCAATATGAGGCAGAAATTCTCCGTACTAAGCTATGAGTTTTCATTGCTTGCATCAAATTGCCAAAGACCCCATATAGCGCAGTTACGTCGTAGACAGCGCGTATTCATTAGCCAAACAAATTGCAATCGAGACAAGCCAAGAGCGAGCGTTAACGAAACGGTTAGCCGTGAGGTAATCTGTGATTTCATCTGCTCCAGCCGTTGTGCACCAGGAAATTATTTATGCTGATAATTGGATATATTCGTCTCTTTTACGAGGGAAAGTTGGGAACACGAACGAATTAATTTGATGACATTTACCGCTATACATATATACAAATCAAGAAAATTGACTACGAGTGCCATTTTTTACTCTTGGTTGCACGTTACCAAAATGATAATTCTGACATAACTTCAAGGGTTCGGGATACGTAACATACATTATGAATAAACGTCAATTGAATTTAATGTTTTTTTTTATAATATGTATAAGAGTAGCAGACTAGCATGCAGTCCACCTGATGGTAAGTGACTACTGCCGCCCATGCACATCTGTAATCAACCCCAGATTGGATTAGATATTCTTACCTGAGGTCGGCCACAGATGCGCCGCTACCCCTGAGGACTAAGCTGGAACGCCTCGGACAAGTCTGTCTCCCTTACCACACCCTTCAAACCGGAACACAGCAGCGCCTAACACTGCTGTTATTAGGTAGAAATAGGTGTGGCGGTGGTGCAACAAGTAAACTGCATTACTTAATATTAAACAACAAAACCAGCAAATGAAACTTTATTAACTATACAAATTGTAGAGAACATAGAGCAGTAAGTTTAGAAGAACCGTAGACATAATTTGTAATTTATGTATGATTTAAAACGGAAGACGGATTTAATAGTATTTTCGACCACCCAAACTCACGTAGGTCATTATGAAGGCGATAAAAGTAAGTAGAGGAAAGTAAAGAAACAAAAAAGTAATTTTACCTCGCTTCTGCAATGAGAGAAAAGCTGCACCTTTCTGACGTTTGATTCCTTTGCATTACCTTGATTGGGATGTTTCTGTGCAAAAAATGTTCTAATACTGGCTTTCTAGTTACAATTCAATAAAAAGTGTTACGAATATATGACATGACAGATTTGCAGATTGCAAAAAAAGTTCCGGCAAGGCTCAACGACAACTTTTAAATCCATTTCTAATTAGATTTATACATTCTAAACTGTCTCAATCACTTTCAAAGTTATATAACATAGCAAATAGCATAAGGAAAAAGTATTTTGTTATATTTTTAAATTTTACTTCACCATCATTGGTAAAAAGTTCATTCTTATCCATCAATCCAATAATCAGTTATTATAATAATACAGCTGGATTTATCTTCGCTTAAATAGGTTTAGCCATAGACAACACGTTTACTTGTTTGCTCGTCTGCGTGTTGATGATCGAATTAGACGAAAAGCTAAGGAAGGACGACGTTGCTCCCGCTCCCTTGGTTTTAATTCCTCAATCGCTTCGGAACATCTACGGAAATAACATCCGGAAAGACATCCACGGAAAGGCGACTACTACTCAAGACCGGCATGACACAAACGACCACGTAATTTCACTTACACTCAATGGAGTCCGACTAGTGCAGTGACCGGCGACGTGAAACACGAGTCACCGCACACGTTGAATGATGTTGGTCAATGTAACGTCACACTCGTCACACGGTGACGCAACACATTCACACACATGTACATTGATACGTAGACTAATGACACTTTTGTTGTAGTCTAGCTAGTGGCAAATGAGTGTACTCCACGTGATGCGATGTGACAGACGCCGGATTAACTATGTGTACGTAGGAGTTCCTACGGAAGTGTTTATAGGATGGAAACAATCTGACATAAAACCACTAATGTAAGCTACGCATTATATGGTCAATGCACTTTATGAACATCTGTTGCCAAATTCAGATTTATTAGAATAGAAGACCTACGTAACATGACTACGTGACTTTATCAACGATGCTTTGTTATCTTTAAGGACTAAGTTAACTAAGGTTTGTGTAATGTGTGCATATGTCTCATAGCTACGCAGAACAGCTGTTTTAAAAGTAAATATAAAACACCCTCTATTTATAAGTAGTACTTCGAAAGAGATCTACATTTAGTCCTTATATACCCACCGTTAATATGAAGTAACAATGACCGTTGCAACCCATTTAATTGTCCCACAGCTGGACCCCAGTTTTACCGCACAATTGCAACCGCAACCGTACTGCAGGCGGATCGCATTCCAATCGCAACGGTCGAACAAGTCAATCTTTGTTTTCTGTTATTTTTCCGAATGAGTGTACAGCGACACTTTTTTATCTGTAGTTCAACTGATGGGTATATCATTGTCGTTTGTTGTCATTTGTAATTAACCAAACACGATTTGATACCTCAGTTAAGTTACACGTACGGAAGGTTGATTTCTTTGGAACGCTCTGAAGCCCAAACGGCTTTACGAAATTAATATATGAAGTTTCGTTGGATTCGTCTAAATTGTGGAATTCGTGATAGGCTAGTTTTAAGCAGTTGAGCTTTTTGTTTATAGAATAAATCTTTAGTTATTTTTCAATTCATCAACTCTCCTCTTTTATTATCTCACTATTGGGAACGGGTAGCATTTCACGATAAGAAGGGTTATACTTATACATCAGGCTGGTAATGTACGCATAGATAGACATTGAAACCTTTCTTTTTAGATAAGCTTCCTCCAATGGTAAAGCATGTTCCATTGAATTTCTTATAGGTATTCACAAAATTTAAAAACTCAGATGCCTGTGATTTGCGACCGAAAACACCCAATATGAGGCAGAAATTCTCCGTACTAAGCTATGAGTTTTCATTGCTTGCATCAAATTGCCAAAGACCCCATATAGCGCAGTTACGTCGTAGACAGCGCGTATTCATTAGCCAAACAAATTGCAATCGAGACAAGCCAAGAGCGAGCGTTAACGAAACGGTTAGCCGTGAGGTAATCTGTGATTTCATCTGCTCCAGCCGTTGTGCACCAGGAAATTATTTATGCTGATAATTGGATATATTCGTCTCTTTTACGAGGGAAAGTTGGGAACACGAACGAATTAATTTGATGACATTTACCGCTATACATATATACAAATCAAGAAAATTGACTACGAGTGCCATTTTTTACTCTTGGTTGCACGTTACCAAAATGATAATTCTGACATAACTTCAAGGGTTCGGGATACGTAACATACATTATGAATAAACGTCAATTGAATTTAATGTTTTTTTTATAATATGTATAAGAGTAGCAGACTAGCATGCAGTCCACCTGATGGTAAGTGACTACTGCCGCCCATGCACATCTGTAATCAACCCCAGATTGGATTAGATATTCTTACCTGAGGTCGGCCACAGATGCGCCGCTACCCCTGAGGACTAAGCTGGAACGCCTCGGACAAGTCTGTCTCCCTTACCACACCCTTCAAACCGGAACACAGCAGCGCCTAACACTGCTGTTATTAGGTAGAAATAGGTGTGGCGGTGGTGCAACAAGTAAACTGCATTACTTAATATTAAACAACAAAACCAGCAAATGAAACTTTATTAACTATACAAATTGTAGAGAACATAGAGCAGTAAGTTTAGAAGAACCGTAGACATAATTTGTAATTTATGTATGATTTAAAACGGAAGACGGATTTAATAGTATTTTCGACCACCCAAACTCACGTAGGTCATTATGAAGGCGATAAAAGTAAGTAGAGGAAAGTAAAGAAACAAAAAAGTAATTTTACCTCGCTTCTGCAATGAGAGAAAAGCTGCACCTTTCTGACGTTTGATTCCTTTGCATTACCTTGATTGGGATGTTTCTGTGCAAAAAATGTTCTAATACTGGTTTTCTAGTTACAATTCAATAAAAAGTGTTACGAATATATGACATGACAGATTTGCAGATTGCAAAAAAAGTTCCGGCAAGGCTCAACGACAACTTTTAAATCCATTTCTAATTAGATTTATACATTCTAAACTGTCTCAATCACTTTCAAAGTTATATAACATAGCAAATAGCATAAGGAAAAAGTATTTTGTTATATTTTTAAATTTTACTTCACCATCATTGGTAAAAAGTTCATTCTTATCCATCAATCCAATAATCAGTTATTATAATAATACAGCTGGATTTATCTTCGCTTAAATAGGTTTAGCCATAGACAACACGTTTACTTGTTTGCTCGTCTGCGTGTTGATGATCGAATTAGACGAAAAGCTAAGGAAGGACGACGTTGCTCCCGCTCCCTTGGTTTTAATTCCTCAATCGCTTCGGAACATCTACGGAAATAACATCCGGAAAGACATCCACGGAAAGGCGACTACTACTCAAGACCGGCATGACACAAACGACCACGTAATTTCACTTACACTCAATGGAGTCCGACTAGTGCAGTGACCGGCGACGTGAAACACGAGTCACCGCACACGTTGAATGATGTTGGTCAATGTAACGTCACACTCGTCACACGGTGACGCAACACATTCACACACATGTACATTGATACGTAGACTAATGACACTTTTGTTGTAGTCTAGCTAGTGGCAAATGAGTGTACTCCACGTGATGCGATGTGACAGACGCCGGATTAACTATGTGTACGTAGGAGTTCCTACGGAAGTGTTTATAGGATGGAAACAATCTGACATAAAACCACTAATGTAAGCTACGCATTATATGGTCAATGCACTTTATGAACATCTGTTGCCAAATTCAGATTTATTAGAATAGAAGACCTACGTAACATGACTACGTGATCAACGATGCTTTGTTATCTTTAAGGACTACGTTAACTAAGGTTTGTGTTATGTGTGCATATGTACCATACTCTTCAAATCGGAATACTTATTTCCTGCACTTTCTAGAATTTCTAGCACATTGTCTTATGATTCTAGAAGAGGAATTAATACCTCAACGAGATAACATAAACTATCCTAAAATTATCTCACTTTTACAAAAAAAAATGGTGCAATATTCGTAGTTTTAGGGTCCGTGGGTGGATCCGCTCGTGCCCACTCGCGTGGAAGGTTCGATTTCGACGCAACGGGACAAATTAATGTTTGTGCAATCAACGTTTGTGAGATCAATGTGTGTCTAGTATGCGATGCAAACTGTGTAGGCAGGCACAGCTTGATTAAAGATGGGTTTCTAATATAAAAGAAGTAGCAAACGAGCATTCTACCCACCTTATGTTAAGTGGTCACTGTCACCCATAGACATTTGTAACCACTTTTATATGATTTGTTATTGCTTTTGAATACTGCTATGAATGCCTCGAAAAAGTGAATTTAATAAAGCAAATTGTGGTAAGTCATACACATGAAATCAGAATCCATGAGTGGTACCTACCAATCCGCCCGCACCTGGCTAGGGTGGTGGACTGTGATCATAAAGATTCTCAATCTGAGAAAGGACTATGTGTCCATTAGTTGGATCAATAAATAAGGCTGATAATAATAATGATTGGTTATTGCAAGTTTTTTATTTCAAAATGATGATAAAGATTTTCAGCATTATTACTTCTTGTATTTTTTGTCATAGTTAACAAAACTTGAACAGGAACTATACTAACATGGTATCTAGTTTCCTTCCGCAATATGAGCTTACTAAACATCCCCTGTGCAGTATCACCCCCAACAATGCCTTTGACGCGATACAAGGTGAAGCGTCTCTATGCAAATATTTGTACCGGAGATAGAAAACGCAACCCCTGTGCCGCTATACAAACGCTATAAAAAGCGTATACGATGACAGAAATAATATGGAGTTTTTGTAGTAAGAGATGATATATCACAAAGCTTTTTAAATTGATTGCCATACACTTTGATTATTTTGCGGTAGTGTACACACATCAAGTCCAATTGGACTTAAACAAATCAGACAAGACAAATCAAAATCAGAATCAGAATCAAAAAAAAATGGAAGAGAATCAAACCCGGATTTCTTAGCATCACCGGTAAACATTATGGTAAACGGGTCACTAACCTGTAAATGATACCAGTACATTACTTTTAAAACCCTTATATCCTTACGGATGAAGGCTTTCCGCATTTTTGTAAATCATTGCCGTTTTCGAATCCGATACGTGTCGTAGCAGTCGTGCCGGATGCAGACATTAGCAATATTGAAGGACGATCATTGATTAATATAAATAAACATAATCAGGTGATTTATATTTCCTGTTACAAAAGAAACGTTAAGCGCTGTCGCCATCTAGTCTGAAAGATGTAGTAATGATTTCTTCAAAAGTGAAGTCTAAAATAATTTTCACTCTTACATGGAGCGTTTCAATTTACTCCTCACTTATAGCAACTGTTGGAGATGATCACTGCTGTCAATGAGCGGTAATGACACTCGCTTCAGGTGGTCCACACGCTCGTTAGCCACTTCAGCTTCATAAAAAAGTTGAACAGCACACTCATTTGCTACATAAAAAAATATGTCAACTGACTGTGAAGTACTCGGGTCATGCTCGGTAAACAATCCCGCAGTGAGACCGTCTTTGTTTCGTGCCATCAAAGAAACTGCAATACGTCATTTTATTCTGAAATTAGGTCGCATTTTACGGTTCCGTCGTAAATCTTGACTTTCGTGTAGTGGGAATAAAGCTGCTTTATTTTGCATTAAGTTAGCAATTGAAATTTCGCTAATAATTTTCAGCTGTATATTATTAAGGACGAAAGTCGTAGTTTAAAAATTCAATTATAAATACGAAATAGTTTAACGTTAAGTACATATGTTTCAGAAGAGCAAATGAAAAAAAACTATACTTCAATGATTTTAATTCTATCTTATCGCAATGATCAGGAAAACCAACACGAATAATGAACATTCAGCTCCAATTTATCATTTCCTTTTCGAAAAACCATGATTACGGTGCAATTGACAACAACGCTATTTGAAGAAAGCTATAGATCTACTTTATGACATGTAATTTAAAGACAATCGGTTAATCATTGACAATGTATGTGTATCGAGTACAGGAACAGATAGCGAATTAGATCATATCCTGTATGAAACGTTGTTATCGGGAATGCTGTTACAACACTGTGAAGTTATATGACGAGTTCTATGCCTACGCAGGCTCTGAGAACGTATTATGTTGATAGCAACAAGGAAAATGGAAATTGTAAATTTGTTGCATCAGTTGCGAATGTTGACGAAAGCATAAAAGTTCCAAATTCTTCAAAAATAGTTGATTCAACACATTTTGACACAACGATCAAAAATCACAAAACAAACAAACGCTGAAATCAAGTAAAAAGATATAAAATCTGCAATCATCTTTGTTAAGTTGTTTCCAAATAAGACAGTTACAAACGCTCCACTTATACGGAGGTTTACTAATAAAGCCACAAAACCCACCACAGATACTTAGAATTCAACAACCTCGATGGATAAGTAAATTGAGCCGCCTGACGCAACGGATACAATTTGCGAAGGCGTCGATGGCGCCCGGACTCCTACGCACCTTCGAAACGCAGGTAATAATCTGTTACGACGTTACCAACTAGTTCCCACTCGAAAATAAACACAGAGGCACAATTTGTATAGCCGTTGGAATCAGTATCTGCTACCCGAGCCGATTCTAGCACATTTAGATGCGCTCTAAATTTCTTGGCTTATAAAGTCATTGGCACATACTAAAACTTTATTACAATAGAAAAGTTTGCTGCAAACGTTTTTATTAAAGCGACCATTAAACATTCGCAAGTTAACTAGAATCTTAATGCAACTGACCTTTTAGACTCGCAAAGAACTGGGTTACTCCAGACTCAACTTTAGTAATTGGACGGGCTATAAAAGAATCTTTAGCGCGATCGTTTTACTCTTGCGCTTTTTACCGGCACGAAGTCACCGAGGCATTAAATTTCGTTGACACCGAAATGAGATGTTAAATATTTTTACCTTTTTCTAGTGGTCGGTAATGTAGTCATTACAATGCAAACAGCTGAAGGCGGTTCTGTCCTTGACTGTATAGGGTCCATTATGTTATAAGCATAATGTTATGATTACAGCCTACTCTCGAGTAACCGAGGGCTACAAAGTTGTTAAGCACGCACATCTACGTTCTGGGTGGGTTCACTTGAAAGAACACACGACCCTAAATTCGGTACTTGGAATTACTTTGTGGAAGTCATCGATGGCCGCCATAAAAGTTCACTTTTATAGTTCGCGTTTCTGTATCGCTGATTGCATTAGGTTGTTTAAATAACAAATAATCAATTCTAAATTGTAGCTCAAGATCTTCAATAATACAAAACAATCAAGGATAAAAATAAACCAAGAACGACACGATAATTGAATTTCACTTAAACTCTTAAACTATCTATTCCAATCTAGTCATTTTGACTTTCATCAATTTGAAATCGGATGAGACCAACAATGACTAAACAGACGAAAAATAAGAAACAGTAAAAGCGGATACATTCCTGACACAAAAATCTAGTGATAGCGGCGAAGTGAATCAAGGCCGGTGTATTTAGCGCACCGAAGACGCGCGCGCATTAAATTCTAAGCTAACGACGAGATGGCAGGTGTACTAGAACAAGCGCTTTTATTAGCTGCACTACACCTGGCTAGAACTGAACACGTCTGCAAAGTGCGATGGAATGCTTCCATGGAGAATTCCTGTACTAAAATAGGAGATTTAACGACTGGATTTGTATGAAATAAGCTATAGTCTAAGAACTCGCTTAGTAATTGCATCTTCAACTGCTTCTTAATCTAAATCCATTTTGTAGATTATAGTAAAGAAGTTGATTATAGGGACAAAAATCTTTAACATTATCCTATCAATTAATATTACAATATGTGGAGAAGCGTTAGTGCGATGAGTGTATGAAGATATAATAAGGATACTTAAGAAATATTCTTCAAACAACAACATTTGAAAATAAAACACTATAAATAAATGTTTCAGCACGAGCTGATAAACAAAATAAGAAAAAACAAAGATCTATTTTTGTAAAAGAGTGCTTAGTTTGCAATTGGCAAAGTGTACTCATTTTTTGTACATATCTTGGCGTCGATTCTGTTTTCATTTTATCTCGTAGCCGTGGAGACAGCGATAAAAGTTTTAATTTGAACAAATATGTCATTTGTGTTTAAATAGAAGATGTTTATGATCTTTCCAAATTCGTCGACGGATGTTATTTCTATGTCAAACGTAACTAAATATACATTTATATTTTCTTCTGGATAATTTCATAAAGATACTGATAAATCGAATTCGCTTTATAATTTCGGAATTGTTCATTATGAACGTTGTAGGCACGTTTCATGGTACATTGTTAGTATATTGCCTCAACTAGAAACTATAGAAGAGGCTGACCGCTTAACTCCAAAACAAATATATCAAACGGCACTCTGGAAGAAAGTACTTTCGTATTCCTCCAGAATATATATATCCATTAAAAAGTTGATGTACGTTTTAAGAAAAGTTAAATTTAATTTGACAGTTGCATTATTACTCTAATTTTATTTTAATATTGTTGTTTAATAATATTGTTGTTTAAAAGAGAATTCACCAAAACATATAACTATTTTTTTTAACCAAACATAACGGAAACCGACGTTATAATCCAAAGTACATCACCAATCTTACCAGTCGTTTATAGTAGCCGATTAATAGTGGTGGCGATAAACCAGTAGAAAGCTGGGGGAGTCATTGGCACCTGATGCTGAGCCAAACCGAGGCAAGGTCGCCTCGATAATAGCCGGCCGTTATGAGGTAACAGTTTGTTTATGTTTTTTATGCGTTGTTGGCATATGATGAATGAGCCGTGCAGATCGTTCTTTGCATACAATACGCACGGTGAATGTTATAATAGGGTTTTATATTGGTTATTTATAGATAGCTTCAATGTGTTTTAATTTAAATTGCATCTACTTGATGTAGACTAATGAAGTAGTGTATTTGAAAATAAATATTGCAAAGGATAATGACTTCTTAGTAAGCGAATATATAAGTCGAAGTCATATATTATACGCTATAGTCCCTGTAAAATATTAAGTATTTTAGTCCTAAGGTTAGTTAACATGACGATATAATCCTTACGAGTTACTGTTTTCAAATACGGACGAAACTGTAGAGCAAAATTAGTGATAAGGATTTTATAATACACGACATAGAATAATAATTCCCATTCGAAATACGAACGAATTTAGAATTTAAATTCGAATTACATTTAATTAACTTAACACTTTATTGGAAATTTAAATTTGAAAAAAATAAACGACAATTAAATAAATGGGCATTAAAAGGCAAAATCAATCAACTGACGACTTGTCTGTACGAATATGTAGTCACTTGGCGTCAGTATCGTCCACTAACATCTGTATGTATGCACGTATGTATGTATGTATGTATGGGCATGTCATTGTGAAAACACGTGTTTTTAGACGTGAGCGCGTCGCGTGCGGCGCCGTGCGCGGTGCGTTTCGCGTGAATCATACGCTTATCGTGTGTTTATTATGACTATCCAGTAATTACTTATAGTATTTCCAAACGTATTACTTATCTAGTGCTTGTTATTCTATTTTTATTACACATTAACAGTAGACAAAGGAATTGAACTATTTTATGAACGAGTTAAATATTTTAAACGCGATTATTACTTTTAAAGATTATTTGTAAGAACAGCCCATATAGTTTTTTTAACGCATATTATTCTATTAAACATAAGTATTGTAAAGTCTATTATTTAAGATATCTTCTTATAAGATTCGTATTTAACGATATATTCAATCCAGCTTTTAAAGAAAGTTAAAAATATATTTAACACATCATTAAAAGCTGTTTTGAGACTAAAGATATCTCGCTTCTTATATTATAAAAAAGCTTGCAAGATTACCAATCACATGGTGTGTAATAGGTATACTTTACCTGTAGATTAATAGATCTGTACATCCAATCAACAAACTCAGCTGTACATACTAGCGTGGCGAATAGAATCAACGCTAAATAGAAGCGCGCGCGCAACTCATGTATAAATTACCATAGATAGTGGTTTCATAAAGAAAATCGCCTTCCTATCCTCGGACGAACAAAAGATAGACTGACGTCTTCGACACAAAATCTGGAGGTTTACTTAATTGCGTAGCATTCATGAACACGTACAAACGCATACGTGTCGTACCGATAGCAAATTCAGTGCGATATTGAATGAGTGTTAACATCTTATAATCAACAAGCGTTGGCTATAAGATGTTTATTTATTTATTTATTTATTTTATGTTAAATAGTTTAGTCCATTTTTGCAATGCAACATTACCTACGTGAGGCGTTGTCTCTTTAATTTTGGTCCAAGTTCCCACGTTACAACTGACTTACCGTTTTCATTACCTACGGGTTCGTTTCGACGGACCGAGGTTGCTAATTGCTCGGATACTAGTTTTTTCGTCTTCATCAATTATAATTATTATCATTCCTTTGAGAAATTGTAACGTGGAAGCGCTGTCACGTGGCGAGACATGTATTATTAATGTTCGTAACTTATGGGCTTTCATTATTTCAATTAAACCGCCTAATTCGCTTCATTGCGCTATACGTCAGGTAACATAGTTTTTTTGTACATTAACGCAGTCCTCATCGTCAATTTTTATTGCGAGTAGATACGGAATATGTGCAGGCGACATACGACAATTCGGATGTTACTTATAGGAAAAGATTTTGTAGCGTCTTTTTAAAGAAGCAATTCTTGAATAAATTTATTATCATCTTTTAAAAGAAGCGTTTCTTGAAAAACATTGTAGCATCTTCTAAAAAAGCAATTCTTAAAGAAAATTTTGTAACGTCTTTCAATAGAAGCAATCCTTGAAGAAAATTTATTCCAATGGAGCAGAAGGAAGTCATATATTTTCTTGTTAGGGTGCAGATATTGTCAAGATGTTGCAAATTTTCAACCGTACAACGCTCTTGCATCTTGTGTGTTTAAATAGTGATTTTACATAATTTTATTATATTATTTCTCAATAATATCGTTGAACCGCGATGTTTTCAACTTTTACACTTGATTGAAATCCTAGGCGCGTGTTATTACTTTAAGTCTATCAATCATATTCATAATAATAATTACTGTTTTGACGATAGAAGAGAATTTATTAAAGAACTATTATATCACTATGTATTTCTACCTAATAACAACAGTGTTACGCGCTGCTGTGTCCCGTCTTGAAGAGTGTAATAAGGGAGACAGACTTTTCCGAGGCGTTCCAGCTTAATCCTCAGGGGTAGCGGCGCATCTGTGGCCAACCACAGGTAGGAATATCTAATCCTATCTGGGGTTGATTATAGATGTCCATGGGCGGTAGTAGCCACTTACCATCAGGCGGACTGCATGCTCGTCTGCTACTCATATATTATAAAAAAAAGAAATCTTGATGCCTGAAAAATTTCTTCAATATTTTCAAAGTTGCCAAAACGCTAAAGTCTTTTACGCACTGACAGGAGACTTGTTTCCGTTCCGACACTCTAGATTTTGAAAAATCCTATGCCCAGGATCAGGAATCTTAACATCTGAACCCTTGCCCTTGACTAACCCGCATCAGTCCGCCAGCAATTAGCAGTGGCTACGTAATTCGATTGCACGGTTGTTAAGTCTAAACCGAGCCTGTAACGTTAGTTACAGATTACATTGAGTCGATTAGTTCCAGCTCGAGGCCGGCTAAGACTAAGTCGGCACAGAGATCGAATGTACATACAACAGACATTGTGTTCTATGTACTGGAAGCAGCATTTAGGTTGGATGTTTTGTGATCGCCGAGGTATATGGACATTACATATTATGTAGTCAACCTCAGATAGGACGACCTATTTAGGTTTCCCGAAGTCATGACGCCGTTTTGTGGTCTAAGTTTAAATCAAAATCAAAATCAAATCAAATGACCGTTGGTTGTGTTATTTATGGTGGTTTATATATTTTTTTGTTTACAGGAGCATTTTCAGTGCTGGGATTATCAGTGGAGCCGTTATCGGCATTTATATTTCTAAGTTCTAAGATTGTTATTAGTTAACTCATCTTAGGACTATTCCTCTGGGGTATCTCACCGAAGTTAGCTAGACTGTTACCTACAAATTAATGGCTGGTTATAAATATACACGGAATGCAAACCACAATCATTAAAATCATTAAAATATTAGCTCAGTACAATAGGCAGTTTTACTTCGCTGTAGCGAATTCTTTTCAACGACCGGGTTTATAGGCTAAAGTGGTAATAAATGTAAAATAGACGTATCTGTAGCTGTTAGAGCATAAAAGAAATAAGTTTAAAAGGTATGAAACAATAAAATATTGTAATAGTGTTGTTTAGATTTCCGTAGTGGGAAGCAATCTTTCCCAAACTATAAAACTAAACCCTTAGGATAAAGTCTAGAACGACACTCAAAGACGACTTATACTTCAGTTGTCACAGAGTTCTTATGATAGGCATTAATATTCCTCGCATTCAGTTATACTTTCTACAAATAAATGTTCTATGGAAGTATGTAATAAAATGTTGTTGCTATACGGTATTATTTTATTCCAACATTATCATTACAATACAATTACTATAAAATATAAGGACGTTACATTATTTGAAAATTGTAAAGAATTGACGACACAAAAACTCGCTGCTAATGTAAAAACATTATTTAAAAGTTGATTAGCTGTAATGCTATTTTTGTACTTAATTTACTAGTAAAATCTCGTGGCTGAAGATTTTATTTCGCTTGTTCGTATTACAGATGCCTTCGAATTATTCATTACATACAATTAGGTATATCCTGAACTTGGACTGAAATTAGTCCACTAATGAACAGACTGTACTACGAAAACATCTGGTGCCGTAAAAACAAGATTACGTTGGGATTTGAAGTCATTAAGGATACCATTAATAAAGGCCACTGCCGTGGAAGAAAGGTGATGAATGCTCTCTGTGGCGCAAGCTTGTGTGGTTCGCAGGAAACGTCGTCAACCCATTATACTCTCGATCAAAGTAGTACCCATTATACTACTTTGATCGGGTCTCCGATCAAAGTACCGAGTACTTCTTACTAGGTACTTACTAGAGTAGGTACTTCATCTACGGATTGATAGATTTTACATATCTTTAAAGACTTTAAAAAATATTTTTTTAAATAACTCATAGGCGAGTAGATCTCCTTACGTTGTACTCCTTCACCGTTTAAGTCACTTATTAATTTATAATACGCTCATAACTTTAAAAATTATAGATGCGTATCATAGAGAAACCCTACTGCTTATTGCCTGGATTTCTATGGTTTTTCCAGGAGACAGCTATGATAAGTACGGAGAGTCAGCGAGTTGTATGTGTACCGTAGAGATTCGGTTAAGGTTAAGAAACTTGGACTGTGAAACAACGTTGTTAGCAACGTTGTTTTAGCAGTACAAGTTACCTCATGAAAAATTACAATAATTAAAAAAATACTATATTTACTATAGCGTTTCAAATATAACATTATTATCGAAAACAAAAAAGGAAATGTTTGATAAAAACGAGTATAAATAGCCCAGAATAATATATTATGGAAATGACCGATGATAAGGAGCTTGACATGTTTAAAAATAACCATACAAAACCGTTCACATAATGTAGATATACAGTATCGATGTGATAATGTTGCGGTACAGCTGTTGTATACGAGATCACTTAGGCGTCAGGACCACCGATGTTTTTTTTCAAACAACAAACTTTTTGATTTTTCCAAATAATTAGAGAAAAATACATGAGTTTCCTTTTGCTTTTGAACTCCTATATCTACACCCAAGCTTATGGCAAATATAGTGTGTAATCATCTTATTTTTGCGTATACCATTGAATATACATATGTAATTAAACCCAAACTGAACACTGGCATTCTATGCGTATTTTAAGATTAAGTTAATCTGAATGCGACAAGCTTACAATTTCCAATTGACGGCTCCTACCAAATTCTGAATAAATCAATTTAAACATGAAATCATGGATATGAACACATTTCTTACTTTTAAATCTTAAACGAAAACATAGGTTCTGATACAATTTAGGGATTGTAACACTGATGGCATAATATAAGAATCTTTAAGGCATTATGAAGCTCTAATGAATGCCAGAAATAAGATATAATGGGAGTCATAATTTGATGTAATCGTTTCTCAGTGCCTCCGAATGAATACCAAGACGGTCGTTAGTATCTAAGTTCCGTAGGCACTTGAGTTTACCGAAAATTTCAACGAAATATGGCCTACATTTTGTTTATCTCCATAGCTTAAATGATAAAAAGTTGCGTTACGTTTATAACAAAGATTTTTTGTGTGTAATGGAAGTTGGAAATAGATATTCTGAGGTTGAAATACTTGATAAGAACAAATAAAGAGCTGCTGCGGTAAAGCATGAAGATACCAGAGAACATTAATCATTACTAATCGATAATATTATAATGTTCAATTAAGTAGTTAAAACATTATTTAGGCCATTTATCTCTTAAAAGCAATTCAACTTCATAAAAGTAAAACATTATTAATAATCTCAGCCTACTTTTTAAATCTCTCGTTTATTTCAAGTGATTATTTCACCGTTAAGGAAAGGCCGAATGAATGATTGAAAGGAATTTCGAGAAACTTATTTAAAAGCTCCAATTAAGGTTGTCATGAATAATATTTAATAAACGTCGTATCTTGATGTAATCTAAGCAGAGCGATTCCCGGTAATTTGGGAGAGTACCAAGAGCCTTGTTAGCAACAAGACGTACAGAGATTAACGACGATGAATTCGACGAAATTTGAATACCTACTTCACCCTGTCTGGAAAGTTTTTGTCTTTTTACCAAAATTAAATATCGGATAAAGCGAAAGTAAGAACGAGTAGTAAATTAGCACAGGCAAAGGGAGCAATAGGGAATGGCAGGACTAACGACCTGAAGAAGTCAGCGTGTAATTGCTATATGCAAAGAGCATAGGACCCGCCGAATTGGCGTCATCTAAAGCGCCCATGTCCAGAAGTGACCTTCAAAAGGTAAACGATCATAATCGGCGATAAAAAATACTTTAAACAAAATGTACGAGGGCGCGTTTTTAAGTCCGCGGAATGGCGGGGTTGGAGGGATGATAGCGGGCTTGTTAAGGGCGGTACGTGTTAAGTGACTCATAAATAGTATAAATATAAAGTTTTATCACAATTGCATCATTAGCTTTAAAACTATCGACAATTAAACAACTCAATCCGGAAAAAAAATTAAAGTATGGAGAAAATCGAGCATGGCGCCGTTATAAAGTTCCTTACCAAGCAAGGAAAGTCTGTGCAAATCATAATGGAAAAGATGTCATCGGTTTACGGGGACTCTTGCCCTGGAAAAACGATGGTTTACAAGTGGAACAACCTTTTTAAGCTAGGCAGGGATTCACTTGAAGACGACCCACGACCCAGACGGTCTGTTGAGGTGACCACTCCGGAAACGATGGCGAAAGTCGAAAAATTAGTACTGGAAGATGCTCGGCTAAAGAAGGAACAGCTTGCAGAAATGGTTGGAGTATCGGATACAAGCATTTTTAAATTTCTGCATGACCATCTTGGCATGACTAAGGTCAGCGCGCGGTGGGTGCCGAGAATGCTCACGCCGCCTCAGAAACAACAGCGCGTTGAATGTTCCCGTGCGTTTTTGGACCTCTGTGGAGAAGATAAAGATATTGTATTGAATCGAATTGTTACTTGAGATGAAACTTGGGTTCACCATTATGAACCTGAGTCTAAACAAGACTTCATGCAGTGGCATAAAAAGGGTACAGCACCTCCTAAAAGGTTTAAGGTGTCACAATCGGCCGGAAAATTCATGGCGACAGTCTTTTGGGATTCAGAAGGAATTTTGTTAATAGATTATAAAGATAAAGGTGTCTCTATAACCGGAGAATATTACGCAACTATCCTGGAGCGGTTAAAAGAAGCCATCAAAGAAAAAAGGCGGGGAAAATCAACCAGAGGTGTCCTGCTGTTGCACGACAATGCGCCCGTACACAAAAGCCGTATTGCACTGGCTGCCCTGCATAAGGTGAGCTTTGATATTTTAAATCACCCACCCTATAGGCCAGACCTGGCTCCCAGCGATAATTATCTCTTTCCAAAAATGAAAAAAGAGCTTCGTGGAAATAAATTTTCTACAGACGAAGAAGTTAAGGACGCAATTTTTCCGACAAGGACGAAACATTTTTTATGAGGGTTTAAATAAGTTAATACAAAGATCTTAAAAATGTATTCGTCTTGCAGGAGAATATGTAGAAAAAGAAAAATAATTTTGACATTTTATTTTCCCTCCTTGTCCCTCATTCCGCGAACTTAAAAACGCACCCTCGTAATTTGTATTAAAGAATTAACTATTGTTGAATAGGATTCACTTTCCACGTGCGACTTTTAGTAGATAACAGATGTTACATGTATTCAGTTTAATAGCGTTTATCTCATAATCCAGACATAATCATCAAATTCCGATCTTGATTGCTGTATCTCGTACGAAACAAAGAAATGTTTCACTGAGTAAAATATTACAAGAAATTTGTGCCCAGAATTCTATATCAGATATGAACGCAACAAACAATGCAAAAGCGTGAACGTCTTCGTCAAGTGGTACATTATATCATGTGATCGTATTAACCATTCGACCAGATTAGAAATGCTCACGCTACATTGAAATGCGCACTAAATCGTCGACAATTTCAATTGGAGGTGTAGCACTTTCACGGCTTACGCAATCACTCACCTCTCCACCCATCCGTCATACTCACGTCTTATCTTGATATGAACTACAAATATATAAACATCTGCCTCTTTATAGAAAGGAGATAAGAACGTTTCCAGTTCAATTTATTATTGTGTTAAAACTTCAATGTTATTGGTATGAAGGTTGTTAATCTCGATTTCTTTTCTAATAATGAGTTTATTAAAGTTAAGCGATGAAATCGAGTTACGATCGGTGCAAAATATAAAATTGAGCTAATAATAAAATTCGGCGTGATTGAAAATAACAAGGATTATATCGATTAAGACAATAATGTTAAATTTCCGGCGATATCGTCTACTGTATTCGTTATCAAAGTTTCATACCGCGTCGTGCATCTAGATGACGGTAATAAGGACTAGTTTCCTTAACTAAAATTAGTTTGCATACAAGTGACGGCCGTGACAGAGCAAAGTTCGCGAGACCTCGTGTACAGCGATTTAAGTTACCGACCTTAGGAGTACCCGAGTGCGGAACAAACGTGACGACGTCGTCAGGAGGAATATGATGTACAATGATGTTGTTGTTCGTAATACTAAATACACATACCAACTACATAGGTGACCATGTTCACAATGTTACGTACGAAATAATAATAACAGTACCAAAATTTGATAAAATCACCTTAAAAAATATTTGTATAACATTTTTTACTTCGTGTCTGAATGAAATATGTACTTGTTTTAAATACCTTTTTTAATATAGACCTGATTAATATTCTAATAGAAAACATGTCAGTACACAGCGAAAGCCGGACTAAAATCTCTTTCGATCCGATTACACAGTAGTCAATAGGGAAGCCCCAGCAAATCTTCGGACTGGGTCAAAGGCACTTGATTGTTCTTTAAAACCTAGTATTGTTTGTTTTACTTTACGTAAAACAAACAGTACTCAGATATTAATCGTCGAGTCGTTTAATACTGTTTATGAATACTATCTTTTTATCTGTGATTTGTGTCAACGGAGATTTTCTATTATTATTATTCTATTATGATTATCTATTATTATGGTCCCGTTATCAGTTTCATAATAACCTTTAACTACAAAATAAAAAAGGTTGCATGAAAATGCATCCAGTTATTTTTGCATATACTCGAAACTAAAATCTAGACAAACTACAGTTTTATAATACTGTAGAGTAGACAAATAGAGAATGTCATAAAAAGGATCATATTTTAAAAGGTCTAATCAACATCTTTTGTGTTCGAGAAATACTAACGTTAGAGCAAAACAAACAAAGGCACGAAATCACATGATGCAACAAAGTCGCCAGGGTTTAGTGTACAGAGACTGAAACTCGATATTAACAATGTATCAGCGCAAATAGAATCATAAATCAATCAAGATTACTATGAGACACCTTGAAATACGCTTTATAAGAGGTCACATCGGATCATTACAAAGTGCTACGGGCTATGGGAATGTCATTGTTGGTCTCATGGGCGGGGTGGAGTACATTAATACAAACACGGTTCTGTCTAAGGTTGCCATTAGATCTAATGCCTGCGCCACGTTTCGAACAAATGCTATTGAACTTATCTCTGGAGATAGTGAGGCTTTCGCTAAAGTGAGGGATGCCATAATTCACAGGGAATCACAATGGATTAAAGAGCAACCAATCATAAAACATCGTAGTCGTATCCGACCATAGACAGAATAATCGAACAGACCGCTAATGGGTGATCATTTCTATAAGATAACATTGAGATAGAGTTAGCCTATTTTGTCATTATGTCTACGTTTAAATAAGACGGAAAGCTTGTTAGATAATTTAGACACGACAAATAAATAAACAGTAGCGTTGATATATTAAATGTGCCAATATGACTAATTTAAATGAACAACTCCAGGTGGTAGAGTATCGCTTGCTAATGTAAATTGACACATTCCTTCCATGTGTTATTATTTATGTTATGATGTCATGAAATCGTTGTATAGCCTAGACTTGTAACTATAATGAAAGTTCTATTTTGCATTTTAAAATCGTATACGTATCTGCATATAAACATACTTCATATTTAAACCGGTATCACAAGAATTTTTAACATAGCAGTTCGCAAGCAGTTAAAATGTGAAATAACCACTGATATAATTTATATGTACAAGAATTAAGCAAGTAGCAGAACAAGAGAGTTTAATTATGGGTTGAGGTGGGGTAATGCTGCAATACGTATCAAGATCATTGTGTATCCCACGATGCACTGTCGTTGTAGCGTCTGGAGCCTTGGAATATCGTTGGGCCATCCGACAAATGCATTGTTTCGTTGGACATTCTCATAATTAAATCGGCGGCAACGGCTGTCGTAAATTTTAGGGACGTCATTCAGATGTCGGATTTTGGATTGTTAAATATGGCACGTTTTTTAATACAGCTCGTACAATCATATCATGATCATTGTGGATTCTATTGAAAATAGATGACTACTACAATATAATCATGCAATGTTTCCTCTAAACATATATAGTCAACGGGCCATGACAAAACATCAAGTCCTTCCCAAGGGGAAAAAGGAAAAAAAACAATGCCAAATTCCAAACGTCAAAGTCAATTAATTTCCGAGGAGCGGCCTCCTCCAATCGTTGAAACATTAACTTCCGACTACATATAGGAGCGGTCGTATTGATTCCTGATAAAATGTGTTATAGCGAATAACCAAGATCGTAAAGTTGATCTTGCGAAACTTTATGCGCAAAATAAACTGATAGGAGACATACAATGGCACATTTGAACAAATTGATTTCCCGTCGGTTGCGATAAAATACGACGCGTCATATTTAGGACCAAAGATTTACCCGTTCACTTTGTTTTGGTCTCGTCTCTGGGTTTTGTCTGACGCGAAATGCATTACGAAAATACTTGCATGCAATGAAAACAAATATTACACCACTCTCGGCTCGAAATAAAATCTTAAGCCGACCGAGTGCAGTTTTAGTAATGCGCCATTATGAGTCTGAATATTTTTCTGTAAGAAAGAAAGTTGCAATATTTTTACGGATGACACAGCTGGAAGTGCCTTTATATTCACAATGGACTCTGCTCAGAAAATTATATAAGAGCAATGTAGAGATTCTCTTCAGAATATATTTTATTATTAGAGAAGTTGCACTTTGGAATAAATTGCATTTTTTGATATCTCGTGAAATGGGTGGGAGGGCAATAAAATTATTTCGAGGTAAAAAGTTCTGTAGAAATAATTTGGAGTCGGAGGGACGAACATAATGCGGGCTAACGATTCGGCATTCTTGGCTGAAAAACCAGCGCGACAGGTCTCGGTGGGATGAAAGCAAACAGCTTCATGTAATCATCAATAAAGCCAACGTCGTCGTAATATTGTCCAACTTTCGCGAGAAAATTACTGTTAATGCACAAATCCGCCAATTCTGTTCACCGTTACTGACAAGAGGGTTGATGTTTTATGGCAATCTTGTAAATCGTTAGCCGATTTCCATTTTGTTGCTTGTGAGTAAATTTATCTTTTTGCTTCATAAAACACTTGTAAGGAAATTCGATGAATACGGAGGATTACTATATTTACAACGCAGGAAAAAGCAAAAATTCTGGAATAATCAGCGTTGAATGTCGTTATCTGACATTGATAGAGGCTCTTTGTGTCATTTGTTTGGTTGCAAAACCTTCTCCTTGCGCGCGCACAACTTCGCACAGTGATACTGTTATATTTATCCTTATCACAAACCAACATGCTTACGTCTGTTGCTACACGTGCGTCATAGATCATAGCCTGAGGCGTGTCTATGTCTATTGATATCCTTTCTTGACTTTCTTGTCTATTTCATTCTACTGTTGCTTTAGTAGTACTAAAATATCAGTAGATATATAGTTAGAGTTATGTTTGCCGTGTTTTATTACATTAATTTTGTTATGAAAATTCGCTTTAGCCTTAATATTAAACTTTGACGTGGATTATATTTAAACATACATTACTAAGTTTCTCAATAACAAACTTTTGGAAATTTAAGTAATTTATCTCCATCAATGTAATTTAATTTCAAATTGCGAAACAGACGAATGAATGGATATGATTTATAGCTGTAGTGAAATGTTAATTTGCATAGACCGAACAAGCTGCTTAATTGTTCATAACTTACAATATAATTTGTATGTATAATTGAAACATGGTCAGTATTTCCCCAAACAATTCTGGGATAAACATATTATAATAAAAAGTATTATACTCTTCAATGGGCAATTAAAACTGATTAATCTGATGAAAATAAAAAGACACCCTATTTGAATTGTCACGATCTGGCAAGTAATCGGCAGTTTTTCTTGCAGTGGTCTGTTGACCGATAAAAAAGCACTATGGAGACAAATCTAATAATAAAAAGAAAAATCCATTTTTACAAATTATGCCATATACTTAACTAGTGTTTGGCATAAAACTGGAGCGCACTGACGCAGATCCAGGCGTTTAGTGCAACATATGCTGGAATGAGATATCGATTGCAAACGATCGGTCGCGTAGTATCGGATCGACCACGCGATCCAACCTCCGTCTTGTATTAGCGTGAAGCGGCCTACGCGTGTTACCGACACCGTTGGAAAAACTTGGCGTCGCTTCAACAGAGGTACCACTGTAAGCGACAATTGTAGCGGATATTCAGATTGAGACAATCAATGAACCGGATATGTATTTTGGGAATATTATTAATAGCTTTAATGAAAGTGAATGTTAAAGTAAGAAGAAATTGATAGATTAATAATACATATATTATTCTAAGATTCTGGATTGTATAAGACATTAAATTACGAGTGAATACATAAGTTGTTTCAATCCTACTAATACTACTAAGACAACAGTTTTTCGAGATATTAAAAATGATCTTTTAACAGATATTCCCCTAGACATATGACATCCTCTTCAAATAGTTCAAACTATATTTTAAAATGGTTAGCTGTTTCATAGAGGTAATTGGTCCTAAATATTGATGATTATATGTTATGTTATTGAAGTACAGTGACAAACGCTAGCAATGAGACCGTACAGGGCCCAGCGCGAGTACATTAGTGGCGCCCGTGTAGGCGCGGGCCATCTGTCGTGGCACAGTTAGCGCTACGCCGACCAAAATGCATGATACAACTGCATCATACGGTTATAGAATGATCTGATTTGACGATAGATTAACCAAAGGTTCACGAATCTTGGTTGCAAATCACAGTTAAGGTATGTTAACAACAGTTGAGTTGTTAGGTAATGAATTTTCATTACCTAACAACTTTACTATTACGATATTTTATAAATATATCTTATAAGCATAAATAAATAATTATAAGCAAGGAACGTTCAAAGACATTGAAAGTGGTATTTTGTTTACCAATAATGTTTGTGTAATCTTATGTATATTTTTCTGTTTTGCTGTTCCTTCTGTAAGCCCTTGTTTGGTATTATGATCAGCAATAACAATTCTCTCGGTTTTATCCGAGATTACCTTGCGCGTAAACTTTGCTTCTTGAAAAATAACAACCATTATTATAAGAAAACCGTGCAAAAGACGTGGATAACTTTCTACGTAGCTCTTTGCTAAGAAAATGAGATCTGTTAGGGCGTAAAATTGCTTAGTAAATTTACTTTGAAGAGAATAAAGCTAAACTGTGTAATGATCGTTTTAATGATGATAATATCATACTTGATGTTGTTATCATAAAATTAAAATAATCTTATCCCAAAAACATTTCTAGGAACAAATTGCACCTGCCGATAGTCAGGTCATAAGTCAAATACGAGACGATCGTTGATACTCTTGGGAGGATGAAAATAATTAAAACAGTTAATAGCTGTGACTGGACGGATGAGTAATTTGAGGGAGTCAAAGACGTTCACCAGATGTGACATTGAGGAAACGCGGTCAAAACCACCGATGATGCTATTGCTAGCGACGGACATGTAATTCTCACTGACATTAAAAACGAAAATGTTTTAACGAGTCCATTTGTTCGTTACGCGACTAATTATGTTGAGACAAACGTGCCCAATACTTGGCCAAGGCTTAGCATTTAGAATGATTATTTTTCGAAATACGATGATTTAAATGATTGACTTTTTTTTAGCTATTAACAATATTAAAAATCAATTGCATATTTCTGATGAATTTACCAGCGTATTATGTTTACTTCAACACGTATGTGAGTTCTTATAAATTAGCATAATTTTTTGGATTTTTATCGGAATGCCATAAATTGTAATTTATTAGCAAAACGTGAGTATGATTGATATGAATCGAGTTCCTAATTGCATTGGCGAGTTAGGCAATAAATTTAATGTTTCCAACAAGGCTAATATTGTCAATAGGTCTGATTTACGAGCCAGTGATATATTATTTTATGACCATTCTATTTATCAGATCTAACGTACGAGAATGATAAAGTTCATGTGGAGAGAGATACAGCGATAAATTCAGATAACCTTTAGCCACAATTAAATTTACCCTTAAACTTGGCAGCCTTTTGAGATAGATATCACAGATCTTATATATATTTCAGATATTCGTAGTTAAGGCTAAGTTACGCACAAAGAGCATGACCGCCTTTGATCATATGATATTGAAGATTTTAAAATATCTCAAGATATTTATCTAATGTTACATAACTTAAAAACTATTATACTTTTATGATTAGGAACAACCCTATTTATGTTCCATGACTGTCTATAGAGTTCTGCCCAAACTAAATGGGGAAGTGTGAGATTTATGATTATTGCTATGTAAATAAAAATTATATACCTTTTGTGAGTAATACAAATATTACCTTGAAACATTGAACAAATTCAAGATCAAGTTGCGTAACATTTTCGGAGGGAACGTCCAGGTCATTTCAAACTTCACGGCTTCTTTCACAACTATTAGTTACTTCATTGTTATCAAGTGCAACGATCCGAGGTATCCCGCCGCCCTCCTTGACTTTGACACCTGCTGCAACAGGCGGCACCACGCTCCGCTGGTTCGGAGGTGACTATCGAAATTCAAATTAATTAAGTGACCTTCCAATTCCACGATGCACCTGGCGTTAAGTTGGGAATTCATTTTGGGAATTTCTGGATTTTTTATAATGAAGCACATTTAAAACCGGACGACGTTTTACATATAAAGTAGCGATGAGAACTAGTTTTAATATCGTTGACAGAACTAGCGTATATCATAAATCTTTATTTGAAATACAATCATTGATAGACAAAATAGTATCACAGAGCCCATGTCTTGGAATGTATTCGATTTGGAAAACAAATTTTATACACATTATATCTTTGATATGAAACTGGCATCTAAACCTGGGTTTCTCGCAACTCTGGAATGAGGTCCGTGTACAAACAGTGGGAAATATAATGGTAGCAGCAAATTATGCTTCACTATTTAAAACGATAAAGGAACTAGTTTTTGCAATATAGGGACCATTTATAAGTAAAATATGTAGATAATTCACCGCTTTAAAATTAAACAAAGCTACAAAATAATTTAATTCATATAAGGTATGGACATCATAATGTCAAACCAAAGGACAGATGTGAAAATTCCACTTCTTTTTCTAAAACTGGCAAATAAAATTTGTATGCCACTCGCATTAAAACTAGATCATTGAACTAGGAATTAAAACATCATGTAATATTATACTAGCATACTTGCGGAGTCTACATTACGTCATAATCATGATTCTCTCATGAAATACACACTTTTGATAACAAGCTTTTAGAACATTTACATAACTTCATTATGTTATGTAGTAGTTCATTGCACTACACAAATAAAAAATAGAAGATCTTACAAAATAAATTACTCAGCAGTGTCACATAACTGAAAGATAATAGAAATGAAATGTAGGATGTGGATTCTGACCGGCTTTTTATAATATCGGAGTAGAAGACAAACATTCAGTTCTTCTGATTCTAAGTGGTAACTTCTTCTCCATAACGAAACACCTTGTGAAGTGGCGGTAGTTGTATTGACATTAAAAAAGTGCTCTGTAAAGAACCTATTTTGAATAAAAAAAATGATTTGATTTGATTTTAACTGTCGCCCATGGCTATGTGTAATAAACTCGGGTAATATTAGGAATCTAATCTACACAGTCGGACACAGATGCGTCGCTCCCCCTCAGGACTACGCTGGTATGCCTTGAAAAAGTATGTCTCCATTACCACATATTTCTAATAATATAAGGCGACGATATTAAGAGGCGCAACGCACCTGTGATTACTAATAAAAAAAATAAGAGTTTAGTGAGTCTAAACAAGATTATGAAATCCAACTGTTGAATACTCAATCAATAGAAAATCGGACGATCTGCATACATTACATGAATGTTGCATGAGTATCGGATACCGTTTCATTTTTTTTCTTCGCCACTGAAATTGCGTCATACGCGTTTCTCTTTTCAAGTCGAAAGCGTAGCCTATTTATGTTAAGTCATTTGCATTACTTTAAAATGTAAAAATGACCGTCGAATTGTTACTCGTTACGTATACAACCAATTATCGTTAATTTTTACGATCCTAATAAAGACATTATTATCTTGTGAAACAAATTATTGGATCCTCAACGTTTTAATATTGATTTGACCGGATTTTCAAGTAAAAAATTATCAGGATTTCCTAAATATTTCGTCCGAATGTGAAATCGTAATGAAGTTATAACGATTCCGTTACTTTTTGTTACTTCTATGATTGTACCTGAATGCAATTGCAATTGAAGATACCGACATTTTTCGATTATGATACACCAAAATTTACGTAATTATGCTACTTATAATAATAAATACAAGCAAAGCTATATTGACTGTGTTCATTTCTGCCGCATAGCCAAAGTCGTCGCAATGCTGTGTTCCAGTTCGAAGCTTGTGAATGGCACAATGCACTTGCACACGGGGCGTTCCAACAAAATCATCAACAGCAACGTGTCAACCGGGACAGCGTTTGTATATAGATGTTCACGTACAGGCTGTCGACTGCAATGACTCTTTAGAATTAGGCAGAATATACATCTCATATTCCCAGAAGAGCAGCGTGGTGTGTATTGGGTAACATTTTGTCACTATCATAAACGAATAACTAGCGTATAAGGCTGATCTAACTTAAAATTTCCGTTGATTTTACAAAATAATAAACCTTTGTTAGTTATGGATCTTTAAAATGGAACACTATTCCCATATTTATCGATTGATCCGCACCGCCAAATCGTCAAACACGGCCTTGAAAATTGCTCCCAAATCCTAACGAGCGCTTTCCGGGTCAGAGGCACATAAACAAATTTCTCACATCATAGTCCCATTACGAGCCATCCGACGTGGAGCCACTCGACGAGAATGCAGTAATAAACATACAAATTGCATAATTGCCGAAGTAGGGGAGTGGGTCGCATACCGACGACGGTCCGCGTGATATAATTCCGAGCCGAATATCACGTAGGTCGGCAGTGCGAGGTGCAGCGGAAGCACTGACTCATGAGGAATTATGATCGCCTGGTACTTTCGATAATGCGTTTAAGTGGTTTTGGGGAAATTTAACGCAGGTGATATAATTGCTGTAACCCAACACTATATGTAACCAAGTCTAATATTGATAGGCTATACATTAAATGGTGACCAGGAACGATCTTCGAAGTGTTATTTACGAGTACAATAGAAGTAATAAATTTAATCTAGAAAATAAATTGAATTGAAGTGAAAAAGGAAAATAATTAGACGTAGGTACGATGTACGCGTCCCTGTAGTTCCGGGACCAGAATAGGACCACGGTATCCCCTACCTGTCGTAAGAGGCGACTAAAAGGGGCTTCTGGGGTTGCGGGCGGCAAGAGTGGGAGCTCAAACCGCCCGGCCAGCAACCCCGGGAAGGACGGCGGTATATATCGGCGGTATATCGCATACCGTCGTGTACAACAGACGGTGTGGCGAGCGGCATGCTCACCTGGACGGAGCCCGACGGGGCAACGCGCTAAGAGGACTCCGGTTGCGTTTCTCTGGAGATCCCGGAGTCCTTTACGCAGCGCCGAGGCCGGCCACCGGGGGGGTTTTAGTGCGGTAAGAATCCCACCTAACTCTCTGTCGCTCCCACAGCACCGGGTACCTTTCGAAGGTTTCCCCTCGAAAACAAAAAAAAAAGGTACGATGTACGCGTGTATAAACTTGTGCAGAAAAGAAGATATTAAATATTTGATTTGCATGGAAACCGCTTCCGAATTTTGATTATCAATGTAAATCTATGAAAGAAAACAAGAATTACGAGTGTCGGCAAACAAACTGTTGACATTGGTATAATTTGTATTCAACAGTCAAAACATTGGCAAGGTGAGTTGAACGGCCACACGTGAAGGAAGTGCTGACATTGCTGACTCATTGGCAACAATTCGTCATTTGACCCAATGTAAAATATTACATCAACTTGTGTCAACATGAGTTTAAAACAAAACGGACTTTAAAACATTTGTGGTTATAAGTCATCCAGGTTGCCTGTAAGTATGACAGTAGTTAATCTTCAGTCATGCATTATATTACTATATTCTGTCATCAACTCCTGCGCATTGGTCTCTCACCTCCTCGTGATATTTGGTCTCACACTGTTTTCATCTACGACTTCTCCATTCCGTTCCACAAATATTCGTCATTGAAGCTACCGGGCTAGCAATAACAATATTTGAATAACCTATCTAAATAAATGCCCGGTCTTCATTGTTACTTAGGTATTCGGTGTGAATATCGGATCAAGACAAGCGTGGTGACTCCTAGTCCTCTTAACGAGGACTTTTTCAGTTTGCCCAGTATTTGTCTAGAATGCTAGATATTTACTAATAAGTAAATTTTAATAAACAGTCACCTATTAAAACCTTATGAATCATAAGCACACTACTTCATTTATGTGATGTAAAGTATTACATAAAGTGTGCCAACACGTATAACACATATTTTAGTGCTTTTGCGGCTGTGTGAAGTAGGTGCAGTAGATGTAACCCTGAGTCACGGGAACAGTGACTCATGAGGGGCTGTATAATTTATGGCCCTATGTTGTCACGTCAAATTTATACTGAGTGTTTGCCACTCGCACGCCTTTGAACGATGATAGGCCATTTTAAACGTTTAGAATGACATATTTTTACATATGAAAACAGCCAATGACAATGCAGCTTAATTGAAGTTGAATCACACAAATCTTTTTTTAAATTGAATTTAAGAGGAATAAAGTCATCGGTCATAGCCCAGAAACATTCGAAAATTCGAAGAATTGAAAAAACGCCACACGAATACTGAAAATGTTGCCCTATAAAATACATCGACACCTTGTAAAACCTTAAACCTTATAATCGACCGTTTAGGTCAAGAAGCGTACAAATTATCTCTCTGGGTAGGTTGGGTAAAAAAACACCTCGTCGACTGGTTTAACAATTCATCTTGAACAATACATTAAATATAAGGGCAGAGGAAGTATTACATAAGTCCTCAATGTCAAGTGACCGGTTATATGCCTCTTGTATGAAAATTAAGCCATTGTACAAATCCCTCGGGAATCAGGCTATTGATTTCCCCTACGGATACCTTAAGGCTCTTAAGAGTTCTTTGTTGACCCTACTTGTAGCTAACAGTCGTATTTATTAAAATTTGCTCGACATTTTATATCCGCGTTTAACATTTTTTACCCTATGTCTTGTTATAGAATTGGGCATATTTTCATCTATCTTAGTGTGAAGGTTGCATTGAAATAGCTGCAGCCGTTCGAAAGTGAGTTGTGATAAAATTATGAATTAATGTTTAATGTCATGTTTAAGCTTCGCTTCTTGATGATGGATGCATGTACTTGTACAGTACCCTTACCACGAGTTTGTACGTTTTGACAAATGTCTGTTTTGGTATTTGTTTACGTATTTGCCCACGCAATTTCCAATCAGCGCCCCTAGCGGATTGTGTCAGAACTTGGAAATTGTATGGGCCAATACGTAAACAAATACCAAAACAGTCATATTTGTCAAAACGTAAAAACTTATGGTAAGGGTACAGTTTGATAAATGCATTATTTATTTTTATTTTCTAATAACACCAAAGAAGTATAACTTCTTACACTACATGGGTAGAGTGTTGTGTATGGACACAACTAATACACTATTTAAATTATGCCACTCCTAAATTTAAGCCCTCCTCTCTCCCAACTCCTAATTTTAATAAGAAAAATGTTGCGTGTTGAAACTAATGGTGATGACCCTTCACCGTCCTCGTAATTACGACCGAAGTTCCGCATAAATTTATCTACACAGAAATTTGTGAGTTGGAACGAACGGGCAATTAACATAATGAAAACATTATGAGAGGATTAATTATTTTTTTGCGGGCTAACCTCGGAACTCTTGTCTTCCTGAAGTATACATGTAGTGGGCGGGGTGTTGTTGTGTACACATAGAGGCTTTTATTATGATTATGGGAATTTTTTTGTTATTTTGATCATAATAATACAATTTTTATACAGGTGTGTAAAAAATTACATGCGAATGAAATGTTACTAAGCAGAATTAACAAATAAAGAACAAAAATTTTAAATATAATAATAATAATAATTAATGATGTGTTTTTTGTAATTATTTGCACATAGGATATAAGCTTATACATATATTCGCAATAATAACATAACTAAAGCTAGTTCATTGAACCTTTTGTCACTTGTAATAAAAACTTCTATCCAAATTCTAAGTAGTACAAAACAATATATTACATAGTCTAATGGATACCAATCGGTGAATACTTTTAGCGCTATCTCAAAAACGTAATTAATAACGAATTCAAATGAGACACGTTTTGATAACGCATTGGTACACTTTCACCGCTTGTCTTGAAACGAAATAAAACGAATATCTCGCTAGTTCAGTAACTATTACTTTGGTTAGATAACACAACTCTTTATGTGCACGTTAATAAGATTAAAGCTACATTTTTAATGTTTCCTAAAGTAGCAAACAAACATGTAGCCTTCCTGGTTTTACTCCGGTTTAGTTCCGCTGGAGATCCCGGAGTCCTTTACGCAGCGCCGAGGTCGGCCACCGGGGGGGTTTTAGTGCGGTAAGAATCCCACATAACTCTCTGTCGCTTCCACTTCACCGGGTACCTTTCGAAGGTTTACCCCTCGAAAATAAAAAAAGTCATTATTTTAAGTCAACTTTAGCGCCTAAGTTCATCTGAAATCTGCCCAAAATGAAACAGGGATCCTTGAGAACGATTACATCCGGGTTGTTAGTTAGCGTGGTAGACGATAGTTTAAGCCGTCGACTCTAAATCTTAATTTTGCCGAAGAAACGTGTAGAGTGAATAGAAAAGGGTATTGATGTATTAATATCTACAGTAACTCAACCGCGCAAAACATATATTCTGCCGTGCCTGTCAAAATATTCTATAGAAAAATAAGATTTTGTTCTCAACGGCGCCTACAGATGTAGAGATGTAAACGGGGCTTAAAGTTGTCAGGACAGCAGTAACACTAGTTATCAGACAGATAGGCGTTGCTGCCGTCGGACCCCGAATACACTTAGTAGGAACAACTTCAACATAATTTGTTACCCAAAAAACCTTCATTACCCAAATTCCAGGTCAAACGACACACGCAGCGTGTTTCCAGCGGAGCTGTATCTGGCGTGAGGGAGGCGACAGTCTATTTCTGTCCGTGCTAACCTAGTTCCAGACACGTACAGCAAAACATTACACACTATTCAATACTTGTCATTCCATTATTACATTATCATAAACGGGTATTGATCATTTTGAATAGACACTTTGAGAAATATAGATACATAGATGATAGTAACTTTATTTAATAACAACAATAAAGATGAGACCTAAAGTATAGTATACATTGTAGCTTAGTTAGCAATTATTTTATAGATATTTTATGCAGAATGAGATAACAGAAGCAAAAGATGAAAAATTATGAGTACGAAGGATATAAAGTAGAATTTATTGTGGCTGCAGTAATAACCTGTGCTATAAATTGCAAGCGTTGGCGATTAGTAAATAAATCAAGTTTAAATAAAAATAACTTTTTTGTTAACTTATATGGTTATATAAATACCTTACATAAATAGCTGATTATTTCTGTTTGTGGAAAACTCAGAATTTGCCAAGGTTTAAGCAAAATAGGTTGAAATATGGTGATTAGACTAAAGAGCATAGAGTGTTTTTTGTATAACATTTTCTCACTTCTTTTTACACAAATACCAAATACACAGATCCCAAATAACGAGATCACATCAATTTACAGTAAAAGCGATTATTCATTTATACTATGTTTCAATTTTGAGATATTCAGAGCTCGGATTTGCTTGGAATTCACAGTTTCAGAGGCTGAAATTAAAACCACTAGGCTATCACTGCTATTGACCTACATTTAAGAAAATTTAATTAAAACTGTATACAAACATCCACAAAAATGTACAAAAATGTTAATTAGTGAATTTTATATTCTTGCCAATAAAAAAATCGCAACGACCCGAACGCAAGATAAATTCTCGTTAATTTCTTCCCCAGAACGTGTTTTGTTAATTATTTTGATAAAGCGAGCAAGTGGCAACACGACTTTCGGCATTGCGCCAGCGATAGCGAAAACAAGCGAATATTTATTATTAAGTTCGATTCACATTAGCATGCGATGTATCTGGCAGCTAACATACCCTGCAAGTAGATTAGCAGAGATGGCACTTAAAGTTTTCTCGATGACGAATCTGTCGACAAATAGTCTACCATTTATCCATCCAAACCCTCAGAAGATCCTCAGAAAAATCAAAACGGAAACAAACACAGCAGATAAGCGCCTGCGAAGACAAAAGTCCTTGTAGGAATGTGGCGTCCATCTTCTGTGCCGGTGCACACAACATTTGAATTCGTCAAGGGATTTTTAAATATTATAGGTATAGGAAAAAACGAACATGCACTCTACTTGATGGCAAGCCACTGACGTACAAAGACCTTCGATCACTAATAAGAACTAGATACACAATCAGCGACAAAAAAACGGCGCGACGAAAAGAGCACCCAAATAGACATTTGGGTGCACAAACCTGTCAAAGTGATAGCTTATGACAGCTAGCTTATGTCGTAAAAATTTATTGCTTTTGGTAAGCAGTATTTAACACCTTTAAATAATAGTGATAAGGTTGATTTTGCATTAATTTTAGATTCTGTCGCTTAGAATTTTATAAACACGTTTGACGCCACTTTTGAAGTTCATTTTTGTATGGGATTGTGTATCTAGTTCTTATTTGTGATCGAAGACAAAGACATGATAATATGTTATCAATCTACATAGCATTGCAGTCTTATCTGAGGTCAGACATAGATGTCCTCAAGCAACTAATTAGGATTGCTTCGAATAAGTGTATTCCTCACCACATCCCTCACCATCTGTCTGGGGCCGGCTCTCTTCGCAGAGTGAGAAGGATTAGGCCGTAGTTCACCGCGCTGGCCAAGTGCGTATTGGTAGACTTCACATACCTTTTTGATGTTTTTATAAATCTCTCAGGTGTGCAGGTTTCCTCATGATGTTTTCCTTCATCGTTAGGTATCCCTCACCACACTACCTTTAAACCAAAACGTACTTGTAATAGAGCAAAATTAGACGTGACTGTTGTGTCTCAGGAGTCGAACTCCGAAGGCATTTATTATGCAATGATATTTAATGTCAATGCTACGTGCTTGCCACGTGCGGTGTCTGCACGTGTGAATCGAGCTTTATGCGATGCCTTTATTAAACGGTTAATGCTCTGACACGTTTCGGTGTTGATAGCGCAACATTAGTACTCCGCCAAATTGCCAGTGATAAAACTGTAGTGGAGGTGTTGCTGATATTCCAATAATGGTACAAGGTGAGTGGTAGATTAAATTAATTATTGAAGATAAACAAGCATATTAGGATGTAGTGTTTGAACGGTAGCAGAAGCCTTCGTGGTTCACTTATATCACATTTACGCCTATTTCTGCTATATAACAGTAAGGGCTATTGTTATTATTATAGACAGGAAAGCCCTGTAATATTACAACCCTATTTGGGTTTGAATATAGATGTTTTAGAGAGACAGTGATCACTTACCATCAGTTGTATGGTAAGCATTGTATGCTTGCATTTGTTACATGATTTTTTGACTATTTTTCTTTCAATTTCACAAAAAGTTCATCTTATCTTTAAATGATGATTCAATTAAAAATTCTATCGATATGATTGATTGGTACATTATAATGACAATCGATTCATTAATAGATACTTATCAAATTAAGCACACTAACTATACATTAACTAGAAAGCACAGCGTCGACAGCATAAAATAAAGCTCCATTGGCAACAAAACCCATCCCAATGTCGGTCGCCAATACGTTTAGAAAACAGTGTACATTATGGTTGTTTAATGATACTTTCATAACAGTTAATGTGCAGTGCTCACTGATCCGATATTAAATTATACGTGCGATCTCACTCCGCTGGCAGTGGGCATTACTGGCACGAGCGAGATTCATTTGCAAATTAATGATAGTGAAAAACTTGTTTACGATCTGCGATGTTGGTTCGCGATGTGAAATGATCGTGTGTGTACCAATTTCGACATCAGGTGGCGTTCGAGATGTCGTTCTTGAGGATGTTGTTGCTAATTTGCAGCCGTCGTGGAAACTATATTCTTACTTCGAGACCCGGTCAACTCAAAGCGTAATCCTTTGCCTTAGGTCGTCGTCGACCATGCGGAGTGAAGATTGTACCTCGAAAAACTCAAATAATTCCTTATTTACATTATTTTTAGAGTAATTTGTACAACCCATCATATCTATTTCAATCATATAGCTGAATACTTTGGGTATCGACGCATGTTTGATCTGCCTCGTGTACATACATATCCTCGAAAAACATTACCTTCCCTAGTCGGCTATAAAGACACGTTTTCCCTTCATATAGTTTAGACACATAAATGATACATTTAGGATCTGTTTTTGTCTTGTCCTTGACATAGTTCTAGAATAAAACGAATGCACAATTCACCTAATCACTACACTACACTATTTCAGTCCACGTCACGTATTAACATAAATGTAAAACAACTGATACCAGTTGATAAGAGATAAGTCTCAGTCTTAAAGTAGAACAGTACAGTGGCTCGGGCTAAAACCTCTCGAGGGTTCAGTGAGGCCGTTAATAGATAGCACCTCTTCACTTCACACTTCACTTAATATGAAGTTTGAGCGCGTACCTACTACGACGCGACTTCGTTGGATTTTAGTATGACTTAGGTTTATAATCGACGCTATTTTTAGACTGTATGCCTTTATTTGCATATTGGGTGTCTGGGTGGGTGACAATTTTACCATAGCCTTATGGCAAGTACGGTAGTGTAAATAATATTTTAATCTATCCTAATCTATAATGCTTCTTATAATGTGATTTTTTTAACCGACTTCAAAAAGGAGGAGGTTATCAATTCGGCCGGTATCTTTTTTTTTTTTTTTTTTTTTTTTTTTTATGTATGTACAGCAATTACTCCGCCGTTAGTGGACCGATTTTAATAATTCTTTTTTTATTGTGTAGAGACGAGCTGCGAGTTGGTCCCATTTAAATATGGTTAGGATCCATCGATTGGTTCTGGAGAAAAAGAGGGGAACTCCTCCACCCATGTAAATATAACAGCCATAACTTCGCCGTTTATGAACCTATTTTAATGCCTTTAATTTCGTGTGTGGACAATTGCTACAAGTTGGTCCCATTTAAATATGATGAGGATCAGAGTGGGTTCTGGAGGCAAAATATGTAACTCCTCAACTGATGGGTATAATTGAGTTTTGTTTGAAGATATTTGGTGTAGGTTCTAATGAAATTGAAAAACCAGTTTATCTTTGACTATTTAAGGGTCTGATAATGTGGCTCGGAGTCAAAATATGTAACTCCTCAACCGATGGGAATAATGGAGTTGTGTTTGAAGATATTTGATGTACGTTCTAATGAAATTACAAAGCCAGTTCATCATTGACTATTTAAGGGTCTGATAATGTGGCTCGGAGTCAAAATATGTAACTCCTCAACCGATGGGAATAATTGAGTTGTGTTTGAAGATATTTGGTGTAGGTTCTAATGAAATTACAAAGCCAGTTCATCATTGACTATTTAAGGGTCTGCTATTGTGGCTCGGAGACAAAATATGTAACTCCTCAACCGATGGGAATAATTGAGTTGTGTTTGAAGATATTTGGTGTAGGTTCTAATGAAATTGAAAAACCAGTTTATCTTTGACTATTTAAGGGTCTGATAATGTGGCTCGGAGTCAAAATATGTAACTCCTCAACCGATGGGAATAATTGAGTTGTGTTTGAAGATATTTGGTGTAGGTTCTAATGAAATTGCGAGGCCAGTTTATCATTGACTATTTGAGGATCTGATAATGTGGCTCGGAGACAAAATATGTAACTCCTCAACCAATGGGAATAATTGAGTTGTGTTTGAAGATATTTGCTGTAGGTTCTAATGAAATTGCAAAGCCAGTTCATCATTGACTATTTAGTTAGGTTAGGTTGGAACATATAAGACAATATAAAACTAAGCGAGCAGGGCGCGGGAGCGCCCTGCGAGCGGGCGGTTCAAATCAATGTAAATTCAGACCTTACCTTAATTCGTGATCTCGTTTATACAATTTTATATTGTATTAATATAAATGTTATTATGTCATCACTAAAAAGGGTGAAAAAAAATTTTTAACAAAAAATACAACCGACTTCTATGTCACTACAAAGTAAAAAATAATTCAAATAAATGTTGGTTTAGTACATATTTCTGAAGTCGGCGCTCAATATATTTCGTTGGATAACGATGTCAACAGCGTATCTAATATGAGCGTATCAATATATTTCGTTGGATAACGATGTCAACAGCGTATCTAATATGAGCGCCGACTTCAGAAATATGTACTAAACCAACATTTATTTGAATTATTTTTTACTTTGTAGTGACATAGAAGTCGGTTGTATTTTTTGTTAAAAATTTTTTAATACAATACCTATTGCTATATCTTTTCGTAACATACTCATCTCTCGTAGATCATTTAGCATACAGTGACCGGAACAATGTTCGGATGTTCCAATACCCATATTTCAGATCACTATAGTTATGCATTTATAACCGATCTCCGCTGAAGGCTCGATATGTGATCAGTTCACAAACAACAAGACTCCGATATTAAAATGTACACAGACAAGCTATTATATAACTTAAAAATAAAAACAACACCATATTTCAACAACAAACAATACAAAAATAAAATTTAATAAAGAAAAGGAAACATCACTCAAACCGCTAAGTATTACAACACAATCACGTTTAAAACTGAACTAATTCCGCCGATCTTGTTTTCCGTTATACAGAACACAAACGAGCGTCTCGCCGTGTATAATGAATTCGATCGCACTACATGACCGAGCCGAACTTCCGCACTGGTTAAAACTTTCATAATACAATTACATAAAGTCCTACGTAAAGGACATTATTACATTACGAGCGGCTGCGGTCAATCTGACCGAACTGACTGCACATGCAACGAAACTGAATGTGACATAATTTTTCCATTAGAACTGTCGCGCAAATGTTTCCATGTAATGTATCTTAAGCTGAGTTAAGTTTAGCAATGCCTTAAACATGTGGTAGTGTGGTAAGGGAGATATACTTTTCCGAGGCGTTCCAGCTTAGCTGAGGACTAAGGGTAGCGGCGCTTCTGTTGTGGCCGTCCTCAGGTAGGATTATGTAATCCTATCTGGGGTTGATTAGAGATGTCCATGGGCGACAGTAGTCAGAAGTCAGAAGATTCACGTGTGGGCATGATAGCGTGGGCCTCTTTTCATTATAAAGTTAAGAAGATGCTTCTCGCACAGTGGCGAATGAGGGTACAGATTAGTGGCAAATCTGTATCGAATGTTTACAAATGAAATGGGCAGTTTACAAACATCCAACCTCAACAATGACACGGTAATGTATCTAATGCATTTTTTGTAAATATTTTAACTATTTTAAAAATCTGTTCTAGACTATGTAAGCCGAAATAATAAAGTACAACACTCCATAAAGATTTACATATTCAGGCTACTGTTTTAACAACGCAAATAAAAATGTGATGCCTTATTTCTTATAAAATGCTTTACTACTATTGCTTTACATATTTTCAATGTAACGTACAATATTAAAAGATAATAACCAGTACACATCATGTACAGTATTTAAGGGTTCTTTGCAAGAGATCGTTTTATAAGCGATAAGGTATTTTACTTGTGTTTGCTTGTGTTTGCTTGTGTTATATGTTTATTATTTTTGCATAAAATTGATGTCTGTAATTTAAAAATTTATTTTGATAGCTCGTATACTTTTTTGTTATCGTTTAACAAAACACGATTTCGATAAATTTAGAGTTAACTGAAAATTAAAAAAAAAAAGCTGACAGACTCGTGCGTGATGCCTATATAACATGATTTTTTAATCTTTTTAATTATTTATCTAATATACTAAAACGAAACTTATAGACACGAATCCACATTATAATACTACCTGTTTACTTGAGGCCTTTCTATAATCAGCATCTTAGTCCATTTCTAGATCGGCTTAATCATATTACTGTAATGTCATCAAAATAATGAAGGATTCCATAGATCAAGTTAAATTTGAAATTTGTTGCAAAATTTCATCCGTACCTTCTTATGTAGCAAATTAATAAATAGCTCATAACAATAAAATAACAAGTAAAAAATGCAGATTTCATAATACAATTACGTAAGGTTACATAAAGGACGTTACAAGTGCGGTCAACGCGTGCGACTAATTCTTCGCATATTATGTATTTCAAAACGAAAGTAATATGCGAATTAACTTTTAGATTTTTTTGTAATATAGGAGTAGCAGACAAGCATGCGTTCTCAGCTCCTCATGGTAAGTTCCTACTGCTTTCACTGAGGTTGGTCAGAGACGCGCTGGACTACCTCGGAAAAGTACCTCGTCTCCCTTACCACACTCTTCAAGCCAAAACGCAGCGCTTAATACTGTTGTTAAAAATAGGTGTGGCGGTGGTGTCGCCGGAGTCAAACCATAGATGATTCTTCCACCTTGATTTCGTTTCGCTATTATTTTACTGCGAATTTGTTTAATGGTTTGTACTCGTATTGGGTTCACGATATATTGTGAAAAACAACGTAAACGTTCATTCAGTTATGTTTTAAATTGACGGCCCAGTTGCAATACGGCAGTTGCCATGTTATTTATTTTAAATGAACATGTTTTCTTAAGTGATATGTTAATGTTGGTTGCATTAATTCAGTATAATTATGAAGACGTCTTCACATAAAAAAAAGTAACAAAAAACTTACGTCGCGCGGAAATCAGCTTACATTAATTTTATGCTGACTTACCTGAAAAAAATAAAAATCAATTGTTAAAAAAATAACAATTAACAAATAATTACTAGGTTAGCTGAGTAATTCTTATATCATCATCAATCAAAATTATGTTAACGGGTCAAACATTGTACACTTTTGACAAGCTGAGTATCTGTAGATGTCAATTAAGCTTTAGGGTGCCTGTACACTAAAGATATAAGTACCTAAGTAAGGTATCGCAGTGATAGCCTAGTAGTTAAGAAACGCGGCCTCTCGATCGAGGGGTCCGAGGTTCAAATCCCAGGCTCTCTTTTGCTGGCTCTCTTTTGGCTCCCACCTCTGATTTTCAAATATATGTGCGTATTAAAAATTAATTATCACTTGCTTAAACGGTGAAGGAAAACATCGTGAGAACCTAAGGACCACTAACCTAACGTAAGGAAACCTGCATACATGAGAGATTTATAAAAAAAAAATCTTAAAGGTATGTGAAGTCTACCAATACGCACTTGGCCAGCGCGGGGGACTATGGCCTAATCCTTCTCATTCTGAGAGGAGACCCGTGCCCAGCAGTGGGACAGTAATGGGTTGATGATGATGATGGATGATGAAGTAAGGTATCTAAGAGGTGCTATGCGACTGAGATGTGATATGATAATACTTGCTAGTAGCTGCAGTTCTTAGATCGCATCCCGTCATACAAATAATTCGCCAAGTACGAGTCGAACTCGCACATGGAGGTTTCTGTACCACCAAATGTTCATTATTTTTTACTTGTTTTATTCATTTTATTATTTTCAACAACACTTAGTTATATGAAACAACAATAGATGGCGTTGGGGTGATGATGAATGATACGTAAACAACGTATAATAAAATTAAAATAAGTATATTAAAATATGTTTAATGGTTCTTATTTGTGTTTATTATAATACCAATTATAGTAGTAAACGGATTGTAAAAATTTCAACTGTCTACTTAGTACGGTTTCACAGTTAGATCGAAAAATGGCGAAAAAATCCGGTTTGTTGTATGGAGACTCCCTTTAATATTCATATTTATTTTATTTTTAGTATTTGTTGTTATATCTGCCACCGTTATGCATTCTCTGCAATTTCATGTGTACATCTATTACGGTTCCGGAGATATAGCCCTGTGACAGACGGACAGACATCGAAGTCTTAGTAATAATCTTAGTTTTTACCCATTGGGTACGGAACCCTAAAAATCAGCTTAGTCCTCGCTCATCTCTGGTGGGAAGGCACCCTTAGGCGTGCCCGTTTGCATCTAGACACTGTAGTGACATACCGAGATAATTTTGAGTGATTTTCTTATCACTCATCCTGTTATTACTACCGTGCGTGACATCGCACACGGTGCAATACCATCTAGATGTACTTTACACTACAGTGCACTACACTTGGCTGTTTAATGTTATGTCTCTTATCATCTTCACACATCACACGTGCTTATTAATTCAATTCCTTGCCGGAAGCGTACGTGATCATTTGAAGGAATATGTTATACATTGTTATTATAATACAGTTACAAAAAGAGCACTTGCAGGATAAATTAAATTATTACTTGCATTTACGGAACTACGTAGAAGTACGAGTAAAATATAAGTTGTCATTTTATTATACGTCATTTGAAGGTGGTTTGTGGTGAATTTAACCTTCCCTGGTTGTCTCCATAATCATCACCACTACTGTCTCTGCCTTACAACAGCAATGTTAATCGCTTTTGTGTTGTTTTAAGAGTGTGGTTAAAGTAAAACTGATTTATTAAATTGACGTAAAATCAAGCACTGCCTGTACACATCAGTAACTTCAAATACACAATATAGGTAATGAAGATAGAAAAAATATTGAAGATCTACTTGTGGTCAACCACAGACGTTGCCACCCTTGAGGATTAAGTTAAGACGCTACGTAATAATTGTTTTACAACTCTTACATATGCATCCATTCACGTCGTAAATCTAACTTAAAACCCTCAGCGCAGGCCCGAGCTGAATTGGCAAATTGTTTCTACTACACTGGTCACTGATCAATATTGCATTGCACTTTTTTATAACAAAGGAGTAGCAGACGAGCATGCAGTCCACGTGATGATAAGTGATTGTTACAGACCGCCCATGGATACTGCCGTCCATGGGCGGTCTGGAAACAAAAGATACTCGTACATATTCCTACCTGAAGTCGGCCACAGATGCTATGGTACTCCTGAGGATTAAGCTGGAACGTCTCGGAAAAGTATGTCTCCCTTACCACACCCTTTAAACCAGAACACAGCAATGTTTAATACTGATGTTATGAGGCAGAAATAGGGGTGGAGGTGGTGCCACAAAAGGTTCTACCATCTTCATAAACGTACGTACGTTAATTTTCAACAGTTGGTAAACATATACTTAGTAAATCTGTGTTCGCACATCGCACATTCCACGTGCTAATTGATACAGTTCCGCGGTTGCGCAACGCTTCCCGCACGCGACGTGTTCCGTGCCGGAAGCGCTGTGTCATTTGAAAATATTTCCTTTGAATTTACCAAGAAAATTAAAATCGGGTAGAAAATGGAATGGAATGCAAGAGTTGAGGTTATAACAATCGTAACGTATTACATATAACTTATATGATATGATATATAATATGATAAACAATTACCAACTCCATACAAAGTATGGTCGGATCCTGAGAATGAAAGAGAGAATGCAAAAAAATGTTAAAAATAAATGTCATATTAAAGTATTGTTTTAAATGAATTAAGGAGTTAACCGAAACTTACTTATTAAGGTTCTAAAATAAATAAATCTATATAATCTGCAAGTTCCAGTGACATTTGCTTCTTGTGTAGACAGATGCTAAATCATGAATTTAGATTATTGGTATTAGAACTGTGTGTTCTTTCTATCGTAGTGCGTAAGTTCATAGCTCCCACGAAAAAGAGTCATTCTAGTGTTGGGTTATGATTATCTATTAGAGAGTGTTATATCCAATTACAGGTGTTTGACCGAAGTTAAAGATTACTACGACCAGTGCTAGTCATTGCATTTAACTATACTAATTCAATCGATAACAATCTTTACTTACTCTTAACTAAGGTTCAGACGACACGACTTCTAGTGAAGTAACCACAAAGTGGTACGAATTCAATTATCGTTGAGAAACAATAAGTTAGCAATTATATAATTAATCGACGAGTATGTATCGCCACTACAGGTGCATTATTGCCTAAATTTTTCTATCGTGTTTTTGTGTTAATAGTCGGGTTGCAATTTTTAGGAACCAAGTTGCATGTAGAATGATGCAGCGCACATGCATACATGCGATAGTTCACTAGCGGTTTTGATGAAACGTAGTGGTTGACTAAAGTATCTACTATTATTTTTTTATGTATTTACCAGCGTGTAAATATGTACAAATAATAATATTAAATTTATGGAAATACGAGAATAGGGTAAAAAATCTTCACGCGAGTTTTGTATAAATGTGGTAAACAATCTTCAAGGACAACCTAAAAAAAAATAAAAACATAAAACGCTTAGTGAACTTAGTACCGTGCAGATAAGCAAGCTGGCCAAAAAAACAACTGTTGTAATTTCGCAATCACAGACACTTAAATTTTAATTAAGATACATATCGAACACACACGAAGTTAGCAATGAATCAGATTCGTTTTTATTTTATTTCGCGCTCATATTTCATTCGGCGTATGATTGCATGGGCCGGAGCGATTAGCGTATCGGTGAGCAAAAATGGCATTTTGCAATCGTTTGCATACATTTTAGAATGATTAACGGATCCGATGTTCAGATGCACGGAATAACGAAATATAGATGTTTGCTCTTTGGATTGACAAAGATGAAGATTTTGCCCAACAGTTTAAGATTTAGAACCTAAATAACACATTATTAGAAGTAATATACATTAAAGAAGCTATACATACTTAGTTGGATTAATCCATTTAAAATCTATCGATCAACATTTAAACTTAAGTAAAATTTTACACTTTCAAAGTTAAACTTCAAGTTTCCAAGTTTCGTGTCAAAACTATCTAGATAACTGGCGAAGTAAATAACAAATTTAGAAGTTCAGACATATGGAGCAAATACAAAAAAAATGGACTAAAGCCCTGAATACACACCGAATTGGGCATTGGGCAAGTAGTCTCGTATGTCAAACAAACAATGAACTAGTAAGGCCCGAATGCATACATATGCTACAGACTTTCAATGTGTCATCTCAGACAAAATCATATTTGTCTATATAATATTTTGACAGACACGATTTCACGGAAGTTTTTTTTTTATAATATAAGAGTAACAGACTACCATGCAGTGATCGCCTACAAATGCGTCGCTACCCCTGAGGGCTAAGCTGGAATGCCTCGGATATGTATGTATCCCTTACGACACCCTTAAATCGAGAACACAGCAGCGTCTAACACTGCTGTTATTAGGCAGGAATAGGTGTGATAATTGTGCCGCCGGAGTCGAACCACAGAGGGTTCTATCACCTTCAAAAGTTACAAGTATAGATAGATTCTGGTGTCTGTGCGATGTCGGTACCTCAAAAACATACATAAACGGTACATTTAACATATTACACAAACTGTCCTTTCGTATCCTCGGCGTGGCAAGTAGCACGCCGCGCGCAGTGGACTGCGACACGTTACGTTGCCACTTGCGACACGATGCCAGTCGCCACCGCGGTGCGCCGCTACCGGCATCTATGATCTATATTTGTGTTATGATCCACTTGTCATTGTTATGTAAGTAATTGAATAAAGTTATTGAGGTTTTATATTATTGAGGTCTCTATACTGTGGACTGCCACATACTGCTGAGCAGACAGAATATTTATCCGTTTTGAAAGATTTAAAAGAGCATGCAGTTCACATGACGATACACAGTGCCATCAACCGCCCATAGATATTTGTAACCAACTCCATATATCTAGAACTCTTCTACCTGTAACGGATCAGAGGACTAAGTTAGTCGCCTCATATGTAATTTAGTGGGTATTCACACCTTTCAACCGAAAAAATAGGTGTTGCGATGGTATGACCATACTTGTTCTATCAGCAAATCAGCAACAATATTAGCTGTCTAAGCTAAAGGATTCAATATCATAGGTAAAGAAGCGAAGTGCGTGTAAGACCATATATACTGTACAGTATAGGTATGAATATTTATACTAAGTTTGTATTTAATAGTCTTGTAAAAGAAAATGACTTCTAAAAGTTTCGACTTCTCAACAAGTGAACATTTAATGTACGAGTACCTATATTTTGTAATATATCGCAATTGCTTTTTTGTATTACTTCAGGTTGAATATATTGGAAATCAAAAGAATAATACCAACTTTATTACATTTAGGTGTTGGAGTAATTTAGAAAACAAAAAAAAAATAAACTAATATTGATTTAATAATTTCAGGTTTTTATTAGCGCCGATTTCATCACCTGACGCGTATTCGTACGATCATTGTATTCGTGATTGTGATTGAGTTGCGATCAAATTATACACCAGGTCAATATATAATTTGATCGTAAGCCAATTGATTTATTACCTGTTAGGATGTGGCCACATCAATGCCGTGGTTGCGACGAATAAAAATAATAGTAGGTATGAATATAAGTGCTGTTTTCTACCTGTATCGTCTCACACATAGGATTTTTTTGTAAAAACCAATTCTTTTGTTATTATGGATACACAAAAACACTAGTACTCAAACACCCGAGCAGACTGCAAATTAAATATATCACTCAATACTTTATTTCCTTTTATTTATCTAATTTTTGCAGCAGATGAAAGCATACTTTGGATTGACTATATCAAGAAAGGACTGTCGTAGGCAACCTAACGTCGAGCAATCCACACGGTGACGCCCCCGCATTGTGTTGATGTGGCCGAGCCCTAACAGTTGCTTGTGCACTTTTTGCACTTGTTTAAAATAGTTATTAAATTGTTCTTCAGTTACAATTATGTTATCAATTGTCCCAAATTGTGTATTAAAGTATGTTATCAAATCACTTATACCTATCTATGAATATAATTTTATATGTAATTACCTATTGTGACTAATTAAGATGATATCACTTTATCATTTTTATTTTTGTTAATATTATCGTTTTGTTGAATTAGATAATATTATGTTATCGGGAGAATATTCTTAGAATTTTTGATTTTAGATTTGTATAAAATAATAAACCGATTTAATCGCTAAATATAAGCGATGCGGTTAAATTCCGAAGAATATTCTCTGTTCTATGAAACAAAATAGAAGACGATTAAAATCCCATCCATTGCGATAAAAATCCCATACGGAATTTAATTCTGCGGCTTGTTATAGAATTGTTGCGGTTATTTGCAGCACGAATCTGCACGATCTACCTTTTATAAAAATGTATGAAGTTTTGTTACTGGCAGCAAAAAAAAACCGGGCAATACATTAAAGTTTATTTATCGACATACCGTTCTGTCGTCGTTCCACTGCAGGGCACGGGTCTTCTCTCAAAGGTTTACCATTTTAGTCAAGTGTGAATAAGTAGACTTCACACACTTTTGACAGCTTTTTATAGAATTTTCAGAAGTGTAGACTTCCTCACGATGTTATGCTTCGCCGTTAAAGCAAGATGCCATTTATGAAAAGTATCAGAGCTGGCTAGGAATTAAACCTCGGGTTCCTCAAGGGAGCCTGAGTTCACCCACTACGCTTTCACGACTAACTGAATTACAAACTGTTATATACAGCCATTAAATACATACTACACACTACTCAAATAAGTTAACAATAATGAATTGGAAACGTACACCGTTTCACCAACCTTTCTCCTACGGGACATTAAGGCCCGCGTTAAAGCCTCGGTGCAATTCGAGCATTCGTCGCGGTAATCGATGTAGTAACAGTAACACGCTCGTCAAACTCTATGGGCGCTATAACTCGTAGAAAGCTGGCCAATTGCTGATCCCAATTAAAACGCTACATTGAGATGGCGTTAGGGTGGCCACCGATACTGTAGATGTGTAATGTATATGATTTTTTTGTTATAATATAGGAGTAGCAGACGAGCATGCAGATCACCTGATGGTAAGTGGCTACTGCCGCCCATGGACATCTGTAATTAACCCCAGATAGGACTAGATATTCGTACCTGAGATCGGCCACAGATGCGCCGCTACTCCTGAGGACTAAGCTGGAACGCCTCGGAAAAGTATGTCTCCCTTACCACACCCTTCAAACCATAACACAGTTTTATAACTGTGTTCTGCCTTATGGCAGAAATAGGTGTGGCGGTGGTGTCGCCGGAGTCGAACCACAAAGGGTTCTACCACCTTCAATTACAACTACACTTTGTACTATATTCTGTATTTACGTATTGTATACAATGAAATATATGTATGTATAACGTTTACTTACCATCTTATGTGAATCTAAAGTTGAGTTTGTGAGTTCTTTGAAAAGTAATGTAGCCTATAAAGTCAAATCATTGGGGTTGTAGGTGCCAAAAAGTACATAGGTACTTAGGTAAAGTAAAGTCTCGAAAAACATTACCATACGCAGTCAGGTACAAATATTTTTTTACTACTAATACCTACCTACTTTTCATAAAAATAACCGACATAGCATTCGACTACAGATTTGGTTTCTCTAAGCATACCTATGCGAAAACGAGACATTTTTCCTTCGCTAAGATTAGCTAGCCAGAACAAGGGATTGTCTCACTCAAGACGAAACTAATGGTCACATTATAGATGGTATGGTCAGTACGTTTTACCGACTTGCACTTTCTACTGTTTCGGACGGAACACTTCCGTATTTTCGTCGATCATTTAAAATTCAGATGGGATTTGAGTACGACCTTGCCGCTTACGTGGTCCTTCGCGTGGCCCGCATTGTAATATCGTGATTCATGTCTCGAATGATACTTGCAATTGATACGACAGTGACTCACAGTTTAAATTATCGCTTCCCAATCTTTAGAGCATCGCGATCTCTTAAGATATTCTTGATTGATTGGATACGATTCTATTCGTAGCTAACTAAGCCATTAATTAGGTTAGTTTTTGTTGTATTTGAAAGTAAAAAGGAGGAGATAACCCAGTGGCAATAGTGAGTGTCTTTATGTTCATACTTCGGCTATCTTACAAAGATGAACTTTTGTTGGCTGCAGTAGGTACATAGGCTTTTTAGGTCCTTGTATAAAAGCGCGGTCCTGTGGGACATCCTAGAACTTGGTTGTGGCTACTAAAGGAAACTGAAAACTTTACAAAATTCTCGTTTAGACGTTCTCTCGACGAAAATGGGTAGTTGCAGTATAAAGCTACCTTACACTTTAACATTCGCATCCTAAAGTCGAGAACCTAACAATAAAAAAAAAAATGTGGAGTCGACTACGAAAATAATTGAATTGTTTTCGGATTGAGAAACACTGGCCAAAACAATGAGAGACAATCGCGTGCCATGACGCCATGCGACATAATCGAATGTGGCTTAATAAGCAATTAATGGTCTGCCTTATTGGCAATTAGGATATAATTGAGATTAAAAGCGGCTCAGTTAACTGGAGGGGCACCTCCAAACTGTGCATGCGTCACAACTGACTAATCATACATGACAAGCTTGTTTGCTATTAAGAATTAAAACATTTTATATTGAAACCGACACTGTATATCATTTTGTCATAGGTCAGCGTTTCAGTACGTTCTTGCCTTATTGGAAAGTGATGAAGCGTCGTAAGGAAAGGAAATTTTAAATATCTCATTGACTATCAAGCATATTCAACAGACTCTTCAAGAGATTCAATTTATAACAAGCAGAGTACTAAGAAGTCTAATCTCCGTCCCTGAATATTATATGAATTTCAAAATAAATATGACTTAACGAAGTGACATATCTAGGACATAAGTAATTTTTAGTTAATTGGACGATACCTAGCCGGTAAACTATGGCAATTACTACTCGAAGCACTTACTTCAGATAAAAATTACTATATTTTCATCAAAGTATATAAATTTTGCAATGCAACTTACTTATCAGTACATTACTCACCTCTGTATTCATAATTAATTATCTCGATAATATTTTACATACCGTTTATCTTGACCCAAGTCAACGAAACGCATAAGTGGCAAAGCCTAATACGTCCTAATGAAAACGTGAGTGAACCGAATGTAGTAAGTTTTGCAACTAAGTAGTCCTAATTGAGATTACTAACAAGGCTTTACCTAAATCCTGCACATGCTTCATGTATACATAAAAGGCTAGCAGTAGCGTTGTCACCAGCTCAATTGCCGATGCTGTACAAAAAATTCGATCCCTATAATTGGGTTGAAATCGAGATATTTTTCCGGTTGGTCCTTGATTTTCTTTTTTTAATTTATTGCTTGTCATCCAACAAACCGGGTTCCTCCTATTCTATTCTCTTTCTTGTTGTAAGATCTGGTCCACCAAATAGCTAATCGCTACAGTAATTATATTAGATCAGTGTCAAAAATAAAAAATGCCATTAAGCACATTTTACTTTAAATCAACAGCCGGTATTCAACAAATTCTGACCAATCATTCACCACAGTACGTCACTTTCCCGCTTACTGAACCTAATGAAAATGTTCTTTGAATTGCTTGGTCATGCACATCCTTCGTCGCGTAATGTTTACAAAACCAACACGATTGGGGTGCGCGATTAAAGGGTTGAAACCCTAACGCTTATTCCCTACCGCACTTATATTATCGCTAATTCACAATGATCATTCGCTTATTTACGAATGACAAACATTTTAACCGCAAAATAGCCTCTAAAGTTGAAAGCGCTCGAACAATCTTAGGGTTAAAATCGTTGGAGTGTATCTCCATAATTGTATCTTCAATCTGCAAACTGTGAAGTGTTTGCTCATTCAAAGCATTAGGGAGAGGGTTGTCAATATAATATTAGGGTGCGAATTTTTTTGACGAAATAATTTTTTCTTCGCGTTGACTATGTTGACGATATTTAATGGTTTATAATTATAGATGTACTAGATACCGTAATTAGAATTAATTGAATTAAATGCATCTGGTGATCTAGATACTTAAGTGCATTACGTTTACAAGCCTTATAGTTAACATGGAAACGAAATTCTACACTGCTTCAAATTGGGCTTTTGGGCTTGCTAAGGAACATAGAAGAGACATACGTACGCTTGAAAATATAATTTGATATTGTATCGAATGCAGATTCTGATAATATAATATTGTTATTTGCATACTAGCTGACCTGGCGTAAACGTTGTGTTGCCACATAAATAAAAAAAATGTTAAGAGTGAACAACCCTTATCACTTAGGTGTATGAAAAATAGATAGTAGCCGATTTTCAGACCTACTGAATATGCATATAAAATTTGGTGAAAATCGGTAAGGCCGTTTCGGAGGAATACGGTAACTAACATAGTGTCACGAGACATGTATATATAAGATTAATGTTAATTCTTTTCATACATTTAATTATAAAAATATAATGTTTTTTTTCCATCTACGCCCTAATAATGATAGCATATTGATCACGTGTGCAAATAATGAGATTACTACGGCATGAGGCGGATAAAGCGCCCACAATATTGGATTAAAGACGCCTTTGACCATCGGGAACTGTGTCGGTACTTTCAAATTTACTTTGCAACGGTGTCAATTATTCTTAACTCGGCGTAACAAATCGATTTCTGGAATGAATTTTTCGTGTTTTTTGTCATTTTGTTTTTGCTTTCCGTTTTGTTAGTTCAGCCATTATGTAGGAAATGATTCTTGATATCGGATCTTCATGGATATCATCCTTGCGATTACAATCATGAACAAGTCATTCCGTTCGCTACGCAAGGTTGTAATTAAGTGTTGATGGTAAATTTGGATAGCAATTTATTTCGAAAATTTTTATTTTCCTAAATCTGAGTGTGACAGTATTTTAATACCAATCGCTAAAAGATATGCCATTATGACCATTGCTAGGTAAAGATGTTGGCATTTATAACTTCAATGTTAGTCTTGAGGAACTACTTTACGCTGACAAATAAGCAAAATCAAATCCAATTTATTTACACAAATATAAAAATATTGTATGCTTTAGTAAAATCGTAAATAGAAATATCGAAATAAATAACAACTTATTCCAACAAAACACAATAAGTCACATGAACGGCTTCTCTTGTGTGGACACGTTTATTGACAATCTTGAAAACGAAGGCAAAATCCATGAGCTGAAGGGACCTAACCATGTATTCTTATTCAAGTTTGTCCTTGCATATTTATCACCACAACTCGCCTTCTTATTATTTCATCTCGCAAGATAATGTAGTCGGGCTGAGAGGTAGAGATGACAAGTCGTTAAGATTTTTCTCTCGACACAAAGGGCCGACATTTGAATGCGGAGTAAATATGCCATCTTCGGCTATCGGAGCATCTTTTGATCTCTGTAAGCCGTGAGATGGACACGTGTTTGTGAGTGCGGAGAAAACACTTGGAACTTTGTTATGGAGTTATGATACTTGAAATATTTATTTTCTTTTTTGTTTTTATCTGTGGATACTACATTTTTCTTTGGATTCTATTCAGACTAATTACGTATATATTGTATTTTTAGAGATAATACTAAAACAATAAGTAAGCATTGTCAGCGTCGCTTCCCATACCCAATTATGTTTATGGAGAAAGAAAATACTATTCCATCAGTCTATAAATCTATTCAGTCATATTATAAAATAATAACTTCCGCGTATACAAATCACAGAAGCATCACAATTTTGAAGTGTCAGAAATTTTGTAATATATTAAAAAAATGCCTTTCAATATAGGAATGTGCAACGTAAACATCTCGCTTGTTGAACCCGATGTGTGAATTGAGAGGTGCGAAGTCGCTTAGTTATTTAAGTGACGCGACGTGAGAAATGTTCGCATTCCACTGGGCCCAGTAGTGGGCCCACTCATTGAGAGTCAAATGATAATTGATGCAATGGGCTGTGTGAACGGTGTGAGGTTTGTGTTATAATTATAGAAAGCAGTGACAAATTAACGTATGGATGAAAAACGTAACGTTAGGGCAATATTTTCTCCGAATCTAGTGAATTATATAAGATCCCCATTGTGGACAATGTCCTCAATGTTAATAAATATCCGAAAAGTGATGATGTAGGGTATTATGCATACAGTCAAAAGGGAATTACCAAAAAGCTATACATCTGATACTTTTCTGATGATACTAATATCCATAAGCAATTACAATTAGAAAACGCGTTTACTTTAGGACGCTTTCCTGTCGCGCGTGTCTACTTCTGCACGCGAGTTCCACACACATACGCGCCAAATGCACCATCACACACACGCACATGGGTCGCGAACAGATTGTAGTAAGTTGATTCATCGAGCGAGAGAGACACACGTACGAGCTCAAACGTCGTAAACCCACGCGACAGGAAAAGGCTCTCACAGCTAAGTTTCCTTATAACACAATCAAATGTATCTACGATTACACGCCTATTGAAGCATCTGATCTAACATAACGTCTTATAACCCAATGAGGAAATTCATTAACTCAGTACATCGATACATACAAAACCGATCTAATTAAGTTCTAAACGATTACGATTTCCCGTATCCTGTAATCGGAAAGCAATACCGTACTGTTACTGCAACATTACGACTGTGTTTTGATTGTAACATGTTATTGCTAATCGAAACGCGAATACTTACGTTATTTATTCCGATTACGCGAAAATAATACTACCAGTGTATGAATGGGTGGAATCTTTTCACGAGCTTTTATTAAACTCGCCCTATTAGTTCTATAGTATGTGTGGATCATATCTTGCACCTGAAACTTAAACCAGATGGCCTAAAAGGATTTAGCTGAAATTTTGCATAAACGTTTGGTTTGGATAACAATGAACAATTAGCTTATTGACGTCATTCTAAATGCAATATGACGGATGCTCCAAGATGGTGGTCCAATTATTATTTGTTATGTACCCATACCTAGGTATAAAAAAAGTTTTTCTATCGAGCAAAGTTCCTCCAAGGTTTTTACGATTGCCAAGTGTGATTGACAGGATCAGGTACACGTAAAACAGCTTAGAGAAGATTATAAAAACTTCTTACAGCACTGTTCACTGTCAAAGCATGTGATAATTAATTTCTATTTCACACATAACTCGAAAGATTCGCTTCGGATTCGCACACCTGTCCCTCAGCGAGACTGAAATTCATATCACTAGGCACCACTTCGCGGCAATGCGCGCTTCGATTTACACAAGTTACTCGGATTACGGGCAAATTAATACAAACTGTCCATGAATACATTACGTAAAGCAACGCCCATAAACCCGCCGTGTAATCGCCGCTGGTAGATTTTATCACGGAATTATACCATCGGTGTACGCACTAGCCGGAACTCATTCGCAGAACGACGAAAGTTAGACGATTGTTCGCTCTCGTTACCAAATATCGTGTGTCGGTCTCGAGTGCGGGCGAAAGTCGGTGAGCGTGGTTAATGAATGGTCGAAAATTGTAAATGCCATAGACTCGTGTTGTACAAATTATATTTTTTATTTATAATATTTAATGAGCAAACGAGCGTACAGTTCACCTGAAGGTAACTACTACCGCCTGTAAATAATACCGAGAAGACTAGATTCCTATTTGAGGTTGGCCCCAAATGCGTTGCTGAGTTGCGTGGCCCCTGAGGACGAAATTGGTACGCCTTAAATTATTATATCTCTTTACCACACCTTTCAAAGCAGAACATAGCAGCGTTTAACACTGATGTTATTAGGCAGGTGGCAGTGGTGCCTGCGGTGTCGAACCACAAAGGGTTCTACCACCTAAAACATAAGTGTGTGCGTGAATTAATACTATGTGTTGTACAATGATTCAAAATGAACCTCGTTTTTCCGTTTTCCTTTCTGGTCTGAAATTCTAATGATAAACATAACTTAACTAAAATACTGTACGCTCCGTCTCACAGTGAGACCGTACATTTCCTAGTTACTGTAGAATTGCCTATTCATTAGCGTTACGTGTTGCATCTTAGGAAATACTCATCACACTTTTTGATACGGAAACTGCATTCATAACGAGCGCGGGTCACATGTGAGGTTGCCTTTTTATTGAAATTAAAGTAGCAAATGAGATTTTAGTTTATTTGTGGTTAGGTACGTGAGGCGGTTTTTGTGATCAAAAAATTATTCATTATTACCTGATGGTTTGAAACCAAAACTGCAATGAACATCTGTGAATAACTTCAAATAATATGTTTCGCTTACCCTTAGAACACAACAGTACTTAACACCGTAGCTATGACGCCGAGAATATTCTATAGGTATTCTGCTAGTGCTGCTGCTCTGAATATAGAAATGAATCGCGTCGCCATAGCAAATTGTATGAATATACCTGCCCGGACAACTTCAGAGCGGACTAGCAGTGTTGGTGCGAACTATACTGCGATCATACCACCAAGGATTCCTTTAATATTTAACATTGGCGCGAGTTTCAAAATTAAACAAACAATACACATGTCGATTGTAGCAAGGCTTTACGTAAGCGATACACGAATTATCGTCCATTGTGTTAATTGTGTATAACGAACGCTGGTTATTATTTTTTCGGACAGTTGTATAATCGAGTGCGGTGTCGGTCGGATCGGGGTTATAAATATCTGAGTGACTAACGAGCCTTTGATTGCGCACTTTGATTTGTATGGACCTGATTTGGTGTTCAGTTTGCTATGTTTATGTAATGTGAAGACGGTGTTTGTACTAATGGGGTGTTACAACAGGAGCAGCAACAATCTTAGATAGGCGTCTTATCTAACGTCTCTAGACAGACAGATAGAAAAGACAGATAGAAAAAATAAGAATAATCTATAAAGATAACTAAAACCTGAGAAAACGTAATATCAACGACCGATAGTGACACCTACGTCTAGGCCATTAATTTCAAACAGAAATCTTAAACCCTACCCAAATCACTGCACCCTGCAACCCTTTTATATCCCAATATGTCCTCACCAAGTTGTTTACATAACATTTTTAATACGCGCTTGGTATTAAAATAGCATTGTCGATTGCGCGCCGACTCTCGTTTTCGTTCGGAATGTCGCCGCCGCTGACCCGCGCGACCGTGCGCCGTGTGTTGCGTTGTGCGCTACCGTACGCGAGGAGCGAACAGCGTGTTTTTTATACTAATATTATACTAATATGACCAATCGCACGGATGCACCGCAGGTACATATTTTCTACACTAATATTATAAAGAGGAAAACCTTGTTTGTTTGTTTGATTGTAATGAATAGGCTCAAAAACTACTGGACCGATTTTAAAATTTATTTCACCATTCGAAAGCTATATTATCCACGAGTAACGTAGGCTATATTTTACATGAAATATATTTCATAAATAGATTTTGAGGCGGTACAAAGTTTGCCGAGACAGTTAGTACAATATAAAACTACATGTAATCCATTCGTAGATCGTTCTGTGATCGTAGGCGACGTTTTTGAGTTTGTTTGTGAAGCGTACATATAAAATAACATATATTTTGTAACATAATGAAGCAAGCTAGCATTCAACTAATTTCATGTTATGATATATATCACTGCCCATAACCAATATCACATGAAACTGAAGTCTAATAAAGTGCTTTCAATGCTGCTTCCGAACTTCTCTGTACGACGCTAGTGGAACTTGTTCACACTCAACGACACTTAGTAACATGTAAAACACTTTCTTAACATAAATTTTACATTGTAACGAGCGTTATGTGTTATGTGCGGAAGATTTCCATTATTAATTATATTATTGCTTATTACTTAAGGATCTACTCTTACTACTTTCTAGCTTGACCTGGCAATGTCATCATTATTATATTTCCTATTCATGTATTGCAATATAGTTCTCTAATTGTTTGAAGAGGTATGTTAGGGTAGGTTGTAGATGGGTAGGTTAAGTTAATCAAATATAAGTCAGTGAAAGTAATTTTATGTAGTACCAAAGTTTTCATAACGGCATCTATAATATGATATGAACTAAACCTCGTCATATTAAAATTAGAACCGGAACTCCGAGATTGACAAAAAAAATATTTATTTTAATTTCGTTTAAGTTTTCATTTATAATAAGCCGGAAGGGCTCCCAAATCATAAATAAAACAATACCCATTCTGTACATTCTCGACACTTGCAGCCTCAACACATAATATTTAACGATGTTTCCGTGCAGTGGAAAGTCCGTGGAACAAGCAACAACAAACAAGCGATTGCGAGGCGCTGACGGTGATGCAAGTGGTAAAATAAAATAATATTGCCTAACGTGACCCGACGCCCGTGTCACGTGTCACTACACGGCAATTCACAACGTTTGTGTCTACTCACCGTGTTTACATGCCTTAATTAAAAGTTACGATAAACAATTCCGAAGAAACGCATTTATTGAGAAATTTTCATTATTAGTTATTAATTAATTTAATTTGAATATTTTACCATCTGTATTACTGTTTTGTTTTGACACAATCAACGCTGTTGTCACAATCAACGTTATTGTCCCATTGCTCAGCACGGGTGTCCTCTCATAATGAGAAGGATTAGGCCATAGTCCACCGCGCTGGCTAAGTGGCTAAGGCTATAAATCTCTCAGGTTTCCTCACGATGTTTATTTCACTGTTTAGCAAGTGATAATTAATTTCTAATATAAAAAATAACTTTGAAAAATCAGAGGTGCCTAGGATTTGAACCTCGGACCCCTTGATCGAGATGCCGAGTTTCTTAACCACTAGGCTATCACTACTTAATTGATGAATGATGAACATATTTTTAATAAAATTTGCCCTATTTAGACATTCGCTGTATTAAAAGCGGGATTCAAGAATTATTTATAACGTAACATTCTCATGGGTCATTAAACAAAATAAATCTTGAAAGTCAAATATAAATAAAAACCACCGCGGGCGGTACACTACTTACTCAATAAAATGGGTTATTGGAACATAATTGCACATATTCGGCCTCTCGCTCGACGCTTTAAATTAACCAACACGTATGTAAACCTGTTGCATATATAAAAATGCTCCGATAACCGCGCCTTTAATTAAAGACAAGCTTCTACACACGAGTCTCCGTTTGTAGCTCAGAGTTAAGTAAAAGTTTTCGAAATCTACACATAGACAACTCTACCTAATCTATTAATCTACCCAGCAAATTGGTTAGAGTTGTCTACTTCACGGGCTGTAAAAGTTTCTTATGATTGTTATCCTGAAAATATCTAGTGTCCCCGGCTAAGGGGGACTCGAAAACTAAAAGTAAACAAAAAAGGGGAAGCAGCATAGACACTTTTATATGTAATTTCGATTATATTTTTTTTTCGTTTCCCAGAAAAGCTGACAATCTAGCAAACAGACAGTAATTTTAAAATAACAATCGGACAATCTTTTATAATAATACGTGCAAAAATGTTGCATAACAACAGCAGCCTCAGGTTATTTATAAACCGAAAAAGGCGACCCGCGATAAATATCGACATGTTATGGAATTCCTTGAGGCTCGTTGCCATCGTGGTGTAAGTTGTACGGGGATTTTAATTAATCCTTAAGCGGTTTTTTCACGTTGAGTGAACACGCGATAATCACCCAATCATCGATTACAAGGTCCTTTGAATCTTAATTTTTGCAATAGGTACATGCGAAGGAGATTTTTTAATGCTCTACAAAATCTACCATAAACTGGCAAATGGCAAAATAAAATATGTGTAGGACTGGATAAAAACAACTAATTAGTTATTAAATCAAAAATATTGATAACAACATTATCGAATTTTAAATTTAATAAACGGTTTAAGCACAGTATAAGGATATATACCTTATACTGTGGTTTAAGGTACACTTCCGACCCGCGGCTGTCGCACCGCGTTAGTCGCGAACCTCGGAAGTCCAACTTTACATGACGTGGTTTTTAACCTGAATTGTGGTAGTTTTTCAAGATATGTTATCAAAAGCCTGTTTTATGTATTACTTAAGGCAAAAAAGTGTTGTTACGGAACCACTACCGTGTATGGACATCTGTAAACAACCTGAAATATGTCATGAAACATCGTGTGCAAATTTTATCTACTTGTATTCTTAAATTTTCTTATATAGTGTTAAAATGCAAAAGTGGCTTTATTATTTTTCTAGTAAAATAAAATTTAGCAAAAGTGGCTTTATTATTTTTCCAGTAAAATACGTATGGCGATACTATCTTCGGGTGGCCCATTATTACACATGTTCCAATTTTTATTGACGAGTGGCTGAAAATAAGCGGCCGTTTACCGTAATTACTGACAGGGCGGCATTGACATTATAATTGAGCAATAAATTGATCAATATTTTACATATTTTATAAAAGGAGATATCTTTTATATTCGTTATATCTATAATGTATAACGTGTTAAACGGGTATACATGGATATTTTTGCCAAGTGATGGAAGTTAAGAAATTCTTAGTATAAAAATATTACAAAACTAAATATAAATTAGATCAATTACTATAAAAACAAACTATCCGACTGCTTAAAAATATCTCAAAGGTTATTCCCACATCCGTCAAGCCGTTTAAGCTGTAGCGCGAACCAAAGAACGACCCATACATACGCTCGAAAAGCAGTGTGATAAAAAATTCTGATGCAAAACTGACCATCCTAAGGCTGAATGCACTCAAATCATATCGTTTACATATAGTTTCGTTAACTTCTTTAATTACATTCAACAGTTGTGAGTGTATATAATAAATTCAAAATGGAGGATGCCACTTGGTGCTCAACGTTCATAAATATTCATATATTAGCAGACGTACCTAACACCTAACTGGACATTAACATAATATGATATAGCAAAATATTCTGAGCATACTTTAACGTCTGCTATTTGAGTATAGAGAGAAATTTTAAAACGTATGTCTTGTCGCGATGTCGGATTTTAACGTGGAACTTTCTTGTTTTATTAAAATTTTGTCCTTGTGAAAATAATTATGATTAATAACCTTTTTATGCTAACTAACAGCGTCAATTATTCATACTGCTAACTTTTAAACATTGCAACATTTTTAGAATAAACAATTATTGTTTTCTGCAGTCATGACTATACGTTTGAATTTACTTCGCTGTGAGTGCAATGGACTCACATGTTGACTAATTTGCTAACATCCAAACCGGTGATCGAACCCGGAACCCTCTGAATGGGAGATCAGTTCTGCTCCACGCTGGTCGTCAAAGTCAAACTAATTAGCAAAACAAAAACAATAACCGGAGAATTCGAATGACTTCACGCTCACAAATATTTTCAATATGCTTATAACAATAAAAGAGAATACGAAAACGAGAAAACAACGGCAATTGACGTCATTGTTGAATGTGCAGATGTTACGCTTATTTAAATCTGCTTCTTCCATACTTATGAACCACATGATAAATCCATCAGAAATAAAACGTGAGAAATGCTTGCATGCACTACTCAAACGACATTCAAAATACTGGGGAATCAAGGTTTATTTTTACTAACGCTATTGTTAAATAAATTAAAGTTATAATATGCCATTTAATGATAACCAAACGGGATTATTTCTTCAGTCTTATTAGGACCAGATTTCGTAGCAGTGGAATAGTATCCTATTAACGAAACGTGATATACCAAAATTATAGAGAATCATTCAGTTCTTAAAAAGAAAAACATGAAGTATCAAAGCATGTAATTCAAAACATATTGGGCACCAGAGTAGTGCCCTGAAAAACCCCTTCCGTCATATCAAATCCGTTCCAAAACACATGCAAAATCCTTTAGCAACAACAAAACGGCGTTAGAAATCTCCGGTGTTCCCTCCGGCTTGGCCCCGGTCGTTGAACTGCCATCTGGATTTGAGGGGAGACATTTTGAATGGGCGTTAAGGAGCGCGAGCGTTAGAGCTACATTGATTTAGAGCCGCTGTCGGCTCTTTCGGTCTGCTTGACAAATTGTAATTGGATCGTGGAATTTGAATGCCGTGGGTGTAATTACGAGTCGGCCTATTTGTTTTCCATAGTTACAGATTTTTTCATTAATTTCCGAAATTAATTTAAATTGGTCACATATTGTGCGTTTGTCTTGATGACGCAGTTTAATATTGTTTAGTATAATGATTTACTTCAGATTAGAATCGATTGGCGAAATACTATTATAGTGCCAAAAAACTTTCGAACGCAAGATACCATAGTTAATAACTCTTAAACAATTTTATCACGACAATCACATCAAAACAACATTGAAATAGAGAGATTGTCGTAGACATTCCATCCACTTTAACAAGTAATGATGGTCACAAAAAGAGCTACACGTGCAGGTATTGTTCGGTTAATAACATCCTTGCCGAATGTCTGATTTGGCAAACTCAATTGTTGCTCAATGCAAATAACACTTTTTGCTCGTGTAGACTTAACAAACGAGGCGCTTGTTTGCCATCTAAAAAGAGGCTACCGCTTACTTTGACTCTACATTTTTGCGCTAAAATCTAAATTAAAACTAGTATTCTTCAAAGTGGGTCACATAGGCATAACCGTTTAAAAAAAGTAGAAAGAGCAGCTGTTAACAAGTGAGAAGATGATTTACGAGCTCAAACACGCATAGTAACTGGTAACGTAAAACTTTCCGGGACGATCCATCATCGGCTGAATAATGAAGATTCTACCGAAGTGTGCTGTCAATGTCGATTTAAAAGTAAACAATTTCACATTCCTAAAATAGTCCGCTCTTACCAAACCCGCTTACCGCACTATACGAGTCTGTGCACACGATATAGAATACCTAATAAGCGGATCGGTTTAAGAAATCTCGTGCTTTAACCCGCGCACGGGTCAACGACCCCTGGTACCGGCTAAGCGCAACGCAGGCGCAGGCCTCATTGTTGTCTATATAATAGTTTTGTCTTGCTAGTATACTGTAGTAATTTTGCTTCAAGGTCAAGTGTAAAAATAACCACATATCTGCCGCTTTTGCATCACGATAGTCTAGTGCCAGTCAAGGACGTGTATTGCGTCAAATGCGATGCACTTCGGATAATTTGAACCATTAGGTACGGATTAGCATTCACGATGCGCGTATCGTATCTGAATATTTTCGGTGTTGATAACGAAATTATTGCGTCACAACAGGTACACGCCGATAGAGTCACGTATGACCGGAAGAGTCAACAAATTACGCCTAATGAGGTAATAATATTTTTTTAGGATGTAAACGATCTTTTATTAGGTAATTAGTTAGATAATTAATGAAAATCAAGGAGAAAATAAAGAAATCTATATTTCCTATTGCTTCAAGTGCGAGGGCATCACAATTGTATTTTTTAAATAACTTTGCCTTGAAGGGCAACTATTCTTACATGAAATATCCCAAATTAGTCTTTACGGGCAACTATTTCAGTCTCGACTCCCGTCCTTTCTGAAATTGGTAACAGGTGTCCATGGGTTACTTGTCCTTCCGTTACAAAAAATACGACCACCAAATAAACATTGTCTATCAGTCATAATAAGCTATCGGTAAACGCTCGATAACTGACGAAAGCATAATTTTGCGATGGATACAAACGAGAAAGTTTAGCGAATGCTACCTGTATTTAGCACTGATTTATGGCATGTTTCCTATGACGTATCATTATACCGCATATTAGTTTCGCATCATAAATAAATATTCATCACCTCATTAACTTTGTTAGCACGATATGATATATATTTGATATTCAGTATTTCTAAGCGATGAAGCGATACGGTTGCGTCATTATTAAAGCAATAGAGTTTTTACTCAAATAACAGTCTCTATTTTTATTTAACAATATTATATGAGAAATATTTTTTGTTCAATGTAATATTGGTCGTATCGTATTGCTTATTTACTAATCCATACTATTTCTTGGATCTGATAAAGATAATAATACAATCAGCGGAAAGATGATGTGGAAACGAGTTTGTTTATTTACAAATTGTGGGAAAGTATACACACTAATTATACACTTATACATATGAGAGTATACGATGAATAATTTTGTTACTACATTCAACAGCGTATATAAGGAACAGATATGATTACGTTATCGACATTCTAAGTAAGCTTTGTCTAATCTATATCAACGTCTAGATTGTCGCTTATGCGTGTTTACGATTCACATTTAAACGATTAGGAATGGTTCCCTGCAAAAGTAATAGAGTCAAACGCCTTTGTTGAATCAATTATCTAATAAATTGTAGTTTGTCTCCACACGGCATCGAGTACAAGAAACTGAATAGCTGTAACAAAAAACTAGATGCCATTGTTACACGCATGCACTGCCGCGAATTCACTTGCTTCTTGTGCACCTGCGGTGTTACCATTGTCTGCTTTGCGTTCGAGCATTCCGTTCCATCAATCGGGGCGGTGCCACCGATCCGAGCGCGAATATCGAGCGAGTGTTACATGGTACCGTATAGAAAGCGTGGGCGATCCGATCGGCAATTAATGACAACATCGAGATCTGCTTCTTGCTTCTTGCCATTGTTCTATTGCCAGCTTTAATTAGTGGCGAAAGTCTAACGAGAGTGCCGCGTGAAAGTTCTCTATACACACGCCTTGTCCCACGTGCATCGTTACTTTTTATGTTGTTGCAAGCTTGTTCCACGGCTCGGTTACAGTCGTTTACATCGATTACGTCTCAAGGACGCAAGGATTATTTCATACTTGTAAACGCTTTTCTCTTTATTATTGCAATTATCGCAACTTTTGGCGACAAAAACTGACAAATTAAAAAAAAACCTTTATTCTAAAAATTCTGTTAAAACGTTTAAATTTAATGTTTTTACATTTAAATTGAGCATTATTTTTCCAGCAACCTACAGTCTTGGCTAAGTATAGCGTTCACAATAGGATAACTACTTGTTTTGAAATGATGATTATATTTCTTGAATGATGTCTTTAAAGTAATGCCTGATATTAGGAGTTATAAAATTTTCTTATGTTAGCAGTTTAACTATTTCTTGTAACCTAAGTGTTTTGTTCGAATAAAAAATGGGTTGAGTTTAATATTAGTATTTTATTAAAATGGTTCAGTGTAAAGATGACGATCATTGCTCTGCTAGGTTGAGAAATTCTCTGAAAGTACAATTCAACCACAAAACTGTCAGAATTTCAAAAGTGCAAACTTAGAACAGATTTTCTCGAATACTTGCGGTTTGGAAAATCAAGTAGGCACTTAATTGCAATATTGAGAATGAGGTCGTCATCAAAGGTTATTGAAACTGAATCATTTATCGCGGCTACGTTGCGGTTTTACGCCTCGTTGTTGTATCTGATTACGGGCTTTTTATTTTTATTTGCGAACTACTTTTATAGCTGATTTGAACTCTCCTGTCCTAAATAAACATATGAAGTGATGTGTTAAAAATTTAGTCCTTGATACATTTGTATACTTTACATACTGCAAGATCCTTTTTAATATCAGTCATATAACCTACTTGATATATGTGAAAAGTTTTAGACGCTAATTTTTTTTTAAGAAATTCAAAGATCGGACCATAACTTTCATACATATTGTATCCAAACTAATTAAATACACACAGAAGTCTATATGTAATACATTTTTCCCTAACAGTAATTTCCATGTGTTTTGGGAGTCTTACCAAATATTTTGTCACATTTCTATGTATCTTCAGCTTTCTAAAAGATCTGTGTGTGCATAATAGCAAAGTACTGCACACAGTCCCCCAAGTGAACCGGTTAAAGTAGTGGTTTTGTTTACGCATTGTTGTGTTCGGGTTTAGAGCATGCTCGAAAGTGCAATTACCGGCACAAGTGGCTTTAAAGGGTGGTGGAAATAGGGGTTTGACAATAGAAATAATCCTACTTTTTGTTAGAACAACAAAGGTGTTGTTTTTGACGACAGACGCTTTGATTTGAGAACATATTGAAGATAAGATATATACATAGATACGACTATGGGTCGTATTATCAAAAAATTGATATCTGTATACCTATACTCAAATAGTAAACCACTTTACATAATTACAATGTCGTTTATTATCAGTATATTTCAATTTGAAGTTAGAATATTATTGGTAAACTAAATAGTAGTAAGAACTTTTGATCCTTCGAGCCGGATAACTCAAAAATACATAGAATCTAAAAACTTGATATCGATTATAACATAATACACAACAAAATCATTCAATCAAATCTGTATCGAAGGTTTACAGTTTCATCCTATTATCGTCAATGTGAAACAGATACGACAATATATCCGATTACTTATAATCTCTGATATATTACAACACCGCAAAGCACAGTAGCAACGCATGAATCGAATCAAATCGAGAATGATACTATATAATTATGACATTTTAATAAGTTAATCAATTACCGAACATATATATTAGACAACATTTTGGATTTTTTTGAGTGCACATAGACAATATCTCTAAATTAAAATATTATTTATTTTGTTCTAACCAAAAATCTTAAGAGCAAAATGTGAAACAATGAAAAGTAAAAATATATTTTTAAAAAGTGACATGTCAATAGCATATATATATCTATATAGGTGGTAGTGTAAAAACAGGTAATTATGTAATTTATAATATCCACGTCAATGTAGATGAGGTTCCATTGTGGAATGTTCTCACGGCAGACGCCATTTTCAGGTTTTCAACCACGATAATTGGGCTCATCTTCGAGCTCTTGGAAAACAAACGAGGAAATTAATGTTGGATTTTAATTAAGATGCAGATAATTATTCAAAAAGATGGATAATCTTCGTTAATTATATTAATGATCGGGTCAAAGACAATTAGGCTTTTAACCGAGGGTCTTAAACTAAATATTTAAAAAAGGCTTTTTGACCATGTTACTAAAAATGTTTTAACTAGGAAAAATATCGCAATTAAAACTTCGTAATCTGCGAATGTCAAAGAAACAATTTTCATTAGCGAGTCAAAATCTTATCATTATATGACTGAATGCGCCACTGACCGTAGAAAATTTTCATTTGGTCCTTTGTTTTAAATAATAGTTTTAAGGTGTTGGCTATTCTATTTTTGTATGCGGGTAATAAGTCCGGTATTGTTTCTATATTAAGTACCCATATAATCGTTTGCCATGAGAGGTACGTAAAATAAATAACATTAAAAGACATAAAATTGATTAACATATATATTAAGGTCATCAATTTTCTATGAACCCGTATATAATGTTAACTATGTTCATTATAATAACTTTTAAGATAATATTTGGAACAATAACTTGAGGTTGTATTAAAGTAATGCGGGACCTTTTCAATTTTTTCGTTGTAGTGACCCTTGTACACCAATTGTTATTAAAATGATTACAATATACACAATACACACAATACAAAATAAAATAAAAGTACATTATTTTTACTGAAACTTATTAAACGGAATCTATTGAGATAAACATGAAAGCGCAATCAAAAAGACCAAACCATATTAGTTGTTGTAACGCAGTGTCAATCCCAGCAACTGAAAAAACATAATGACAAAAGAGAAGTTGAGGCACGAGATTGATTGAATTAGAGCAAAGGCCCCCTCGAGTTCGTTTGACGGGATCTATGTGCAGTGTACACATTCAATTTAGGTAATTGGACGCACAGCCGCTGCAGACGTTCGCACTGATGAATGAAAATTTCAACAACACAGATGAACCGTGAAAGCACTATAAGATAAATTCGTGTGATTTGATGACTAATTGATTTTTCAGCAAGAACTTTGGAAAATACGCAATAAGTTGAGACTGAATTACTCCCAAGGTTATGTACAGGATTATCCGCTACCTAAATCGATTTATCACGCATGAAAATATATAAGTAACTTCATCGCAAGAAAATCCACTAGATTTTACGCCTACCAGAGCGAATATCCTCTTATCGCCTTCCGATTCGATCAACGCATCGACTTTTTCAAGATTGGTAAATGTTACAGGTCACTATATCACGTAACAGTAACATGTTTGGATTAAAGTGGTTATAAAATGAATTCAACATTATCAGCTCGCTGCCAAATTGAGCGTTTCGGATCGCAATAAACATACGCAATATCGTAACGATGAATATGTAATACGTGCGTAAGTGATTGTACTGTTAAATAATTTCCATCGCACTACCTGAATGCTAATTGAACAGGAGATAAGAAATCATCCACATAAATTAGCAGAAGCGGTACTTTGAAGAAGTTTCCGCGTTTCAATCGTAAAGGAAAACTAGGAAAAATTATTTTAAGTGGCTCATGTTAAGAATCGACACGATGTTGTGAATAACATGCACTTTCACTCGTTTCGAGATTTCCATCATTGCACTGACAACTTTCCAATACGGATGCGCAAAAGCGTGGATGACCATTCTTTGAGCGGTGCACTGAATCCGCGGCGTCATGCGCAATCATGTTTCTTATCGGGAAAGTTTTTGAGGCACACCGAATACATTATTTTATGACTGCTCGGTCTCATTGTCGATGGGAAAATCGTGGCGAGCATTCTTTTTGTCGATCAGTGAAACCGGCTCCGACATTGTTATCGCACCAATGCGAGCTATCGGGAATCAGTTAAGTATTATGATCGCCATTCAAAGGGGAGTTCACAATCCGCTTTTAATTTTGCAATTAGCGTCGTAACGAATTGGAAAGCGCCGGCGACATTGACATCACTCGTGTGTTCTTTGGTGTAACGAAATTGTTTTTAGCGAGAGAATTCTTTATCAGTGCGCAACATGAGCTAATGGCGCTGGCGATTCAGAGACACAATTATCCTCATATAAAGAATTTCACAATTGCTCGCTGAAGCGAGTGATTACGGAGTTAACTGTAATAATGAAGTCGCGGTATCCTTTTGAATGAAAATAATGTCCTTAAAGCCTAAACAGTCTCGTGATTGACGGTAATGGTACGAGCGCAATCATTATACCGCAAGCGGGTAAACAAGGGGGACAGGTGGTCAGGATACTAATCATGAATACAAAATCTACGATTCATTCCATTGCCAATAAGGAAATTAACGGAAATTTACGTGCGTGACAAGTTTTATAAGTTACAAGACAATAACAATAATGTACACTAGAATAATGGAGATGGCTTACAACATTTTCTTGGAATTAATCACGGAACAGTTTAATGAGAAAATCTATTCGTTATGCAAATGCAATTTGTTCGTTTCGTTAGTCTCTACTTTCAAATGAAACAGCAGTAATTGTACTTCTCTCTCTTATCTTCTAAATACATGTACAATGTTTGCCGCCAGTTACAACACTGTTACGTCAAAATAGTGACTTGGACAAATTATTTTATATAATAATTTTATGAATTTAATGTATGAAATGTGATTCGAATTTGGAAAGTCATGGAACAAGTGCAATTTCTTTCAATAAAGCCGAAGGCAAAAGTACAGTAATTAGTACATCTAACATTTATAATCGTGTATCAGTATTTAAGTGAAATGCGTTTTGATAATTTGCTGTAATTTATAAAAGACAATTGTTATTATTGTCAGTAGATATAAACTGTTTAGATCTAAAATATGTCTTTATTGCTCTGTCATTGCTAATGTTAATAATTTTGATGACAACATTATAGCAACAATAAAATACAATGAATGACTTTAATTCAGAGCAACATTTGTATTTGTAGACATTGAAATATGAATAAAGATTTTCCCTAACATTTCTTAAATAGAAAGGTGAATTTAATAACTTAAAATTATGGAAAAGTAGCATTAAAATATGTAGGGAAGAAAAATCAAAGAAAGATAGACCGTGATATAAAGATGAGTACCTAATACTGTAAACAGACAGACAACAATTTCATTAGGGGTATCAACGTCAATTTTAAGTTTGGCATAAATAAGATATTCTCCTTAAAACATTTGCAATATTTTAATAAAATGTTGTTGCTAGCACATAATATTGGAGATTTGCCAAAATATTATTTACTTACTAATTAGTAATGTACTCAAATCTTTCATCATTAATCATTACACATTATTACAATTGAAATGAAAATACAACACAATTTAACTAGTGACAACATCGAGGGCTGAATAATAAACGTCAAAGCCGATATGGAAGGCGGCAGAAAGTCGGTTGACTTAACAAAATTGACCCAGTTTTGAAGGCTTTGGTCAAATGTAACACACATAATAAAATCAATATATTATTGTGTTTTACTTATTACCTGTAGGTCAGATGTGATGAACGGATAATATAGAAATAGTATAGGTGGTCATGGCCAGATAGATATGAACAAATGTACATGATGTAAAATGTTAATTTGTGGTTAGAAAAATGTAGTCATTAATGAAGATTAATTACCTAAATGTTAATTTGTATGAAATAAAAAAATCATTATACTATGTCACTATAAGGGCCTGATAAGTTTAGGATTCCATATTCTTTCTCCTACCAAGCAGATTTAAGTGACATGAAACGTATACTTAATAAAATTAAAAATCGAATCCCGAAAGTATGTATAGCTCATGTCACCTACGAAAATACTAGAATGTGTCTATAACTGTAGAAAGTGTATTTTATCATATTTTTGGGCTTTAGAAATATATTTACATAACCTTTTCATTTTAAACCAAACACTTTTAATCTCTTTATACGAAACGAGTTTCGGCATTCGGTTCAAGTGCTCTCCACACTGGATTCGATTACGTTCTATTGTAGCACGAGTGCAGTCCTCAGACAATTGATAACGCAGCCTTCACGACAAGGTTGCGTTCAATACGTACAACACCATTAACCCAAAAACGCGGGCAAAATTATAGGTGTGTGTTCGGTGGCGCATGCATGCATATATTATGAACCTTTTACATCGAGTTGTTTATGTACGCAATAATAAATATTTTAAGTTCGTTAACTGTTACGAAAGTTTAGTAATTTTCCATTGAATTTCTTACAGTGGATCTAAATTTTAAAAATATTGGTATACATATTTCCTACATAGGTCTAAAGATTAATTCGAACCTTGTAATTTATAATCAGTACAGCCGTCGAGACTACAGATAATCAAAAACAATAATAAACCCATCTATTTAAACCTCATTTGGATGAAAATCGTTCGTTACACGTTATATTTGATGATCATATATAATTTCTCCTTATAATTTTTTATAGATAAAAAAATATGATTTACCGAATTCATAATTACCTATGCAATATGTACAATTGTTTACGTAAACACAGTTACGCAATGCACTTTGCATGTGTATTTATTTTCGTTTGCAGATAGCTGAAAGTGAGCTCGATAAGATTGTCGAAGTGCGCTATATTAATACCAGTTTACGTGTTCGTGCACAATTACACCGAACGATCACGCACGAGGACATGCGTTTAATTAGACGGCAATGGGAGAAAGTGCGTGTAACGTGTGTGTATGCATAAAGTCGTTCTCTTCGCGGTATAGCCGGTGCCGCCGTGCTTGTGATGCCTATTATGATTAAAGTAGATAACGAGTATACATCTGTGTCTGTAAGTGGACACTGCTGCCTATGGATATTATTCCAGATAGCATCAAAGCCCTACCTTAAGCCCAAATTGAAATGCGTTGTGTAAGTGTACCACGTAGTAGCATTAGTGCCAATGCCAAGGGAGCCTGGAGACCGCCTCAGTACCTACCCATGTAGTTTCAGATCGATCCGAAATCAAACTTCAAAATCCGAATGAACTCTTTGTCAAATTCATATTTTTCGGAGCGTGACGAGCGGGGGAGTGTGGATTTGCCCATACTTTGATCTGTACACGTACACATAATCGGGCAAAATAACCATTTCGCAACATCCACGACCACCCATTTGAAGGTGGTAGAACCCTTTGTGATTCGTCTCCGGAGGCACCACCGCCACACCTATTTCTGCCTCATAACAGTTTTCTGGTTTGAAGGGTTTGGTAAGGAAGACATACTTTTCCGAGGCATTCTAGCTTAGTCCTCAGGGGTAGCGGCGCATCTGTGGACGAGCTCAGGTAGGAGTATCTAATCCTATCTGGGGTTGATTACAGATGTCCATGGGCGGCAGTAGTGACTTACCATCAGGTGGCCTACATGCTCGTCTGCTACTCCTATATTATAAAAAAAAATTCACGTCTTTAAAAATATCTCACCAAGCCGAATTGCATCTGCACGATGAAACCTAATGACTTATTGCACTTGCATAACGGAAACATATTTATTGGCCAGATAGGTATGCGGCGTGCATCTGCTCTAGTTTTTTGCATAAAGGTACGTAACTGCACATCAGATATACACTCATTTTTTTCTGAATAAAGCTGTAATTACGTACCTACATCATTGGTCCAGATAATTAATGTGTCCAGTGTTTATTCATTTTGTCTTACGTAAATAACATCTGCATCTGTTTGTGTGCATGTGTATAACAAACACAATATTTCATAAAAATATTTTACTTCATATATCCTAAGATTGCTAAGAGACAATGTATATATGTAAAACAACATACTTATTTTAAGTATACATAAAAACCAGCGATAGTTCCAAAACACAGCCACTACATAATTGCACTACATTTATTTTTAATAAAAACATCACAATTTTAATACTATCTAGTCCGGTCCATGTGCACGGTCCCTTAACATGTGTCACCTTAATTAATAACTACAGTTATGAGTCGCGTATGATTTTAGAACCTGTTTGTCGGCCTTCGCAATTGCTCCTCAGGACGGATTCTCATTTAATTAACTTGACTCAACTTATAAATAGCAGGCCGCGAGTTATGACGTAAATAATCGCTTCATTCAAAGATCTTCCCTTGGGATTAAATCGGGAATCGGGATGCATTCGTGGGATTCGATTTTTCTATTTGACTAAAGAAAGAAAGAATATAAGATCAACATATTTTTAAGTGAAAGTGATAAACCACTTAGGTGTTTGTCTAGCCGGGGATCGACTCCGGAATCCTAGTAGTTCTACCTTCGCTACGCCTGTCATCAATTTTACAACCATACACAGGTTAAATAAATAATTTATTAAAATAAATTAACTAGAAATTTGATAAATCCCCTTGACTTTTAATCAACTATTTATTACTGCCAATATAATTAATTCACTGCAATTAAATATCTTGTACGTTGTTAATAGTAGTTATTGACCTCTTATCTGATTATATATTTATTATTATATTATAACGCTTGTTTGTCCGTTTGTTCCAGTAACTTGTAAAAAATATCATTTAATTTTGATATTTTTTGGGTTTAAAAACTTTTGATAAAGTTATTTAAATGGTGGATATTTTATCTCCCTACATCGAATAAGACGTATATTGGAGAGCCGGATATATAAGAGACAGCCGAACTCGCTGTGGGTTCCGTGCCAGCAAATTATTATTTTTTACATGTATTCGTAGATATAGGTGTATATTTCAAGGAATAGAGCCCGGTGATGGACAGACAGCGGAGGCTTAGTGATGGTGCCAATTTTTCCACTTGAGTATGGAGCCCCAATAAACTAAATTTGTTTCAAAAATGCCATATTGTAACAAGCAGATAAAAAAATCAACAAATAGGCTAAATACTTCTAATATAATCACAGGGGTAAGAGAAAGCTAAAACTTATATTATTTAAAATTTGTATTAAGTCTACGAAAAAGAGACTTTGAATTCGAATAAGTGACTTTTTTTATTTACGAAACAAAATTACTACAAATATAAATTTACTACAGTATCATCTTATTATTTTTGTTGACAAATACAAAGTCGCAGGTATAACTTAGTCACTTATAATTATAGTACTAATGATTACAAAGTGTAAACAGCTATTTCATGGCTTTATCAAAGGCTCGCAGAGGTTATTATCGGAGAGGTCATAAGGCCGAGTTTAAATATAGCTGATGACTTAATTGTTGTCAGTTTGTTTTATTTAAGCAATATCGGGCAGTCGGGCCTAAAAGGGTGTTAGGGTGTTACCGGTGGTGGCTAAGACTTAAGACTCATGTGTTTTAGGGGTACGTTCAACCATTAGTCCTGGTTATTATAATTTGAAGAGCAGTCATTCGATTTAGTTGCAGGTGAACTGCACTTGCCTTAAAGACAGCGATTGCTAACTGTGTTATAGACAGTTTGGATGCAGGTTAGCCACAAAAGGAATGTTTTTACTTTCGGGGTAAAAAGTAACCTAAACAGTATCTCTTATAAAATATCACAAACAAACACCTTTCATGTTTTTTTTTTATTTGTATAGCTAAATAAAGATTACTTTATTTCAATTTCTGTATTTACCTGAGACGTTACACAAAAAAGGCAAAAAACGTCCGTTTTAAAATCCGTATAAATATTTGAAAATATAATCTTAGAATTTGAATAGTTACCTACTATAAAAGATATTTTCTAATCTTGTTCATTTAATGGCTTTCCAATTCTTATTAAAATGGCGTTTAAGGATGCTGAACATAATTTTGTGATACTCTTAACTCGTACATTATTTTTTCCTGAAATTGAAATTGTTACATGACATTAGCGGAAACAGTTTTTTATAATATCTACTTTCAATAAGATATACCTAATCATACCTACATAAAAACGTAGGTACGTACCTACCTACGTCTGGTTTCTCATTCGACATAAAAGACCTTGTAAAATCATCTACACCTTCATTCTTTTTTTTTTTTTTTTTATATTTGAACCTGACGATAAAGCAGACGTGCTACCTGATGGAAAGTAGTCAACGTCGCCTATGGACATTTGCAACACCAGAGGAGTCGCCAATGCATCGCCGGCTTTGAAGGAGAGCTGTTTTTGCACCTTTTTTGAAGAGCCCCATGTCATAGCGCTCCGGGAATACCTCAGAAGGAAGTTCATTCCACATTTTGCACGTCCGTGGCAAGAACGTCCGCGCAAATCGAACCGTGGAGGACCGCCACGAGTCCAGTTGGTGTGGATGGAACTTCATCCTTCGGCGAGTGGTGCGATGGAGGAACGGTGATGTAGGCACCAGGTCAAATAGTTCCTGGGAACACTCACCATTGTAAAGCCGGTAGAACACGCAGAGGGAACCTATGTCCCTCCGTAAACTTAAAGGTTCTAGCCGATCGGAAATCCTCGGATCGTTGACGATTCGTACTGCGCGTTTCTGTACGGAGTCAAGTGGGTTAAGTTGGTATTGGGGTGCTCCTGCCCAGAGATGCGAGCAGTACTCCATGTGGGGTCTCACTTGCGCCTTATAAAGCAGAAGGAGTTGCCCCGCAGTGAAGTACCGCTTCGCTCTGTTCAGAACGCCCAGCTTCCTTGATGCCAACTTCGCCTTAACGTCCAAATGACCCCGGTATTGCACATCACACGATATGTCAACTCCTAGGATCCCTATACTTTTATCAATGGTGAGTGGAATTCCCTGGAACCGTGGCGCTATGACGAATGGGGTTTTTTTAGCGGTGAACGCGCAGACTTGCGTCTTCGTGGGGTTGAACTCAACAAGGTTAAGTCGACCCCATGTCGAGACCTGCTCCAGAGAGTTCTCGATTTCAGACACAAGTCGGATTCTGCTTTCCTCCACGAGAGTCCGAGAGGTGTTTGCACGGCCTGTGTACACAGCATCTCCCGTACTATCATCTGCATAGCAATGAATGCTGCTAGATTTTTGCAACATGTCATTGATATGCAGAATGAATAGCGTGGGAGAGAGGACAGAGCCCTGGGGCACGCCAGCATTAACAGGCTTCGTGTCTGAGCAGCACCCGTCAACTACGACTTTGATTTGCCGCTCAGACAGAAAACTGGCTGTCCATGTGCACAACCTCTCGGGAAGACCGTAAGATGGAAGCTTCGCGAGAAGGGCCCTATGCCAGACCCGGTCAAAGGCCTTTGCGATATCCAGGCTAACCGCCAACGCCTCACCATTACTCTCAACGGCTTGCGCCCATCGGTGTGTGAGGTACACCAGAAGATCACCAGCTGAACGGCCCTTGCGGAAACCATATTGGTGATCGCTGATCAGCTGGCGATCCTCGAGGTACCTCAGAAGCTGGGTATTAACCACACGCTCCATTACCTTTGAGAGCAAGGAGGTTATCGCAATAGGCCTGTAATTAGCCGGGTCACTGCGGTCACCCTTTTTAGGAATCGGGTGAACGAGGGCTACCTTCCACGAAGACGGTACTTCACCTGTGGTATAGGAAAGCGAGAATAAACGCGTTAAGATGGGAGTCAACTCGGGAGCACACGTCCTCAGCACCACTGCGGGGATTTCGTCCGGCCCACTCGACTTCTTGACATCAAGGGACAATAGAGCTCGCCTGACAGCTTTCTGCGTAAAGCGTATATCAGGCATAGAACCCTCACACCGCGGGATGGTAGGCGGTGTGGCCCCCTTGTCATCAAGAGTCGAGTTTGAGGCAAAGAGGTTGCCCAGAAGATCGGCTTTCCCCTTTGCCGTGTGGGCCAGAGAATCGTCTGATTTCCGCAGGGGCGGTAGTGAGGAGTGACAGAAATTACCCACGACAGCTTTGGCCAGCGACCAGAAGGCTCGACTCCCGGAGGGGTAACCAAGTAGTCGCTCGCCAATTCTGCCAATGTGCCTAGACTTCGCCTTGGCCATATACTTCTTTACTGAACGGGAGGCAGCGTTAAGTGCGGTTCGTAACTCGGGGGTCTTCGGATCCTTGCACGCGTGTGCTGATGCCCAGGCTTGGTAGGCCTCTTGCTTATGACGTGAAGCCTTAGCGCAAGGCCCATCAAACCAGGGCTGACTCCGCCCACCGACGGACACGACAGAGTTTGGAATGAAGCATTCCATACCCTGCCGTATGACGTCGGCCACAGAGTCAGCGCACGTGCTAGGATCACCCGAGACGAAGCATAGCTGCCTCCACGGGTACGAGGCCAGGAATTCCCGGAGCCCGTCCCAATCTGCTGACCTGTAGTGCCAAACTTGTCGCTTCCCCGGTGGTCGAGCCCCCGTGGGACGCGACAAGGGCACAGAAGAACTTACCAAGCAATGGTCAGAAGATCCAAGAGGAGCCTTGACCATCACTTGGTAGTCATCAGGATAGTTGGTTAACAGAAGATCCAGCAAAGACGCAGTATGGGTCTCAATATCAGGTACCCTAGTATGACCGGGTACGACCTGGGAGAGCCCATATGCCAAGGAGAAGTCATACGCAGTTCTTCCGGCGAAGTCCGTGATTCGGGAGCCTAGCCATTCAATATGGTGGGCATTGAAGTCACCCAGAATGACCAACTCCGCCGAAGGGCACTGCTGCAGCATTTTGTCAGTCCCCCACTGGACGTGCTCGAATAGTCGAGTTGTCTCAACATCTCCGCTGTAGGACCTATAAAGGCACGCGTAGACGCGGGTCTGCCCCCCAATATCCACGCGCACCCACAACAAGGATAGGTCCTTGTCTTCGAGGCAGCTGAGACGGCGGCAGCAGATATCATCCCGAACATACACACATACCCCGGCTCGACGCCTGAAGGCATGTTCTAAACTGTAGCCGGGGTAATTTAAATACGATGTTTCGCCCGAGGGCGATATCTGCGTCTCCGTCAAAAAGAGAAAAGCCGGCTTTGCCGTCTCAAGGTGGTGATGGACGGCATCCAGATTGGAATGGAGCCCCCTGATGTTGCACATGTCCACAGTAAGTGTGGAGGAGGTCGCCGCTGAGTAAACGTTTCCCTTATTATTCTGCCTTTTCATTCTGGTGGTATAAGAAAAAGAGGAGGAATTTGAAAGGACTTGCGATGCTCCTTCGACGCCTCTCGGGACAAGGTGCGGATCCCGTAGCGCCGTGCTCACAGTGGTAATGTGGGATGCTGGCGCGGGGGACGGAAGGGCCCCCGGTCCCCCCCGTGCACGACTACCCGGCTCCACTCCGGTCTCTTACTCCGGCAGGGTAATCGTGCAACGGGATTTTTCGCCGGTTGGCGGGACAGCCTCCCGGGCCAGAGGTTGACGGTGTTACCCGGGTTCGGGTCCCCAACTAACCGGCGGGCGGCCAGCGGAAAACCGTTTCACCGGGTCTCCCTGGCCCCCGCGCCAATACACCACGCCTCCGAGAGCAACGACGCCTAGAAGGACCCACCGGACCAGAAAGGTACGCCGTCGGAAGCACCACAGAGGATGGGAAGGGAGGATAGGGGATGAACTGGCTCCCAGGCGCACTACCGAAACACAAAGAGTCGTTATTAGCGGTAGACTTCGGCCTGAGGGTGGTAGCTAGCCAGGCAGATCCCACGAAGAGATCTTACCACCAAGCGGGACACCTTTGGGAATTACGCCAGGCAGTGTCAGATCCAGCAACCAGTGGGACCGTCGCAGTAAGATGTTAAATGCCCGAGTAGACGCTGCTGCCCATCTACCCGGTAAAAACCCTTAGTCGCCTTCTACGACACCCACGGGCAGGTATGGGGTGGTCTATTCGCCGCCGGAGCCACACGGCACAACGGTCTATCCTATAGAACAATTATAGAAATATAATACACAATTTATATACTTAACGCGGAGTCCGAGCGACAAACCTTGCGGCTCGGAGCGAAGGCAACATCCTGTATCCGATGATTCAACAGCTTCCTTAGAGAGAACAATTTTTCCTGCATTCGCGTTAAACAAACCGCCACTTCCAGTTGTAATAACAGAAAAAAAGTTACATTTACGTCTCTTCCGCTGACAAATCGATTGTTATTTTACTACTAAGTACTTTAGGGTGATTGCAGACTTGCTACTTTCAAATGCCCTATAATGATTACATATAAGCGAAAAAAATAGTCTCCGAAATTAACAGACATCACATACTATGATTTCAACAATCCATTAACATGCTTGACATTATTTTATAAATTTATGAGTGTCATATGTTATGGATCCGTCGTTTCATCACTTTGCGAAAGTGTGGTATTAATACATAGTCACTGTCAGTCGTTAAATCGCTACCCCAAATACACGTCTAAATGTATTTTATGTATCTACAAACTAAAAATATTGCTAGATCTACAAGGTCCCAACTAAAATAATATACATATGAAATTAATAACTAAATCTCGCTTATTACAACAAATTTATTATCTTAGCGGTTAACATCACACTTGCGGTTTATTTAGAAAGCGATACAACCATTTCACTTAAATACAAAAGTTCTATTTGAGAACGTTACGATTTGGCCCAAAAAAGTTCAATCATCTCAATCCACTAAAGCGATTCCAATCCAATCGCACGACTGTACGTGCGTGTCCGTTGTGCAACGTACAATAAACACCCGTGAACGGCGTGCGGTATGAATGCAATCATGCGGATAAGTGAACGACGTGTTTACGACAATCGCATAATCGTCGTGTTCAAAAATAAGTGAGTTATCATCTTAACGGTAATGTTATTTACCGTAGTGCGGGCTAAAAAAAGCGTAAGTGTAAAAAAGTCCTCTGGTGTTGAAAATGTCCATAGGCGACGGTGATTGCTTTCCATCAGGTAGCCCATCTGCCTTATCGTTAGGTTAAATATAAAAAAGTCACTTTAAAGCAATACTTAGTCTTCAGTAAAACATAAGTAACCTAAAGGTACGATTATACTATTTTAAGCTGTTATTGGTTTCATTGTAACTAATTAGCGTTTCTAAGTCAATAGACGTTTCGAGCCAATTACTGTGCCTTTCGAAGCATGGAAGTGCGTATGAAATTTAGCCAATAGCCTTCACTCATTCAGCTCTAGATACGCTCGATATTGCATAATTTCGTAGATTTAGACGAATTTTACGATCTATATGAGTCTATAAGTACTGGTAAGTCGCAAGTCCGGTTGGGCCCTTAGTATTTCACGTAGAGTTCGCTGTCACGTAAGTAATAGTTTCAACTGCAATAGTTTCAACTGTCGAACATCTTTAAACATGGGGAAGGGAGGTAAGTTTACAAGTTCTTAGTATTTTACAAATAAGGTATATATGTACATACACACATATTTTTGTATAATAACTATTTAGATCTCAAAAATCACAAGGCCATCAAGTCCATGAAGCAAACCGTAGCGCAATAAAACTCAATTAAATGTTATTTTTCCTCGTTTGAAAATCAAATCGCAAGTGGTATTTCGAATCGTGGACCAATTAAGAACAGTTTTTAATATCATCAAGTGTTTATTGCCGTCTGGTGTATCAGAAACCGGTGGACCGTCACGATGTGAAGTATATGCGTATATTGAAGCTACGGAAGTTACGGTCTTGCTGTATCGTGTCCCACTGTTGGGCGCGTGGGCTTTTTTATTGAACCAAATGAACCAAACGAGCGTGCAGTTCACTTTATAGGAATAATCCCTACCACAGTTAAACATGTGACATCCGTAAGATTCAAGTCATTTCTGTAGTCATTAATTAATTTTACTATATTTATTAATTAATTGAGCGGTCCTATAGCATGGACCTTGGACGGCATGAAACAATACTTAAATATTTTAAAACTCGACGTTACTTTAGACAAGTGACAACTGATTTAGAATAGGTTCATAAACAAGCTGATTTGCGCTGATTGCCAACTTGGTCAAATCAATCTTTGATGTTTCCGTCACCTGGATGCGAATCTAGATTTCTGAATCTCATACCACAGTAGTATACGCCGATTTTTAACATAATTCAAGTGTTTATTGCTGAACGGCGAATCAGAATCCACCAGACCGTCACGGTATACACAAGGAACGCCTCGCTGCATATTGATCACTTTAATAAACAACTTTTTGTGCAGACGCCATCTTGCTTATGTTATAAGCGTCACATTTGGGAGTTCAATATACAAATAAAATAATGCGATTAGCTGCGAGATTCTTTAGTTTAAAACTATGTATTTATTTTATAATATATAGTTGTTACGTATTTAAAATGAAGAAAAATCAAAATTACAAAAAGTGCTGTTCAACACCTATATAATATACCTTTCATTACATAATAATTTTACTCTTTATTTCGCGAACTTACTTTGTTTGAAAGGTTTATAACCGTAGGGTTGGGTTAGTTTAGGTTATTCTTTCAACAAATTCGTAGGCCTATAAAATGTCAAATCAAATGTCTACTTCTGTAAGATTGACCAGAATCCAGTAGACCATGACGTTAACGTTATACGCGACGTCAACGTCAACGGAAGCAGCCGCCTCGATGCATAATGATAATTTTAATAAGTTTTTTGTGAAGACGCCATCTTTTCGTTATGGTTGAAGCATATCGCTCGTGACGTAAAATAATGTTAGGGAAGTGCCAGGATTATTTTTACATAAATAAACATGTAACAGTCTCATCACTTTCATAATGTATACTTATTATAAAATTAAAAAAAAAGATGCACTTATTCAGACCTATTCGTATGATACCACTAGTATAAGATGCGATCATGTTATTTCTATGTTGAATCAAACTATGTTTAATACTATAATAATGACATTAGTTTTAATATTTCAATTGATATACCTACAATTCTGCAGACGGATCTAAAGCTAATCAGCAGGAAAAAACTTCTTTAACATTAAATAAGGAAAAATAAAAAATATGCTGGTAAATCCAGTTTTATCAGTAATTTCAAGTTCATTTTCAATCGCGTAGTTTATATGGTAGGTGCAGTCTACCTTAAGCCTTACCTAATGAGGGATTCGCACGAAAGCATACCCATAAAAAATAATCCCCAACCCCAAAAGCTACATCGTTACGCTAATGACAATAAAAGACCACCAAAAACTCCAATATCGAAAGACCAACCGGATTTCACTAATTATTTGTTTATGGGGAACATCGATAAATATAAAAAGTTAGTCAAATAAATTGCAAATTGATTGAATTTATATAACAAAAAAGTGAACGTGTAATCTTTATGTATTTATTAGTAATGATCTTGCGTTTTTGGAGTGACCACTAATGTTGCCAAGTTTTTTGATTTTCACGGGACATCCCAATTCTTTAAAACAAGTATTTTACATAAAAGAAATTATGGATTTGTCATTCGAGGTCAAATGCCTCCTATAAGTATGTTTTCCAATCAAATCCGAAGAATCAGAACACAGCAGCACAATCATTGCCCCTGTAAGGCAGAAATACTTCTAGATGAAACTCTAAAAGTACTGTATTTGACAAGTAAATAAAATGCAAGATAGTACGGCTTGTAAAAAAACTGGCATGACAATTCTTAAACCGGTATTTCTGTAAATGTTTTATTTGAATGTTGTTTTACACAGAAAGAAAATATAAGGAAAATTTTAAACATATGTTCAATCATTCGTACAATTTCAATGTTAAAATCTAAGAGAATTCTTCGACAAGTGTCGAGAAGAAAGCTTATACAAATCTACATATAGGTACACATCCACCGAATTCCTTAGATGTTGCTACATACTCTTACCATTGATAAGAACCAAAGCAGTGTGCAACGATTAGCGATTCCACTTGGTACTTTTCCGAGCAAAGGCCAACCGGTCCGGTGGCCCTTTGACATGAAAAAAAAGCACTCCCGTCGCGGTATCTGCTCGAGATCGCTCGGGAATCGCACTGTCAAACGCATCCACTTTTTATCTGCGATCGGACGGCGGCCGCGAAATGCTAAGGGTTGTCAAACTTCAAATAGAAAAATTCGGACGCCGGACAACTTTCACCTACCAATGATCAAAGTTTGACAATGTCTAATATAGGGAAATTATCAAATACCTATCCTTGTTTCGCAAAACATTGGATAGATTAGTTATTAATAACACACATACTTATAAGGCTTATAGGACCTTTTTTATTTTGAATAATGTTTTCCTAAACAGGAAAATTTTATTTTTAATCTAATCGCTTATCAAGTTATCTTTCATCATTAACGAGGCCGTTAGAATCAATTCATATTACAATTCACATCCTGCTTGGCTTAAAGCCCAAGAATAGATAAATATTTATCCGGACACAATTAAAAAAAAAACAAACATGCCAAAGGACGTCTGGTAACCCTAAACGCAGTCAATGTCAACCCTAACATGCCCTAACTCAGATCGATTATCACGTGGGAGCGATATAGATATTGAAGTCGCGATCTTGACACCTCATGCCTCCGTTTCACAATATCTTCGGATGATAGATAGAGTTATTATAATAATCGAGTTACTAAAATAGCGTCAAGCCACATACAACATTGATTTCGTATCGTAAGTGGAAGTAGCAATTAAATATTTTTATTTTTTTAACCACTATTACACTTTATAGGATCAGTATACTTTAAAGTAAATGTTTACTTACGTTAAAGATATTACGGTTAGCCTTACAGTTAAATGCATAAAAATCTATTCCATGTGACTTATGTCCAAGACGTAAGTGAAATCTTTCGACGAAAGTTAAATCATTTTTAATACAAACGTTATTTTATCAATAATAAAGTTAAATATTGAAGTAACAAAATGAAAAATGTTTAGTAATTGACGTTATAGACAACCCATATAATAACTTTTATAAATTTAGATTACAAAATATCTTCGCAACAATTTGCTACCAACATGTATATATTTTTAACAGTGCAGTTTACATCACCAACGAATGTTTCGCTTCAAAATAGAGCATTATGATTGTTAGCTTAGCGATAAGCCTAACTTTATAACATGGATTTCCATATCCTATTATGTATACATTTTTGAGAACACCTTGAGAACCCACAGAGAGCCCTTGAGAACTTTTTTGAATGAACTCTCAGGGTATATTTCCGTGACGTTTTCCTTAACAGTTTTACCAAGTGATACATAATTTATACTATTTATAGGACTTTGAAAATTTAGAGTTGCGTGCCTGGGATTGGATGGCGGGGTTTTAAATCTCGTTCAGCTATCGCTGGCTTTACATCCAGTTCTCATCCTAAACAACGCATAGTACGGGCCGTCTGAGTTACTTCCGCCACTTCCTAGCGACTTCTGGGAAAAAGGCGCGCGGCTTCAGGAAATGAGAGCCTCACGGAACCCAACGCCGCATTGTGTAATGAAGCAACGTGCTGTTGCAGATGTAACGGGGACGTGACAACCTTTTTGCCGTTTGAAGTATACTTCGCTAATGAATTTTCCTCCGTTTAACTATTTGCCATATTCATTAAAACGTTACGGTATTACTAAAGATCGCTATAAATCAAAATTAAATTATATTTATTAAAAATACACACCAAAACATAGAAAGGTGTTTTAAGTTGCGAAGCAAGAAACTTTACACGTGTTTAATTGCTTTTAAATATATAGGTAGATACATATTTTAAAGCAAACTAAATATAAGATGCAAATTTTGTGTCATTGTTATAAGAGGTCTTAAAGGTGGTAGAACCCTTTGTGGTTCAACTCCGGCGGCACCACCGCCACACCTATTTCTACCTAATAACAGCAGTGTTAGGCGCTGCTGTGTTCCGGTTTGAAGGGTGTGGTAAGGGAGACAGACTTTTCCGAGGCGTTCCAGCTTAGTCCTCAGGGGTGGCGGCGCATCTGTGGCCGACCTCAGGTAGGAATATCTAATCCTATCTGGGGTTGATTACAGATGTCCATGGGCGGCAGTAGCCACATCAGGTGGACTGCATACTCGTCTGCTATTCTTATATTATAAAAAAAAAAAAAGGTAATTTCCTCAGACTTCTTTAATGGTTAGTAAATACGCTGAACCACTGTAACCACATAAAAAATTCCGCTCCTTAACACTTCAGTCTAAAATCAGCGCGCATCGCAAATCTCGAGTCATTTCCTACGCTTTTCCGCCGATAGCAGGACAAAGGCATACATCTTCAGGAAATTAGACGCTCGCAACCTACACTATTGTGTGAGACCACATTATTGTCATTAGTATTCATGGCGGTAGAGCCATAGAACAGCTGATGGTCACAACATAAAACGAATTACAAAATTGACCTTCACTTCATCCATTCTATCGGTTCTACTACATTTTGACCATTGTTGGTATTTACGCCAGTGGATTATGAATCTCTATAGGGCGGAAGGTTAAACTAAAAACATATGGATTTTTTTTCCATTACTTCGATCCTTGCGCACTTTTTACTAATTATATTTTGATGAAAAAATTTATTCTGAATTTCGGATATTCAATTAACGGGAGATTTACAAATTCAAATTAGTCAACCTAAATATCATTCGTAGATCTACTCATTACAAAATATTTATTCTATAACTTATTATAATATGGTTGGGTTTTATTATTTGATTACTCATAATAAAGATCAAAGGGAACAATCAATACGATAATTTCGAAAGCCACATGAGGTAATTAAACAAAACAAAGTCATCATGATGTATCATAGCACCAACACCACAAAACGTATTTACCCGCGACATTTTTTCCACATTATCATAAAGAAATACAATTCACATCATACATTTATAAATGATGTCAGGTTCGAAGCATTCTTTTCATTGCCAACACTTGTACTAACAATGGCGTGTCAAATATTCTGCTTCTACATTTAATATAATAAAATATTATAAAGAAATCTGTAAATGTGTAAATCTTGCTTTATATATACAATTTCCATTTTAGAATTAATCCATTAGCCTTTAATAGCCTCATAAAACATAGGGCTTATCTAATTATCGCTAATTCAACTCTTTACATACACGAATACAAATACAAATAGCCAGACCCTGAAAGGAGTTCTAAATTCTTCATTTAGATATTTGCTTAATCGGGAAGCGAACTCGGGAAATCTGCGCAACGTATCGATAAGATACGCACGCTATGTGAGTCGTGTGAAAAACTACAGACCTTAAAAGACCATTAAATATAAACTTTGTACAACTTCACACGAAGACATAGCCGCGAGAGAAAGCTAGTATGTAACAAATTAGGTAGATATGCATATCTTTAACATGATGTATGTACTTAGTTATCTTTATTTATATAGGCACTCGTAAACATGCCGCTAAAATATATTTCGCCTAAAGATATAAAGTTTGTGACAGCAATATACTCGTATTTTATAGGTGGAGACATATTAAAATAATAAGGCTGATAACGCACACATAATAAGCGAGATCAACATAACAAATACAGCATGAAACCAACATTATTTTCAGGAAATCTCATTAGGTTTCCTTAAACGCCAAGAATAGACATATATAAGATGTTATATTCGTGTTGGTGCCTAATAACAACTTCTTAAGTACTAATGTGTTCTTGCTTGCCAGGTCATGGTAAAGGAGATATTATATTAAGGGTTATAAGTGTTGCGACGCAACTATGGTCGACGTCAGGAAGGACGTTCTACTAAATCCTATACTATATTACTAACGTAACTATTAGCAGTTGATTATAGCTATCTCCCATTCCTTATCTGTAACCGTACTCCTATTTCATATCGGCATAAAAAAGAAAAAAACAACACATTCACGCTCACTACTCCACAAAAAAAAAATATCCGCATATCTATGACAGTTGGTATTTATAACTGTGACCAAAATAAACTGGAATCGAGCTGATAGTTCTATCTAATGTTTGCTTTGCAAGGCCAATATCAAGGGCAGGAAAACTATGTGTGTTCCATTGAGAGTGGGTAATGAATGAGTAATTTGTTGTGGTTGTCCGTTGCGGTGGTTTGACGTGCGTGATTTTTGAAATAAAATCGCGTTAACTTTTCGGCGGTTTTCTAATTGATATCATTTTTAAAGGTCATTGGACTTGTCGCGTGTGTGACGACATGTGAGAATGAAAATAATTTTACCGATATTTTTTTCTAAATCGTATAATGAAGTGTAAATTTTATTTAAAACATATTTTTTGTAAGTACATATTATGTCTATTTAAAGTAAATTGTATAGAAAGATTATATTTTAAAATTAATTTTGAAATTAAATTCGTCGTTTGACATTTACATAAACAATAAACATAAGATAAAGTAAACTCAATATTTTTCTGCAAATGTATTTTCTTAATGAAATCAAAAAAATTACATTATCAACTCTATTTTGTTGATTCAAGAAAGCACAAGAGCATATGGTTTTGTATGCTGATAGAAAAGTATAATAAAAAATAGAAAGAATAAAAAAACAAAAAAGTAACTAAAGACATAGTTTATGGCAAAATTTAGTATTTATTAGAACCTTATAAAACTTTCCTTCAGAGCATCACACTACACTAAGAACAAATAGATCTGGCAGTTCCGTGGGTGCACACCAAAAGTGCACAGTTTCTGTATAAAATCTTAATAAAAAAAAAAAACCGTGAAACTATGATACCGCGTAAAAGTTATTGTCAGATCTATTTTGTCAACACTCTTAATTACTATGATGATAATAAATTTATGAATGAGATGAGTGCAACTTTATTTACTTGTTAGGAAACCAAACATGTTTGCTCAATAGTTACTAATTGCTCATTATTATGAAAGATTAGAAGCTATTCAGTAGCGTTGTAATCAAAGTTTAATTGGCCGTGAAATTAATTAGTATAATAAAAAAGGATTATTCTTTATTTGTAAATCTTTAAGAAAAATGAAAATATAAGATTGAGAAAACAGATATATCACAGGAAAACGTTTAAGAGTATAATGATGATTGATTGAGTCTTTAATTGGCAAAAAAATGTATGTGATTAATTCTATGTGGCAATAGGAAATGTTACGAGGTATTCAAATATTGGCATAAAGTAAAGGTCGGTTAGTTTGGTGTGGCAATGTTTTGTTTATACATCCATGGTCAGTTGTAACAGGGTGGACAATTGTAACTGACTTTGAGAATAAAGTCCAATTTAACATTTTGATAATTCATAATAGACTTTATTCACTATAAGTGAATGAAATACAAATAGAAAATGTTGCAACCATTGCTTCTTTGTAAATAACTAGTTCTCTTGTGTCATTCAAATGTAAAGTTTTCCTTGAAAGCCTAATTAATATTGGTATATATGTTCTTAACACCAATAATGGAGAGTTTTGATATTATGCAAATAAATACACAAGCTTATGAATTGGTAGTATTTTCAAAATAACAAACAAGCAAACAATTATATTTACTTGCACACATATCTTTAAGTTATGGTTTCGTTATCAACAATGCATAGAACCATAGTCTTAGCATCAAAATATACCTGTGGCATGGATACATTAGCAACTATGTAGTGTCGAAATGTGGGGCAGAATGCCAGTAAATAGATATTATGTTGAGCATTCACATAGCGTGTAATACAAAGGTATTTGCCAAATGCAAGGAAGGCTATCTTTAGATTTACTTATATTGATGGGTCAATATTGTTATGTTTTATGATTGTTAGTATCACTCGCAATTGAGTTATGGCTGGTCAGTTAGTGTAATAAAACAGTTTTACGAGTAACTGTAGGTCTATCAATAGAGATTGTAATTAAATGAGATTATGTCTTGGGCATTTGTTGTACCAATGCAAGTACAGAATAGTACAATAATTATTACTGATAAGACAATGATTGCTATTTATAACAAAATAAGCGAGGTTGTGGGAATGCACAATGTAAAATGCTTAGGGACTTATTAGATTAGGAAACAAAATGGAGAGTAAGAAAGTATCTTTTAGTGTGGTTATATTTTTAATATAAGGGCATTACTTAAGTTGTTTTTACTTACAAAATGTTAAAGAGACATTGCTATAGAAGTTTGATTTAGGATATAAATGCAAATGGGTAGTTACAAAATTCCTAACATTTTTTACAAGGACCTTATTTACTTTTGAAGATAACATATATGTAATCAAAGAAAGCCGGAGCTTTAAATTTGCAGACATTCTGTGCAAAGGCTAAAATCACAAGTACTAACATAGGCATAACTAGGGTGGTAATCCATTGCCCTTCAAGAATTTGAGGTACCTACAAAATTGTATTTATGTAGCGGTTCGACCACTGGATTATCAAAGGATTATCTAGAATATTGAATATTATTAAATTGCATGCTACAAAGTTAAATCAGACAACATTATATGAGACGACAGACATTTGATTTGCAAACCTCTTATACATTATTTTCAAATAAACATAATTTTATTTCAATAGAAAATTGTTGATTATCAATATCAGAAGCTTTGATAATTAAAGGCAACAGTTCCCTTAGTTTTCTTTTTTTTTCAAGGAGTACAGTGTTCATCTCGGCTTTAAGTAGGACATCCTTTAGTTAGGTGAAATCTATTTTTGGTCACTTTTTATTTTCAGAAATTCTTTAGAATCTTTAGGAAGATCCCAACTTAAATCTTATTGGTATTGTCTAACATTCACAACAGACTTACAGATGTAAACATAGGTGTAAACAAAATGATATGATATGGTTGGTCTAGTGTACCAATGTAGGGCTCAGTTTAGTCTCTGAATGAAAAAGTGGGTAGGCCATAATCCACCACAAAGATTGTAGTGCAATAAATGTGTAAGTGTCATTTGAACATTACAGAGAACATGCATGTATGTCAGTTACCTTAGCAATGTTTTGTTTCACTAATGTAAATATTTTTATTTCCTAATACAAATATTGACACAATAAACAAATATATTTGCATGGTTCAGTAACCGATGAAATTATTGAAGGGTTGAGAGTAGCTATCAGGTTTGTTATGATAATAAAGGGACTCACCTTGAAAACTTCGGAGAAGAATCCAGTGCCGATCTTCTCCAGGATGAAGTCATCGAAGGGGTATAGCGCGGCGACCGCGGTCCTGAGCGCCGTGCACGAAGACCCGGTCACGCGGCGGTCGCCCAGTCTCTCGTACTCATCACTAGCACTCGACTCCGTACACTCATTATCACAGCACACACCGCGCTTCGTCCGACCACCGTTCTCCTGGAACCGTCGCCCGACCTTCGAGTGAGGACCCCGCACGAAACGGCCCGCCTTCGCCGTCTCGTCCAAGTTGGTGAAGCTCTCCGCGATCTTCAACACCTTGGTAGGCCTCCGCCGCTCGACTCCGTTCCGTTTCGACCCCTCCGGCCAACACTCGTCTTGCATTCTAACTGATGTTTTAACCACCCCCGACTAGCCCGCTTCGAACATAGTGCGCTTTCATGTGTCCTGGATCCCCCAAACATAACCCGAATGCAACATTTCCGACTCGACAATATTTATGTGGCGGTATTCGAAGCGCGAAACATTGTAATTCACACAAGAATCCCGATTTATGAAACACTTTCACATATTCACGTATCCCAGTTTTGTAATGTTCGGATGTTTCGGTTCAAGTATCGATACACGGGTTTATTGTTTATTGCAAATTGTATGTTATCTACGCGTGCTGTATTCTTTCAAGCGTACAGTCCAATTGACTGACGACGCGAGCAAGGAAAGCAGAAAATAAGCAAGCGGGCATGCCAATTGCCAACCACAACAACTACACATGACATAACTGTTTAGTAAAGTGGCAATACTGGGATTACATTTTTATGTTGGTAGAATAAACTTGCGTTCATTGTAAAACAATAGTGACATTTTTTATTGTTACTTTATAATATTTTATTTTGAAAACTTACAGGATATATCGCATACAAATATAAAATATAATCATTAATGTTATATATTAAATATAAATAAAATCAATCCGCTTTTATCGATATAAGTGACATCTTTGAAAATTTATCTGTAAACTTTATGACACTACTCACTCCAGTTGTGAACAAGTTCTGTCATAAGTTACTAGATGTCGCTACAGTCGTTTCGCTGTATTTATTTTAGAGTACTTAAATTTTACGTATTAATCGATTTTACTTAGTAATAATCTGTGATCGATTTTCTGAGTCTCATCCTTGTGTATAATTTTGAAGAAATATTAGAAGAAAGATTGTTATAATTATTAATTAATTATTTTTGTAGATTCTTTTTGTATTTTCAAACATATCTGACCTAGATTTGAAATTAAAATTGATTACAATTAGTACTATACTTAATTATAAGTACTGTATATACTGGTGATATAGGTATATCATTTAGTGTGTGGTAACTCGTGGGTAGAGTATCAGTAGTAAACCTGCTGTAGTACAACTGCTGCAAGGCTGCAACGGATAGTGAAACCCAACCCAAGTCACAGTGAAAAAAATAATACAAATGATTGTAATTTCGCTGTTTATTATAATCCATGCTGACGACTATATACTTAATTTAATGTATCTATATCACACAATGGAAACAACGATGACATTCCACTTCGAAAAAATCATTTCATATTACATCATACTAATAAGTATAATTGAAGACAATTTTTTCTCGAGATATGCTTCCACAAAGAAATAATCTCTGTCACATTAAATGAACAACACTAGCTCAATTATTCACAACTGTCTACCTACTAACTATTAAAAATTTAACGCTCAATAGCTATAAATACAAATATATTATTGCTGTTGCGATTTTATACCTAGTTTCACCTTAACTATCTAGATAAACTATACATGGATCTCAAAATGAGTATTCGTTTTTTCACTTAACTAAATTTTATTCTAATAACTAATATTACTTATAACTAGTATTGCTTGATGCAGGAAAACATAGCTTCCCTTTGAATAGTTGTAACAAATACATAGTTATTTATTAACTATAAAAGCGACCATCAGATGGCGCGTTTGTAACAATATCTATGTACCGCCAATGAAGAGCAAATTATAGGTCAAAATTTACTTACCCTCAAATAAAAGAAAAAGGCGTCAGCTTTCCCTATTAGTTATCGAACAGTTTGTGGTTTTAAAAAAATGAATCATAAAATTATAAATCCGGTGAAGATAAATGTTTTTACATAAACTGGTAAATAAATTTAATTACGTAGTAGGATTGAGTAACTTATACACGAAACACTAATAGAAAAAACTAAAATCTAACAAAATGAGCAAATTTAAATCGAACGTCTACCTATTCTCTAAGGGTAGAAAGAAGGTCGTTTTATTTAGCACACAAATTATAATACGCGCTAAATTATTCTAGCTACGATTAACATGTTACGATAATTTTGTACAAACTTTTTAAGCTTCATGTGTAAGATTAAATTTATTTTTGAATGAAAACTTAGAACTCAGTATACTGTAGCCAGTTTTAACAAACCTTATGACCCCTCTTAATATGCGTTAAAGTAAGGCTAAACGCTAATCGCGCATGATTAAATCGATCTTTTAAAAGCGCGGTGTGGTTGCACTCTCATCCGTTTATTGACATTTTTATTTTATCATTATTTTAATTATTATTACTTCTTTATATAACTGGAACAAAAGTTTCCACTATAAGTATTAAAAGAAAAATTTAAAATGGAACAAGAGAAAAACAATTGACTGTAGTAAGTCTGGATGTAGCTTTCGTGAAGTCAACTGTTCGCATACTTGTAACTGCGCATTAACCTATTTATTTGGCTTTACGAGCCGGCTTATTAACAGAGACCGTATGATACGCGCAATCAAAACAGCCAGGTGAGTAGGTATATTTTAATAGTGAAATCAAATCTGGAACGCAAGGCATCCCTGTGACGATCGTTTCATTGTAGTTTCATTGTATCTGTTAGGTATAACCCGAAATAAGTGTAAAGAGTCCAAAGGATTATATCAACTCCAAAACTGTTTTTTCTTCTCTCTAATTAAAGTATCGCTACTGGCTTTTCTGAAGTTCTAAGTTTTCAATGGAAAACTTTTGTAATTATTTTTATTTTTTAATTAAGTATTCATCTCATTTTTAACGAAAGGTTCTAAATGTCTTATAACATGGTAAATCAACCTAAACATTCTATGTAGATGGCGCCTATATTTGTGTAGAGTGGTACTCATTAACCGATTTCGAAAAGGAGGAGGTTCTGTATTCGGCTGTATGTATTTTTTTTGGTAGTTTAAAAGTCAATTATCTTTGGATGAGGCCGTATTTCGTGGTACATGTTATTACGTGCAGTAAAAAAATTAAAGCTCTCTTCACAAAGTTTATGAAACGGCCCTTTGCATTTAAGCTTTACCTGTATCATTTTCATATACTAAATATTAGAAATATTAGATTCCTTTCGTTAAAATTTGATGTAAACTAATTTGTGACGTGAATATAATTAACTATGATATTTATGTACGTAAGAAATGCTAAATGCTTATTATATTTAACAAATGTATAGAATAAAATTATTTTCTGAGATATACAGTCTTCAATGCTGTGGATTTAAAGCTATGGTCTGTTCAGTTTCTTGTAATTGCATACACTAAATCATTTTGTGAAATTATTGTGTAAAAAATGCAATAAATCAACGTGAATTGAGAACTGTTTTTTTAAACGAGTCGAATTTATATGTTTTAAGTAATTTATTATGACGCAAAATAAAGTGTTACAAGAAATTGAACAGCTATTACATAATAATATAGGTAGGTAATTATTTACATGGTTTTTATATCTATGCTATGGCGATTATATGAATTGTGTTTGACATTTGAATGGATATAATTTTGACAGATCGAAAAAAGATAGATAAAAATTAGGCACAGTATTTATATATTTTTGTTGGTTAAAGTAGATGACGCTACTGGTAACACTTAATAATAGGTTTTGCTAATAAAATAATAGTTACATCTATTGAATAAGCTATTTCTTCGTCTTTATTTTGAAACTAATCTCGTTTATTTAAGACGTAAGCTCCCGAAACGGCTTCAAAAGTTTTTTCAATTAGTATAATAACGCCATAACCCTAAAATATATTATGCATATACTAAGCAATATTTAATATTTGCAAGGGTTGGATTATTAAAAATATCTTGAACATATAATTACACAAAAATCTGTAGGAACAAAATTAGTTGGGCGTTTGAGGATTATACAATAAATAATATTATTATAATAATTATCAAAAAAAAAACATACTGACTAAGAGGACGACAGCAAAATTGTTGACAACTATTGAAAATTGGAGTTATTAGCAGAGCTTTACTATCTATCTGCATATACTAAAGTATGATTTATCTTTTTTGAATTTGAAACGTATGGATCTATATACGCTTTTAGTTTTAACCGTATTACACATCCACTTAATCTTGTGTTAAAAATAAAATTACGTTTAAAAAAAAATAAAAAATGCATTGTAATAATTTATTTTGCTTTCGTCCTCTCGATGGAAAAGCAAACCTAGAATACAGAAAAAATACTAAATGATTCATTTACTTTACATATTTAGGCACCACTTCTAAGGTTATTTGAATGCCTTTAGAAAAGAATGTTGGTTTTAAAATGTTGTCTTCTGATTTTGATTTATAATTCATGATCTGCCATTTAGAATAAGACAAGTAATTTTCATTGGCACTTTTTCTTAGAGAAGGTAAGTGTAAATGAACCGTATATATATATTTCCTATATTCTAAAAAACAGATTTAATACAGAGATAGGGCATATTTTATCGCACATGATTACGCCCAGAGGTACGTTTCACCCACATGTGCCTTTTGCATTTTATCGTTTCATACGTACATGCACTTGGTCGCGAAAAGACTGCATGGTGTAAACATAGATTAGTAAAGATTACTCACTCCTAATAAGAAAATGTACCCAGTTTTGAGAATTGAAATAGTTGCGTAAAAAGTTTTGCCACGTCTCCGTGCTAAAATGTCCCTAAAATATTTGAAATAATTATTTATTTATTATGTAAATTACACAGTATTAGTTATTTATTCGTAAATTTTCTCTAAAAATGTTTTTATTTGTCAAGAATTCAAAAAAACAACTTACTATAATAAGCTGTTTGTGGTTTCATTCAATTTCAAGGCGGCGAAGGATCTTTACTAATCTATGGGTGTAAATTAGCACGTCCAGGCGTAAACACGCTACAGAACAAAAGCCCATATGCAGAAAAAAAACATATTTCGTAAATTGTAATAGGTAATGGTTAAAACAATGGCTAATCAGGGGTGTTCCAAGCGACATTTGTGCGTAAAACAATCACCGACAATGTATGTTGTATAATAATATACACGACACCAATTTCACAACCTCAGGCACCAACACTATCGACCTTTATAAATAACATTCTTACATACACTCATTATGCACAGGTCTTTAAAAATCATTTTATTCGCTAAATTAACAATGATTAAGATTATTATGTATACTAGAGTACAGAGAATGGATACGATCATCAATAAGTTTTTATACAAATAATATACAACGAAGCGCTTATTTCATAAATTTTGTTATGTTAAACCAAACCCAGTTTTGAGAATTATGTAAGTAAATAAAAGTTTAGTTAAACACGATGTAATTTTTTGGAAATGATAAAAATGCATTACAAAACCCATTGTAAAGGGAAATCTTAGGACTCAATTAATTTAATTAACAGCTGTAAACTCGAATAAGAAAGAACAATTTCTGCTTCAATTTTCAGTCTGTCATTAACACCTAAGCTGGGTAAAATACAATTAAATTTTATTTAAGTATGTAAATATATTTATTTTATATGAAAGCGATTAATTTCGTTGGATAGAATTGCATTTAAACTTCTAATTTATTAAGTTATTAAAAGAGCAACTTTGAAATTTTCTAAATAAGGCAGACATTTTCTTTCTTACGCATCATCTGATTTAACTTATTATTATGAAATATTTCAAAGTCATCCCCTTAATATAATTTTTAGGCATGTACGATAACTTGCGATATACTAAATACATATATTTTTATGTATTCATTTTCAAAATATTTTTGTAAAGGTGTCCATACAAATGTGGTTTAAAACGTGCATTTATAAAGATAGGTAGGAAAGGTTTATAAATGAGCCTCTTATATTAATTTCTACATTCCATTATATATAAATAACAATCGTTCTTAGCACAATAAAATATACATTTTACGCCACAGAAACAAAATTAACACATTATATCATTAGAAAAGAAATAAAAAATAGCGTATGTTATGATTACAAAGTGCTTATACGTTTATTTACTTAAGCCTGTGTGCATGTCAAAATATAATTACATGGGGAGGGTTAAAATGACAGTTTGTTGGTATCGGTCGTAAATCACCTTGGTATGATGTAGTGTAGAATTACTGGCAACACATAAATAATGTAAGGTGATGGTATTCTTTGAAGTGGCTGTTTATTCGGCTCGTCTTGACACTTGCCTGGAATAATAAATAAAGTACTATTAGGAATAATAATAATATTTCTTTATGATATTACATAAAAATTACTTTGCCATAAAGTGCATATACCAAGGCGCAGGGCCAGTGTAGGTGATTATAGTCCGCATCAAACTTTTAGTACACTCTGAAATTGTTGCATGCAGGTACTACACTTGAGAGCAAAGCGGTTGAACGAAACCACAAGCATAATATAGAATAGACAATGGGTCCCGCGTTGTCTTCGTCCCGCTAATATCTACAATTTGCTGTTGCGACGAGACTATAGCCGTGGTGCGCCCGTTATTAATATTTAATCTATCTATTTTTAATAACATTATTTAACATGAAAAAATATTGCAGCGGTAACACTGCTGTTATTAGGTACAAACAAGTGGGGTAACGGTGTTTTCGACCACGTAGTAAGAGGCGATTAAAAAGGGGCCACCAGGGTTGCGGATGGCAAGGTTGGGAGCTCGAACCGCCCAGCCAGCGACTTCGGGAACGAAGGCGGCATGTGTGTCTTGCTCACCTGGGTGGAGTCCGATGGGGCAAAGCGCTAAGAGGACTATGGTTGCGTTCGTTTGGAGATCCCGAAGTCGTAAGTGGAGTAAGTAAGAGTCCCACATAACCCTGTGTCGCTCTTACGGCACCGAGTACTCTCGAAGGTTCCCCCTTGTTAACAAAATGCGGGTGACGTCACCCTCAACTAGACACTGACCGGTGAAGGCGGTGTCGAAGAGCAGCGCGTCGGGGTCGGCGGCGGCGCGCTCGCAGTTGGCGGCGGAGCGCGCGACTGCGAGCGCGCCGGCCTGCGCGTCGCGCGACACGAAGCAGTAGCGGCGCGCGGCCGTGCTGTCGCGCGTCACCGGCGTCGTCACCACGAACGACACGCCGTTCTCGTACCACCCGCCGTGGCATGTGTACGCTGGTGATGTTACGTGGATATGGATGAAGCATTTGAAAATTTATAGCTACTGTTATTTAGGGGGAATAAGAAACCGGCTTGTTGCCGGTCCGTGTTCGAGTTTTTAATTTACTTATAACATATTCCACAGACTTATCCAATAATATCAATTCGAGCGTAACATACCTAAAATGTAGGTATGACTTAACATAGGCAAGTACTTTTCAAAGCTTTTTTTATAATATAGGAGTAGCAGACGAGCATGCAGTCCACCTGATGGTAAGTGGCTACTGCCGCCCATGGACATCTGTAATCAACCCTAGATAGGATTAGATATTCCTACCTGAGGTCGGCCACAGAAGCTAGAAGAAGAACTAAGCTGGAACGCCTCGGAAAAGTCTTCTCTCTTAACATACCCTTTAAAACGGGACACAGCGGCGCCTAACACTGCTGTTATTAGGTAGAAATAGGTGTGGCGGTGGTGCCGCCGGAGTCGAACCACAAAGGGTTCTAACAAGTTCTGCCTGGGGGTGTGTATGAAATTTAGCTGCAAACTGTTTGTATTACACTGCTATTAACTTTCTTTTAATTATGAATTTGGACCAACGACGTTTCAAAAGTGTATTTTTCAGAATAAGAAGTTATTAAAAATATTTTATTGTAAGTAATAAGTAAATAACAAAACAGACCCTTACCTGTAACCAACTCCTTATTCTCACACGAGGAGTAGAACTCCATGTTCTTAGCTGAGTTGCAGCCAACTTCCAGCCTGCTATACACGGACCCAGCGCAGCTGAGTTGCTCCGCCTGCCGCCTGCTCCGCAACATCGGCGCCTCCGACATATTCCTTACGCTAAAGTTGAACAACCTAGTGTGGTTCCTACGGTGCACGTCTCGCCTGGGTCTGTCCAGTGACCGCACCGTTCGCAGATGTCGATGGTTTTGTATCGCGTATTTCCCGGGGTACGGGCATTCTTTTGATTCTGGATTGCTTGCTGGAAACATTTAAAGGTATATTAGATATGCTTAATGATGCAGACGAATACGAGCGAATGAATGACACACTCATGAATAATATAATTATTAAAACAAATGCTATCATCAACTAGAACGTTAATGCGTGCTGTGATTGAAATTAATGCTATGACCGAACTAATCACAGTGATTACAGCGATCAAAAAGTAAGCTTGATCAAAGGATTGTAATAGCAAATGCTCATTTTAATATCAGTGTCATATAACACCGTGTGTTTTATCTATAACAGTTAACCAGATTCCAATCAAAGAGAAACGTTATGGAACTGACTACAATCAAAAACAAAAATATTGTTGAGCTTAAAATACAGGGAATTATAATTTATTGTATAACAAATCTATATAATAATTCAGATACTGACCAACTAAAGTAACATAGGGCGCAGTGACAGCATTGAAATGATGTGGTGAGCACGCGTCATCCGGCCTCGACGTGGGAGAGCCTCGCTGCAGCTCCGCGATGAACGTGTCTCTACGGTAGAGCACTACGCACACGTAGCGGGAGGCACTGGAAAACAAAAGTAGAGGTGTAAACTTTTTGACACTTACTATAGTGTTTGGAAAACTGAATGTGTCAACTAATTTATTCACTGAAAAAGGTTTAAAGTCTCGTTGAAACAGTGTTGCGAAGATTTATGTGCCCTTGCATCTAAAGTAGTTCAACCATTGGAGTCAAAATGCATGCTTTACATAATTTTCATCTTCTTTCTTTAAAACATGAATGTTATAAAACGTTTTTTATGTGTTTTGTTTGTATTTATTGGCATGCCATTTGTATATGTTTTGAACATTTTATCCTGTGTTTTGCAAAGACAAGCCAAAGTTCTGTTCTATTTCTTATTTAGTTATAAGAGCTACTACTTGCACATCTGCTCTTTAACGTCTTATAAGTATGACCGCTTCTACTTCTGCATAGCGGCAGACATCCAAAACCTGTTATTAATAGTCACTTACCAATGGTGTTGCCAATGGGCCACTAAGGCCACGGAGTTGCCACTAGGCGAGCTGGCCTTCACATTGACGCAGTAGACCTTGATATCAGCACCCGTTTGGTTGGTGATCCGAAGAGTAGCGTTCCGTTGGTAAAAGGTGTAGTTGCTGCTGAAGTCCAGGGTGTGCCAAGTGTGCGAGAACGTCATCCAAGAGGGAAACTGGCAGTTGAAGCGGACAGATACTGAAAAGTAATGATCCACGGGTTATTTTTTTACATTTAAACCCAAAATATAATAAGTAGATTTTTGACTTAGGGGTAATGCTAGATTTTTTATTTGAGCCTAACGATAAAGCAGATGTGCTACCTGATGGAAAGTAGTCAACGTCGCCTATGAACATTTGCAACACCAGAGGAGTCGCCAATGCATCGCCGGCTTTCAAGGAGAGCTCATTTTATACCTCTTTTGTATATTTAGTATTGTTTTAGAAAGTATGTAACTGCTGTTCGATCTAGTTATCTTTACAGGTTCACAGAATTTGGTGGCGAAATGGATAAAACTTTTTAACCGGAGGCAACGAGAAAATGCGACTTGATGGTCAGCTTGAAGATCAAATTTAGATATAGAGTTGGCAAGCTACTGATTTTCTTGATTTTATAAAGTGTCAGTGATGTCATGAAGTAGATTCGGCCATTCGCTATTCCATATATTTATATGTTTTTTTGATTTACCCCTCTTAAGAGCCATTGTTCTGGACCCCTCCGTGGCACTGAACAGGCCGTTGCAGGTGGCATCGCCGGATTGCGCCACTCGGTACTCAACGCCCGACGTGTTAGGATTTTCCTTCATACTTGGCGCAGATGCTGAAATGAGAAAAGAAACATGATACTCGACTTGCTAAATCGGATTGGCTGTCAGGGAAATTATGAATACATTAAAAGAATGACGAATAAATCTATAACTGCAAAAGGTAACGTGTATTTAGTATTGTTTTTTTTTATTTCCAAGAACTATAAATTGAGGTTGCCTAAACTTTTATCTCCATTAAATCTTCAGAATGTAGATCAAATATGGTCAAATATGGTACCTAAATATTGATGTATAATGAATCTATCATACATAAGGTTGCACATACAAATGACAGTTTTTGTCCGAAACGATAACGTATTCGTATCATGAATTTAAATGTGATTTATGTTAATCATTAAAAATTTGAGAAAAACAAATTAAATTTAACAACAAACAAATTAACATTAAAATCTCATGTAGAGAACACAAAACAAAGAACAACAAACATAACAAACAACAGAACAAAAACACAATCTTACCGACAACGTAATAAACAGAAGACAACCAAAAATAATGAAGTACTAGGCTTACCAATACCATTTGTCTTCTCGTACACGAAGCAGCGGTAGCGGTCCTCGTTGCTGGTGGCGTGGTTGTGGTGCAGCTTTCCCACCAGGAACCGGAGGCTGCCCTCCTTCCACGTCGCCAGGCACTCCAGCTCTTCCACTGGAATTGATAAAGAAGAAGTTAAGTTATTTTTCCACAAATTCGTCTTTCGAAATGTTGGACGGATCGTTCACTAGCCGTTTTCTAGTCTATTATGATTAAATAAAGATAAAACTAGATCGTAACTCATCTACAAAGTTTAGCAACATTGAGTGTTGTCAAAGATAATCAAAGTTGTGTAGATATCAAGAACACATGTTTCAAAGCCAAACTCGAAAGTCAAACGTCTATTACGGACAATGAACACATAATAAAACATTTTAAGATCACTATTCATTATTTATGTGAACAATATAAATAGGTTCGCGTCTGAACGCTTACGTTTTTGAAAAGAATTCAGACAATTGTGGTTCTCACAAATAAAAGTTTCATGTAGACGCCGCTAGGGAGGCGCTGGTGTTGCGAGACGCATTGTCTTGATAATTAATGCCCGACTTTAACGCGCACTTCGTTGATCAACTTGCGGATTGTATAGGACGGGCATTGTTGCAAAGCTCCGATTTCCAGCCGATGTGTTTGTTGTTTTTGTGAACTTAGATTGCGCATTCTCTGGAAAAATCTGTTTAGGCCGGTTTCAGATTTGTACGGATATTGTTGCGCGTAGGTGATTTGCGCGATAGACTCTAAGCGATGATGAAATCCGTACGAATATGAAAACTTCCTAACTTTTACAAGGATTTATTTGAAAATATTGTTTTGGGCCAAAGATTCATTTACATAGTTTGATACAGTATCTTTTATATGATATTTTTTGTGAAACAGAGAAGAAAATTGTAATGAAAGATTTGGCAAGTAAATTATAATGAAGGAAACTATTCTTAACTTGTAGAGATACATCTCGATTGCCACAATATGTACAAATGTGGTAAAAAAATCACTAACAACAAATAGACTTTGGATCTATTCTAGAAATAGATATTGTAGATATAAAAGATAAGAAAATACCTATGAAACGAATTGAACCTTAAAATTCGTATATTTTCCTGGAAGTTAAGTAGGTAATGATTAGCATGTCCCCTGTGTCAAGTTCGTGACGTCAAAAATATCGTAATCATCCCTCCGACGAAACAAGACGAGTCACAGTCTCTGAACGAATTACGGCAGCAAATGTTTCTCCGTGATTACGCCGTCACTTGTCACTCAAGATGAATATCTTAATGTGAGAACACCAAGAATGCTCTCGAATATGCCGGTTAAATTGACGATGTTGACTCGTCAACTTTGAATCTTTTTAGGTGCGACAATGTTTTTTTTTTTGATGTGAAACATCTATAGCCGCACGTAAAAAAGATTTCTGGCGTGGCGACGATTACCTTTAACTACATAGACAAATGTTCTATAAGGGACAGAGCTATTAGAACAATGTGATAAAAAAAGACAACTAGTGTTTGACCTTGCGTTTCAAGTGTACGCAAACGTAAATATTGACCATGGAATATAGTGACCAATGATTACTTCAGTCAAAACGGGACATCGATTTTTTTATGTCAAATACTTTTTACTTGAAAAAATATAGTTAGAAATAATAAAAAACACGCTTTTATGATAAAATTAACTAAAAAGTAGAAAATAATTTTCAATCTAGGAATCATTTAAGGAAAAGTAAATAGTATAATTGTGCAAAAAATGTGGGGCGCTTTATGAAAACTGATAAATGGAGCACCCCATGTTTTTTTCACAATTATAATATTTACTGTTACTTAATTGACAATGGCAACGGTTCATTTCGGAGACAACGGCACGAAGCATCGAAAAAAGGGACTGTCCCGTTAAAAACGGGACGTATGGACGTATATTTCTCATTGATACTCATGCTTGTCAAAGACAATGAAATAATGGAACAGAAGGTAAAAAATGTCCAGAACTGTCGATAATAGTTTTAGTACATCGTTTACGTAGAAATGTTATAGTACAGTTTAACTAAATAAATTATTATTATATAAATATATAATTTGATGAAAGAATGTATCTATACAGATGTATCGACTGGTTTAAAATATACGATTTAAAAATTGTTTATATTTATTATCGTATATTAGTAAAGATTACTCACTCCTAACAAGAAAATGTACCCAGTTTTGAGAATTGAAATAGTTGCGTAAAAAAGTTTTGCCACGTCTCCGTGCTAAAATGTCCCTAAAATATTTGAAATAATTATTTATCTATTATTTAAATTACGCAGTATTAGTTATTTATTTGTAAATTTTCTCTAAAAATGTTTTTATTTGTCAAGAATTCAAAAAAAAACTTACTAATAAGCCGTTTGTGGCTTCATTCAATTTCAAGGCGGCGAAGTATCTTTACTAATTTATGTTTATTATTTTCAGTTTTATTTTACACACGACCATTAATTGCAAAGTTGTGTACATTTTATAAATGTACTAGCTGACCCAGCAAACATTGTGTTGCCATATAAATAAAAAAAATGTTAAGGGTGAACAACCCTTATCACTTAAGAGATATGAAAAATAGATAGTAGCCAATTCTCAGACTTACTGAATATACATATAAATTTTGATGAAAATCAGTAAAGCCGTTTCGCAGGAGTAAAGTAACTAACATCGTGACATGCGTATTTTATATATAAGATTCGAATCTTACCGTGGTCTTTTTGAGGATTAATTTCTGGCTATACAAAGATTGTTTATTAAATTATGTTTAGGTTAATTTATTCAATTAAAGAAACTTTAAAATACCATATACTATCCTATATAAATTTTATGGTAATATTTTTTATTATTTACCACAGGTATCGAAGAAAATTTAGAGATTAGGATACAGAATTTCCCATATATCGATTTTATTTTATTAAAATAAACTATAAAAAGTTATATTTTGACTAAAACACACTAATATAAAAATTAAGCAGTGGGATCTTAAACTATAACATACACGTATGAACATCGTGAGCTTCAATAAAATGTCACTTCTGTTCTGTTGATCTATGGTCATAGATCAATGAAAATTTTTTCATTGATCTATGACAGTTCAATTCAATCAATGAAAGTTTTTGTCAATGAAAGTGTCAACAACAAAAAGTCAAACAAACATTTTCATTGACAAAAACATACTTTGTCTCTTTCTGGTTACTCATGTAATCATGGCGGATCGAACACGAAAAATAAACAAAATTTAATAATTTCTCTTCATTTACGTGTGATAGGTGATTCCATGAATCTTGTTTCTTTTTGGAGCATAATTTTTGCATTTATGCATTGCACAAGAAGGCATTTTGAGGCTTAAAATTCAAAATAATGACGTTTAACGTGTTCAGTGACATTCGTGTGTATTACTACGCCGCGCGAGAGCGACTGGAGTCGTTTTAACTCGTTTTACACCACTTGACGTATTTTGTATGTTTTAAGTATTGCCCGCTTATTTTTCTGATAATAAAATGTCTGACCGTGATAATTTAGAGAGTGAAAGTGATCAGCCTTCTGCAAAGAAAGCAAAATCACACTATGACACACCATCAAGTCATCAGTAAGTTAATTATTGTTTTATAATTAAAGTATGCATTTATCTGTGCATTAAGCACGCGTATATTTGGTGTGTTTTGAGCGCCAGCAAATGTAAAATCTACTATCTTGGTAGATTAAAATTCACATAAAAATCATTGCATACAATGTTTTTAAATTATTAATTAATTTTAATGTCATTCTTCTCAGAGAATAAATTTATTAAGACTGACAGAATTGTATTTCAAAATCAGCTGATGGCGTGCAGCGCACGAAGTTTTTTCTTATTTGTTATAAATATGAACATTAAAAAATTAATTAATTTTTCTAATCATAGTGGCATTTATTGTGAAACATTCATTATTGATACTTATAATTTACGATTTTAGTAATATATTGAAATAACTAGCTAAGATTCTTGAGTTTACTAATATATTGGAGCCAATTTATTTTTTTCTGTATATTTTAATAACATATTTTTGATGTGAAACATCTATAGCCGCACGTAAAACCGATTTCTGGCGTGGCGACGCATGCCGTGGCCACGCTATACGATGGTATATATATACAGTCTATATGCAGTAGTGTGAACGGTGTGGCGACGCGTCGCCATGCACAAACTATTACCGAAGTCACTGATTAAACGAATTAAGTAGTCACGATTTGAAATAAATTCGTAAATTTTTGTATTTAATGAAAATAAATGTTTATTCAATAAATAGTCATCGTTATCTGGAAAAAAATCGTAATATTTTATTTTATCATTATGACATATTTAGTTCCTATCACAATATGTTCTTTTCTGCATATTACTTTTACAAAATAATGTCGATGTTTCACATCTGCCAGGCGTCCCGTGACGGCTCACATTTTTTTTTTAAATTAGTAGTGTTTATAATAGATTATATATTGTGTTTATAATAGTTTATAGTATAATAGATTTGTTATAATATTTTCTTCTTCTTGCTTGAACGTTGCTCTATTGTTTGAAGGTTCTGTTCGAAGGACCATATTATTGCAAATAAAATATTGGTGTAAATGGTTCACATATACTTTTATTTTACTTTTAATCATACCCAAAACAGTGGTAATACTGTGGCTAGAAGAAAATAATGATGACGAAAGCATTTCCATTAGGAATCTTTTCATTTTAAACCGTGTTAATTTTCTTAGACCAAGTACGAGAGTATATTTGATTTATTCTAAATCCTAAGGTCTTGGTATACTAGCATTAACACAGGTTCCTGGAAGACAAAACGAAGTTCTACAATTCAATCGTCATAGACTGACCCAGTTTAATGCTTGTCGAACGACTTTGTTAGTTCCTTTAAATATGAAATTGGAAATTATAGTAGAGAACGAAGCTAAAATGTACAATTTGTACTTATTTCGTATAGAAACATATGTTTTTATTTTAAATATTTTGTCTTATAAAAATCTCATGTTGAAACTTTATTCCATACTTTTATTATTGTATACTTTTTTCACATTTGCAATGATTTATTCAAAATTTTTATTGAACAAAACGGCTTTATTGCTTCGGTATATTGCTTTGATAAAACAACGGTCCGCTATGCAACACTTCTTTTGTTTTATTATGCCTTTAGCTCTGACATCGCTGAACATGGAACCGAAATCATTAGGCAGTTAAGAGAAGGTAACAAAAGACGACAAAATGTCACTTCATATCTTATGCCCTACTTTTAACGTAAGAAACATATTCCCCTTAAGAGCTATTTTCAAGTCATCCGCTGAACAATAGCGGACACCTAGGAGCGTGTCTGGAAGACTGCCCGATTCGTCGTCAGCTATATTTAAACGAGCTTTCTTGGAGCTTTTAACACAAACAATTAATTTGGATAATAATTTTGGGATTTTGTTAATTGTGATTAATTCCCTGTTAAGTGGTTCGATATTAAAAATGATAAAGGATGCTATCTTTTAGTTTTAAGAGGTAGAGGTAGATTTTCTAGTAAATCGTTGTAGAAGTATATTAGTAACCATTGTAGTAATTCATTGTAGTTAATCATATGTTCTATCGACATACCAGTGCTCTCCGATCCATGGACATCTGGACACGCCTGGTAGTTGAGGAGCAGTCTCGAGTCTTCGGTGCAGCTTTCTATGGATGAAGCTGGGATTTTGCAGTCTCCGTGCCCTCTGAAATTTGTTTTATATAAATATATAACGTATCATGACTGCTATGTGTATAAACAAGAAGATAATGAACATTTTTATGAAGGATCAAAATGCCCGATATGGTTAGTCACGTATACAAAAACATCAAATGGGCTATGATCCTTCCAGTTAGCCTGCAATCGAATGTAGGTCATCTGTACAGACACCTAATGTACTGTGACGTTTATTGTATTTAGGCATCAAGAGGATTTATGGCTAACACGTTTTATTAACGTGAATTAATTATTACCCACTGATTCAATTTCGTTTACAAATGTGATCTAAATATGAATTCAGACTATTTGTGAATGCAAACAAGAATTCAATTATCCCAATGAACGAGAGAACAAAAAAATTCAAAAGTGACGTAATGACACCGAAATTAAGTGCAGATGCGTTCCGGAGCGGTAATGATGTGACACATGTCGCCACAGCGTCCGATCACGGTAATGACTTTTAATTTATCCTGTGCTAATTGACCGAATACGTTGACAATTCGCCGCTGGGAATGGAACAATTATAGGGAAACTAGGTAGTACAATTAATTTATACTGAAATAGTTCAATTTTCGTGTCCACCGCACAATAGCACAGAGAGAATAATTTTTATCAATGTTTTATGAAATTAAAGTTGTTACTTTACAAGTCGTTTACCTAATAGTAAGTGGTCGCTGCCTTTAAGCATATTTCAATAAGCTGCAAATATACTTGATGTTCTATTCGAGCGGGGCCATATTTGTGGGCTACCTTTAGGGGCTAAGTTTGAATGTCTTGTGTATGTAATCGAAATACTAAAGCATCGTATTCGAAATACTGCAGCAACACTTATTATTATGCAGAATTGGCTACTGCCATGCATTGTGATCGATCACACTACAAAGGTAGGGGAATATCTCCAGTAGATCACAGACGCGTTGCCGTTTTTTGGAACTCCATTGTAACGCCAAAATACAGATATCAACTTTAAAATATATTTACAGAATCTACGTTCAATGAAATATTTTCATTTAGACTTTAGCATTTCAAATGAAGCTTGTTTTTGTCATATTGATAAAACACATATGCAGAACTGATAAAAAATACACGATCGCCGTTGAATAGGAAACAGATTTTCGAAGCGTGGCTGTACAGATTTTTCATTTCGAAATCCACTACGTCCTTAATTACAGTTAGATTGGGATTTTGCTTGCAGATAGAGCTGGGTCAAGGCTCAATGTGAGTGGATGTACATAGAACATAGAACAAGAATTTTTAAACCCTATGGCAATGTGATCATAGTGGTCCACGATGCTGGTTTCAGTTTCATTAACAAAGTTTAAGGTGTAATTTCTGTAATGTTCTTTATCTGGTATGAACAGCAGAGGGAATCCAAGTGGAGGTTAACAATGATTCCAGTCACAGAAAAAAGTGGCAGGCCATTCTCCTATTTTTGCCTTCTAAGTGTTGTATTACACGCTGCTACGTTCTCTTTTGAAAGATATGGTAAGTCTGAGACGATACGAAAAGTTCCACTCAGTCAATATTTTATCCGTAGCCATAGCCAACTATTGTTACTTCTTAATTAATGCAGTAAAAAATAAAATTGAGGATGTAACGAGTAAAACTGATTACTTCATTGAAGTCCGAAGAAGATTATGCAGAATTTATATACGAGTAACACTGCGAATAAAAATACTAATATACCTCCAACCACTTGCCTTTTAAGTGACAGCAACAGCACTTCCATCACAGTTTCATGAATACAGATGGAAGTAAACTACATTAATACTAGTAACGTTACTGTGAATACTGAACTAGGCGCCGCAGCTGTGAATGTTTAACGACACAAATACAGCCCATCCGACATTTTCCATGATATATCGAGATTGGCCGAAAAAAGTACTTGGAAACAAGTTAATTTGTTGACTTTATGTTATATATGAGGAATTTTAATCTAAAGCAATTATTCAACCTGGAAATGGTGGTAGTTGGACTTCTCTCAGGTAGGATCTATAGGTCCTTTAAGTATTTACAGATTTATATCAATGATCTTTTAATCTTAGAAGAAATTTCGAAACTTCAATATCATAACATGTTCACCGCTCCTAGTTATATGTTGGTGGTCGAATTTGATGATTAACTAAGTAATAATACTCTACTACCGCTGCACTAAAACCGTATGTTGAGTTTTCCAAAATCCACGGGAAGGGACGGCGGTCACTGATCATATCCTAGGTCATAAAAGCTACATCAAAAGGTTTTTTTATTATATTTTTTCATCATTACTATATAACAAACGATGGTGCTGGTGGTGAGGCACTGCATACATTGGCACATGGTTTACGAATCACGACATCCTAACTATGAAGCTGCGAACGTGTTAACATTTCTCATTCATATTGAATTGTCCACTAACGCATTTTAATTGCTATTTGTATTGTAGTAGTTTATCCTTATCTATATTAATGACACTGTAATATAGGTCCGTTTACGCTTGTTTATATGACAACACTAAACAAATTTAATATAAGAAATTGGAATAAACAAATTTAATCTAAATTTTAGCTGTAACAGTTCGTTAGTTCCGCTAACTTAAAAATTCTACTCGCACAGTACTATTTTAGCTCTTTGTTTAATTTCTTAATACTTAGTTGTTTTACAAGAATGAAGTTCATTGAAGTTCTGGGCAACTTCGAAATTCAGAAATGAACTATGTTTAGAATTTTCCCTGAAACAGAATAGAAAATGAGGATATTCCACAAATGGCTAAAATAACTGACAAGTTGAAGATTTGGTTAGCTACAAAAATACCGCACATATTAACTATGTCGTATTTATGTTATATGACGATGGCTGATGATGCAGAAGAGATCATGAACATATGTACCTCGCAAGTTTGATGACTTTCTGTCTAAAAGGAGAACCAAAAAACATTGTTGCTTCCATCATTAAAGTCACCATTAACCTGATACTATTCCATGTGTTTTTTCTCAGTATGACAAGGTTGTGTTTTAACCGACGATTCGAGAATCTCGAAGATTTAAACCAAGTTGAAGTGCGAGGTCAGAATTTTATTAATAGATACCATTGATTTTTACAGCTTTGTTGATTTATTAGTAATCAACAAAGCTGTATAAATTAGAAGTAATTTGAAATTCAAGCGATGAAGTAGAATCGTAACTATCAAGGATCTAATACATGATTTATCCAAAGTAAACCACTTAAGTACGTTATGAGCAAAGTTTGGAGCATAATTAATATTGCAGATCATTCAGTCATTCATCTGGCGCCGATCTCCTCGAGTGCCCATTGTAACTTGACATTCTCGGTCACTTCAAAGGCTCCGACTGTGATAATTACCAGATCAGACAAATGACAAAGATGGGCACTAGAAACTTTAAGAAAGACAAGAAAGAAAGACACGAGATACAGAACTAAAAAGAAAAATAAACAAAGATTATTTATAATTATGAAATATTTTTTCATAAGCACTTACTTGTTGACTGTTTTGTCTTCTTAGTGATTACATTCTCTTTGATATTGTTAATGAGAACAAGAGATGATCTATACGTGTCTAAACACTGGTATCATCTAGTAAGGACGTTAGTATATTATTATGTCCTTGTAAATAAAAGCACCTATTTTGTTGGAACATTATAAGCAAATAATTTTCAAAAATGTCGAGATAAGAAACAACAAGATTTTTTATGATCTGTTATTAACAAAAAAAATTGTAATAATCAAAAGTCAAAATTTATTTTTTGTCATCAATTTGATGAAATATTTTCCAGTGTATAAAGGTAAGTATTTAATAAGCCATCGAACATCTAATTCAGAAGTTCACGAAATAAATCAGTTCAACAGCTTTATGAATAAAGTTTGAAGCGCCATTAATATTGCAGATCATTCAGTCGGCGATTTGGAACCGATCTCCTCGAAAGGCACGCCATTAACTCAATTGTGACATTCTCGTTCGCTTCGACTATGACTATTAGCCTATCAACAATTTTAGATATTACAGGTTTTATACCGTGACAGGTCTTAGATTGTGGAGGTGATGATTTGGGTTTATTATTGTTGAATATTATTAGGCCTATACCTATGCTCCATATCACTGTAAAGTACTAATAGCGGACAATAATTTTTACGAGATATCGAATACTATTTAATAAATGAACTTTTATATTCCAGTACTCAATGAAATAAATCATATATTGCATTTGTCATAAAAAATGTCGTATTTAAAACAAAATAACAAACAGAAAATAAAGACTCAGTTACATAAGCAATATATTTGTCCCGAACTCCAATCAACGGTTCCACATTATTTGAATGCGAAATACCGTCAGCAGATGCCGGTTGCAATTGCACGGGATTTGACTCGATTTGGCAACAAGTGATTCTATCAATTCTCGAGGCATTCCGTGTAAGTCCTTATTGCTTTCGATCTAGGTCTTTACGAGATTCCGTCTAAGACTTTACGGCATTCTCCGTCTTCCGTTGCAATGCCCCTGCATCTTTCATTTTGAACTAAGAGGAATGTAAAGGCCTTTTATTTGATTGTTTATATCGCTGATATTTTGAATGTCCGTCTAGAATAACAATAATGCTATTTAAATAAATATTCTATCATAAATAATATGGGACTTAAATTTGAACGTTGCACTTTTAACACTAAATCTCTTAAATCATTATTTACGTATGATTCAATGTCTCCAAAAGTAAAAGTAAATTTTATTATTTATCTTCTAATACTAACACATATCTGGATACGTCTTATGTATTACAAATGTTTGATTAATTAACTTGAAGTATACTGATACTTCAAGCTATTTAATAGAGACATATGTTCACTGGAACATATATCTCTACCTTGTGACAAATCATTTGGGAGTGAGCGCTAGGCTTTTAGTAGATAACCTATCCGGAGTCGCAAAGCAAAAATATAAGCAAAATGCCCTTTACATATGGAGGTTCAGCTCTCCTTGGGCGAAATGTGTAAACATTTAAAATTCATGAGCCTTCGCACACTCTGGCCACACTTATCACGCCTTGGTTTACGTTGCGCCAAAATGGATTCAGGGGCGAAAACAATTGAGACATTTCGTGGATTCTGCTTGCGGAAATTCTTTTAGGCACTAGTCCATGACAATATCACTAAATTTGTTTAGTGCAAGTTTCTGGATTCTACAGAAAAACATAAATAGTAAAATATAAAAGTCATAAGTTGACGATAAATGGTACAATTGGTGCTCATAATCATGCAAATAAAATCTGAAAATGTTACGAAGGGTTTTTTTTAAATTGAACATAGATTTCCATTATAAACTCCAAACAGCAATGTAGCCCTATCTGTAACTGACTCCAGTCTTTCAGCCGTTGTTATTACGCCGCTTTAAACAGTTATTGTAATGGAGAAATAAATGTGCCAGTGGAGTCATGACATAGAGGATTCCGCCTCTAAACAGGCCGATGTCAATCGATTAGGCAATACGACGTACTAACGGAGCAAATTCGGCAAAATTTTAATTACTCAAATTGTTTCAAATCTCCATAACCAAAACAAAATGGCCAAAAACTTATAAAAAGCGAATTACGGTGGCATAACCAGCAAATTATCTGCTTTTATAATGAAATCGCATTTCATTTAAAATGATTAAACCAGGAATGCGTACACCGACCCACAGCACTAGTCCGGCGTTTATAAATTAAAACAAAAACCACACAGAATTTGTTTACACAGTTAATTTCAGTTTTGGCAAAAAGTAAAATGGTCGTACAAACATTATGTGCTTATTTAGTTTTGGTGCTTTTAACGGCTTTGGTACATATCTGTAGTTTGCATGGTTAAAATTAAACATAGTTTTAATATTTAAGTGAAGTGCAGAACTTAATGATGACTTGACACATGTAAATTCAATCGCAATTATTGAAAATTTTTCCCTATAAATCTTTATTATTGAAGAATTAGTATCTGACACTGATTGTAAATATGTTTTGCTAGGACAAGAAAAGATAACGGTCCAGAATCGGAGTGTTTGTGTATTTTTTATTATTTTTAAGCGATATGCAATAGATAACCCGATGGAAAATAGCCACCAATTTACAACATCAGAGTTGAACTAAATTTAATTGGATACTAGAAAACGTGTTCTAATCTAAACAAAATATCAAGATGAATTGTGTAAACAGCTTAAAATTTAACACTATCATAAATACTCCTGAACATATTGGGTGTAGCGTAATTCGCGAACAAACTTCATAATCCCAGCCGAACCTAGTTCGCAGTAGGTAGGGCAATTGGTTCGACCCGAACTAATCCCAACATCCAACTAAACTAATACTTTCTGACCTTAGCCTATCCGGTATCACTCGCGACTACTAACACTCTACATATCTATTATCTAAATTATATTTATAAATAAATTGTAAGTCTGTGTGTGGTTTTGAACTAAAATCAATAATTGTTTTAAATGTTTCACTTTTTGTTATTCCTCAGGGGTAGCAACTAATGTGTGGCCGACCTTAGGTTTATTATAATCTTATCTAGTAGACACTGCTAACAATTAACATCTGTAACAAATACAGGTGATAATTTTTGGCTACTTTGGTACTACTACCGTTAGAAGGACTGCATGCTCGTTTTCTATACCAAAAAAAATCGGAACTATCTTCGAATCGATATGCTAATACCGTTTATAGAGAAGGTAATTGTAGATTATGGGTTTTCAAATAAAACTCCAACTTGAATCTTCAGTTCTTTTCTTCTTGTTTTTATTCCGAGGCGTACACACTTTTCCATACAAAAAGGCGAGCTTAAGTACTTATTTTGGGTACCGCACCAGGCGCAGGCTCAGTCAGCAACCGCGTCCTATTGCCGTCCCTTTCTAACATAGCCTGTCTTACTCTTACAATTCTATGCTTACACTCTATTGCTATCCTACTCTTACATATCTATTCTTATTACGTAGGACTTATATCTATTGCAATAAAATGTCTTATTTACATAGCTCTTAATACATACACAAGTTACATTAATCACATTTACATTTAAATTCTTAGGCCGTTGTCGTCCGTAATATTCTCCCCCGGCGTAGATTCTTCGAAGCCTCTTCCATCTGAAGGACCGGCAAGCTTCGTCGCTGGCCTCTGGAACACACCCTCCCTTTGTTGGGCGGACGTCTGCAGACCGGACGATGCCATCAGGTCCCGGGTGAACTCGCTCGACGACTCCTCTCGGCCAGGTATTGCGGGGTAAGGCGTAGTCGACCACAATACGAGATCGCCTTCCCGCAGTTGTGACGCCTGTGCGTTGGACGGCCCCCGCGGAATGATCGTAGGCAGGTACTCTCGCAGCCATCGCTGCCAGAACTGGTCCCGCCAGTGCCTGCGCCCTTCTCCACGTGCTGCGGTCCGCCTCGGTGCATGGCCCCGTCCGCGGTAGCCCCGTCGATGAGCGATGAGGAAGTGATTCGGCGTTAGTGCTTCCTCGTCCTCGGGGTCCACGGAGACGTGCGTGAGCGGTCGCGCGTTCACGCTGTACTCGGCCTCGGTGATTAACGTCTGCAGTACCTCTTCTTTGGCGACTTTTCTTTGAGCGTGGTGCTTAGTGCGGTTTTTACTGAACGCACTAAGCGCTCCCAGGCTCCTCCCATGTGTGGCGCCCCCGGCGGTATGAAACGCCAGTCGGTGTTGTACTTGCAGACCGTAGTCCCGTAGTGCTGCGATCCATGCTCCGTATGTATTTCTCAGTTCGACGTCGGCCCCCTCTAAAGTTAGTGGGCGTTGTCGGAGTATATGACGCGCGGCCAACCCCTTCTGGCGGCCATCCTTCGCAGCGCCATAACAGCTGAGTCCGTAGAGAGCGACTGGACGATCTCTAAATGAATGGCCCTTGTGGTGAGGACAGGTAAATAGTGCACACCACCTCTTTTCGTGTCTTCGTCCGATAGTCACCGTTAGGGGCCCGAAATAGTCCACGCCACAATAGGTGAAGGCGCGGTGCCCCGAGTCCAACCTCACTTTAGGTAGGTCTCCTTTCGGTGGTGTCGTCGGAGTCGCCTTGTACACGCGACAGTATTGACCACGAGCTCCCGGTGCTACTTTTCTTGACTGTAGGCCTCAAGCGCAGTATGATGAATCGTTGACGGAGTTCGTTGACGACTCGTTCGTTATTCGCGTGTCCCGCCCGGCGATGATAATGCTCGACAAGCAGGTGAGTAAAGGGATGCTGGCCCGTCGAGTATTACCGGCTCATTAGAGTGCGTTGTAGAATAGAGCGCACCTATACGGCCTCTTGCGGTTATTAGCCCGTCGTTCAATACTGCGTCGAGCCTTTTAAATTTGCTGTGTTGTTGTAGCGGCTGGTTGTGACTTAACCGCGCTAAGTCTTCGCTGAAGGAGTCCCGCTGCGCGCGTTGAAACCACCGTCGTTCGGGCCGCTTCTAAGTGTGACACTTCTAAGTGTAGAGTCTTGTCTCTAGATCGAAGCTTCTCGACGAATAAGCTGAGTAAGTGCCGTCGCCCTTATAAGCTTCAGGTAACTGGAGAACCTTCTAATGTCGGGTAATGAGTCGTTGCGGTCCGAGTCCTCTTCTGAGACGGTTGTAACACGTCTCCCGGTCTCTTCACCTTCCCCGTTCTCCGTAGGCCAGTGCTCTTCTGTGGCTCGTAGGAATTGCGGTCCCGTGAACCACCGGTCCCGGCTGTCGATCCCGTCGGTTTGAAGCCTGGTCGCATCGTCGGCTACGTTGAGTGTTTGTAGGCACCCATCGCCAATCCCTCTGTATGTGTGAGCTCGGCGATCTCAGCTAGGCGATGTGAGACGAACGGCGTGTATTTTTTCGTCTCGTTTCTTATCCACTGAAGGACGGTGCGGGAAGTCACTCCAGTATATGACTCGTTTGGGTTTCCAACAGCTGTGCTCCCTGACTATAGTGTTAGCCATTCGTGCCCCGATTAACGCAGCTTGGAGCTCCAGTCTCGGAATGGTTAGTAACTTCAGTGGAGCCACCTTCGCCTTGGCCATTACTTGTATTGTTTCTATGTGATCGCCGTGTGCGATCCTCCAGTAGGCCACCGTAGCGTAGGCTTGCTCGCTTGCGTCGACAAACACGTGTAACTCGATGTGAGTTTCCGGCGTTACGTTGTAGCTATAGCACCGCGGTATTGCTAGTGCTGAGACATCTGGAGTCGCCTTATCCACTCGTCGAATAGGTTAGCGTCTTCAGATGGCAATTCCTGGTCCCAATCAACCTTCTTGAGCCACAAGCGTTGTAATATCATCTTGCCGACGATCGTATATTGACTGATAAGCCCCAGTGGGTCGTACACCGACATAACCGCGCTTAGGGTTTCGCGTTTAGTCGGTGCTCTCAACCGCAGTCTGACCTCATCGGGAACCCTCTTGATGTCAGTGTTGAAGGTGAGGGTGTCGGAGCTCGGGTCCCAGCGCAGCCCCAATGTCTTTTCCTTCTGGTGTGCTGCTAACTTTACATTCGCGCTTTCAGACTTCTTATCTTCGGGTATGCTAGCTAAAACTCTCTTGCTATTTGAGTTCCATCTTCTTAAGTTGAAGTCCGCTTGTTGATGGATGTAGGTAACTTCGTTCACCATTTTAATAGCCTCCTCTTCAGATGGGAAACTGTCTAGGTAATCGTCCATGTAGTGTCGCTCCTTGACCGCCGTGGCCGCCTCTGGGTATTTACTTTCATAGTCGACGGCGTTGCGGTTTCTTACGCTGTGAGCGAGGTATGGCGAACTGCTGGCTCCGAATATCATGGAGACCATTTTAAATCTTCTCGGAGGGTCCGTAGGCTTGTCCCTCCATAAAAACATCTGTGCCGGTTGGTCCTCGGGTCTGATTTTAACCCTAAGGAACATTTCTTCGATGTCCGCTGTGACGGCGATTCTCTTTTCTCTGAACCCGAACAATATTCTTGTGAGTGAAGCTAGTAGGTCGGGTCCTTCTAGTAGGAAGTCATTGAGACAGACTCCCTTCACCTTAGCCGCCGCGTCGAAGACCATTCTAACTTTCCCCGGCTTGTTGTGATTGGTGACGGCGAAGTGCGGCAGGAACCATTTTACGTTGCTATCCCTTTCGCTGCCGTCGCATTGCACCGCGTAACCCTTTTGTATAAGGTTAGCGATCTGAGCCGCGTATTCCTTTTTAAACGCCGGCTCCTTAGTCATCCTCTTCTCGAGCGTGTGTAGTCTCTTAAGGGCAGACTCGTAGCTATCTGGGAACGTGGGGTTATCTATCTTCCAGGGCAGACCCACTTCGAAGTGGCCGTCCTTTCTTGTGGCGGTCGCTTCGAAAATGTCGTTGGCTCTCTTCTCATGCTTATTAATTTTTTCTTTAGTCGATACGCCAAGCGAGTCCACGTCGAAATGTGACTCGACGAGCTTCTGTAGTTGGACGTCGCTAGCGCAGATGTGAAGTACGGCCGCCTGGTCTTGATAAATCGATTTCCTGGGTACCGACCCGTGCAGTACCCATCCCAAACTTCGTTCTCGACGCGGCGGGTTCATTTCTCTTGCCGGCGCGCAGCTGTCGCGATATTATTAGATGCCAGTTGTCGGCACCTATCAATATGCGAGGTCGAGCTTCTCCCTTACTGATGCTATCTTGTACAACTCGCAGGTGCTTGTACCGTTCTAAGTTGTGCGGTACGCGTTGGTGATGTAGCTGTAGTCCTTTTACTGTGCGGGCTGTCACTAAGTAGGCTTCTTGTTCGTGTACCCCTTTGACACGAACCTTGACCGCTTCGCTGTCGATCCTTCTCTGATCGTTAATACCCCTTATGTTCAGAGGTCGATTCGGTCCGCCGTTAGTGAGTTGCTTCGCTAATTCTTCGTCTATTAGCGTCACAGTAGACCCTTCGTCTAGGAGGGCGTACGTATTTACCTCCCCCCGTGGACCGCTGAGTTTCACCTCGCAGGTTTTGAGCAGTACTGATGTAATAGGCGACCTCCTTGTCGTGACGCTCATTACTAGCGCGGCTGCTTCGTCTTCCCTGCCGTCGTCCGGAGTGCTCACTGTAGTCGTAGACTCCGTTACTTTTTCTTTATGTAGTAGCGCGTGATGTTGGTAGGTACATCCGTGGACTCCGCAGGCCTTGGCTTTGCATGTGAACCTGCTGTGCTTCCTTTTCATGCATTTGAAGCACATCTTGTTGTCCTTTGCCCACTTCCATCGCTCGTTGACGTCGAGTGCTTTGAGTTTATCGCACTCAGTAGTGTAGTGTCCCCCAGTTGGACACATGAAGCATTTTCTTTCTTCCGGTTGACTTTCCCCCGCAGTGTATACGCCCTTGGTAGCAACCCGCTTTGGTGCTACTTCTCTTCTGACGGGTACCGGAACGCTTCGCTTCGTTGTGTGGGTGTACCTTATCATAAGGTCCGCTTCGGCCATTAAAAACTCGGAGAGTACTATCATTTCATTATCTTCCATGATGCGTGCTTCGTTATTGGCTGCGTACTCCGCCCATTTGCTTATGAGATGAGGACTCAGTTTGTCCATTACGTCTCGAACGAGTAGCGGGTTTCGTAGGTAGCCTCTTCTATCTATACTTTTTATCGTATAGACAATATTTTGAATCTTCACCGCGAACTCATACAGATCGGTGCTCGCGCTCCCTAATTTCGGGATCTTTTGAGCTCTTCCATGGCCCGATCTATTATGAATTCCGGTCTTCCATATTTCATCTCTAATGTGCGCATGATGATATCTGGGTTAGATGCGGTGAATAGCTGTGACAGCACGGTTTCTCTCGCTTCCCCTCGCAGGCTGTTTCGCAGTCGAAGGAGATTTTCCGTTGGAGAGAACTTAAAGAGTCTTGTAGAATCTTCCATGGCGGCCTTATACGGTAGCCACTCGGCGACGGCTCCCGTGAATATAGGTAGTTCCGCTGTTTGGCGAGGCAACGGTCTTGAGGCGACTAGTTTTTCTAAGGTGTCGGCTAGCCGTTGAATGCCTTGGAATTTCGCGTTCTCCCCCCGTTGCTTACTAACGGGAGGGCGAACCTCTTCCGGTTCTTCCCTGTATTTCGTCGCCGTTGGTTGTTCCATGCTTCTATCCACCCAGTCTTGTACCCTTTCGTTGCATGAGCTCGCCGCATATTCAGATTCGGCTTCGATTGCAGTCATTTCGGCGGCTAATCTCGATTTGATTAGCTTTTCTTTCATAAGTAGCCGCTTCTCTTCTATAGCCGCGAGTTCTTTCTCCGCTTCGTATTGTGCCATCTTCATACGTGCGTCGATGCTTCGCTTTGAAGTGTTACTGCGAGCGGTGTGTGCCGGCGACGTAGGTCTCCGCACCGGCGATGTAGGTCTCCGCACCGGCGATGAAGTTTCACGCCTTGGTGGCGTGCTAGCTGGTCGTGCAGGTGGCCCCATGACGGACGTCCGCGTTGACGTCGCTGGTGCTGTCTCTCTCGCCCCTTCTGGCGGAGAGTGCTCCATCCTTTTTTCTTGGGAATTTCCTGCGACCGTCGACGGCGACTGCGGAGAATCTTCATAAATTCGGTGTAGCGATGGCCCTGGCGCACCCTTAGCGCCCGGGGCTGCTTCTGACTCGCTGTACCCCGATTCGGAGCGAACACGACCCCTTGTGTTCATTGCGATCGGCGTATTCATCTTGAGTCTTCTTTAAATCCGGCTTCTCGAAGGACCAATGTAGATTATGGGTTTTCAAATAAAACTCCAACTTGAATCTTCAGTTCTTTTCTTCTTGTTTTTATTCCGAGGCGTACACACTTTTCCATACAAAAAGGCGAGCTTAAGTACTTATTTTGGGTACCGCAACAGGCGCAGGCTCAGTCAGCAACCGCGTCCTATTGCCGTCCCTTTCTAACATAGCCTGTCTTACTCTTACAATTCTATGCTTACACTCTATTGCTATCCTACTCTTACATATCTATTCTTATTACGTAGGACTTATATCTATTGCAATAAAATGTCTTATTTACATAGTCTTAATTACATACACAAGTTACATTAATCAACATTTACATTTAAATTCTTAGGCCGTTGTCGTCCGTAATAGTAATAGTAAGGATATTGTTACAGTACCTGTTGTAAGTGAAGGAGAAAGGCCCCTTAAGAGGACAGTCGACTGGCTCGGCGTTCTCCCTGAACATGGAGTAGAGGAGGGCGTCTCCCGTGATGAGGGAGCAGAGATGTGGCAGAGAGTCTCGGCGGTAACAAAAGGCTGCAAAGAGGAATTTTGTTAGCTGAAGTACTCTAGAATAGTACCACTAACTTCTTGAAAATGTTGTTGGAGGAGACAGGATTAAGTTTTTTGCATTAGTATTTATAATAGAAGTGGAGTAAAAACTGTATGCTTTGACCGAGGAGACACCATCGGACATCAATAAATTTTTAGCATGAATCAGTTGTTGCATTTCGGTGAAAGTTTGTGTATGCAAACTGTTTCATACTTACATTTTAGGAGAATATCTTAATTCTATGGAGTGGCAACGAAATATGATCGGCTTCAAATATAACACAGTTCTGTATGGATTTGTTTTAAATTGCCCAAAGACCTTACCATCAGATGGACTGCATGCTCGTTTTATACTTCAATCTCATATCTAAACCATTTTCTTGCGAAGTTACTATGACAAAACTTTAGTTTCCTTAACTTATTGGCAGTTGATTTTTAAAGGCTATTGGATGTTGTTGATGTTCTTATATACCACTTACTAATTATTGTACTAAACACAAAATATACTTACTTTCTTTATACTGAAGGACATTTGTATGCTTTTCATGCATCACTACACAACGGTAACAGCCTCTCCTGAAACGAACAATAAATATTTATCAAACATTTTTTAAGAAATTTTATTTGTATATAATGGAAGAATATTATCTGCTGGATATTGCTCTTGCTAAAGCTATGGTACATCTAGAGCACTGGCAGACTTAGTTAGTGGGAGGCCCCGGACGAAAAGTTGAATGAAGGCACCCAGTCTAAAAAGTTGATTTGATTTTATATTTTACAAAATTACACATGTCTCTTACTTATAATCTGAAGTAACCTTGACCCTTCAAATTAAAAGTAAAGTCCAAATCCCAAAATTTGTATACCTATTAAATGCCCAACAATACTTTCAAACAAATAAATCAACAATAGTAAAAACAATTACGGGCCCTTTATTTGAATTTGAAACTCAATAAGTAAGCGCCATGGTTCCTTGACAAATGCCCTCGTCCCAGCTTTAATCGATCAGCGAAATAGCGCCGCGGGTGACCATTAGTGTTACAGTTTGTGGGACAACTGTATTTGTGATATATCCATTTGTGTTAATTAAAAACATCATTACTTAAGATATGTATAAGAAATCTCTGTACTTAAATATGAGTTCCCTTTCAGTGCCTTGATTTCCTGTTTTGTTAATGGAAGCATTTAAAAAATTGTTACCGATCTTCAGTCCTGATGTTAAGTTGTCACCAAGAATAGTTATTAGTAGGATCTATATCAAGTTAAGTACGAAATTAACGATGGTCGGTCTGTTCCTAAGCTTCATTTAGTTACGTGCATTTACACTACCTTCTATCAATTTAACTGTCTGTGGTTAGCAGACTCGATTGCTACTAAGATAACATAAAAAAATTCAGCGTTATAACTGTTTCAATAGTTTTCCTCAGTCCTACATTTATCGAAGTACACGGTCACCCTACACAACGCGACTAAAGCCGACAATGACAATTTCGGTTCGTATAATTCCAAGATTAGAAATTATTGCTTCATTTCTTCTGCGATTTGACGAAACGACTAACTCTGCTCGTTTTATTATCCCGAGTTATGTTTCTGAAAATGTCTTGTTATAGTACTTGAAATGATCTTGAGAGGGAGATTATGCTTTAGGTATTCGAGTTGTTCTAAATAAAATAATGGGTGATTATTTGTTAAATTGTTGTAAGAAAGATTTCTGAATGGCGATAACGCTCGGTACGAGTACAGGGCGTCATCTGATCAGCACGTAGTCTACCAGGGTAACAGGGTAAGTGGCAACTGCCGCCATGGACTTATGTTATCAACTCCAGATAATATTACATACTGCTGAGGTCAGCCAAGTTGAAACGCCTCAGATAAGTGTATATTTATCTTACAATACTCTTCAAACCGTATCTGCTGTTATTCAGCAGAAATAGGCGTGCTGACCACAGCACCACACAGGTACCAATCTACTCTACACTATAATCTATACTCTACTGTTAATATAACTTTAAAATAGAAATGTAGAGTTAAAAAACTGCCTATATGAAAACTATTTGCTCTATTTACTCACTGTAAAATGTTGAAATAAAAAGCTTCTTTAAATAAAACAAGGGAAAAAAGAAATTCGTAAATATTTTTCAGTGCAGAGAAACGGAAATGAGTATTTGTAATTACCTGCGAGTAAATACTAAGAGACCTGTTAATATTGTATGAATCAATTTCTATTTCGCGGAAATCTTTGTAAACTTTTCAAGGAAACATTTCAGGAAGGTATTTTTAAAGAAATATTCACCAATAGACTGTTTTTTTCGACATACCAATTTAGTCTTTTATTAGCGATGTAAAGTTAGTGTTCTGGATTGACGAATAAAGGCGATTGATGTTTCAAGCAGTTCTTGTAAGCAATAATGCGACTGCCTTCATATGTGTCATAAGAATTGATCCCATGTTGGACTTTTGTCTTTTTTAAGCATTTTTAATGATAGATTTTCGTGGAATCCTATAGTGAAAACCCGGTCTGCAATAAATAATTAAATTAATTTGTAAAAATAACTTTAAAAAAAGACCTCGTGGCGATGACAGTCGGATATGCTTTATACCCCATTTTTGCGAGTTATTTAAAAATAACATTTAATTGGGTTGCCATATGTAAAATGTTTTTGACGTCATGACCCGACATGTACTGGATTAACAAAAATGACAAAAAAAAATATTCTGGAAAGTTTCAGCAAAATACATACTCGTCAACAATGAGGAATTTGTCGCCCTCTGAGGAGAGGCAGCGGCCCTTGTTGGAGAGGATATCGCCCTCGATCAGGATCGGCTGGATCACGCCCGACTGGAACCAACGGCCCTGCCACCGCGGCGGGAACGCGCACCCTGGAAACAAAAGTAGGTTTTAGAGGTGGTACCTATACCACCGGACCAGAAGTTTGACGCGGACTACCGTGTCAAACTTCTAGTCCGCTCAGAACTTGTTGCGCGCATGTTTAGTTAGCATATACTCCGTAACGTAATGGCACACTAACGAAGCTATGTATGTATCCGTGGGCGAGAGCGGGCAGCGGAAGGGGGGGGGGGGTTACCGCGCAGTCTTCGTCCCGCTAATTTCTACAATTTGCTGTTACGACGCGACTCGTTTCTATATTCAGAGTGGACTAGCAGTTTAGCGCAGACTATACTTGGCTAAGTTTTAAGGGTTGTATTTTTTATGGTAACTAGTCTAGACTGTAAAATTGTGAAGTTTTATAAGTAGTATAGTCATGGATGTTTACATGGCTAAGTTTTAATGGCTGTAAGATTTTTTTATGATTACCTACATGAGTAAGTTTAAAAGTAGTCTAATTTGTCTTGGTTTTGCCGCGGCGTTGGCACCATCATACATTTTATGCATTTTACCATCACCCCTTAATGTTGTTGAGTTCGGGTTGAAAGTTATAGTAGACAATAGACATTTACACAGGGCCTTTTGATTACAATCAAAGGTCATTGAATCTGTCGTCTACGTGTGACACTGTGTGTGTGCACACTCGATAAAAGCAGTTTTTTTTTACTTTTTACTTAAAAAGAATAAGTTTAAAAAAATGCGAAATATTATACAATATCGTAAGCACGTTTTCCAAGTAGCGCTTAAACACACGTGTTGCTTGATGATGTTGATAATACTTTATCCACTATCGATGTATTCTGAAAGCGTTTTAATGTAATGAAAACATGAAATATTCAGCCTGAAGGCTCCGCTAGTCCGTAACACGATAACAACTTGCTAAACATAACTTCTATACTTCGGCATATAGATTACTTTAAATATCGAAGCTTTAATATTCCCTTGAAGTGGTTCTTAGATGAAGTAGGTAGAATAATTGATAAGTAGATTTAAACACAAATGTTAAACGTAATATTATTGGAGTAAACTAAACTGACATTATTTTATAAAATAAACATTAGTGTAATAAATGAATTCTTAAATGCAATATCTATGTAAGTAAATAAATAGTAAATAAGATACTCTGTATAATTACCACGTGCACAAAAATGAGTAAATAAACATACATAGGCACTCAAAAATAAAGCATGAAATGGACGTCACAAGGACTACATATGTATATGCAATATATCATATGTGGCCTATGCACATGTGTATTCACACAGGATCGATGTCCTGTCTGAGGTCGACAACAGATGCATTGCAACCTCTGTGGATTAAGTTGGAATACTTTGTTGTATTCCTTTATCACATCTTTCATACCACACACCAGCGCTAACAGACAATATAATTGTTATAATGCAGAAGTAACCTACACCTAGGTCATCCAACCACGAAAGATTCTATCTTCCTAGACAAAGTCCCACTCGAGAAACTTTCCTTCAATTTTATTAGGTAAACATGATTTCTGATATAAAAGAGATTATTTTTGATGTCCTATTTAACTGAACGCTATTGTGCAGCTATTAAGCGGAGAGGCCACTCCACGATCGAGCGCCCCTTGCAGCCAAATGAATAACTGGGAACTTGACAGCTACCGATGACGTAAGCGGGAATGATCCGGGCTTCAATAGGTTTTAATTCCATATTGATTATGGATTAAAATGTGGCACATGTAACATAGTTTGAAATGTTAATTCATTGTAAGGTTGGTTGGATGTCATTTGTCCAGATGTAGTCATAGCTTGAACCGATTTTGACCGAAATCTAGAGACATACAATTCCATAATATATTGGAAACTATCATAGATTTGTAGTTAGAAAAAAATGTACATGTATCTCCTAAGGGACCTAAATATTCAATGAGAGCTTGCATAAGGTACTAAGTGAATACATTTGGGAATGAATAGGCGTGATAAAGTTGAAATTGATGTCAGCTTCTCAATAACTTTGAAATTATTCTATTTTAATTTGAGTTTAAAATATCGGTATGATCCACAGTGAATACTTCTATTTCTCTCTTATATCTTCTGAGAATTTGTAGTTAAGCCTACTTTAAACATAATAGAATATTAAAATCGCTTATATTATAATATATTTCAAATTGGTTTGAAAATAAGATTTTCAAATCTTATGTATTAAAACAAATGTTATTGAGATGAATACAAAATTAGGTAACACGAAGTCTAAACCCGAAGAGCGTATTTGCTTTATCATTAGATCAGGCCATAAATATCGATTATGTCGAAAAAGTTAAAAAAAATTACTTCCAAAATTTGACCCATAGTAACGTGAAGTTAATACAAAGCTTGTAAATGTTTAAGTAGATAAATCCTGTTTTATTGTGCATGTTATTGTGGAGCTATTAAGCGATAGAGGTCGCGAGTTGTCGTTTAAAATACAATAAGCACTCGACAATCGAGCGCCTCTTGGAGGCAAATTAATAAAACTAGGAATGACGGAAATGATGTGAACGGGAAATGATCTGGATGATTGTGTGAACCGGTTCAGCTTTTGAATAGGAATCGATTCATGCATCTTTAGAGAAAGAAAGAAAGGAAGGGAAATGAGCTAGTACCACCTGTAGTGAACGAAGCTTAAGGCGTGAAGGTATAACGAAACCACCTTTGACGATGGTAGAACTTTTTATGATTCGACTCCGATTCCTGTAATACCATCGTTGCACTTATTTCTGCCAAATAAAAATCATTTATAAGAGTCTTTATAATTTAGTTCTTGAGGGTAGCAAAACGTATATGACCAACTTTCAGTGGGACTGCAATTCTATCTGGATTTCAGATGTCTAAGGGTCCAGTAATGGTCCTCACACTCCTCATCAGATAGAGTACAAGCTTATTAACTATTTCTATATTAAGAAAAATGATAAAAATTGCGGTTTTGAATCTAGTTAAGTGGAAGTGTGTAACTGTACTTTTGTAGTTATTAAACAAATAAATATATTAGTTTCTAGTTGCGCTCAGGATTCTACTAAAATCATAAGTGTCCTTCCAAATAACTAAATAAACAAATAAAGATTCAGGTTTATTCAAAGTACAACCGAGTCTCAAACTATTCAGTTTACAAACAGCTGTTACTGCACCGTAGGGTAATGTTAATTACTTAATTTCGTCCTGGGTTCGAGCTTTGGGCCATGATTTAATAACATTACGATAGCAAGGGACGTTGCTTCCTCATTGCGCTGTAATTTGGGGTACGTAAGGTGTTATTATAACGCGACATTGCGTGCAAATGCACGTGTTTTAAATTTTTAGTCGAGGATTAAAATATTTTACAACTTGTTAATAATACTCAGTTTGGTTGATGTAAGAAGTTGATGGTGCAGGCATTTTAGAAAAAGTAGTATTTGAAAATATAGAAAAGGCTTATGTTCTTATTAAGTACCAAATTATCATACAATTCAGTTGATGGTCGGTGGTCACTGATTCCAAAGAACACCATAAAATACACTTCCTTTTATCCCTGAATACTAATTTGCCTCGTGGGTGGGTCAAATAACTAATAAATGGGTGGAAATAGGTGTAACGCCACCAGTGTTATAACTAGAAGGGTTCTACTATCTTCAAAATAATGGATATGAAACCGGAAATCACAGGAAATTTCTAAATTTCAAACTATATTGATATATTTCAAAAATCTAGTCTATTGTAGTTAGCTAAGCGAAATCTAAGTTCGTAAGTCTGCTTCTATACAGAAATAAATACAGTTTAGCCTAAAGATGTACATTTAAATCAAATTACCCCGTTGTATTGTTTGTCACTTACCTTGCCTAAAGGTCATTTTGTGACGAAGTCCTAGCAATTAACTTACATAACTGAACTGTACGGGCACGCTGATTACTTAATTCGGGAAGGTTGTGATTTATTAACACAATCTCGGATTACAGGCCGTGATATTGCTTCCGCGCTTCCTGATGTGTAATTTAGACGATGTTAAGTCGGTTATTAGTTACTTAACTTAACATACGACACGTTAAGTTAATTATTAAATTATTTAATCCTCAAATATACCATTTCTTTAGGAAATATTTTTTTAGGAATTTTGTAGGGATTAATCTCAGATAGGAAAATCTTTGTCCAATGTAAGCGTGGCCCACTGACCATCATACATACTGCATGCACGGTTCCACTTCAATTTTAAAACAAAAAAATAAAACAAACATTAAAAATATGTAAAGTATACACTCAACAACAAATTGTTGTTTAATATCTTTAAAGCAAACAACAAAAAAGATAGCATGCGTTTCAACCCTAGCTTTGTGCGTCGCTTTGTAATTATGATTCTAAAGGAGAGCATAATATAATTATTTCTTTCGTCTGCATCACTCAGCTTTTGATGACGACTGACGTTTATGTAAAGGGATTTTAAATATTTCTATCTATTAGTATCGAGACTTCCAAACGACCTGAGTACCTTTTAGTTTTGAAGGTGGTAGAACCCTTTGTGGTTCTACTCCGGCGGCACCACCGCCACACCTATTTCTGCCTAATTACAGTAGTTTTGAAGGGTGTGGTAAGGGAGACAGACTTTTCCGAGGCGTTCTAGCTTAGCCCTCAAGGGTAGCGGCGCATCTGTGGCCGACCTCAGGTAGGAATATCTAATCCTATCTGGAGTTGATTACAGATGTCCATGGGCGGCAGTAGCCACTTACCATCAGGTGGACTGCATGCTCGTCTACTGCCCCCTATATTATAAAAAAAAAGTTCCGTCAATTTTAAATAGATTTTTAACCTTAGATTTTTCTTCTTTCTACTTTTACTGAAATTTATAGGATGTAATTAGCGGCAGGATGTTATGACGCAGGCTTGGTGACATTTAAAGTATTATCCGGAGTATCAAGAATAGTATAACAATTATACTGACAGTAACAAGTGTTAGTAATAAAGTATATTATCGTTTATTAGTAAAGTGGGTGCTATTCTGCTTGTTTTTTGTCTAGACATATCATTTCAATATGCTACCATTAATTTTATTTTCTATAGCGAATGTGCAATTATTGTGAAAAAGTCTTTCTCTAAAATATATAGGACCAAATTGCTTCAGTACTGATTTAAAGGTATTTAAGATTTGTTTTGAAGTTAATAAGCCTTTAACAAACAAACATGTCGTTAAACAAACGCTATGTAAAAAAGCGTACTATAAACTAAGTGATTATTTGACTGACAAAACGGTGCGGTCTGAAGTAGTTCCAGCTCCACATGTACCATTAGGTTAAGTTTAACATTGTAAAATCCATTTTTTTAAAAAGATGTGTGTTATGGAGCTTCTTTCGCCGCTTCTTCTCCATAACGAAACACCTTGTGAAGTGGTGGTAGTTTGACATTCAAAAAGTGCTCTGTAAAGAACCTATTTTGAATAAAAAAAAATGATTTGATTTGATTTGATTGATTTAACAAGGGTTAACTATTTCCGTCCAATAATAAGGGATTAGCACTCAGCATGGAAGCGCACTTTTAACCACCGGTTGTCCATCCAACTTGTAGCAGATGACCTAACTTTGTAGATGAGTTATGATCCATACAAGTAACGAGCAACGCGCGCTCTATAGACGTTGCATAAAAGCGTAATTAAAATAGTAATACCGACAACAATTTGTTGTTTAATGGCTTTGCAGTTGACAACAGAAATGAGGTCACATGCGTTTCAACCCTAAACCTGTATGAAGACTTCGACAGTAATTATACTTCATACTTGGAATGAATGCATGATAGAATTATATTTTCAATTGCAAGTTTTAAGTGAAAACCTCTTTGACGTATAAACCGTTTTTATTTTGAGATTCTTGTGGTGCGTTGCCTGTTGCTGATCTGTAGATCAGATACGCGGATGGTTTCGGATTCGAACTCCGGTCAGGTATACGTAAGTAAGAATAACAACCTGACGTCAGTGCAGAAGTATTGATGCAGTCGGGGACTAGGTTGGAATATTTTTTTATAATACAGAGTAGCAGACGAGCATGCAGTCCACTTGATGGTAAGTGGCTACTGCCGCCCAGGGACATCCTTAATCGACTCCAGATAGAATCAGATATTCGTACCGGAGGTCGGCACTGATGCGCCGTTACCCCTGAGTACTATGCTGGAACACCTCGGAAAAGTATGTCTCCCTCACCACACCTTTCAAATCAAACACAGCAGTGATTAACATTGCTGCTATAAGGCAGAAATAGGTATGGTGGTGATGCCATTGGAGTCGAACCACAAAGGGTTCTACCACCTTCAAAGTCTTGTATTTCCTTTAACACATCTCAAATCAGAATGAGTCGCACCTAACACTGCATTTATAAGGCTGAAATATGTGTGGTGCTGGGTTCTACCATCTTTAAATTTCTGATTTGGTTGTTTCTATTTTGTTTGCATTCACGGCTAACGAAAGAGGGAATCCTAAGATTTATGAGTGTGGCACCAGCATTATTTATATATTGTAATGAAGATATCCATTTGGTGGTATGTTATATCGTAAGTCTAGTCATACCAACCCCTAATTTGATGGCTATGATGGAGGGTATTCGATGTAGTATATTATGAAAATAGGGGAAGACTAGAGGGTAACGACCCTCGTGAAATTAATGTGAGTCACAACCACATCCGGAAAATGTATATAACTTATCTGTGCTATGTTCGAAACTGGAGCTTTGATCCGTCGCGCTGGCATAGTGCAAGTGATAAGATACGTTAGTGTGCGTGGTCTTTATATGTGACGTAATTATGTGAGTTCTGATGAGTTCTCATTATGAGTATGTATCTAGCTAATTAGGTACGTATATTTGTGTAAAAGTACACGTGTACCAGTGGATGTGACTGTGTGCGCGTGTGCGTGTGTCCTCATTGAAATTTAACATGATAGACCTATTCTTGATTCAAGTATTTCTAAGGTACAATTGCAGTGTTTAGCGCTGTTGTGTTTTTTCTTGAGTTGTGTGTCGTTAGGGGTAGGTATGCATTTGAGCGGCTTCGGGTAGGACTCCACTATATAGGGTTGATTTAATATATTCATGGCAACCTGCTACCATGTAGACTGCATGCTTGTTTCTAAGTCCAACTTCACAAAATACTTTTAAAAATAAAAGGAAAGCTTTCTAATTAAAACGCAGCTTACAAAAAATCATAATCAACAAAACTTTCTCATTAAATTACAAACTCGCTCCCTAGTTTCAGGGTAAATTAATTTTAATGCAACTGGCAGCACCAGCACTTTGTCAATATTGCTGGGAGTTTCCGGCGGCAACATTTACATATGACTCAGTGGGCCTTCCGATCGTGATTCATTGCCATATATTATTCCGAAGGCGGTGTTGCTCGATTTATTTGGAGAATTAATGATTGATACGTGCGCTGTCATATATAATTTGTATGATTTTTTATGAAGATTTATATTTGTAAAGTTGGGATAAAAACTACTTCGCAACAGTCCGCTACCAATATGTATATTGGTGATATTTTAAACCATACAATATGCACCACCACTTTTCCTACATACCATACCTTAACAAGGAAAAAATAAAACATAAATATGCACCACCATACGTACCGCTACTTATTATATTTTAGTATATAAAATTGGTCTCGCGTTAGAAGTTTTATAACTTGCTTTAAAGGTGAAGGAATATGAGACGAACTACGGAGAGCACCATTCGTATGTAATAATTACTGTTATAATTACTTTAGATGAAAGGTAGACCCAAAGTACAAATATGGAACAGTACGGAAACTAAGCCTAGCTGATAAAATAATTTCTACTGTGGTAGAACCAATATGGCTCGAGCGAGGAGATATCTACCCCCGTCACATCTATTTCTAGCGTCATACATCGAGACCCGAATAATTCCTATCCATCCCCCATATTGCAAACGCAGACGCGGCATATGAGAGGTCGGTGGGTACGAAGTTCCGTCTTGCTAGCGTGAAGCACTTCTGCGTTTCGGTGGGGTAGACATCCCATCAATCAGGCATCCCTTTAAGCCTTCAGGAGAGGCAACGCATTGATGGTCAACCTCAGATAAAACTTCTGTTACATGTGGAGTTGGTTAAAGGTGTACATTAGCGGCAGCATAGATTAGTAAAGATTACTCACTCCTAACAAGAAAATGTAATCAGTTTTGACAATTGAAATCAATTGTCATTGTCATCTATTTTTGTGTTTGAAAAATATAAAAAAAAATAGTTTTTAGACCATTATAAATGAAACTATATATTTCCGCACTGTTTCTTCAATTTTGTGTTTTTTTTGCACCACTTAATTCCAAATGTCGGCATAGTTCTGTGTAAGTTACACCATGATAGTCGGAGACGTAATAGGAAAACCGTCAGCCATTTTACGTATGTGTCTGCCATTTGTGGCTTCCTTCAATTACAAGGTTGTGAGATATCTTTACTAATCTACGAGCGGCAGTAACCTGTTACCATCGGATAGTTTGCTTACTACTTTAATCTTTAAAATATATATATATATATATACTTGGCCATGAGCCTCAATGACCAATTACTTTCAATGAATGTGCGCTAGTTACTTCACAAAAAAGCATACGATAATTTATTATGTAAGGCACTTGTCGATAAGATCTATTTGTCGTGTCTGTATGTAAATTGCGTCATTGTCAATGATGTCGTTAAACAATGCAAAGTCGTTAGATATTGTTTTTGTGTTTTACGAGACACCGGATGTCATGTGCTGGCAAATATTATAATAATAGACATCTATTGTTTACCGGTAGAGTTGCTAAATATATCTATGTCGTTTTGTGGCTATCTTTTTGGTTTGATACGGGTTATTTTATGTGTCTAATCATTCATCGTTCGACACTAGGAACACTACCGCAACATCTATTATAGAACTGGAAGAGTAGTGTCAAGGGCTGCTGTACTTAGATTTAAAGACTGAGTTAAGGGAGATAAACTTACACGAATCATTCTAACTTAATCATCATGGATAGCGTGGTATGTGATTTTTGTAAGATGTCAATCCTCTCTAAGACTGATTGTATTTAACCGAAGTTTTAGATATTACGAAATATAAGAAATATATGAGTACATGATCCTTTGTTATTTTAACTTTATAAAAAATGGAAGCTTTCGTTTAAGATAACTCAATACTTATAAGTAGGTAATCACTTCCTTTGCAGTTATTAACTACTAGCACTAGCATAGACATGAACATCTTGAAAGCTGCTTATTTGTTACTTCAACTCCAAAATTTGAAGCTCTGTGTCAAAGTGGATAGTAGGGATGGGCTGTACGTCATAAGTAAATACTTCTTTCGCGGTTGCTAGTGACTAGCAGTAATTAAAGCCTCCACATCTTACAGACAATCGCGTTGAGCAAGACGGCCCATTGTCTCCGTCACACAATGTATGTCCCCTAGCGGTTGCTTTCATCGTAAATCGTTATTAGAATCTCTTGGTTTTGAAATTACAACCGGTTGATGGTGATGTAAATGTGATTTGCATTGACACTGCACTGGTATTATTATCCTAGAATTGATCTTAGGACAGGTAAATTTTGTGATAATTTTAGATACTCGTATTATTTGTTTTAATTTGTATGTGTTGTATGGTCACTCTCTACGTAAATTCTTATTAAGTAGAGGAATAATAATTATAAAATAAATCCATTATTTCATTTACAAATGGAATGTGACACAGAAGAATCGTGGAGAAATTACCTTTGAATATTTCAAAGTGAATTAAACATTACGAATAATATTTATTTTCAAATGCGGCTGATGCACGGTTCTTCAATTTTAACACAGAAACGCTAAATATTTTTTAAAGTTTAAATAAATTAAATATATTCCGTAGATACTCATAGGTAGTAAAGCTCATAATATGGCACGTTCATAGTACAAACTGCAATTGCAATTCCATTTACATCACTAGACTAGCGCCAATCAGGGGCTAGCTATATTATTTATACATGACAAAAGCCGTACATAATAAAAACATTGATACAACTCTGGGTAGCACGCACACGAAATTAATGCCTCGTGCGTGGAACTTAGCTAATTACTCATGAGCTATTCATAGCTGATCGTTTATACCTCACGATTAGAGTCGTGTCGTGGTCGTGCTGATTGTCGACAAAATTGTGTGAAAGGAATAAGTTTTCCAAAAGTTGTTATCCGCAAGGTTGTGTGTGGAAGTTATGGACTAACTTGTACTATAGGTTTTTATGTGTACGTCCTAGACATTCGATATCTAAATATATTGTTTAAAATTATATGTCAGTTTCATTGTAAACCTCAAAGGTATATCAAGATGGCCAAATGGAAATTGGGCTCTACACGTTCGTAGACATGTCCAACATCTGTTATTAATAATCAATCTATCCAATGTTTTGCTTACCATTGGTTGAAATTTCTCCTCACTAGACAATTGTCAAATTTGTATCCTTGGTAGGTAAAAGTTGTATACAAGTCATGTATTAAAAACTCTTCATTTTTAATACATGACATAAAAGTATACAAGTCATGTATTAAAAACTGAAGAGTTTTTAATACATGACTTGTATACAATGGTATGGTAATTAGTTAATTATTTATGATTAAATTAGTTACAAAGAAAAATTATAAAATGAAACTTCATCTTTCAGTCTGTAAATTTCAAAGAATCTTCAAAGACTTCATCTTTACGGTTTCGAGTTTCAAAGAAACTTCTAATGTTTTATGTGAATTTAAATAATAATAAGTATTGATTACAGAGTTTTACAGATAACTCTTAGACATGCTTAGTTTTATGGAATATTTTCATTCGCCATTGAACAAAATGGCAATTAATGGCAATAATCTTAAATTATTTTTTGAAGGTGGTAGAGTCCTTTGTGGTTTGACTCCGGTAGTACCAACGCCACACTTATTTCTGCCTCATAACAGCAGTGTTGAGCGCAGCTGTGTTCTGGTTTGAAGGTTGTGGTAAGGGAGATATACTTTTCCGAGGGGTTCCAGCTTAGTCCTCATGGATGCCGGCGCATTTGCGACCGACTTCAGGGAGAAAATATCTAATCCTATCTGGGGTTGATTACAGATGTTAATGAGCGGCAGTAGCCACTTAATATCGGGTGGAATGCATGCTACTCTTATGTTATAAAAAACGTAAAAATAAATTTAAAATTATTAATCCACCCCATAGCTGAGTTTCATACATCTTGTACAGAGACTGGGCATAAAACATCTCGACATGTCTATTTTTCGACATGAAGATCATTATAAAAATATTATTATGGTTAAGGTAAACTGAAATAGACACATATAAACTTTAAAATTATTTAAATAGAAATTATCGTGGTCGTGAAGTGTTAAAGAGTCACAGGTTAAATTCCAACCACGACTTAAGAGGAGCAATTTCTTATAACAATTAATGTTCAGGATTACCACTGAATTGTGAGTTTCGGTTGTAAATATTACTGTCACGTTACTTTGCGAAGCTTTGTCTTTGTTCCCGTTGTTTTAAACCTGTACCTACTTAGCTGACTTTGTACCTCTTTACACTGTTTAGAATTTGGCAAATCATTTCGATTGTAATGGCTTGTGTAACATTTAGCGACATCGCAATTATTTATATTATTTATAAATTACATATAAAATACTACATAAAAGCAGTGATAGCCTAGTGGTGATTTGCTTATTTACGATAGGGGTCTAGGTTATAAGCAACGCTCGAGAGTTGAAATCTTTGAGCTTTTTAGATATTAATTGCTACAAGCTTAAATAATGCATGAAAACATCATGAGGATGCATAAGAGTACTAGAAATAAAATAACGGTTCTCTAAATATGGAGTCTACCACTCAGTACTTGTTGATGGACTGCACTAAAGCCTTCTCATTGTGAGAGGACAATTGTGTCCATGTGATTTTTCATACTTCAGCAATAATTTTTTTATTAGGGTTGCGTAAAAATACGTAACTTTGAAAATTTGTATACGTATTCAAAATACTATGAATATGTTGCAAAAAGTTTCATATTCACTAGCACTTGTAAGGAGGGTGACCTCTAGAACTAGGTAACTAGTTAACCTAATTTAAGACTTCATAGGTGGAGCTCGTGTTTTATAACCGGCGGGAAGCTGCGAGCGATTGAATTTATTTAAAATATATGTAAACTTATGACTTGCTTTTAACGGTGAAGGAAATGTCCTGAGGAAACCTGCACACCTCAAAGTTATGTAAGGTATACCTATACACTTTTCTCATTTCTTATTTCAGTCGCAAGCTTATCCCACTTGAATTATAAAATAATACCCGATTATATTTGTTTGTATGTCATTAAACAGTTATTTAGCGTATAAATAAAACGGCACGTTTTTTCAACGAATTGAAGCGAACTAATTTATTTGAATTTAAACAGAACATAAATCACGTCAGTTGACATAGATGGCGTTACTAGTCTACATACATAGTGAAACTATAATATTTGATAATACTAACACCCCCACTATCACAATATTATACTGTTTCAATACCTAATATATACATAAATTTGTTATGTTTAGCAGAATTTAAACTTTTTGTCAGCATATCAGCTGGCATTTCAGCTGTAGGCAAATACTGAATTTTTACAATGTTATTTGAAATTACTTCCCGACAGTAATGATACCTGACATCAACATGTTTTGTACGATTATGAAATACAGGGTTAACAGACAGCTTTTGTGCACTTTGATTATCATTACTTATATTGATAGTATACATTCTTTCAGTAATCTCATATTGCAAATTGCTAAGATATACAGCCTCTTTACAAGCTTCTGAAATTGCAATATATTCTGCTTCAGTACTAGATAATGCTATAGATTTTTGTTTTTTACATCCCCAAGATATAACTGACCCTGATAACACAAAACAATAGCCTGTATATGATTTCCTATCATGATCATTTGCCCAGTCTGCATCAACATAACCTTTAATATCAAGATTTCCAGAATTACTAAATTTCAAACCTACATTTTTTGTCTTTTTTAAGTATTTTAATATTCTTTTAGCATATGACCAATGTATATTACTATGACAATTATTGAATTGACTAAGATATCCCACTGCATAAGCTATATCTGGCCTAGTGAGAATCGCTAGATACATTAAACTGCCTATGAGCTGTTGGTATGGATTTTTAGACATTTCTTGACATTTCTCAACATTTAACTTAATCTCCATTGGAGTATCAACAATTTTACATTCAGCCATATTAAATTTAGACAATAACTTCTCTATATAATTCTCTTGAGACAAAGTAACAACCTTTTTCTCATTATCAATATTAACAGACATTCCAAGACATTGTTTTATTTTACCTAAATCTTTAATTTTGAACTGATTACTTAGAATATCTTTTAACTGTTTCATTTCAACTTTATCGTTTGAAAATATGAAAAAATCATCGACATACAAAGTAACAATTGTCTTAAGACCATTAACAATTTTTGTATATAAACAAGGTTCTAATTTTGACTTCTTATAACCATTATTTAACAAGCAAGTATCAACTTTCTTATGCCAAGCTCTAGAGGACTGTTTGAGACCATATATAGCCTTTTTCAGTTTGAGAACTTTATTCTTATCATTTTCAGAGCAAACAAAACAATCTGGCTTTTGCATATATATGTTCTCTTCCAGTTCTCCATTTAAAAAAGCTGTTTTGACATCCAAATGTGCTGTGTCAAAATTAAGTTGTGTAATTAATGCAAACAATAATCTTAATGTAGTATGCCTCACCACTGGAGAAAACGTCTCGCTGTAGTCAATACCACATTTTTGATTATAACCTTTTGCCACTAGTCTCGCACGATACCTAATTTTTCCATCACTGTCATACTTCTTTTTCAATACCCACTTGGACTTAACGATTGTTCCACCATTTGGAGCATCCACGAGCTCCCAAGCCTTGTTGTCTTCAAAGCATTGTAATTCATCCTTTACAGCTTGTAACCAATGCTCTCTTTCAGAACCATTCAATGCTTCCTCCAATGACATATCGTTTATATTCATGCTGTTACTCTCCAAACACATATTTAAATAACCATATCTTTCTGGTTTTCTTCTTTGTCTAGATAGTGTACGTGTACATACTACACTTTCAACACTTCCAGAATCATCTGTGTTTTCATTTTCATTTGGACTATATGTGCTGTCATTTGGATCTAAATAAGTTGCAGAAGTGTATGAGTCTTCAGATAGACACTCTTCCCCCACTGAATCCGAGCATATGACTTCACTGTCTTCAGTTGTTTGCTCAGTCTCTGTAACAATTATCACATCACATGGTTTACATTCTTTTTCTATGATAATAACATCTCGACTGACAAAGATTGTCTGCGTCTTGGGATTGAACAACCGATATCCTTTTGTTACATCAGAATAACCCATTAAAATACACTTCTCTGATTTCTTATCCCACTTCAGTCTCTTCTCTTTTGGCACATGAACCATTACAGTACTTCCAAAAATTCTAAGATGACTAATATCAGGCTTGGTATTGGTCCACAACTCATATGGGGTTTTGTCAGACAGTCCAGGTGTTACTGTTCTATTCTGCAAATAAACAGCAGTATTAGCCGCCTCCGCCCAGAACTTCTTATCTAAACCGGCTTCAAATAAGGGACATCTAGCTTTTTCAACAATAGTTCTATTCATGCGTTCGGATACACAATTCTGTTCTGGTGTGTAAGAATTAGTTTTCTGGTGAATAATACCAATATTCTTTAGATAATTGTCAAATTCATTATTACAAAATTCTCGACCATTATCGCTACGCAGAATTTTTATTTTTCTATCAAGCAAGTTCTCTACTTTCGCTTTAAAATCTTTGAAACATTGAAAAGCTTCACTCTTGTTTTTCATGAAGTAAATATGAGTCATTCTACTGCAATCATCTATAAAAATTATGAAATACCTTGAACCACCGAGCGAGGTATTTTCCATTGGTCCACACACATCTGTATGTATTACTTGCAATAGCTCAGAACTTTTGGTACCAGCACTGGGGAACGGCAATCGACACTGCTTTCCCTCGCAGCAAGTAGTACAGGAACTCTTACTTATTTCTGCCTTTTTATCAAGTGAAAACCCTTCCACGGCGTCAGCCATTTTATTCAAGTAGTTACTGTTCACATGTCCTAGTCTTCGATGCCAAGTCTCACTAGTCACTGCTGCAGCTGCTGTAAATGGAACTTGTTGCGTGTTTAATTTGTATACTCCATTCACCAATAGCGCTGTAGCCACCAAGTGACCTGCTCTGTTGTATATGTCACAACCATCATTTCTAAAGGACACTGAATTACCCTTGCTAATCAATTGACTCACTGACAAAAGATTCGTCGAAAGACTCGGTACACACAATACTCCTTCGACTGTGACGTCAAAATTGGAATCTTTCGTGCACGTAACTATTTGCACATCACCGCAGCATATAACAGGCACCATGTTGTCATTTGCAACAATTATCTCCTTCGGAAAAAATTCATGCGATCGATTTGAGATCCAACTTTCGTTCGTTGTCAAATGCACGCTCGCTCCCGAGTCAATATACCAGTCAGTTTTGCAGTAGCTACCATTTAAAAATACAGCACTAAATGCATTTGTTTCTTTTGATGTATTTTCGTTGGGTTTTATTTTGTTTTTAATGTTATTGGGACACTGGTTTCGATAATGCCCAAACTGTTTACAACCATAACATTTAACTTGTTTACCACCATTACTGACATTTGACTTTGACGTTTGCCATTTCCTGCCATCTTGATTATTCTCTCTAGCCATAAACTTATTAATATTTTTCTTATTTGGTTGACATCTCTGGAATGCTGCAAATGCACCCTCTACATCTTCCGTTTCCGGCTCCATGTCTAGCAATTTTGTTTTAATGGCGTCTGTTGTGATTGACATACCAGTAGCACTACCATGAGTTGGCATAGAAACGCCACTATAGAAATTGTAAATAGAAAACTATTGTCATTTTGCTAGTGAATAATATAACTACTATCGTTACGGTATTTCTTGACAACGTCTGTCAAATTCATGACTCATGGGACCGAATTTGTATGGCAATAGATCATAATGACATTCGCTAGCGATTTGATTTCGATAGGTTTTTTACGTATCGAGTTACGCCACTACGGATTTTAGTTTTACGAGTAACCACCAGAGGCGCTGTACAATTTTTCATATATTTATTTTACGCAGTCGCTAGCGAGTAACACTTTTGTAAACTCATGGTAATGGCACAGAATGTTCGATGGCCATAATCATTGGTGAAAATTTCTCAGTCAATCCAGCAAGCAACAATGAGCCAATCCACTCATCACTAATTTGAAACCCAGTTCCTGCCAATTTTTGACCAGTTTCTACGATTTGCGTGACATACGTACTCATTGTAGCGCAATTTTCGAGTCTAATAGAAATTAAATGTCTCAACAATTTAATTTTTCTTGTATAGCCTGAATCGTCGTACAATGACCTTAGTTTATCCCATAGCTCTTTTGTAGTTGCTACATTCTTGATATGTACGTAAATACACGGATCTATCATTAATATTAACTTCGCTTTGGTTCTTGCATCATCCGTAGCTCCTAATTTTTCTTCCGACTCCGACTTAATACACTTAAGCATGCCTTCTAGAATTAGGAAATTCTCTACAGCAAAGCACCATTCTGCATAATTTTCACGTCCTTTCAGTTTAGGAACATTAGCCATAAAATTTGAGTTCGCCGCCATTTTACCGTCCGACACGCACAATTTAAAACCAGCACGCACAACTTATGTCCTCAATCTGCAATCGTTGCTAACTATTTAACTATCCACAGTTTTACGGAAAAAACGGATTACAACACAATTAGCACTTATCGCGAGGAGATATATGGGTCTGGGCCCATAACCTATAAATAAAACGGCACGTTTTTTCAACGAATTGAAGCGAACTAATTTATTTGAATTTAAACAGAACATAAATCACGTCAGTTGACATAGATGGCGTTACTAGTCTACATACATAGTGAAACTATAATATTTGATAATATGTACTAACATAGCGGTTTATAGAATACATAACTGCACACAAATTGAGGAAAGTATAGAATGAAAAACGAGGTGGTATTTTAAAGAATATGTAAAGCTTACATACTTTATGAGCACGATACTAAAATAAAGTTGGTATATTTTTAAGTATATTATTTTAAGTACTATAAGATTAACTCGATCATCAAACTTCATCAATATACTGTCATGGGTGTAAATGTAAATTTAAATTGTTCAATATATTGCGAGAAATAAATCATCTCTTAACATTTCGTCGCTTCTCTTCGAAGATGGAACAAATGCTTTAAAGTAGCATAATCTGGGTCTTCATTTGATATTTACATAACAAGGTAAGGGCATGCTTATCAAACTAGCGGAATAAGGTCGCAGGGTGACGTGTCGTGTGTCCGCAAGATCTGTGAGGGATGCAGGTTATGTTAAAGAAAGTGTTCTACATTATTCAAATGCGTGCGGTTTCGTTGTCAATGTGTGTGTTTGTAGCTTTATATATTTCTACGTATAAAGATGTTGTAGTGCATAGTGGTGTAAAAGTGTGGTAAGGCAGGCATACTACCTTACGACTCTGTTTTTAGAACGACTCTCTGTTTTAATATCAGATGAGATCTATGTTCCTTTGTTTTCTTTAATTTGCGAGCAGTGGGACCTATTTGTTAATGTATTCATATAAATCATCGTCAACCCATTACTGTCCCACTGCTGGGCACGGGTCTCCTCTCAGAATGAGAAGGCTTAGGCCATAGTCCACCGCGCTGGCCAAGTGCGTATTGGTAGACTTCACATACCTTTGAGATTTTTTTTTATAAACTTTCAGGTATGCAGGTTTCCTCACGATGTTTTCCTTCACCGTTTAAGCAAGTGATAATTAATTTCTAATACGCACATAAATTTGAAAATCAGAGGTGCGTGCCTGGGATTTGAACCTCGGACCCCTCGATCGAGAGGCCGTGTTTGTTAACCACTAGGCTATCACTGCTATGTATTCCTATAAATAATATTATCTATCTCACTGCTGGACTTAGTCCTCTTATCAAAATGCAAAGGGTTTTGCAATATTCGACAACGTTGACCAAGTGCTGATTAAAGGACTTAATACATTTTGGAGAGCTTTTTAAATACAATGAATTTAGTTATAGAGATGTACACAAATTGTTTTTTTAATCATCCCTAACCACAATGGGGGATGAAAGCCTGTACATAAATAAACCGTTAACATATAAAATAAGCCACACTCAACTGTAATTGCAGGGCAACTTTTATTTTTCTTCGTTTCGACCTAATTAAACTGAAGCCAAGGAAATTCATTCAAGATCTGGGAAAAACTACGATAGACGGCTTCTTGCAATTTCCAATTGAATGAATGAAATGGAATTAATAATGTTTTAAGTGGAAAATGTCATTTATCGTCGTTTTATTAGTTTTTCGTTCATTGCTTGATACGTAAGAATTTTTAAGTGGTTTTACTGTTACAAGGAGACCCGTGCCCAGTGGGACAATAATGGGTCGATGACGTGACTATTACAGGATCTAGGAGGGTAATGTTTTTCGACGATCATCTCCGACCAGTGGCTGACTGTTGCGTTGTCGCTAGTGGTTATCTTCCACTGTTGTCAGTTGTAGCCACTTGAAATCGGCGTTAATGGTCGGTGGTAGGTGGCAAACGGCGATGTTGGTGGCCATCGCTGGCGGTCGCTTACCATGGGTGGCGACAATCAGCGACGGTGATCAGCGTGGGCACTCATGTATTAACTCCCTAACATAAATATTTCCTCTGACCGGTAAATGAACTCGGGACCTCTCAGTAGGATATTCCTGGAACGTGGGCGTCCGTGGGCTGTGTGGCACGCAAGTAAAGTATCGCAAGATACTGTACACACCTAACAAAGTATATCACTTCTGCCTTATATCAGCAGTATTGAGCTGCTGTGTTCTGGTTTGAATCGAGGCAACCGAGATACTCACACGAAACTTAAACTTAGTTTTCAGTTTCTAAAGCATCTGACTAAGTTCAGATGGAAGTCTGAGCTGTATGGAGTATATTATCATTACACAAGTCTATATTGTGGCATTGTATTGTAGGTGGACTGTCAAAGTAAAAAAAATCAGACCCGGAATAATCTAATTTCGTTATTTAGGTTTTCTGAATTCGAACCTGAAACGCTGAATAGCACACTCGAATCGCCTTACCTCTATTGTAGGTGGATAAACAAAGAAAACTACAAAAACATACACGCTTAGATTAAACTTATCATTGTTGGATTTGGCCCGAGACTCTGCAAGCAGCGTCGTGCCCATTGTATCCCGGTCATCCAATTAATACAAATTTAATTCCATTCAATTCTAAGATACCTTAACTCAAAAATCCATTACGAAGCACAGCTAACTAAAAAATTTAATTACCATACAAACTGTGTTTTAATTTCGAATGTCTACCCACGCGGGCGTTACACCGTCTGATATCACATTACCATACAAATAGTCCAAATAAATCGTGACGAACCCTTCGAGTGTGAAGTATCACTTACGACTAAGTGTACACTTTTTGTGACGAAGTGAATATATCAAATGTTATGGGAACTGCGGGCAGCTAAAATGACGCCTTGCAGGGATGCGTCACTGGCAATGTTTCTTAGCTAATCGCGAGCCGGGCTCGCACAGGAAGTGTGTACATAAAATAAAAATAAAACCTAATGGAGTTTTTAGAAGTATGTATTTATCCTAAACTTTACAATATTTCTAGTAAATTAACGTTGGTTTAATCAATTTTCTGAAACTAGCAACTAGTAATTATGAAAATAAAAACTCGTCTGCTTAAAAATACAACATATGTCACTTACACAAATTAAAAGTTGTCAAGCAGTTTAGGCTGTAGGGCGTGCCAAAGTAATTTGATATAAACTTCTAATTATTGTTGTAATTTTAATTAGATATAACAAATTTTGTTATCATTTTACGCCAATATTTGTTCCAGTACGTAAGCGTGGTTACCAAAATGTAAACATCCAATATTGTAATCCTTACTGACAAATGAATAAATGATTATGATTATGATTATGATTCAAGAATAAGAATGACATACATACAAACGCTCGAAATACATTACCCTCCGCAGTGGGATAAAGTGGATTGACAATGAATAATATCCTTTATTGTAATAATGAAATAAACACCTCTAAATTGTTTTCAATTACTTTACAAAAGAGCATTTTAGTGGCGCGCTCCAATATCCCCTGGATATGATATTTGAATGTGATTCATGGTTATATTATTTAAACAACACACGATATGCTATCATATCTAATATACATAAAAGAAATATATTATATTCTAGTTATAAAGGTAAAATAGTCGTAGGTAATTTGAACTCCTACAGATAAAACATGCTATTGTGTGGTGAAAGGTAAATAAGCGTTTATTTATGTTATGATTATTTATTAGTATTTTAAATACAAACTCCAAATTCAAAATCAATCTTAGGTATTATCAGGAAATCGATTTGGACGCTTTTGATCAAGACAATGTAATGAAAGTATTAATTTTATGTACTTTATTTTCACACTATCTCTATATAGCAACCATAGGCAACACAACGCAACCATATTGCAACCACATCAAAACTACAACTCAACCACTAGTTTATGCCGACATTTTGGTACTGCCGTGTAATCTTATATATAAAATTCGCGCGTCACAATGTTAGTTACCGTACTCCTCCGAAACGGCTTTATCGATTTTTACCAAATTTTATATGCATATTCAGTAGGTCTGAGAATCGGCTACTATCTATTTTTCATACCCCTAAGTGATAAGGGTTGTTCACCCTTGATATTTTTATTTATATGGCAACACAACGTTTGCCGGGTCAGCTAGTATACTTGTAAATATACAGATATAATCATACACTCATTGATTATACCATAACGTTGAAAACGCAGAGGATGTTATAAATTATCTCGGTTCCACCTTGCTTCCATCTTAAAATCGGACGCCCCACAAATAATACTAAACAACGTAGGACCAGCTGAAGGAATAACTAAACGTAAGGCATTTTTAAAAGTTGGCCAAGTACGAGTCGATTCGCACATGCAGGGTTCTGTAAGTACCTATACCTACGTTACTTATCACGATTTTTTTTTAGCTGGCATAGTAGTAAACTACTGTGAAAATTTAAACTGTCTTTCAATGACAGTTTAATAGTTAATTTGAAAATTGTCCAACAATATCGGTTTCTTGTATTGTGACCCGCTTTTATTTTTAATTTTTTTTATTTTTGTATATATTGTATTATTTTGTATTTATTTATAGCAGTAGCAATATACACGAATTTCAAATACGTATCTATTATCCAGGGTTGAATAGATAGAGCCATGTGTCAGACAGACAGCGGAGACTTAGTAATAGTGTTCCGTTTTTACCCTTTAGGTACGGAACTCTAAAAAGAAACAAAAATGGCGGTTCGAAGTCAGGTGTTCGACCGGCATCATTAATTCCTATTCAGAGCGGAATCGGCGGAATATATCGTGACCGCAACGAAAACATTTTTGGAGCAGCTTTCAGAAGTCCGTCTAGGGTCGTAATTTGAGCTGAGGTCAATATTTTAGACTGGCAGTGGCAATTCCTCGTTCTGTATGTATGCTAAGGAAGTACTCGTAATAACATTCTTATGTAGGTCACTTATAAATTTCCAGTGGCGGATGTGGAGCAAAAAAAGAAAACGATGATATACCTACCTTTAACCAACAATCACAAAATTGCCACATCTTTTTTATTCTAATCATAAATATTATATGGCTTAAAATAAATTATCCAAAACACTGCAATGTGTATGTCTATATAGTTTCCAATTTTTTTTTTAATTTAAGGTAGTAACAGTAACAAATAGTCCATCTGATGATAAGAAATCTCAAGTGTGAATAACCTTTAAGGATTAAGTTAGCATGAGATATACGTATAGTTTCTACATCTTTCAAACTCAAACAGCGCTTAACTATAGTTATGACGTTGAAATAGAAGTGAGTGTGTCGGTACCAAAGGCAAAATATACGCGTTTTAGATTCATCGGCCCACGCTATGATTCCGTGTCGTGGGTGGGGCATACACAAAGACGATAACACAAACCCCCAGACCCAAAACAGAAATCGATTTTTTTTTATTTAGATAACGTCTGGCAGGGATTGAACCTGGGACCTCCGCACATCAGATCATACCGGTGGTCGTCAAAGTACGGTGTATTCTAAACTATTTCACCTTATGTTGGAATTAGCCCAACAGTGGGGTAAATATATCAGTTTAGACGATAATTCAATAATGCAGGAAGCCAACTATATACGTGGGAGTCCTGGCAGGCTAAGGTCAGATCAAATCACTCTAATTCTCGATTATTAGTTCGCGGGGTCAAACCAATTGGCCATTCAGGTCAACTGAACTCTGTAACTTACTTATGACCTCGCATTATGAATTTGTTTCTATATACGAATTACAGGTCATAGCATAGCTAGACGTTGTTTTTTTTTTCAAAAAAAAAAACAACAAATAAGGATGTTATTAACGTACTTGAGGCAGAGCTAGTAATGTAGTGCAACTAATATGCCTTACAATACCTTTCAAAAGTTAAAGGTAAAAGATGTGGTAGTAGTGTGGGAGTCGTTCCATCGATGTTGAAGTAGTTTTATAAGAATTAGAAAACGGGCATGTCATCCACGTGATGGATATTCGTTACTGCTGCTCATGGATATCATCATGGCTTCTGGTGGAGCCCGCGTTCTGCCTGAAAGACAAGCAGAAAACTGCGCACTTTGATGAAATTTGCAGCACACCTGCACAGTTGATCACCAGAGCAGGCACGATCTTTAGCAATGAAAAAGCGACTCAGAAGAAGATATACATTAGCTGGCTTTCTCATGGCATTTCTTTCCATCGAAAAGCAAGAGTTATTTCATATTGGAAGGTTACTTTTTTGTGTCACACACACAAAGAGGTAGAGCAAACGAGTCAGAGCGCAGATTATACTGTTCCAATGATAATTTTCAGCTGAGGTAAAAACGATTGTCACTAAGGAAATTAATTGGCGGTTATTGCTAATTTAAAAGGTACTTGAAGGATCTTAGTTGCGTACCTCTTGCTCGTTTTGTGGATTGTGCTCTACCCCCGATTACTTAAATAGCTACCGCCTTCCTTAAACAGCCAAAGCACGTTCAAATTACATAATTCCATGGACTCCCACATCCAAAATAATCACTATTCACTGTTTTATAAATAAATCAAACATGAACCAATTATTTTAATAGCGGACAACCTATCAACCATGCAAACATCAACAAATTGTAATTACGATCCATTATCATCAATTCTCTACAGTAAATCAAAATACGCCATCAATTTTAATAAAACATACGCTTACTAACATCACTATTACAATTTACAACCTACGTCTCGACTCAAAACATAACTCAAAATTGACGAATCGTCTCGACTATTAAGTAAAATGTGGAGATATTGGAAAGGGTTAAGATTAAACGGGATTAAAGTATCCCACCTACGTGGTTCGGGCAGGTATAAATTTCGACCAAGCTATACTTAACCCTGTAAACGCGACGTAAATAAATAGCTCCACAGCATTCGAGGGTTAGGGCTGGTGCGGCGTAAGATTAATTTCACACTAATACATTTACGCTGAAACTAGTTCTTAGGAGGGTGTTAAGTATCTTAAAATGTTCCGTAATTTTGCTTGCTACTTGTAACTTTTCTTAGGTGAAAGTCACAGATGCGGTACTATCACTAAAGCTTAGTTGGGACGCGTCCTTGGTTACGATATCCTTCAACCATGAATGGTAGGTTTTTATGTCTTTTTAATTGTGATGTGTGAATGTGGATGTCTTTTTAATTGAATCAGAAAAGTTCATCCATCTTTAAAATTTTAAAACAATATTTTTATGATTTTAAGGTGGTAGAACCCTTTGTGGTTCGACTCCGGCGGCACCACCGCCACACGTATCTCTGCCTAATAACAGCAGTTAGGCACTGCTGTGTTCCGTTTTGAAGGGTGTGGTAAGGGAGACATACTTTTCCAAGGCATTCCAGCTTAGTCCTCAGGGTTAGCGGCGCATCTGTGGCCGACCTCAGGTAGGAAAATCTAATCTTCTCTGGGGTTGATTACAGATGTCCATGGGCGGCAGTAGCTACTTACCATGAGGTGGAATGCATGCTCGTCTGCTACTCCTATATTATTAAATAATATAGATATAGATTATAAAGCTTGAACAGACATAGTTGTCGTTGTTGGTTGAGTGATGCAAGACAATAATCAATAAAACAAGTCATTCCAACTTAGACCTCGGGATTAATACTCATATATCTGTAATTCATATATCTTAAAGTACAATTTCTGTCCATATGAAATGCATTTTCTGGTTACTATTATATACCAAAAATCTTCATAATTTAAGGCTTAAATTAATTCCCAAAAATGTATATTTGCGTTTCCCGACAAACACGATCCCGGTCGCGATAAGGGTCCCAAACAAACACCCAGATATTTTAATTCAAAACAGAACCCACTGGGATAACCCTACAATATTCGATATTAATATTTTTACTAGTATACTCATAATCTTATACACATAAGTACAAATCCGAAGGATATCTACGTTCGTTCTTAAATATTTTTTAGATACATAACAAATGGCACAATAGTATTAACTAGACATCGGATTATATGCACTATCAAAATGCCAAAATATGCACTGAAAGGGCAAAATATGGCCGAAATGATCAAATTACTATTTATTATTAAGTTTTACGGTTTTTACGCAAATTGATATAGGGTATCCAGTCAATGGTATCAGAGTCTGCAGTTATTGGAATTACGGGCAAGTGTTATCGACAAATCTAGAATTCGTTTTCATTTGTGTCGAACCATAATAAAATGACAGACAAATTTTTATGTTACCAAATTTTGAACATATGAGAACATTTTATTATATCTACCAAACTAAAAAAAAATAATAAAACAATGTGAGCCGTCACGGGACGCCTGGCAGATGTGAAACATCGACATTATTTTGTAAAAGTAATATGCAGAAAAGAACATATTGTGGTATGTTCTTTTCTGCATATTACTGGGAACTAAATATTATGTCATAATGATAAAATAAAATATAACGATTTTTGCGCATGGCGACGCGTCGCCACACCGTACACACTACTGCATATAGACTGTATATATATACCATCGTATAGCGTGGCGACGCCACGGCATGCGTCGCCACGCCAGAAATCGGTTTTACGTGCGGCTATAGATGTTTCACATCAATATATGAAGAAATGTTTTTAATAAGGCACTGAAAATAATGAACAGAATAGAAAAGTTAAAAAATATAAATCTATTAAATCTTTTTTTTTTACTTTTCCGAACAGTGATTGTCTGATTTCCGTCAAAATCAGTCGTGTTGCTCGCGTGCTCTAAATAAGAGCAGAAAGTGCATACGAATCATAACATTGTCGTCGCGCCGCCGGCCGCGCCGCGTTCGTTGCGATGACCCAGTTAAAGTGCAAGGTGTTATAACAGATTGTTTTATAATATTAAGGTGCAGCTACACTTGTCGTAAGTATGGCAAAGCAATCTCCTTTGAAAATAAAAACAGATACTGAACATATGCTCTATGAAGCATACAAAAAAGAAAAAGCTGAGAGAGAAAATCTCGAAAGCATTATTACCAACTTTAAGAGCCAAATAGCTCAACTGCAGCTAGAGATCACAGAGTTGAAAGCCCAGAAGAATACAGAGGGGAATGAGAACATTCCCAATAAGCAGCCAACTCGTCCGGTGGCATACTCTACCGACGAGGAGGAACTTGCTAAAGAAACGGAGTGGATAAGGCAGAAAAGCCGAAAGAAACGGAAATTAACGACATCACCCACTTCCGTCGAACAAGATGCCTGCGAAAAAATGGCACCAGAAAAAATTAAAAAGATTCCTCAGCCACCACCCATTATAGTGGATGGTATAATAAACTATCAAAATTTTTATGATTTTCTTACTCAACATGTTATTGGGAATACCTTCAGTGTTAAAATGATAAGTAAGGATAAAGTCAAAATTAACACCGTTAACGAAGACAGCTACAGAACACTCACAAAAAGTCTGTCTGAGAAACAATTAATATGGCACTCTTATGAAAATAAACGTGAGAGGCCAATACGGGTTGTTGCAAAAAAATTACACCATACATGTGATCCGAGAAGAATCGTGGAAGATTTACAAGAAAAAGGGTTTAAAATTTTGGAAGCTATAAACAAGCTAAGATGGAAGAATAAAGAGCCACTTGACATGTTTATGCTTACGTTTAATAATGAAGAAGATATTAACAAGGTTTATAATATAAAATCGATTTTAGGTTGTAAAGTGGAAATTCATCCACTGAAAACTTCGAAATTAATTCCTCAATGTAAAAGGTGCCAAAACTATGGTCACACACAGAAATATTGCGGAAGAGAACCAAGATGCGTCAAATGTACTGGCAAACATCTTACTACGGAATGTCAGAAACCAGCAGACGCTAAAGCTAAATGCATTCACTGTGGCGAAGCTCATCCCGCGAACTATAGAGGATGCATCGTGGCAAAAGAGATGCAAAAAATTAAAAACAAAAATCATAAGAAGCCAAGAAAAAGTGAAAACCTGCAGACAATTCCAGAACAGCGGTATCTAAAAACTACTGACAAAAATGTCACTTTTGATATAAAAAATCAGGAACCAAACAGAAAAGTCACAATGAAATCTTATGCTCAAGTAGCAGCATCCAACAAAAAGTTACAACAACAGTCAAATCCGATTACAAACAAAGAAACTGAAGATAAATTAACTCAAATTCTTAAGTTCATGACAACATTCAATGAACGGCTCAATAAAATAGAGAAAGATATTATCACACGTACTAATAAATTATAATGGGTCGTATACTAAAAATTATGACATGGAACGCAAACGGGCTACATCAACATCAGTACGAACTTCAAGTAGTCCTAGATACCAAAAATATAGATATCTGCTTGATTTCAGAAACACACTTCACCTCACAGACACACATAAAAATTAAAGGGTATGCTGTATACCACGCGATCCATCCAGATAATTGCGCTAGAGGTGGAAGTGCTGTTATCGTTAAAGAAAGTTTGTGTCACTACGAACAATTTAAGCACCAAGAACATGATATTCAATCTGTGGCTATTGGTGTCGAAACTAAAGACTACCGTATAACTATTGCAGCAATCTATTGCCCACCTAGATATTCCATAAAGAAAGAACAGTATGTAAGATTTTTAAATAATTTAACCGAAAAATTCATCTTAGGTGGTGATTTTAATGCCAAAAATACCTACTGGGGCTCGAGATTAACAACTCCCAAAGGCAAAGAACTATTCAATGCCTTAAAAGAGGCTCATTGTGAAGTTATATCAACAGGACAACCCACATATTGGCCCACTGATCCTAACAAAGTTCCTGATCTAATAGATTTTTTTATATACAAAAATATATCAGGAGGTATCATGAGCATTGAGGGCTCGTACGATATGAACTCGGATCATTCACCAATTATTCTGACACTAAATCAAAGCTTTGTGCATAAAAATAGTCAGATAGGCCTAGTAACTAAGCAAACTGATTGGGAAAGTTTCAAGATAGATCTTTCTCGTAATATACATTTGGATGTTCCCCTTAAAACTCCGGAACAAATAGATAAAGAAGTCGATGGATTCGTCAAAATTATCCAAAATACAGCCTGGGAAAATACACCACAAACTAGGTTGAGAATTACTCGTCCTACATATCCAAGAGAAATTATCTATCTTATAAGCGAAAAGCGGAGACAAATGAACAGATGGCACCAAACTAGGTCTCCTGAAGATAAGAAACATCTGAACAACCTAACAAAAACACTTAGGAGAAAAATTAAACAATTCAATAACGATACCCTGAAAACCTATTTAAAAGGCCTAACAAATGATCGCAGCACAGACTACTCATTGTGGAAAGCAACCAAAGGATTAAAACGTCCAATCAAGCAGATTCCCCCGATTAAAGATAAGGATGGAAAATGGGTAATTGATGATACGCAAAAAGCTTCACAGTTTGCCTTTCACCTAGAAAAAATCTTCCAACACAATGATGGAGACTATAGTGATCACAATAGACTTTGTATAGAGCAGACAGAGCAAGACATTAAACTTGTGACGCCAAAAGAAGTACTAACAGAGATACAGCGCAGCATTAATCCAAAAAAAGCTCCTGGATTTGACTTGATCACAGGGGAAGTTATGAAGAACCTTCCGAGGAAAGCTGTAGTAAAATTAACTACCATAATTAATGCTTCATTTAGAATCCAATATGTTCCAGACTTATGGAAAGTTGCTGAAGTAATCATGATACCAAAACCGGGGAAACCGCCACATGACGTTGCATCATACAGACCTATCTCCCTATTACCTATAATGTCGAAGGTCTTTGAAAAGCTATTGTTAAAGCGACTCAAGCCCATATTAAAACATAAAAAAATAATACCAGACCATCAGTTTGGTTTTAGAGAAAAACACTCCACAATTGATCAGATTCATAGAATTACCAATACAATAGAGAAATCATTAGAAGAGAAGAAAGTCTGCTCCGCAGTATTCTTAGATGTAGCGCAAGCCTTCGATAAAGTCTGGCATGAAGGTTTGATATTAAAGTTAAGAGAAATGCTACCAAAACAATTCTCAGAAATTTTAATATCCTATATTTCAAATAGAGCTTTCCGAGTGAGACAAGGAGAAGCATACTCCGATCTCAAGCAAATAAAAGCTGGAGTACCACAAGGCAGTGTATTGGGGCCGGTCCTGTACCTCTTATACACCTGTGACATTCCAGAAACAGAAAACAACATCTTTGCAACTTTTGCGGATGATACTGCAATCTTAGCTGTTGGGAATGATCACGCTGAAGCAGCGGAGAAATGCCAATTAGCTATCAACAGAGTAGTTAACTGGACGAAAAAGTGGCGAATGAAGCTCAATGAAAGCAAATCAGTGCACGTCGACTTTACAAATAGGCATAATAACTATCAACCTATATATATAAATACTACACCTATACCATACGCAAATACAGCCAAATATCTTGGCATGACTCTTGATGCGAAGCTGCGCTGGAAAGCTCACGTCAAGAAAAAACGGGATGAGCTAGAGCTGAAATATAGAGCTATGCATTGGCTGCTTGGGAAACATTCCTCGCTGTCTACATACAATAAGTTATTATTATACAAACAAGTCCTAATGCCAGTATGGACATATGGTATTCAACTCTGGGGCTGTACCAAAAAAAGTAATGCAGAAATTATTCAAAGATTTCAAAATAAAGTACTTAGGAGTATTGCAAATGCACCTTGGTATGTAAGAAATGAAGATCTACATCGGGACCTTAAAGTAGACCTTGTCAAAAAAGTAATTAATACGTATGCCGAAGGTCATCAAAAAAGACTTCATCATCACGTTAATATCGAGGCTATCCAGCTCCTCGATACAACGGACCTAGTGAGAAGACTCAAACGGACTAAACCCTTTGAGCTTGTGACATGACACAGTGTAGTGTTAGTGAAATAGTGATTAGTGAACATTATAGAACACAAGAACAATGTGTCTACTCCCTTATGTGTTAAAACAAAGAAGTGCTGTGTCAGAGGACGCCACCTTCATTATATGATTATTTAGCAGTTTAAGTTAGCGTAGAATTACTCATTAGTCATAAATTAGGCTAGATCGTAATTAATATAAAGTACCTATTAGTCACTTGGTACTTTATACAAACAAAAAAAAAAAAAAAAAAAACTTTTCCGAATTTCTGAATCAAGGTCGTCGTCATCCAAACTTTTAGTATTTCGTAACTAATCTTAATATTAATATTATATTTATTAGGTTGTACCTAATAAGTATAACATTAACATATATATTTTATTAATGTTATATTTATTAGGGTGTACCTAATACATATATCACTAATATTTAGATTAGGTTATAGATATGATATTTTACAACTTTTAACTTATTGGACGGGAAATAATATATATGGGGTATCACTCACCAGTATTCTTACAGTTATGAACCATAAAAACAATACGCCGAATGCGCATAACTATTGATATCTACTATCAATGAAAAAGTACTAAAATATGCAATAATGCCCAAAAAGTGGCGTTATATGCATTTGCATATGCAAATATGCAATTGAATATAATCCGATCTAGTCTAGTAATAACAAACGAGCTTGCAGTCAATCTGATTGAACGTGATCACTGCCACCCATTTGGCAATAAACTTCTATTACCATTGGGGCCTTCATTGGGGTCAGAGATGCGTAACTACAGAATTAAGTTGGAACGCCTCGTATAGGTACTTTTATTCTAAAATTTATATCGCAAACGATTATGCAGTCCATCTGATTTTAAGTGGTCATTGCCGTCCAGTATATAAGCTTAACAGGAATTTTAGGTAAACCCAATCACAGATCTGTTAGCTCTCTTGAAGACTAAAATCCTTGCCTCATATTAAATTTATGTAGAAGCTTAACATCATCATTGTAAAGTAGTAGGCCGGTACGTCTTCTTTCAGTATGAGAAGTTATAGTCCACCGCGCCGGACAATAGCTATACCTCAAATATATTTGAGATTTTTTTTAAAGATCTCTCAGGTACGCAATTCTCCTCACCATGTTTACACCGTTAAAACGAGTGATAATTCATTTCTCATACGCATATAACTAAAAAACTAGGGTGCCTGGGATTTGAACCTCGGACACATCGATTAAGAGGCCGCTGGGGAATCATTGTCCCTTGAAATTACTTTATTTGTACTTAATATGAAGAGTCTACATATTCTACATATATGAGGAGTCTATTCACATTCTACATATATGAGGAGTCTATTTGTATTCTCCGTCTGGAATCTTAACCGTACTTCGTGTAGAAATCAAAGCGAGTACTTCAAGATTTCACATACAGTTTCAATTTCGTTAAGTAGACGAACAGCGCCATTTATTTTATTGCTACGTTATTTTTATTTCTCTCCTCTTTAATTAATGTCGGGATTTTTACCACTCCACAATTTCTCTAATGAATCTAATAAATTAGCGACTTTATAGCCTTTTCAGCGAAGATGCAACTTTAAGACGAATGCACACAATCGTTGGAATAAAGAAAAAGCGCTTTCTTTACCTATAGTCCACATAGATTTTTTTGTGTTGTTGTTGTCCATGGATACTCCTTAATACCCATATCCAGAACAGAAAAGTATTTTTTTCATTTTGGAACCCTAAAAAAGTTGTTTCAAATTGGTTTGAAAACCACCACTGCTTTTACCAGACTGTCGAGAGTAATGTTTTTCGAGTTTGGGCATGTATGTATGTGCCTATATGTGTCTCATTCTTTGTTGTCAGACTGCTTAAAAGTATAGCTAAAACCCGATTGTTAAAATGCGCTATTTCCACAGTATAGAGACCAAAGGCACCTTATATTTTAAAATCTGTCAGCTTTCAGGGCTACATGGCGTATCAAAGTATAAGACATACAATCATATACTCAAAAAAATATCTTCTTCAGTCGGATAAAAACAAATAAAGTTAAATTTTGTTTCCCAGCACTCCTTTCAAATTCAGTCCGCTATAATATTTTTGTATATGTATATAAAAAAAGCCGATATAAATATTCAAATATGGTCTTTCGCTACATGGACGTGGTGGGCCGCGAGTGGACACGGAAAACATTTTAGCTTTGTACACTTTAGTGCGAGTGCCACTATAGTCCACTTTGCATACCAATATTTAGTTTGTCGTTGAGTGTAGTGAATATTTAGTGTAAATTACGCTAAGTTACGATATTGCGACGATATTAAAGCGATATTGTTTTTTTTGTGTTAAATGTCGGTGGCAACACTATTTGTACTTATTTCTGCCTTTTAATGGCAGTGCCAAGAATTCCTATGCTTTGGAATGTTCAAAATAGGGCGGACAAAAGACAAAAAACTGGTATTACAGAGGAGCATAGCATCAGTAGCCAACCTTTAATAGGACTTCAATTTTACATTTATTTTATAATATAGGAGTAGCAGACGAGCGTGCAGTCCACCTGATGGTAAGCGGCTATTGCCGCACATGGACATCTGTAATCAACCCCAGATAGGATTAGATAATTCCTACCTGAGGTCGGTCACAGATGTGCCGCTACCCCTGAGGACTAAGCTGGAACGCCTCGGAAAAGTCTGTCTCCCTTACCACACCCTACAAACCGGAACACGGCAGCGCCTAACACTGCTGTTATTAGGCAGAAATAGGTGTGGCGGTGGTGCCGCCGGAGTCGAACCACAAAGGGTTCTACCACCTTCAACTTGATTGATTATGATTATGACTTAATGTCTATGAGCACATACCATCAGATGGACTGATCTATTGTTATTACAATAAAAATGCATATATTTTCTAGTACTCTAATGAGAATAAATTTAGTAATATTCTAAAACATAATTATAATGCTATACGGTGCTATTTCGAGCAGGTCTGTTGAAAACGTCAAACCGTCAGGTGGCTCGTGAAGGGCGGACATGAAAAGCATTTTAGCTTGTGCATTGTGGTCAAAGTGCCACTATTGTCCAATTGAGGACCAAATTGGTCAATTGACGTATGGTTATGTGAGTATGGATTTATATGTAGACAGGTCGATGACTGTTATTTGGATAGTAAACATGCATAAATGTTGATTATAAGTGCTAAATCTTTACAAAATAAAATTGAAACGTTGCTTTAATTGTTATTACTGTCGTCATAAAATAAGCACCAATAAAATAATAGAAATAAGGATTTATTTGGAGTAGCTATTTAGTAATTACTAATTATTCTTTTTAATTTACAAGTTTTCAATTTAAGATTCCCAGGTAGAGTATCGGTAGGATTACAACTAATTTGGCACGTTTTATGTAACTATACTGACCATTTACTTCTACCATTCGGTGGATTGCATACTCATATGATACTTCAAGTTAATACTAACAACATTAGCTTTTCTCATTACGGCACTAAAATTGCATGTACAAATGAAGATATTTCGTCGGGAGTGCGGTTAAGTTGGCACGATTGGCCAGTATGCAAGCCAATGCAGCGATGTCCCCCAATTGCCGTATGAATGGATTTTGGGTTTTGATTGCGAATTGCTAATTGTCCCCAGCTATTCCCAGCTTGCGACAATTTTAGTTTCAAACTTACACGGTAGGAATAACATTATGAGAGTTAATTTACATCCACAGTTACATAACCCGCGTGGCGGAGCGGTCACCATACTGGTCTGACGCGCAGAGGGTCCCGGGTTAGACCCCGGCCAGACATATTTCTAAATAATGAATTTAGATTTCTGTTTCTGGGTGTTTGTGTATTTGTCTCTGTGTGTGTCCATAGCACCCACGATACAGGGAATCCTAGTGTGGGGCTGTGAGTGTAGAAAGCGTTTTTTTTTATCTACAGAAGCGTGTCAGGCGCGTGCTGTGGCAGGCAAAATGTATTTTCCTATACAATGTGTATTAATGTATTTACGTATCAAAGAATTACATAACCGCGCAGACACGGGTCGTGCCTGTAAAATAATGCATAGAATTATGATTTTGTCTGTTAAAGCTAAATATCTTTGTTCTGCTCCAATATACGTCTCTTATCAGTATTTTTAATGAATAAGATATAAGCATAGATTAGTAAAGATACTCCGCCGCCTTGAAATCGAATGAAGCCACAAACGGCTTATTAGTAAGTTCTTTTTTTGAGTTCTTGATAAATAAAAACATTTTTAGAGAAAATTTACGAATAAATAACTAATACTGCGTAATTTACATAATAAATAAATAATTATTTCAAATATTTTAGGGACATTTTAGCACGGAGACGTGGTAAAACTTTTTTACGCAACTATTTCAATTCTCAAAACTGGGCACATTTTCTTGTTAGGAGTGAGTAATCTTTACTCATCTATGAGATATAAGTGGAAACTTTACTGATATGTGAACTAGTATTAATAAAAAAAAAATAAAAAAGGCCCATGTCCCACGTCCAATGTCTGTACTTAGGTATAAATTAAACTTAACTTGATTCCATAAATATTGTAAATCAATCAATCAAAATCAATCTTTCTATTTTTCTCGATATTGTTGTCTATATTATTTCATTTTTGCATAATGTTACTAGATGTAACTACAACTATTTATGGTTCTGTACGGCAAATAACAGAAGATTTCCATTGTAACATTTATTGCATTTAATAGTTACCTTAGTTGAGGATGTTTTTGGGCGCAGTTATGAAGCATATTAGTTGATTCATCGAAGGAGTAATGTCTACTAACCCTACGCTGCTAACCTGGTTAATTGTACCCTTTCCAATTGGAAACTCGAGCACAGTACAGGATGATAACACACGAGCGATAGTTGATGACAATTAATGGCAGTCGGTGAAGGTTGCTGACAGTCGGCGCCCATCGGCGATGGTGTTGATATGAACTGTCGCTCGTATCATACCTATTTGAGATACTTAGTGCAAAGAAACAGTGTTAATACACTAACTACTTTTACATAGGACTTTATGATTACTTGGAAAATCTCAGCCATACTACAACTCACAGCATTTAAAACAGCTTTTGTAACACAAATAGGTTTTATATACGATCGAATGAAATACGAGTAATATGTTTGAAAACGTGTCAAATCTCTCACAAATATTGAACAAACGGTATTTAGCCGGCAGTTGTGGTTAGGATCGCACTGTTGACCTGTTTGCCAATCGAACTGAACCAATGTTTTGCCAATTGCTGTGTAATTGCGGATTTTCGGACACCGCCGTGAATTTTCGTACTCTGCTACAATTCCGAACCAATTTGTATGTCCAAATAGCAATTCTTTTTGACAACCCGCATGGTGGAGCGGTCGTCGAACTGGTTTGGCACGAAGGGTTCCAGGTTCGATTTCCGGCCAGCCAGACATGTATTTAAATTAAATTAGACTTGTGCTGGAGTCTGAGTGTGTGTTAAAGACACTCCATGTTTGATAGGACAAGATGATAGAACAAGTTTTATTCGACTCGGAGGTACCACCGCCACATATAGTTCTAGCATGAAGCAGCCCTTGCGTTTTGATGGAAGATGGTGTGGATGGCGCCTGAGTACCATCAGGTAAATAGTAACTGCTGCCTAAGTTTTCAAATCGTTATATTGTGTGATTCTTTTATATCACTACATTGTATATTTTAGAACACATTTACAACAGTACTCGTTAATTTCTTATCTGGTTCAAAAAATATCATAGGTTTTAAGTTGAACGACTTGTAATCAAATCCACTTAAGATTTAACATAATAGTCCAGGCGTAAAAACACAAAAGCCGGCAAAGCTTGCACAGATACATTACAATAACATTTCTACCAGCACACAAACATACACCAACCCACACTATAATTCTGTACAAAATAGCGCGTTTCGTTGAAATATGATACACTCAGCTGTCTCCCGCTAATATACAAAATCCCCGAACAAATCGCTCTTCGGCCCCAAATCAACCAACGAAGCAAAATATTTACTTAGGGCACCGCACACTGAAAACTGTTTCGAGCGTTTTATTAATGGTTTTGTACTTGTGTTGATAGTAGAGGTTTTCTTTATATTACAGTAGTAGCAAATGCGTATACAGTTTACCTAATGGTAAGTGGCTTGTGCTGCCCATGGAAAAGTTATCATTGTAATCTAACCTGGATAAGAAAAATGATAATAATTATAAGAAAAGATTAGCGTAACTTTAAGGTTGATTACAAATGCTACTTTTGGGGATTATTTTGGAACGACTCGAACAAATATGTCTTCATTATTACGCCCTACAAACTATAACACTGCAGTTAAAATAAGGTTATTTAAGGCAGAAACACTAAATTTTAATACAAACGATTCTATTTCCTTTTACTCTCGTTCAGTTTAAACACAAATAAAAATATTAACACATATACATTATACATGCATATTTCAATTTTCAAACGTAGCAAATTCAATCGAGACAAGAGCTCTTCAAAAACTGCGAATTTTTCATAATTTTATATTTCCTCTAAAATCTTTAGTGTGTGGTGTGCCTTTTTGAACAATTTATTTCTTCAACTTCCGAACACCACAAACACGTGTCAAACGCATTTGTATGCTATTTTAGCGGTCTATCTATAGAAAACACGTATTTCTATACACAGAGCGTCTGTCTGTGACAAAATAAACACCTTTAAAGCCGATTCGCTTGTTTACGCATCTATTTATTGTCGTAAACGCATGGTTTGATGCAGTAGAATGGAGAGGAATTCGTTTTCAGAGAAAGAACGATTTCTGGTTTAAAGTAGTATAAATACATACTTAGCTGGATTATTTGGTCTAATTTCATATAAATATTTGTGAGCATGGGAAGGCGATGGAAATAACGGTGAAAATTTAGGAAAGTATGTATTTTAAAGGAATGATTTGAAAAAAAATTAAAAGTATATTTAGCCCAATGGCTAAAGCCTAATAAGCCCATTGGGCCTAATAAGCTCCAATGGGCTTATTAGGCCATTAAATAATAAAGAAATGTTGTTGAAACACCAACGTATGCAGACAATCACAGGCTGCATGAAAAAAGTATCTAGAAAATAATTCAGTTGGTCGTTGCGACCAAACTATTTGTATTAAAGGGTTAATATTCATTCCGTGTAAGCTTTTTAAAAATATGGCGTCGTTTATAAAGATTTTAATGGTCGTTTGCCGGAGCGGCATTATATCTGCTATTAATCAAAGCTGTGGGAAATAATATTTAAACAATTATTAGCGTCAGAGGCGCTTACGTTAAATTTTGGTTATTATTTTAAATTAGATCCAATTTATTTATGTAAATAACTGGTTTGACGCGTGTGGGATATTTAGTGCCATGGTGTATCTTTTGTTACTTATTAATTTATTTTTACTTAGTCACAAACGGTAGTTGGTAACATTTAATAATTTGACGACCCGCGTGGCGGAGCCATACCACCATACCGGTCTGACACGCAGAGGGTCCCGGGTTCGATCCCCGGCCAGACGGATATCTAAATGATGAATTTAGATTTCTGTTTCTGGGTCTGGGTGTTTGTGTATTTGTCTATGTGTGTGTCCATGGCACCCACGATACAGGGAATCCTAGTGTGGGGCTGTGAGTGTAGAAAGCGTTTGTTTGTTTGTTTGTTTATGATGTTTCTTAGTAATGCAATTGTTTAGAAACATTATTAGGATGTCATAAATTAATAATTATAATCGTTCAAATATAAAGTACCTAAAGTATGTAGCATTTGTTGATCTAGAATTATTAAATTTACAAAATACGGCTAAAAAAAATATTAAATTCTAGTACGCTCACGAGACATGGTAAAGAAACAAAATAAAAACGCGTCAGTCTGTGCAAAATTTTGGCAAGCACCACACTGAGTCACCTACGTGCTCATAAATCGAGGGAATAAAAATAAATGGATGAAACAAACACTAATTAATTATGTTTTAGCATTGTATGATGTTAATTTTATAGGTTTTTAAAATTTTAAGATAAATAGATATTAAGGATGGCAGAACTCTTCGAGAAACAATTGTGATACCATTCTTTGCCTTATTGACTATTAACGTTTACAATTTGTGGAAGAACCAAATCCTCAAAACAACATTCCTCCAGATGCACGGATTACCCTAGATATTAGAACTTTTATCCTAAATTATTAGTCGATAACAGATGTACATTTACATGGATGCCAGTGATTAAAACACACGCGTTAATTGTGTGCACTGTTTATGTCTCACTTAAGAATAGATGAATGCATAGAAGTTCTGCTATGTTTTGGTCTGAAGGGTAGTAAGGGAGAGAGGCATAAACGACTTCAGAACCTTATCCTACCTGTGACCATGCGGATAGTGTTATCTTAGCAGGCAAACTTCATACCTACTAGTTTTTTGTAAATCCAACATTTAAAAAACGAGACATTTTTGTTTTCATTCTAGACAGCGGGACAGAAAGCAAGCGAGACTTTCTCGTTCTAAGCGGGTCATATGGTCACATTATATCCAAAAATATTTCAGTAAATAGTTGGTTGGGTCGCGTGCCGCCTGACGTCGCGTGAGCTCTGCAGGGTTAGTTGAGCCTGGAGGCCTTAATTTTACATCGATTAAGGTGTTAACCCAATATGCGATTGAGTGTTAAATCTCAGTACAGGTTACATAGGGGTCAATATGACCGCAGTTAATATATTGTAATAACTTACCTATAGTTATTGAAAAAAACACTCTTGATTCATATTTTGGTTACCGTTACGCCTCAACTTTTCGTGTTACACTTGATTTTACTCCTCATAAAATTTCCGTACCGGGCCTTATAACTCAAATCGTTTCTTAAGGAGTAAACTCCAAAAAGCGTTTACCAGTAGTTTTTAGTTGCTCTACCAACTTTCTGAATCAGTTACGGAGGTAACACCACACATAGTTCTGGTTTAGAAAAATAGGATTTAGTGCTGTTATGTTCTGATTTGAAGTATGGTTAGTCAGGGATGTTTGCACGTATCTATCACGTAGCTGGTATTCTAACTCCTGTAGTCGACCTCATGTATCAATCCTATTTGGAATTAATCAAAGGTGTCCACAATGCGATTGTAACCACCTACCATTAGATGGATAGTATGAATACAATTCGAAGTCGACCACACATAGATTGCATTGTATAGATAGACTTGTATGTACTGGTATATAGATTTAGATGTTATGAATAACATTACAACTCGTACATTATACCAGTCGATACGGCGAGCTGACGCGACGGAACAATACGACAAACACAATAAAAAAATGTTTGCCTACAAAAAATCGAATTTTGACAATTGTACCGCATATAAACTGTCTATGTATATAACAACTTCAAAATTATAACACATCAGCGCATAACATAGCTGATATATGTAGAAATAGGGGTGATAATGATACCATATTTAAACAAAGGGTTCTACCACATAATTCCAAGATTTATCTCTACATATTAGTAATATACTCGTAGAATGTGTAAGTGCCTTAAAACTAAGCTCGCAAGCCTCAATTTACTAACAATTTGGGCTACAAGCATTGTAATTTTTCACTCACCGGACGTGAGTCGGAATGTTTGACGAAACATTGGCCATTGCGCCCGGCTAAGTAGGTTTGTTTCTTTCTTTTATTATAATCGTCGATAAAATCTAAAAATACTTCGAAATATTGATGCTTTTAAAATAAGTTTTAGGTACTGTACAATTTACATTTTGAAATGAAAGGTGTCTGTCATCAGTACCCTTACCATGAGTTTTTACGTTTTGACAAATGTGACTGTTTTGGTATTTGTTTACGTATTTGCCCATATAATTTCCAAGTTCTGACACAATCCGCTAAGGTCGCTGATTGGAAATTATATGGGCAAATACGTAAACAAATACCAAAACAGTCATATTTGTCAAAACGTAAAATCTCATGGTAAGGGTACAGACCCATTTGAAAATTTACTTGACGCCACAGATGCTTTGGTACCGTTGAGAATTAAGTTGGAATGCCTCATGTATATGTCCCTACCATTCAAACTACAGAAGTGGTTGCTACTGCTGTTACAGAGAAGAAATCCTGCGTAGGGAACCACTTAACTTATAAAGTCTTACGCCCGATAGAAAAACTTTAATGAATTCTTGCCTACTGCAGTTGGAAATTAGACAATTTAGGTAGGCAAAAGTTTTCAAATTTCGAGGTTTAGTAGACAAAAATTGGTTAAGGTTGATTATTACTAATGTGCTTTATTTACCACTGACACTCCATCATCATCATCAACAACCCATTACTGTCCCACTGGTGGGCACGGATCTCCTCTCATAATGAGAAGGATTAGGCCATAGTCCAACGCGCTGGCCAAGTGCGTATTGGTAGACTTCACATACCTTTAAGTTTTTTTTTATAAATCCCTTAGGTATGCAGGTTTCGTCACGATGTTTTCCTTCACCGTTTAGCAAGTGATAATTAAATTCTAATACGCACATAACTTTAAAAAATCAGAGGTGCGTGCCTGGGATTTGAACCTCGGTCCCCACGATCGAGAGGCCGAGTTTCCTAACTAGGCTATCAGTGCTTACACTGACACTTAACTTATGCGTATTTACAAAAAAAATACGCTAATTGACGTAGAAACTTGGTCATTTAAAGTATTACTAATCGGAAGTTAAGTGTACACCACTAAGCTATAAGTATCAAACATAACATTTTCAATCAATTTCCCAGAATTGACGGCGCTCGGCCACAGTCTAAAAAATTGCACACGTAATTTCCCTCTGGGGACCAGTACTCTAACGACTATCTCGATAGCACGAGCTACATATCACCCTTATTTAGTGATATGATGGTCGAATCCACTCTAGAGCTTCATCCATTGCGACTAATTTTATTTATGGTTACCACCCCTAACACATTTATTTCCGCGGAACAGCCGAACCAATAAAACCACTGAATCAAAGAGAAAAACTGCTCTTTTCTCCATAAATATTTTATTTCGGATAGTGAGAAGTAGGGATACCATGCTGCTTTAAATGGAGAGGATTTTTGGATGTTTGTATACTTGTTTCTTTGTGTCCACGATATGTAATTCTAGTGTAGAATATAGATATGTCTATATTCATAATATTTAAGTGTGGTATTGTTTTTAGTCATTTAGTCATTGAATACGCAACCCTATTAAAAAGGATTCGTACTTCTTGTGTTATGCGTTTAGAAACGTGTAACAGAAAATAGGCATAAGATCGAAAATGTTATATTCAATTAAGTACTTGCAGAAAATACTATTGAGTATTTGTAGACTTAAGTAGCAGTTTCACTTCGGCTTTTTACGACTGTAAAAATAATTCATTTAGTATTTTGGAAAAACAAAGTTGTAATATTGACACTTGGTATAAATAGGAGATGTCTTTGAAAAACAATTTTCATGGCCACCCTACACTGAAAGCCCGAGAACTTTTACTAATGTGCGCTAGTCAAATGGACTCTTGAGGTTTCATCAATCCAAACCGAGCTGTATTCCCGTGGGATAGGGCTTAACTCGCTATCCGGGATAGAATGTACAGACAAACTACTGGTACCACTCATGCATATGGAAATGGGAGTTAGATCATGGAATAAATACTTCTGTAGGTTTTATCGTTTTGTTTCTCACATGTGAGAACCTAGAGTTCCTAGAGAGTGAATTAGTATTCCATGCCTAATTTTTCGAAATTACGAGCGAGCGAGAGTTAAAGGAGCCCTGAAATATATTTCATACAATTTAAAGTCGATTATAAATATGCAAGTAATCGTGTATTATACATATAGTCAAGAAACCGACATTTATAACTTATAATAGTTGTTGCGTTTCGGTAGAATCAGGATGCTGGACTTACATACGCGGCGACTAATTTAGTTCACAGAAGTTAAAAATAACATATAATCGGCTTTTGGCGAAACCACTGTTTTTAGGAAGAACCACGGTTCTTTAGAGAGTCAGTTACAGCTGTCTATGGGCGGCATTGATCACTAATCATTAGGTGCACAGCATGCTCATTCATTGCTTCAATCTTAAAAAACCTGACTTGGCTAATGTGGTCGACTATGGCCTAAACTCTCAATTAAGAAGCCCAGCTGTGGGACAGTAAGGTTGTTACATAACGCGAGATTAGTGGGGAAATGGCATAATCCTATTAGAGCAAGTGCGAGCTTTAGCGCTTCCTCGTTTTGTTGGCGGCGTAGCAAGCTTGTCTAGTGGAAAATATTTATACTTCTTAACGGGATTCGCGATGTTCACACTTTTGTGTAATGCTTATGTGGAATACGTTAAAGAATGCTAGAATTCACATATTACAAATTCTTGCTAAAATATAATTATACTTCAACTGTGGTGGCGCCAGAGAGAGGCTTATTTCTGCCTAAGAATACCCATGTTGCTGCAGTGCTTTGGTTTAAGAAGTGTGGTACGTGAGAAACACGAGACAAATATTCGATGATCTGATCTTTCATACAGTCCTTAACATAAGCAAAGACACAAGGGTACACAAACACCAAGATATCTATAATTTAAATTCATCAATTAGATATGTGCTTCACCGCGGATCGAATCCGGAACCCATTGCTTGTTAGACTGTTATATTAGCCGCTCTGTCATGCGAGTGGTAAAATAATAGGTTATAATTATAAATATTAAATTTATTACGAAGCAATAAAATAATAAAGGGCATTATTTGTTCACGCAACTCGGATTAAAGTGCGTCGAACCGGTAAACGCAATTAGGTTCACCGTGAACACGGCTTATTTGAATAAATATGTCATATTTCATTTGTACCATTTCGGACGCTCAAATGGCCGCTGTAATAAAATGGCGGACAAAAAACAAAATATTATTCGCAACAACAATGACAGGCAGAAACAAGGCATGCCTTTTGTTACGAAATGCCTGTAAGGGTGGCGCTCGACCAGAGCTGCCGGGTGTAATGTAGCGGCAATGTGTAGTGGGAAATGTGAGATCGGATAAAGAACGTCGAATTCGAGGTTTTTGTAGCTTTGTTAATAATTTTGCCGACTTCTATTAGGATTTGAGAAGCGCGGAGTACGCTCAGGCCTTCCTCAGTTGTAGGGAAAGGTCTGGGCCCAGTAGTGGGCTGTCGTTATACATGTCGTGCCGTGCGCTTGCCGTAAACGTTTGTTTACAAGATGAAAACTATTATAAGGATGTTTAATAGAGCATATTTTAATTATGACTTCTTATTACAGATGATAATAATTATATCCAGATGATTTTATGCTGTACAACGTCGTTAATTTAAACTTTAATGGTTATGAAAAAGATGTCAATTTTTACAAACAACAATGATAAATAATAAAGGGCATTATTTGTTCACGCAACTCGGATTAAAGTGCGTCGAACCGGTAAACGCAATTAGGTTCACCGTGAACACGGCTTATTTGAATAAATATGTCATATTTCATTTGTACCATTTCGGACGCTCAAATGGCCGCTGTAATAAAATGGCGGACAAAAAACAAAATATTATTCGCAACAACAATGACAGGCAGAAACAAGGCATGCCTTTTGTTACGAAATGCCTGTAAGGGTGGCGCTCGACCAGAGCTGCCGGGTGTAATGTAGCGGCAATGTGTAGTGGGAAATGTGAGATCGGATAAAGAACGTCGAATTCGAGGTTTTTGTAGCTTTGTTAATAATTTTGCCGACTTCTATTAGGATTTGAGAAGCGCGGAGTACGCTCAGGCCTTCCTCAGTTGTAGGGAAAGGTCTGGGCCCAGTAGTGGGCTGTCGTTATACATGTCGTGCCGTGCGCTTGCCGTAAACGTTTGTTTACAAGATGAAAACTATTATAAGGATGTTTAATAGAGCATATTTTAATTATGACTTCTTATTACAGATGATAATAATTATATCCAGATGATTTTATGCTGTACAACGTCGTTAATTTAAACTTTAATGGTTATGAAAAAGATGTCAATTTTTACAAACAACAATGATTTGGCAGAAACCAGTCATGTGGGGCTCGTTACAATGCTCATAAGGGCACCCGCCGACTGATGCTGGGGTGTGTAATCGAGCGTCCTCAGTATTGATATTGTTAAACATAATTGTTTATTACGTTGCAGAAAAACTTGACATTAATAAAATTCATAAATTTGAATTTTCCTATATTAAGTATACGAGCATGAATATGTTACTAATGATGATGTTAAAAATGATGTTGTATCTTCTATCGTCTAATAAGAAATTAAATTTCCCTATTTAAAATGAATCGCATATTAATACACTGAATCTATCAATAAACAAAAACAAATTTATATTTTTTTGGTTGTTATTTACTTTTCCAGTAGAAAAAAATAATGAATCATTAAAGGAGAATGCCCATTCTTGGTACTGATTTTTCTCATGCGTCAAAATAAAAGTAATATTAAAATTATTTTTTGATTTTTTTACATAATTTGTCGATCAGAATAGTTTCTTTGAACAGGGGATTCAATTTAAGATAAAATAAGACGAAATGTTGACTTTTGTTCTTAAAAATTAAAATGGCGATATTTTATACTCGGAATTCAATAAGATTTATTAGTGTTTTGACTAATGAATTTTCTCATGCGTCAAAATGAAAGTAATATTAAAATTATTTTTTGATTTTTTAACTTAGACAGTCGATCAGAATAGTTTCTTTGAACAGAGGATTCCATTTAAGATAAAATAAGACGAAATGTTGATTGTTGTTCTTAAAAATTAAAATGGCGGTATTTTATACTCGGAATTCATTATTTTAGGGTTTTAGGATTATTTTAGGTTTTTTTACCTACTACCTTTAAAAGTAAATGGAATATGTTAATCGAACTACATTATAGGTACCTACTATCAGTTAAAACCGGCCATCAATCATATTTTCGATTTTGAGGTTATGTAACATTTCGGTAAATAACTTCAGAACCCGGGTGCTGATCTAAAAAATAATTATTGGTATTATTTGGTTAATTATACATCGTCCACAACAAGTTTCAATTTGATGCAACTCTGGACGGCGATCCATACTTTCATGGGCATTGTCCTTTACCCCAAACATCTCGATTATTGTTTTAAGAATAAAGACTAATCGAAATGAAATGGAAATCGAATTATAATCGAATCAAAATCAATTCAGAACGGAATTAAATTCAATAATTATTATGTCTAAGGCTCTCTATTAAAATGTTTCAAGTACAATGTAATAGATATAACAGTAATCACAACAGTATAATTGAATCAAAGCGAAGTTAATGAAGTGGCCGGCTTACCGCACTACGAGTAAGTGTTAAATGTTTGAGTCGTATCGCATTACTAATCCCTGATTGTATACTTGACTGTGACTGAGCCGAGCTTAGTTTCAAGCGTATTCCATTACTGCCGCAAACAGCTTCTTCAAGTAAAGAAGACCTTCAAGAAAAGAGAGATAGAGGGAGGAGAAAGGGAACATCAGAGGGAGACAGAAGATGCCAGACAAAAAGGGAAAGACTCTTTCAAAAGTCCTGTACAAGCAAGTATTTGTAAGAAAATCTTCTCTAAAATAAATAACAACTTGAGATAACAACTTGTCTTTCAAGAAAAAAAAATCTAAAGAAAAAAATCATAGATTTGAATACTGTATAGGCATAATACGTAAGTATGGCAAATCTTTTTAAAATAAAAGTTTTTTTACTGTGAGCATAATTTTTTGCACCATAGGTATCTTTTATGATTTTTGAACTAAGAATGGCTTGAGTCGGTCATCGAATATCGATATGTCGTATGTCTTTTTTGTCACTAGTCATATAGTCGGATTATATTTGGAGCATTAGTTTTTCTTCACCTTACTTTGTTTGCAAACCAGTAGTAAATATGTATTCATTTCCCATTTTACACAACAAATTTGAGTAGACACGGTACATCGTCTCATAACCAATATACCGTTTAATATATGCAACGATGCCTTGGGATTTTTCCTGGAAAACGGTGCCCGTAACTTGCTTTAACAATGCGATTAAACGTGGTCTCCGCTGTAATACTCTTGTGTGATATGTTCAACTTACGTCATATAACGTTATAAGTATTATTAAGAGCTAGCTCAAACTCTTGAATGTAGGGAATTTGTACAAAATCTTGCACTGCGTTTCATATACTATTCCATTTCATTTTTACTTAAATAAAAATCTTTATATAGGTGTAAAATTGTTTCTTCGATATCAACCCATTACTGTCCCACTGCTGGGCACGATTCTCCTCTCACAATGAGATTAGGCCATAGTCCACCGCGCTGGCCAAGTGCGTATTGGTAGACTTCATATACATTTAAGATTTTTTTTATAAATCTCTTAGGTTCCTTGAAATCTCTCGGGTTTGCAGGTTTCCTCACGATGTTTTCCTTCACCGTAGCAAGTGATAACTAGTTAAACGCACATAACTATGAAAAATCAGAGGTGGCCTGGGATTTGAACCTCGGACCCCTCGATCGAGAGGCCGAGTTTCTTAACCACTAGGCTATCACTGCCTTAAGTCAAGTATAGTATTGTGGAATTTAAAGAAGTGGCTATACTCTGATATTCAAACGCATATGAGAAGTTTATATTTCGAAGTATACATTTCAAATACTTTGTAAGTTCTATTTAATATCAATAAAATCGTCACTATTTAATGACTATAACAAACGTTTTGCCATTCAAATCATAATAAACGTTAGAATGGAATAAAACTACCACACAAGGTAACACATAACAGTAATAAATAATACACGTTATTGTTCCCATAGATACAAACAAACACTATGATCTAAAATAAAAAAAAAAGATTAATCAATGTAATATGTACCTAAAATGTACGAGTATTTTACACGATTTCTCTAAATACGTATGTCAAAATGATATACCTACTCGTAGGTATAATTTCCTTAACATATATAAATACCAAAGTAGACGCAAACAGTAAAATAAACAACGGTAGCGCCGTTCAATAGACCCAAACACAAAAGTGATATGTAGAAAGAGGCGTTTTGTTCCGTCCGTCCGTCCGTTGATAAATTGGTCCTGAAGTCTGCGATGCCGATAATTAGTGGCGCGCGTGCAAATTTAATAACTCTCGTGCGGTGTGAGGCCTTTAGACCTCACGATGTGGTTCCGATCCGACATTTTATGTAGTGAACAATAGGTGCATAACAGAAGCAACAAATTCAGTCCGTGGTTTCATTAGGTCCGAGAATAGATTTGGCGCATCAACCTCGCTACAGAATTAAATGGATGTAAATGATGAATACTGATATTCATCATTGTTTGGTGCAATATTTGGTAAAGAAGGTACAAAGAATACCTGACGAAATTGGTACAAAAATTCCTAATACAGCAGTTTAAATATGTGTATTGTTTTCAAATATTGCTGATCTCTTTTCGTGTTTACAAAAAAATCCGAATTTCCGTTTGCATATTCGTATGGTTCACTATATTAGCTTTCACTCCAATAAGTTATAGCGATAACCATCCGTTTAATATTCTAATCTTGCAACTTTAACCATTTCTTTATCTAATTATATTCAATATTTACCGACGACAAATCGTAAAGCCGCGCGTCGTGAGCTATAAAGGCAAAGCGTAGTATTTGCTTACCGCGGCCGCTCGTCAATCACTGGGCGCTGACTGTGCATTTCGATTTTAGGCGAATGTTCCACCGCTTTGAAGGTTTATTGAGTACAATGCTGCGCTTTAATTTGTACGACGCGTTTCAAATCCTGGATATTGATTGTCGGATAACTAGGCGGTGGGGACCTTTGTTGCGTTTTGAGCGACAAGCAACTATTTTCGGAATAGCAGGTTCTGACAAAAGTTTCGCAATACGTTTTGTCAATTATTTTCCGAATTGCAGGTTTTGTCTAAAACTATTTCTGCAATAGTTGGTTTTGTCGAAAGTTATTTCTGAAATATAACTATTCTCTAATAATCTTTTGGGTAATTTCACAGCATCAGTGGTGGAGTAAAGTTTTACCTTCCTTTAATAGACTTCACAATTCTGTGTCCAGTCCTAAGCTTCTACTCTAAAACTTTGCTTTGTACATATAATATAGTCGTCAACCCATTACAATCTCACTTCTAGGCATAGATCTCTTTTCAGAGTAAGACGGGTTTAGTCTACAGTCCACCACGCTGGCCATGCGAAATGGTAAACTTCACCCATCTTTGAGATTTTTTTAAAAGAACATGAAGGTTTCTACATGTTTTCCGTCACCATTATATAAAGTGAAATCAGGGGTCTGTAACTTGAACCCCCCGATTGAGAGGCTGAGTTTCAACAAAGGCTGACACTGCTTACCTATAGTCAGTCAATATTAAGTACCTATTAGTTCTGACGAAATGAGGTAGAATACAATATTTCGAAACCATCGTCATCGCACAGTGTGTAATTACCCTTATTCATGGGGCAACTCAAATTAAGACTAACGGTTTTCGGACCCTAATGCCGGCAGTTTAATTTTAATTTGAAAGCAGATTCCTTAAACCCAGATTCTATTCACTTTGCTTTATAAAATGAAGTTTTATGTAAATGCCCGGTCTTTATTAGTTAGATCTGAGGTCGTAAGGTCTATTATAGACTGTTTAATAGCCTTAGAAGCCTATAGTCATCTTTGGCTTACTATAGTAGATAGTCAGCCATACTAGTCCCATAAGGAAAGACGGTTTTCTTTTAAAGATAAATAAATAATAAAATAAATAAATGAAACGCTTTCTACACTCACAGCCCCACACTAGGATTTCTTGTGTCGTGGGTGCCATAGACACACACATTGACAAATACACAAACACCCAGACCCAGAAACAGAAATCTAAATTCATTATTTAGATATCTGTCTGGCCGGGGATCGAACCCGGGACCCTTTGCGCGTCAGACCGGTATGGTGGCCGCTCCGCCACGCGGGTCGGATAGAAGTTGCATGGAGCATGCAGTCCATATGATAGTAAGTGGTCACTGCCGCCAACAGATATTTGAAACCAAATCCATGTAGAATACAGCTTCTAACTGAGGCAAGGCATATATGTGATGCCATTCCTTAGGACTCAGTCGCCTCATATGTAAAGTCAGCCGGTATACGCTTATGTCCAGTAGGACTACCATGAGTTTACAAAAGTATTACTCGCTAGCGACTGCGTAAAATAAATGTATGAAAAATTGTACAGCGCCTCTGGTGGTTACTCGTAGAACTAAAATCCGTAGTGACGTAACTCGATACGTAAAAAACCTATCGAAATCAAATCGCTAGCGAATGTCATTATGATCTATTGCCATACAAATTCGGTCCCATGAGTCATTAATTTGACAGACGTTGTCAAGAAATACCGTAACGATAGTAGTTATGTTATTCACTAGCAAAATGACAATAGTTTTCTATTTACCATTTCTATAGTGGCGTTTCTATGCCAACTCATGGTAATGCTACTGTTACAGATGCAATAATAACGAGACACTAATGTTCCTGTTACATAAATTTATACGGACAAAGCCGCATACATAACAAGTACCTATCAAAATTATAAAGGAATATTTGATAAGCAGAAATAAGTATATCCCATGATCTCATAGTGGACTATTCCGTTACCTTCACCTTTCACCTTCACTTTTTGATGTAGAGCAAGTCGAAGGAATGTACGACCGACAGCGACGGTTCTATGAAATTACTGTCCCACTGCTCGGCACGGGTCTCCTCTCAGCATGAGAAGGATTAGGCCATAGTCCACCGCGCTGGCCAAGTGCGGATTGGTAGACTTCATATACGTTTTATTCGATTTCTCAGGTATGCAGGTTTCCTCACGATGTTGTTCTTCACGGTTTAAGCTAGTGATAATTAATTTCTACTACGGGCATAACTTTGAAAAGATCAGAGGGGTTTGAAACTCGGACTAAGCTACCACTGCTTATAAGGAATATCTTAATGGAATATTTTATAATAGTAATAGATTTTCTTATATATAGGAATACTATTTCTATATTAGGTAAAATTATTGTATGGAAAATTCGTACCAGAATTCGTAGTATAATGTCGTATATAGTATAGCAGCTTACCTGAAACAGAAAAACAATAGATCAGTAATAGTATTATTACACGCAAAAGCAAAACCTTTACACCAAAATATTCGTCAGTCACATGTTTGCTATTACCGGGACTCAAACCTGAAACCTGTATTATACGAATGTCAATCCAGTACACAATTTCCTCTCAATAACGCACTCACCGCCATTGTTTGCGCAAACATTAAGGTACGGTCTTATTTGTTCAATATCACCCCTTTTCGCCGCCGTAACGATGACATACGCAAAAATGCGAAATGACAGCCAAAGCGGCTGTCGGCATGTCAATCGCGAGCGGGGCGGGGTTTGAGGTATAAGCGGTGAGCGTTTATGTTTGCGAGAAATCAAATGAAATTAAGATACAGCGTACCAGATATTTTACATTACGTTACATGCAGTTCCAATGAATCTAGACATATTATGATGTAAAACACATAGATAGATCACTGCTAACAAGAAAGTGTAACCAGTTTTGAGAATTAAAATTGTTGCGTGGATAAATTTTTGCCACGTCTCCGTGCTAAAATGTACCTAAAATGTTTGTAATACTTATTTATTTATTAGGTAAATTACGAAGTATTCGTTACTTATACGTACATTTTCTCTAAAAAAAAAAAAAAAATGTTTATTTGTCATGAAATCAAAAAATAACTGAATAATCAGCGTTGTGTGGCTTCATCCAATTTCAAGGCGGTGAAGTATCTTTCTATTATATTTATTAAAGCGTAGAAATAATAAAAGAAATCTGCAAGTGAGCTATTGAACATTTGTAAATTACCATAAAAATAAACATTATGATGGTCATTAAAGAAATATAGAAGTCATTTTTTTCTGTCTAAGTGTTAATACACTTGTCTGTGTGTGATTATGTTCATGACAGCTATGCATTCTAGCGTAGTCTTTATAATTAAGTTTTATATTATAGCTAAAATATTACATGTTTTTGTGTTAAATTTTACACGAGCGGGAATAAATTAAATTCCTGAGCGTCCGCTGTCACTTATGCCTTGTACCGGGACGAAGCCAAGGCTTTGATATGACTGCTTTTATCAGGTATTGTTTGGGTTCGATTGATGGAGGGCGGGCGGAAGGGGAGTTTAAGACTATTTGTATTTCTGAAAAGAGGATCGCCTTCGATCGTACCGAATATCGTTTTCATGTCCTTTCAAGTGTTTGTAATTAATACGTACCTTTAAATACGTTATTGTTAAATATATCTTTGTTACGATATAATTATATATCTGATATCTGAGATAATTACTTCGATGTCCTTATTATATGGTATGCGAAAATACAAAATTATTGTATCTCATCATAATTCACGCTTACTATACCGTTTTCCTAAATTAATATTTTTTTCTAAAATTATGAAAGTTGTATTAGTACTATTTATTACAAATAAAAGGCTATCCTAAAACTCGAATTAAAATTATCGTAAAATGTTTACCCACGTGTGGACATCGCAACTATCTCATCAAACGCTATCATGCGCGAAGCATTTGTTTTTGCAAGAACATTTTGCCACATGATCACATATTCCGCCTTGCGTTTAGCGCGCGTTCAGTGTTTATCAATATGTACCTACTATAATGAATAATCCTGTCAAAAGTTCAATTGATATATGTTTAACTTGATTTCTGTCTATAGAGCTCATTACAAATGTGCATGGACGGCAATGACCACTAAACAATACATAAGCATTCTTCTTTTTGCAGCGTCTCTCCTGTTGAAGGTGTGCTTTCAGCTTTAATATATAAGCATGTTCGTTCAATATACGTATACAAGTTATATCACTCAATCCAATTACTAAAACGTTGACTAAGCTAAGCGTCCTCCGAGTGTAGCTTCAACAAAGTATTTCTCTCAACTGGTGCTGCCGGTACAAAGCCGCTGAAACTTATTGCAAATCACACGTCTGACCCAGGTTGCGGGCCTCGCTACAACTTTTATGGGTATTGCGACAAAGATACGTACTGGAACGTCTTGTGTGCCAAGAAACGTGCGGAACACGGAGGTAACACTGAGTAAGATAAGGTGTAAAGGATTTGGTTTATAATGGAAGTAGCAGACGAATATGTAGTCTACCTGATGATAAGTGGTCACTGCCGCCCATGGATCTGTAATTAACCTCAGATAAGATTGGAGTCTGAGGTTGACCACAGACGCGCTGCTACTCTTCAATACTCACAAGATGGTAGGACTCGGATAAGTATGTCTCCCTTACCACACCTGTCAAACACAGCATCGCTTAGCACTGTTTTTAGGCAGATATAGGTGTGTGTTAGAATTCCAGTCTGTATGGAGATTAGCAGGACTGCTCATTCGCGATAAGGACTGCTCATTTGGTACTAAAATATTATTGAAAGAATACCATTTTGGATTAAATCCAGGTTACCATGGGTACTACGGACAGTTACCGCTTATCAAGATAGACATGTCGTATCCCTAGTTTTGACCAAAAATCCATCAAAATAAACACAACAAGAAAGAAATACAATAAGAGACTAAGTAATCAAAATGTCACATTTATTTACATTCTAGAAGTAAATTTTAAACTCAATTTCGGAGTTGCAAGATACAAAATTTTATTTCAATCACAAAAAGACATTATACGGACGCACGTAAAAATTATAAAACGTCTCTTGTTTTCTGTACAACGTAGGGTTATCACTAGTATTATAATATTGTACATTACCAGTCTACATACTATATTTTGGGCTTTGTACAGATATATAGCACGTAAAAATAGTACTTATAAATCTCGTAAACACATAGTAACGTAATTTATTTAATTTAAATGAAATTAAGATTATAGAGAAGAATTATAAAGTGATGGATTCAGCAAAGTGCAAATCAATATTAGCATTACTAATACTTTAAAGAGTTTTATAAATATTTTTTGTATTGAATAATTTATATTTTCCTGTAGTAAGACCACCATAATATTTACATCGTTTTATCATGTTTTCGCATACAATGGAATTAAATATTTTTTATAATATAAAATTACTTTCATGATCCAAAAAATGTTGACAACCCTAAAACAACTGGAACGCGGGTTGTATTAAAATTACAGGAAGCGTTGTAAAATGGGAGATTTTCGTACATTTATTTAATTTAATTCCGAGTTTCGTTGCATGAGCGATATTTGTATGGACATTAATTTAAAGAGATCCTTTAAGAGTTGTATTCAATGGTTGTTTGGGGTTTCGGGTTTACGTGTGATAAGTTTGCCTGTGAGGCTTTTGTGTTCAAGAGGCTTCCTTTTTGAGTGCATTTGGAGGTTCTATGGATGAACGTCGTGAGAATTTGCGCTTGAGTGGTGAACGTTTTTGTTTTTTATTTTGTGTATTTATGGCTATAGAGATGTGTTTTTTTTTGTTGGAAATTGGTTACTAAAGCTCATGGACATCTGCCACCGAATGAAAATAGAACAGGGCATTATATATAAGTCCACACTTTATTAATATGTACACGTATAAATGTGTACTCAAGAAAATGTGTACGTGTATAAATGAGTATTTTTTAAATGATATGAACGATGTAACAGTATGTGCCAAATGCCAAGGCATTTGGCACATACTTGGCCTGACTTGCACCAGTACAAATTTGTACTTATATACACGTGCATGTAAACGTGTATAAATTCGGTTCTTTTACATAGAACGGCAATGTTTTCGTTCACAATAAGGCTAAATTAAAGAATTCAAAAATATGATATCAATACTAAATCGACTTGGAGTAAGCGAATTCCACCTAGATTCTTGATTAACTCAATTGAACCGTACAAAGGTGTACACATTTAAACGTGTACCAACATAATGTGTACCGGCGTAACGTGTACAGACAAAATGTGTACAGATCCCGTGTTATATCCCCGTAGTAACGCAATGTTTGCGTCGACAGTGATCACGTCGCGAGGAGCCATTCTATCACGATCCCACCATTACAGCTGCTGACGATAATACTAAATTACACTCACAAATTTATTGCTAGTACCCTTAAATACGGGTATTACGTGCCCGTTTAGGTGTTAAACATTTTTGTCGTAGCTAAATCCTTGTTTCGCGCACCTTTCAATTTTTGGAACATTGTATGTTGTTTAATGGATTGTTTCGAGAAAATCTGTTCTGTACCCTTAGTATGAGATTTTACGTTTTTTTTGTAATATAGGAGTAGTAGACGACGTCCACGCATGCAGTGGACGGGCATCAGGTGGGCCTGATGGTAAGTGGCTACTGCCGCCCATGGACACCTGTTATCAATCCCAGATAGAATTATATATTCCTACCAGAGGTCGGCCACGGATGCGCCGCTACCCCTGAGGACTAAGCTGGAACGCCTCGAAAAATATGTCTCCCTTACCACACCCTTCAAAACGGAACACAGCAGCGCCTAACACTGCTGTTATTATAGGTAGAAATAGGTGTGGCGGTGGTGCCGCCGGAGTCGAACCACAAAGGGTTCTACCACCTAACAAGGTTTTACAAATATTTACTGTTTTTGTATTTGTTTACGTATTTCTTATAGACTTCCAATCAATTCTGATACAGTCCTCTATGGGCGCTGATTGGAAATGCATGGGCAAATACGTTAAGAAATATAAAAACAGTCATTTTTGTAAAAACGTAAAAGCTCATACTAAGGGTACTGGGAGCTTTTAAATTTTTGATGTCGGGTGTTGCTACTCGGCAATTAGCTGTATTCTAGTTATATTACTAGTTATATATTGTTAGAGTAAAACCTTTTAACAATTCGAACAATCCCATGCCCATTAGTGCCTATTTAAAAATGATAGAACTCTTAGTGGCTCGACTCCACCACACCTATTTCTGCCTTACAGTAGTGTAGTCTTGTTGTGTTCTTGTAAGAAGATTGTGGCAACTCAATCTTTAGAAGTACTCGTAGCAACGCATCTTTTGTCAACTTATCTGGGATTGACCAAGGGCAACAATCCACCTTACCAGACCCTTCAAAGTGGAACACAGCAGCGCTAACACTGCTAATTGGTAACATATTAGGTAGACGGGCGCCGATTACGACTTACCATCACACCACGTTCGTTCGCCACATCAAATTTATAAAAATATAAAATAATGTGTCTCACACATGCAAGTATTACTCATAATCATAAAGCACCTTATACACATGTCATGCGTAATCTTTTTGATCAGCAGTGGTGTCCGCTAATGAGGAAGAATTGTTACTACACTATTTTGATCTTTATTGGGTACCGAATTGGGTAAAAGTTTAACTTGAACGTCTGTCTAACACTATTAAGGCTGTCTTCTGGTGATTATTGCTGTTATGATATTCACGACCTTACTGCTCTAGGACTAAGGGCCAAGGTCAAAAATATGTAGGGATATAAAGATATAATTTAATGTCAAATTAGGGTCGTTAAAGCATGTTTTACTGATATTTACATGTTATACGATGAAATATTTTTATGGATTGAAATTAGTATTTGTTTGAATAATTAACGAAACGCGGTAATTGTTTAGCGGTGTGCCGTGTGTGTACGGTGGCAATGTGCAAGGGAGAGATATATGTATCCAAGATGTTTCAATTTAGTCCTCAGGGATAACAACGCACCTGTGACCGAAATTAGGTAGGAATCTAATATTATTTGGGGATGATCTCCATGGGCTGAAGTAGCCCCTTACCATAACGTGAACTGCAAAGTATTAAAAAAAGTGGCAGAGCTTAAAACTGTTTTATAAGAAAAGACTGAGACATACATACTTAAATAACGTATATGTATGCACATACGGTCGGAACATTACCCTCCGCTGTCAACTAAAAAATATTTGTTAAGTAAATATCAACATAAAATCAAGTAATATAAAAATAAAGTGCACCTTTAGTACCTTTACCTAACATCGTAGCGTGCTTAACTTTCTGATCTAAGCATGACTTAATTATTTACTTGAGCGGTTCAAGCTTCGTAATAACTTGAAAAATGTTACTTGAATTTAAGTTTTAGCATGTGCACGTTATTAATCGAATGACAACAAGTAATTAATTTAAAAAATCAAAAACCCGACTGCACCAAAAAGGCTGAAGTAGAATTTCCAAAAGCAGTGAAATAGGCATTTCATTATTTTTATCCAGAAAGCCAAATACAAAGTTTCATAGTAGGTGTCTGCTTCAAAAACAAAAGATGTTCAAACAATATTATCCTATTTTATCCTCGTAGTGTTCATTTACGCTATATAAAGAACCTATGTGTAAAATTCCAGCACGCTTAAGTTCAGCGGTTTCCCTTTGCGTTGATCTCTGGCACAGCAACTCACTCATTTAGTCAGACAGTCATCTCGATGTGTATATACGAGTATATATGTACTAGCTGACCCGGCAAACGTTGTGTTGCCATATAAATAAAAAAAATGTTAAGGATGAACAACCCTTATCACTTAGGTGTAAAAAAAAAAGATAGTGGCCGATTCTCAGACCTACTTAATATGTATATAAAATTTGGTGAAAATCGGTGAAGCCGTTTCGGAGGAGTACGGTAACTAACACGATAATTTTATATATGAGATATATTATATAATGTATATGTAATCTCCTCTTAATTTCCTTTATTTTGACACCCTACTCGATAGGTTTGGTTAACTTTTTTTAAAACGTGTTACTATTTTGCGAAAAATTTCACCATTTACGGTCTATAAAATATATAACTTCAGTAGATCAAAGTTTCGGTCATTATTTTACCTCGTTAGAGGTAGCATTTCATTATTTTTATCCAAAAAGCCTGATACAACATGTCATAGTGTTTGCTTCAAAATTGACGATTGTTCAAATGAACTTTTAACCCTTATTTTACCCTCTACGGGGTTGATTTTTCGGAGGGGGATAAATAAGTGCGTCCTTGTTCCTATCCAGAAAGCCAAATACAAATTTTTATAGTAGTTGCTTCAAAATTAAAGGATTTCAAAAAAACTGTTTTCCCCTATTTTACCCTCTTAAGGGTAGAATTTCCAAAAGGCCTTTCTTAGTACTTATTCAAGCTATAAAGAGAACCTGTGTGCAAAATTTCAGAACTGTAAGGTCCTTGGTTTAGGCTGTACGTTGATTTCTGAAAAATGAAAAAGTCATTTAGTTAGTCAGTCAGTCAGTCACCTTACTGTTTTATATATATACAAATATGTTTTTATAATCTCCGTTTAATTTCCTTTCATTTGATACCCTACTCGATAGGTTCAGTTAACTTTTTTTTTTAAATATCTTACTATTTCGCGCCAAAAATCCGCCATTTAGATTTTTTTTTACTAACACCTATCTAAGGACACTCGGGTCGTTGAGACAAATATAATGACACTTTAACTGTTGAAATTCATCCAGCCGTTCGTTAGATCGGATCAAATAAAGAAAGACAAACATACAAGATACGCGCGAAAAACATAACCCTTCCTTGGCAGTCGGGTAAAAACATTTTAAAAGTTCAATTCATAATTTTTTCTTGAAAGGTTTTCTTTATGTATTTTTCAGTTCTAAGCAATTTTGATAGTTCTAATGGATTTATGGAGAGTTTAAGTTGTTAAGGAATTAAAGTGGAGTACCTATGGTATAAGGTCTAATAAGGTATTAGAAAATGTGTGGTTCGAGTCTGGAGACACCACCGCCACTCTTATTTCTGTGTTATAACAAGAGCGTTGAGCGCTGCTGTTCTAATTTGGCGTGTGAGGGATGTGTGAGACTTGGCCCTAAAATTTGACTAAGGGTAGGGTTTGACCTTAGATAAGAGTCCAATGCTATCCAATGTTGATATCCGTGGGCGGCAGTGGTCACTTACCATCAGGTGAACTGCATGCTTGTATAAATTTTATATTATAACAGCCTCTCTACTATTGGGTCTAAGACATTTCTTCCAGCAGTGGGAAAACGCTCCTATTACAAAATTTACGAACGAAATGTAAACTGATTTGCTGATGAAAGGCATTTTGCTTTTGCTTTTGCATTTTGTAGCGTTTGTAATACGGACTTTTTAGAACTAAACTCTATTGATAGGTTAATTGCTGTATAAAAAAATCGATATAGTAAAGAACAATTTAACGTGGAAACAGAAAAAGGAAGTCTAACTATACATCTTTGTTCGTCGCTATAATGACGTCATGTTCGTGGAACAAGTGGGAACAACTAATAATTACGGCTTACAGTGTTAAACTAAATCTACCAATTACGAGCTAATAGTTCTGCAATTAGACGTAGGAACTTAGCGATCGATTGGTGCAATGATAGCATTGTGCATTTTGCTGTATGCCTGGATACGATTCTCAGTGTTTTTACCGTGGCGGCTTTTACTTTGTTCTTAGATTATGAGAAAATAAATCAGATTTTCTTTGATTCAGTTATTCACTTAGTAAAAAAATCGTCAAAAATTAAGGTAATCTGTTAGAGACCTGTTTCATCGACACTTATTAAATTGTAACATCTTTAATATTAAATGGTGGTAGAGTTTGATTACGAAGGTAATTTATCATTGCCACAATAATTTCTGCCTTATAACAAATGTATTGGAAGGGTACGGGAAAAACACTAAAAAGAGGCATTCCAACTTAGTTCTTAGGGAATGCGACGCACCTGCAGCAAAATTGAAGTAATTAGTTAAAATAAAACACGGTGCTGACTCGTCGATTTTTTTTTGAGAACTTAGTTACCGGGTGTCTAGATTCTAACCTATCTGGCTATTTTATCTCATAAAAGCAATCATAGCCTAATGGTTAAGAAACTCGGCCTCTTGAACGAGGGGTCCGTGGTTCAAATCCCAGGCACCTCTGATTATTCAAAGTTATGTGCGTATTTGAAATTAATTATCACTTGCTTAAAACGGTAAAGGAAAACATCGTCAGGAAACCTGGAACACTTGGCCAGCGCGGTGGACTATGGTCTGATCCTTCTCATACTGAGAGGAGAATCGTGATCAGCAGTGGGACAGTAATGGATTGATGACGATCTCGTAAAAAAATAAGAACCAATTGATGATGACGAATTTGAATTGCAATTACAATTAACACTTACTATTCACTGCTTTCAAGTAAGTTCCACGTAGCAGTGTAATGAGTTCTGTATTTACTCACGGGTACGGAACCCGGTGTTCTCGTGCCAGCAAGGTTTCTCTCTGTAATTTGCTTAGTTCTATCCTCCAATTATCTTTGCTACAGACTATGCAATTTATTAACTCCTCGTACCCTGTTCGAGGTATGTGGGTCTGTTGTAATAGTACCTACTAGTATTTGAAATGATTGAATCTATTTGTTGTATGTAAAAGGTTAAATATTTTTAATTAACTTCCGCGATAAAGCTTATTTACAAACTAAATATAGTAAAAAGTAAATAATACTTAAAAAAAAACAAATATCACCTTATTATCAAACTAAAAACAAAAAAATGTTCTTAACAAATTGGTTGACAAGAATTAATGTTTTTTTTTCTAAAAAAATATTGTTTTATTCCGAAATGCACAATTAGCTTAAAAATTTCGTACGATGCAGTAGGTAATATCATTAGGAGTATGGCAATTTAGAATTTATAAGTACAATTTTATACTAATAAACAAAATAACTATGTAAGCTAAATAAATATCATAAACAAAATACTACATAAGCTACGTAAACTTCCTTTAAGAAGCGGTACAGGTACAGGATACATTTATCTCCAAATTGTATAAAGTTTTGCGTAAATTTGAAAGCCGATACTCTGGGTTACGAATCAATTTCTCAAGATACTAAGTGGGTCAGCTCATAAGCGGTTTATTAGACCGAGCTCAGGGTCTAATTTAGACCCTATCGTCGGCTTAAGCCGTAGGTTCGTACTAAGTCCATCTTTTGTCGCATTCAAACTCATTTTATCATCTTCATCTAATTCGGAATGGAAAAAGCTAAAATATAGTTATTTGTACACATTTATTTGACCAATCTATAAATAAAACTTAGATTAAAACTTTTATAAAATCCTAAATAACCAAATTGGTTTCAGGAAAACTTTTGAAATCATTCCTAGAATTAAAAAAAATTACTGGATTTTATGTTTATTGGCATTATACAGTTTTCAGTAAAACGTCTGTTCTTATACGAACATACATACGAACTAAGAAAGAAAATATTACAGTCGTAAGTTAAGTAGCAGTAAGCAAAAACACGTTTCGCATGACCAATTCAAATGACCTCGACTGTCTGATCATCACATCTCTACATATTTAAGCTAGAGTTCTGCAAATTTGCAATTTATCAATGTAGATTACTATCACATTACCTAGCTGTGAGAAAACCCGTGTCTCATAACGAAAAGACATTAGTTAAGTATTTCATTCATATTTTTATTAAATTACTTGAAAATTCCAAAAACATTTCTTAGAAATATTAAATAGACCTTGAGAACATCAAAAAGCTAAAAAGAACTTGTAAATAATTTTCAATTTGAGTTGCTAAAAATAATTCTACCGCAGTTATTTAATTTAAGGTCAAAAAACAAATTCAGTTTCGTGAGCAGCATATCTTATGAGGTCGTACAAAAAGGCGCGACTGAAATCTAGATTTCATAAAAATCTATTAGCAGGCCTCCTTGCCCCTAATATTTTTATATTCTCGACGGATTTCGACGTCTAAACCTTGGTCGTAATGCTGATTAGCATTAAACTATCCACAATTCAAAATATGTGGCAATGTCGCCTGCGTAGGCAATATAGCCCAATATTTTTGACGGTTTATATTACTTCTTTGATTATTAAAAGCATTGTCTTCGTCAACCTATGACTGTTATACGGATGGAGTCCCACGGAGTTATCTTAGGGAGATAGGAAGAGGTTTAAGCCATAGTCCACCGCGCTGGCCAATTGCGATACACTAAACTTGACATGACTTTAGAGCTTTATGATGACCTCTCAAATACGTAGGTTTCCTCGCGACGTGTTATTTTACCTTTATAGCAAGTGTTATTTAATTACTAAGACGAACATAACTTTTAAATATCAACGTGCATGCCTGGGATTCGATCTTGGAACCCCCCATTGTGAAGCCGACTTTCAATCATTATGCTACCACTACTTAAATAAGTAAGTACTTAAGAGCTATACAAATGCTACTTTCCTCCAAATTTTGATATTATACAATGTTAAAAACCTTCGACAACATAAGTTTATTGTTAAAAATGTGTAGACCTTAAAAAACTACTAACTTATGTGTAACGTTAAAGATACCTTAATCTTAATTAAATTGTGTTCTATTTATATATTTTTATAGGCAATGTTGCCTTCAATATTCTTTGACGGCCGGCTTATAGCGCCTTAATCTTCGTTAGCACTAATGTTGATTGACGTTACTGTTGCCTTGGCTTATTGTTTTTCTCCACAAAAATAATGTAAAACGAAATATTTGTTTGTACTCTTTATATTTCTAAGGGTTGGAAGTAGTAAATGGGTATATAGATTATGAATTTAGACGTCGAATGACTCAGAATTTGTAAGACTAGTAGGGTTACCGATGCATCACATATTCTCGGTATACTGTTAAATATCCCATGAGTAGTCAAAATGAAACGTTATTCTTAAATACACTTCCATTTACGGTTTTTTGGTAAGTTGGATTTCGGCCAAAATTATGTGTGTGCGTTTTAGTGACAATATATTGTTATAATATTGTAATGAGTTAATTAGTGGATCAGCTAAATCTAGCCCCAAGACCTCCAAGGCCTTATTAAAAGTTTAATCGCACAGCATTCATTATATTTTGATGTTTGGCTTAGTGCGCCTTAAAGCTCGTTCGTTCGTTCGTTAGCAGTAATGATTAACGTTAATTTGCCTCATTCGTTACTGGAAAAAAATAAAAAATAGTTTATGCTATGCTTAGATGAGTAAATACATAGATTGATCACTCTTAACAAGAAAGTGTAACCAGTGCTGAGAATTGAAATTGCGTACTTAAGATGTTGCCACGTCTCCGTTCTAAAATGTTCCTAAAGTGTTAGAAACATTTATTTATTATGTAAATTAATTTTAATTAGTATTAGTTATTTATACGTAAATTTTCTTTAAAAATGTTTCTTATTTCTTAAGAATTCAAAACAATAACTAATACAATTATGAATCTTTTTTGGTTTCGTTCAATTTCGAGGCTGTGAAGTATCTTTCTATTTTATTTGTCAAAGATGATATGCAAGTAACCAATTTAAAGTAACACAGCATTTAGGCTAATGTATTATAGTTTTGTTTGATGAACCCTTTGTTATAGCGGATAAATGTGAGAGATTAATTTTGTTTACCACAAAAATAGGGTCAGCCTTCTAATTTATTAGACCGGGTCCTAAAGGATGAACGTTTAGTCTAAAGGTCTTATAAAAAGGTATCTAGGACGAGACGCCTTCAATACAGTTTGACGCTCGGCTTACTGCGACTTAAGCTTCGTTAGCAGTAATGTTGATTGATGTTATTGTTTACTTTATTTACTTTTGGCAAAAAACTAATATAACAGATGGATAGCCTAATTGAAAAGGATTTGTACAATGTAATTCTTTTGTAAAAAAGATGTTGGCTTACAAAGCTGAATACTTGGTTAAAGTTCCTTATGGACAAAATATTTTTTTTTTTAATATTCTTTCTCATGATGAATATTTTCTGCAATATGTAACAAGCTTTAACTTGGATAGGAACGTAATTTTATTGATTTCAATATTTTTTACATATTGACTTTGTCATAAATTTCAAATTATGGCTAAAAATTTCAAAGTGAAGGTAATTTTAAAAGAAAAGCAAGCTGTAATATAATCTATACCAATTCAATGAAAATATCGTGATCAAAACAACGTCGGGAAAGTCAATTAAATTCTACGAACACCATATAACACTTAGTTGTAATTCCATGGAATAACAATCTACGCTGAGTGTTGGAAAACATTTGACTAGAGCGATATGCTTGGCTTCACGTTTCCATTGTTTGATACCACACGAATATAACACGAATTGAGTTTGAATTGAATAAGCACGCCGTCTTTATGACGGAAGTGGCTATTGTGGCACATTGGACATTCTGTAATGGACTCCATATAAGATTAAAGTTCTTTCTGAGATCGTTCAGAGACGCGTTGTTACCCTTGAGGACTATGTAGGAACGTCTCGGATAAGTATGTCTTTCTTGTCATACCCTTCAAACCGGAATACAGTAGTGCTATTGCAGTCAGGAGTAGATGTGACGAAGATTCGAACGTTCAAATTTTACGCATGATGACTTTGACTCCAAAAATATTTAACATGTGTGGTCGATATGAAGTATTTTAATTTTCTTTAATAAATATAATACGGTTTGTAGTAATGATACAGCTCAGAAAGATACACAATATTATTAAATACGGAATTATATATGTCTATAAATAAAGATAGAATGATCTTTATTTATAGACATATTATTATGACTTTAAAAGAACAGAAACGTCAAATAAATTCCTTTCCATTATCGATTCGTACGGGTGTAATGCGAACGCAATTCATACTCGGCCCCAGTTTTCATGGATACCCTATTCTGATAGTAGATAACGGGTGATTGAACTGATATGAGACTACGTTAATGTTAGTGGTATCATTACTAAAACTATCTCTATCTTTCTAGTGAGATAACCTAAGTTTAAAGGGTTGTACCCTTCATATCGATTACGTCACCCTCATGTGTGGCCATTGCAGACTTAAGACACCAATGGAGAGCGTTACTGTGTTCTGGTTTGAAGTATGGTAAGGGTGGACACGTTTGTTGGGGTTTTAACTGTATCATCATCCTTGGGAATGGAAGTGACTTTAGGTAGAATTTCATTTCTTCTAATTTGGCTTTGTGAGAGCTAACGAAACTAAGTTGGAACGCCTGCGTCTTTACTTTATTTAACCCTTGAAACTAGAGCTTATCAGCGATTATATTGTTATAAAGCGGAAATGTCCTTTAGTGCCGCTTTTATGACGTTTATGAGGCAGTTTCTTCTCCATAGCGTAACATCTTTGGTGGTAGATTATGTGGTAGTGGTGCTAGCTTAATGATCTTCAAAAAGAATTCTGTAAAGGGTCTAATTTATTTAAAACATTTTTGATTTTGAATTTGATTTTGATTTTGGTGATTCCGCCACAGTCTACACACACTAAGTGTTCTTCCATACTTCATAATAACTATACAATACACATACTATAATATTTCCAAAAGACAAATTAATTTCAAGGGACAAATCTTTTAAACAATATATTACGTACGTTGAAGACTGGCTAATAAGGGAGGCGGTGGGGCTGACCGCGAAACTTGAGTTAATCCTTGCGAAATGAAAAAGACGGTTTGCACATACATATTAAAGTATGGAAATAAGTTTTGCATAAGTCTTTTTAATGAACATAAATTAAGTAACTACTAATAAATGGAAATGAAGAAAATAAAGTGGAAATAAGAAAACAGGAAAAGTCAGAGATATAACTACTGTAGAACGTAACTGGTGATAAAGAAATCAAGGTTTAAAATAGTAGAAACAATAAAATAACAGAGATCAAAAAAATAATAATAATATGTGACCAATGAGCATTATACATATTCAGTAAATTATGGACAGTGGTCACTTATGGAGTTTCTTGCACCACTTTTCCATACCGTAAAACCCTTCCGAAGCAGTGATACATATGATAACATTTTAAAAGAGTCCTACTCGAACCAAATTTGAATAAATGACTTTGAATTGATTTTCATTCATTCATTCCATTCGACAGTAACTACATAGTTAAACGATAAAGATGATACATAAAAAAGATAAAGCTTTGTTCTGAGAACATAACTTACATAGAACAAAGAACAAATAGCACCAACGTATTGAAACAAAGGCGAGCTAATAAGAAGCGACTGCGGTCCGCGAAAGTTGAGTTAATCCTCGCGAGATGAAAAAGTAAGGGTTCCGAATAAGCTGGCGGGTGAGATCGATCCCGGGACCGAGTTCCGATTGTACCGGATTGAGGCCGCCGCAAGTTATAAGATGGAGCGGAATTACTTTTATATTTCCAAGCGAAAAATATTTTTTTCATGTTATAACCAGATAAATGTTTTTCTGACGAAGCGGAATAACTGTTATATTTCAAGTTAACAATAAATCTTTTTTGTATTAACAGAGAAAATGTTTACCTAAGGTTTATGAGCTTCCCTACGTGGTACGAATCGATGAATTGTCAAATTAAAAAAAAATCCATTTATTTGTATATAGTTTGAATAAGTATATAATTAAAGTAGTTTCATTATATAAATATAACAGCGCTATTAGCAATACAATTATTTAATGTAACTTTATTGACATACACACACAAGTTATTAAATTATTTAAAATAATAATTCGATATAAATTTCGACTCAGTTATGAATTCTGAACACAATACTAATGTGTAAGAAATAATCTGAATGCTAACGAAAAACAAGAAAGAAAATTGTAAAATACGTTTAACTTATGTCAATTCGCTACTCCTCTTAACTTGGACCAAACAAAACGCAAAGTAAAGTCAGAAGTCAGAAGTTAGCTGCGAATACCCGATGGCGAACAGATGGCGAGGCAGTGATAGAATTATTGTCTTCTGAATTATCTGCTACGGTTATTTCATCAATATCTAAGTTTAGCTATAAGTAAATAAAGCTTTTAACCAAATATTTATTGATATAAACGATAATTCATATTTTATCAAGCCATTTCCACCCAAGCAAGCCGTTTAAGGGACAGCTCTTTCCAAAGGAATATATGAATATTCCTTTGGAAAGAGCTTTTCGAGTGTATATGAATACACTCGAAAAACTAAGAGAAAAAGTTTTTTGGCACTAAATCTTTCTATATTTGCATAATTTTCGAATAAACTTAAGATTTTTTATAATAAATAATAAAAAGTCGTAAAGGTGGTAATTATCTAGTTGTTAAAATCGGGTTAAAATTCGGTCTTTTAATGGGGGTCTGCGGTTGGAATCCTAGGCAAAAATGATGTGCGTATTAGAAGTTAATTGTCACTTGCTTAAGCAGTTAAGGAATACGTGAAGTTTGAGTCCCAAAAATTACATAAAATAATGTATTACGTCATAAACAGAAAATTGTACCGACGAATACGGACGCACAATATATAAAGAAAGGGTAGCCACTGATTTAATTCTATCCACAAACAAAACAGTCACTAGGGCTGATGAAAAAAGTCCCTTCAGTACACATGACCTTCTTGTATACAGCTTATAATTTAGGTGTTCGCCTGATTACAAGGGCGAATCCCTACCCTGTTTAGTCCATACATATTTATAAAGGGCTCGCATAAACATTCTTTTGGGTGCCTTGATAATAAGCATTATATATGAGGTCAAAAATAGAATTGCAGATAGACAATGACGTAAGTGGCTGGACAAGGGGACAATGTAAAGGTTATTTCGTTTATATGTGTAGTAATTTCTCACAATATTGAAATGGTATTTATATCCCCAAACCTATTTGCACCTAATAACAGCATTTTAAGATCTGCTGTATTCCGGTTTGAAGGGAAACATTCTTTTCCAAGGCGTTACAAGTTAGTTTCCAGGGGTAGCAACGAATCGGTTGCAGACCCGAAGTACGACTATAATTTTATCTGGGATCGATTATAGATAGCCATGAGCGACAGTTGCCACTTAGTTACATGTTACGTGTGTATATTACATGATATTGGTGCTTCGTCCTCACTAGAGTCCATGTCCTTAGTTTACGGGAAAATTGAAATATTACGCCTGTTTGCTTTTGAAATTAATTTGGGCAAACACCCAAAACTGCACACTTAAATTTGATATTCAGAACCATTAGAAGACAACATATCCCTCAAACACTGACACTGAACAAAGCAATAGCTGAATAAAAAAGTGTCAGCGCGAATCCCAAGCATATTGCTGACATTTGTTCGCTGTACAAAGGTAAGCCGGCTTTTACCAGTCGCCACTTTATGTTACTCTATTTAGATTTTTATAAAGTACTAGAAGTGCCCACGGCTTCACCCGCGTTTAAAAAATAACATGACATATATATAATTGAAAATTTGTACTTACATTGGAATGACAATGGCGCCATCTGTCGAATATGGGTCGCACCAACTTAGAAACCTTCTTGAGCTCATACACAACAACTTTGCCAAAGGTCACCACTTGATCAAATGTATATGCTTACGATTTTATAAAGGACATACAGACAACCATTCATCTTTATATATAGTAGAAAACGAGCATGCCGTTCATCCATTGTAAATTGTAAAGTCCAAAAAGGATTGCTATTCTATTCAAGGTCACATGCGTTGTATCATCACCACGTTGAAGCCAAAACTAAACGGTGTACTATTCCTAAACGGCCGAAAGGTACCGCAGTAGTGCCATCGCCAAAAAGTTCTAGCACCTTCCATACATCCACCTGATAGTAAGTGGTCATCACCGCCATCGAAAATAGATGACCAACTCCATAAAGACCAGTGGCTCTATCTGAATCCAAACACAGATGAGTTGCCACATTAGGTTACGAGGACTAGGACCGCCTCACTCTACGTGGTTCCACCCGAGTCGAACTAAACTGGTTTTATCACCTCTTAAACCGTGTTGTAGCCAATAATAAAAAAAAACAACAAAAGTATGGACTCATTATACAAATAAATTGGGTACATGTTTGGCAAGCAAGGAATCCAATTCCTTTGCATCCACAGTGACGATTTGACAAACTGCCTGTCAATCACTCCACTAAGATCACTTTAACTATACATATTTAATTAAATCCTTATCCTCGCACCACAAACGTTCAAAACCCAAGCATATCCAACGCATCTGTTACTGTAATTTGGCAGCAACAGAAATGGGTATAAACGCACTCAATAAGCATTTCCCATAAGTATAAACGGCATCGTTTAATTATCGGCCGGCGTTGCCTGTTCGTTAGTCACTTTTGAGCGCGATTAACCCAATCAATTTGTCACGGGCGCTTCGCTGACAATCCGGTGCTTGCGTATTAAACCCGTCCTGGATGGGTACAATGTGGATGTATGCTTGTATTAAAAATCACATTACGTTCGTCATTTGTAATATTAATTCAGTTAATCTTAATATTAATTCAAAGCTTTTCAAACACACATTAGTCACTACAAATTGTCTTATGTTTCATCATTTGTATTATGCATATGTTATAATTATGTAATTGTTCAATCTTTGAGAGAAAGATTACTATGTAAATTTGTACTATTTTTTATCAATTTACTTTACAAACTTTATTCGTTTAATTATCAATGTTACCTATTCGTTAGTCACTTCTGAGCGCGATTAACTCAATCTGTTAGTCGCAGTGCCGGTTGCTGATAATCCATCGTTTACGTGCGTGGAATAGAGCCAATAGCAACTCTATTTAAATACCTCAAATTACGAACAATTTGAATTACTTAAAAATAGCAAACCTGGATGCCAGATATTTAAATCAAGAAAAGAAACAACACATTTGAAAAAGAAAATAGAAGACTCGATAGTAAAAACATTTTATTTCTAAATATCTTATTCATCTCAGAATCTTGAGTGAGTTTCAGTTTAAAAATGCGTTATGTATTATATATTTTTTTAAATCGTAATCTGTTTAATAAACGAGCCAATTGCCTATTCGTTAGTCACTGTTGAACGCGATTAACCCAATCAATTTGTCACAACGCTTGTCACTATGTCCGTCGTATATGTACGTCGGTACAGGAAATAGGTTTAACACGACATAAAATTTAATAAATATTAAATATATAAACAAAATAAATTCTCCTGAATTCTTTTAGAGCGCCAACAAGCTACTACATCGTTGGGAACTTCGTTACGGGAAAGGTAGTGGTGCCAAAAACTTTAGGTTAAAGGTAACTTGTCCCTGTAGTCCCGGGACTAGGGCTACGGTATCTCCTGTCTGTTGTAAGAAGCGACTAAAAGGGGCCTTCCGTGGTTGTGGGCGGCAAGAGTGGGAATTGTCCAGCAAGGAACCGCGGGAAGGGCGGCGGTATGTGTGGTCGGATACCGCTGTAATTACCAGGGGATGTGAGAGGAGCGTAAATTCCTTCTCCCCAGGGTAGAGCCCGATAGAAGGGCATCGCGTTAGGGGGACTCCGGTTGTGTTCCGTTGGAGATCCCGGAGTTATCCACCAAGCGCGGACGGCAACCGGGGGGCTTTTAGTGCGGTGAAAATCTCACATAACCCGGCGTCACTCCCATGGCGTCAGGTACCTTTTGAAGGTTTCCCCTACGTCAAAAAAAATCAACAACCCGAAGCGATTTTAACACACTGTCCTTATCACGGAAGCGAGGACGAAATTTTAGTCACTAACGGTCACCCATCCAAATGATAATTATATACAATCGGTGACATATTATGTATAAGCTATGTTTACCAGTACGTTTTGCCCCAAATTAGCAGTGATATAAAACATTTTGCTGTGAACACAAAATTCGAATGTAGGCAAGTTCGTTCATTCCACTCATTCGGAATGTGGTGAAATTCGTAATTAAAATTCAGCATATTTAATTAACGGCAAAACATTCACAAACAGATAAAACGTATACAATGTTGTTTATAACTAGGTTATATAATAACGTTTGCGTGAAAGTAATTAAAATTTAATTAAACTATATAAATTTTGAAGAATAATAACAGTTAACCCGATTTTCACCACTGCGGTGAATTTTAAAAGTTTAAGCGCTTTCTACACATATAGAATGAGAACACAAACGAACAGATTTAGAGCAGAAATGTAGATTTATCATTTTTATGTCGATCGAGATCGAATCTGGAACCCCTGCCTGTGAGATTGTTAGGGTGACTGCACCGAGCGGATCGTCAACTAAAACAATAATTTTGTTTGCCAACACATGTGTTGTACCTAATCCCTAACCAGACGACCGTAGATCTAATGCCGCAATAAATGTAGTTACTATTTTTGACTACCTTTAAACTTTACCAATCCGGATTGGAAGCATTTTGAAATATTTTAGTCTTCTCCAGTCTATGGATATAAAGAGGCTTGCAATCAAAATCCGTACTCGTAACCCTATACTATGATTTATATAATAAATACATGTTTTTCTACCAATAGTATCTATAGCTGGCATTAAGATAGTAAGTTATATTATAGAAATTATAAAGCGAAGCCCTTCAAGGCTAAGCGAAGGGCTGAATTAAATTCTCACACGATACAAAGCGACAAAATAATCGACAAAGTAAATACCCAGAAGAAACATAAATAGAAAACTGAAAAAGTGCTTTGCATAGAAATAGATTAAACCTCGTTAGTTATGATGTCTGACAGTAGACGATGAACGATAGGCGTTGAATAATTATTACGCTTGAGAAATAAAAAGATTCAAAGATATTCTATGATATTTTATTATTTGTGTTTATTGTATTGTTTTGGTATCATTTTAATTATTGATATTATTTATGATTTTATAATCAATATTATGACTCTATTTATCTGACTTCTAGGAAACTTTCTTATACAAGTTATATACAAGCACTAAGAAAGTAATTACTAGGAAAAAGCAAATAAAAAATCTGTCATCAACCACAAATAAGGTGAGAACCTTTTTCAAGTTGATCATCTATGCCACTTCTGAGAAATACGTTATGAACTCTCGTGAGTGACTCCATCTTAGTAAGTACACACTTTAAATCAGAAATCATCGCTTGACGTTGCTGATGTAATGCAGAATTATCAATAAGTTGCACAACCATGATGATATTTTATTGTTTGCAATATGCCGGCGATTAGCTTTAAGTGTTTTCTAGCTTAATTGACACAGTTACTCGCTAGTCTTCGATAGCTTACGATGTAGCAAGTCATTTACATAGAAGAAAAATGGTAGACAAGAAAATTTCAGGAAGCTTTTCAAGTCTGTCGAAGGTTCTCGCTCAATAGAATACTTTTTCTAACTATTTTCTTTTTCCACCCTTTGAAGCCAATATCTTACTTAAGCCGGCAAAAACTTCGGTCTAAAGGTATTCTTTAAATGACTAGTGCTTGAAGTTTTAAGAGCTTAACAAAAACCTGTAAACATTGGAGATTAACGCCTTCTTGGGCGGATTTTAATAATAAAACAAAGTACTTTGACGAAGTACAAAAAAGGGATATTTTTTGTGTTTGTAGGCGTGCTATGACGCTTTGTATGCTCATTGTTGAGCACAAGTGTCTATCCATCAGTGAGAAAGGGCTGAAATATGCTTCACCACGCTGTCCTTATGCTGATCGGTGAAGGGAAGAATGTATTGATGGGGTTCGAACATTTGAAATCGTCCATAAGGTTCCGAACGAGGTTCCGACAGCTATTCAATGATAACACTCAAAACCGACGACTGAACGTGTCTATCAAAGCACAGTAGTGTGCACGTAGCCACTAGCGGTCCCCCATACACCTCCGGAGTACACCCAGACCTAATGTAGCTTAACTTTGTACATCGGTTAAGATCTAGCCAAATAAACCTATAATATTACATTTATATCTTAGTTAAATACTAAAGATATTTGCGTCTTTCAAATCCTATTGCATATTAAAAATATAAGAAATTTGCTTTTTGAGGTTGTTCCACACACATTCCACTCGTAATAAAGGACTTAATTTCTTTGAAAAAGAAACCAAATAACACCTTGAAATCCAAAATATTTGAACTGGTTCCAACTGGTTCCAGAAAGACAGGTGTTTGCGTTTGGTAATTTATAACAGAAATAAAGTCAGGTTATCTGATTGTAACCGACCTTACCCACGGGTGGCTGGACTTTCAACCGGGATTACGAACTAATGTAGACTCTTAGTAAGTTTGTGTGTTATCATCGTATTATTTTCTTATTTGGATCAGTCATGGATAAGTATGCCGTCATCATCACACCCTTCAAACCTGAATAGTTCTATGCTTAACACTGCTGTTACGAGTATTAGGCAGAAATATGAGTGTCGGTGGTGCCTCCGGAGATTAAAGGTTCATCTTAAAAGTATTATTTAATCCCTTATTTATTTTTAGTTTTAGCTGTTTTTGGCACCAGAGCGTACTGTTCAACATATTATGATCACTACCTCAAATATCCATCTGTAACCAACTTCTAATAGGAGTATAGTATAACATGTAATCTACCATTGCTTCACCGTGTATATCGTACATTGAAAATATAATTCTCCAGTTCAATAACTTGTTATTTCTATAACAGTTATTCCCGTTCCTCCGAAAATAATCGTTATTCTGTAACGATTATAAAAACTGCATAATATCGGAAAACGCGGTGTGTTAACTGCTATAAACACAAAATAACTATTTATTTTATATAACCGTACGGCATAAATATCTGTATTGATTGAAATTGAACTTTTAACGATCGGCGTATCTAAATGTTATATTATGTTGTTGTATAACTGTGAGAACTAAATTTGAAATGCTATAATTGTTTGAGATCTATATTTACATTCATAAATTCGTATTGTAATTGTGCGTAGACCGCCATCAACTATAATGAAGAAATATAAGTATTTCAGAAAAAAGTTCGACATTCAGCCCTTGATATTGGAAGATCCACTGCTGGACGTAGACCTCTCCTATTTAGCCTTTATTAGACTAGTCCTATGACCTCTGCATTTAACGAAAACGTTAGAAACGGAATCACAAGTTGAATTGCTTGAAATAGAATGAAATTACCATAAAACATGCGTAATTAAATGTCAACGCTCGGCCATATGTGTATTGGTGATCGCACATGAATAACATCGAAAAGAGATTCTACATGTCCTGGCTAATCCTTACTCACCTACGACATTAATATCATATTATAAATGAAAACGCAAAAACAAAATAAACAACTAACAGATAAACAAAAGTTGTAAGCAATTTACATTTTCGGGCGTGCGTGAAATAAAAGAATATTTTATTCGCAAAAAACATTCGGGCGAAAGAAACTCCTCATCTGGAGAGTTAGACAAGTGCACGAACAAAAATGTTTATACATTGCTTGCAAAAACCGGACCTTCTGAACCTTATCCCGTCGTATTAACACGTTTCGTGGCGTAAAACAGTTTGTGTAGGGTTACGGTGGCAACGCATTTTAGGTCGTATTGAGCGGCGATACGGTCGGGAGGTGTTGCTGGCACGAGTAGAGATGTTAAAAAATAATCGATTTTTATTTTAATCGATTATTATATTCTTATAATCGATTTTTTATCATCATCATCAAGCCGTTACTGTCCCACTGCGGGCACGGGTCTCCTCTCATAATGAGAAGGATGAGGCTAAGTCCCCCGGGTTGCCCAAGTGCTTATTGGTAGACTTCACATACCTTTTTAGGTTTTTTTTATAAATATCTCAGGTATGCAGGTTTCCTCGCGATGTCTTCCTTCACCGTTTAGCAAGTGATAATTAATTTCTAATACGCACATAACTTTGAAAAATTAGAGGTATTTGAACCTCGGACCCCTCGATCGAGAGACCGAATTCCTTAACCATTAGGCTATCACTGCTGCTAAATCGATTATAAGAAAATAATAACCGATTAAAATGAAAATCGATTATTTTTTAACATCTCTACTCACGAGACCCTAGACGTCAAAAAAGTGCCGTGGAGTTTGCTAACGAGGCAGCACTCCACTTGCGACGATTGATTGCCGCCACTGAATCGATAGTAATATTGTAGTGGTTTAAATGTTTTTATTTCGTTTTACACAACTATGTAGGGGTCGGTTTATTCTATTTATACGAATGATATGCCTTGTAAGTTAGTCGGAACGGGTTTTGCTACTAATCGATTCTTAACGATATGAATTACTGTTCATGCAACGTTTGTTTGTTTGCAAAGTTTGTGAGTTACAGTATACGTTAACTTGTTAACTTCAGTTATTGTAGAATAGACTATCCACTATAATCTGCAATTGAACTGTAGGTACACTTATTTTGTATTCGTGAAAAACGGTATTTCTAATTAATGCTGAGGTTCTCTAGATACCTAAGTAAATTGCAATTACATTAGGAGTTATCTTTAGACTTTCAGATTATAGACAAAGTACTGTATTAATCCTAAATAATTCATTTAATTTTAATTTGTACCCTTGCCTTATTCGACCACAGAAACTCCGATTAGACCAATACAGCTACACCTTATAATTATGTTGAAGTCGTCGTTTGGCAGCACGGCATGCCGAAAAATGAGACATGTACAATGTACATAAATACATACGTTCGAAAAACATTACGCTCCGCAGTCGGATAAAAAATAGCTCAATAAAAAGATTTGCAAAAGCTATAGTAAATCACGAGTTGAATTTAGGAAAAAATAATTAAAAAGTCAACAGCGTACGGCAGATAGGTGTTATGTAGTACTAGAAGTAGGTACCTGTTATTTAGGAATGCTACTGCAATATTTACATCCGTTATTAATTAAGATTGTTCAGAAAGTTGATTTAAAAATGGTGTCGGAACATTACAAATCATTAGCGATAATTGTAGGTGAGAGATGGGAAAGCTGTACCGGAGCTAGATGATGTAGTTCTAGAAGTACCTACCGAATGCAGTCGTTAATCTTTTACGCGCATTATTAATATTTGATCTATCCAATGTTTTGCCAATCAAAGATCGACATTTGACAATTCATACTTGACATTGTTGATATTGTTTAAAAAGTAGATTTAAAAAAGTCAACAGCGTAAGCGCTCAGAGGAGTGCACAAAACGATAGTCATTAAGAGCCCACGAAACGTCCGTACACACGTCGGTACGGTGACGGAACTAAACAAATCATTAGAGATAATTATTGTAGGCGAGAGATGAGATAGTACGGGAGATAGATGGTATGTAGTACGCTGTCAGAGTGATAATGGCCTACGCCAGGCTAAAGAACACCACGCTGATCCAATGGTTAGCTTTCATCTTGGCTTTTTTTCACCGTTGAAGTAAGCGATAATCAATATCTAAAAGATAGCTTAAAGTGTTGCAAATTTGTTGCGGCGGGACACAAAATTCTAGAAAGGCACCACGGATTTTTAGCAATCATGTATGTATTAAAGTAATGACGTCTATAGCAAACATAGAATACAACAGGGTCGCAATCGTTTAAATAATTAAACATTTTAACTGTTCATAATTTTCTGGAGAAAAAAAACTCAGATAGCGCTGTTAGACTGGTTATAATAGTAGAACGGTTGAAATTTTATCCTTAAAGTGATCTCCTAAACTTTTCCGATCTCTGATAATATAATTATAAGAGTGACCGCAATTATTATTTCTACACTCACAATTCGAATTTACTTCTCCGTCGACACAACAATTACTAAACGGAAAATAAAGCAGGAATTCAATAACGTCAAGCACTAAAAAGCATTCGAGCAGCTTCATTTCTATTTGCTGGGAAGAATTTCCTCGGAACGGGATGTATTTATCAAGCCGTATAAAGTGGCTGTGTAAATAAAAACGTTGAAACCAGAGACCTGGAGTGGGGAAGCTAGCCAATAGTTCCACAGTTGTCTAATATCACGACGTTATTTATGTTATCTCGAAGCGTCGCATATATCGTCTGTGGAAGCGTGCGTGGTAACGTATGGTGCTGGTTGTGTGTCGACTGCGTGATATGATTTAACTATGTTAGATTTTCTAAATCACTGGAGAAGTGGTGCTACTAATAATTGAAATAAATTCCGCTGCTATGCCCCATGGTTGGTAAACTATACATACGTTAGAAACATGCAGAAATCTCAAGTTGGTCGAGTTAGAATTCGCACACTACTTTAAAACATCACCGATTATTATCATTTAGCAAGTAATAATATATATTTTTTATATCATATTATACATGTTTTTATTGCTTTCTGAGATTTTTAATTTTGTTTAAAATCTAAGGTGCAAAAGGTTTAGTTGTTTCCAAATGAGGTTACACACAATAAACTCTTTTACGAATTGCAATATTTAAAAAGTATATGTTAAAATGATGTTTTAAAATAAATAATGATTTATGTATAAAAAATAGAAGCTTTGTATACATAATTTACATATACATAGTTATAATAGCAGTTGAAACTCATTAGAATTCCTACATTAATCACAGTCGGTGCAACATCGGCGCCCCGCGCTACCACGCACGCACCCTGGCGTCAAAACATTGTTTTTCTCTAAAAAAGTGATATCTCACCCTCGAGAACTGTCAAACTGATAACGGAGTGAGACAGACACAGGGCAGAGTGAGACAGCCGACGCTATCCATCTTAATATTAATGTAGTTGTTGGAAGATGATGAATAGTGACACAGCAAAGCACTTTGCGGTAAATGGTTCCATTATTATTCTTAGGGGCGTTTAGTTAGCTGTCCTTGTTTAATTTTGATGTATTTGCATACGTCCGTCTTTGTTTATTTTGTGGAGCGATTAACATTTCACAGTTCGGATTTCTATTTCTGTTTTGGGACGCAGAGGAAGTAATTTAATAGCTAAGGCTTAATAAGTGCTTATGTTAATAGATCCTTAGATGAATGAACCAAAGATACTATTAGTGTTACTTGCAACTGTTTTTATGTTACGCTTCAGGAGATGGATTTCTTCCAACGGGTAGAGGTCTCGAGTATTTTCAACTATGCTGCTTCAATATGAATTGGTGGAGGGGATCTGGGTTAGTAGCCAATACGTATGGAGGAAGATACGGATTAGACGTCAAACTTTATAATAATTTCTAATCTTCTCTAAAATATCATACGTTTAACTATTGCTATGATAATATAACTTGAATCCATCCATCTAATACTTAATCGCGCTTAACGTTTCTCAGTAGATCAGTTACGACCTACACGATATCTGACGACACGATAATAGGCTAGCTAACATGAAATATTTGTGTGTACTACATGATAGCATTTAATATTTTGTTATTAATAGAACATAATCTAGGACTAGGAGTTGCATGCAATTCCGGCATATCAGAAAAGGTAAAGGTTCACAACCTCCATAATCATCTCGTGATGATGTCAGAAGATACGAATGGGACCCCTCTTATATATTATGGCGGTGATATTATGAATCGTGCTTTGGATTTGGACTGTTGTTTATAGCTAATAGTTATATATCATTATTCCATGAAATATTATTGGTCCACGGTCATGTTTTCTCTATAATTATTTGCAATAATACCATAATACAACCGTGCGCTAAAAATCTAAAATTGGTACAAGTCTCAGCTAAAGTTTAAATGGTAAAGGAAAATTGTACCGCACGTACTCAGTAAACGAAGTTTGAGTTTGTGAAATAAAAATGGCTGCCCTGATACGAAGTCGACGTAAGGCGTTAACTGAATTTATCGCAGTTTGCGTTTTCAAGTTTAGTATTGCGGTCCGTTTATAGAGGCGCTGGCGGTGCGTTTATAGAGATGACTGTATAAATGGAATATACAAAATTTAATCCGAGAGGGAATTGTATAAGTACTTATTCAGTTAAGTTTATAGCTTCTCTTAAATTGTATTAGTCTTGTGAGGCGTTGTCATCATATATCAGCTATGCCCAGAGTTTCGGGTTCAATTCTGGCCAATAATTGTTTGATATATATTTAGTCTACCGATTTGTATGTATTCATGCAGTAATTACGACACTCAAGCGCAATTATTTTGGAGGGCTGAGTTAAACTGTGTTAAGTGGCTAAAATCAAAAAGGAGTTATGGTTAGGCAGTTAATCACATATTGGGCGTTGCAATTTAGACCTTTCTTGTCCATCCAGCTGAGACCCCAATGTTATTGGTAACATATTTTATCAGGCTGCATACCTATTTCGATCCAGTAATCATAATGTCACATTTACCATGAATAACTTGGATCAATAAAGATTAACAGTCCAAAATGGCGCCATTTGTATTAACCTCTAGCTCGTTCTCTACGTGTAAGCGAGACATAAAATTTATTCTGTATTAAATTCCTTATGAAGGCATGAAATACACTAACCCCGCTATTTTGGATAACATTTTTATTGGAACAAGTTATACATTCTAATTTAATTTTGTAATACAAGCACCATAAATTATGACGTAGAAAAATAATTAAGTTAAAAGTATATAGTTAGAATATAGTTATAATAAAATTGTTAATGATGGTGGGGTAGTCGCGGTGTAATTAAATTGGATCATTAGGCTGTTTATTTTTACCCGACTGCCAAGGAAGGGTTATGTTTTTCGCGCGTATCTTGTATGTTTGTCTTTCTTTATTTGATCCGATCTAACAAACGGCTTGATGAATTTCATCAGTTAAGGTGTCATTATATTTGTCTCAATGACCCGAGTGTCCTTAGATAGGTGTTAGTAAAAAAAAAACAAAATGGCGGATTTTTGGCGCGAAATAGTAACACATTTAAAAAAATAAGTTAACCGAACCTATCGAGTAGGGTATCAAATGAAAGGAAATTAAACGGAGATTATAAAAATATATTTGTATATATATAAAACAGCAAGGTGACTGACTGAGTGACTAACTAACAGACTTTTTCATTTTTCAGAAATCAACGTACACCCTAAACTAAGAACCTTACAGTTCTGAAATTTTGCACAAAGGTTCTCTATATAGCGTGAATAAGTACTAAGAAAGGCCTTTTGGAAATTCTACCCTTAAGAGGGTAAAATAGGGGAAAACAGTTTTTTTGAAATCCTTTAATTTTGAAGCAGCTACTATAAAATTTTGTATTTGGCTTTCTGGATAGAAACAAGGACGCACTTATTTATCCCCCTCCGAAAAATCAACCTCGTAGAGGGTAAAATAAGGGTTAAAAGTTCATTTGAATAATCGTCAATTTTGAAGCAAACACTTTGAAATTTTGTATCAGGCTTGTTGGATAAAAACAATGAAATACAGGTAGTATTAAGGTAAGGTAAGGTAGTAGTAACAAGGTAAAATAATGACCAAAACTTTGATTTACTGAATTTATACATTTTATAGACCGTAAATGCTGGATTTTTTTCGCGAAATAGTAACACGTTTTAAAAAAGTTAACCAAACCTATCGAGCAGGTTGTCAAAGGAAATTAAGGAAATTAAGAGGAGATTACACATACAATATATAATATGTCTTATATATAAAATTCTCATGTTAGTTACCGTACTCCTCCGAAACGGTTTCACCGATTTTCACCAAATTTTATATACATATTCAGTAGGTCTGAGAATCGGCCACTATCTATTTTTTACCCCTAAGTGATAAGGGTTGTTCACCCTTAACATTTTTTATTATATGGCAACACAACGTTTGCCGGGTCAGCTAGTACATAAATACTCCTATATACACATCGAGATGACTGTCTGTCTAAAGTCTGAGTGAGTTGCTGTGCCAGAGATCAACGCAAAGGGAAACCGCTGAACTTAAGCGTGCTGGAATTTTAGACATAGGTTCTTTATATAGCGTAAATGAGAACTACAAGGATAAAATAGGATAATATTGTTTGAACATCTTTTGTTTTTGAAGCAGACACCTACTATGAAACTTTGTATTTGGCTTTCTGGATAAATATAATGAAATACCTATTTCACTGCTTTTGGAAATTCTACTTCAGCCTTTTTGGTGCAGTCGGGTTTTTGATTTTTTTAATTAATTACTTGTTATTACACCCTTATCGTTAAAGTTATTTGTCGAGTTTTAATTAATTATTTTTTTGTGAGTAAAGTTTTTAAAATATTGGCAAAAATTTGTAACCAGAATAATTTTATATGAAGTCGGTTAAAAATCAGTGGCAACTTGCCATCATGTTCTAAACGGTTACGTTTTTACCCAAATCTGGAGGGTAATGTTTTTAAAATGTCTAATTTTTAGGAATGAGGCTTAACGGTGCACACTGCAGCTCAAACGACTTGACAGATTTTGACATATGAGTTATCTTTACTTTTGTCTTAATTGTGGGAGAGTGTAATGCTTTATTTTAAACAGTAAGTTTTTTGTTTTTATAATAATTTTCTAGTAAATTATGGATATTAGCATATTTGTGTAAGTATTAACAACTTTATCATTCATTAATTTAATATTAATTATTGTCAGATTATTACCTAAAACAACCATAAAAATTAGCATTGCAATAACAGTTACGTCATAACATTATAGAGTTATATAGTTATTCGTACTTTAGCGACGAAGTATCGAAGCGTGAATAAATGCTAACTAAATAACTAACCACTTCCGAAGTCACTCCTTTAGAAACGGCCAAACTCTACATCTCGTGGTTACTCAAACCAGTCGGAACTTAACGAGATTCAAAGTTTGTGACGAAATTCCGTACTCTATCCACTCCGTTACTTATCTACGTGATATATTGTTAACTACGAAGTAATAGCCAAGCGCTATGTAGAGTTAAAGACTCGTACATTGATGTGAACTCTACAAAATATGTAGAGTATGAAACCGACAATATTAAAAAAGGTAGGTAATGATTTTGAGTTAATTAAATTTGCCAATAGATTTGGATATCGACATATGTAAAACTTTGAAAATATTTTATATTTTATGAATACTTTTAATTTTGTAGGTAAAAAAGGGAACTTTTGCAAAAAAACATTACACCTTCTGCCATTTATGTTGAGTTTGTTGAATGAAACTTGGGTAGGAATCGGAAAGGTTTTATTCTTCATACTGGTCAAGTAAAGTTAAGAGCCCTAAATTTATTTGAAAACTTTATAGAGAACGCTCAAGGGAATAGGATTTGTTATAATTATTTAATTGGTGTAGACTTTGGTCATAAACAACAATGAGACAGCCGAGACGAGCTACCCGAGGTAGGCCACATTTATAACTACCTTTGAGACCTAATTAGAATTCCCTCACTCACCACTAGCCAATTCAGAACACAGCAGCGTTTACATATAGTTTCCATAAACAATATAAAAAAAAACGTAAGAGTCGCCGCAGTCTCTAGGAAAGGCTCTACTTAAACTTAATTTATATAACCACTCAAAAGTTGACGAAAATTCAAACTTTGGATAAATTCCATACTCTATCTAGCCTTACTTATCAACGTAATATATTGTTAAGCACTAACTTCGCAGTAATAGCCAGGCGCTACGTAGAGTTCCCTGGGGGCCCATACATCGATATTAAGCGTCGAAACTCGCTACATACGGCCTCCGTCATAGTTGGTCTCTACCTGTGTTTTTGTCTACTGTATATATTTACAATGTTTTGCATCATATTTCGCAAGTTAATAGTAACTAGATTTACATTAAAATACGTACAGTTATTTTATACCAAAGTAATTTAGAATTAAGGAATTTGACATGAATTTAGATTTTAGGAGTAGCGGACGACCATGCTGTCCACCTATGTGTTAAGTGGCTTCTGCCACCCATGGACATCTGTGATCAACCACAGACAGGATTAGACTAAAGACTAAGCTGGAACGGTTCGGAAAAGTATGTCTCTCTTACCACACCCTTCACGACACGGCAGAGCTTAACAGAGCTGTTATTAAGCAGAAATAGGTGTGGCGGTGGTCCTGCCAGAGTCCAACCATAACGGTTTCTACGAGCCGTTTTTCCGAGCGGGTAACAAAACAATAAACTCGAGTGCCTTTTTGGAAAACTGTCGGAAAAGCATTGATTTGGTATTGTTAGCGCACTGAGAACTAAATACTTGTAGCCGTTATAGCACTCTTCATTCTGAAGTCTTTGAACAAACTCAAAGTCCATTAGCACGTAAATTAACGTTTCATAATTACCGATTAATGTGGTAGATTTTGTTTATTTATAGTGAAAAAGAAGTATGAAGAAATACTTTAACTTGTAAGCGTATACACTGTAAGTAACGAACTTTTATAGCCAACTTACAATTTTCCGAGCGGGTAACAAGTAACAAAGCAATAAACACGAGTGCCTTATCGAAAACCGTCAAAAACCATTGATTTGGTATTTTTACCGCCCTTAGGTTAGTGGTGGTTATGTTTTTTTAAGTGATTAGTATTTGTAACCATTACAATAGATTTTTAAATTTGTAGCACTTATCCATTATAATAAGTCCGAAAGAAATCCCAAGAATCAGTATAGATTTAACTTCCAAACGATAGACTGTAACGAACTTTTATAGCCAACTTACAATTTTCCGATCGGGTAACAAGTAACAAAACAATAAACGCGAGTGCCTTATCGGAAAATCGTCGGAAAACCATTGATTTGGTATTTTAGCGCACTGAGAACTTAGAACTTGTAACCGTTGTAGCAATTTTATAATTTTGTACCACTTTTCCTTATGATGTTTTTGATAAAACTTTAAGATAAGTAAATTAACGTTTCATAATTACCGATAAAAGCGAACTTGTCTTTATTTGTAATGTAGAAGAAATCTGATGAATATTTTAACTTGCAAACGTAACTATAAGGAACTTTTATAGCCAACTTACAATTTTCCGAGCGGGTAACAAGTAACAAAACAATAAACGCGAGTGCCTTATCGGAAAACCGTCGGGAAAGCATTGGAAGGTATTTTTTCAGAGCGCTTAAGAGAAGTTCCACTTCTCAACTTTACAGACGGCGCTTTACTAACTTATAAACTTGTGTGTTTGTGTGCTTTATGTGCTCTTCGACACCTTCTACCAAATCCTATTTGGTCTAGTCTTTTTTCAAATTGACTATTTGTGAAGAACAAACCGCGCCGTGTTATACACATCTAGTTTCATAATAAATAATGATGCAACTTCAATTATCTCACAAGTTACGTTAGAACCACTGTTGCTCCATTTCGAATCCTATTTACTTATCAAATTTTTGTGCATATTATAAATTAATTATCACTTGCTTAAGTTGAGAAGAAATGCATCGAAAAAAACCGGTATTAAAGAGTTCTTAAAAAAAATACTTAAAAGTGTGTAAAGTATATAGATTTATGAACTAAAACAAAAATGCTAAATAATAATAGTAATAATCTATGTCTAAACTCTTTCCAGTATGAGAAGTAAATTGAATTGACGACGACGACCTTTTACAACGAAAACAAGTAATTAATTAAAAAAATCAAAAACCCGACTGCACCAAAAAGGCTGAAGTAGAATTTCCAAAAGCAGTGAAATAGGTATTTCATTATATTTATCCAGAAAGCCAAATACAAAGTTTCATAGTAGGTGTCTGCTTCAAAAACAAAAGATGTTCAAACAATATTATCCTATTTTATCCTTGTAGTTCTCATTTACGCTATATAAAGAACCTATGTCTAAAATTCCAGCACGCTTAAGTTCAGCGGTTTCCCTTTGCGTTGATCTCTGGCACAGCAACTCACTCAGACTTTAGACAGACAGTCATCTCGATGTGTATATAGGAGTATTTATGTACTAGCTGACCCGGCAAACGTTGTGTTGCCATATAATAAAAAATGTTAAGGGTGAACAACCCTTATCACTTAGGGGTAAAAAATAGATAGTGGCCGATTCTCAGACCTACTGAATATGTATATAAAATTTGGTGAAAATCGGTGAAACCGTTTCGGAGGAGTACGGTAACTAACATGAGAATTTTATATATAAGACATATTATATATTGTATGTGTAATCTCCTCTTAATTTCCTTAATTTCCTTTGACAACCTGCTCGATAGGTTTGGTTAACTTTTTTAAAACGTGTTACTATTTCGCGAAAAAATCCAGCATTTACGGTCTATAAAATGTATAAATTCAGTAAATCAAAGTTTTGGTCATTATTTTACCTTGTTACTACTACCTTACCTTACCTTAATACTACCTGTATTTCATTGTTTTTATCCAACAAGCCTGATACAAAATTTCAAAGTGTTTGCTTCAAAATTGACGATTATTCAAATGAACTTTTAACCCTTATTTTACCCTCTACGAGGTTGATTTTTCGGAGGGGGATAAATAAGTGCGTCCTTGTTTCTATCCAGAAAGCCAAATACAAAATTTTATAGTAGCTGCTTCAAAATTAAAGGATTTCAAAAAAACTGTTTTCCCCTATTTTACCCTCTTAAGGGTAGAATTTCCAAAAGGCCTTTCTTAGTACTTATTCACGCTATATAGAGAACCTTTGTGCAAAATTTCAGAACTGTAAGGTTCTTAGTTTAGGGTGTACGTTGATTTCTGAAAAATGAAAAAGTCTGTTAGTTAGTCACTCAGTCAGTCACCTTGCTGTTTTATATATATACAAATATATTTTTATAATCTCCGTTTAATTTCCTTTCATTTGATACCCTACTCGATAGGTTCGGTTAACTTATTTTTTTAAATGTGTTACTATTTCGCGCCAAAAATCCGCCATTTTGTTTTTTTTTTACTAACACCTATCTAAGGACACTCGGGTCATTGAGACAAATATAATGACACCTTAACTGATGAAATTCATCAAGCCGTTTGTTAGATCGGATCAAATAAAGAAAGACAAACATACAAGATACGCGCGAAAAACATAACCCTTCCTTGGCAGTCGGGTAAAAAAACAGATCGAAATAATATTATCATTTTATACTAAAAGAAAACATTTTTAAAACTGGACAAAAATTACATTCGAAACAACCAACTTAAAAACGGTGTACGCACCCTCCAAGACATACCTACAGAACATCTTTTTTCCATCCACTCGGGACCGGCGACCATGACGGGGGTTCCGTACACAATAGTTCCAAAAAACCTTTGTTTCCCAACCCTCCGACATCAATTAATGTTGTACGCCACCTTTACAGCCTAATAGAGCTGTGAGGCCACCTGCCCGGAAGGATATTATGGCTCTGTTATGGACGCTAAATATAGAATTAATGACCTATATATACAGTACTTGATTGTTTTGTCGTCATCTACGACTCATTACTATCAAACTGTTGGACATGAGTCTCCTTTATAGAGAAAGGGTGTAAGCCATAAGCCGTCGCGCTGACCAAGTGTGAATTGGTAGACTTCACAAATGCTAAGCTATGCAAATGTTAAGTATGCAATGCTAATGCAAATGTAAAATTTTCTACAATATATCTACAATATCTACCCGTCAAAGCGAGTGACAATTATAATGTGCACATAACTTCGATGATCAAAGGCTATGTGAGTGCCTGTGATTCGAATTTTGGACCCACAGATTGAAAGGCTCAATTCCAAACCAGCAGAGATGCAGTGCCTCTTCTATATTACAAATATGTAGGACTTATCACTTTTTTTTAATATATGATGGTGTTGGCAGATAATTAAATCTAAAATTCTTAAGTATTTCTCGTAGTTGTCTTTGTTTACATATCAACCACTGCAAGGAACCCTAATGTGGCGCTACGATTGTATTTAAAGTTACGATTTTATTACTTAAAGAAGATAAATGTAAATCCAGAACAATGAACGGTCATTAGAAACTTTTTGAAACATTTTTTGTACGGCTTGCATCAAATGATTCCAACTTTTTTCCAACTCCAAATCTTTTGTTTTCAACCCTCCCTCAATTAGTTGTACCCCACCTTAACATAGCCAATAGAGCCGTAACGTCACCTGTCCGGAAGGATATTGTTATGGATGGTAAATTCCATATTAACGATCATTATGAACTTTTTTGGTTTTTGATTTATAGCTGTGTGATAATGGTTTCGGGACATGTTAATTTTAACGAAAATTTTGTTCCCACATAGTAAATCTATGTGGTTCTACTTAACTAAGAAATCGCTTTACTTAAGAAATCGCTGTAATATGATGTGTAGAGATCTACAACGACGCCATATCCATAAGTCTGTTCAGAATGAAGACCCTAGTAGTGTCTGGAAATTTCTTAAAACATTAGGCATTGGGAAATCAAGGCAAAAATCTCTTCCACACAATCTCGACTTAAACAATTTAAATTGTCATTTTTCCACCTCTTCTTGCATAGATGGCAAAACTAAACAAAATACTCTTAATCACCTTTCTCACATTCCCAATCCTAACTACTCACGATTTTCTTTTAGTCAATTTTCGGATCGTGATGTAGAGTGGGCGTTACTCTCGATAACTTCTAACGCGGTCGGTAGCGACTGCATTAGCCGTAAAATGATCATCCCTCTCCTTGACATACTTCTACCTACTTTAACGTTTATGTTAAATAGCTCCATCCGAAATAATACCTTCCCTTCCTCCTGGAAAGATGCCCACGTGATTCCTTTGCCTAAAAAATCCAATCCATCCAATTTTTCTGATTATAGACCCATATCCATACTTCCTTTTCTTTCCAAGCTCTCGAACGCCTCATCCATCAGCAGCTTAGCTCCTTTCTTTCTACTCACGCACTGCTTAATCCTTTGCAATCCGGTTTCCGTCCTGGTCATAGTACGGCTACTGCGTTGCTAAAAATTACAGACGACATACGCATGGGGATGGACAATCAGCAGCTGACGGTGTTGACGCTGCTGGATTTCAGTAACGCGTTTAACGTCGTTGACTTTGAAGTCCTCCTCGGGGTGCTGCGTTCTCTCTACATATCTCCGACGGCGATTGATTGGTTTCATAGTTACTTGCATGGGCGCCGGCAGCGTATTCAAGTGGACGACAAATTCTCCACCTGGTCCAGTAGTACTGCCGGCGTTCCACAAGGTGGCGTGTTGTCTCCACTTCTCTTTACTATCTTCATAAATTCTGTTAATCTGCATCTCACTTCTCTCTACCATCTGTATGCAGACGATTTGCAAATTTACAACCATGCCAGCCTGAACAACTTGGCCAACGCCATAAGGATCACCAACGTGGATCTGGCTTCTATCTCGATTTGGAGCAAAAAATTTGGCCTCAAATTAAATCCTGCCAAATCCCAGGCGATCGTAATAGGAAGCTCGCGTCTGGTATCCAAGATTGATTGGCAACAGTTACCTCCGATTTTACTAGACAATGTGATTATTCCATACAGTAATAAAGTGAAAAATCTCGGTATCTACATAGACCAATGTCTATCGTGGATACCGCAAATTACAGAAGTCAGCAAGAAGCTGTTTGCTGCAGTGGGCTTCCTTCGAAGGTTGAAAAATGTTTTACCTATTCCCACTAAAATAACGCTTGCGCAGTCTCTTCTTCTACCTATACTTGACTAAGCTGATGTGTGTTATCCTGACATTACCGAGGAGCAATTGAACAAGCTTGAGCGTCTCCAAAATTTGTGTATACGTTTCATATTTGGATTACGAAAATATGACCATGTTTCTGAATATCGCGCAAAACTCAAGTGGCTCCCAATTCGCCTTCGCCGGAATGCTCACATCCTATCTCTTCTCTATGGCGTTTTATTTAATCCGATTACCCCTCCTTACCTTAAACATCGCTTCCAATTTCTCCACATGTCCCATGATCGATCCCTTCGCTCTACTAAAAACCTTGCTCTCACTACACCTTCCCACTCAACTTCCTTTTACAAAAAGTCATTTACTGTAGTAGCTATCCGTCTCTGGAACTCCCTTCCTGTTTCCATCCGTAACGCAAAAACATTACACTCATTCAATAATCTTGTGAAATCGCATTACTTGCAGCTTTAACCTTGTCTTCATCCCTATCCTATTCTTTCACGCCATCTCTAATCTTTCCTTTTTCCTAAAACTGTTATTACTTCTTTTTCCACTTTTACCTTCCTTCTCCTTTTATTATATGTTCTATGCTATCATCAATTTACTCCTTAACTACACTACTTTACTGTTGTTTGCACCCTACCTATTTTTACTCATCCTTACTTTTACTCCTCACCTTAAGGTTGCCTGGAAGAGATCGCTGATTAGCGATAAGGCCGCCTATGGTATTGTTTAATATTTGTATGTTTTCTTTATTATCTCATATTATGGGTACAATAAAGTATATTATTATTATTATTATTAACTTACTATTATTACAAAATTTATTAATTTTTGAGTTTAAATCTATTAGTGCTTTTCTTGTCACGCGGTTTTAGACCCGCGTGCGTGTCTAACCCGTATATATGAATGAATCCGCTGTGATCTTTTTGCGTCATGAGTTAAACGATAGGATTAGACTGGCAATCGTGCGGACCAGATCCGCAGGCGGGCACAAAGAACTTCTTGCCGCGCGTGTTTATGCACGCATGTATTGTCTGATAAAATCTCTTCGTGACCCGTGTATGCAGCGATAGGATGCAAGCGACATGCGTACGGGTAGGACGCGTGTGTGCCCACACAACTGTATTCATGCGTGACAATACAAAGGCCCGACGTGATGGAAAAAAGTGCCACAAGTTATTTAATTTCTTATTATATTTTCATTTGTTTGTTTTAAAACAGCATTTATTTTTTATTACAAGTCACGTTACCATTTGAAATAAAAGAGATTTATCAGCTTTCATTTTCACGCCCTAAGTGATCCGGCGTCACTATTAAATTCTTTAAGACCTTGTCAAATAAATGTCAAATGCCCCTTAAAGTTTTTATGAGCCTTTTAAATATATTGCCGCTTTTATAAACTTTGTGTCTGGAATTCTATTCATTTGTTGTATTATTACTTTCATGGCTTAGTAATCGTGATGATAATGGTGTGAATTTCGGCTTTTGACTAATAGTCCCGGGTTCAAACCCAAGGTCATCACTAATCTTTAAGTAATTGATTTTTTTATACCAAACCATTGATGGAAGCTTGGACCATACTGCCCCATGGTTCTTGGTATTAGAAATTAAAAACGCAGAATATAAAGTCGCTTTATATATTTTATACACAACGTCAAGCCTGGAGGAAGGTTTACAGAAGCTACAGAATTTCAAATAACAATAGCAAACGAGCTACATTTGAGGACTAATTTGGAATGCCTCGTGTAAGTGTCTGTACACATCCTTCAGACTTAAACAAAGCGGAGATTAACACTAGTGTTACAAGGGTGAATAAATAAGTATGACTGTCGCTTCAGGTGGAACATAAATAACGTATGAAGAATTACTATAAATTGTATAGCAGACGAACATTACAGTCACTATTTAAAATCAGACACATCCTTTCATTACGTAAAAAGATAAAGAAAGATCAATTAATTATGTTAAGAACTCACCATCCTGTTTTACGGTGTTCCCGAGGGGAAGGCAGGAGGCCAGCCAGACGAACAAGACCCATCTCAGCATGAGTCCGGCGTTGCGGGCGCGGCGCAGCTCAGGCTGGTTGTGGAAGTGGCGCGCGGTGGGCCTGTGCCGGGCCATAGCGCACACCTCACTATCATTAGTTACTCAATATCACAGATAACGGTTTAGTTACTTAGTTAGTTAGTAACATTTTTAAATGTCTTTTGTTGAACTTAAACTGAATAAGAGGGTATTTGTTAATATGCTAATCAATTTATCATTATACGCTTATACGCTTTCTACACTAACAGTCCCCCACTAGGATACCCTGTGTCGTGGGTGCCATGGACACACACATAGACAAATACACAAACACCCAGACCCAAACACAGAAATCTAAATTCATCATTTAGATATTTGTCTGGCTGGGGATTGACCCCGGAACCCTCTGCGCGTCAGATCGGTATGGTGACCGCTCCGCCACGCGGGTCGTCAAAGCCGCGTGCAGGTCGTCATTGGATACAAATAATCGACAAATAAAAAGTGACGAGAGTTTTAAGAGTATACGTAATCTTGTTGTTAGAATTTTGTTGTCGTCTTAACAGCAATGATTGAAATATTAATCAGATTTTTAATACATCATTTAACATTTGTTTGCATGATAAGAGATTCGTTTTCTGGCTATTAAGTTTTTGCAGTTATAGTTTTATGAAGCCACGCTGCCTTAAATGACTAACCATAGTTACTGATATAGATCGAACTGAGATAGATCTCACCCCGACACAGATAGATCGAAGCTAACGTAACACGTCCGCTCGGGCTGACGGTGACACACAAACTGATTCACAACCGACACTCGCCTTATGACAGTTGTGACGTATCGACGTATGCGCTCGAACCAAATACCCACCTACCCACATACCTGCACTGCAACCATAATGCAATTTTGGTCATCAATTTAAGTGAACACGTTACTGCAAGATAGCATCCGTGATGTTGCTCAGCCTACTTAAATTATTCTATAGATTGCCAGCAAAACATTATATGGACCGTTTAAAAGTCATAAAGTAAATCAAACAATTCGAAATCCGAACACGGCACGTAAATTCATACATTACACCGCAAGATTAATTTAAAACAAAACGTTTGCTTTCATATTTACAAAGGCAATAAATAACTTAACCTTTTACGAAACAAAACGGCATAAATCTACAAAAACCACAATGCAAACGAATAAATTCTATTTCAATTCACAACCGTTTAAAAATGGGTCCCGAACCCATTTTTATCAAAGGGACGTGCTCCCATGATGTGACCCTAATAAATCAAAACCAAAATAGATCGATATTCCCGTTTAGTGAAGAACTTTCCAATCCCTAAGGATAACGGATAGGCGTATTAATGAAATTAGGTATTGGTATAATCGAAATTATTTGGATTTGAATATTAATTTTCTTATGCTTCGATTTTGTTGGGAAGTTTTGTTCGTTTCGGGGGATAGAATACAGGGTTGAGAGAGAATATGATATTTATAACAGAGAGAAGTTTTTAAATTAGCATAAAGTCCACCTGATGGTAAGTGGTTATTGTGGACATCTATAATCAACTCCAGACAGATTTGAATTCCTAGCTGAGATCGGTCACAAATGCTACTACGTTGCTACTCTTGAGGTTTAAGCCCATGAATAAGGATATGATATGCATCTAAAGTGACGTCTTATTATGGACCTTTAAAACTAAAATATAGTGGCTTTTGACCCTGTTGTTGGTCGTAATTCAATTACTATCCCTCTGCTGGGCACGAGTCTCCGCTCATGTGAAAAGTAATTTTAACACTCATATAATTTTAAAAATTCTATCCCTGGGATTCGAACCTTAAATAACCAGGTATGTTATTTATGTAACACTTATAATTCAACCCGGATAATGTAGGTGAAATTTAAGTACGGCCTGTGAAACTAGCTATCATCACGTCCAATCAGCTGAATTTGACCTAACAAGTCTAGATTTTAAACGATACTGGATATTTCGGCGACTGGGGAACATTTTGCTGTAGATTTTTTTCGAAATGTTCGCTAAATTCTAGGTAAATAAGGGAGACGTATTTTCCGAAGCGTTCCTATTTACTACTACTACTTTCCTTAGGGCTAGCAACGCAACGGTAGACATCTAATCTTGTCCGAGGTGGATTACAGGGATAGGTAGCCGAAGCCAATTACCATCAGGTGAACTGCATGCTTGTTTACGATTTCCACATTATAAAAAATTGAAAACCTGTATATCTACTGAACGTGAGTTAAACTACGTTTTACTTCCAAATTGTCCTGCGGGACGGCTCGCGGAGTCACGTGTGGTAGCTGTTATAACTAAAGATGACAAAAATGTTTATTGGTATTTTATCCTAACTCCCCATTTCCCGTGCGCGAAACAATTCTGTTTCTGAAAATATAATAAAACACGGGCCTTACAGAAGTGTCCTTGTTCCTGTAAAAATCCCCCTTGCGTCACAATATGATTATCGTAATCAGATAAGGCCTATATCATGACACTAGACTTTGTCATGTAGAAATATTATTGTGATTTCAATATTCTCTTTGACTATAACAGGCTTATGATATGATGGATTTTTTCTCCTGCGCATTAAAGAAGTGTGGCACAATACTCAAGACCTTCTAAAGGTATGAAAAGATGGGGGGTCGGATAGGTTTGTGCCAAACATGTTCGGAATTAATGTGCTACAATATATAAAAGGTACTTCGATATTTGTTAAATAAAAAAATGGTGCGTGCAAAAGAAAAAAGTAAGTATATTAATTTTTCATCGAGAAATTTTCTTATATATTTTTTAACATATTGGTATGCTTGAAATAATAACACAATAATAAATGTTTTATTGGAGACTTCCCTTTTAAAGTGTCTTGCCCTTTAGTTGTTGACTAACATCATAATATACATTTGATCCCCACAAAATGCCTTTTTTCTGGTCATTTTTTTCATGAATTTAAGTAAGTACAACGCAGTATAAATATTATGCTTATTTGTCGTCCATTTTTTTTAAATATAGGAGTAGCAGACGAGCATCTAGTTCATCTGATGGTAGGTGGCTATTGCCGCTCATGGACATCTGTAGTGAACCCCAGATAGAATTAAATATTCCTACCTGAGGTCGGCCACAGATGCCCCACAACTCCTGAGGATTAAGCTAGAACGCCTCAGAAAAGTATGTCACTCTTAGCACACCCTTCAAACCAGAACACAGCAGCGCTTAACACTGCTGTTATTAGGCAAAAATGAGTGTGGCGGTGGTGCCGCCGGAGTCGAACTACAAAAGGTTTTACCACCCTAAAGTTTTATCTTAAAGTTGTACCCCCCAAAGTGGAATGTGTGGACATCTTATTCGCTACTTCATCATAAATACGTAAAGGTTCTGATAAGTGGCCTTGACTAGGGCCCGTTTAGAATGAGTTTCCTCGCGTATCGATTATATGATTATCTCAAGCCGAAGGTCGATGGGAAAGATAATAAACGTTTTTCGGCTTGGTTATAAATAACAATTTTCGATATTTTGTGTATGGGAGAAGCTAGGTTCGTGGTAGGAGGCCTAGCGGTTTGGATTTTAGTATCCACATCATTTATGGGATTTTATCTAAGGCAAATTTCAAATTTGGGAGTCATGTAATTTAAAATTCATTAGACCACTGATTTTTTGATTCATGAGATTACAAGTTCTTGACTAAGATTTCACAGATAGGTTAGAACCTTTCACCTTTGGATTGCGGTGACTAAAATTTGGGTAGATCTAGGGTCTACAACTCTACAAGTATATACTTGTACTTATATGGGTAAACATTCTTGATGTAACATTATGAAAAAAAATCTTAACTTAGGTACGTCTTATAAACCCCATGATTTAGAAAATTGTTCATGTACAAAGGAACCACTCGATTAATGCGCTGTTCGAGACAATAATGAAGTGAGCGTAATAATTCACGACCTATACCTAAATAGGTGTAATTAGGGCACTGCAATATAGCCCCTATAACGGTGCTATAAGGGTCATAATCGTAAATCGTATCGCAGGTGTCCCTTTGTCACGCGATGGCTTATTGGGCGAATAAAAATAACATTATTAGCCATGAACCGTTCAAAGTTATGGCGGCAGTACTCAATCATGGAACAGTCATATTTTGCGGTAAACAGAAAGTTAAGGACAGATTAATTTTAATCCAGCTTTTATTCCTCTTCTACATATTTCAAATTCATTTTTTGGAAAAAATATGAATCGTCAAAAAATATTATACTTTGACTGATTTATCTTGTCATTAATACGTACGTACGTAGAAAGCGTTATTTATTTAGCCTTATTTATATATAGATTTTAATATTTAGCGAACTTTTTTACTATAAGTAACTTTACAAACTTCATTTTAAACCGCAATAACCTGCCGCGTCTCGAGCTGTTTCATTTATGGAGAAACGGCTCAAGAAACTCCATAACGCTCATCTTTTCCATAAAAATATAATTTACAATCTTTGATAAGTAAAACAGAAAGATACTTCACCGCCTTGAAATTGAATGTCGCCCAAAAGGAGGCTTTTATCATTTATTGTTTGAATTTTTGATAAATAAAAAACATTTTTAGAGAAAAAATAGTATAAATAAGTAATACTACGTAATTTACGTAATTAATAAATAAGAATTTCAAACGTTTTAGGGACATTTTAGAACGGAGACGTGGCAACATTTTAATTTGCGCAACATTTTCAATTCTCAAAACTGGTTATACTTTCTTGTTAGGAGTGATCAATCTATGTATTTTACTCATCTAAGTTTACAATATTAACTTACGTTAATGGAGCGAGTAGAGCTGGAGCTATTTCAGACCACACATTTTTATCGTTAAATGATTATTTATTTTATAACCCGCTTCTTTATAAAACATTAATTTAATGATCAGTATATTTTTTATATCTATCATTATGAAATCTTCTCTTATCATTATGTTATGACAGATAATATTGAGTATTTAAATAATAAATATAGGTTTTATTACGTAATTTACTACATAAAATATAGTTACGATGTTGAAAACAACACCTCATATTTTAGAATTCATCAATCCTTTGAACTGCATACGTAAGAATGAGATAATCATATTTACGCTCGAAAGACATTACTCACGACGGTCTTATAATAATGGTCATAGACGGTCTGATAATAACTTATAAGTATTTTAACCAAGGCATTGAACAATCAAGCGTAAGTTAACAAAACATTAAGGCGTATTCCATGAGTGCTTTTTTGCAACCTATTCAGATTGACTATGGAACATAAAAACACAATGGTCCACAGCCACAAAACCAAGTCATTGAGTGCTGAACATCTTTGCATTTAATTGGTTTTTAAAACATAGTTCACCTGTACAAAAGGTATTCACCGAATCGCCAGGTAAATTCAGTGCTTTTTATAGGGTTGTCGCCAGACTCCAAAAAATATTTTTCAAAGACGTGGGAAAAAGGTGTTTATTGTAGAATACCTAAATACAATTGGGAAGTGTAACATTAATTATATAGTAACTGTTCCTGAAACATATGAAATGTAACCATTTTTGGCCATGTTTTTAATGACACAGCTAAAGCGGCTAGATGAATCTTGACAGGATCTGTCGAATACAAATATTTTTTACAGATTTTTCAATGGCAATATTGAGTGGTATGATATATTTTTTTTCTCCAAAAAAACCGGTTTCCTTGCGTAAAACCAAAAATCCAAAGGCATTACCTGGATAACAACGATGCGAGAATTTGTTGTGAACATTTATATAAAAGAACATGCAACCCTAACTGAGCACAAAAGAGCACATTTCATGCCTCGGCCTATTCAAAGTCAAAGCCACGAGTGGACGTTCGATTGTAATGCACTTTGTTGAATGATCTCGATCCAATATTTTATAACAAAGCGCTGTGCTTCTCCTAAATCATGGTATCATTTCAATCCATTACTGTCCCATATTGAGCATGGATTGGATGGATAGTATGAGAGATATGTTTTTATATGTTCATCGATTTAACCCACACTTACTTAATATTGAAATACTTGAGGCTATAGATAGAACATTAAATGTTTTTTAACGTTATTATTTCTTCTAAGACTAAATTTATGGATATTATATAGATTAAATTCAAGCTAATGTCTTAGAAATTCGGGTGATAGAAGAATGTAAACTCGTATAAGCACAGACGTTGATAAAATTCGAAGTTTAAAAGTGCAGAATATAAAATAAATTTTAAATGAATTTTAAGATACTAAAGAAATAAATGAAGATATCAACCTAAACGCAAGAAGTTCTATAATAACTGATCTTGTTCATCTTGTAATCATGCATTCGGGTGTAATACTGCAAGGGAGTAAATCACAAGGCAACCTGCACGTCAGAGATAAAAGTGACATGCGTAATACCGATTCAATGGGGTGTTATGACGATGTAATCCTCCCATGGTATTACTTGTAGTGATGATGTGACGTAATGCTGTGATAAGGCAGATATGGCATAATCGTGGTAGAGTCGCAGTTGAACTGGGAAGACTACGACTGCATGGTAAAATTCCCGATACTGTGTAAAGAAAAGTTAAAGTGTTTAAAATACTGTAATCATTGGATTAAACTAGTGTTGTCAAGTTATGGGTGTCATTGACACAAAAAGCAAGCATATAATACCCGATTTCTGATTCATAAATCAACATTCATTATTTAAATGTCCGATCTTCTCTTTCTAAGAATAAAATACCGTTTATTTGTTATAGTTACACGTCAATTGGTCATAGATACGTGCGCCGATAGCCTTTACACGAATCAGACAGTAACACTTAACAGTCAGCTTACAAGCAAAACTTAATTAATTTCAAGAAGCTGAAGACTAAAAATGAAATGTAAAATTTAATTTCAATGAGTATATCAGAACGGTTTATTCTGGCCCAAAAGCCGATATTTGCACAGCCAATCCGCGGTTTACCCTCTCGCTGGCAAAACAATCCGGAGCCAAATTGGGTTGTACTTTTTCAACTCTAATCATGTTAAGCGTGTGTACTCATTCGGAAATAAGTCGGTCAAACACACGAGTGACTGCGAACCGGAGCACGGTTCGCTTGAACGGGAACTGGGGGCTACCTGCCACGGATGGCTTGACTAGCTTACGATGTGATTAGGCGAAGTAAGATCTATTGGCTGATCTATTTAGGCTAAGTCACTCTACCTTGATGTATGAGCGTTTAGATATACAATTTAAAACTTTTTGGGAATATAACAGACTTGAATAGCAGTATATTTGGAGTTAATCACGAATATTAAGAAACATAAGAAAGGTTTATCGAAGATTATGTTAAATAAGTTGAAATTGATGACAATACGTTGACAGTGAAATTAATTGAAATAATATAACTGACATTAGTATGAACCAAGCGAGTTCAAGCTCTAATTTTCTTCTTAACCCTATTAAACTTTTACGCAATTCCTTGATATTTAAAAGATCGCTAATAAACTACATTATGAAGATCATCAGTCTTTTACATAACGGACGTGCCCCTGCAATGCAGCGAAATAATTATTTAATAACTTTTATTTATTTTGTACCTTAACCGAGGGTTGTTTTAAGTTCACTTTCGCCCGACCTTCCAAGTTTATTGTCCTGCATGTTTCTTTCAGGCTGCCTGTATCTATGTCCACCTGTAAATGATGAGGTTTTAAGCGGCATTTGCTTTTAACTTGCGTAAAATAAATGCCATGTAGCTTTTAGTCTTTATATTTTTTTTATAAGATCACAGGAGTAAATGAGTGAGCAGTCCATTTGGTAATAAGTGGTGATATCTTTAAGCAACTTCTCATACAACAGGGGTTTTCTCTACTACTGTAGGGGTAATACTACTTATATGAAGCCACCCCAGAGGACAATCGTATTTACTTCAATATTAAAACATTCGTCTCTATATAATTTACTATTATTCTAAGTAGACATAAACTATTTAATTATTCACATAATGTAAACGTGAGTGGAGCCATGGACGAAAAGTTAGTTGACTTCATAATGAGACTAATAAGTTGAATCTTCATTAATCATTCAGACAATATTCTGATGTACACTTAATTTCTCCGACCTTGTTTCGTTAGCCTTTGGAATTCAACGACTGTTGCCCAGTATCGAATTTCGGGGTTCGTTAAATTAATTTATTTAGGTTTTGTTGTAAATTGTGTACAAATTTCACGAAACAATTTCGTTTAGTAACTTATCGGATTGTACGGGTTCCGGCGGGTAACTGAATATCTGGCGAAAAATCCAGATGATTTATTCTGCGGAGTAGCAACGGATATTCAACAATCAAATACAATGTTTGCAATTTTTTCATCCGGATTTCAAACAGACTCAGCAGACCCGAAGTTAGTAGGCTGTGACAGAGTGATAGCGGTAGGCACTTCACGAGGGTTCCCTTTCCCGTTTTGGAAAGAGCCCAAAAGCCTCGCGTAGTTTTTTTCTGCTAATGCTTTTGTTACGTCCTCGTCTTGCGGCATCGCAATTATGTTTGCTTCGGTTGTTTATTCCTGTTTACTTATTTATCTAGCACGGAAATTTCTAAATGGTCATGCCCCATTCGGTTTATGGGAGGCACAAAATAAATTACTCTGTTTGGATGTCCGTCTCATTATTTTCTGTTTATTTATTTGTTTCTTCTTCTTTCACAGTGACCAGTGAAGCTGCGTTTGTTTCCGTATTTGTTTTATTTTGTAACTTAATTTTTGTGTTTATTAAATGTTATTCCAATATTGGAACTAATGAATAGCTTCAAGTAAGTGAAGTTTATTTATGCATAGGTTAAACCTATGATTAAATGCTGCATAATATAATTTAAACGGTCTTGAATTCTGATATGACCCCAGAGAGACATTAAGTTTGATGATATCTAACTTAGGTCCATTTTACTTGATTTCTAAGATAAGCTCACACAAACTATGTGTCTGGAAAGTTTGAAGTCATTGAGGTGGCAAAGTACTGCTCAGGGCCCTTGGACAATACCTATATAAGATATAAAGGATCCAAGAGATTAGATTTATGAAAAATTCATTTGGCTTTAATTGTTAGATTCTTTGCGAATTCGTATTTAGTTAAAAGATTTTATGTTCGTTTGGTAAGTTACATTGAGGATAACGATGAGTATCTTGAATTGTTGGAAAAGATTACATAAAATAAACAATATAGTGCAAATTAACTATCTATGGCAGATGGATAGTAATTGCATAAATGTAAAGTCAAGTGACTATGGATATTTTGTTTTTATTGTCGATTTTTAGTTATGTGTTGTCGATTTAAGTGATTTTTGCAACAGAATATTAAGGAATTTAGTTTTTGTAGAAAGACGTTAGTTAAGTGTTAATGTGATCGTAGATACTAAAATGTTTCAACATCAAACCGACGTCCACGTTTCCTACCGTCAATAGAACAAAAACAAGCATTGTCAGTTAACTACGTTATGCTTTTAAACCTGCCACAAATGTTCTAACTTTAAATGATTGACAGCGACAAATATAACCGCTTTCAACAGCATATAAAACAAACAAGAATTAAAACAGTTGTTTGAACTTGTTTGAGCAGAGCACGTGCAGTGGCATTATAATAAAGTCGATTCTGTTGTTTATTTCGATAGAATAAGAGTGATATTTCATGCAAGTTATGTTTCAGGCCGGATGCATTCTTAACCACCTTTATTATACTGGCGTTCGTGTTATTGTGTATGATTATAGTCAAAACGTTGTATTATCTGTCACTTATACATAGTCTTCTATATTATTAAAAAATGGGTGGTTAATGTTTCTTAGTGCATCGCATGTATTGCTAGAGCGTTTTTGTTACTAGATTGTATTTTTTTTTATGGAATGATGGAAGTAAGAGATATAACTACACACCTACATTTGTACAACCAAGTGCAATGAACGGCGAGCACGAATTTTGAGAACATTCGTCTTACATTTTTAAATAAAATCCTTATATTGCTTTAGCCAACCCTTAACCGCTCCATTTCCGAAACTGAGGGAGCCTATAGCCTTATTAAAAACAGTTTCGTTTGCATAGCAACCGCTGCTGTCAGTCACAAGTGACGTGTCAACCAGCCGTAATACCACTTTTGCGCATGACCGCCCGTCTGTTTACGATTCGAGGGGTTAGTTCGTAATAGAAAACAGATTTGACGCTCCGATGGATTCATTCGTATCAATTTTTAAATTGAATGCCGCTGCAGCTTTTAAACTTGACGAAATAGATTAATAGCCAACGGAAACGGTATGAAATGAAATTGAAGCTGCGGACCACACAGCTTTCAATAAGTGATGTTGAAATATTTGTAAACAAAAATTGTATGACAAAAACTATGGGTTTTGTAAATATAAACTTAAAGCTTCCATATGTCACAAATAATTAAATATTAATATTAAAATTATGTTATCACTAAAAGCTCCCATATCTTACAAATAACTAAATATTGGTATTAAAATTATGTTATCTTAGTATGAATATTATTAAAAACGAACGTAGTTAAGTCGATTTTACAAAAACAACGTGTTGGTGAACTTTGTAATTTTATCTATTGAAAACAATAAATTGTGGGTTATTATCACACAAAGTTATTATTAGTGAATTCAAACCACACATGTGATAATTTTGATTCTAGCGAATATACTGATCACGCGTTCATTTTGGATATAGCTTATACAGCAAAAAACAGACCACCATTAAACATAAATTAAATAAAAAGACGTCTATCGACGCACAATACACTCTTAAACAAGAACGGGATCACTACATTTTTTGTATCGACCAGACGTGTTTGAAATCGGATAACTAATGTAAATTTCTCAAGAACTAACAGACAAAGTGGTACTGAATTTATTGTAAGAACAGAGTGGTACAAAACCGGTCGAAATGTTGATAACTTCCGGAGAAAGAAATAAGTTGTAGACGGCGTCTTGTTCTTATTTTCGTTCACATGATGCTTTTATTCCCTTTGGCTCGTCGTCTCTCGCATTGGTTTCTCTCAAAGCATTTTTTATTGAAACTAGTTCCTTGTCTAATCCTCCGCTAAGAAATATAAGCATCTTTATCCTGTTTTCGAAACGCTACGTAGCGTCTGTTTATTGAACTTTTATCTGTTCTTTGCTTAATCATGGGTGGCTTATAGGATGATTCTTTCAAGATGTTGTACTTTTCATATTCATTTGTCTGTATTATATGGATCAATATATAAAATGATGGACGGATATTATAACTATTATATTATTTAAAATAACTATTAAAGGCTTCAATTAAACAAGACACTGAACATTTTATGATTTCATCTTACTTATAATTCAAGAGGTGACTTGGATAACTCAAGTAATGTTTTTACATCAATTGTTTCTCAATTGTCTGGAAATTAAAATGTAAGGTCATAATTATCAATGTGTTCATACTAATTGATCTTCAAATATGTGTTTAATAAAAATCGGAAGGCAAACTATCAACAATTATTACAAATTTGATCAGGTATACAATTTTTTGGACTGCATTTTTAGTATCATAACCAACTGAGTATCTGATACTGAATTAACAATAAAATCGTTACTGTTATCAGTTTTAGTTACATTTTAAATAACCGCAAGAATTCCACTTACGAAGTGACAAATGGCCGACGGTTTTATAGTTCAGTCAATCAATACCAAGTGCTATTACTTTCGATATTATGTTTCTCGGCAATAAATTCTGTAATTTAATACTTGTAGTAGGTAAATAGGCAATAAATTACGCGAGAAATTGTGCAAGAATTCCTTGCCTTCTATTCTCCCATACTCGATGATTTATATCTTCAACGGCTGCGAGTTTCCTAGTAAGGTAAAATTCACTTTATATAAAAATTGTCAGGTGATTTACGCCTTTAACATTATTTGAGGAGAGTGGTTTTGGTCTTTTATTAGTTTTATTTCTGGATATTGCTGTTCTGACAACTAGTACTAAAGAAAGTAAGAAAGTAAGTAATGTAAGAATAGTAGATAACTTATGAAGGGTTACCGATAAGATAGTAAAATGGTTTTTAAAATATGGGAGTAGCATCTGCTACCACTGCTACTCATCTGAGTACACCAGATGGAGTCTGCCTGATGGTAAGTGGATACTGTCGCGCATGAACATCTGTAATCAACCCCAGATAAGATGAGGTTCTTACTTGAGGTCGGCCACAGATTGTTTTTTATCTTACTATAGGCTTCGTTTGGCTGCAAAGTTATCTGATGTTAAGTGAGTAGTAGTAGTAGTGAGAAGTAGACTATTTACTCTTGACTTGAACAGTCCCCGGTCGTATGTATCGGGAAACAACGAAGGCGGGAGTGTGTTCCAATCATTGGCGGTTCGCAGCAGGAATGAGTTGATAAAACGCTTAGTCCGTACAAGAGGAACATCAACCAAATATCGATGGTATCCCGCGGTTCGTCTAGACGTTTAATGATGGAAAGGGGCAGCAGAAATTAAGTTGTCAAAATGTATTCGATAGAAAACAGCCAGGCAAGCAGCATGATTCACCGCTACCCCTGGGCAATAAGCTGAAATGCCTTGGAAAAGTATGTCTCCCTTCAAACCACAACACAGCAGTGCTTAACCCCGCTGTCTTTATCGAGGAATAGGAGTGGCGGTGGTGCCACCGGAATTGAACCACAGACAGCTCTACCACCTTGAAGAGTTGCAGATATATCTGAAATTAAAACTCTTATCGTAAATTGATACGCCCCGCGTGCCACAGTTGCTTCGTGTCAAGAAGATAAAAAATAGTGATAAAATGAAATGATGAATTGTAAATAATAATATGCCCTCCCAAATTCCTTTAGTAACAAACAATCTTAAAAAAAATCAAAAGTTCGATACTTGTCAATTTTCTAGGCAATAATTATCCTATTTCGAATTTTACCCAGTAAAAATGATTAAGATTCATTACATTTATCAGTAATGTAATGAGCGTAAATTGAAAAGGTTTATAGGTCGTTGTAGTTTTACCTATAACAGAAATAGGTTTGAGTGTGATTCTAACAGTGACACCACGTATAGAATGAGCTTCAGTTGCAAATATGTAGTAACGTATAAAAATAAATTTTTGAGTCTAACATTCTCTCAGCGAAAACAATGTCTTACAATTTTCTGACCTAGAATTGAACATTACACCTTAGAATAAAAATAAAATGAAGAAGCCACACATGAATTTACATGAAACATCGCTTCGCTAGAAATATGTTGCTCTCACATAAAATGAGCAACAAGGTTTAGGAAGGTCTACAGCCAATTAGGAAGATAATAAATAAATTACATGATTCTGTTGGAAAGTCCTAATTTTAAATGAAATTCGTCACATTGTTTTTTGTTTTTCTTTTTTGACATTCGTTTAAGGCCCATTATTAATAATAATCAATATCAATCAATACCAAAGGAGGATTTGTCAAATTTCGGCTAACTTTATTGTCAATTTTTATCTATGGTACGTAAAAAATGTTAAGATTAATGCGGTAACGGTGCACCAAACGGTGACACATTACAAAGAACACGATGCGGATTCTGTATCTTAGTTTCTAAGACACGAATAAACGATGCTCAGTATAAATATTTTCTTACTTTGCTCAAAGGTCTTTGCATGAACGAGAACTGAAAAAGAATACAACAGACGACGGGAACATACAAAATTAATTACTGAATGGAGGAAGCACGTAGCTTCCTTTTGTATTTGCCAAACTAACTGGATACATCGTTACGTATTCCGGATTTGGGAATATCTCTTTCATCCTAACTGGGGTACGCAAGGCGCATTAGAATTGGACAGTGCATCGGAATTTACATTTTCGGAACGGATTTCCATTGTTTACGCAGTTGAACCAACTAGAATCAAAAATAAATGAACAGAAGATTTCAGTTTGTTTTTCGAATTTGTTTTGGACGTTCCGGACGATAAAGGGATAGCTAAACTTAAAGAAATTTTTATTTAGGTTTGTTACGATCTTTGGAAAAGTATTATGGATAAAATGATGATTTAAATGTTTAAGATATTTTACTGGATATGCTGGTTATATTTTGCTGTATTTTAAGGTTAAGTTTACTTCAACTAGGACTAGAATACTACTTAAGGATGATAATTGATGCCAAGTTACTCTCAAGCACCGATTTTAAGTGTTTTCCGAATAGGAATCAGATTTCACGTAGATGTTCGATCAGACCGGCTGTAATTGAAATGGGGAATGACCGTTTGATTTCGGAATCTTACAAATGCTCTGATACCTTACGTCGATTGATTTTTGGTTATAACCCACCCAATTTGTGGGTAGTCATAAATCTATAGATTGCAGTTACTTCAAGGCCACATTTCCGGCTGTTATTTCCAGGACATAAAACAACGGATATAGAGTGTGAGAATGGAAAAATTTCACGATCGCTTTGGCGATTTGTGGGATCGTACTGTTCAAAAAGTTTGCAAAACTACCAGTTTTTTTAATGAATCAATGGTTACTCGACCTATTTGGCTCGTGTGAGCGGTGCAGAGCCAAATGCTGAATACTTTGATGGAAGCTTTTGATTAGCTAACGCTTTGTGCATTGACGTCATTCTGTTTCAGAGCTTTTAAGTTTTAGGATGTAAACTTTCTTCTTTAACTTGAAGGTTTTGATTATGTTTTATTTCTGCACATGTGCTTTATTAAATAAAGATTTTCCTATCTTGATAATTATTTATTCGTCATATTGTTAAGGGCTTTTTAAGCCCTTGGATTCTAGGTCAGTTTTTTTTTAATTTTCTGACCTGTTTTTTTGACTTCTCCCTATCATAAATGTGCTGTATATTTGTTTTTGGTTGATATAGATGTACCTAACAGCTTTAAAAACTTGTTCACTTGCTTAAATATCAAATATTGTCTTGATAAGTTAAGAAACGTAGTTAATTTAACAATAGTCTTATTCTTCTTTAATAACAGAGAATCTTGTAAGTTTTTATTATTCTTTTTGAATTTTGACATTACAACTCCTTAACAATAGGTTTCTGCTAAGAAAGTAAAGAAAATCTGTTGTTAATGACAAGTTACAAAAGTTTAAAACAACTTTAAGAGACGATGATATTATTTTGATCATAATTAATAATCATCTTATCGCAATATTAAATGTCTTCATGGTATATGCGTAAGTGTACTTAGCAGCCATGGTTGTGTAGTCAATTTTGCTAACTAATTTTGTTAACTATTGAATACATAGGACTGTACCCATGTCTGTTTCATAATAGTTGACATCAGTTTAAGGACATCAGTAAGTGCTGAACGTTCGTCGGAAGTAAAGCATCCGAAGACTTCAATTAAATAAGTTTTGCTGAAAACATATAAACGTTGATGAAAATCTACAGTAATTGATGATTTAACAAACAGTTGCTGGCACTATTAATAATCACTGATTAATAATTCATTTGATTTATAGCTCAGTTAAATAAATCCCAAAAATATGAAGAAAAAATAGATGAAATTACAACAATAAATCAAACTTCGTACAAACGCACTTCAATGTTCAAACTATGTATCTAACCTTAAGCAGGAAATGGATAGGAGATGGATAGCAATAGTCTAGTTACAGATTAGACCTAAATCTAATCCACCTCAGGCGGTTACCTCTAACAAGTACTCCGCACAAAGGAAATTGTTCTATTTGCGTTCGTTATCGGCGAGACAAATTCCACTTTGATTTGAATATGAAGGGAACATTAGACACGTAACGTGCCGAGTGAAATAGGAAATGCAATAGACTTAACCGGTCTTTGTAAATCCAAATCATTTACGAAGATAGTAAACGATAATTATATAAGCAATTCAAATAAAACTAAACTGCTAAACGAAAACAAAGTTGGACAACGAAAACTTAGAAAATAAGTCAATGATGTAACCGTATATAATAACAACAACAAATCAAGCAACGAATAGAGAAATGCTGTGAAGTTCAAAATTTGCAACACAAATCGCACTGCAGTATCTAGTGCAGAGGTTTTTGTGTGCGGGTTTAAAGAAACACTGATTAGCATATTACACGAACACCCTCTCGATGTGAGACCGTTTGTTATTCCGTCAAAACTTACTATCTCGGCCCTAACTTCGACGACACATTACCGATTAAAGCGCACAGTTACGGCCGATTTATCGCCGTACAAAATGTTGTTTCATATCATTATTCAATGGTATGATACAATGATACTAGGACGCTGTGCAAAGCTTCTTGTCATTACCACTCGATACAACAGGTCCATCACATTTTTGTAGCACACTCAATGGTACACATAAACACTGTTTCAATGCATTTTTGAACGGTTACTTGTGAGGTTTTTTGGTTATTTTGTTGTATTTTTTGTGATTAATTGAAATAGAGCGCGACACGTGCGCCCCGGACGCGCGCGCACAGGCGACTGAGTTGTATCACCCCGGGCGAGGGGATGTGTCCCGGCCGGCGCGCAGCGTAGATTTGAATTGCGTTCCTTTACAACTATTCAAATATTGATTGTAGTTGTAATAGCTTTTCATACTTCGACGTTACAGGCTAAAACTGCAAATACTATACATATAAAGTTCTTATTTTTTTAACATCTTTAGCGTGATGTAACGGGAATCAAACAAGGAACGGAACGTACCTTAAAATCGCACACAGTAACGCCATCTCTTTCTCGCAGTAGCGGATAAAAGGTGACGGAACGGTGCGTGTTTCAACCCTGTACGTTGTACCCTTCTCAATGCAGAGTAACACTGTAACACTTTCCAATTTGACGAGACCTCCCTCTTGTTACAGTGTATCCATTTTCGTGTATTTGTAGCCAGGCGTCGGGCGGGGCGGGGTGGGTCAAGGTATAATTGTCTGTCACAATACAAAATGTAGGGCTACGATTTTAGGGCTAACAAATTAGAAAGGGGAGAAAAAACGTCCGAACGTCAAGTTTATTGACATTTCGCTGGGCGATAATTAAGGCTTACGAGGGCCTCGAAAGTTATCGACACACCGTTAAATTTTAAAGGTTGGATTTTCGTTTCAATTAGTTCGTTCCAATTGGCCCTTAAATGAGGTTGTAACAGGTTTTTATTTTTATTTGATTTGGTTTTTATCAGGTATTTAGGGATCTGCTGTAATACGACTTGGGGACATCGACAGGGCCCCAGAGATTTTATTGTCGTGATATTATATATGAAAAACATAAACACGAAAGTGTATGTATTAGTAATTCTGTTCCATCTAAGATTGAACCATAATTTAACATGTTTACTGCATGCGTCTAAATTAAATATGTTGTCAACTAAATATTTAATCGTTTAACAATGTCGTCATCATCATCATCCTCACCAGCCCATTACTGTCCCACTGCTGGGCTGCTCTCCTAGAAGAATAAGAAGGCCTTATGCCTTAGTCCACCGTGCTGGCGAAGTGCGTATTGGTAGATTTAATATATCTTTGAAAACTTTTAAAAATTTAACAATGTATTTAATTAAAATTATTGAATATTTTTATTTATTGTTACCATTGTTTAAATTGATATGGTTTAATAATTCGTAAAAATATGTACTTTAGTAAAAATAATATTTTAATAACTAATATTTTCTGGACTTACATAATTCATATAGAATAAAGAAATTCCATATGTTTATATGTATTATGTACTTACGATCAATGTACGTGTCAAAAATTATCTTGCTAATCAATAAGTTGCTTTAAGTAAGTACTTTAACCCTTATCGTGGCAAGATTTTTTTTTGCATAAAAGCAAAAAAAAATGTATGTGGGTAGCTTCTTTGGGCTATAAAAAACATCAAAAAAATAAATAAAAAAATCATCATATGAAACTTTTTGAAAAACAAGATGTATACTATTCTATACATTGCTACACGTACAGTGAATATTGGATTCTTAGGAATGTATATTATGATATACATTGCTATGTTTGGGGAATTGGAATATTACTGTAATTTTCAACATGATATATAAAAAAGATTATTGCAAATAACATGATGTTAAATAAAAATAACTGTCTTGGTGTAAGTATGAAAGTTTAATAAAGTAAATCTTTCTTGAACATTTTTCTTTATAAAGTAACCGTAATATAAACATTTCTGCAACCCTATTGCTTGCGGTGGTATTCCAAAAACAGTTTCGATTCTTCACATAACAAAGATTAACCTTACATTTTGTGCACATTGTACTTGTTGGCCAGCTTTGCAGTACTTGCACCTCTGATATTCGGTTATTTGCAGCCAATGGTCATATTTGTCATATCGGACATCATCGCATGGTCGTTGAGATACCGGTTTTTTGTTTTTGCTTTGTCGAGAATTGAGTCTAAATTATTCACTGAAACATTTCGACCTCGTTTCAGTAGACCGCTGTAGATTTCATACCTAAAATCTTTTAGGCGATCCTGCTTTCTAGTGGTATTGGTCATTTTGTTATGACTCCGACGTAAAAGCCAAGCGTTGTTGATGCATATATCCAAAAGCTGCGAGAAAATATTCATATATCTACCCCCTGTGCGATATAATGCAATCAGCATGTCTGCCAAATCGACACCTCTGTTACGGTACCGTTTATATCTGATAGATTAGGAAATACCTGAGTAAGAATAGGTATAACAGGCAATTCGGTTGTATCGGCATAAATATCATCTGCATGCGTTCCTATTTCATCCTTATTCCTATTCATATTGATGGCGCTGGGGAACTTTCTGCTAATCCAATCATTCCAGCTTCGTCACCGCTACTAGCTCCGTCACTGGCTTCAGAGTCTGCATTATTTTCAGGCACTAAGGATAAAATGCGCCTAGCTCTTTCACTCATAGCAGTCTAAAACCAAAGCAAAAGAAACATGCAAAAAAGCCACAAACATAGTAAAGCCAAACCATATTGTATTGTAGATAGGCAAATAATGTATATAATGTTATTTGTCTCTTTATATAGGTAGGTAGTCATGCAGTAATAATAAGAGCAGTATTTTTTGTGGGAATTGAATCCACAACTTTGTGTTCCGCTTATATATAACCACTACATCGACGCGGGAGTCAAGCATGAATATAACTGTCTTTTAAATTGTAATAAAATTGGTTTTGTATATAAGACAGACATACTTGCAATTTAAATTGTATAGTAAAGTCCAAAAAATATTGATTCCGTCAAGTTAGCAATGTATATTATTCCATACACCACCAACGAAAGCTAAATGACTACAACTTCGGCATTGTATAGTATAATATACGTTAGTAAAAAACACTTCAAAACATGCTAATTCCCTTAGCGACCACAGCATATATACAAAAATGTGCAAGAACAAACATTTAGGCATATGTATTTTATAATAGACATAAACATTTAGGGGCACAAACATAAAAATAAAATAAAACTTACCTTAGATAAACCAGAGCGGCACATCTTGACAGTTATTTTTCACAACAATTTTAAAATTATGACAGATAAACCGCTATTTTTATTTTTGAAGTATAAATAAACGTCTAGAAATGTCATGTGTTTAATCAAACTAACTTAAAAATATTTTATAGGGATCGTATATTTTCATAAAGTTGTATGTATGGTATACTATACAAAATGAAGATAAGGGTTAAGGGTGATTAGGTACTCGAATATTCGTTTCGTCGACATCATTAGGGTATCATAAACACTTCAGGGATTCTTATCGTCGAAGGGTGCTTTAATTCAAGGGTGAGATTATCTTGTCTTTATCACAATTATTACTTAAAGACACAAATTACCTTTGGAGTGTTGCCCTATTGTTACAGATTTTTATAAATTTAGTGTTTATTTTTTGTGTTATGTATCATAAATTTCAAGTTAAAGTTTATAAAAAATCATATCTATGAGAATTACAGGATGACATTTTGAATAAAGAAAATATAGAAGTATACATATATTACTATTTGTTGAATTTTGTTGTTTCGTCATAAAGATATATGATTTAAGACTTCAACCCTATATATGTATTTAATCTGTTCGGATTAAGACGATAAATGTTCTTCTTAAAATAAGGAAGTACGTAAATAATGATAATAACTTTGGTATAATGAATGTTTCAATATCCATTTAAAAACCAATTACTTTTAACAAATTCAATAAATATGAAAATCTGTACCATAATTACATGTAAATATTTTTAAAGATCCTTTTACTTATAAGTTTTTCTACATACCTGGTCTTCGGATCTATTACGCTGTTCTAAAGCAGGTAGTTGAAGAATTTTGAATAGTTCTACATAAAGTTCTCAACGGTGAACTTCATCTATGTGAGGAAACCCATTACCAGCTAACCTTACGTTGGTTTGGGAACACAAACCAAGACTCTCCCGCCATCTGTCGGCAAAGGGAGTACAATTGAAAGCTAACTTGCTGGCAAGAGAAAGCTTCTGCATTTTGTAACTTAGTTCCGTAACTTTGCTACAGATGTCTCTACATATTACTATTATGATATTATGTACTTCTGAGGTCATTGTGTCTTTCAAAGCAGTCGTTTATCCTTATTGAAGGCTTTATACAATATCTATTTATTTAGTTTAAAAAAAATATTCAAGAATACGACTTTTGACGAAAAGCATAAATAGAAAACGGAGGTACTTTGAAATAGTTTTTATTCATAACTGTGTAAAATGTTTACATTGTAATAATATCCTTTTCTTACTTGCTATCTCTTGTATACAATAATAATATACAAACTAAAAATGTATAAAATATACAGAAGGTGTATCAAACTCATGTAGTAACAATCGGTAACAATTCCGCACTTTACTATATTTAGGTATATAATCAGATATAGATAACGCTTCGTCTTTAAGGAGAAAATTTCCTATATTATACAAAAATTATCTTTTGATTTAATAAATTTAATGAAAGCAACATATGTAGAACACCTAACGTTAGATAGCCCATGTCTTTAATCTAGTCAAATTGTACAGTCCTACATGAGGTCGATGACTGATGCGTTTCTACCCCTGAGGACAAGAATATTCACTGACGATGCTCATCTGAGGGAGAAGGGCCTGTGATCAACCTCAGATAACATTATATTGCTATTAGGGTCGGCTACGGACGCGTTTTTAGTTGCTACCCTTAAGAACTAAGTTGAGTTCTAGACACTTCGGATGAAAATAGGAATCCCTTATCACACGGAATTTTACGAGTACCATATACAACATAATTTCATTTAAACCATGTCTAATATACTTAATACACATGCACATTCTGTATATTTTATACATTTTACGCATAAAAATAATACAATATAACATTTCTTCTAAAACTGACTGGTATACATTGGTCACAAATTATATTGTGGGATCCAATCCCACACTTCCACCATAAGTTAAAGATAAAAATAGTTAAAGAGTTTAACATTTTATGATTTAGGAGTTTATTTAGAACAATAAGTTGTTTGATATAATTTGAGGTCTATCTCATATAATAGACAAAATAATTTTCAAATTGCATTTTGATCTTAACAAATAAAGAGAATGACGAAAATCATGACATAGAATGCCGCAGAAAAAGAATTAAAATTGCAAACATTGAGATTGTTTCCATTCACATTAATGGTTTATAATAAACGGTTTCTACACATAGAGACTATCAGTAAGTTTATCTTTATAATGATACACTTGAGTCAGGTTAGACATCTGCAACCATCATTTATATGAGGTCGGCTGGAGATCGAAGCCGGATCTCTCTACACAATAGATCACTATTTGAAATGACTCATTTGAATCCCTTTAAATTGCTACAGTACTTAAATCATAAATCGGAGAGAGCCTAGTTATTGATATATAATTTTATGTAAAAATATTGCTTATACCTATCTCAACATATTTTCGAATTAACATGAAGATTGTGTATGAAGCGTGAATTGTATTAATTTTTTTTCATGTTATTCTTTTGTAAAAAAATATTTGTAAAGTTGACGACATCTGTAAAGGACCTCAATTAATTAACATATTTGCAGTATAAGGTTATGAAAATATGAATTGTTTCAGTAGTAAAAGCAGTCCATTTTGCCTCTAATTCTCTATAATGTCTGAGCGAGGATGTATTATATTTCTATTTAAGATAACGATTTTTACAAGAACAAATTTTATATACACGATACTATATCAACTACATATTATATTGAAAATAGAAATCTATTGGTCACAAAGTAACTGTAATTACGCATATCTCATTAACATCAGTTTTATCATTAATAACACGGCATGCCAACAGTAATAACTGGTATTAGCTTAGGCATTACAAAGGAAAGCCTTCTAATAAATCATTCTCATGTTAGGTACATGAGAATGATTTGATTCATGACGATTATGAATACAGGTTATCATCAAATGACTAAGAATATGACTTGATAGTTTAAAGATGTTTTGTTTGTGAATAATGGATTTGTATTAGACACACATTGTTTCAAGCAATTAGCGTTTTCTCTTAATTTTATTTCTAGTAATATGTTTTTTTAAACGGTTGTTTGAGGCATCTTAATGTATCTCATACCTGAGAGGGTACCTACTTTCATGAAGAGCGAAGATCCAGACCGACAATGGATCAAGAATTAAACTATTTTGGTTCCGTTAAAAAAAATCTATACTACAGAAAATCTAGAAATAAGTGTGCGTTCTTGTCGTATTCTTCTAGAAACCACGCCGAAATGATATGAAGTTACACAAGAAATACAATCTTTACAACATAATAATTTAAAATATTTACAATTAATGCTAACTTAAATTAAATAAAGCTTAATGGACGGAGTGAACTTACAGTATAGGACGGAAGACTTGAGGTAGTTAAACATTAAGTTGTGAGAGAAAGTTCAAATTGACACAAAAGAGTTGGTTATTATCGAAAGTTTGAACAATTTAATATAGGTAAGGTCATTTTTGAAGTAAATGAAATAGTAAATAAAATTAAAGGTTTCGTAGCAGAAGATTTGTGACTTGTTAAGTATACAATTGATTATAAAACAAAGGGACTGTAAAAATTGATTAACGTTTGTATTTATTCTGTCTAACTACTTACAACATTATCATGAGGGTGTAAATAATCCAAAATCGTATAAAATTCATTGGTAGAGTATCAAAACAACAAGTTTCTAAAACTCTAACAATACTTGAGATTCTCATCTATTTACAATATTAACAATAATGAAACTAAAATCACATTTACAACTATTTATAGCCCTCAAAGGAGAGCCTCTTACAACATTGTACATTTCAAAACGTCAGTCTATTGAAGTACTATTTCTTATTCACTCTAGATTCTTGATGGATAAAATACTTAAATTTCATCATTTAGTTACTTTCTTACATTACATTCGTTGAATTTAGTAACTCAAAAGCCTTTATTGATTCAATAAAAGCTCAAGTTTCCTAAATTTCTAAGTAAATGGTTTCATCACTTCTAATTCATTTTATTTTTAGAGCTTCAGCCATTAATCGGTACTATTTAGCTTTTATTGTATCTATATCTTTGTAAAATAACTTCAATATAAAACACCAATTTACTTTTAGTAAAATATCAGTTTGTTTTACAATTCAGTCACGGTATATTTTGAATTTTATTTAAATTATTTTCTCTATCATCTTGCATCGTACATTGTCCCAGCTGCGTCTGTACTTCCACCATGACTATTATCGTCTGTCACTACAAGTATACTAGAAGCGTAACAATAACATAAAAACACAACAAGCGAAGGCTATTGTACTTTCTCTTTATCTGTGACTGTATGACCGTTCGTGTAGCCGTTTCTTATGTGACCATTCGTTTCGGTGATATGACCATTGGCCTTAACGTGACCGTTGGCGGTGTAGCCATTATTGTTGTTGTTGAACGCTTCTACCGGTTTCCGTCTGTCCTTCTTGTAGGCCTGGATGTAGAAGTTCGTGAAGAGGATGATGAAGATCGCCGAGTGGAGGATCAGACCGGATGCGATGAGTCTGAAAAAATAGTATAATCATTCAAACATTGTCATTGTCAATTTTTCTTTGTATATACTGTTTTAATATCTACATTCAAGAGTATATTGGACCCTCTAATTGATAATAATGATTTTATAGTGTTTAAGCCGTGTATTGTGTAGAAGCTAAAAAATATATTAAAATTTGTCGACAGTAGCTATGAATAGTGCAACTACTCGGTATAAGTACGTACGACAAGTTAATTCTCTTCATACACAGACATTGATAGATTGAGAAGCAAATCGACGAAATGATTGAAGGATCGACACTTGACATACTTGAAATTTCGAAAGTCTCAACACACACACATCAATTTCAAAGATCTACGTTAAAGTTTTGTGGGACTATCAGGTTTAAATGTTAATTAGTGTTATATCATAAATACCAATTAACAGATGTAATTAACACATTCTTTCTTTCTTTTGATGAAAGCTGCCAATTTAGTTGACTATTGACGTTATACGAGGACATATTTTATTGCTTTCTTCTGTTTATTTTTTTCTGTTATAATCATCATCATCATTAAAAAATGCAAGAACTGCATATTATACATACTTTGGATACCCGCAGTCGTAGATCAGAGCACTGATAGAGTGGAACAACACCATGTAAAATTGGACCTGAAAAGATTAACAAATTTACATTAATGTCCGTTTAATACAAAATCATGTGTAATAGAAATAAACGTGACTGTTTATTTCACAATATTTTGATCACTTAACGGTTTAAAGTTGCTTAGGATTTAAGGAATATGAACGTCTACCAATAAGAAACTTTAAACCTGCGTAGATAATTTTAATGTATAATTGGACTGTTTAAACATCTTTCTATAATTTTTATATATTGAAATAATTTCAACATTTAAAAAACTTCATTGAAAACTACGTTTTAAACCATTTATAAAAACTTTAACACTTTGGTACAAATTGTTAAATTATTGTCAATATTAATAATATTGCATAGGAAACTCACAACTAAAACTTGCATAGATACATTGTGTTTGTATTAATAGGAATGACAAGCAATTTTAGCTACATTAGGGCTTAATTGTAAACTGTGAACACCTGTTCAAGTATTACGAAAGGTACGACTACTTGAAATGTTAGTTGCAGTCACGCAGTACCTACGAGTAAGTACAATAAAACCGATTACGCGCAGGCTTAAAAGATACTGTGATAAATGAAATTAGTTAAAAGAAAAAAACGTTGACTGCTTAAAAATATACCCTATGTCACTCAAATGATTTTAATGGCAACCACGTGCTAAAATCTTTTAAGCTATTCGGCCTAAAAGGTGTGTCAAAGAACGAGTCATACCTATCCTCATATAAGCACCTTCCGAAAACATTACTCTCTTCAATCGGATAAAAATATAAAAATGGAAACATTAAGTTAGGTTTACGCATTCATATATAAATTTTAATGTTTATAAAACATGGATCAATGTAATCTGTTAAATTAAATTAAATTAAATAAAAAAAATATATAATCTGTGTCAGATTTGAATTGAATATCTGATAGACTTCCGATCGCCTTACTTATTTCTATCTACCAATAGTATCGTCGTACGACGTGTGTAGGAAACACTACAGTACACTACTAGTACACGGCTACGAGTACATCTATGCCTGTTTGTGGGAGTTGTGGTAAAGTTTTTAATTCAGGTAAAACATCAATTCGATTTGAAATCGTATAAATGCCTAAGGGTGACAATACTTGAATTCTACTTTTATTTGCTACTTAAATTCTATAAAAACAACCTAAACGCATTAGATGACGTATTGTAGCGATCGCTCGATCTCAATTCGCGATGTTTTTTGCTCCATTATCGCAAATTACATACATTACGGCCATAAGCTTCAATAACTTGAACTAGATCCACTATTATCAAGTCTACCACAAGTTGCGAAAGCTGGCTCAAGTACACGACACGACATAATGAACTAAGACTAGCTGGACACTATTATGATGATTTTCCTTCAGAGTTTAGTAGAAAAAGTTATCCTTTTACACGTATTATTAAAAAACAATCTATCCAACGCTTTGTCTACCAAAGATCGAAAATTAATGCTTAGTAAGCAGACATTGTGAAATTTCGATCTTCGGATTAGACGAAACTGATACAAGGTGTTTCGATATGAAGACGATGCGACTAATAAAACTCCATAACATACTCCATAACAATGTACAATGTACATATATGCAATTTCCATTTTAATCTTAGTTTTAATAGTTGTGAAAGAAAACGGTTTTTATGAATTGATTGGAATGTCACACCATCAGACTTTAGCACCAACGGGTCACGTAGTGGAAATGCGAATAAATTTGCCGTAAGGAGCGATCAAGACCGGTTTGAAGAAATTGCGACAAGCAATCCGACTGGAAATTGGTCAATATATGAGTACATCATGCGTAGGAAACGTACAGGATGAGGATGTAATGTCACATGTAAGAATGAAGCGCACATAGCCCCGGCGTATGTAGAAGCGATCAAAGTTAAGCAATATGGGGAGTCAGTGTTAGATGGTATCTGCAACAATAAGAAGGATAAATAATTCTTATTGTTGCTCCTGTACTAAGATTATTTTTTTAAAATATAGGAGTAGCAGACGAGCATGCAGTCTACCTGATGGAAAGTGGCTACTGCCGCCCATGGACATCTGTAATCAACCCCAGATAGGATTAGATATTCCTACCTGAGATCGGGCACAGATGCGCCGCTACCCCTGAGGACTAAGCTGGAACGCCTCGGAAAAGTCTGTCTCCCTTATCACACCTTTCAAAACGGAACACAGCAGCGCCTAACACTGCTGTTATTAGGTAGAAATAGGTATGGCGGTGTTGACGCCGGAGTCGAACCACAAAGGGTTCTACCACCTTCGATACGATACATTAAACATTTAGTTACGGTTGTTATTTTTGGATAACAGAAGTTCAAATTTATCGAAGACATTAAATTGAAAATATGCCAATTCTTATCCGCAAGAAATCCGTGACCAGTTATGGCACCGTACATGATCTATCTATCATGAGATAAGCTTAATAATATCATATGATTTTACTGTCATCTAAATCATATAAGTGTTCTGTGTTTCAATTCAATCTGCAACTTACATTTTGTCCCATCATTCGACCCACACCATACATACCATCATGAAAAGTTAAACGTTTGTCAAAAGTTCTAACTTGGTTCGATTGTTTTGTTTGTTTTTACAGTGTTGTTTATTTATGACAAATACGCATTTTTCTATCCTTTTGCTTAGTAGTTTTGCGTCAATCGTATGACTTTCACAACACTTAGATATTTTACACTTCATTTAGAACTTTTTTCAACAGCGCAGCCCTTGCATTGGCTTCCACGCTTTCACTTTTTAGTATTAAATATTCGACTACGTTCATCGTATTTTTATTAACGATTATGGGTTTTTGATTGGAAATTAAATGCGTAGTGTCTGAACGATTAACTGTCGCTTAATAGTCATGGTTTGCTATAAGCCAATTTGTCTTTTTATTAAGAAATTCATTGATTTCTATGTCGCGTCTTCTCTTTTATCATTTTCTTCCAATCCGATTGTACTATGAAAATAAATAACGTTAGCTTAAGAACTAAAAGCCCCTGAATGTCTCAGTTCATTGTATGGTTAGGTCACGCTCAGCTCAGACCAAACCGCTAATGATAGCAATTTGATATTTGGAACTGTTGATTTTATTCCGTAATCAACCAATACGATGCGATTTTTCAATATGCAATCTATACCGCTATAGGACAAAGCCGAAGGTCATCTATTGGTGCAAAGCAGCGCATTTTTTTTCATTTGACTCTCTTTTAATCAGTTTAATGTGAAAGGATTACGGATAGCGATACGAATAATATTAACGTTTAACACTAAAAAGGATTTGTACCGCACCTAGCATTCTGCGGAGATATGCGCTTGCGTCAGACCTCAGTCTCACCCCTCCAGCTGAGGGTATAGTCATTAAAAGCACATTCCACTATGGTTAACTTGAGATATAATCAACTATTAATTAGCTTACTTTGAAATAGAGATAATACAAGAGCATGTAGTTCATTAGACGGTAAGTAATCTCTGCCGTCTTCTGCTGTCTTTGAATAATTGTTATCGTCTAAATAAGATTTTAGGCCTATATGAAATCTGCCAAAGATACGTTGTTATCCCTGTGAACTAATTAAAAACTGCTCATGTCTCTGTTATTCGCCCTGTCAAATTAGAACACACTAACTTTTAAAACAGCAATTATAGACAGAAATAGGTGAGGCTGTGGTTAAGGACCTCGGACCACAAATGGTTCCATCACATTAAAGAAAATCGTCAAGTGTCAAATCGTTATTCTACTCAAGGCGTTCTTGGTACTTTCGTTTACAATGTATTGATACTATATCCCCAATAAAACATCTATTCGCCACACCTAGCATTCCGGTGACTGTTTGCGAAAGTTAGCAGGATATCGCGAGCTGCATTGAGTTGCATTGCGTAGGAAATGATACAGCGGATTTGTAAAATGTCAACCGTTCCGTGGTTAATATCGGCGAGTACATTCAACTTTCGATTTAGATAAAAATCTGATAAGAACAAGTCGGATTTGTGGGCTCCGTACTACTGTAAGATATTCGTTGTATTGTTTGATAGATAAATTAAGGGAAACGCCGAAATAACATGTGCGTCGTAATGCCGAAATAACATGTCCCATTGCTTCCCATAGACATCTGTAATCAAATCCCGATAGGACTAGAAACTGTTTCGAGGATGGCCATAGATGCGTTGCTAACACTGAATACTAAGTTGGAACACCTTGTTTAGCAGCACTTATCACTACTTTTAAATGCCACATTTAGTCTTTGGAGTTATAGTATTAGCAAAAGTACCATGTTATGAGTCTGTTAATGGTTATTATGATGGATCTATGAAACATTATTTATTAACTATCTATAAAATCATAATTATTAACATTTAATATAACTATTGAATTCCACTTAACATTTTCTTGGAATAAAATCCTTGAGAATATGAAAAGTGGCAATATTACCAATTTTCCTCGCTTTTCCATATATTCTAATAGATGCTTAATAATCGTAATATCGGTAATTAGATCTTAAGTGTAGTTTCGATAACCAAACTTTGTAGGGAAATATAAATCACCGGATTATGTGTGCGTGTCTTATGATAATGATTCAAGTTGTTATAACCGAACAATACTTCTAATTTTTGATTTATTGTTAGGAAACTGAGTGACTAAGCAGATAGCCTAGTGGTTGAAACTCTGCCTTCGATCGAGGTCCGAGGTTCAAATCCCAGGAACGCACCTGTGATTTTTCGAAAGTGTGTATTAGAAATTATTATCACCTGTTTAAATGGTAAAGGAAAACATCGTGAGGAAACTTGCATACATGAGAGATGTTTAAAAAAACAAGTTTTCAAAGGTATGTGAAGTCTACCAATACGCATTTGGCCAGCGCGGTGGACTATGGCCTAATCCTTCTTGATCAAAGAGGAAACCCGTGTCGAGTAGTGGGACAGTGAGGGGTTGACGACGAGTGGCTACACATTATGCAGTAATCGAGATATTAAGTGTTGTTGTATTACTACTGATGTAGATTTCTACCTGAGGTTTGTCACAGGTGCGGTTCTAATCTACAACTTAGTTGGACCGCCTCGTGTAAGCATTACTACATTACTCAAAGTAGAATACAGTATAAAGCAGTAATATTAATTTATGTTTAAGAGACCGCAGTAGTCTGGCTAGAGTAAAAGTTTTTAAACATTAAAAAAAATAAAATAAAATAATCAAAAAGTGACTAAGATTGAAGCTCCTCGACAATTATTATGCACACTTTTATATAACGTGAATATTAAATGCATTTATTTGAGATGCATATCTAATTCAAAATTAATTGCACCGTCCACAATTTCTTACTTTCACAAAATAAACAATTGAAAATATCTACAGTTGCAATTAGTTTCAAAAGTCTATCATATTCTTATTACTGTTTTCCCTCTTTTGCTTTTGGGGCTTTTTTTGAGGAAAAAGCAAGTAAAACTGTTTTATTATTAAACTTCGTCTTTTAGACCCGTTAATGTCCCTCTAATGGGCTAATGGGCGCAAATCTTACTGTAAGAAAGTTTAAACTATAGACCACCGTGCTGGCTTATTGGGAATTGGTAAACTTCACACATTTTTGAGAACTTTAAAAAAAAATCTCGCACGCGGTTTACCTTCTTCGTTTTATCAAGTGATAATTGATCATGTAAAAATGCCTATAATTTTCAAAAACAGATGTCTGACTGGAATCCAAACTACAGATCTTCTTGATCGAGAGGCGGAGATTCAAACACCTGTTGTCAAAATGAAAATTTCTATTCTGAGTATAGATTTTGTTTATTCGCCGTCTTCACAAAACGGCCGATTTGTCGAAATTATTTTTCTAGCTGGGATATGAACTCGGAAACTTTGCCCTGATCCCTATTTCAAACTGCGCCACGCGGGTCAGTATTGACGTTAATGGAGTACTTAAATAAACACACTTTATATCATACTAACAAGTTAAATTGTAGAGTTTATTACATTAACCTAGAGCATTGCACTATGCAATTTGCACCACTAGTTTCGACACGGTAGAGCGGAACGCTGTATCCTTTCTCTGTCAGGCCTTCGCTGGAGAAACAGAACCTTATGGCCGGTATGTACCACGCAGAGAATTCGACTCGGTATACGTAGATCAGATCGAATGGTGATAAAATCCTTTGCGGTTCGACTCCGACAACTCCGCCACGCGTATTTCTGCCTAATAACAGCAGTGTTAAGCGCTGCTGTGTTCTGGTTTGAAGGGTGTGGTAAGGGATATATACTTTTCCAAGATATTTCAGCTTAGTCGTCAGGGGTACCGGTGCATCAGTGGTCGGCCTCAAGTAGGAACCTAACTTTATCTTTGGTTGATTAATGATTATTTATGTCCATGAGCGGCAGTAGTCACTTACCATCTGGTGGCTAGATGCTCATCTGCCACTCTTATGGTATAAAAATAAATTTACAAAAAAAAAAAAACAAAGAACCGAATTCTATGTCACTACAAAGTAAAAAATAATTCAAATAAATGTAAGTTTATTACGTAGTTCTGAAGTCGGCGCTCAATATATTTCATTGAATAACTACGTAAAAATTGAAAGGTATAGGTATGTATATATAAAGAAAACAATAACACTCACTAGTTGCATGGTAGTTAGATGCTTCTTCCACCACAGGTACTTCTGGTACTGGGGCCCCATGGCCGCCATCATGTAGTAGCTGTACATGATCACGTGGACCAGGTTGTTCACGATGTTGGAGAAGGTGCCGTGGCCGCCTTGAAAGATAAAAATATAAATAAATAAAAATAAATGGTAAAGTTGGTCGAACTCGCGCAGGGATGGTTCCACACATGGAAGTACGGACGGACGAATTTCAGTAATAGAGTCCCATTTTACTCTTTGTATATGGAATCCTAAAAAGTGGTAAAATATTTATGTAAAAACTTTAGAATATATTTAAGAACTACAGACATTAACGTGCCAGACACAGGTCGAATAATATTTGATTTGATAGGTAGAATAATATTTTCTATTTTTTAATAGTATTTTTTTACGCTACACTCATGTAGGCGCTCAACCTTACAGCACATGAACCGTCGTGAACATCTGTAAGCGACTTAAATTGAACAGTTGTATGGGAAACTGGGGACACTTGATCCGCCCTTTTGTTTTTTGACCACTATTTGGTAAATATTGATCCGATTTTAGATATATTGGTACTGAAATACGTGGAATTTCATTGGCTATACTAAGTATAAAAGCTAATGATATCGGTATATAAATTTTGTAACCAGCCCACGAAAACTTTGTATAGGGAATGATACCATGTGTCCCATATATATGTCTGACTTGATCCCCCCCCCTCTGGAGCACTTGATCCTGAGGGAAATAAGTCTCCTATATTTTCATATGATACCAATATGAAAAAAAATATGTTAAAATTGATTTATAATTGATGTATTTGCTTAGTAGATAAAGTAGAAACAACAACAACATATGCCACTGTTTTGATAAATCACATATACGAGTAACTATGTTTTCAGCTAACATTACTTAATGTTCCTATTATCACAGAATCTTATGGTTGATATTTTTTTTTCTTGTACCTTCTATTGTTTTATATACTCTAGGCATATTGAACCATGAAATTATTCAAAAATAAACATTAGTGGATGCTTGATGCGGGGGGATCATATCTCCCATAAGAAAGTGTACCAAGTGTACCCTAGCTATACTGTGGTTATAAAAAGATATTGTAAAAAAATCGACTACTATTAACACTATTCTATGAAACAGACGTTTAAAAACATAGATAATGAATAGTTTAAAAGTGTTACTTACCCAAAATAAGTTTGCTAACCAATTATTTAATCAAAATGAAAACTTACGAAAAATATTTTCCTGCGACACGAAACACACAATCATCCGCCATCTGCTTAAATATCAAATTGGACAAGAGTACCAAGTTTAGAAAGTTATAACGTATCATAGACAACCAATGTTGCCACACTAAAATCATATTGTGTTCACAGAAGCTCTGTAAATCCAGTGTACCAAGTCTCCCGTAAGGATCAAGTGTCCCCAGTTTCCCCTATGTAGTCGAACAGGGATGTATCATTATTCCTCAAGACTAAACAATGCTACATATATCTTACCACCTTCGAAACTAAAAGTCAAAAAGGTGGGTCTCATTTATGGTCACTTAACATAAAAAAGACAATAGGGAAGGTTGTCGCGTGATAAATGTGGGTCAATGTACAATTGCTTGTAATTAGTTATTGCTATACATTTCGTGTTATCTTCGATTGTATCGTGTTATTGAAGAATGGAAGTCAATGTTAACAGTATTGGTTACTATCTAATTCTTAAGGTCCATTGTTTTTGAGATTTGTAAAGCGTAATACTTATAATGTAATATTTACATCACTTTACATTGAAATGTGTTAATAGGAATGTGGACACATACAAATACACATTACAAAATGCATGTAAAAGAGAAGCGATCACTTTTAAAAACTATTGGAATAGAAAGATTAAAGAAATATGTAACTTATTATTACAACATATATATCTGACTGTTTAAAAATATAGCCTATGTCGCACGCACAATAAGACAAATCGACGACACTTTATATTAAACGAGTTTATGCCCGCGGCTTCGCTCGCGTTACGAAGTAATATTTTCATCCCCTATTTTATCCCCTTGGGGGTAGAATTAATCAAAATCCTTTCTTAGCGGATGCCTACGTCATAACATCTACCTGCATGCAAAATTTCAGCCCGATCCGTCCAGTGGTTTGGGCTGTGCGTTGATAGATCACTATGTCAGCCAGTCCACCTTTGAGTTATATACATATATTTAGAATCCGTGAAGCTGTTCGGGCTGAAAGGCTTGCCAAAGAATGAGACATATATACAATGTTACATATGTATGTAGATTGTATATATGTCTTAAGTTATGAAAGTTAAGCTCGAAAACTACTCTCTCTTCGGACTGCGTA